>CANJKZ010000331.1:0-1200000 GCA_947471745.1 Closterium sp. Naga37s-1
GGCACGTACGTACAAGGGGCAGCTGGGCAATCGGGTGCTTTGGGATCTGCACGAGAGCAAGGATGTGAACAGATCCATGTGGCAGCTGCCGGCGTTGGCGTGGCACGGTGGGGGGCAGGCTGGAGAGTGTTGGGTGCAAATTCACATTGCACGACATCCTGCCGTCTGTTTGTACGAGTATGCGTGTGCGAATGCATTTGGGTGTGAATGGAATGTTCGTGTGTTTGTTTGTTTGTTTTCGCAATTTTCGCTTGATGCATTTGCAGGTACTCGCGCAATGTGCGCTTCGGCACAACATTGTACGCGCTATGAACAGTGCAAGCAGAAAGGACGAGCTCGCAAAGGAACCCAAGATGGAAGCTTTGCAGTTCGGTTTAATTGAGTGCGCAGATTCAGTTCTATCCAACTCGAACTTGTACTGTTTTGTTTGGTTGACTATAGTGTAGCAGGGCAGGCACTATAGGGGTACAATTTAGGTGAAGGTTGGATGTTGTTTGTCTGTATCTGCATGCTACAGCGCCAGGGAAAACCAGCGGAACTAGCATTTGGCTGGTTGGCCAAAGACAAAACAGGTTCTGTTTTTAGGACCTGAACCTGGTTGTTGTTTTCCCAGGTTGGAAAAACAGAACCAGAGGTTGTTTACCAACCTACCACCTGCTGTTTTGTCCAGCCAGGTTGGTTCTGTTGCTTGGAATTATTTGGGATCATCCCTGGTTGTTCCCAGGTTGATTCCCAAGGTCCTTGCTAGCTAGAACTATATATTCCTTCTCTGTTTGTACCTGAATATATTCAAATTGATTCAAGCGAATTCCTTCCTTGCTGGAATTTCGTATCCACGCGGTTCGACGGTGGAATGCTACCGAGTCAACGCTAGTACGCTAGCACTTCAACGCTAGGCCAACGCTGTCCATTTCGTAACTCTGCAATGGCAGAACTTTTCGCGAGGCAACTTGGCTCTTTTGAAAGCTCTTAGGGTGAGCTTCCATATAGCGAGTTCTCAGCTTAATCCGATCGATGGTCTGCACTGCACGCTGCGCGACGTTCAAGGTACTCTTGCTGTTTTGACTAAGTCCCTCTTGATCCCTCCCTCTACAAACTCGGACCCGAGGATAGGGGCTGGTCTTATACCAAGCACCCAAGGACCCTTGGAGGTGACCCCGAGGAGAGGTTTTAAGTTGGATAACGTCTTAATAGCCTGAGTTTATTAGGCCCTTACACCAACAAGCTGGTATCAGAGCTGTGTTATAGTGATCCTCGTTATAGGTAGCTATGGCGGGAAATACCTGGGCGGGAGCTGGTGAATCTTCAGCCCAAGATCGTAGCGGTAGCCAGGATTCTGGTGTTTCGGCGCCAAGGGGAGCGCGAACAAACCAGGGCTCGCTGATCAAGGAGGTGCTGAAGAACTTCACCGTCGAGAAGTTCAATGGTGAGGGCTATGATGATTGGGCATGGAGAATGCAACTTTACTTCCGTCAGATTGGTTTGTTGAAACTAATGATTGGGGAGGAGCCTAGACCGAGTGACCCCGCGCTGCAGGAAGATTGGGACGAGCGCGCCTCGGCTGGCTACTACTTGATGTCACAGAGTTTGGAGCTGAACCAGCGTCACCACGTCATGCACCTGCTGCCGGAGGTTGATTGCGGTCCCAAGACGTGGACCGTGTTGAAGGAGCTGCACGCACCGTCGCAACGTTGATGCTGGAGAGGGAGCTGTCCTCGTTGCGCTTGAGCGAGGGAGAGCCGATGCAACCTGTTTTGGACAAAATGCATGACCTCTACGCGAAGTTGGCGACCGCAGGAATCACCTACCCGGAGCAGACCAAGTGCTTGAAGATGCTATCGCTGCTGCCGGAATCGTGGCTTCAATTCACGAGCGGATTGAGCCTGCCGCAGAACCAGAGCTTGTGGACGCTCGAGTGGGTGCGGACGAAGATTCTGGAGGAGGACTTCCGTCGCCGCCAACTGAGGGGTGGAGACGACGGCAGCAGCGGCTACGGGATGCAAGGGAGCCGACGTGGCAGAGGACGTGGCTTTGGTGGTGCTGGACGCGGTGCAAAGAAGGACGACGACTCCAACGACCAACAAGGAGGTACCGGTTGGGGTCGCGGTGCGAAATCTGGACGTGGGGGCAAGTCGGGTGCTGGTGGCAAAATGAAAGGGAGTTGCTGGTATTGTGAGAAGGAGGGGCACCCCTGGTTTTTGTGCTATAAGAAACCCGATGGATGGACCCCCCAGAATCGTCACCAGGATGGCGGCGCGCGGAGGAACCAGAAAAACGGCGCGAACATGGTCGCCGATTCGTCCGACAACAACCCGAAGAGCAACGGCGGTGCAGAGAAGAAGAAGGAGCGCACCGCAGGCCAGTTCTTCCATATTGGAGAGCAGGGGGAGCAAGGAGACGCCTCTGCCAAGGTTGGAGCAGAGCTGCATCCCCTGGACTATTGGGTGTTGGACACGGACGCTGCTTGGACGATGACGCCGCGCAAGGAGCTGCTTGATGACGTACGAGCTGCACCGATCAATGAGGTGTGCTCTGCCTCTGGACACGCGCTGAAGGTGGCTGGTGCGGGACGAGCTGCATTCAAGGGAGCGGATGGCAAGCCGGTGGTGCTGCACGACGTTCTCCTCGTTCCTGATCTCAAGGCCAACCTCATCTCCCTCCGTAAGCTTGCCAAGGCTGGGGTGAGCACTAGCACGGATGGGGCACGCCCATACAAGGGGCAGCTGGGAAATCGGGTGCTTTGGGATCTGCACGAGAGCAAGGATGTGAACAGATCCATGTGGCAGCTGCCGGCGTTGGCGTGGCACGGTGGGGGGCAGGCTGGAGAGGGGTCTGCATCCCAGGGGGAGTGCAACGCCGTTGGAGGGGTTGGTGTGAAGGTGTCGGCCAGATCTGGGGAGACAGATTGGGCAACGGCACACCGACGCTTGGGGCATGTGGCAATGCCCTTATTGAAGCAGCTAGAGAAGGATGGAGCAGTCAAGGGTTTGAAGCTGAACGGACAGCCACCCGATGACAACTATGAAATCTGTTTGCTTTCAAAATTCACTCGTTTCCCTTTTCATAGCGTGACTGGCAGGAGCAAGAAGCCTTTGGAGCTGGTTCACATGGACCTGGTGGGGCTGCTGTCGGTGCAAGGGCACAAGGGGGAGCAGTATTTCCTAACCATTGTGGATGATTGGAGCAGACTCATGTGGGCGTATCCGCTGAAGCAAAAGGACCACGCCGCCTCTACGATACAGGAAGATTGGCTGCCATTCGTTGAGAAGCAAGCGGAGTGTGTGGTGAAGCGGATTAGGACAGACCGGGGTGGTGAGTTCCTTGGAGCTGAAACGACGGCCTGGCTCAAGAAGCAGGGCATTCAGAGGGAGCTGACCACAGCTTACTCTCCGCAGTCCAACGGTGTAGCAGAACGGGCGAACCGGACCATTCTGGAGACAGCTAGGGCGCTGCTCATAGAATCAGGGGTGGGCAATTCCATGTGGCCCCATGCTGTCCGGCACGCTACTGTGGCTAGGAACAGGGTGCTCACTAAGGTTGGTAATGAATCGTGGGTGCCGCTGGAGAGGTGGCTTGGGAGGAAGCCACCGGTGGACATGCTGAGGGTGTTCGGTTGCATGGCAGTCGCCCACGTCTCCAAGAAGTATCGAAGTAAGTTGGGGGCGAGTGCAATCTGGTGTGTGCATTTGGGGCTGGCTGCTGAGAGCAAGGGATGGCTGCTGTGGGAACCATCCAAGGGTGTGTTGTTTGACAGCAGGGATGTGAAGTTTGTTGAGGGCATGATGTATGGGGGCTGGAAGAAACAGCCAGAGACTAAGGTGTCCCAGCAGATGGAGCAGATCACCATGCAGCTGGACCTGACTCCTAGTGTGTGGGAGGAGGGGGAGGAGGCAGCTGCAGAGGGTGGCGATGGAGAGGAGGTGCAGGAGGCACCTGCTTGTGGAGCAGATGATGTGGAGACTAGTGGTAGCACCAAGGAAGCTGCTGGATCTGAGGGAGGAGAACAGCAGCAGGGAAAAACGAAGGTTCCTGCGCTACCATCAAGGAGGAAGCCGAAGGGTGTCGTTATGAGGGGATGGGAGACACCTGTCTCCAGGCCAGGACGTACCCGAATGGCTACTATGAAGCTGACAGCAGGAGCTGATGTAGCAGAGCAGCAGCTTGGGAATGAGGAGGCATTGCTGATTCTACCGCATGGCTATGATCTGGATGAGGAGGATGAACCTGCCTACTGTTTTTTTGCCCCTGCACCAGAGGAACCAGCAAGCATGGAGGAGGCATTAGCTGGACCAGATAGGGAGAAGTGGCTGGTTTCTAGGGATGCTGAGTACCAAAGCCTGTTAGAGAATGGGACATGGGATCTGGTGGTGCTGCCTAAAGGGAAGAAAGCCGTACAGTGCAAGTGGGTGCTAAGGATCAAGACCGATGACAAGGGACAGGTCACCATCTACAAAAGAGTAGGCTGGTGGCTAAGGGGTTTATGCAGAAGGAGAAGCAGGACTTCAATGAGATCTTTGCTCCCACTGCCAAACCCCCTACCCTCCGTGTCTTGTTGGCAGATGCAGCCGTTAGTGGGAAATCCATCATTCAGATCGATATATCAACGGCATTCCTCAATGGGATTTTAGAGGAGGATGTGTACATGACGCAGCCGCCTGGGTATGAGGATGGTACGGGCAGGGTGTGAAAGCTGAAAAAGTCCATCTACGGCTTGAAGCAGGCGCCACGCTGCTGGTACCAGAAGTTGGCAGCTGTTTTAGAGGAGATGGGATTCAGGACCAGCAGCTGTGATGAGAGCCTCTTTCTCAAGGGGGAGGGAGAGAAGCTGGTGCTGTTTCTAGTCTACGTGGATGACATTCTTCTCTTCAGCAGCAGCATGAAGGAGATCCAGAAAGTGCAGCAGCAGCTGCTGAGCGTGTGGTGAAGTACCTGAACTCTCACCCAAGCATTGGAGTTCAATACTCCGCATCTGCACAGGTGAAGCAGAAAGGGGTTGAGGTGCTGAAAGAGAAGGGGGAGCGGCTTGGAGAAAGCAAGCTGTTTCTCACTTGCTTTACCGATGCTACGTGGGCTTCTGAGAAGGACGATTCCTCATCTGTGTGAGGATACATCTGCGTAGTTGGGGGAGGACCTGTTAGTTGGAGGTCCAAGAAGCAGACGGAGACGGCACTCTCCTCTGTTGAATCAGAGTACATGGCAATGTTCTATGGGGTGAAGGAGGTGAATTGGCTGAGGAGGCTGTTAGAGGAGATTGGCCAGGAGCAGAAGGTTGCTACGCCGCTGTTTTCTGATAGCAAGGGGGCTCTTGGGATGGCCACGAACGCAGTGCTTTATGGGTTGAACAAGCACATGCGTATCAAGTGGGACTGGCTGCGTAAAGAGGTGAAGAGGGGGACGGTGAATCCAATCTATATCAAGACTCACCAGCAGCCAGCAGACTTCCTCACCAAGAGGCTTGCGGATGAGCCTCATTGGCGTTGTGTGCGCATGAGTGGAATGAGCATGAACTAGGATGGAATGATGTGGAATGCAGCCGGCAGGCTGAGGGGGAGTGTGTTGGGTGCAAATTCACATTGCACGACATCCTGCCATCTGTTTGTATGAGTATGCGTGTGCGAATGCATTTGGGTGTGAATGGAATGTTCGTGTGTTTGTTTGTTTTCGCAATTTTCGCTTGATGCATTTGCAGGTACTCGCGCAATGTGCGCTTTGGCACAACATTGTACGCGCTATGAACAGTGCAAGCAGAAAGGACGAGCTCGCAAAGGAACCCAAGATGGAAGCTTTGCAGTTCGGTTGAATTGATTGCGCAGATTCAGTTCTATCCAACTCGAACTTGTACTGTTTTGTTTGGTTGACTATAGTGTAGCAGGGCAGGCACTATAGGGGTACAATTTAGGTGAAGGTTGGATGTTGTTTGTCTGTATCTGCATGCTACAGGGCCAGGGGAAACCAGCGGAACCAGCATTTGGCTGGTTGGGCAAAGACAAAACAGGTTCTGTTTTTAGGACCTGAACCTGGTTGTTGTTTTCCCAGGTTGGAAAAACAGAACCAGAGGTTGTTTACCAACCTACCACCTGCTGTTTTGTCCAGCCAGGTTGGTTCTGTTGCTTGGAATTATTTGGGATTATCCCTGGTTGTTCCCAGGTTGATTCCCAAGGTCCTTGCTAGCTAGAACTATATATTCCTTCTCTGCTTGTACCTGAATATATTCAAGTTAATTCAAGCGAATTCCTTCCTTGCTGGAATTTCGTATCGACGCGATTCGACGGCAGAATGCTACCGAGTCAACGCTAGTATGCTAACACTCCAACGCTAGGCAAACGCTGTCCGAACCGTAACTCTGCAATGGCAGAACTTTTCGCGAGGCAACTTGGCTCTTTTGACAGCTCTTAGAGTGAGCTTCGATATAACGACTTCTCAGCTTAATCCGATCGACGGTCTGCACGGCACGTTGCGCAACGTTCAAGGTACTCTTGCTGTTTTGACTAAGTCTCTCTTGATCCCTCTCTTTACAAACTCGGACCCGAGGATAGGGGCTGGTCTTGTACCAAGCACCCAGGGACCCTTGGAGGTGACCCCGAGGAGAGATTTTATGTTGGATAACGTCTTAATAGCCTGAGTTTATTAGGCCCTTACACCAACAGGATCTGGATCAGCTCGCCCCTGATTCTATGAGCAGCGCCCTAGCTGTCTCCAGAATGGTCCGGTTCGCCCGTTGTGCTACATCGTTGGACTGCGGAGAGTAAGCTGTGGTCAGCTCCCTCTGAATGCCCTGCTTCTAGAGCCAGGCCGTCGTTTCAGCTCCAAGGAACTCACCACCCCGGTCTGTCCTAATCCGCTTCACTACACACTCCGCTTGCTTCTCCACAAATGGCAGCCAATCTTCCTTTGTCGTAGGGGCGGCGTGGTCCTTTTGCTTCAGCGGATACGCCCACATGAGTCTGCTGCAATCATCCACAATGGTTACGAAATACCGCTCCCCATTGTGCCCTTGCACCGGCAGCGGCCCCACGAAGTCCATGTGAACCAGCTCCAAAGGCTTCTTGCTTCTGCCAGCTCCAAACTCTGCGACATCGAATAGTAGCCAGCCGAGGCGCGCTCGTCCCAATCTTCCTGCAGCGCAGGGTCACTCGGTGTAGGCTCCTCCCCAATCATTAGTTTCAACAAACCGATCTGACGGAAATAAAGTTGCATTTTCCATGCCCAATCATCATAGCCCTCACCATTGAACTTCTCGACGGTGAAGTTCTTCAGCACCTCCTTGATCAGCGAGCCCTGGGTTTTGTTCGCGCTCCCCTTGGCGCCGAAACACCAGAATCCTGGCTGCCGCTACGATCTTGGGCTGAAGATTCACCAGCTCCCGCCGAGGTATTTCCCGCCATAGCTACCTACAACGAGGATCACTATAACGCAGCTCTGATACCAGCTTGTTTGTGTAAGTGCCTAATAAACTCAGGCTATTAAGACGTTATCCAACTTAAAACCTCTCTTCGGTGTCACCTCCAAGGGTCCTTGGGTGCTTGGTACAAGACCAGCCCCTATCCTCGGGTCTGAGTTTGTAGAGAGAGGGATCAAGAGGAACATAGTCAAAACAGCAAGAATACCTTGAACATTGCGCAGCGTGCCGTGCCGACCGTCGATCGGATTAAGCTGAGAAGTCGTTATATCGAAGCTCACTCTAAGAGCTTTCACAAGAGCCAAGTTGCTTCGCGAAAAGTTCTGCCACTGCAGAGTTACGGCTCGGACAGCGTTTGCCTATCGTTGGAGTGCTAGCGTACTAGCGTTGACTCGGTAGCATTCCGCCGTCGAATCGCGTGGATACGAAATTCCAGCAAGGAAGGAATTCGCTTGAATCAATATGAATATATTCAGGTACAAATAGAGAAGGAATATATAGTTCTAGCTAGCAAGGACCTTGGGAATCAAACTGGGAACAACCAGGGATGATCCCAAATAATTCCAAGCAACAGAACCAACCTGGCTGGACAAAACAGCAGGTGGTAGGTTGGTAAACAACCTCTGGTTCTGTTTTTCCAACCTGGGAAAACAACAACCAGGTTCAGGTCCTAAAAACAGAACCTGTTTTGTCTTTTCCCAACCAGCCAAATGCTGGTTCCGCTGGTTTCCCCTGGCCCTGTAGCATGCAGATACAGACAAACAACATCCAACCTTCACATAAATTGTACCCCTATAGTGCCTGCCCTGCTACACTATAGTCAACCAAACAAAACAGTACAAGTTCGAGTTGGATAGAACTGAATCTGCGCACTCAATTAAACCGAACTGCAAAGCTTCCATCTTGGGTTCCTTTGCGAGCTCGTCCTTTCTGCTTGCACTGTTCATAGCACGTACAATGTTGTGCCGAAGCGCACATTGCGCGAGTACCTGCAAATGCATCAAGCGAAAATTGCGAAAACAAACAAACACACGAACATTCCATTCACACCCAAATGCATTCGCACACGCATACTCGTACAAACAGACGGCACGATGTCGTGCGATGTGAATTTGCACCCAACACACTCCCCCTCAGCCTGCCGGCTGCATTCCACATCATTGCACTTGAAGTTCTTCATCAGCTGCTGCTGCACTTTCTGGATCTCCTTCATGCTGCTGCTGAAGAGAAGAATGTCATCCACGTAGACTAGAAACAGCACCAGCTTCTCTCCCTCCCCCTTGAGAAAGAGGCTCTCATCACAGCTGCTGGTCCTGAATCCCATCTCCTCTAAAACAGCTGCCAACTTCTGGTACCAGCAGCGTGGCGCCTGCTTCAAGCCGTAGATGGACTTTTTCAGCTTTCACACCCTGCCCGTACCATCCTCATACCCAGGCGGCTGCGTCATGTACACAGCCTCCTCTAAAATCCCATTGAGGAATGCTGTTGATATGTCCATCTGAATGATGGATTTCCCACTAACGGCTGCATCTGCCAACAAGACACGGAGGGTAGGGGGTTTGGCAGTGGGAGCAAAGATCTCATTGAAGTCCTGCTTCTCCTTCTGCATAAACGTTTTAGCCATCAACCTACTCTTGTAGATGGTGACCTGTCCCTTGTCATCGGTCTTGATCCTCAGCACCCACTTGCACTGTACGGCTTTCTTTCCCTCAGGCAGCACCACCAGATCCCATGTCCCATTCTCTAGCAAGCTTTTGTACTCAGCATCCCTAGAAACCAGCCACTGCTCCTTATCTGGTCCAGCTAATGCCTCCTCCATGCTTGCTGGTTTCTCGGGTGCAGGGGCATGAAAACAGTAGGCAGGTTCATCCTCCTCATCCGGGTCATAGCCATGCGGTAGAATCAGCAATGCCTCCTCATTCCCAAGCTGCTGCTCTGCTACATCAGCTCCTGCAGTCAGCTTCATAGTGGCCATACGGGTACGTCCTGGCCTGGAGATGGGTATCTCCCATCCCCTCATAACGACACCCTTCGGCTTCCTCCTTGATGGTAGCGCAGGAACCTTAGCTTTTCCCAGCTGCTGTTCTCCTCCCTCAGATCCAGCAGCTTCCTTGGTGCTACCACTAGTCTCCACATCATCTCCTCCACCAGCAGGTGCCTCCTGCACCTCTTCTCCATCACCACCCTCTGCAGCTGCCTCCCCCCCCTCCTCCTACACACTAGGAGTCAGGTCCAGCTGCATGGTGATCTGCTCCATCTGCTCGGATACCTTGGTCTCCGGCTGTTTCTTCCAGCCCCCATACATCATGCCCTCAACAAACTTCACATCCCTGCTGTCAAACAATACACCCTTGGATGGTTCCCACAGCAGCCATCCCTTGCTCTTAGCAGCCAGCCCCAAATGCACACACCAGATTGCACTCACCCCCAACTTACTTCGATACTTCTTGGGGACGTGGGCGACTGCCATGCAACCAAACACCCTCAGCATGTCCACCGGCGGCTTCCTCCCGAGCCACCTCTCCAGCGGCACCCACGATTCATTACCAACCTTAGTGAGCACCCTGTTCCTAGCCACGGTAGCGTGCCGGACAGCATGGGGCCACATGGAATTGCCCAACCCTGATTCTATGAGCAGCGCCCTAGCTATCTCCAGAATGGTCCGGTTCGCCCGTTCTGCTACACCGTTGGACTGCGGGGTGTAAGCCGTGGTCAGCTCCCTCTGAATGCCCTGCTTCTTGAGCCAGGCCGTCATCTCAGCTCCAAGGAACTCACCACCCCGGTCTGTCCTAATCCGCTTCACCACACACTCCGCTTGCTTCTCCACGAATGGCAGCCAACCTTCCCGTATCGTAGAGGCGGCGTGGTCCTTCTGGTTCAGCGGATACGCTCACATGAGTCTGCTCAAATCATCCACAATGGTTAGGAAATACCGCTCCCCCTTGTGCCCTTGCACCGGCAGCGGCCCCACCAAGTCCATGTGAACCAGCTCCAAAGGCTTGTTGCTCGTGCCAGTCACGCTATGAAAGGGGAAACGAGTGAATTTTGAGAGCAAACAGATTTCACAGTTCTCATCAGGTGGCTGTCCGTTTAGCTTCAAAGCCTTGACGGCTCCATCCTTCTTTAGCTGCTTCAACAAGGGCATTGCCAAATGCCCCAAGCGTCGGTGTGCCGTTGCCCAATCCGTCTCCCCAGATCTGGCCGACACATTCACACCAACCCCTCCAATGGTGTTGCACTCCCCCTGGGATGCAGACCCCTCTCCAGCCTGCCCCCCACCGTGCCACGCCAACGCCGGCAGCTGCCACATGGATCTGTACGCATCCTTGCTTCCGTGCAGATCCCAAAGTACCCGATTTCCCAGCTGCCCCTTGTACGTGCGTGCCCCATCCGTGCTAGTGCTCACCCCAGCCTTGGCAAGCTTACGGAGGGAGATGAGGTTGGCCTTGAGATCAGGAACAAGGAGAACATCGTGCAGCACCACCGGCTTGCCATCCGCTCCCTTGAATGCAGCTCGTCCCGCACCAGCCACCTTCAGCGCGTGTCCAGAGGCAGAGCACACCTCATTGATCGGTGCAGCTCGTACGTCATCAAGCAGCTCCTTGCGCGGCGTCATCGTCCAAGCAGCGCCCGTGTCCAACACCCAATAGTCCAGGGGATGCAGCTCTGCTCCAACCTTGGCAGAGGCGTCTCCTTGCTCCCCCTGCTCTCCAATATGGAAGAACTGGCCTGCGGTGCGCTCCTTCTTCTTCTCTGCACCGCCGTTGCTCTTCGGGTTGTTGTCGGACGAATCGGCGACCATGTTCGCGCCGTTTTTCTGGTTCCTCCGCGCGCCGCCATCCTGGTGACGATTCTGGAGGGTCCATCCATCGAGTTTCTTATAGCACAAAAACCAGGGGTGCCCCTCCTTCTCACAATACCAGCAACTCCCTTTCATTTTGCCACCAGCACCCGACTTGCCCCCACGTCCAGATTTCGCACCGCGACCCCAACCGGTACCTCCTTGTTGGTCGTTGGAGTCGTCGTCCTTCTTTGCACCGCGTCCAGCACCACTGAAGCCATGTCCTCTGCCACGTTTGCTCCCTTGCATCACGTAACCACTACTGCCGTCGTCTCCACCCCTCAGTTGGCGGCGACGGAAGTCCTCCTCCAGAATCTTCGTCCGCACCCACTCGAGCGTCCACAAGCTCTGGTTCTGCGGCAGGCTCAATCCGCTCGTGAATTGAAGCCATGATTCCGGCAGCAGAGAGAGCATCTTCAAGCACTTGGTCTGCTCCGGGTAGGTGATTCCTGTTAGTGTAAGGGCCTAATAAACTCAGGCTATTAAGATGTTATCCAACTTAAAACCTCTCCTCGGGGTCACCTCCAAGGGTCCCTGGGTGCTTGGTACAAGACCAGCCCCTATCCTCGGGTCCGAGTTTGTAGAGAGAGAGATCAAGAGGGACTTAGTCAAAACAGCAAGAGTACCTTGAACGTCGCGCAGCGTGCCGTGCAGACCGTCAATCGGATTAAGCTGAGAATTCGCTATATCGAAGCTCACTCTAAGAGCTTTCAAAAGAGCCAAGTTGCCTCGCGAAAAGTTCTGCCATTGCAGAGTTACGTATTGGACAGCGTTGGCCTAGCATCGTAGTGCTAGCGTACTAGCATTAACTCGGTAGCATTCTGCCGTCGCACCGCGTAGAAATGAAATTCCAGTAAGGAAGGAATTCGCTTGAATCAATTTGAATATATTCAGGTACAAACAGAGAAGGAATATATAGTTCTAGCTAGCAAGGACCTTGGGAATCAACCTGGGAACAACCAGGGATGATCCCAAATAATTCCAAGCAACAGAACCAACCTGGCTGGAAAAAACAGCAGGTGGTAGGTTGGTAAACAACCTCTGGTTCTGTTTTTCCAACCTGGGAAAACAACAACCAGGTTCAGGTCCTAAAAACAGAACCTGTTTTGTCTTTGCCCAACCAGCCAAATGCTGGTTCCGCTTGTTTCCCCTGGCCGTGTAGCATGCAGATACAGACAAACAACATCCAACCTTCACCTAAATTGTACCCCTATAGTGCCTGCCCTGCTACACTATAGTCAACCAAACAAAATAGTACAAGTTCGAGTTGCATAGAATTGAATCTGCGCACTCAATTAAACCGAACTGCAAAGCTTCCATCTTGGGTTCCTTTGCGAGCTCGTCCTTTCTGCTTGCACTGTTCATAGCGCGTACAATGTTGTGCCGAAGCGCACATTGCGCGAGTACCTGCACATGCATCAAGCGAAAATTGCGAAAACAAACAAACACACGAACATTCCATTCACACCCAAATGCATTCGGACACGCATACTCGTACAATCAGACGGCAGGATGTCGTGCAATGTGAATTTGCACCCAACACACTCTCCCTCAGCCTGCCGGCTGCATTCCACATCATTCCATCCTAGTTCATGCTCATTCCACTCATGTGCACACAACGCCAATGAGGCTCATCCGCAAGCCTCTTGGTGAGGAAGTCTGCTGGCTGCTGGTGAGCCTTGAGATTGGATTCACCGTATCCCTCTTCACCTCTTACGCAGCCAGTGCCACTTGATACGCATGTGCTTGTTCAACCCATGAAGCACTGCGTTCCTGGCCATCCCAAAAGCCCCCTTGCTATTACAAAACAGCGGCGTAGCAACCTTTTGCTCCTGGCCAATCTCCTCTAACAGCCTCCTCAGCCAAATCACCTCCTTCAGCCCATACAACATTGCCATGTACTCTGATTCAACAGAGGAGAGTGCTGTCTCCGTCTGGTTCTTGGACCTCCAACTAACAGGTCCTCCCCCAACTACGCAGATGTATCCTCCCACAGATGAGAAATCGTCCTTCTCAGAAGCATATGTAGCATCGGTAAAGCAAGTGAGAAACAGCTTGCCTTCTCCAAGCTGCTCCCCCTTCTCATTCAGCACCTCAACCCCTTTCTGCTTCACCTGTGCAGATGCGGAGTATTGAACTCCAATGCTTGGGTGAGAGTTCAGGTACTTCACCACACGCTCAGCTGCATCCACCTGCTCCTCTGATGGATTCTGCACCACCCTAGCCAGCTGCCCAACCGAGAAAGAGATGTCGGGCCTTGTGTGAACTGCTGCATACAAGAGGCTGCCCACCAAGGACTGAAATTGCTGCTGCTCCTCGGCTTCAACCCCTTCATCTTCTGCTGCCTTCACAAGCTTGAATTCTGCTGGCAGGGGAGTTGCAACCTTGCGCTCATTCTCAATCCCATACTTCTCCCCCAGCTCCTTGATGAACTTCTCCTGGTGCAGCTTCAACCACCTGTGATCCAGATCCCTCTCCACGTGCATCCCGAGGTAGTACTTTACCTCCCCAAGGGTCTTGCACTTGAAGATCTTCATCAGCTGCTGCTGCACGTTCTGGATCTCTTTCATGCTGCTGCTGAAGAGAAGAATGTCGTCCACGTAGACCAGAAACAGCACCAGCTTCTCCCCCTCCCCCTTGAGAAAGAGGCTCTCATCACAGCTGCTGGTCCTGAATCCCATCTCCTCTAAAACAGCTGCCAACTTCTGGTACCAGCAGCGTGGCGCCTGCTTCAAGCCGTAGATGGACTTTTTCAGCTTGCACACCCTGCCCGTACCATCCTCATACTCATGTACACATCCTCCTCTAAAATCCCATTGAGGAATGCCGTTGATATATCCATCTGAATGATGAATTTCCCACTAACGGCTGCATCTGCCAACAAAAAACTCAGGCTATTAAGACGTTATCCAACTTAAAACCTCTCCTCGGGGTCACCTCCAAGGGTCCCTGGGTGCTTGGTACAAGACCAGCCCCTATCCTCGGGTCCGAGTTTGTAGAGAGAGAAATCAAGAGGGACTTTGTCAAAACAGCAAGAGTACCTTGAACGTCGCGCAGCGTGCCGTGCAGACCGTCGATCGAATTAAGCTGAGAACTCGTTATATCGAAGCTCACTCCAAGAGCTTTCAAAAGAGCCAAGTTGCCTCGCGAAAAGTTCTGCCATTGCAGAGTTATGGCTCGGACAGCGTTTGCCTAGCGTTGGAGTGCTAGCGTACTAGCGTTGACTCGGTAGCATTCTGCCGTCGAACCGCGTGGATACGAAATTCCAGCAAGGAAGGAATTCGCTTGATTCAATTTGACTATATCAAGATACAAACAGAGAAGGAATATATAGTTCTAGCTAGCAAAGACCTTGGGAATCAACCTGGGAACAACCAGGGATGATCCCAAATAATTCCAATCAACAGAACCAACCTGGCTGGACAAAACAGCAGGTGGTAGGTTGGTAAACAACCTCTGGTTCTGTTTTTCAGCCTGCCGGCTGCATTCCACATCATTCCATGCTAGTTCATGCTCATTCCAGTCATGCGCACACAACGCCAATGAGGCTCATCCGCAAGCCTTTTTACCTCTTTACGCCGCCAGTGCCACTTGATACGCATGTGCTTGTTCAACCCATGAAGCACTGCGTTCCTGGCCATCCCAAGAGCCCCCTTGCTATCAGAAAACAGCGGCGTAGCAACCTTCTGCTCCTGGCCAATCTCCTCTAACAGCCTCCTCAGCCAAATCACCTCCTTCACCCCATGGAACATTGCTATGTACTCGGATTCAACAGAGGAGAGTGCCGTCTCCGTCTGCTTCTTGGACCTCCAACTAACAGGTCCTCCCCCAACTACGCAGATGTAATCCCCCACAGATGAGGAATCGTCCTTCTCCAAGCCGCTCTCCCCCTTCTCTTTCAGCACCTCAACCCCTTTCTGCTTCACCTGTGCAGATGCAGAGTATTGAACTCCAATGTTCAGGTACTTCACCACACGCTCAGCTGCATCCACCTGCTCCTCTGATGGATTCTGCACCACCCTAGCCAGCTGCCCAACCGAGAAAGAGATGTCGGGCCTTGTATGAAACGCGTCATACAAGAGGCTGCCCACCAAGGACTGAAATTGCTGCTGCTCCTCGGCTTCAACCCCTTCATCCTCTGCTGCCTTCACAAGCTTGAATTCTGCTGGCAGGGGAGTTGCAACCTTGCGCTCATTCTCAATCCCATACTTCTCCCCCAGCTCCTTGATGAACTTCTCCTGGTGCAGCTTCAACCACCTGTGGTCCAGATCCCTCTCCACGTGCATCCTGAGGTAGTACTTTACCTTCCCAAGGGTCTTGCACTTGAAGTTCTTCATCAGCTGCTGCTGCACTTTCTGGATCTCCTTCATGCTGCTGCTGAAGAGAAGAATGTCGTCCACGTAGACCAGAAACAGCACCAGCTTCTCCCCCTCCCCCTTGAGAAAGAGGCTCTCATCACAGCTGCTGGTCCTGAATCCCATCTCCTCTAAAACAGCTGCCAACTTCTGGTACCAGCAGCGTGGCGCTTGCTTCAAGCCGTAGATGGACTTTTTCAGCTTTCACACCCTGCCTGTACTATCCTCCTACCCAGGCGGCTGCGTCATGTACACATCCTCCTCTAAAATCCCATTCAGGAATGCCGTTGATATATCCATCTGAATGATAGATTTCCCACTAACGGCTGCATCTGCCAACAAGACACGGAGGGTAGGGGGTTTGGCAGTGGGAGCAAAGATCTCATTGAAGTCCTGCTTCTCCTTCTGCATAAACCCCTTAGCCACCAGCCTACTCTTGTAGATGGTGACCTGTCCCTTGTCATCGGTCTTGATCCTTAGCACCCACTTGCACTGTACGGCTTTCTTCCCCTCAGGCAGCACCACCAGATCCCATGTCCCATTCTCTAACAGGCTTTGGTACTCAGCATCCCTAGAAACCAGCCACTTCTCCCTATCTGGTCCAGCTAATGCCTCCTCCATGCCTGCTGGTTCCTCTGGTGCAGGGGCAAGAAAACAGTAGGCAGGTTCATCCTCCTCATCCGGGTCATAGCCATGCGGTAGAATCAGCAATGCCTCCTCATTCCCAAGCTGCTGCTCTGCTACATCAGCTCCTGCAGTCAGCTTCATAGTGGCCATACGGGTACGTCCTGGCCTGGAGACGGGTGTCTCCCATCCCCTCATAACGACACCCTTCGGCTTCCTCCTTGATGGTAGCGCAGGAACCTTAGCTTTTTCCAGCTGCTGTTCTCCTCCCTCAGATCCAGCAGCTTCCTTGGTGCTACCACTAGTCTCCACATCATCTCCTCCACCAGCAGGTGCCTCCTGCACCTTCTCTCCATCGCCACCCTCTTCAGCTGCCTCCTCCCCCTCCTCCCACACACTAGGAGTCAGGTCCAGCTGCATAGTGATCTGCTCCATCTGCTGGGATACCTTGGTCTCCGGCTGTTTCTTCCAGCCCCCATAGATCATGCCCTCAACAAACTTCACATCCCTGCTGTCAAACAACACACCCTTGGATGGTTCCCATAGCAGCCATCCCTTGCTCTTAGCAGCCAGCCCAAATGCACATGTTGATGTAAGGGCCTAATAAACTCAGGCTATTAAGACGTTATCCAACTTAAAACCTCTCCTCGGGGTCACCTCCAAGGGTCCCTGGGTGCTTGGTACAAGACCAGCCCCTATCCTCGGGTCCGAGTTCGTAGAGAGAGGGATCAAGAGGAACTTAGTCAAAACAGCAAGAGTACCTTGAACATTGCGCAGCGTGCCGTGCAGACCGTCGATCGGATTAAGCTGAGAAGTCGTTATATCGAAACTCACTCTAAGAGCTTTCAAAAGAGCCAAGTTGCCTCGCGAAAAGTTCTGCCATTGCAGAGTTACGAAATGGACAGCGTTGGCCTAGCGTTGGAGTGCTAGCGTACTAGCGTTGACTCGGTAGCATTCTGCCGTCGAATCGCGTGGATACGAAATTCCAACAAGGAAGGAATTCGCTTGAATCAATTTTAATATATTCAGGTACAAACAGAGAAGGAATATATAGTTCTAGCTAGCAAGGACCTTGGGAATCAACCTGGGAACAACCAGGGATGATCCCAAATAATTCCAAGCAACAGAACCAACCTGGCTGGACAAAACAGCAGGTGGTAGGTTGGTAAACAACCTCTGGTTCTGTTTTTCCAACCTGGGAAAACAACGACCAGGTTCAGGTCCTAAAAACAGAACCTGTTTTGTCTTTGCCCAACCAGCCAAATGCTGGTTCCGCTGGTTTCCCCCGGCCCTGTAGCATGCAGATACAGACAAACAACATCCAACCTTCACCTAAATTGTACCCCTATAGTGCCTGCCCTGCTACACTATAGTCAACCAAACAAAACAGTACAAGTTCGAGTTGGATAAAACTGAATCTGCGCACTCAATTAAACCGAACTGCAAAGCTTCCATCTTGGGTTCCTTTGCGAGCTCGTCCTTTCTGCTTGCACTGTTGATAGCGCGTACAATGTTGTGCCGAAGCGCACATTGCGCGAGTACCTGCAAATGCATCAAGCGAAAATTGCGAAAACAAACAAACACACGAACATTCCTTTCACACCCAAATGCAATCGCACACGCATACTCGTACAAACAGACGGCAGGATGTCGTGCAATGTGAATTTGCACCCAACACACTCCCCCTCAGCCTGCCGGCTGCATTCCACATCATTCCATGCTAGTTCATGCTCATTCCACTCATACGCACACAACGTCAATGAGGCTCATCCGCAAGCCTCTTGGTGAGGAAGTCTGCTGGCTGCTGGTGTGTCTTGATATAGATTGGATTCACGGTCCCCCTCTTCACCTCCTTACGCAACCAGTGCCACTTGATACGCATGTGCTTGTTCAACCCATGAAGCACTGCGTTCCTGGCCATCCCAAGAGCCCCCTTGCTATCAGAAAACAGCGGCGTAGCAACCTTCTGCTCCTGGCCAATCTCCTCTAACAGCCTCCTCAGCCAAATCACCTCCTTCACCCCATGGAACATTGCCATGTACTCTGATTCAACAGAGGAGAGTGCCGTCTCCGTCTGTTTCTTGGACCTCCAACTAACAGGTCCTCCCCCAACTACGCAGATGTATCCTCCCACAGATGAGGAATCGTCTTTCTCAGAAGCCCAAGTAGCATCGGTAAAGCAAGTGAGAAACAGCTTGCCTTCTCCAAGCCGCTCCCCCTTCTCTTTCAGCACCTCAACCCCTTTCTGCTTCACCTGTGCAGATGCGGAGTATTGAACTCCAATGCTTGGGTGAGAGTTCAGGTACTTCACCACACGCTCAGCTGCATCCACCTGCTCCTCTGATGGATTCTGCACCACCCTAGCCAGCTGCCCAACCGAGAAAGAGATGTCGGGCCTTGTGTGAACTGCTGCATACAAGAGGCTGCCCACCAAGGACTGAAATTGCTGCTGCTCCTCGGCTTCAACCCCTTCATCTTCTGCTGCCTTCACAAGCTTGAATTCTGCTGGCAGGGAAGTTGCAACCTTGCGCTCATTCTCAATCCCATACTTCTCCCCCAGCTCCTTGATGAACTTCTCCTGGTGCAGCTTCAACCACCTGTGGTCCAGATCCCTCTCCACGTGCATCCTGAGGTAGTACTTTACCTCCCTTAGGGTCTTGCACTTGAAGTTCTTCATCAGCTGCTGCTGCACTTTCTGGATCTCCTTCATGCTGCTGCTGAAGAGAAGAATGTCGTCCACGTAGACCAGAAACAGCACCAGCTTCTCCCCCTCCCCCTTGAGAAAGAGGCTCTCATCACAGCTGCTGGTCCTGAATCCCATGTCCTTTAAAACAGCTGCCAACTTCTGGTACCAGCAGCGTGGCGCTTGCTTCAAGCCGTAGATGGACTTTTTCAGCTTGCACACCCTGCCCGTACCATCCTCATACCCAGGCGGCTGCGTCATGTACACATCCTCCTCTAAAATCCCATTGAGGAATGCCGTTGATATATCCATCTGAATGATAGATTTCCCACTAACGGCTGCATCTGCCAACAAGACACGGAGGGTAGGGGATTTGGCAGTGGGAGCAAAGATCTCATTGAAGTCCTGCTTCTCCTTCTGCATAAACCCCTTAGCCACCAGCCTACTCTTGTAGATGGTGACCTGTCCCTTGTCATCGGTCTTGATCCTTAGCACCCACTTGCACTGTACGGCTTTCTTCCCCTCAGGCAGCACCACCAGATCCCATGTCCCATTCTTTAGCAGGCTTTGGTACTCAGCATCCCTAGAAACCAGCCACTTCTCCCTATCTGGTCCAGCTAATGCCTCCTCCATGCTTGCTGGTTCCTCTGGTGCAGGGGCAAGAAAACAGTAGGCAGGTTCATCCTTCTCATCCGGGTCATAGCCATGCGGTAGAATCAGCAATGCCTCCTCATTCCCAAGCTGCTGCTCTGCTACATCAGCTCCTGCTGTCAGCTTCATAGTGGCCATACGGGTACGTCCTGGCCTGGAGACGGGTGTCTCCCATCCCCTCATAACGACACCCTTCGGCTTCCTCCTTGATGGTAGCGCAGAAACCTTAGCTTTTCCCAGCTGCTGTTCTCCTCCCTCAGATCCAGCAGCTTCCTTGGTGCTATCACTAGTCTCCACATCATCTCCTCCACCACCAGGTGCCTCCTGCACCTTCTCTCCATCACCACCTTCTGCAGCTGCCTCCTCCCCCTCCTCCCACACACTAGGAGTCAGGTCCAGCTGCATGGTGATCTGCTCCATCTGCTCGGATACCTTGGTCTCCGGCTGTTTCTTCCAGCCCCCATACATCATGCCCTCAACAAACTTCACATCCCTGCTGTCAAACAACACACCCTTGGATGGTTCCCACAGCAGCCATCCCTTGCTCTCAGCAGCCAGCCCCAAATGCACACACCAGATTGCACTCGCCCCCAACTTACTTCGATACTTCTTGGAGACGTGGGCGACTGCCATGCAACCGAACACCCTCAGCATGTCCACCGGTGGCTTCCTCCCAAGCCACCTCTCCAGCGGCACCCACGATTCATTACCAACCTTAGTGAGCACCCTGTTCCTAGCCACAGTAGCGTGCCGGACAGCATGGGGCCACATGGAATTGCCCACCCCTGATTCTATGAGCAGCGCCCTAGCTGTCTCCAGAATGGTCCGGTTCGCCCGTTCTGCTACACCGTTGGACTGCGGAGAGTAAGCCGTGGTCAGCACCCTCTGAATGCCCTGCTTCTTGAGCCAGGCCGTCGTTTCAGCTCCAAGGAACTCACCACCCCGGTCTGTCCTAATCCGCTTCACTACACACTCCGCTTGCTTCTCCACGAATGGCAGCCAATCTTCCTTTATCGTAGAGGCGGCGTGGTCCTTTTGCTTCAGCGGATACGCCCACATGCGTCTGCTCCAATCATCCACAATGGTTAGGAAATACCGCTCCCCCATGTGCCCTTGCACCGGCAGCGGCCCCACCAGGTCCATGTGAACCAGCTCCAAAGGCTTCTTGCTCCTGCCAGTCACGCTATGAAAAGGGAAACGAGTGAATTTTGAGAGCAAACAGATTTCACAGTTGTCATCAGGTGGCTGTCCGTTCAACTTCAAACCCTTGACGCCTCCATCTTTCTCTAGCTGCTTCAGCAAGGGCATTGCCACATGCCCCAAGCGTCGGTGTGCCGTTGCCCAATCTGTCTCCCCAGATCTGGCCGACACTTTCACACCAACCCCTCCAACGGCGTTGCACTCCCCCTGGGATGCAGACCCCTCTCCAGCCTGCCCCCCACCGTGCCACGCCAACGCCGGCAGCTGCCACATGGATCTGTACACATCCTTGCTCTCGTGCAGATCCCAAAGCACCCGATTTCCCAGCTGCCCTTTGTACGTGCGTGCCCCATCCGTGCTAGTGCTCACCCCAGCCTTGGCAAGCTTACAGAGGGAGATGAGGTTGGCCTTGAGATCAGGAACAAGGAGAACGTCGTGCAGCACCACCGGCTTGCCATCCGCTCCCTTGAATGCAGCTCGTCCCGCACCAGCCACCTTCAGCGCGTGTCCAGAGGCAGAGCACACCTCATTAAACCAGGGCTCGCTGATCAATGAGGTGTGCTCTGCCTCTGGACACGCGCTGAAGGTGGCTGGTGCGGGACGAGCTGCATTCAAGGGAGCGGATGGCAAGCCGGTGGTGCTGCACGACGTTCTCCTTGTTCCTGATCTCAAGGCCCACCTCATCTCCCTCGGTAAGCTTGCCAAGGCTGGGGTGAGCACTAGCACGGATGGGGCACGCCCGTACAAGGGGCAGCTGGGAAATCGGGTGCTTTGGGATCTGCACGAGAGCAAGGATGTGTACAGATCCATGTGGCAGCTGCCGGCGTTGGCGTGGCACGGTGGGGGGCAGGCTGGAGAGGGGTCTGCATCCAAGGGGGAGTGCAACGCCGTTGGAGAGGTTGGTGTGAAGGTGTCGGCCAGATCTGGGGAGACAGATTGGGCAACGGCACACCGACGCTTGGGGCATGTGGCAATGCCCTTATTGAAGCAGCTAGAGAAGGATGGAGCCGTCAAGGGTTTGAAGTTGAACGGACAGCCACCTGATGACAACTGTGAAATCTGTTTGCTCTCAAAATTCACTCGTTTCCCTTTTCATAGCGTGACTGGCAGGAGGAAGAAGCCTTTGGAGCTGGTTCACATGGACTTGGTGGGGCCGCTGCCGGTGCAAGGGCACAAGGGGGAGCGGTATTTCCTAACCATTGTGGATGATTGGAGCAGACTCATGTGGGCGTATCCGCTGAAGCAAAAAGACCACGCCGCCTCTACGATAAAGGAAGATTGGCTGCCATTCGTTGAGAAGCAAGCGGAGTGTGTAGTGAAGCGGATTAGGACAGACCGGGGTGGTGAGTTCCTTGGAGCTGAAACGACGGCCTGGCTCAAGAAGCAGGGCATTCAGAGGGAGCTGACCACAGCTTACTCGCCGCAGTCCAACGGTGTAGCAGAACGGGCGAACCGGACCATTCTGGAGACAGCTAGGGCGCTGCTCATAGAATCAGGGGTGGGCAATTCCATGTAGCCCCATACTGTCCGGCACGCTACCGTGGCTAGGAACAGGGTGCTCACTAAGGTTGGTAATGAATCGTGGGTGCCGCTGGAGAGGTGGCTTGGGAGGAAGCCGCCGGTGGACATGCTGAGGGTGTTCGGTTGCATGGCAGTCGCCCACGTCCCCAAGAAGTATCGAAGTAAGTTGGGGGCGAGTGCAATCTGGTGTGTGCATTTGGGGCTGGCTGCTGAGAGCAAGGGATGGCTGCTGTGGGAACCATCCAAGGGTGTGTTGTTTGACAGCAGGGATGTGAAGTTTGTTGAGGGCATGATGTATGGGGGATGGAAGAAACAGCCGGAGACCAAGGTATCCCAGCAGATGGAGCAGATCACGATGCTGCTGGACCTGACTCCTAGTGTGTGGGAGGAGGGGGAGGAGGCAGCTGCAGAGGGTGGTGATGGAAAGAAGGTGCAGGAGGCACCTGGTGGTGGAGGAGATGATGTGGAGACTAGTGATAGCACCAAGAAGCTGCTGGATCTGAAGGAGGAGAACATCAGCAGGGTAAAGGTAAGGTTCCTGCGCTACCATCAAGGAGGAAGCCGAAGGGTGTCGTTATGAGGGGATGGGAGACACCCGTCTCCAGGCCAGGACGTACCCGTATGGCCACTATGAAGCTGACTATAGGAGCTGATGTAGCAGAGCAGCAGCTTGGGAATGAGGAGGCATTGCTGATTCTACCGCATGGCTATGACCCGGATGAGGAGGATGAACCTGCCTACTGTTTTCTTGCCCCTGCACCAGAGGAACCAGCAAGCATGGAGGAGGCATTAGCTGGACCAGATAGGGAGAAGTGGCTGGTTTCTAGGGATGCTGAGTACCAAAGCTTGCTAGAGAATGGGATATGGGATCTGGTGGTGCTGCCTGAGGGGAAGAAAGCCGTACAGTGCAAGTGGGTGCTAAGGATCAAGACCGATGACAAGGGACAGGTCACCATCTACAAGAGTAGGCTGGTGGCTAAGGGGTTTATGCAGAAGGAGAAGCAGGACTTCAATGAGATCTTTGCTCCCACTGCCAAACCCCCTACCCTCCGTGTCTTGTTGGCAGATGCAGCCATTAGTGGGAAATCCATCATTCAGATGGATATATCAACGGCATTCCTCAATGGGATTTTAGAGGAGGATGTGTACATGACGCAGCCGCCTGGGTATGAGGATGGTACGGGCAGGGTGTGCAAGCTGAAAAAGTCCATCTACGGCTTGAAGCAGGCGCCACGCTGCTGGTACCAGAAGTTGGCAGCTGTTTTAGAGGAGATGGGATTCAGGACCAGCAGCTGTGATGAGAGCCACGTCATGCACCTGCTGCCGGAGGTTGATTGCGGTCCAAAGGAGTGGACCGTGTTGAAGGAGCTGCACGCCCCGACCTCCGTTGTCGCAACGTTGATGCTGGAGAGGGAGCTGTCCGCGCTGCGCTTGAGCGAGGGAGAGCCGGTGCAACCTGTTTAGGACAAAATGCGCGACCTCTACGCGAAGTGGGCGACCGCGAGAATTGTTGGGTGCAAATTCACATTGCACGACATCCTGCCGTCTGTTTGTACGAGAATGCATTTGGGTGTGAATGGAATGTTCGTGTGTTTGTTTGTTTTCGCAATTTTCGCTTGATGCATTTGCAGATACTCGCGCAATGTGCGCTTCGGCACAACATTGTACGCGTTATGAACAGTGCAAGCAGAAAGGACGAGCTCGCAAAGGAACCCAAGATGGAAGCAGATTCAATTCTATCCAACTCTGTAGCAGGGCAGGCACTATAGAGGCGTCTCCTTGCTCCCCCTGCTCTCCAATATGGAAGAACTGGCCTGCGGTGCGCTCCTTCTTTTTCTCTGCACCGCCGTTGCTCTTCGAGTTGTTGTCGGACGAATCGGCGACCATGTTCCTCCGCGCGCCGCCATCCTGGTGACGATTCTGGGGGGTCCATCCATCGGATTTCTTATAGCACAAAAACCAGGGGTGCCCCTCCTTCTCACAATACCAGCAACTCCCTTTCATTTTGCCACCAGCACCCGACTTGCCCCCACGTCCAGATTTCGCACCGCGACCCCAACCGGTACCTCCTTGTTGGTCGTTGCACGACATCCTGCCGTCTGTTTGTACGAGTATGCGTGTGCCGGATTTGGGTGTGAATGGAATGTTCGTGTGTTTGTTTGTTTTCGCAATTTTCGCTTGATGCATTTGCAGGTACTCGCGCAATGTGCGCTTCCGCACAACATTGTACGTGCTATGAACAGTGCGAGCAGAAAAGACGAGCTCGCAAAGGAACCCAAGATGGAAGCTTTGCAGTTCGGTTTAATTGAGTGCACAGATTCAATTCTATCCAAATCGAACTTGTACTGTTTTGTGTGGTTGACTATAGTGTAGCAGGGCAGGCACTATAGGGGTACAATTTAGGTGAAGGTTGGATGTTGTTTGTTTGTATCTGCATGCTACAGGGCCAGGGGAAACCAGCGGAACCAGCATTTGGGTGGTTGGGCAAAGACAAAACAGGTTCTGTTTTTATGACCTGAACCTGGTTGTTGTTTTCCCAGGGTGGAAAAACAGAACCAGAGGTTGTTTACCAACCTACCACCTGCTGTTTTGTCCAGCCAGGTTGGTTCTGTTGCTTGGAATTATTTGGGATCATCCCTGGTTGTTCCCAGGTTGATTCCCAAGGTCCTTGCTAGCTAGAACTATATATTCCTTCTCTGTTTGTACCTGAGTATATTCAAATTGATTCCACTGAATTCCTTCCTTGCTGGAATTTCGTATCTACACAGTGCGACGGCAGAATGCTACCGAGTCAACGCTAGTACGCTAGCACTACGACGCTAGACAAACGTTGTCCGAGCCGTAACTCTGCAATGGCAGAACTTTTCGCGAGGCAACTTGGCTCTTTTGAAAGCTCTTAGAGTGAGCTTGGATATAGCGAGTTGTCAGCTTAATCCGATCGACGGTCTGCACGGCACGCTGCGAAATGTTCAAGGTACTCTTGCTGTTTTGACTAAGTCCCTCTTGATCCCTCTATCTACAAACTTGGACCCGAGGATAGGGGCTGGTCTTGTACCAAGCACCCAAGGACCCTTGGAGGTGACCCCGAGGAGAGGTTTTTAAGTTGGATAATGTCTTAATAGCCTGAGTTTATTAGGCCCTTACACTAACACATGGGATGTTGGGGATGCAGCCGGCAGGCTGAGGGGGAGTGTGTTGGGTGCAAATTCACATTGCACGACATCCTGCCGTCTGTTTGTACGAGTATGCGTGTGCGAATGCATTTGGGAGTGAATGGAATGTTCGTGTGTTTGTTTGCTTTCGCAATTTTCGGTTGATGCAATAGCAGGTAATCGCGCAATGTGCGCTTTGGCACAACATTGTACGCGCTATGAACAGTGCAAGCAGAAAGGACGAGCTCGCAAAGGAACCCAAGATGGAAGCTTTGCAGTTCGGTTGAATTGATTGCGCAGATTCAGTCATATCCAACTCGAAATTGTACTGTTTTGTTTGGTTGACTATAGTGTAGCAGGGCAGGCACTATAGGGGTACAATTTATGTGAAGGTTGGATGTTGTTTGTTTGTATCTGCATGCTACAGGGCCAGGGGAAACCAGCGGAACCAACATTTGGCTGGTTGGGCAAAGACAAAACAGCTTCTGTTTTTAGGACCTGAACCTGGTTGTTGTTTTCCCAAGTTGGAAAAACAGAACCAAAGGTTGTTTACCACCCTACCACGTGGCTTGGGGTGGGGGAGGGTGACGTGGCAAGTGGGGTGGGTTGTTGGTGGACGTGGCGCATGCAAGAGTGTGTGACGTGGTGGTTTGAAATGGTACACGGGAGCAGCGCATGACGAAGCGTCGCATCTCAGGTGGGTGGGGGGTGACGTGGCTTGGGGTAGGGGGGTGTGACTGTTGGTGTAAGGGCCTAATAAAGTCAGGCTATTAAGACGTTATCCAACTTAAAACCTCTCCTCGGGGTCACCTCCAAGAGTCCCTGGGTGCTTGGTACAAGACCAGGCCCTATCCTCGGGTCCGAGTTTGTAGAGAGAGGGATCAAGAGGGACTTAGTCAAAACTGCAAGAGTAAATTTGCTCCTGCCAGTCACGCTATGAAAGGGGAAACGAGTGAATTTTGACTTGGAACAGATTTCACAGTTGTCATCAGGTGGCTGTCCGTTCAACTTCAAACCCTTGACGCCTCCATCTTCTCTAGCTGCTTCAACAAGGGCATTGCCACATGCCCCAAGCGTCGGTGTGCCGTTGCCCAATCTGTCTCCCCAGATCTGGCCGACACTTTCACACCAACCCCTCCAACGGCATTGCACTCCCCCTGGGATGCAGACCCCTCTCCAGCCTGCCCCCCACCGTGCCACGCCAACGCCGGCAGCTGCCACATGGATCTGTACACATCCTTGCTCTCGTGCAGATCCCAAAGCACCCGATTTCCCAGCTGCCCCTTGTACGTACGTGCCCCATCCGTGCTAGTGCTCACCCCAGCCTTGGCAAGCTTACGGAGGGAGATGAGGTTGGCCTTGAGATCAGGAACAAGGAGAATATCGTGCAGCACCACCGGCTTGCCATCTGCTCCCTTTAATGCAGGTCGTCCCTCACCAGCCACCTTCAGCGCGTGTCCAGAGGCAGAGCACACCTCATTGATCGGTGCAGCTCGTACGTCATCAAGCAGCTCCTTGCGCGGCGTCATCGTCCAAGCAACGCCCGTGTCCAACACCCAATAGTCCAGGGGATGCAGCTCTGCTCCAACCTTTGCAGAGGCGTCTCCTTGCTCCCCCTGCTCTCCAATATGGAAGAACTGGCCTGCGGTGCGCTCATTCTTCTTCTCTGCACCGCCGTTGCTCTTCGGGTTGTTGTCGGACGAATCGGCGACCATGTTCGCGCCGTTTTTCTGGTTCCTCCGCGCGCCGCCATCCTGGTGACAATTCTGGGGGGTCCATCCATCGGGTTTCGTATAGCACAAAAACCAGGGGTGCCCCTCCTTCTCACAATACCAGCAACTCCCTTTCATTTTGCCACCAGCACCCGACTTGCCCCCACGTCCAGATTTCGCACCGCGACCCCAACTGGTACCTCCTTGTTGGTCGTTGGAGTCGTCGTCCTTCTTTGCACCGCGTCCAGCACCACCGAAGCCACGTCCTCTGCCACGTCGGCTCCCTTGCATCCCGTAGCCGCTGCTGCCGTCGTCTCCACCCCTCAGTTGGCGGCGACGGAAGTCCTCCTCCAGAATCTTCGTCCGCACCCACTCGAGCGTCCACAAGCTCTGGTTCTGCGGCAGGCTCAATCCGCTCGTGAATTGAAGCCACGATTCCGGCAGCAGCGATAGCATCTTCAAGCACTTGGTCTGCTCCGGGTAGGTGATTCCCGCGGTCGCCAACTTCGCGTAAAGGTCGCGCATTTTGTCCAAAACAGGTTGCACCGGCTCTCCCTCGCTCAAGCGCAACGCGGACAGCTCCCTCTCCAGCATCAACGTTGCGACAACGGAGGTCAGGACGTGCAGCTCCTTCAACACGGTCCACGCCTTCGGACCGCAATCAACCTCCGGCAGCAGGTGCATGACGTGGTGACGCTGGTTCAGCTCCAAACTCTGCGACATCAAGTAGTAGCCAGCCGAGGTGAGCTCGTCCCAATCTTCCTGCAGCGCGGGGTCACTCCGTCTAGGCTCCTCCCCAATCATTAGTTTCAACAAACCAATCTGACGGAAGTAAAGTTGCATTTTCCATGCCCAATCATCATAGCCCTCACGATTGAACTTCTCGACGGTGAAGTTTTTCAGCACCTCCTTGATCAGCGAGCCCTGGTTTGTTCGCGCTCCCCTTGGCGCCGAAACACCAGAATCCTGGCTGCCGCTATGATCTTGGGCTGAAGATTCACCAGCTCCCGCCGAGGTATTTCCCGCCATAGCTACCTATAACGAGGATCACTATAACGCAGCTCTGATACCAGCTTGTTGGTGTAAGGTCCTCATAAACTCAGGCTATTAAGACGTTATCCAACTTAAAACCTCTCCTCGGGGTCACCTCCAAGGGTCCCTGGGTGCTTGGTACAAGACCAGCCCCTATCCTCGGGTCCGAGTTTGTAGAGAGAGGGATCAAGAGGGACTTAGTCAAAACAGCAAGAGTACCTTGAACATTGCGCAGCGTGCCGTGCAGACCGTCGATCGGATTAAGCTGAGAACTTTGTATATCGAAGCTCACCCTAAGAGCTTTCAAAAGAGCCAAGTTGCCTTGCGAAAAGTTCTGCCATTGCAGAGTTACGGCTCGGACAGCGTTTGCCTAGCGTTGGAGTGCTAGCGTACTAGCGTTGACTCGGTAGCATTCTGCCGTCGAATCGCGTGGATACAAAATTCCAGCAAGGAAGGAATTCGCTTGAATCAATTTTAATATATTCAGGTACAAACAGAGAAGGAATATATAGTTCTAGCTAGCAAGGACCTTGGGAATCAACTTGGGAACAACCAGGGATGATCCCAAATAATTCCAAGCAACAGAACCGACCTGGCTGGACAAAACAGCAGGTGGTAGATTGGTAAACAACCTCTGGTTCTGTTTTTCCAACCTGGGAAAACAACAACCAGGTTCAGGTCCTAAAAACAGAACCTGTTTTGTCTTTGCCCAACCAGCCAAATGCTGGTTCCGCTGGTTTCCCCTGGCCCTGTAGCATGCAGATACAGACAAACAACATCTAACCTTCATCTAAATTGTACCCCTATAGTGCCTGCCCTGCTACACTATAGTCAACCAAACAAAACAGTACAAGTTCGAGTTGGATAAGACTGAATCTGCGCACTCAATTAAACCGAACTGCAAGGCTTCCATCTTGGGTTCCTTTGCGAGCTCGTCCTTTCTGCTTGCACTGTTCATAGTGCGTACAATGTTGTGCCGAAGCGCACATTGCGCGAGTACCTGCAAATGCATCAAGCGAAAATTGCGAAAACAAATAAACACACGAACATTCTATTCACACCCAAATGCATTCGCACACGCATACTTGTACAAACAGACGGCAGGATGTCGTGCAATGTGAATTTGCACCCAGTGACGTGGCAAGTGGGGCGGGCTGTTGGTGGACATGGCGGATGCAAGAGGGTGTGACATGGCGGAAGGTGAGGGTTGGGGATGACGTGGCGGTTTGGATGGGTACAAGAGAGCGGCGCATGATGAGGCGACGCGTGTCAAGGGGGGTGGGGGGTGATGTGGCTTGGGGTGGGGGGGTGTGATGTGGCAGGTGGGGCGGGTTGTTGGTGGACGTGGCGGATGCAGGAGGGTGTGACGTGGTGGAAGGTGAGGGTTGGGGATGACGTGGCGGTTTGGATGGGTACAAGAGAGTGGCGCATGACGAGGCGATGCATGTCAAGGGGGGTGGGGGGTGATGTGGCTTGGGGTGGGGGGGTGTGACGTAGCAAATGGGGCGGGTTGTTGGTGGACGTGGCGCATGCAGGAGGGTGTGACGTGGCGGAAGGTGAGGGTTGGGGATGACGTGGCAGTTTGGAAGGGTACACAGGAGCGGCGCATGACGAAGCGACGTGTGTCAGGTGGGTGGGGGGTGACGTGGCTTGGGATAGGGGGGTGTGATTTGGCAAGTGGGGTGGGTTGTTGGTGGACGTGGCGGATGCAAGTGGGTGTCACGTGGCGGAAGGTGAGGGCTGGGGATGAATGCGGCAGTTTGGATGGGTACAAGAGAGCAGCGCATGACGAGGCGACGCGTGTCAAGGGGGGTGGGGGGTGACGTGGCTTGGGGTAGGGGGGTGTGACGTGGCAAGTGGGGTGGGTTGTTGGTGGAAGTGGCGGATGCAGGAGGGTGTGACGTAGCAAGTTGACACAGTGTTGCTAATCACCATCCTGTGGTCACGCGGCCACTATCATAACTGGTGGTTTCTCTCTACCATGTCATGTTGTATACCCTACACCCCTGCGCAGAACAAAGCCTACTTAGTGTGCTCTCAGCTCATGTTTCTCAACCCGCCGGAAAAAATACAATAGTACCCTGCACCGGAAGAAGTGTTCGATGCGTTCTCTGTCCACTTGTCTGCAGAAGGGCTCGAGTCAATGAAGCTGCTGTGGTTGCACAATGACAAGTCAGCTATGGGAGTCTTCAACCACCGGATGTCGTCAACAAGGTCAACTTGAACTCCACCCTCAGGCCAGCAACATACACCGGCATGGGCCTTGCCGATTACAGCCATCTCGTGGATAGCCTGCCCACTGAGCTACACCCAACGACCTGGTTCGACGACGAGCAACTCCTAACCGAGTACAGAGATGGTATGTGCAACTAGAAAACACCATATGCCCCACCATATGCCAGTTGGCAGCTACATATCACCGTGCGATGTGGCTCACCCAGACTCTCATCCCCCCACTTGATTTCTCTACACCCCCTTTTCAACCCATACCCTCCCTGCAGAAATGCAGAACAGTGGGCCCTGAACTGGCACTTTGACAAGGCCACCGGGACGCCCTTCAGCAACCCCTTGTTCGCTTATGCGTTCAAGCTCTCCTTCAAGAGGGGCGGGGTCGTGTTCACCAAGTTCAAGAGCCGCATGGTGGCATGGGGCCTGTTTTTGGTAAGGATGTAGATATGTGTTTGTACCCCCATGCCTCATCCCCTTAACCCCTTGCCTGTACTTCAACTAAATCCCTGGTCGATTAAGCCTTTGCAGTTACATAGATAGTGACGACTGAATCACCGCTTTCAGTTGGCTCCTTTATTCGTAACCCCCCCTCCTAATAAACCATCCACCCAACCCTACACCACATTGCAGATTGAATGGCCCGTTCTGCAGGATAAGTATCGCAAGCGAATAAGTAGCCAGCCGGAACAAAACAGGCCAGACTACTTGGAGTGGTGCAAAAAGGTCAAACAGATGATCCACTTTGCTGTCGTGGAGCGGAGGATCCCCCACAATCCGGCTCAGGGTGCGTTCGTCTTCCCAAACAAGTTCCTAATCGAAGATGGCGACCTTGGAGAGGTCGTCCTTGCCCACCAGGCGCTTGCAAGGCCCGGCAGTGCGTAGGCTATTTGACCTGGTGCTAAGACTGCTTGTTGCTAGAATGCTGAATAATGGTTGTTGTAAACCGGAATAATAAATGTAATTTTGAAATCCTCAATATCCAAAATCAGCAAAAACAGAATGTAGTTTTGAATAATTTGGTCACGATTTTGCACCAAAATGGATTGCGCCCGAATGTCAGCCGGAAAAGCTCGCGTGCCAAATTGGAACTTGACCCGAGCTAAACCTTGTCACAAGATGTATCTTGGAGCTCCTATCGAATGACTCCAACCGTCGGTCCAAATTGGCTCCGGATTTTTTTACGCGAAGACAATCGAAATCAAAATTCGTCCAGATTTGGCATAGGGTTTTTGTGATGAAATTCGCAGCAGTTCACAGCAGCAAAGGGGGTTTATTACATAAAAGCCCGACATCGACCACATCTCGGTACTGGGATATATACTGCTACGGGAATTACTGCTACGAGAGGCATATGACGGAGTTACCTCAGAACATTTCGGAGTAGAGAAAATACGGCAGTAGCTGCAGCGATATCACTAATGGCCCGAGATGCTGACCGACGTGCAGCTCATGAAGTCGTCACGACAGCGACTGACAGGACAGTTACAGCCGATACCATCCCCAGAGCGTGCTTGGCGACAGGTGACGATGGACTTCCTCACGAGGTTACCGACCGGAGCAAGTGGGAACGACGTGATCTGGTCGTCGTCGATTGGTTGATGAAGATGGCACACTTTTCAGCCTGCAAAAAAACAATCACAGCCGAAGAAACAACCTGCCTCTTCATCTCCACTGTTGTCCGACTACACGGGATACCAGTAGCGATCATCAACGACCGCGATACGAAATTTAACAGCAACTTCTGGAGGAACCAGTGGCAACAGTTTGGCAGCCCATCGTACCACCCCGAAACTGACGGACAGAAAGAAAAGACCAACCAGACCATGGGGCAACTAATCTGGGCCATGTGAGACGACCCGGCAATATGGGAACAGCAACTGCCACTCACAGAATTCGCGTACAACAACTCCACGTCAGCCACGATTCTACCTCAACTACGGACAGAACCCTACAGTACCCATGACGCCAAACCCCGACAATCCAGTACCACGTGCGCAACAGTTAGCTGAATTTTTACACGTCGCCCAGACCAGAGCAGCAGACGCTATAAAAAAACCGAACATCATCGCTAAACGCAACACCAATCGCCACCGCCGCCCTGTCACTTACCAGCCCGATGACCTCGTTCTACTCGACACCCAAAACCTCCGCCCACCCATCACTCCGAAACTCCTCCCACGATATTGCGGGCCATTTCGCATAAGCCACATGATAACCCCTGTCACCACCCACCTCCTCCTCCCTGGTGGCTGGTATGTCCCCACGTCATTCCATGTCAGCCTGCTCCGCCCATACGTCCCGTCCACCAGCCAATTGCCACACAGCCGCCCAGCCATTATGACACGACCGCCAACGGAGCCAATAATCACGCACGAGAAAATCCTGAGCCACCGAGTTCGTGACCCAAGTGGAGCTCGCAGGATCGAGTTCCTGATTCGCTCGAAGGACCGCACGCCCACTGACGATAGGTGCCTCTGGATAGAATCGAAAACCACCCTATCCTTACCGACTACCTGCGCAGCCACAAATTTGATATGTACACGAACTCTCGTAAGGAGGGCCTCCTTGGGGAGGGGGGTAGTGTAAGGAAAATTCCCCTTTCCTTACTTCGCACCCCTGCTTACGACGTACGTGACTGTTCCTGCCAACAGTACCCAGCAGTGCACCGTTACCACTCGCGACACTCGCCCCAACCACTGTTCCCGCCACTGTTCATGACGCGACCCAACCTCACAGTTTGGTTGGTAACCCACACTCCGGACCTACGCCTCGACATTTCCTAACTTCGGTGCTAGGCCCGTAGCGCACCCCAATTTATCGCTTCGCTATATAGTCTTCACTCATTCCTTCACTCATTGTACTGTTTTGCTTCGATAGTGCAATTCTCGCTCACTCGCTCACTTGCACCCGTAACAAGGGGTCTAGAAAATGACCACTCTGATAAAAAGGGGTGCATAGTCAACCCAGCCTTATAGTAAGACCAAAATTGGTTTTGGGCCACCCTGGCTAATTAGGGTATGGGGCTACCCCAACCCTGATTGCAAGGGTAACGTTTTTCGTAGCCTGACAAATACAGCCTAAAAAATAAATGATTGAGTCAGCCTAACCTAGAAGTACATACAAAACTTGTCAGATTTCTGTCAGAATAATATACAATTCTATATATTGTTCTATAATTGCCTGTAGTGTAGAATACTGTAGTCATATAACTTTCTGTTTGGTGATGCACCTTTCTTCATTCTTGCCTATTTGTACTGCTCGCTCTATAGTGAACAACCTCTTTTGCTCTTTTTGCCTCACCCTACTCCCTCGTCACTCAAACTAGTACCTTGGACCCTTGCCATGGCTCCTACGTTCAACTAGTTACTTTCGACAATTTCTAGCTCGAAGTGGCTCAGCTAGTTAGACATACTCCTACAGTTAGCAAAATCTTGGGTTAAATTTCTGTGTGGATTGGTTTACGTAGTGAAGAACGCGATGGGGCTGTCTTATGCAATATCCACAAGATCCTCGCTACTAGAGATCGGGTATCAGTGTAACTTTGATCAAACCCTGTACAGTCAGGGAAAAGAAAGCCATATCCTTTATTTGCAAGGGTAAAAAAAAAACCACACTATTTTAGAAAGGGTAAGAATCCTATTGCACTTCCTGCGAAAGGGTAACTCCCAAAAAAGGGCCGTTAGAAAGGGCAGAAACTGTATTTTACCCTGGTATTCTGGGGCCTGAGGAGAAACAAGAGCAGCAGTACTTCGTTGTCTTAAGCCAGTCCTCTGGGATGGCGAGTTAGCAGAGCGTGGTGGCAGGTTCCTAAATCTGATATGGACCAGGCTAATCCATCATCGTTGGTAAATAGAAAACCACTGATCATCAACGTTGCACATAGATATAAGTAAAGTTTGGGTAATCCTGCATGATCTTTTGTTATAAAGCTGAACTACATTAATTTTTAGGGTATGTACCATAACATGGGTGTGGCGACGTATACAGGGGTGAGAGATAGTGTCAAATGTTTTATTTCCATGTTAGGATACAACGAGGAACACCTTAGAGACTATGGCCCTTTTAGGGTTGGATATTTGTATCTCATGCAAGCTAGTCAACACCCGTTCCGCTAAGTGCTCTGAAATGTTATTAGAGCTGTGTCGTGGAGGTCTACTTAGTCTTCGTCTATGGCTTCCTCGAGTGCTGAGGCCTGTTGGTGTAAGGGCCTAATAAACGCAGGCTATTAAGACGTTATCCAACTTAAAACCTCTCCTCGGGGTCACCTCCAAGGGTCCCTGGGTGCTTGGTACAAGACCAGCCCCTATCCTCGGGTCCGAGTTTGTAGAGAGAGGGATCAAGAGAGACTTAGTCAAAACAGCAAGAGTACCTTGAACATTGCACAGCGTGCCGTGCAGACCGTCGATCGGATTAAGCTGACAACTCGCTATATCAAAGCTCACCCTAAGAGCTTTCAAAAGAGCCAAGTTGCCTCGCGAAAAGTTTTGCCATTGCAGAGTTATAGCTCGGACAGCGTTTGCCTAGCGTTGGAGTGCTAGCGTACTAGCGTTCACTCGGTAGCATTCTGCCGTCGAATCGCGTGGATAGGAAATTCCAGCAAGGAAGGAATTCGCTTGAATCAATATGAATATATTCAGGGACAAACAGAGAAGGAATATATAGTTCTAGCCAGCAAGGACCTTGGGAATCAACCTGGGAACAACCAGGGATGATCCCAAATAATTCCAAGCAACAGAACCAACCTGGCTGGAAAAAACAGCAGGTGGTAGGTTGGTAAACAACCTCTGGTTCTGTTTTTCCAACCTGGGAAAACAACAACCAGGTTCAGGTCCTAAAAACAGAACCTGTTTTGTCTTTGCCCAACCAGCCAAATGCTGGTTCCGCTGGTTTCCCCTGGCCCTGTAGCATGCAGATACAGACAAACAACATCCAACCTTCACCGAAATTGTACCCCTATAGTGCCTGCCCTGCTACACTATAGTCAACCAAACAAAACAGTACAAGTTCGAGTTGGATAAAACTGAATCTGCGCACTCAATTAAACCGAACTGCAAAGCTTCCATCTTGGGTCCCTTTGCGAGCTCGTCCTTTCTGCTTGCACTGTTCATAGCGCGTACTATGTTGTGCCGAAGCGCACATTGCGCGAGAACCTGCAAATGAATCAAGCAAAAATTGCGAAAACAAACAAACACACGAACATTCCATTCACACCCAAATGCATTCGCACACGCATACTCGTACAAACAGACGCCTTGACGCCTCCATCTTTCTCTAGCTGCTTCAACAAGGGCATTGCCACATGCCCCAAGCGTCGGTGTGCCGTTGCCCAATCCGTCTCCCCAGATCTGGCCGACACTTTCACACCAACCCCTCCAACGGCGTTGCACTCCCCCTGGGATGCAGACCCCTCTCCAGCCTGCCCCCCACCGTGCCACGCCAACGCCGGCAGCTGCCACATGGATCTGTACACATCCTTGCTCTCGTGCAGATCCCAAAGCACCTGATTTCCCAGCTGCCCCTTGTACGTGCGTGCCCCATCCGTGCTAGTGCTCACCCCAGCCTTGGCAAGCTTACGGAGGGAGATGAGGTTGGCCTTGAGATCAGGAACAAGGAGAACGTCGTGCAGCACCACCGGCTTGCCATCCGCTCCCTTGAATGCAGCTCGTCCCGCACCAGCCACCTTCAGCGCGTGTCCAGAGGCAGAGCACACCTCATTGATCGGTGCAGCTCGTACGTCGTCAAGCAGCTCCTTGCGCGGCGTCATCGTCCAAGCAGCGCCCGTGTCCAACACCCAATAGTCCAGGGGATGCAGCTCTGCTCCAACCTTTGCAGAGGCATCTCCTTGCTCACCCTGCTCTCCAATACGGAAGAACTGGCCTGCGGTGCGCTCCTTCTTCTCTGCACATCCGTTGCTCTTCGGGTTATTGTCAGACAAATCGGCGACCATGTTCTCACCGTTTTTCTGGTTCCTCCGCGCGCCGCCATCCTGGTGACGATTCTGGGGGGTCCATCCATCGGGTTTCTTATAGCACAAAAACCAGGGGTGCCCCTCCTTCTCACAATACCAGCAACTCCCTTTCATTTTGCCACCAGCACCCGACTTGCCCCCACGTCCAGATTTCGCACCGCGACCCCAACCGGTACCTCCTCGTTGGTCGTTGGAGTCGTCGTCCTTCTTTGCACCGCGTCCAGCACCACCAAAGCCACATCCTCTGCCACGTCGGCTCCCTTGCATCCCGTAGCCGCTGCTGCCGTCGTCTCCACCCCTCAGTTGGCGGCGACGGAAGTCCTCCTCCAGAATCTTCGTCCGCACCCACTCGAGCGTCCACAAGCTCTGGTTCTGCGGCAGGCTCAATCCGCTCGTGAATTGAAGCCACGATTCCGGCAGCAGCGATAGCATCTTCAAGCACTTGGTCTGCTCCGGGTAGGTGATTCCCGCGGTCGCCAACTTCGCGTAGAGGTCGCGCATTTTGTCCAAAACAGGTTGCACCGGCTCTCCCTCGCTAAAGCGCAACGCGGACAGCTCCCTCTCCAGCATCAACGTTGCGACAACGGAGGTCGGGACGTGCAGCTCCTTCAACACGGTCCACGCCTTCGGACCGCAATCAACCTCCGGCAGCAGGTGCATGACGTGGTGACGCTGGTTCAGCTCCAAACTCTGCGACATCAAGTAGTAGCCAGCCGAGGCGCGCTCGTCCCAATCTTCCTGCAGCGCGGGGTCACTCCGTCTAGGCTCCTCCCCAATCATTAGTTTCAACAAACCGATCTGACTGAAATAAAGTTGCATTTTCCAGGCCCAATCATCATAACCCTCACCATTGAACTTCTCGACGGTGAAGTTCTTCAGCACCTCCTTGATCAGCGAGTCCTGGTTTGTTCGCGCTCCCCTTGGCGCCGAAACACCAGAATCCTGGCTGCCGCTACGATCTTGGGCTGAAGATTCACCAGCTCCCGCCGAAGTATTTCCCGCCATAGCTACCTATAACGAGGATCACTATAACGCAGCTCTGATACCAGCTTGTTGGTGTAAGGGCCTAATAAACTCAGGCTATTAAGACGTTATCCAACTTAAAACCTCTCCTCGGGGTCACCTCCAAGGGTCCCTGGGTGCTTGGTACAAGACCAGCCCCTATCCTCGGGTCCGAGTTTGTAGAGAGAGGGATCAAGAGGGACTTAGTCAAAACAGCAAGAGTACCTTGAACATTGCGCAACGTGCCGTGCAGACCGTCAATCGGATTAAGCTGAGAAGTCGTTATATCGAAGCTCACTCTAAGAGCTTTCAAAAGAGCCAAGTTGCCTCGCGAAAAGTTCTGCCATTGCAGAGTTACGGCTCGGATAGCGTTTGCCTAGCGTTGGAGTGCTAACGTACTAGCGTTGACTCGGTAGCATTCTGCCGTCGAATCGCGTGGATACGAAATTCCAGCAAGGAATGAATTCGCTTGAATCAATTTGAATATATTGGGTACAAACAGAGAATGAATATATAGTTCTAGCTAGCAAGGACCTTGGGAATCAACCTGGGAACAACCAGGGATGATCCCAAATAATTCCAAGCAACAGAACCAACCTGGCTGGACAAAACAGCAGGTGGTAGGTTGGTAAACAACCTCTGGTTCTGTTTTTCCAACCTGGGAAAACAACGACCAGGTTCAGGTCCTAAAATCAGAACCTGTTTTGTCTTTGCCCAACCAGCCAAATGCTGGTTCCGCTGGTTTCCCCTGGCCCTGTAGCATGCAGATACAGACAAACAACATCCAACCTTCACCTAAATTGTACCCCTATAGTGCCTGCCCTGCTACACTATAGTCAACCAAACAAAACAGTACAAGTTTGAGTTGGATAAAACTGAATCTGCGCACCCAATTAAACCGAACTGCAAAGCTTCCATCTTGGGTTCCTTTGCGAGCTCGTCCTTTCTGCTTGCACTGTTCATAGCGCGTACAATGTTGTGCCGAAGCGCACATTGCGCGAGTACCTGCAAATGCATCAAGCGAAAATTGCGAAAACAAACAAACACACGAACATTCCATTCACACCCAAATGCATTCGCACACGCATACTCGTACAAACAAACGGCAGGATGTCGTGCAATGTGAATTTGCCAAACACACATTCTTGCACACACTCACTCCACGCATGCAACGCACGAACATATGATGAGAGACAGACAGACGTGAATGCAAATGATAGCATCACATAACAAACTCCCCCTCTGGCTGCCTACCATCATCCCACACGCCATAGCTCAAGTATGCACCCTCAATGCACACTCATTCCAGCAAGCTTCATGCCCTTCCAATGCTCAGGTTCAGCCAGGCGCTTGGTGAGAATGTCAACCACCTGCTGCTGGGTCTTCACTATCTCCAACCGGACCTCCTTGTCCAGGAGCCTCCTCACCCAATGCCACTTAGGCCTGATGTGCTTCGTTAGCCCATGAAGGCAAGCGTTCTTGGTAAGCTTCACAGCTGACTCATTGTGACATAAAATTACAGTTGGCTCCTTCTTGCATATTCAGATCTCCTCCAACAAACGCGTCAGCCACACCACCTCCTTTGCCCCATGATGCAGGGCCATGTACTTTGTCACATCTCCCATCTTGGAACTGATGGAAAGCGCAGGAATCTGGAGAGTGTATAAGAGATTAAGTCCACCGACTTCGACGGAACACTACGTGCAGCTCACGTAACCATAAACTATGAGCACGTACGCGTTGGAAAGATGTTAACCTCTACTTTCAAAAATGGTAACGTCTGCTATCTGTTGGTGTAAGGGCCTAATAAACTCAGGCTATTAAGACGTTATCCAACTTAAAACCTCTCCTCGGGGTCACCTCCAAGGGTCCCTGGGTGCTTGGTACAAGACCAGCCCCTATCCTCGGGTCCGAGTTTGTAGAGAGAGGGATCAAGAGGGACTTAGTCAAAACAGCAAGAGTACCTTGAACGTCGCGCAGCGTGTCGTGCAGACCGTCGATCGGATTAAGCTGAGAACTAACTATATCGAAGCTCACCCTAAGAGCTTTCAAAAGAGCCAAGTTGCCTCGCGAAAAGTTCTGCCATTGCAGAGTTACGAAATGGACAGCGTTGGCCTAGCGTTTGAACTGCTAGCGTACTAGCGTTGACTCGGTAGCATTCTGCCGTCGAACCGCGTGGATACGAAATTCCAGCAAGGAAGGAATTCGCTTGATTCAATCTGAATATATTCAGGTACAAACAGAGAAGGAATATATAGTTCTAGCTAGCAAGGACCTTGGGAATCAACCTGGGAACAACCAGGGATGATCCCAAATAATTCCAAGCAACAGAACCAACCTGGCTGGACAAAACAGCAGGTGGTAGGTTGGTAAACAACCTCTGGTTCTGTTTTTCCAACCTGGGAAAACAACAACCAGGTTCAGGTCCTAAAAACAGAACCTGTTTTTGTCTTTGCCATACCAGCCAAATGCTGGTTCCGCTGGTTTCCCCTGGCCCTGTAGCATGCAGATACAGACAAACAACATCCAACCTTCACCTAAATTGTACCCCTATAGTGCCTGCCCTGCTACACTATAGTCAACCAAACAAAACAGTACAAGTTCGAGTTGGATAGAACTGAATCTGCGCAATCAATTCAACCGAACTGCAAAGCTTCCATCTTGGGTTCCTTTGCGAGCTCGTCCTTTCTGCTTGCACTGTTCATAGCGCGTACAATGTTGTGCCGAAGCGCACATTGCGCGAGTACCTGCAAATGCATCAAGCGAAAATTGCGAAAACAAACAAACACACGAATATTCCATTCACACCCAAATGCATTCGCACACGCATACTCGTACAAACAGACGGCAGGATGTCGTGCAATGTGAATTTGCACCCAACACACTCCCCCTCAGCCTGCCGGCTGCATTGCACATCATTCCATGCTAGTTCATGCTCATTCCACTCATGCGCACACAACGCCAATGAGGCTCATCCGCAAGCCTCTTGGTGAGGAAGTCTGCTGGCTGCTGGTGAGTCTTGATATAGATCGGATTCCCGGTCCCCCTCTTCACCTCCTTACGCAGCCAGTGCCACTTGATACGCATGTGCTTGTTCAACCCATGAAGCACTGCGTTCCTGGCCATTCCAAGAGCCCCCTTGCTATCACAAAACAGCGGCGTAGCAACCTTCTGCTCCTGGCCAATCTCCTCTAACAGCCTCCTCAGCCAAATCACCTCCTTCACCCCATGGAACATTGCCATCTGCTCTGATTCAACAGAGGAGAGTGCCGTCTCCGTCTGCTTCTTGGACCTCCAACTAACAGGTCCTCCCCCAACTACGCAGATGTATCCTCCCACAGATGAGGAATCGTCCTTCTCAGAAGCCCACGTAGCATCGGTAAAGCAAGTGAGAAACAGCTTGCCTTCTCCAAGCCGCTCCCCCTTCTCTTTCAGCACCTCAACCCCTTTCTGCTTCACCTGTGCAGATGCGGAGTATTGAACTCCAATGCTTGGGTGAGAGTTCAGGTACTTCACCACACGCTCAGCTGCATCCACCTGCTCCTCTGATGGATTCTGCACCACCCTAGCCAGCTGCCCAACCGAGAAAGAGATGTCGGGCCTTGTATGGACTGCTGCATACAAGAGGCTGCCCACCAAGGACTGAAATTGCTGCTGCTCCTTGGCTTCAACCCCTTCATCCTCTGCTGCCTTCACAAGCTTGAATTCTGCTGGCAGGGGAGTTGCAACCTTGCGCTCATTCTCAATCCCATACTTCTCCCCCAGCTCCTTGATGAACTTCTCCTGGTGCAGCTTCAACCACCTGTGATCCAGATCCCTCTCCACGTGCATCCCGAGGTAGTACTTTACCTCCCCAAGGGTCTTGCACTTGAAGTTCTTCATCAGCTGCTGCTGCACGTTCTGGATCTCCTTCATGCTGCTGCTGAAGAGAAGAATGTCATCCACGTAGACCAGAAACAGCACCAGCTTCTCCCCCTCCCCCTTGAGAAAGAGGCTCTCATCACAGCTGCTGGTCCTGAATCCCATCTCCTCTAAAACAGCTGCCAACTTCTGGTACCAGCAGCGTGGCGCCTGCTTCAAGACATAGATGGACCTTTTCAGCTTGCACACCCTGCCCGTACCATCCCCATACCCAGGCGGCTGCGTCATGTACACATCCTCCTCTAAAATCCCATTGAGGAATGCCGTTGATATATCCATCTGAATGATGAATTTCCCACTAACGGCTGCATCTGCCAACAAGACACGGAGGGTAGGGGGTTAGGCAGTGGGAGCAAAGATCTCATTGAAGTCCTCCTTCTGCATAAACCCCTTAGCCACCAGCCTACTCTTGTAGATGGTGACCTGTCCCTTGTCATCGGTCTTAATCCTTAGCACCCACTTGCACTGTACGGCTTTCTTCCCCTCAGGCAGCACCACCAGATACCATGTCCCATTCTTTAGCAAGCTTTGGTACTCAGCATCCCTAGAAACCAGCCACTTCTCCCTATCTGGTCCAGCTAATGCCTCCTCCATGCTTGCTGGTTCCTCTGATGCAGGGGCAAGAAAACAGTAGGCAGGTTCATCCTCCTCATCCGGGTCATAGCCATGCGGTAGAATCAGCAATGCCTCCTCGTTCCCAAGCTGCTGCTCTGCTACATCAGCTCTTGCAGTCAGCTTCATAGTGGCCATACGGGTACGTCCTGGCCTGGAGACGGGTGTCTCCCATCCCCTCATAACGACACCCTTCGGCTTCCTCCTTGATGGTAGTGCAGGAACCTTAGCTTTTCCCAGCTGATGTTCTCCTCCCTCAGATCCAGCAGCTTCCTTGGTGCTACCACTAGTCTCCACATCATCTCCTCCACCACCAGGCGCCTCCTGCACCTTCTCTCCATCGCCACCCTCTGCAGCTGCCTCCTCTCCCTCCTCCCACACACTAGGAGTCAGGTCCAGCTGCATGGTGATCTGCTCCATCTGCTCGGATACCTTGGTCTCCGGCTGTTTCTTCCAGCCCCTATACATCATGCCCTCAACAAACTTCACATCCCTGCTGTCAAACAACACACCCTTGGATGGTTCCCACAGCAGCCATCCCTTGCTCTCAGCAGCCAGCCCCAAATGCACACACCAGATTGCACTCGCCCCCAACTTACTTCGATACTTCTTGGGGACGTGGGCGACTGCCATGCAACCGAACACCCTCAGCATGTCCACCGGCGGCTTCCTCCCAAGCCACCTCTCCAGCGGCACCCACGATTCATTACCAACCTTAGTGAGCACCCTGTTCCTAGCCACGGTAGCGTGCCGGACAGCATGGGGCCACATGGAATTGCCCACCCCTGATTCTATGAGCAGCGCCCTAGCTGTCTCCAGAATGGTCCGGTTCGCCCGTTCTGCTACACTGTTGGACTGCGGCGAGTAAGCTGTGGTCAGCTCCCTCTAAATGCCCTGCTTCTTGAGCCAGGCCGTCGTTTCAGCTCCAAGGAATTCACCACCCCGGTCTGTCCTAATCCGCTTCACCATACACTCCGCTTGCTTCTCCACGAATGGCAGCCAATCTTCCAGTATCATAGAGGCAGTGTGCTCCTTTTTCTTCAGCGGATACGCCCACATGAGCCTGCTCCAATCATCCACAATGGTTAGGAAATACCGCTCCCTCTTGTGCCCTTGCACCGGCAGCGGCCCCACCAAGTCCATCTGAACCAGCTCGAAAGGCTTCTTGCTCCTGCCAGTCACACTATGGAAGGGAAAACGGGTAAACTTTGAGAGCAAACAGATTTCCCAATTATCATCGGGTGGCTGTCCGTTCAGCTTCAAACCCTTGATGGCTCCATCCTTCTCTAGCTGCTTCAACAAGGGCATTGCCACATGCCCCAAGCGTCGGTGTGCCGTTGCCCAATGTTTCTCCCCAGATCTGGCCGACACTTTCACACCAACCCCTCCAACGGCGTTGCACTCCCCCTGGGATGCAGACCCCTCTCCAGCCTGCCCCCCACCGTGCCACGCCAATACCGGCAGCTGCCACATGGATCTGTACACATCCTTGCTCTTGTGCAGATCCCAAAGCACCCGATTGCCCAGCTGCCCCTTGTACGTACGTGCCCCATCCGTGCTAGTGCTCACCCCAGCCTTGGCAAGCTTACGGAGGGAGATGAGGTTGGCCTTGAGATCAGGAACGAGGAGAACGTCGTGCAGCACCACCGGCTTGCCATCCGCTCCCTTGAATGCAGCTCGTCCCGGACCAGCCACCTTCAGCGCGTGTCCAGAGGCGGAGCACACCTCGTTGATCGGTCCAGCTCGTACGTCGTCAAGCAGCTCCTTGCGCGGCGTCATCGTCCAAGCAGCGCCCGTGTCCAGCACCCAATAGTCCAGGGGATGCAGCTCTGCTCCAACCTTTGCAGAGGCGTCTCCTTGCTCCCCCTGCTCTCCAATATGGAAGAACTGACCCGCGGTGCGCTCCTTCTTCTTCTCTGCACCGCTGTTGCTCTTCGGGTTGTTCTCGGACGAATCGGCGACCATGTTCGCGCCGTTTTTCTGGTTCCTCCGCGCGCCGCCATCTTGGTGACGATTCTGGGGGGTCCATCCATCGGGTTTCTTATAACACAAAAACCAGGGGTGCCCCTCCTTCTCACAATACCAGCAACCCCCTTTCATTTTGCCACCAACACCCGACTTGCCCCCACGTCCAGATTTTGCACCGCGACCCCAACCGGTACCTCCTTGTTGGTCGTTGGAGTCGTCATCCTTCTTTGCACCGCGTCCAGCACCACCGAAGCCACGTCCTCTGCCACGTCGGCTCCCTTGCATCCCGTAGCCGCTGCTGCCGTCGTCTCCACCCCTCAGTTGGTGGCGACGGAAGTCCTCCTCCAAAATCTTCGTCCGCACCCACTCGAGCATCCACAAGCTCTGGTTCTGCGGCAGGCTCAATCCGCTCGTGAATTGAAGCCATGATTCCGGCAGCAGCGAGAGCATCTTCAAGCACTTGGTCTGCTCTGGGTAGGTGATTCCCGCGGTCGCCAACTTCGCGTAGAGGTCGCGCATTTTGTCCAAAACAGGTTGCACCGGCTCTCCCTCGCTCAAGCGCAACGCGGACAGCTCCCTCTCCAGCATCAACGTTGCAACAACGGAGGTCGGGGCGTGCAGCTCCTTCAACACGGTCCACGCCTTTGGACCGCAATCAAGCAATGAAATGAAATTCCAGCAAGAAAGGAATTCGCTTGAATCATTTTTAATATATCCAGGTGCAAACAGAGAAGGAATATATAGTTCTAGCTAGCAAGAACCTTGGGAATCAACCTGGGAACAACCAGGGATGATCCCAAATAATTCCAAGCAACAGAACCAACCTGGCTGGACAAAACAGCAGGTGGTAGGTTTGTAAACAACCTCTGGTTCTGTTTTTCCAACCTGGGAAAACAACAACCAGGTTCAGGACCTAAAAACAGAACCTGTTTTGTCTTTGCCCAACCAGCCAAATGCTGGTTCCGCTGGTTTCCTCTGGCCCTGTAGCATGCAGATACAGACAAACAACATCCAACCTTCACCTAAATTGTACCCCTATAGTGCCTGCCCTGCTACACTATACTCAACCAAACAAAGCAGTACAATTTCGAGTTGGATAGAACTGAATCTGCGCACTCAATTAAACCGAACTGCAAAGCTCCCATCTTGGGTTCCTTTGCGAGCTCGTCCTTTCTGCTTGCACTGTTTATAGCGCGTACAATGTTGTGCGGAGGCGCACATTGCGCGAGTACCTGCAAATGCATCAAGCGAAAATTGCGAAAGCAAACAAACATACGAATATTCCATTCACACCCAAATGCATTCGCACACGCATACTCGTACAAACAGACGGCAGGATGTCGTGCAATGTGAATTTGCACCCAACAATGATAGCATCACATAACACTCTCCAGGAGGATGTATGGGGACTACAAAGTCACGGTGCTGGAGCGGTACTCGACGCCCATGGTGGATAAGATTTTTGACCAATTGGCAAAGGCAAGGGTTTTCTCCACCCTTGACATGCGGCAGAGGTTTAATCAAATCCCTATAGTCGAGGGGGATAAGGCTTAGACCCCCGTCCATGGGCCGGATGAGGTGTATGAGTGGAATTGCATGCCCTTTTGGAGCAAAGAATGCATCGCTGCTATTTCAAAAGGTGATGGACTTGGTGTTTAGGGGAATGAAGGGAGCCATCTGCTACATCGACGACGTCATAGTGTTTAGTGCGACGACATAAGAACATATGGAGCGGCTGGCTGAGACGCTGAGGAGGATCAAGGCAGCAGGATTGACCTGCTTTCCCAAAAAGTGCAGGTTTGGGCATCTCACGGCTAACTTCTTGGGGTTTAAAGTGTCAGGAGGAAAGTTGGCCATTCAGAAGGCCAAAATAGAGGTGCTGGACCGCGTGAGGTCGCCCAAGGACAAGAGCGCATTGCGGGCGCTTCTTGGTTATCTAACCTACTACCGAAAATCGTAGAGAACTTCAGTAAGTGAGCCACCCCTCTGAACAGGTTGCTATGGGAGGATTAATAGTGGAAGTGGGGCGAGCCACAGAAGGCAGCGCTGCAGGATCTGCTTGGGGCGGTGAAAGAAGGGGCGGTACTGTAGCTGCCACGTGTGGATATGCCTATTAGAGCAGCGCAGGGATGGGAGCCATACTCAGCCAGCACGATGGAGGGGAGGAGAAGGTGGTGGCCTTTGCCAGCCGATCATGCAACCCTGCGGGGGCCAATTATTCGTCTTACGAAGGGGAAGGGTTGGCGGCGGTGTGGGCAGTCGGCCACTTCAGGGTCTATCGGTAAGGCCGGCCGTTCACACTGGTGACAAACCATCAGCCGCTGCTATGGTTCATGCAAAATCAGTCGTTGACAGTCCGCAACGTGCGCTGGGCCATGAAGCTACATGAATACCAGTTCGTCATTCGTCATCGGCCAGGGAATACAACACACCACGTGGATGGTCTATCCAGGAACCCATCGGCAATAGTACCTGAGATGTCATTAATGGCAATGACACCGTATCCGGTTACTCCGCTCAAGTGGGAGAAGCAGGCAGGAGCTGCGTATATATGGGAGGATCAGGAAACACTGGCATGGCTGCGGGGAGAGACAGCGGAAGGGGCAGTCGTCTTTGCAAGGGCACAAAGCAGAGGACAGCACTACAGGTTGTACCAGAAGTAAGTGCAGATCAGGACCAAAGACGGGTGGAAAAGGGTGCCGGAGCCGAAGGCGCAGGAGGGAATCATCCAAAAGGTGCACAACCGTCTGGGACATTACGGACCACTCAGGACACAGCAACTACTCCAGACTGGATGGTGGTGGGCAGGCATGAGGAAGGAGGTTAAGGATTGGGTGGCACGATGCCAAGCGAGTATCAGGAATCGAGCAGCATTTGAGAGGAGCCAAGCAGAGCTGCAGCCACTGCCGATAGTGGGACAGGGGTACCGGTGGTCTTTGGATATAGCAGGGGAGCTGCCGCTGACCAAGCGAGGACGCAAGTACTTGGTGGTGATGATCAAACATGTGAGCAAGTGGGTGGAGGTGAGGGCACCAAGAAACAAGACAGCGGTAGCGGTGGCAGAGGCCTTCAACGAGTAGGTGTTAACGCGATTTGGAGCATGTGGGGAGGTGTTGACGGACCAATGCACAGAATTTCATGGGGAGTTTGACGAGCTTTTGGCCTCCTGCCTGATTACACAGCGCACCTCCTCTCGGTACCACCCGCATAGGGATGGACTCACGGAACGACTAATTCAGACTCCAAAGAGAGGATTGCGAGCTTATGGGGAATCCACGAAAAAAGAGCTAGGACAGGAATCTCCACTGGGTGATGGCTGGATATCGGTTCAGCAAACAGGCATCTCTCAGGGACCTCTCCCCATACCATCTGCTCTTTGGGAGACACTGCCAAATGGAGCACCGCAGGTGCTGACGGATGTGGTGACGGCAGGAACTCCTGAGAAGTGAGCCCCACTGGCGGCAACAAGGGGCAATTACTTGCAAAGGGTGCTGCTTGCAGCCTTGGAGAATCTTCATGTTGCACAGTTGAGGGATATCTACCGCTACAAGCAGAGGCAGGAGCAACGGGCCGGGGGGGCGCCCGCAGCAGTACACCAAGGATAGGAAGTCTACTTACGTTGCCCCAAGAGATGGAGTGGACCTGGGTCTCTCTCATCAGCGCTGGACAGTCAAGGACGTCTGAGATTCGGGGGTGATGGTATTGGAAAGTGAGGCGGGAGTGCGGGCAGTGGATCATGTCACGAACGTGGCAAAGGCAGGAGCAGGGCAGCAAGCGTATGTGGGTCCCGTGACCAAGGAAATGACGGCTCAAGGCCACAGGAGGGGGCAAGGACATATTAGCAGGGAGAACAAGTAAGGGAGAAGAGTCAGGGTGAGCAGACCTGAAGGAACAGGAAGAGGAATGAAGTCAAGAAGGAGAAAGGACAAAAAGGCAAGGGAAGAGCAGGGAGGATCCAGGGAGGGAAGGAAGTTGGGTAAAGGGTTTTCCAACAGCTTTCGCGTGATAAGGAGAAGAAGGAAGGGATGTACATGGTGTACATAAGGAGAAGAAGGAAGGGTGGGGGACAAGGAAGACGAAGGGTTGGAGGAACAGGTTATGGGGAGGATAAGGTGTGGAGGGAGAGTGAGTTAGCATCTGGAAGTCGCAATGTTTGTTTCGTGTGCATGCGTGGGTGAGTGCATGTTTGTTTCTTGGCTGGTTGGTTGCCCGAGCCAACTGGAATTGCAAGCGCAAGCTGGAGGTTCAGCTGAAGGATGGTAAGTGCTAGTGGGAAGTAGGAAGTAGGAGGGGAGGTTAGCTCTTTGTTAACGTGAAGAGATCATCACCTCCAGGGGTTTCTCAATGAGTAGCAATAGGGGAAGGAGCACGGTGGGTTATATATAGGAGGTACGAGCAATTGAATCTTGTTTGTATGTTTTGTGTGAAGTCTTGCATAATCGCTTCATCTCGAGTAGTAGTGGCAATTCAGGCCTATGCACGCAAGATGGTTAACTAGGTAAAGGGGATAGAGCCAGTGAGTAAGCCGGGAGAGCTTACCAGGACATATCAGCAGGGAGAACAAGTAAGGGAGAAGAGGCACGGTGACCAGACCTGAAGGAACCGGAAGAGGAATGAGGTCGAGAGGGAGAAAGGACAGAAAGGGAGGGGAAGCGCAGGGAGGATCCAGGGAGGGAAGGATGTTGGGTAAGGGGTTTTCCGAAACGGGTTGTATCCCAAGTCGACGTCCATACCTAGATCATAGTGCTGCTGCCAGCCCTAGTTTCTGTCATGGCGACTATCTCTGTTTTATTGTTTGATGCAGAGGGTTGCCCTATCGAGTTCAAGTCCTCGCTAGAGGACCTGCACCTGTACCTGCAGAGCGTTACTAGCGACGACTTCTCCCTGTTCAAGAACACGTCAGGGCCCCTTCCTCCCCCCATGACTCCAGCTATGCCTGCTGCTGACGTTGGGGAGGAGGTGCCGCAGCGGTACCGGGTTGATCGTGTTGCCACCGCCCAGTTTGCTGTCCATGCTGACCTGCCGCTTGCCCAGAGGGCCCACTTTTGCTAGGTGACGTTGGCCCAGGCTTGCTACAACACTGTGGTTAGGCGCTACTCCTCCCCCTCGTCTACCACCCTAGGTTGTCTTGTGCTCTCGTTTCTCTTCCCTGAGCTGTTTGAATTCATCGCTATAGCCGACCTCATGACCCATCTGCGCTCCCTTGACACCCACTACCGTGTTGCTCTCAAACCAGAGTTTCTCGTTGAGAACCAACCCCCTATGTACCTCACTCTATTTTTCCTCACGACTCGCCTTCGTGACCCATTTCGCACATTTAGAGATCACTTCCTCTCCCTAGATCCCACCGAGCTCACCCTTGCTTCATTTGAGACCTCCACTATTCTCTCGTGTCCGGCAGCCCCCTCTGGCTCCCTCACATGTCTCCACCTACCCTCGTTTGCTACGAACGTGGTGAGTACCTCTGTCCTCCAGGATATGTTGGTCACTCCACTACTCCTTGGGGCAAGCTCGTGGCAATCTGTACGGATACTATGACTGGCAACTACCTCGCCACATTCACGCGTAGGCCAGGGTCTGGCCTGTACACACTGTACACCAAGTTCGCACAGGTAGCCGCGTCCAAACAGGTAGCTGCATCTTTTTCGTGACAGTACCTCACGCACCCGTCTCTCCTCTAGCACCACCTTCTTGGTCATCCCTCCCCGCAGCGCCTCTGTTGCATGCACTCACGTCTCCTTGTCTCTGGCCTTCCGAGGTCCATGCCCTCGCTCCCGGCGTCGCTTGCGCCGCCGTCAGTCCCTGCGTTGAGGGGCGGCAGCGCGCCGCTCCTCACTCCTCGTTTCTTCTGACCACAGCTCCGTCAAGGACTAAATTGTTTAATAATTGACCGAGAAATCATGGAACAAGCAAGATATAGCAAACCCTAGGAATAGTTCTAGCACAAGTGCAACAAAATGTACAACACCTAGAATAACCCAAAGAAACTATATAAATATAGTTTGACACACCCCCATAGTCTAGGTGACGACAGTTCTGAGGAAAGAAACCCATATATTAGGGTGGATCTCAAGATCACCACGCAGTCTGAGAGCAAGGGTCACAAGACCGGTCAGTAAGAACAAGCAACAGTCACAAGACCAGTCCACAAAATCAAAACAAATCTCAGGGTGGATCGAGAGATCACCACGCAGTTCGAGAACAAGAAACAGGCCACAAGGCTGGTCCACAAGGAAGTATATACCAAGTATAAGAGATGCAAGAGTATAAGACAAGCATCTCTACTTAAGCAAGTGAGGACGGGCAAGCACAAGGCCTAGCAAGGTGCAGAAACGCTGGTGGTCACAAGGCGGCAACGCCTTGGTGAAGATATCTGTAGTGTTGGCCTCAGAGACCACACGTACCACGCGAGCCTGGCTATGCTGCAGCAACTCACGCAGAAGGAAATAACAAAGCTGGACGTGCTTCGCCTTCCCAACCAGTCGGGGCTCTTCGCACAACAGCACAGCAGACCTGTTGTCGGCGAACAGGACTAGGGGAAGGAAAGGACGCTCACCAAGGTTGGTGAGGAGGAGAGACAGCCGGCGAAGCTCCTGGGCAGCCATGGCCGCAGCATACACCCTCCGCCTCACAGCTGGAGCTAGCGACAGGCGACGCCCGAGTCAACCGCCACGAAACAGCTCCGGTCCCGAGGCTGAAGCAGTAGCCCTGTGAAGACCTATACGTCTTTCCACAGTCCGCGTACGACGAGTCCAATAAACCTGTGAGTGTATCTGGGTGCTTCCCTCCAAGGACAAGTCCCATTCCTGATGTGCTCACCACATACTTCGCCACCCTACTAGCAAACCACCAGTGAGATGGTCAGTACGCTTCGGGCCTTGGGGCGCTGCGAGCTAGGTTGAGGCATGGGGCGGTGGGCCCATCGGATCGTTTAATTCTATTCCATGTCTAGGACGAACTAGCTTAATAATTGACCAAGGAACCAAGGAACAAGCAATATATAGCAAACCCTAGGAATAGTTCTAGCACAAGTGCAACAAAATGTACAACACCTAGACTAACCCAAACAAACTATATAAATATACTTTGACACACCCCCATAGTCTAGGTGACGACAGTCCTGAGGAAAGCAACCCATATATTTGGGTGGATCTCAAGATCACTACGCAGTCTGAGAGGAAGGGTCACAAGACCAGTCAGTAAGAACAAGCAACAGTCACACGACCAGTCCACAAAAACAAAACAAATCTCAGAGTGGATCGAAAGATCACCACGCAGTCCGAGAACAAGAAACATGCCACAAGGCTGGTCCAAAAGCAAATATACCAAGTATAAGAGATGCAAGAGTATAAGATAAGCAAGACAAGCATCTCTACTTAAGCAAGTGAGGACGGGCAAGCACAAGGCCTAGCAAGGTGCAGAAACGCTGGTGGTCACGAGGCGGCAACGCCTTGGTGAAGATATCTGTAGTGTTGGCCTCAGAGACCACACGTACCACGCGAGCCTGGCTATGCTGCAGCAACTCACGCAGAAGAAAATAACGAAGCTGGACGTGCTTCGCCTTCCCAACCAGTCGGGGCTCTTCGCACAACAGGACAGCAGACCTGTTGTCGGCGAACAGGACTAGGGGAAGGCAAGGCCGCTCACCAAGGTTGGTGAGGAGGAAAGACAGCCGGCGAAGCTCCTGGGCGGCCATGGCCGCAGCATACATCCTCCGCCTCACAGCTAGAGCTAGCGACAGGCGACGCCCGAGTCGACCGCCACGAAACAGCTCCGGTCCCAAGGCTGAAGCAGTAGCCCTGTAAAGACCTATACGTCTGTCTTCAGTCCGCGTACGACGAGTCCAATAAACCTGTGAGTGTATCTGGGTGCTTCCCTCCAAGGACAAGTCCCATTCCTGATGTGCTCACCACATACTTTGCCACCCTACTAGCAAACCACCAGTGAGATGGTCAGTACGCTTCGGGCCTTGGGGCGTTATGGGCTAGGTCGAGGCATGGGGCGGTGGGCCCATCGGATCGTTTAATTCTATTCCATGTCTAGGACTAACTAGCATCATAATTGACCAAGGAATCAAGGAACAAGCAAGATATAGCAAACCCTAGGAATAGTTCTAGCACAAGTGCAACAAAATGTACAACACCTAGACTAACCCAAAGAAACTATATAAATATATTTTGACACACCCCCATAGTCTAGGTGACGACAGTCCTGAGGAAAGCAACCCATATATTAGCGTGGATCTGAAGATCACCACGCAGTTTGAGAGCAAGGGTCACAAGACCAGTCAGTAAGAATAAGCAACAATCACAAGACCAGTCCACAAAAACAAAACAAATCTCAGAGTGGATCGAAAGATCACCACGCAGTCCGAGAACAAGAAACAGGCCATAAGGCTGGTCCACAAGCAAGTATATACAAAGTATAAGAGATACAATAGTATAAGACAAGCAAGACAAGCATCTCTACTTAAGCAAGTGAGGATGGGCAAGCACAAGGCCCAGCTGGGTGCAGAAACGCTGGTGGTCACAAAGCTGCAACGACTTGGTGAAGATATCTGTAGTGTTGGCCTCAGAGACCACACGTACCACGCGAGCCTGGCTGTGCTGCAGCAACTCACGCAGAAGGAAATAACAAAGCTGGACGTGCTTTGCCTTCCCAACCAGTCGGGGCTCTTCGCATCACAGGACATCAGACCTGTTGTTGGCGAATAGGACTAGGGGAAGGCAAGGCCGCTCACCAAGGTTGGTGAGGAGGAAAGACAGCCGGCGAAGCTCCTGGGCGGCCATGGCCGCAGCATACACCCTCTGCCTCACAGCTGGAGCTAGCGACAGGCGACGCCCGAGTCGACTGCCACGAAACAGCTCCGGTCCTGAGGCTGAAGCTGTAGCCCTGTGAAGACCTATATGTCTGTCCACAGTCCGCGTACGATGAGTCCAATAAACCTGTGAGTGTATCTGGGTGCTTCCCTCCAAGGACAAGTCCCATTCCTGATGTGCTCACCACATACTTCGCCTCCCTACTAGCAAACCACCAGTGAGATGGTCAGTACGCTTCGGGCCTTGGGGCGCTACGGGCTAGGTCGAGGCATGGGTCGGTGGGCCCATCGGATCGTTTAATTATATTCCATGTCTAGGACTAACTAGCATCATAATTGACCAAGGAATCAAGGAACAAGCAAGATATAGCAAACCCTAGAAATAGTTCTAGCACAAGTGCAACAAAATGTACAACACCTAGACTAACCCAAAGAAACTATATAAATATACTTTGACACACCCCCATAGTCTAGGTGACGACAGTCCTGAGGAAAGCAACCCATATATTAGGGTGGATCTCAAGATCACCACGCAGTCTGAGAGCAAGGGTCACAAGACCAGTCAGTAAGAATAAGCAACAATCACAAGACCAATCCACAAAAACAAAACAAATCTCAGAGTGGATCGAAAGATCACCACGCAGTCCGAGAACAAGAAACGGGCCACAAGGCTGGTCCACAATCAAGTATATACAAAGTATAAGAGATGCAATAGTATAAGACAAGCAAGACAAGCATCTCTACTTAAGCAAGTGAGGACGGGCAAGCACAAGGCCCCGCTGGGTGCAAAAACGCTGGTGGTCACAAAGCTGCAACGACTTGGTGAAGATATCTGTAGTGTTGGCCTCAGAGACCACACGTACCACGTGAGCCTGGCTGTGCTGCAGCAACTCACGCAGAAGGAAATAACGAAGCTGGACGTGCTTCGTGTGAGTGTAAGGGCCTCATAAACTCAGGCTATTAAGACGTTATCCAACTTAAAACCTCTCCTCGGGGTCACCTCCAAGGGTCCCTGGGTGCTTGGTACAAGACCAGCCCCTATCCTCGGGTCCGAGTTTGTAGAGAGAGGGATCAAGAGGGACTTAGTCAAAACAGCAAGAGTACCTTGAACGTCGCGCAGCATGCCGTGCAGACCGTCGATCGGATTAAGCTGAGAACTCGCTATATCGAAGCTCACCCTAAGAGCTTTCAAAAGAGCCAAGTTGCCTCGCAAAAAGTTCTGCCATTGCAGAGTTACGGCTCGGACAGCGTTTGCCTAGCGTTGGAGTGCTAGTGTACTAGCGTTGACTCGGTAGCATTCTACCGTCGAATCGCGTGGATACGAAATTCCAGCAAGGAAGGAATTCGCTTGAATCAATTTAAATATATTCAGGTACAAACAGAGAAGGAATATATAGTTCTAGCTAGCAAGGACCTTGGGAATCAACCTGGGAACAACCAGGGATGATCCCAAATAATTCCAAGCAACAGAACCAACCTGGCTGGACAAAACAGCAGGTGGTAGGTTGGTAAACAACCTCTGTTTCTGTTTTTCCAACCTGGGAAAAGAACAACCAGGTTCAGGTCCTAAAAACAGAACCTGTTTTGTCTTTGCCCAACCAGCCAAATGCTGGTTCCGCTGGTTTCCCCTGGCCCTGTAGCATGCAGATACAGACAAACAACATCCAACCTTCACCTAAATTGTACCCCTATAGTGCCTGCCCTGCTACACTATAGTCAACCAAACAAAACAGTACAAGTTCGAGTTGGATAGAACTGAATCTGCGCAATCAATTAAACTGAACTGCAAAGCTTCCATCTTGGGTTCCTTTGCAAGCTCGTCCTTTCTACTTTTACTGTTCATAGCGCGTACAATGTTGTGCCGAAGCGCACATTGCGCGAGTACCTGCAAATGCATCAAGCGAAAATTGCGAAAACAAACAAACACACGAACATTCCATTCACACCCAAATGCATTCGCACATGCATACTCGTACAAACAGACACCAGGATGTCGTGCAATGTGAATTTGCACCCAACACTTCACCTTCCCAACCAGTCGGGGCTCTTCGCATCACAGGATAGCAGACCTGTTGTTGGCGAATAGGACTAGGGGAAGGCAAGGCCGCTCACCAAGGTTGGTGAGGAGGAAAGACAGCCGGCGAAGCTCCTGGGCGGCCATGGCCGCAGCATACACCCTCCGCCTCACAGCTGGAGCTAGCGACAGACGACGCCCGAGTCGACCGCCACGAAATAGCTCGGGTCCCGAGGCTGAAGCAGTAGCCCTGTGAAGACCTATATGTCTGTCCACAGTCCGCGTACGAGGAGTCCAATAAACCTCTGAGTGTAACTGGGTGCTTCCTTCCAAGGACAAGTCCCATTCCTGATGTGCTCGCCACATACTTCGCCACCCTACTAGCAAATCGCCAGTGAGATGGTCATTACGCTTCGGGCCTTGGGGCGCTACGGGCTAGGTCAAGGCATGGGGCGGTGGGTCCATCGGATCATTTAACTCTATTCCATGTCTAGGACTAACTTGCGTAATAATTGACCAAGGAATCAAGGAACAAGCAAGATATAGTAAACCCTACGAATAGTTCTAGCACAAGTGCAACAAAATGTACAACAACTAGACTAACCTAAAGAAACTATATGATTATTGTTTGATGTGCTCTTCTGCAAATGCTGCACATGGACATCACCCATGTTTCTGGTCCGCGCCGGGAGCACTGCTGCCTGCTGGTCGTCGACGACTATACGCGCTATAACACGATGTTTCCCTTGTAGCACAAGGGCGATTTCCGTAGTGTCTTGATCCCTTGGATTCGCATTGTTCGTCCCCATCTAAGTGCGCGCTTCCAGCAGGACCTCCCGGTACTGCGGCTGGAGTCTGACCGTAGAGATGAGTTTTCCTTTAATCTCCTGTAGGACATTTGTCGTGGGGAGGGCATCACCTAGTCGTTCGTGGTTCTAGCCTCTCCAGAACAAAAAGGGATCGCTGAGCACCACATTGGCTTGATCATGGAGGTTGCTCGCACTGTGTTGGACGGGGGAGGTTGGTGATGCGTTGGCGTTTCGGGTCTGAGGCTCGCTTGCCCTTTTCTGCATTACTACCGCAGGCAAGCTCTGTCCTCGCACCATTCACTGCGTCTTCCTAACTGGTGGTTTTATCACCCAGCCACGCGTCGCATCCTGTCATCCCGCAACATCACATTTGATGAGTCGGTCTGCTCTCTTCCCCCACCGCCGTTCTCATGTCCCCCCACCACCCTTCGTTCTTGGTTCCAGGTTACCCCTGATTGACCCCTTCTCCCCCCCCCCTCCGCGTCCTGCTCCCTCATGTGTGTCTCAGGTCACACCACCCCCCTTGGCTGAGCCTTTGGAGGTCTCCTCAGACCCCTATGACCTGGCTGAGGGGGTGACCCTGCTGCTAATAACATTGCGGCCTCTCGCTGCTCACTGCGCTTGGATACCCCTCCTGCTGGGGGTGGTGACGCTTGAGGTGTAGGCTCGGGGGGTGCTGGTTCTGGGGGGTGCTGACTCTCAAGGTGCTAGTTCTAGGGGTGCTGAGCTTGGGGGTGCTCACACTGGAGGTGCTGAAACTAGGGGTGCTGAGCCTATGGGTGGTAACTCTGGAGGAAGTGGTTATGGGGGTGCTGAGCGTCCTAGTGGTGGAGTCAAGGTTGCTGTCAAAATAACGAACGAGAATGAATGAACTAGCAAACAGTTGGGTACAAGTACTAACCCTAATTGGGTTGTACCCCTTATGGGCTACCCCACTATAGCCTACACAAATGTAAAAGCTATAATGATCTGACATGTGCTTCTGCTAGAGTTCCTTCTGGTGCGTTGCAGCCTCTGCCGCGGCACCTTTTGCAATGGGAGTAGCAGTAGTCATCTGTGCCACTTCCTGTGTCCGTGACTAGAGGTACTGGGTGTGCTGGAGCTGGAGGCCTTGGAGCTGGTCCTGCTGTAGGTGCTAGTGCTGGAGGTACTGCCGCTGGAGGTGCTGGGGGTTCTGGTGCTGGAGGTACTGGAGCTGGAGGTAATAGAGCTGGAGGTACTGGAGCTGGAGGTCCTAGAGCTGGAGGTACTGGAGGTTCTGGTGCTGGGGGTGATGTGCAACCACTGTAGTGGCGACCGTTTTTCTCGCACCAGCCGCAGTCTTCGCTGCCACCACCTGGCTCAGTGCTTCACCAGCTTCTCTGTCTTCCGTCTGCCTCTGCAGTGCCCTCTACCACCATTACTACTCCTCCTCTACTATGTCCACCGACTGACGTGTCTCAGACACAGTCTTCGGCACTCACACCATGGCACTTCGTCCTTCATCTGTTGCACAGCGTCCTGTCTTCCTGACATCCCTGACCCTGAGTCTGACCTTGCTCATGCTGCCAGTTCTATTGTCACTTGTTGTCTGGCCATACTTGTCACTGGCCCTACGTTTGAGTCCGCTGCTGCATAGTTACTGAGCTTGTTGACTTTGCTGTTGCTTGCCGCCTTGACTATTTTGCGAGTCTTGATTCTGAGTCTGATTGTCCTCCGTCCATAGGGGGTGAGCTTGCCCTTGCCCGTGACGTCCTTGAGGACAGACAATTTGAGCTCGAGTGCCTTGCGGCTGGTGTAGCTCATCTCGCTGCCATGCTGCTTGCCCCTGAGGAAGACCCGGATGCACTAGACATTCTGACTCCGCACTCTTACGCAGAGGCAATCACGGGTCAGTACTCTTCTCAGTAGCAGATAGCTATGGCCACAGAGATGGCATCATGGAAGTCCACAGGTACCTACAAACATAGTCGATGGCATGTGGATTTTCAGGGTGAAGCGGCCGTCGGGTTCTCTACCTGTCTTCAAGGCGCGTTGCGTTGCACGAGGCTTCAACCAGCACTGGGGGGTTGAATTCTTCCAGACCTTCTCCCCCACCCAAAAAATCACCACTATTTGGGTGTTACTGCACGTTGCAGCACAGCGTGACTAAGAGCTACACTCGCTCGACTTCTCCACATCTTTCTTGCAGGGCAGCGTCCATAGGAGATCCAGCTGCGCCGCCCTCCTAGCTTCACTGGATTGTTTCCTAAGGGTACCTAATGGAGCCTCTGACAGCCAGTCTATGATCAGCGTTAGGTGCCCCGCGAATAGCACGACATGCTGAGGACGACACTTGCGGCTCTTGGTTTCGCTCTTTCGACTATTGACCCGTCGCTATTTCTGCACACCGACCCTTCTCTGCGGCCGTTCTACATCCTCGTGCACATTGACGACTTGGTCTTTGTGACTGCTGACATTGAGCCGCTGACCCTTGTGAAGGCGGAGCCGCTGACCCTTGTGAAGGCGGAGCCGCAGAAGAGACACGCCTGCACTAACCTAGGTAAGCTACGCAGCTATCTTGACTTCACCCGGGACAGAGCAGCGTGCACCATCAATCTGACTCAGTCACACATGGTGCAGCAGGTCCTTCAGTACTTCCGCTTTTAGCAGGTCCTGCAGCACCTTGCCACAGTCCACTCCTCTGCCTACAAGCCACTCACTCTAAACTTCACCTTCAGACGAGTCCGTTAAGCCGAATGGTCTGTATCCATAGCTTGTGTGCTGCCTTATGTACCTGATGATGTGCGCTTGACCTAACCTCGCGTAGCCTCTCAGCATCCTAGTGCACTACGTAGCGCCTGGGAAACACCACCCTGGGCACTACCGGGCTACGCAGAAGGTGCTGCGCTACTTGTGCAATACATCAGGCATGAGGCTTGTGCTTGAGGGACGGGGTCCAGTTGTGCTCACAGGGCACTCAAATGCTACTTGGGCTGACGACTAGGCGACTCAGCAGTCATCAATGAGTTACAATTTCAGTCTTGGCACTAGTTCTGTTTCGTAGAGGTCCACTCGCTCGTCTTCCGTACTTAGCTCCAGTTGTGAGGCCGAGATCTACGCTGGGGCTATGGCTGCACAGGAGTTATGCTGGCTGACCTACTTGCAAACTGATTTGGGTGAGCAGCCTAGTTCTCATCCGATTCCGTACGTTGATAACAAGTCCATGAGTGCCTTGTGTCGCAAGCAGCGACTGGAGCACAGAACGAGGCACATTGCTCTTCGCTACTTTTTTTTCGCACGAGAGTAACAGCAGCACGGTCAGCTTCGTCTTGCTTACGTGTCCTCACAGGCCAATACTGCTGATATCTTCACCAAGGGCCTTGGGTCTGGTGATCATCGGCGTTTTTGCACTGCTCTAGGCCTTGTGCCTACTGTGCCTCACTTGCTTACCTCTTAACTTTCCCTTGTAATTTGATATATACATATACCTGCATGTTTGCTCTTGCTAGGTTGGGATCACTGTATTGCTTGTACTATTATCACACTGCTTGTGAACCGGCCTTTTGGCCACTTGCTTGTGCTCGGACTCTGTGGTGACTTTGAGATCCACCCTGAGCTTTGTTTTGTTGCTTCTCTTGACTGGTCTTGTGACCATCTTATTGTCCCCCACTTAGCCTATGGGGGTGTGTCAAATGATGAACATGCTTGTTAGGCTTTAGTGGGGTACACAATATGGGAGACAACACTTGTTAGGGTTTGTACTTGTACCCCCTCCTTGCTAGTGAACATCATTCTGCTGTTTACACTTCTTAAATGATGCAATCGTCAATTTTCTTATCACAATTGGCCCCTTCCAATCTCCACTTAAGCGTCACTGTCCTCGCCACCCTCCCTTTGTCACGTTGCAACTTGCGTCACCCTCCTCGTCACCCGCGCCCACCCACGCTTGCGTCTGCGCCCAAGCTCAAAGGACATCCAACTGAGCACTCCCTATTTGCATAGCGTTATAAGACGAGATATGAGCTATTCAAGCTCTATATGATGCGTGCAACATTAGCTGTTGAAATGTGAGTTTATGATGGCTTAAACAGACCAAAATTGAATATGACGTTTGAGCGTGTCGGATTGAATGTCCTTATAGAAGTTGATGGATCGTAACACTATTGGATATGCGCACACTTGTATGTAGCCAAAGTACTTAGACTAGTGCCGGAATTGGTGTGACAATGGTGTGGTTGCGGAAGAAGCACTGGGACACGCCGAGTCAAGCGTGAAGAAAAGAGACACGTCAGCAGAGTCACACCTGTGCTAGTAACTACACATACACGTATATATAAAACACAAGTACCCACACTAGAAACAAACAAAGATCCTAAGCTTGGTACATGCAAGCGGACAGATCCGTCAGTATTAGAGTATGAATATCATACATAGATATATCAAACATACAGTTAACCACGACGAAGAAGAGCAGGCCAGTACGGGGGAGCTCAGGCATGTCCAAAACACTCACTCAGTGATTAGGATGCCTATAGGTAGTGCCAAGGCCAGTCAGGACCTGGCAGGGCCCGATGTCGCGTCCACTGCTGTTGTGCCAAAGCACTATAGTGGCACGGTCATCGCACTCCCATTCCACCTACAAGCCTGCTCAGCTTCTGGAATTTTGTGGGGAGGTGCTTCAACATGTTTTCTTCAGACTCTCAAAATTTCAGAATTTTTGAAGCAGTTTACAAGGTATGGCAACATTTTTTATTTTCAAGACTTATGGCATCCCGGAAGTGTTTGTTACTTCCAAGTTCACCATTTCGGCTGCTGACTAATCTACCAAGCTTGGATTGGTCTGAAATTCGGTGTGGCAATCTTTTGCAATGTTGTTAAAGTGGTTACCGAGTTTCAGGACAACCAAGCATCGGATCAGCACGTGACAGCTGTCGAACGTTACTGTTCCGTAGTCATGGTGCACTGTTGGCAGCATTTCCCTTGCCACCCTTTCATTGTTGTCATGCCAATGGTGCAGGGACAGAGAATCAGACAAGAAGTACAAGTGGTCAAGTGGGACTCGACCACCCTTCTTTTGAGTAGTGTGGTCTTCCTGGAAGCAGCTTGCAAGAGGGTGCATGTGGGAAGACAAGGTGACTCACTTCTGGTAGCCTTGAGTACAGCTCTGAACATCCAAGTGTGGTTGGCTTTGCTGACCTAGCTAGGACGTTTCCCATCCTTCTCTAGCCTTTCTCCTCTAGGACTCAACCTTCTCTGAGTTCCCAGGATGGTCCCAACTCCTTAAGATTCCCCTAGGCAATGTTGTACTCACCTCTTCCTTGCATCAATGAAACTACACGTTTTCAGCCAAGCTTACGTTTTCATTGACTGCGTAGCGCATACACCTTTGATGAAAGTAAGCAATATACTGTTGGAAAGCAGAAACCTGAAGCTAATGTCTCTCCAAGTTTCAGTCTCGTATGGTATGGGAGCTTTTTGTGACGGTGTTTTGAACAGAGGCGGTTCGAAGTCATCAGATTCTGCTTAGGCGAATTCATGGGCATCCGCGACCCCTAAGTGGACTATAGAATATAACAACTACGATAATCCCCCTAGCTGTCTGGGCCGCTACGGTGGTCAACGCTCCCCGGACCACCAGGCTCCCACAACTGCCGAGGGCGCCATTACTACTGAGGTCCCCACTAGTGGGACTGCCACTGCGGTTGCTGCTGCTGCTACTGCTGCTATGATTGCCCCTGCTGCTGCAGAACCCTAGCGGATGCCATGGCAAAGGCTATCTGGGCGTTGGAGCGGTAGGCTAGGAAAGGCTGGCACGAGTGCGAAGCAGCGCGGATGCAACCTTTACGATGTGGCGAGAGTGTGAGGAGAATGGGTAGAGGGGACTAAAGAAAGAGGCCACTATGTGGCCACACGGCAAGGCTGCAACGATGGGAAGGCGACGCGACGATCAGGCAACAACATAGCGAGCTAACCGCGAGGAGGCCCTTTGCATGCGATGAGGTTTGCAGTTACCAGTGGGCTCACTCATAATGGTGCTAGGGATGCATTAACATGGTGTTGCAAATACGAGTTTGCAAGGTGGGCTTGACATCGGCGACGCGATGAGCATGTGAGAAAGAGGTGAGGCAAAATCAATTGGCTCCTCGCCTGTGAATGTGATATTTTTTTCCCGTGGGGTTATGCTAAAACTAAGTGCGATAGCAAGGAGGGTGGGGCGTGATGAGATTTCGCTAGGGATGTTATACTTCGATTCCTACTTTTAGTCTAGCTATTCTGCCTTTTTTTTGGAAGACTCGATTCGGTCACCAGAATGTAATGCTCGCTCAGTAGACGGGTTGCTCTCCATATGTTGGGAAATTTTGATTGGTTATTTGCGCGCATGAACGTTGGATTTCCGCCCTTCCGCATTTATTCCCCCAACCCAACTTCCTCCCGAAATTCTATGGCCTTGTTAGCCTTGTTTGATTTTTCCGTTCAGGGGTTACCGTAAAACGTTCACTTAGCTGTCGATTTTTTGCGCGTCAAGGGGTGTGCACCAATAATGCCCCCCCCTAAAAACACCACTAAAAATTCATTCCGAAGCTTTAACCCTCAGATTTCGAAACCTGAGATGATTTTTGTTTGAAATAATCCAATTTCAGTTAAGCCTGTGCCGTTAAAGGAACTCAGTGTATTCATTATCCTAGGTGTTATGAATGAACTTACAGAGTGAGTAGATAAAACGAATAACGTGACTGTGACAAAAAATTTCCTGATACAATCAAAGTGGCGAGACTTAATAAGGCGAATCCTACCTCGGCGGTAAGGTCGGGCCAAGATGGCTTGGAAATGGTGGCGATTGGTGCGGGGTGTCAGATATATATGCCTTAGCCTATGTAGGCTGTAGTGGGGTAGACACTAAGGGGTACAGGTTTCATATTTGTATCACACACATTCCTAGTTCATTCATCCCTGTTGATTCTCACATGGTATAGAGCGGGTTCCCTCATGGGACCGTTCCTTCCTAAGGGCCCACCATAACAGATTTTTTTTTAGCTGCCCGAAGCGAGTCTCGCGCCCTGCCCTAAAACTTTTTTTCGCGGCCCCTACGTGGCCCCTTCGTCGCCTAGCGCGCCCCTACGCGGCCCCTACGAGGCCCCTACGCGACCCCTACCCGGCGCCTAGCGCGCCCCTACGCGGCCCCCTACGCGGCCCCTACGCGGCCCCTACGCGGCCCCTATGCGGCCCCTACACGGCCCCTACGCGGCCCCTACGCGGCCCCTACACGGCCCCTACGCGGCCCCTACACGGCCCCTACGCGGCCCCCATGCGGCCCCTACGCGACACCTACCCGGCGCCTCGCGCGCCCCTACGCGGCCCCTACGCGGCCCCTACGCGGCCCCGTACCTGACCTGCCCCGGCCCCGACCCTGTCGCGGCCCCGTCCCTGACCTGCCTCGGCCCCGTCCCTGACCTGACGCGGCCCCTACGCCGCCCCTACGCGGCCCCTACGCGGCCCCTGCGCGGCCCCTACGCGGCCCCTACGCCGCCCCTCCACGGCCCTGTCGCGGCCCCGTACCTGACCTGCCCCGGCCCCGTCCCGGACCTGCCCCGGCCCCGACCCTGTCCCGGCCCTACCCGGCCCCGTCTCGGCCCCATCCCGGACCTGCCCCGGCCCCGACCCTGTCCCGGCCCCGTTGCTGCCCCGTCCCGGACCCTGCTCGGCCCCGACCCTGTCCCGGCCCTGCCCTGGCCCCGACCCTGTCGCGGCCCCGTCCCGGACCTGCCCCGGCCCCGACCCTGTCCCGGCCCTACCCGGCCCCGTCTCGGTCCCGTCCCGGACCTGCCCCGGCCCCGACCCTGTCCCGGCCCCGTTGCTGCCCCGTCCCGGACCCTGCTCGGCCCCGACCCTGTCCCGGCCCTGCCACGGCCCCGACCCAGTCCCGGACCTGTCGCAGCCCTGCCCCGGCCCTCCCTCGACTCCGCCCCTGGTAAGAGCATAGCAGGGCCGAGCCGCGCTGCCGAGCCGCATTGCTTTGCCGAGCCGCCCTGCCGTGTCGCGCTGTCCTGCCTAGCTCAGTTGCACTGCTGCTCCTGTCATGGCTAGTCCTAGTCTTCTTACCTTTGATGCTGAGGGTCGAGCGGTTGACTTCGATGTCTGGCTAGATGATCTGCAGCTTTTCCTTCAGTGCGATAGCAGGGATGGTCTCTCACTGTTTGATCTTACGTCTGGTGCCTCTACTGCCCCTACTACTGATGCTGACAGTAGTGTTCGCTCGCAGTGGCTCACGCGCGATGCTGCTGCCCGCCTTGCTGTGCGTAGTCACCTACCGTCTACTGAGCGCCCGCACTTTAGTCAGTACAAGAGTGCTAAGACTCTGTACGACGATGTAGTTGCACGCTACTCTTCCCCTGCCACTGCTGCGCTTAGCCGCCTCATGCTACCGTACCTGTTCCCTGACCTCGCCGCTTTTGCCACAGTCACTGACCTCATTACGCACCTCCGCACTAGTGACACTCGCTACCGCGCTGCGCTTCCTGCTGACTTCTGCGCCCAGAACCCCCCCCCCATGTACATCACCCTCTACTACCTAGTCACTCGACTCCCTGACACTCTTCGCTCGGTCAGGGACCACTTCCTCTCTCTTTTCCCTACCACCCTCACTGTCGACCTCCTCGAGGAGCGCCTCCTGGCAGTAGAGACTAGTATTACCGCTGTAGGAGCCTCTCGTGGTGACCCCCTACCCCTTTCTTTGAGGGGTGCTCCCCCGTTCCTCTTTTGCCCTCCGTTGCCTCTGCTGCTGCTGTCGACCTTGTTGGCACCGAGTCGGTCAGCGCTGCGTCTGCTCCTAGTGAGAGGCGCCGCACGAGCAAGGGCAAGCGGGGCAAGGGTGCTGGAGGAGGTGGTTGGGGCGGCGGTAGTGGCGGTGGAGGCGGAGGAGGGGGTGGGGGTGGAGGTGGTGGCCGAGGTGGGGGCTTCGGTGGCAGCGGTGGTGGTGGAGGCGCGGTGGCGGTGGCGGGAGGGGTGGAGGAGGCGGAGGCGGCGGCGGCGGAGGTGGAGCTGGTAGAGGCGGAGCTGTGCAGAAGGGACCTCAGCAGCAGCAGCGCTCTCGTGAGACCCCGTCGCCCCAGCAGCTTCGTAAGTGGTACGCGGGGCGCCAGGGGTCTGGGGGTGCTGGTCCCTGTACTTACGTCCTGCACACCGGCGACCGCACTGGAGAGCAGTGTGGCGGCCTGCACGCCACCCAGCGCTGCTTCGGTCGCCTGACAGACGCCTGGCGTGCCCAGTTCCCGGACGCCACTGAGATCCCTCGTTGGGGTGATCTGCTCAGGTCGGGTGTAGCTATCTTTGATCTTGACTTTGATGCTATTCTTGCTGCCATGTATGCTGTGTCTATTAGTGCTGAGGGTGACTGTTACGTGTGTGTTCCGCCTGACCCTGGTATTGAGGCTGCTGCTCTAGGTGCTCGTGAGTCTGCTGCTCCAGGTACTCGTGAGTCTGCTGCTCTAGGTGCTGGTGAGTCTGCTCTCTCAGGTACCGCGTCGGCGCAGGTCTTGCATACCTTCACCCTCGACTCGGGTGCTTCCTGCTCCTTCTTTCGAGACCGCACCACCCTTACGCCGCTCAGTCGGCCGGTTGCGGTCTCCCTGGCAGACCCCTCTGGGGGTCCTGTCCTTGCCCACTACTCCACTATCCTCCCGTGTCCGGCAGCCCCGTCAGGCTCCCTGTCCGGTCTCTACCTCCCCTCGTTCTCTACAAACTTGGTGAGTGGTGCTGACCTTCAGGATGCAGGGGTTGACCAGTTCACTCCTGCGAGTCAGCGAGTGACCCACTGCTCGTGTGCTCAGACGGGCCGCCACTTGGCCACGTTTACCCGTCGACCGGGGTCGAGCCTGTACACACTGACCACAGAGTCTCCCCCGGTTGCTGCGTCTGGTCAGGTAGTTGTGTCGAGTCAGGTGTTTGCTGCAGCGTCTCGGTCAGGTCCTGAGTCTGCCCCCTGCTCGTGTCGCCTCCTGTCCCACCACACCCTTCTCTGGCACCACCGCCTTGGTCACCCCTCCTTGCCTCGTCTCCGAGGCATGGCCTCCCGTGTCCTTGTCTCTGGTCTCCCCCGGTCCCTCCCTCCCCTTCCCCCGGGGCCTGCCCCTACCTGCGTTCCCTGCGTCGAGGGGCGGCAGCGCGCCGCTCCTCACTCCTCCGAGTTTCCCCCGACAGAGGCTCCGCTGCAGACTCTTCACATGGACGTGTGGGGCCCAGCCCGCGTCCGTGGACAGGGTCACGAGCGTTACTTCCTGCTGGTGGTTGATGACTACTCGCGTTACACCACTGTCTTCCCCTTGCGCATCAAGGGTGAGGTCACTGAGGTGTTGATCGACTGGATCCGCGTTGCTCGTCTCCAGCTCAGATAGCGTTTCGGCTCGGACTTTCCTGTTCTGCGTCTGCACTCCGACAGAGGCGGAGAGTTTTCCTCCGACCTTCTGCGAGCCTTCTGTCGTGCGGAGGGCATCCGCCAGACGTTCACGCTTCCGGCCTCTCCACAGCAAAATGGGATTGCTGAGCGCCGCATTGGCATGGTCATGGATGTCGCTCGTACGTCCATGATCCATGCGGCTGCTCCCCATTTTCTGTGGCCGTTCGCGGTTCAGTACGCGGCGCATCAGATCAACCTTCAGCCCCGGGTCTCCCTGCCGGAGACCTCCCCTACTCTGCGGTGGACGGGGAAGGTTGGTGATGCGTCTGCGTTCCGTGTCTGGGGATCTCGAGCTTTTGTCCGAGACTTGTCTGCGGACAAGCTGTCCTCCCGTGCTGTTCCCTGCGTCTTCCTCGGCTTTCCCCCTGACGCGCCTGGTTGGCAGTTTTACCACCCCACCTCGCGTCGTGTTCTGTCCTCCCAGGACGTCACGTTTGACGAGTCGGTTCCGTACTACCGTCTCTTCCCCTACCGCACTGCCCCCCTCCCCCCCCCGCCGCTCTTCCTCGCTCCCGGTCCCCCCCCAGTAGACCCCCTCCCCCCTCAGGGTCCTGCCCCCTCAGGTGTGTCCCAGGTAGATGCAGTCGAGCCTGTCGAGGTAGCTGCTGACTCTGGTGCGTCTGGGGGTGCTGAGCCTGAGCGTGCGGAGCCTGGGGGTGCTGGGTCTGGGGGTGCTGAGCCTGAGCGTGCGGAGCCTGGGGGTGCTGGGTCTGGGGGTGCTGAGCCTGAGCGTGCGGAGCCTGGGGGTGCTGCTTCTGGGGGTGCTGAGCCTGGGGTTGCTGGGAGTGGGGGTGTGGAGCCTGCCGGTGCTGGACCTGGCGGTCCTTCGGGTGCTTTGTCCCGGCGGGAGCTTCCCTCTCCACAGGAGCTGCGCGAGTGGTTTGCTTGGCGCTGGAGCCGTGCTGCTGGAGCTGGAGGTGCTGCCGGTGCTGGAGGTTCTGCTGCTGCTGGAGGTGCTGGAGCTGGAGGTGCTGCTGGTGCTGGAGGTTCTGCTGCTGCTGGAGGTCCTAGAGCTGGAGGTGCTGTTGGAGCCGGTACTGGAGGCTCTGCTTCTGCTGGGGGTGCTGGAGCCACGGGTCCCGGAGGTGCTCATACTGGAGGTACTGGAGCTGCTGGGCCTGGTGGTGCTCCTGGTGCTGGAGCTACTGGTGGAGCTGGAGCTGGTGGTGCTGCTGGAGTGGGTACTACTGGAGGTACTGGAGCCGGAGTGGCTGTGTCTGCCGGTGGTCCTGCTGGAGCTGGAGTTGCTGGAGGTACTAGAGCTGGTGGTGCTGCTGGAGTTGGAACTGACGCTGGGGGCACTGGTGTTGTCCCTGCTGGTTCTGGAGGTGCTGCGCGGCCTCGGCCGTACTTCGTTCCGCTCCTTGAGCAGGTGCTTGGTCTTCCGCTTTCTTCTAGTCCTGCTCCTTCCGTAGAGTGTCCTCCGCCTGTCCAGTCCGGGTCACAGTTACAGCTGGTCTCCCCTCTGCCTGCTCCTTCTCCCTACGCTGGTCCTACTAGAGGTCTTGCTGATCGTCGTGAGCCGGAGTCGCGTCCTGCGTCGCCTGTTCGCACTGCTCGCACTAGTCGTTGTGTTCCACGTCCGCGTCCTCCTGCAGTCCCGGGCATGCATCAGATGGCACTGCGTCCTTCCACTGCGCCACAGCGTGTCACTTTGCCGTCTCCTCCAGAGTCCTCTCTTCCTGCTCTTGCTGACCCGGCGTCTGACTCCCTTCGTGCTGCCAGTCCTACTGTCACGCGTTTCCTAGCCACTGTTGTCACTGACCCTTCCTTTGAGTCCACTGCTGCGTCTGCCTTAGTTACCGAGCTTGTCGACTTCGCTGCTCACGGTCGTCTAGACTACGCCGCTAGTCTTGTTGCTGAGTCTGCGTCTGTCTGTCCTCCGTCCGTCGGGGGTGAGTGTGCTCTTAGCACGGACGTCCTTGAGGACCGACAGGAGGAGTTCCAGTGTTTTGCTGCTGCTTTACCTCATTTCGTGTCCACGCTGCTTGCCCCTGAGGGAGACCCGGATGCACCAGACATCCCGACCCCGCGCTCTTACGCAGAGGCGATAGAGGGTCCTTACTCCTCTCAGTGGCAGGCAGCCATGGATGCAGAGATGGCTTCCTGGAAGTCCACAGGCACCTACGTAGACGAGGTTCCCCCACCTGGGGCGAACATCGTCAGTGGCATGTGGATCTTCAGGGTGAAGCGGCCGACGGGTTCTCCTCCTGTCTTCAAGGCGCGTTACGTGGCTCAAGGCTTCAGTCAGCGGCAGGGAGTTGACTACTTTCAGACCTTCTCCCCGACCCCGAAGATGACCACTCTTCGGGTTCTGCTGCACGTTGCTGCTCAGCGTGACTACGAGCTTCACTCCCTTGACTTCAGCACTGCTTTCCTACAGGGCAGTCTGCACGAGGAGATCTGGCTGCGCCGCCCACCTGGCTTCACTGGGTCGTTTCCTCCTGGTACCCAGTGGAGCCTCCGCCGGCCAGTCTACGGTCTCCGCCAGGCGCCACGTGAGTGGCACGACACACTGAGGACTACGCTTGCGGCTCTTGGGTTTGCTCCTTCCACTGCTGACCCGTCGCTGTTTCTTCGCACCGACACTTTGCTGCCGCCGTTCTACATCCTCGTGTACGTCAACGACTTGGTGTTTGCTACAGCTGACACTGCTGGACTCGCCCACGTGAAGTCCGAGCTGTAGAAGAGACACACGTGCACAGACCTGGGTGAACTGCGCAGCTATCTTGGCTTGCGGATCACCCGGGACAGAGCACGGCGCACCATTACCCTGACTCAGTCACACATGGTGCAGCAGGTCCTTCAGCGCTTCGACTTAACGTACTCCTCGCCTCAGGCCACTCCTCTGTCTACTCGCCACTCGCTCTCAGCTCTGCCTTCGGATGAGTCCGTAGAGCCGAGTGGCCCGTACCCAGAGCTTGTTGGCTGCCTCATGTACCTGATGACCTGCACTCGACCTGACCTAGCATACCCTCTGAGCATCTTGGCACGCTATGTTGCTCCTGGGAGACACCGACCAGAGCACATGGCTGCAGCGAAGAGGGTGTTGCGCTACTTGTGCAGTACTTCGGGCTTGGGGCTAGTGCTTGGAGGGCGGAGTCCAGTGGTCCTCACTGGTCACGCAGACGCGTCTTGGGTTGACGACTTGGCTACGCAGCGGTCGTCACAGGGTTACACCTTCAGCCTTGGTTCTGGCTCTGTTTCGTGGCGGTCTACTCGCTCGTCTTCTGTTCTCAGCTCCAGCTGTGAGGCTGAGATCTACGCAGGGGCCATGGCTGCACAGGAGTTACGCTGGCTCACCTACCTGCTGACTGACCTGGGAGAGCCGCCTTGTTCTCCTCCAGTTCTGTACGTAGACAACAAGGCCATGCTGGCCTTGTGTCGGGAGCACAGACTGGAGCACAGAACGAAGCACATTGCTCTTCGCTACTTCCTTGCTCGTGAGCTGCAGCAGCGTGGTCAGCTGCGCCTTTCTTACGTGGCCTCTCAGGCCAACACTGCTGATATCTTCACCAAGGCGCTTCAGCCTTGTGATCATCAGCGCTTCTGTACTATGCTAGGTCTTGTGCCTACTTGGCCTCACTTGCTTACCTCTTGACTTTCCTTGTACTGTGATCTATATATACCTGCACTTTCTTGTTTACCTTTATATATGAACTTGCATGTGAACTGGCCTTGTGGCCTTTGAACCGGTGCTCGGAATGTGTGGTGACGTTGTGATCCACCCTGAGCTTGCTTTGCTTTGCTTTGCTTGACTGGTCTTGTGAGCCCTAGTTCTCCCCACTTTGCCTATGGGGGTGTGTCAGATATATATGCCTTAGCCTATGTAGGCTGTAGTGAGGTAGACACTAAGGGGTACAGGTTTCATATTTGTATCACACACTTTCCTAGTTCATTCATCCCTGTTGATTCTCACACGGGGGCGACACAGGCGCAGTTTGGGTGTGAAATTGTAGGCTGAACCATCTGACACGTGGCCCTCGTATTTTATTCGCTAAGAAGTGTTGCAGTAAGGATTTTTTATTAGGTAGCCTTGTACATAGAAGAAGCCTGTAATGGCGAGTATGCTGTATGTCTTCAGTCCAGGTGATCTAACGACTGGAATTGACTTGTACCAATTTGAACTGAAAGTTGGAATTGAAGTCGTTGATGAAATCTTAATTCAATATGACGGTCAAAATGTGTGCGAGGCGAGAGCTTGCTGACGCGAATTTCAAACGCATTGTAGCAGAAACCGTTGATTTCGATGAAGAGGTCGCAGTTGTTTTTCGTGCTACTACATGCCGACAAATTCGAGAACAGTGCTGAGAAAATGCCGAAGAAAAAAGCAGTGCAGCGAACGTTCTCCCCCCCCCCCTGCAAGAAAACACACCATAAATTTTCTGACGCTTTGCCGATTAGAACAACCGACAAAAGCAGGTGTTGCGTGCCCAAAAAATCTTCAAGGGCCAACGAGAGAGAGTAGACAAGAAACTGCGTCGAAATCGTTGCAGTACTCGAACAGTCATTATTTTGCGCGACAATCCGACTACGGTGAAGGCGCAAAAACTATCGCAGTCGGGGTAGCCTTAGTTAATAGGAACTCATACCCTACAATTTTGCTCCCCACCAGCCTATCACGCCACGTAGGTACCGGGTCCTAACCTTCGCTCATGCACCATCAATTGGGTAGATGCCCGGGTGAGGAGGAAACAGAAGATTGCACCAATAGTCGTCGCAACTCTCCGACATTTTTGTAGCCGTTTCACCCTGCTCGATTTGTCAGAGTAGAACAGTGCCGCATTTTTTTTTTTTTTTTTTTTTTTTGCATTACAACTGTCAAACGAGCACCAATCCATGTGCCTTTAACCAACACAGGGTAGGCACATGTTCACCCTCGTTATTTGGCCGGCCCAGGTCGACTGCATGAATTGGAACTAGTACTCGGTGGGGATGGTGAGGTTCGGGCGACGAAGGCCGCATGTGGTTTCCACAGGCTTTTACCCTGCTCATCGCGCTGTTCTTCAGCCCCCGCTTAGCTGTCAGGCAATTTCTTCTCGTGTGTCCCGACGGTCAGTACCTCGCTCCTCAAAAAACGGCAAGGTGGTACCCTCAACGCCGTTTAATTGTCAGCTGTTTGCAGCTGTCCCCGAAAACGACGTCTTGGTACTGTGAATCCGCTCTCGAAAATGCTGGCCAGCTTGCAACAACACCAGGACGCAGCGTCGTACGAGTTGTTTCCAAGGTGTACGGTCATTGGTTGCCCTTGTTGCGTGCGCCCCACTCCTTAAGTGGGATTTAGCCACGCCGTTTTCCGTTGCAGCCCGTAAGTGTTGGCAGGTCTGAAGTCCCGTCTGTCCACATGCGATCCTGCCGAAATCTTCAATAACGCGCCTACCATGCAATAAAAGCCGCTGCACTTAACAGCTTGGGCGGGATGGCGGTTGGCCCCCGCATAAGTCGGGCAGTCCTCGTGTTGTCTCTCCTCACCACCGACATTTTCAGACGCAAAAACTCCATTTGCGCCTAGCAATTTCCTCCAACTGTCGCTTTCTCTAGAAGCTCATAAATTATCACCCGTGCTGACGCAGGTCCATTGTCGCCAGCTGCCAAAACACGCTCCGCAGATCTCGTGCGCAAGTTGACGACATCCACCGACGTCGATTTCCGCATAGGACGATTCAGAAGTTTTCGGACAGTCGTTGGCCCAGGTCCCACGACACCAGCGACCACACATGATGATGACGCGGCTGTTCGTGCAGGTGCCGACGTAGGTCCACTAGTGCCAGTTGCCAGACGAATTCACCTTCGAAATCGTCGGAAAAACGCAGTGGAAATTACTCTCGTTAACGTCGCGATAGATACAACTGTCCATTGCCCATGGGGAGGGAGGTCATTGTCAATCACGACCATTCAAGGCAAGGATCCGGCTATGCAAAAGAGTGCCCCGTAAAACTATGGCTGCGATGAGCAACTAACTCGTTCTCCTGGCCGTCCTACGCGCAAATCCCGGAGAGTCACTACACAATGGGAATGGACTACGGAGGAGGGCACGGGGTTGTGTGAGTGATTGTAGCGCTCTAGCGTTCTTACTTCTTGCTTGTGTTCACAGAGAAGTTTTGGCAACAATTCCACTAAGGAAGTTGAAAGAACAATTTGCATTGAAAAGTTGATAGTACAATTGAGGCATGCAGAACAAAAGGACTAGAAGGGCATGCAACACCTAGCAAGGGCGAAATCTGCCAGTGCAGCAGAAGAGCGGCTTGCCAACGCTGCAGCGGAGTAGTTTGCCAGCGTTGCACGGCGCGCGGTCTGCCAGCACTGCAGTCGCAGGTGACTATCTGCAGTCGAAAGTAACTATCTGCAGTCGCAAGTTGTTTATCTGTGCAGATGTGCGCACCTACCAAGTAGGTGGAGGTTGGAGGTTTCACCGTCAGGCACATTGCGCAGGCGCCAGGTAGAAAACGTGTTGTCGATTTTGTCGGGTGCGCACCGTCGACCACGTGATGCCGTTCCGCAAGTAGAACTTCGTTAAAACCTCCTGGGCGAAAGTTCGCACGCCTCCGCTAAGTTTTGCACAACTCTGCAACTTCGGTCGATCAGCTCGACATCGCTCGGTCGAACAGCGTTCGCCGAGCATAGCTCCTCGACCCGAACTCTTTGACCAGAAGCGTCGCGCAGAGCTCGTCGACCAGAGCTCGTCGCGCAGAGCTCCTCGACCAGATTCAGTCGAGCAGAGCCTGCTCGACCGCAAGTTCCGTCGAACTGCAGAAGCCAACCTTTTCGACCAATCCGTCGAGAACTTCCCGTCGGCGGCGAGATCGGCTGCGCCCAAGCTGGGTGGGGCCTTTCTCTTTGACACTCCCCTGCCCAGCTCACGCTTGGGCACCTACACACAAGGTCCACCCACAACCCAGAGGGATAGAATACAAGGAGAAAACTCCATCTACGTGCACCCAACACATAGCACGCAGATCACCACACCAGCCGTGCAGAAGGGCGCGGCACCTGCTGCTGCACCTCGTCGTCCCCGTCGCCCACGTCGGCCAAACGCACTTGGTCGATTGGTATGGAGCACCGGTTGAAAGCCGGAAAATGCAGCGCCTTTGTCAGAAAATCCGCCGGCTGCTCGGAGGTCGGGATGTACTGCAGAGCAATGTTCCTGCGCTTCACCATCTGCTACAGCAAGGCATAGCGTCGCTTCATGTGCTTGAGGTTGCCCTTGAGCCCCAAGCCCTCTGCGACAGTGATTGCCGAATGGTTGTCCACGTGCAGAGCAGTCGGCTTCCTTGCGTTGAGCAGGCGGAACTCTGCAAGGAGGAAGCACAGACGGCGAGCCTCCTTGCCAGCTTCCGTGGCTGCGACGTACTCCGATTCGGTCGACGAGAGCGTTGCGCATTTGATGCGCTGGCTCGACCAGGAGACTACGGCTCCTCCGAAGACGAAAACGTAGCCGCCTGTGTTCGTCCAACTCTGCTTGTCACCAGCGTCGTCGGCATCTGCATATCCAACCAGACACAGCGACTTTGGTCCGCCGCTGAACTCAAGAGCAGCGTCACGAGTTTCAGCGAGGTAGTGAAGACAGTGATCGACCTCACGCCAGTTGTTGTCGCTCCGCACTGTCAGGCTGGATCCAAGCTTGCTGCAAGCGAAGGCAATGTCGTGCCTCGTCGTGGTGGCCACGAACTGCAGCGAGCCGACCTTCTGCCGGTACTCTGCTTCCTCGCGCGACTGAAACTCCTCATCGTCTAACACCAGCTCTGAGTAAACGTCATTGGAGACCGGTGTCTTCGGCACTCGCCCGGTCTGCTCCTCGTCGATGAAACGTCTGCGCAGCTTGTCGACGTAGACTTGTTGGTGTAGCCATAGCTTCCGCGCAGGACGGTCGCGCACGATTTCCAGCCCGAGATACTTCTTGACCGGGCTGATTTCGCGCAGCTCAAAGGCGGCCTCCAGCAGCTGCTTCAGCTCTTTTAGCATCGCAGTGCTGCTGCTTGCAGTGAGCAGGTCGTTGACGTAGACGAGCACCCAACACGCCATTCCGTCGTCGCCGACCTTGAAGTACAGCGCTTCATCGACCTGGCTTTTCTTCCAGTCGGCGCTGGTTAGCACCGCGTCGAGCGCCGAGTACCACAGCAGCGGACTCTGCTTCAGTCCGTACAAGCTCTTCTGCAGCTTGCAGACGCGACCGGTGCCGTCGTTGTAGTAGTTGGGCTGGTACATGTAGAGGACGCGATCCATCTTGCTCTGCATAAATGCATTTTTCATGTCCAGCTGCATCAGGTGCAGGTCGAGGATTGCTACGACGCTGAGGAAGATCCGCAAAGTTACGTAGCTCCCAACCGGCGCGTACGTCTTGCCGTAGTCTGCGCCGTAGACCTGCGTGAAACCTTTCACCACCAGGCGAGCCTTCTCGCGGGCGACTGTGTCGTCGACGTGGTACTTTGTCACGAGCACCCAGCCATTTTTCATGACATTAACACCGCACGAACGGTCGACCAGCTCCCACGTCCCGTTAGAGATGAGACTCTTGATCTCCACGTCCTGGCAGCCTTCACCGCCTTGCCTTTCCAGCTCGCCAATGCCTCATTCACCATCATGTTGGCGATGTCCTAGCGATGCTCCGGGTCGGCGTGCATGTCGAGGTCGAGTTCGGGCAGATCGACGTCGTCCTCTGCGTCATCGAGCAGAGTGCTGTAGGCTGCGGCGGTAGACAAGCGTGGTAGCTCAGCTTCTCAGGCGGCTTGCCAATGTTGGGGTGGGCAGACCGTCGCGGTTTCGCCTCTTCGACCGCGACCTCTACCATGTCGTCGTCTTCGGACTGCTCCCCTGTCAACAGCTCCCCTTTTCCGCTGCCAGCTGCACCGACGACTTCCACAACATCGTCGCTCGACAAGTCGTCGTCGAACTGCTCCCCTGTCGGCAGCTCCTCTACCGACTGCTCCCCCAAGATTGGCTTCTCTGCCAACGGATCCCCTGAAGCTGGCGCTTCTGCCGATGAATTCTCTGCAGTCTGCTTTGACGCTAACAGCTCCCTTGTCGTCTGCCGCTTTCTGTTGCTGACCTTTTCGGCATCACGTCGGCCATCGGCGATGCAACCGGTCGGCGCCGCAAGCGACGCACCAAGTCTCCCCTCATCGCCGACGGCCGGCGATGGCACAACAGGAGGAGGGAGGGGGACTTCCTCCACGTCCTCATCATCATGCTCGTCAACGTCGGCGACCAGAGGAGGCATTGCTGAGGAGGAATCCGGCAGCGGGGCAGACGGCGGCCTCGTCGACGCCGGCCCGTACTCTGCCTTCCACAACTCCATTGACAGGGTCTTGCAGAAGATCGCCTTGACCGTCGTGAGGACTTTGTTGTCCGTCAAGTCGAGCACCTCCCAGCCCTTGCTCGCCAGCAACACGCCGAGGTGGAGACCCCAACCAGCCTTCGGTGCCAGCTTCCCACCGCACTGCTGCTCAGGGACCATGAACTGCACCATGCAGCCCCACACTTGCGCCAGCGTCAAATCTGACTTTTTTCTCGAACAGCAGCTTGTGCGGCGTCGTCCTCGAAGGCAGAGAAGCCCGTTTGAGGCAGTTGCGCACCCAGACAACCTATCGCAGAGCGAGATGCCACCAGTAATGCTTCACGCCCATGTGTAGAAGCATCGTTTGCACGGCCTCGACCATCGTGCGCATCTCCTGCTCGGCCATCCCGTACTGCTGCGGAGTGTAGGGGCTGTCAAACTTATATCTGCTATAGTCTATTTAGGCTGTAGTGGGGTAGTTCTTAGAGGGTACAACACTTATGTGTTTCCTACTTATACCCATCTCATTTCTAGTTCATTCATTCTTTCGTCAATTATTCTCACATGGTATAGAGCTAGTTTCGAGTTTTTTTAAAAGGGCCCACCACTGAAATTTTTCATTGCCTGCTCGACGCGCGCGTCGCGCCTTCCCTTCGAGGCCCGTCGCGGCCCCTGCGCCTGCCCTTAGAGCCAGTGCCGGCCCCGTAAGGCCCCCTTTTCCGGCCCCGTAAGGCCCCGTAAGGCCCCGTAAGGCCCCTTAAGGCCCCGTTTACGGCCCCGTTTAAGGCCCCGTAAGGCCCCGTAAGGCCCCGTTTACGGCCCCGTTTAAGGCCCCGTAAGGCCCCGTAAGGCCCCGTAAGGCCCCGTAAGGCCCCGTCAGGCCCCGTAAGGCCCCGTTTACGGCCCCGTAAGGCCCCGTAAGGCCCCGTCAGGCCCCGTTTAAGGCCCCGTAAGGCCCCGTAAGGCCCCGTCAGGCCCCGTTTAAGGCCCCGTTAGGCCCCGTCAGGCCCCGTAAGGCCCCGTCAGGCCCCGTCAGGCCCCGTTTGCGGCCCCGTCAGGCCCCGTAAGGCCCTGTCAGGCCCCGTTAGAGGCCCCGTACGGACCCGTCAGGCCCCGTTATCGGCCCCGTTAGGCCCAGTAAGGCCCCGTCCGGCCCTGCCCCGGCCCTACCCCAACCTGTCGCGGCCCTGCGCCGGCCCTGCTGCGGCCCTGTCGCAGCTCTGCCCCGGCCCTGCTCCTGCACTGCCGCGGCCCGGCCCCGGCCCTGCCCCGGACCTGTCGCGGCCTCGCCCCGGCTCTGTCCCGGCCCTGCTCCGACCCTGCCCCGGCCCTGCCCAGGCCCTGCCCCAGCCCTGCCCCAGCCCTGCCCCGGCCCTGCCCCCTGCCCCGGCCCTGCTCCGACCCTGCCCCGGCCCTGCCCCGGCACTGCCCCGGCCCTGCCCCCTGCCGCGGCCCTGCTCGGGCCCTGCCCCGGCACTGCCCCGGCCCTGCCCCCCCTGCCCCGGCCCTGCTCCGACCCTGCCCCGGCCCTGCCCCGGCTCTGCCCCGGCCCTGCCCCGGCCCTGCCCCGGCCCTGCCCCGGCTCTGCCCCGGCCCTGCCCCGGCCCTGCCCCGGCCCTGCTCCTGAACTGTCGCGGCCCTGCCCCAACCCGGCCCCAGATCCTTTGCGGCCCGGCCCCGGCCCTACCCCGGCCCTGCCCCAGCCTCTCCCCTGGTAAGAGCGCCGCGCTGCCGAGCCACACCGCCCTGCCGAGCCGCGCTGCCCTGCCTAGCCTGCTTAGCCGAGTTGCACTGCTGCTGCTGCTAGCCTGCTGCTTCTCCTGTCATGGCTAGTCTCAATGTTCTTACCTTTGATGCTGAGAGTCGAGCTGTTGACTTTGAGGTCTGGCTAGATGATCTACAGCTTTTCCTACAATGCGATAGCAAGGATGGTCTCTCACTGTTCGATGTCACGTCTGGCGCCTCTACTGCCCCTACTGCTGATGCTGACAGTACTGTTCGCTCGCAGTGGCTCACGCGCGATGCTGCTGCTCGTCGTGCTGTGCGTAATCACCTGCCGTCTACTGAGCGCGCGCACTTTAGTCAGTACAAGAGTGCTAGGGCTCTGTACGACGCTGTAGTTGCACGCTACTCCTCCCCTACCACTGCTGCCCTCAGCCGCCTCATGCTGCCGTACCTTTTTCCTGACCTTGCCGCCTTTGCCACAGTTGCTGACCTAGTTGCTCACCTGCGCACTAGTGACGCTCGCTACCGCGCTGCCCTTCCCACTGAGTTTCTTCCCACGAACTCCCCCCCCATGTACATCACCCTTTACTACCTAGTCACCCGCCTCCCTGACTCTCTCTCCTCAGTCAGGGATCACTTTCTCTCCCTTTGCCCCACCGAGCTGACTGTCGACTTGCTAGAGGAGCGCCTTGCTGCAGCTGAGAAGAGTATCTTAGCTGTCGGTGCTTCTCGCGGCGACCGTCGCACCCCCTTCTTTGAGGGGTGTTCCCCTGTCCCCCTTCTCCCCTCTGTTGCCTCTGCTGCTGCTGTCGACCTCGTTGGCACTGAGGAGGTTGGCGCTGCGTCTGCCCCTAGTGGGCGACGCCGCACTGGCAAGGGCAAGGGAAGCAGGGGTGGTGGAGGGGGCGGTGGAGGAAGCGGTGGAGGCGGTGGAGGAGGTGGAGGTGGTGGTGGGGGTGGTCCCGGGAATGGGGGCGTCGGTGGCGGCAGTGGAGGCCGTGGAGGCGGTGGCGGAGGAGGTGGAGGCGGCGGCAGCGGTGGTGGAGGTAGCGGAGGAGGTTGTGCTGGTCGCGGTGCAGCCACGCAGCGTGGAGGCCTTGGTGGCAGCCAGCGTCAGCAGCAGCTGCGCACCCGTGAGACCCCGTCTGTTCAGCAGCTTCGTGAGTGGTACGCTGGGCGTGGGAGGTCTGGGGGTGCAGGTCCCTGCACGTACGTTCTTCGCACAGGCACTCGTAGTGGGGAGGTGTGTGGTCTCCCACACACCACGCAGCGCTGCTTCGGCCGCTTGACTGACGCTTGGCATACCCAGTTTCCTGACGCTGTTGAGCTTCCTCGTTGGCATGATCTGCTTTTGCAGAATGTGCCTATCTTTGATCTAGACTTTGATGCTATCCTTGCTGCCATGTATGCTCTTGCTGATATTACTGAGGGTGACTGTTACCTGCGTGTCCCACCCGACCCGGGCACTGTGGCTGCTGCTCTAGGTGCTAGTGCGGCTGCTGCTCTAGGTGCTAGTGCGTCTGCTGCTCCAGGTGCTGGTACGTCTCCTCTCTCAGGTACTGCACCTACTCCTCTCAGGTGCTGCTGGTGCTGGAGGTGCTACTGGAGCTACTGGAGGTGCTGGCGCTGCTGGAGGTGGTGCTGGTGCTGGAGCTGCTGGAGGCGCTGTGCGGCCGCGGCCATACTACGTTCCGCTCCTTCAGCAGGTTCTTGGCTCCCCGCCTCCTCCTGGTCCTCCTCCTACTTTCCTGAGTCCACCGCCTGTCCAGTCCCAGTCCCAGCTGCAGCCGGCCTCTCCACTGCCTGGTCCTTCTCCTTACTCTGGTCCGACTAGAGGTCTTACGGAGCGTCGTGAGCCTGAGTCTCGTCCTGCGTCGCCTGTCCGTACTGTTCGCGCTGGTCGTGTTTCGCGTCCGCGTCTTCCTCCTGTCCCAGGCACTCACTCTATGACACTGCGTCCTTCTACTGCTCCACAGCGTGTCTCTCTGCCCTCTCCTCCTGCGTCCTCTCTTCCTGACGGTCCGGACCCGGAGTTTGACTCCCTTCGTGCTGCTAGTCCTACTGTCACGCGCTTTCTGGCCACTGCTGTCACTGACCCCCTGTTTGAGTCCTCTGCTGCGTCTGCTCTTGTTGCTGAGCTTGTTGACTTTGCTGAAGCCTGTCGCCTAGACTACGCCGCTAGTCTTGTTGCTGAGTCTGCGTCTGTGTCTGTCTGTCCTCCGTCCGTCGGGGGTGAGTGTGCTCTTGGCACGGACGTCCTTGAGGACAGGCAGGAGGACCTTGAGTGCTTTGCCGCTGCTTCACCTCATCTCGTGTCCATGCTGCTTGCCCCTGAGGGAGACCCGGATGCACTAGACATCCCGACCCCGCGCTCTTACGCAGAGGCGATAGAGGGTCCCTACTCCTCTCAATGGCAGACAGCCATGGACGCAGAGATGGCTTCCTGGAAGTCCACAGGCATCTACGTAGACGAGGTTCCCCCACCTGGGGCGAACATCGTCAGTGGCATGTGGATCTTCAGGGTGAAGCGGCTGCCGGGTTCTCCGCCTGCCTTCAAGGCGCGTTACGTTGCACGTGGCTTCAGTCAGCGACAGGGAGTTGACTTCTTTCAGACCTTCTCCCCTACCCCGAAGATGACCACTCTTCGGGTACTGCTGCACGTTGCTGCTCAGCGTGACTACGAGCTCCACTCGCTTGACTTCAGCACAGCCTTCCTACAGGGCAGCCTGCACGAGGAGATCTGGCTGCGCCGCCCACCTGGCTTCACTGGGTCGTTTCCTCCTGGTACCCAGTGGAGCCTCCGGCGGCCAGTCTACGGTCTCCGCCAGGCGCCCCGTGAGTGGCACGACACGCTCAGGACGACTCTTGCTGCTCTTGGTTTTGCTCCTTCCACTGCTGACCCTTCTCTGTTTCTACGCACTGACGCTACTCTGCCGCCGTTCTACGTTCTTGTGTACGTAGACGACCTTGTCTTTGCTACTGCTGACACGGAGGCACTCGCCCACGTGAAGTCCGAGCTGCAGAAGAGACACACGTGCACAGACCTGGGTGAGCTGACAAGCTATCTTGGCTTGCGGATCACCCGGGACAGAGCACAGCGCACCATTACCTTGACTCAGTCACACATGGTGCAGCAGGTCCTTCAGCGCTTCGGCTTCACCTACTCCTCGCCACAGTCCACTCCTCTGCCTACCGGTCACTCGCTCTCAGCTCCACCTTCGGACGAGTCCGTAGAGCCGAGTGGCCCGTATCCAGAGCTTGTGGGCTGCCTCAAGTACCTGATGACTTGCACACGACCTGACCTCGCATACCCTCTCAGCCTTCTGGCTCGCTACGTGGTTCCCGACAGGCACCGAAAGGTGCACTGGGATGCTGCGAAGAGGGTGTTGCGATACTTGTGCAGTACATCGGGCATGGGGCTCGTGCTTGGAGGACGGGCTCGAGTTGTCCTCACTGGTCACGCTGACGCCTCCTGGGTTGACGACTTGGCTACGCAGCGGTCGTCACAGGGTTACACCTTCAGCCTTGGCTCCGGTTCTGTCTCCTGGCGGTCTACCCGCTCTTCTTCTGTTCTCAGCTCCAGTTGTGAGGCTGAGATCTACGCTGGGGCCATGGCTGCACAGGAGCTTCGCTGGCTCACCTACCTGCTGACAGACTTGGGAGAGGCGCCTCGTTCTCCTCCAGTTCTGTACGTCGACAACAAGGCCATGCTGGCCTTGTGTCAGGAGCACAGACTGGAGCACAGAACGAAGCACATTGCTCTGCGCTACTTCCTTGCTCGAGAGTTGCAGCAGCGTGGCCAGCTTCGTCTTGCTTACGTGGCCTCTCAGGCCAACACTGCTGATGTTTTCACCAAGGCACTTCAGCCTTGTGATCATCAGCGTTTCTGTACTGTGTTAGGCCTTGTACCTACTGTGCCTCACTTGTTGACTTCTTGACTCTGCTTGTACTGTACTCTATATACTTATACATGCATGCTTACACTTGCTAGGTTGTGTTCACTGTACTGTTTGCTTTCCTTTATATAACTCTGCATGTGAACTGGCCTTATGGCCCTTTGCTTGTGCTCAGACTGTGTGGTGACTTTGTGATCCACCCTGAGCTTGCTTTGCTTTTCTTGACTGGTCTTGTGACCTCTTGTTCTCCCCCACTTTGCCTATGGGGGTGTGTCAAACTTATATCTGCTATAGTCTATTTAGGCTGTAGTGGGGTAGTTCTTAGAGGGTACAACACTTATGTGTTTCCTACTTGTACCCATCTCATTTCTAGTTCATTCATTCTTTCGTCAATTATTCTCACAGGGGCACGTGAGATTGTGGAAGATTCCCTTGTCCTCGACGAGGTCGGTGAAGGCGCGACCGAGGAACTCCCCTCCACAATCCGAACGCAACTTCTTCACCGTCTTCGACGTCTGCCGCTCCACCTCCTTCAGCCATTTGTCGAAGACGAACAGCACGTCACTTTTCTTCATGATCGGCCTCACCCACACGTAGTGAGTCTTCCAATCTTTCAGCAAAAGAAAGTAGAGGCTGCCATCATTGGCGGCCACTCAAAATGGTCCGCAAATGTCAATGTGCACCACATTGAGCACGTTCTCGGCATCCGATCCTTGGTCGGAGAAGGTGTGCCGCGCAAGCTTGCCGCCAACGCAGGAGGAACACGGCAGATCAGCTGCGGTCGACTTCTTTATGTCCAGACCAGCGGCGACCTCATGTTTCGCCGAGCTCTTGATCGTGTCGATGCCGACATGCGCAAGCCAAACATGCAACATGTACGGGGTCGACTTCGTCGCCGACGCGATCGTCCGCAGAGCTACCACCTCCGTCGAAGTCGTAGTCGACTTCGTTGAGCAGAGGCGCAAGTCGGTGCAGTGAATTCTGCCGGAGTAGCGTGCTCGACCAAGGACATCGCCGGCAGAAGACACCATCAACATCTCTCCACCCTCGTCCTGCAGCTTCACGCCGTTCTCCTTGAGCTGGCCAGCAGACATCAGGTTCGCGTGCACACCCAGAACGTAGAGTATGTCGGGGATGAGGACCTGCTTCCCTGCCTCCCCTTGCAGAGCAACAGTGCCTCTGCCTTTGACGCTCTGAAGTGCCCCGTTGAAGCCGCGGACGTGGCGCACGTCTACGCTCGGCTGCATGTCGACGAAGGCCTCCTTCGTCCCCATCAAATGGTGGGAGTAGCCGATTCCTCGTTCAGAGTCTCGCACGTGCCGGGAATTGTCAGCATCTGGTGCATTAGATTGTATCCCGAGGGGAGGCCACTGATAACATGAGTGACATATGACGCCACCGAGTAGTCGACGCCGGCCATCCGCAGATCGGCCAAAACTCACCGTGCTCGGTTGCAGTACTCGGTTGCTGATTCCTGCTCCCCCATACGAATGTTGGTCAACTTCTTCTCTAGTTGACTGATGTAGAGGTTGTCGGTCGCTTGGTAGGTGCGCATGATGTACTGCCATGCTTGGTAGCCAGCATCCACCCGTTGTCTGCACGGCTTCAATGCGACCTGCACCAGAGGCGAGCAACACGTTGAAATGACCATGAAGGTCAGTAGATGAGCACCGCGAAATTCCACCCAGAGTTCAGAGTCGTCTGCGTTCGGCGTCTCAACATTGCCGTTGACGAACTTCTTCAATCCGGCGATCTCCAGCTGAGGCTCGATGGATTCAATCCATGTGATCAAGTCGTGTCGACCTTCGAGCGGCTTCCGCACAGCGATCTTGTCCGGCAAAATTTTAAAATATCCGTACGCCGGCGCGATACCTCTGTCTCGACCAGTCGATGCATGAGTCGCCAAAGTCGGCCTGAATCCACTTCAAAGAGGAGATTGACGTCGACCATCGATGTTGCCGTTCGAGCTGCCTCCAGTCGCAGACGATCGCAGAACTTGTGCCTGCACTCCGCCAATGCTGACGTCGACGGGCCGAATCACTCCGCGAACCCTTGTCCTTCCACCGCCGACAATATTGCCGCCATCACCTTTGTTGTGCACGGGTCGGGGAGAGGCGGACGCGTCGTGCGCTTCTGCACGGGGAGGGGGGTGCTCATGTGACCACTGCACACGAGTTCCAAGGAGAAGAATCTCCAAGTTCGCCTCGCCGTACGCGCAAGCCTCGTGGCGTGCCCAAACACCAGCCTCTCTCGCGTGTAGGGTATCTTCTACGCCTGCTTCGACTACAGGGTCGACCATGGCGACTAGACGGCTGCCGGCCTAATACAACTTAGGTAATGAACGCAGAAGTCGGCTAATTTGAAGGTCGCGTGTTCGATCCACGCTCACCGCACCATGCGGAGAGTCACTACACAATGGGAGTGCACTACGGAGGAGGGCACGGGGCTGTGCGAGTGATCGTAGCGCTCTAGCGTTCTTACTTCTTGCTTGTTCATAGTGATCTGCGGATCTCGTGCGCAAGTTGACGACAAGCCACCGACGTCAATTGCCACATAGGACGATTCAGAAGTTTTCGGGCAGTCGTTGACTCAGGTCCCACGACACCAGCTGCCACACATAATGATGACGCGGCTGTTCGTGCAGGTGCCGACGCAGGTCCTCTGGTGCCAGTTCACACACGAATTCACCTTCAAAATTGTCAGAAAAACGCAGCGGAAATTACTCACGTTAACGTCGTGATAGATACAGCTGTCTGTTGCCCAGGAGGAGGGAGGTCATGGTCGATCACGACCATTCAAGGCAAGGATCCGGCGATGCGAAGGAGTGCCCCGTAAAACTATGGCCGCGATGAGCAACTAACTCGTTCTCCTGGCCTGCCTACGCGCAACTCCTGGGAAGTCACTACACAATAGGAGTGGAGTACGGAGGAGGGCACGGGGTTGTGCGAGTGATCGTACCACTCTAGCGTTCTTAATTCTTGCTTGTCTTCATAGATAAATTTCGGCAAGAATTCCACTAAGGAAGTTGAAAGAACAATTTGCATTGAAAAGTTGACTGTACAATTGAGGCATGCAGAACAAAAGGACTAGAAGGGCATGCAACACCTAGCAAGGGCGAAATCTGCCAGCGCAGCAGAAGAGCGGCTTGCCAACGCTGCAGCAGGGTAGTCTGCCAGCGTTGCACTGCGCGCGGTATGCCAGCACTGTAGTCGCAGGTGACTATCTGCAGTTGCAGGTAACTATCTGCAGACGAAAGTTGTCTATCTGCGGAGATGTGCGCACCTACCAAGTAGGTGGAGCTTGGTGGTTTCACCATCAGGCACATTGCGCAGATGCCGGGTAGAAAACGTGTCGGCGGTTTCGTGAGGTGCACACCGACGACCATGTGATGCCGTTCCGCAGGTAGAACTTCTCTAAAACCTCCTGGGCAAAAGTTCGCACACCTCTGCTAAGTTTCGCACAACTCTGCAACTTCGGTCGACCAGCTCGACATCGCTCGGTCGAACAGCGTTTGCCAAACAGAGCTCCTCGACCCGAACTCCTCGACCAGAGTTCTTCGACCAGAGCTCTTCGTCCAGAAGCGACGCGCAGAGCTCGACGACCAGAGCTCATCGCGCAGAGCTCGTCGACCAGATTCGGTCGAGCAGAGATTGTTCGACCGCAACGTCCGTCGAACTGCAGAATCCAACTTTTTCGACCAATCCATCGAGAACTTCCCGTCGACTGCGAGATCGGTTGCGCCCAAGCTGGGCAGGGCCTTTCTCTTCGACACCCATGACATCCTTGTTCGTCCCCCCCCACCTTTTGTTTTTAAGGGTAATACACTCTAAAAAGCAGGGTGGGCTAGTAAAGTAGCTTTGCTACCAAGTATTATGAAAGAACTTACAGAGTGCATGGATAAAACAAATAACGAGACCGTGACAAAAGTTTCCACATACAATGAAAGTGGCGAGACTAAATAGGGTGAATCCTAGCAATGATGGTAGGAAATAGGCGGCAAGGTAGGGCGAAGATTACAAATAGGACTAAATAGGCGAGAAGGCCGGGCGAAGATGGCTCACCAATGGTTGCGATTGGTGCGGGGGCGACGCGGGCGTGGTTTGGGTGCGGAATTGTAGGTCGAACCATCTGACGCGTGGCCCTCGTGTTGTACTCGCTAAGAAGTGAGACAGTAAGGATTTCTAAATCCTCACACTAAGCACATAACAATACTAATTTGCAAAATTACTGATGTCACAAATTGCACCATTGGCATTCCTGGTTGCTACGAACAATCGACCGAAAACGATGTTTTGCGACTTCTTGCCACTGGGGCTACAACCTTGTAACCTCATCCAAAGGTTGGCGCAAATGCTCGACACCAGAACTGTCAAAGTTCCTGGGACCAACACTTTAAGTTCTAAGCTGCTCCAATTCTGGCCCTGATTTTCACGGGCGCATGCCGAATTCAAAAATTTAAATCCGGGCTTCTTCGAAAACTATCCTTAAGCCCTAATCTAACAAAGTTGTACGATCTTCGGACTTAGCAGTAGAAGGGGCATACTAACTACATGTCTACACACCTACAGCCTTTACATCGTAGGCAGACTCTTCGCACGCAAAAACATCTGGGGGTTGGGGGGGAGGGGGGCAGGTATAAGGGGGGGGGGGGGGGGGGGGGGACCCTTTGGAACAGAAATCAAAACTTGGATTCAGGGGAAGACCTAAACGATGCCCTTAATGTCAGAATCAGTGAATGAGAATGAATGAACTAGCAAAGAGTTGGGCACAAGTACTGCCCCTAATTGGGTTGTACCGCTTATGGGCTAGCCCACTACAACCTACACAATGTAAGCATTATAACATTTGACACACCCCCATAAGCAAAGTGGGGGAGAACAAGTGGTCACAAGACCAGTCAAGAAAAACAAAGCAAGCTCAGAGTGGATCACAAAGTCACCACACAGTCCGAGCACAAGCAAATAACCAGAAGGCCAGTTTACATGCAGAGTCATATAAAAGAGAACAAACAATACAGTGATCATACCCTAGCAAGTGCAAGCATGCAGATATATATAAGGATCATAGTACAAGCAGAGTCAAGCAGTGAGCAAGTGAGGCAAAGTAGGCACAAGGCCTAACACAGTAGAGAAGCGCTGATGATCACCAGGCGGAAATGCCTTGGTGAATATATCAGCAGTGTTGGCCCTAGTGGCCACGTACGCAAGACGAAGCTGGCCACGCTGCTGCAACTCTCGAGCAAGGAAGTATCGCAGAGCGATGAGCTTCGTTCTGTGCTCCAGTCTGTGCTCCTAACACAAGGCAATCATGGCCTTATTGTCTACGTACAGAACTGGAGGCGAACGAGGCTGCTCTCCCAAGTCAGTCAGCAGGTAGGTGAGCCACCATAAATCCTGTGCAGCCATGGCTCCTGTGTAGATCTCAGCCTCACAACTAGAGCTTAGAACCGAAGACGAGCGGGTAGACCGACGACAAACAGAGCCGGAACCAAGGCTGAAGGTGTAACCCTGTGACAACCACTGCGTAGCTGAGTCGTCAACCCAAGAAGCGTGAGCGTGACGAGTGAAGACAACAGGACCCCGTCCTCCAAGCACGAGCCCCATGCCCGACGTACTGCACAAGTAACGTAGTACCCTTCTTGCAGCATCCCACTGCACCTTTCGGTGCCTACTGAGAGCCACGTAGTGAGCCGGGAGGCTGAGAGGGTACGCGAAGTCAGGTAGTCTGCATGTCATCAGGTACATGAGGCAACCCACAAGCTCTGGGTTCGGACCACTCGGCTCTACGGACTCGTCCGAAGGTGGAGCTGAGAGCGAGTGGCTGGTAGACAGAGGAGTGGGCTGTGGCGAGGAGAACTGGAAGCCGAAGCGCTGAAGGACCTGGTGCACCATGTGTGACTGAGTCAGGGTGATGGTGCGCCGTGCTCTGTCCTGGGTGATCTGCAAGCCAAGATAGCTGCGCAGTTCACCCAGGTCAGTCCAGGTGTGTCTCTTCTACAGCTCCGACTTCACAAGGGTCAGTGCCTCTGTGTCAGCAGTGGCAAAGACGAGGTCGTCGACGTAGACGAGGACGTAGAACGGCGGCAGAGTGGTGTTGGTGCGTAGAAACAGTGACGGGTCAGCGGTAGAAGGAGCAAACCCAAGAGCCCCAAGTGTGGTCCTCAGTGTGTCGTGCCACTTGCGAGACGCCTGGCGGAGACCATAGACTCGCGGCCGGAGGCTCCACTGGACACCTGCAGGAAACGACCCAGTGAAGCCAAGTGGGCGGAACAGCTAGATCTCCTCATGCAGGCTGCCCTACAAGAAAGCTGTGTTGAAGTCCAGAGAGTGCAGCTTGTAGTCACGCTGAGCAGCGACGTGCAGCAACACCCAAAGAGTAGTCATCTTCGGGGTGGGGGAGAAGGTCTGGAAGTAGTCAAACCCCTGTCGCTGACTGAAGCCTCGAGCAACGTAACGCGCCTCGAAGGCAGGTGGAGAACCCGGCATCCGCTTCACCCTGAAAATCCACATGCCGTCGACTATGTTCGCTTGAGACAGGGGAACTGCGTCTACGTAGGTGCTTGTGGAATTCCAGGATGCCATCTCGGCATTCATGGCTGCCTGCCACTGAGAGGAGTACGGACCCGTAATCGCCTCTGCGTAAGAGCGCGGGGTCGGGATGTCTGGTGCATCCGGGTCTCCCTCAGGGGCAAGCACCATAGAAGCGAAACGAGGTACAGCAGCTGCAAGACACTCAAAGTCCTCCTGCCTGTCGTCAAGGACGTCCGTGCCAAGAGCACACTCACCCCCGACGGAGGGAGGACTGGCATACTCAGACTCAGCAACAAGAGCAGTGGCGTAGTCTAGACGAGAAGCAGCAGCAAAGTCAACCACCTCAACAATGAGGGCAGACGCAGCAGTAGACTCAAAGGAAGGGTCAGTGACAGCAGTGGCGAGGAGACGAGAGACAGCGGGACTGGTAGCACGAGCGCAGTCAGACTCAGGGTCAGGGACCTCAGGAAGAGAGGACTCAGGAGGAGCAGGCAGAGAAACATGCAGTGGAACAGAGGAAGGACGAATTGCCATAGCGTACGTGCCGGGGACAGGAGGAGGACGCGAACGAGGAACGCGACGAGCAGTGCGAACAGGCAAGACAAGACAAGACGCAGGCTCACGACGCTTTGTAAGACCACGGACCACGGACCACGGACCATGGAGAAGGAGCAGGCAGTGGAGAGGCCGGTTGTAACGGCAGCTGCGACTGGTCAGGCGGTGGACACAGGAGGGGAGGAGTAAGGCCAGTAGAAGACGGGACTCCAAGAACCTGCTGAAGCAGGGGAACGAAGTACGGTCGCGGCCGCACAGCGCCGCCTGAGTCAACAGCTCTAGCTCCTCCAACTCCAGCGCCTCCCGCGCCAGCGCCTCCAACTCCAGTGCCGCCAACTCCAGCTCCTCCAGCTCCAGCGCCACCAGCGCCAGAGCCTCCAGCTCCAGCAGCTCCACACTCCGTAGGGTCTCCAGCTCCAGCGCCCCCAACACCACCAGTCCCGGCAGCTCTAGTACCCCGGGTACGAGCACCTCGAGGACCAGTAGCCGCAATACCTCCAGTAACACCAGCTCCAGCAGGAACTCCAGCACCTCCAGCTCCAGCGGCTCCAGCACCTCCAGCTTCGGAAGCTCCAGTCCGAAGGCGTGCGCGCCTAACAAGCCACTCACGCAGCTGCTGCGGAGACAGTCTCCGCGAAGCACCAGCAGAACCGCCAGACACAGCAGCACCCTGAGGCTCAGCACCCCTAGACTCCGCACCCTCCGAGTCAGCACCCCCAGGCTCAACACCCTCAGGCTCAGCACCCCCAGTCTCAGCACCCCCAGGCTCAGCACCCCCAGTCTCAGCACCCCCAGGCTCAGCACCCCCAGACGCAGTTACTCTAGCAGCACCTGGGTCTATAGCTACCTCACCAGGCACCGCACCAGGGGGTGGGTCTACCTGAGAGAAACCTGAAGGAGTAGGACCCTGAGTAGGAAGGGGGTCTACCGTAGGGGGACCTGGAGGAAGGAAGAGCGGCAGGGGAGGAAGAGGGGCAAAGTAGTAGGGGAAGAGACGGTAAAAGGGAACCGACTTGTCAAACGTGACGTCCTGAGTGGGGAGGACATGGCGAGAGGTAGGGTGGTAAAACTGCCAGCCAGGCGCGTCAGGGACAAAGCCAAGGAAGATGCAGGGAATGGCGCGGGCGGAGAGCTTGTCCGCGGACGTATCGCGGACAAAGGCACGAGAACCCTAGACACGGAAAACCTACGCATCGCCAACCTTCCCCGTCCAACGCAGTGTGGGCGAGGTCTCCACCAAGGAGACATGGGGCCAGAGGTTGAGCTGATGCGCAGCGTACTGGGCCGCAAACGGCCACAGAAAATGGGGGCAGCCGTATGGATCATGGAGGTACGAGCGACCTCCATGACTAAGCCAATGCTGCGCTCAGCAATCCCATTTGGCAGGGAGGGGTGACCCAGGCGGTGGTGCCACAGAAGGGTCTGGTGGGACAGGAGGCGACACAAGCAAGGGGGTGGAACCTGACCTGACGTGACACTTGAGAAGACACAGCTACTTGAGGAGGCTCGGTAGCGAGTGTGTACAGACTCGACCCTGACCGACGAGTGAACGTGGCCAGGTGATGACCCGTCCGTGTACACGTGCAGATCGACACACGCTGACCCCCAGGAGTGGTGGTAGTGACCATCGCATCCTGAAGGGCAGCGGTACTCACCAAGTTCGTAGAGAACGAGGGGAGTTAAAGACCTGACAGTGAGCTGGACGGAACCGCCGGACACGGGAGAACAGTGGGGGAACAGGCAACGACCGGGCCCCCGGAGGGGTCAGCCAGTCGGACCGGGACAAGTGCAGGGAGAGGAGTGAAAGTGTTGCTGTCACGAAAGAAACAGCGTGAGGCACCTGAGTCAAGCGTGAAGGTGTGTAAGGCCTCAGCAGGCACAGTACTTGGGAGAACAGACTCACTAGCACCTAGAGCAGCAGCGGCTATTCTTGCGTCAGGCGTTACACACCGCTAACAGTCACCCTCAGCACTAACAGACAAAGCATACATAGCAGAAAGAATAACATCAAAGTCTAGGTCAAAGATAGCAACTCCAGACCTAAGTAGATCTGCCCTGCGAGGGAGATCGACCTCGTCACCAAACTCATTACGCCAAGCGTCGTCGAGGCGGGAGAAGCAGTGGTGCTGAGTGTGAAGCCTCCTGCATGTCTGACCAGCACGGTCACCCGTGTGAATGACATATAGGCAGCTAACACTACCCCCAGACGTCCCACGCTGAAACAACCACGCATGAAGCAGCTGGGGTGATTGGGTCTCGCTTCAACGCTGCTGCTGCTGCCGCTGGCCACCTCCAGAACCTCCACGCCGAGCGCCAGTCCTACCGCCACCAGTCTCACCGCCGCCACTACCGCCACTCCCACCGCTGCCTCCACAGCCGCCACCAACGCCCCCACTCCCTCCACCACTCCCACCACTGCCACCACCTCCAGTGCCTCCACTACGTCCTCTGCTGTCCCCACCACCACTCCCGCTGCCCCCTCCACCACCCCTGCTACCCTTGCCCTTACAGCTGTGGTGCTTCGCACGAGAAGAAGCAGCTCCGACATCCTCAGCACCAAGGACGTCTGCAGCAGCGGCAGAGGCGTAGGAGGGGGCAAGGGGGGAGGGGGAGCACCCTTCAAAGAAGGGCGGGCGCGGAGTGCCACGAGCAGCACCTACAGCGACTGCACTAGTCTCTGCAGTGAGGAGGTGCTGCTCGAGTAGGTCAATAGTGAGGGAGGTGGGGTCAAGTGAGAGAAAGTGGTCCTTGACAGAGCGAAGAGAGTTAGGGAGGTGAGTGACTATGAAGTAGAGGGTGATGAACATCGAGGGCTGGTTCTTGTCAAGGAACTCAGCAGGGACGGTAGCGCGGTAGCGAGCGTCACTTGTGCGCAGGTTGGAAACAAGGTCCTCTACCGTGGCAAAGGCTGACAGCTCTGGGAACAGGTAGGGCAGAAGCAGGCGGCCTAGAGCTGCAGTGGCAGGCGAGGAGTCGTGAGCGACGACAGTGTCGTACAGTGCCTGTGCTGTCTTGTGCTGTCCGAAGTGAGCGCATTCGGCTAACGGCAGGTGGTTGCGAATGGCCAAGCGGGCAGCAGCGTCGCGAGCAAGCCACTGTGAGCGAGTCGCACTATCAGCTCTGGCGAGAGGGGCAGGAGCGGCGCCTGACGCAATGTCAAACAGAGAAGCACTGTCCTTTGAATCGCTCAATAGGTACAGCTGCAGGTCGTCGAGCCACGTGTCAAACTGAACCGGTATGCCCTCATGATCGAACTCGAGAACCCTAAGCGAAGCCATAGTGGCGCAGTACGCAGGAGCAGCAGTAGCAGCAGGAGTAGCAGCAGTAGCAGTAGCAGTAGTAGCAGCAGTAGCAGTAGCAGCAGTAGCAGTAGTTGGGGCCGAGGGGCCGGGGGCCTAGGGACTTCGGGCCGCGGGGCCAGGAACAAAGGGGCCGAGGGGCCTGGGGCCTAGGGGCGACTTGCCGCGGGGCCAGGTACAAAGAGGGCCGAGGGGCCGGGGGCATAGGAGCGTCGGGCCGCGGGGCCGAGAGCTATTGGGTCGAGGGGCCCAGGGGTCAAGGGGCTGAGGGGCCTGGGGCTAGGGGGGGGTTCGGGCCGCGGGGCCGAGATCGAAGGGGCCGAGGGGCCGAGTGGCCGAGTATGAAGGGGCCGAGGGGCCGAGGGGCCTAGGGGCCGAGGGGCCAAGGGGCCGAGGTGCCGGGGGCCTGGTGGGGGGTCGGGCCGCTGGGCCTAGGCTAGGGGTGACGGGGGGGCCGCGGGGCCTAGGCTAGGGGTGACGGGCCGACTGGCCGCGGGGCCTGGGCCTAGGCTAGGGGAGACGGGTCGCGAAGGGCCGTGGGGCCGAGGGGCCTAGGCTAGGGGCGACGGGTCGCGAGGGGCTGTGGGGCCGAGGGGCCTAGGCTAGGGGCGACGGGTCGCGACGGGCCGCGGGGCCTGGGCCTAGGCTAGGGGCGACGGGTCGCGAGGGGCCGTGGGGCTGTGGGGCCTAGGGGCCGTGGGTCGTGGGGCCGAGGGGCCTAGGGGTCGTGGAGCTGTGGGGCCGAGGGGCCTAGGGGCCGTGGGTCGCGAGGGGCCGTGGGACTGAGGGGGCCTAGGGGCCGTGGGTCGCTAGGGGCCGTGGGGCCTAGGGGCCGTGGGTCGCAAGGGGCCGTGGGGCCGCGGGGCCTAGGCCTAGGCTAGGGGCGACGGGGGTCGCGACGGTCGACGGGCGACGAGGGGTTGGGTAGGGGCGCAAGCGACGCCAAGGGGCGACGGGCCTAGGGGCGACGGGCTGGAGCGACAGGCCTAGGGGCGATGGGCCGGGCTAGGGGTGGCGACGGGTCGGGGCCTAGGGGCCTACGGGTCGCGACAGGAAGTAGGGGCAGCACGAGGGTAGCTAGCAGGGCAGCAGGTGGTGGGCCCAAAGAAGAAAAAAAAAACAACGGTCCTAGGAAGGGACCTGCTCTGAAACCATGTCAGAATCAGTGAACGAGAATGAATGAACTAGCAAAGAGTTGGGTACAAGTACTAACCCTAATTGGGTTGTACCCCTTATGGGCTACCCCACAATAGCCTACACAATGTAAGCTATATATAAGTTTGACACTTAACTGTCATGGGTGCTATGTGAAATCAACACTTGAATCAGTCGAGCTGCTTCGAGAGTGGCCCGGAATGTTCAGGGCATTGAGGGCAAATGCCCTTGCTTCGACAGCCTTGCTGGACACCCATTCACCCCCGTGCATCTGTCAAGTGGCAGAAAATCCGATTGGCAAACACACAAGAACAAGGATGATCGCAGACCATCAATTTGGCGCCATATCTGGTTGCCAACAACCCCCGATAAAAGATATGGCTGGAGGAGGAGACAACGTGTTTGTTGTGAATAAAAATTGGTCCTACAATGGATTTATATAGCCTATAGAAAGTACTTATTCGGGGGATGGAGCGAAGGAAGGAGTTGGAGGGGATTAGGCTGGAAAGTTGCGTTTATGGGAAGATGACTGGGGCCCCTCAAAACTAGACATTGTTTTATTGGCGAAGCTTCAACATTCTCATTATAGGTCAGCCCATACTAGCCTATACTTGGCTCAAAACATTTCTGCCAACACTAGAAGATATTGAAGGATCAGCTGCAATATTAGCCATGCAATTTTATTTGCTAAAGCAACAATCATCACGATACTCGTAACAAGCGTATGAACACAGATTGAATCAGAATCATGTCAGAGGTCCACTGGTGATCCCCGATTGATCCTAGGGAAGGGTTACGGGCTCGTTGTCCTGGGGGGTTATGGGCGCATTGACCCGCTACTTAACAAGCCCTTTTATCCCAATGGTCTAGTGCTTGGGATTCAGACAAATCAATCGACATACAACAAAACCTCAAAAAAACCCCTCGAACACTCGTCACCCACTCTTCCTTTCGATTCTCGCCACCTCTCTTGCGTCAATTAGAGTCGCAGCTCCGATCATAGATGAAGTCAATAAACTATAATACAATGGAAAATATGAGGGTATTCGTATGATGAACGCTGACTCCACCCATTTCCCTCCGTTCATAGCGTAAAAATTACCCAAACTCGTCTTCGTACCACCTAGTGTCAACGTAGTGGATGTGTCCCTTAGCATTTTTGTAAAAAGAGAGTTTTGTTAGTTGGCAATCTTGCAGGTACACCCTCAACACCTGGCATCCTCCTCACAAGGTCATGTTGTTCTCCAACTTTTCGCCGTGTCGAGCGCACTGTGTGTTGAAATATATTTTTATATATTCTTCATAATTGTCTACAGAGTAGAGTGTAGTATATTATATTTGTTGTAGGTGGTGCACCATGCTTCTTCTTGCTATAACATTGTCTAGGGTATGTTTTGTTGATCTTTATTATTAAAGGTAAGTATATAAGTTTAGAAGCTTCTTCAAGAGTTCTTTCCTTGTGAGACATTTGAAATGCTTCAACCACATCACCCTTCCGCCTATTATGGAATCCCTCTACATGCACATCACAACATGAACCCGCACCTACCTGGTTGTAAGAATCCAGCCACCAATTCAAAAGGGGTGGGGGAAATAAGCATATACGGGTTTAGAAAAACAAAGGCCAAATGGCAAAGAGAATGAGTGAGAAATAGTAATACACGTATTTATTCACATGCTTTGAAGCCTTTCACAATTTACTGCCCAATGTTTGCTTTGTACCCCACCACTTCACCCTAAACCAGCGAGGTTTATCAACAAGTTGATCCAAATTGCCAAAGTTTGCTTGCTTGTTTACCAAAGTTTTTGCCCAACAAGTTGATCCCCATTACCATATTGATATGAATGTGGCACTTGGTCAATATTTTTTTACCATGGGCAATTGTTGACCGGCCTGACCCAACCCGTCTTTTTTGCCGGTCGGGTCACCCTTGCGGGTTACTGTTCAGTGCAATACATAGTTTTCACGGCAACCTACCACCTATTCACAGACGGTAATGGAAAATGGGGGAGTTTTATTTGAAGGTAATTTGTGGCGTGAGAGATGTGCTTTTAATTTTTCATTTTGTGTGTGCGCATTTTCTATGTGTTCTGTGCGCACTTGTTTTTTCATTTTGCATGTTCTGTTTTTTCATTCGAAATTGCATGTGGGCCCTCAGGGCTCGAGCGTGTGCTCGCGCACTGTTGCGGGCGTGGCAGGGCCCATGATCGCAATAGGACAGAGCGAATGATCGCCCTGCCCACGCGAAGTACAACATACGTTTTTGCGCTGTACAGCACGACCAGTTTGTCTGGTCATGCATGATTGCGCACCTGAGGGGTGCGCGTGTGTTTCGAGTAGGTGCTGCAGGATTCCGAAGGGTGCTCGGAATTTACAGTTGAAAAACTGTTTTTTCAGAGTTGATTCACGGAACAAGAAATTGCGCACGAAAGTCACACCGCTTTGCGGAATGATTTCGATGCATGTACAAAATGGTAAAAACCGTTTTATAACTGTGAGCTCGCATGAACTGATGAGAGCTACCTTGGAGTCATATGTGAGTCTCATGAGTGCATAGATTTGAGTCAGCAGGGCCAACTATTACAAGTGCAATTTGAAGACGGTTATTTTCAAGTGGTGTTTCAATCCAATTGCTCAAGAAGTTGAGCAACCGTTTTGAAGTACAGCATGGCGAAGATCCGAAATTCGGTTTTACAACTGCTTTGCTACTTTCCTTTGCATCTGTGTTAGGCGAAACATAAAACGTGTGCTTGTGCTTGATTGTAATCAATCCTTTCTAGCGGAAATATTTTCTCAGTTCTTTTAAGGAGTTAACTTGCTCTATCAACGTATTGACGTAAAGAGCCATTTCTCCACACATGCCAATCGATCGTCTACGCTGCGCAACTGCGAGTGGGACTATTCAGTACTCTTGATTGATGTTATACTTGGTGATTCCCTCTACAAACACGGACCCTTGGATAGGGGCTGGTTTACCAGGCACCCAAGGACCCTTGGAGATGACCCCGTGGAGATTATTAAGTGTGCGTTTATCGGTGTATAGAGCCTTCTAGATCCCAATAGCTGTCAACACTTACATGACGCTGTCGGACTGGATCGGGTTATACGTCCAATCATTCGACCCAAGATTGATATCCTCTGCTTTTCAAATGTTTCAAGAACCCAGCACGACCCGACCTTGGCACTTATTGCACTTAGACATGCGCAACAGGCCCGACCCGATCCAATGTGACTCGATATAATTGGGTTAGGCGGTTCTCCGGGTCGGGTCGGGTTGGGTCCGGCCGGGGCAGAGTTTTAGAGACGGTCGATCGGGTCGGCTGAACCGGCCTGTGTTGCGTTTTTGCTTGCCTATCTGAGCAGATCGGCGATTTTGTTTGCTGATCTACGCAAATCAGCGATTTCGCCCGCCGATGTCCAGAACTGCGCAAATTGCCATTTTGTATAACCAATCTGGAGCTCAGGATTTTGTCCGTAATTTACTCAGCCTAAGCACACCCTCATATCCAACAAATGTGTTACAACAAACATTTCCAACCGGTTCACCATTGCTCACCACTCTTTACGGCACTCAAACTACAATTCCCAACCCCCCTCTCCCACCATTTCCAGATCTCTCGATTTTGAGACTCTACACATATTCGAGTAGTACATGCCTCTGTAGCTAGGGTTTGAGAGTATACAATTTTGCCATTCTAAAGGCATCTAAGATGAAATTGGGTCCCTACTGTCGAAATTGGGTCGAGCAATAGTTGACCCATATTAAAATTACTACTCTCCACTGTTATGATAAGGAGCTTAGGAGATTAGGTTAGGACGTAACTAGGGAGAGGATCGAGAGGGAGGGCAACAAGGGTTTGGCCAAAGAGGGGGCACTAAGAGAAGATGAGTACAAGATATAGCAAGGAGAAAGCCACATGGTACACCACCTACAGCAAGTAAGATACACTACAATCTATACTGTAGACAGCTATGAAGAATGTATGTAAATATATTATACCACACCCCCTAACTGCCTCCATTGAAGAACCTTGTGCAGCAACACCCTTGAAGGGGTACAACAGGGCGAAGAGCGTAGCGGAAGAGAAGAGGACAAGCGAGGAGGAGGAGAGAGGGAGAGAGAGAGAAGGAGATTGCTTGGGGCTAGTCCTTAGCTGTTTTTAGCCTCTCTGTCATAGTCCCTAGTCCTTAGCCATTTTCAGGAGTTCTCTCTAGTATAGAGACCCTAGTTCCATGCTCCTTGAGCTCCTTTCTTCACTTGTGAGTTCAGTGCATTCTCCAAAACCGGCGGCTCATTCAAGAGAGAGTGAGAGAGTGAGAGGAGGGAAAATGATGGCAGGGTTGGGTGACAAGAGGGAGGGGAAAAGGATGGCAGGGTTGGGTGACAGGATGGAGGAGGGAAAAATTCTGTCACAGGGGAAAAAGATGGCAGGGTTGGGTGACAGGAGGGAGGGAAAAATTCTGCCACCAAATTCGGAGGGACAAAGGATGGCTGACAGGAGGGGAGTGGAAAGGAGGAACAGACAAGATGGGAGGGACTTGGGGGTATGGGGTATGGGGATGTGGTATAGGCTAGACGGGGATGGTGGTCATGTCTCAGGCTCAGGCCGGCTTTGGGGTGCTGTGTGCTTGTCAGTTGCTCACTCGCCTGCCTGCTTGTTCCGCTTGCACGTATGCTGGTGCCTTCGCATCTCCGGCCATGCTTGTCTAGCTTAGCTTAGTTTCCCATGATGCCTTGCTTGCCTGTACCTTCTGATCCCTATTAATACATGATTGCTTGAGGGAGAGAGAGGAGGAGGTGGGCGGCGGCTGAAGCTGCCACTCCACGGGCTACTGGAGCACTAGCTTGCGGGCACGGGGGTAACAGGCTCGTACGCCTGGAGCATCCCGCTCATGTGGCTAGAGCGACTGACCCGACGGGCGACTAGAGCAACAGGCTCATTGGCGACTGGGATTGCAGGCTTTACGACGGCCACCCCCCTCCAACCTCTCCAACCTCCCCCCCACAACAGCGGAGATGGCTGGAGGAGAAAAAAAAGGAGAGTCCGCTGGAAACTAGAGAGGGGAGATGAGCTGGAAACAAAAGAGTGGGGAGGAGGAGGTGATAGAAAGAGGATAGGAGAAAAGGTTGCTGCTGGACTTTCGCGCCACCCCCTCACCCTCCCCCACCCTCCCCCCCCTCCCTACCCCCCCAACAGCGATAGCGGCTGCAGGAAGAGAGGAGAGAGGGGAGACGGTTTCATCCACCCCCGCCTCCCAATTCACGGCCACCACCCCCACCAAACCCTCCCATCCACAACAGAAGCTGCAGCAGAGGCAGGGAGGGCGGGGTCGCTGGTGCAGGCAGGCGACATGTGTTGTTGCTGCTGCTGCTGGTGCGCGCTGTCGTGCAGTGTGCGGTGCTGCTGGTGGTCACGCGCTTGCGTGTAGTGCGCAGTGCATGCGTCTCTAGCGCATGGGCATGCTGCTTTGGGCGAGCGCACATGCTGCAGCTGGAGTGCACGTGCTGGCGAGCGCGTCCTGTAGTGCGCGTGCGCTGTACTGGTTGGCCGGGGGCGCGTTCGTCGGGGCGCTCGCCACATGCCATTGGCGCATTCGCCATGAACAGCTGGCGGATGCGTTGGCTAGCTCGAAGGCAGGGCACGCCATGGCGACGGACAATGGTGGGCCCATAATAAAAAATCGTAGACTCAAGGAGCGAAACCGCTCTGAAACTATGTTATGATTAGGAGCTCAGGAGATTAGGTTGACGTGACTAGTGAGAGGATCGAGAGGGAGGGGATCAAGGGTTTGGCCAAATAGGGGGCACTAAGAGATGATGAGTACAAGATATAGCGGACATGAATTTAGACTTTGGCAAAATGCTCGTCGTGCGATTCCACAACTTTCCACATATTCACATTTATATTTCCGATTGAGCTGCCCCAAAAAAATGCTGGCCAGCATATAGCGTATTCCCTTATGTTTAGCGTGTAGCATGTAAACGCGAGCGTATATCAGCTAAGGCAAAAGTGTCCATAGCGTATTTGGCAACTTAGCACCCATATAGGGTCATCATACCTCCGCGACGACTCTACTCCTTTGCTGTAGCGATACAAGGGTACCGGAAAACATCCTGCTCCTTCCTATAATCACCACCACACCACATCCCTTGATGAGCTTGCCTTCCGTCACCATCAACCGTCTCTCCCTCGCTCCCACATGTGTTGCTTCCTTGAACTTTCTCGACCCTTAAGGGCTGTACTCCTGGTGGGATGGAAAGAGGATGGAATGGTGGGAGGAAAATTGGGTGAAAATGAGGGAAGAATAGATTGCCTACCCATACAAGCTATACGAAAGATGTTTTTATGTCAGAATCATAGTAGAGCGAAATGATGTGCATTGAGAAGGATGAGAGTGCAAGTACCTAATCCTAACCGGGTTGTACCCTCTAGAGGCTAACCCACTACAGCCTATAACGATAAGATATAGTTTGACATTGAACCCTATAACTGTTAGAATATGGGACGAATGAATGAACTAGGAAGCAGGTGGGTACAAGTAGCAAACCTAAAAGTGTTGTACAGTATACGAACCTGTACAAGACCTAGAACAGTACAGAAACGCTGATGATCACAAGGCTGAAGTGCCTTGGTGAAAACATCAGCAGTGTTGGCCTGTGAGGCCACGTAAGCGAGACGAAGCTGGCCACGCTACTGCAACTCTCGAGCAAGGAAGTAGCGCAGAGCGATATGCTTCGTTTTGTGCTCCAGTCTGTGCTCCTGACACAAGGCAAGCATGGCCTTGTTGTCGACGTACAGAACTGGAGGAGAACGAGGCGCCTCTCCCAAGTCGGTCAGCAGGTAGGTGAGCCAGCATAGCTCCTGTGCAGCCATGGCCCCAGCGTAGATCTCAGCCTCACAACTGGAGCTGAGAACAGAAGAAGAGCGGGTAGACCGCCAAGAGACAGAACCGGAACCAAGACTGAAGGTGTAACCCTGTGACGACCGCTGCGTAGCCAAGTCGTCAACCTAGGAAGCGTCAGCGTGACCAGTGAGGACAACTCGAGCCCGTCCTCCAAGCACGAGCCCCATGCCCGACGTACTGCACAGGTAGCTCAACACCCTCTTCGCAGCATCCCAGTGCACCTTTCGGTGTCGACCGGGAGCCACGTAGCGAGCCAGAAGGCTGAGAGGGTATGCAAGTCATCAGGTACATGAGGCAGCCCACAAGCTCTGGATACGGGCCACTCGGCTCTACGGACTCGTCCGAAGGTGGAGCTGAGAGCGAGTGACCGGTAGGCAGAGGAGTGGACTGTGGCGAGGAGTACGTGAAGCTGAAGCGCTGAAGGACCTGCTGCACCATGTGTGATTGAGTCAGGGTAATGGTGCGCCGTGCTCTGTCCCGGGTGATCCGCAAGCCAAGATAGCTTGTCAGTTCACCCAGGTCTGTGCACGTGTGTCTCTTCTGCAGCTCGGACTTCACGTGGGCGAGTGCCTCAGTGTCAACAGTAGCAAAGACGAGGTTGTCTACGCACACGAGAACGTAGAACGGGGGCAGAGTGGTGTCAGTGCGTAAAAACAGTGAAGGGTTAGCAATGGAAGGAGCAAAACCAAGAGTAGCAAGAGTCGTCCTTAGTGTGTTGTGCCACTCACGGGGTGCCTGGCAGAGACCGTAGACTGGCCGTCGAAGGCTCCACTGGGTACCAGCAGGAAACGACCCAGTAAAGCCAGGTGGGCGGCGCAGCCAGATCTCCTCGTGCAGGCTGCCCTGTAGGAAGGTTGTGCTGAAGTCAAGCGAGTGGAGCTCGTAGTCACGCTGAGCGGCGACGAGCAGCAGTACCCGAAGAGTGGTCATCTTCGGGGTAGGGGAGAAGGTCTGGAAAAAGTCAACTCCCTATCGCTGACTGAAGCCACGTGCAACGTAACGTGCCTTGAAGACAGGCGGAGAGTCCGGCGGCCGCTTCACCCTGAAGATCCACATGCCACTGACAATGTTCGCCCCAGGCGGGGGAACCTCGTCGACGTAGGTGCCTGTGGACTTCCAGGAAGCCATCTCGGTGTCCATGGCTGCCTGCTACTGAGAGGAGTAGGGACCCTCTATCGCCTCTGCGTAAGAGCGCGGGGTCGGGATGTCTGGTGCATCCGGGTCTCCCTCAGGGGCAAGTAGCATGGACACGAGATGAGGTACACAAGCAGCAAAGCACTCAAACTCCTCCTGTCTGTCCTCAAGAACGTCCGTGCCAGGAGCACACTCACCCCTGACGGACGGAGGACAGACAGACGCAGACGCAGACTCAGCAACAAGACAAGTCGCGTAGTCTAGGCGACAGGCTGCAGCAAAGTCAACATGCTCAGCAACGAGAGCAGACGCAGCAGTGGACTCAAACAAAGGGTCAGTGACAGCAGTGGCCAGAAAGCGCGTGATAGTAGGACTAGCAGCACGAAGGGAGTCAGACTCTGGATCTGGATCGTCAGGAAGAGAGGACGCAGGAGGAGACGGGAGAGGGATACGCTGTGGAGCAGTGGAAGGACGCAGAGTCATGGAGTGAGTGCCAGGGACAGGAGGAGGACGCGGACGCGAAACACGACGACCAGCGCGAACAGTACGGACAGGCGACTCAGAACGAGACTCAGGTGACCCAGGACGAGACTCAGGCGACACAGGACGCGACTCAGGCTCACGACGCTCCGTAAGACCTCTAGTCGGTCTAGAGTAAGGAGAAGGACCAGGCGGGGGAGAGGTCGGCTGTAAGTGCGACTTTGACTGGACAGACGGTGGACTCAGTAAAGAAGGAGTAGGACCAGGAGAAGGCGGTAGACCAAGAACCTGCGGAAGGAGCGGAACGTAGTACGGCCGCGGCCGCGCAGTGCCTCCAAAAACAGCAGAGACAGCACCAGTACCCGCAGCTCCAGGGTCTCCAGCAACAACTCCTGCAGCACCACCAGCTCCAGTACCTGCAGCTCCAACGCCGACTGCACCACCAGCCCCAGCAGCTCAAGTACCTCTAGTACGAGCACCTCCAGGACCAGCGGCTCCAGCAGCTTCAACACCAGCAGGACCTCCAACAGCTCCAGAAGCACCTCCAGCAGCACCAGCACCAGCAGCACCTCCAGCAGCCCCAGCACCAGTAGCACCTCCAGCAGCTCCGGCAGCAGCACCACCTCTAGCAGCACCAGTAATACGGCGACAGCGCCGAGCGTACCACTCACGAAGCCACTGCAGAGAGAGGGGCTCCCGCCGCAACAGGATACCCGGAGAACCTCCAGACTCAGCACGCGCAGGCTCAGAACCCCAAGACGTAGTACCCCCAGGCTCAGCACGCTCAAGCTCAACACCCCCAGGCTCTGCACCCCCAGTCCCCGCACCCGCAGGCTCAGCACCCCCAGACCCCACACGCTCAGGCTCAGCACCCCCAGGCTCCGCACCCCCAATCCCCGCACCCGCAGGCTGAGCACCCCTAGCAGCACCTGAGTCGACAGCTACCTTGGCCGGCTCGGCAGGGTCTACCTGAGACACACCCGAGGAGGCAGGACCCTGAGGGGGGGAGGGGTCTACCGGAGGAGTACCTGGTGCTAGGAAGAGTGGCGGGGGGGGGAGAGACGCAGTGCGGTAGGGAAAGAGATGGTAGTAAGACACCAACTCGTCAAACGTGACGTCCTGAGAGGACAGAACACGACGCGAGGTGGGGTGGTAAAACAGCCACCCAGGTGCGTCAGGGGGGAAGCCAAGGAAGACGCAGGGAACGGCACGGGAGGACAGCTTGTCCGCTGAAGTATCACGGACAAAAGCTCGAGATCCCGAGACACGGAACGCGGATGCATCGCCAACCTTCCCCGTCCACCTCAGAGTAGGTGTGGTCTCCGGCAAGGAGACACGAGGCTGAAGGTTGATCTGATGCGCAGCGTACTGAACCGCGAACGGCCACAGAAAATGGGGAGCAGCCGCATGGATCATGGACGTGCGAGCAACGTCCATGACCATGCCAATGCGGCGCTCAGCAATCCCATTTTAGCTGTGGGGAGGCCGGAAGCGTGACCGTCTGGCGGATGCCCTCCGCACGACAGAAGGCTCTTAGGAGGTCGGAGGAAAACTCACCACCTCTGTCTGAGTGCAAACGCAGAACAGGAAGGTCCGAGCCAAAACGCTCGTTGAGCTGGCGACGAGCACCGCGGATCCAGTCGATCAACACCTCAAAGACCTCACCCTTGCTGCGCAAGGGGAAGACTGTGGTGTAACGCGAGTAGTCGTCAATGACCAGCAGGAAGTAACGCTCGTGACCCTGTCCACGGACGCGGGCTGGGCCCAACACGTCCATGTGAAGAGTCTGCAGAGGAGCCTCTGTCGGAGGGAACATGGAGGAGTGAGGAGCGGCGCGCTGCCGGCCCTCGACACAAGGAACACAAGTAGGGGCAGGCCCCGGAGGAAGGGGAGGGAGGGACCGGGGGAGACCCGAAACAAGGGTACGGGAGGCCATACCTCGAAGACGATGCACGGAGGGGTGACCAAGGCGGTGGTGCCAAAGGAGAGTCTCGTGTGACAGAGGACGACACAAGCAGGGGGCCGACGCTGGACTAGACCTGGACACGGCAGCAACCACCTGACCAGACGCGGCTACCTGACCAGACGCAGAGACCGGAGGAGACGTAGTAGTCAGTGTGTACAGACTCGACCCAAGCCGATGGGTGAACGTGGCCAGGTGGTGGCCCATCCGAGAGGAAGTGCAGTGGGTCACACACTGACCTCCAGGGGTGAACTGGTCAACCCACGCGTCCTGGAGGTCAGCTCCACTCACCAAGTTCGTAGAGAACGAGGGGAGGTGGAGTCCCGACAGCAAGCCCGACGGGGCCGCAGGACACGGTAGAACCGTGGAAGAGTGCGCAAGGACTGGGCCCCCAGAGGGGTCAGCCAGGGAGACTGCGACAGGTCGACTGAGCGGCGGGAGTGTGGTGCTGTCGCGAAAGAAAGAGCGCGAAGCACCAGAGTCAAGTATGAAAGTGTGCAAGGCCTCAGTAGGTGCAGTACCAGAGAGAGCAGACTCACCAGTACCTGGAGCAGCAGACGCACTAGCACCTAGAGCAGCAGCCTCAATGCCCGGGTCGGGCGGGACACTCAGGTAACAGTCACCCTCACGGGAACGCGGCTGCTGCTGGCGCTGGCCACCACCAAAGCCTCCACGTTGCGCGGCTGCACCTCGACCAGCACCACCGCCGCCGCCACCTCCACCACCGCTGCCGCTGCCTCCACCACCGCTGCCGCTGCCTCCACCACCTCCGCCGCTGCCTCCACCACCTCCACCGCCGCCACTGAAGCCCCCACTCCCGGCACCACCCCCACCTCCACCGCCACCCCCTCCGCCTCCTCCACCGCCTCCGCCGCCGCCCCCGCCGTCCCCTCCACCACCCTTGCTCCCCTTGCCCTTGCTGTTGCGGCGCCTCCCACTAGGAGCAGACGCAGTCCCGACCTCCTCAGTGCCAACGAGGTCGACAGCAGCAGCAGAAGCAACAGAGGGGAGAAGGGGGACAGGGGAACACCCCTCAAAGAAAGGGGTGCGACGGTCGCCGCGAGAAGCACCTACAGCTAAGATACTCTTCTCAGCTGCAGTGAGGCGCTCCTCTAGCAGGTCGACAGTGAGCTCGGTGGGGCAATGGGAGAGAAAGTGGTCCCTGACTGAAGCAAGGGAGTCAGGGAGGCGGGTGACTAGGTAGTAAAGAGTGATGTACATTGGGGGGGGGTTCTTGGCACAGAACTCAGTGGGAAGCGCAGCGCGGTAGCGGGCGTCACTAGTGCGGAGGTGAGTAATGAGGTCAGCAACTGTGGCAAAGGCGGCAAGGTCAGGGAAAAGGTACGGCAGCATGAGGCGGCTGAGGGCAGCAGTGGCAGAGGAGTAGCGTCGTACAAAGACTGAGCAGTCTTGTACTGGCCAAAATGCGCAGGCTCAGCAGGGGGCATGTGACTACGAACAGCAAGGCGAGCAACAGCGTCACGAGTGGTCCACTGCGAGCGAACCGCACTGTCAGCAGTGGCAGCAAGAGTAGTAGAGACACCGGACGTGTGATCGAAAAGGGATACCCCATCCCTAGAGTCACTCTGAAGAAAGAGCTGCAGGTCGTTAACCCACACGTCAAAGTCAACTGCACGCCCCTCAGCATCAAATGTCAGAACAGTAGGGCTAGCCATAGCAGCAGTAGCAGCAGTAGCAGTAGTGGCAGCAGAGGAGCAGCGCGGCTCGGTAGTGCGGCGCGGCTCGGCTGGGCGGTGCGGCTCGGTGGGGCGGCGCGGCTCAGCTGGGCGGCGCGGCTCGGCAGAGCGGCGCGGCGCGGCAGCAGGCGGCGCGGCGCGGCAGGGCAGGGCGGGTGCTTACCAGGGGCGGGTGCAAGGCAGGGCCGCCGCTGGCGGTTGAGGGCAGGGCCGCGACAGGGCGGCTGCAGGGCAGAGGCCACAACGGTCGGCGAAGGCAGGGCCGCGACAAGGGCGGCAGCTAGGCACGGCCGCGACAGGGGGCGCCTGCAGGGCAGGGCCGCGACAGGCGGCGAATGGGCCGACGACGGGCGGCTGCAGGGCAGAGGCCGTGACAGGCGGCTGCAGGCCAGAGGCCGCGATGGGCGAAGAACGGGCCGAGGCCGCGACTGGGCGGCTGCAGGGCAGAGGCCGCGATGGGCGGCTGCAGGGCAGAGGTCGCGACGGGCGGTGAAGGGGCCGACGACGGGCGGCGAACGGGCCGCGACGGGCGGGGAGCGGGCCGACGACGGGCGGCAACGGGCCGACGACGGGCGGCAAAGGGGCCAGGACAGGCCGGCGATGGGCCGGGACGGGCCGAGACGGGCCGGGTCGGGCCAAGACGGGCCGGGACAGGCCGGGACGGGCCAGCGACGGGCGAGCGCGGGCCCGCAGTGGTCGGCTAAGGCAGGGCTGCGACACGTGGCGACGAGCCAGCGACGGGCAGGCTGAGGCAGGGCCGCGACAGGCCAGCTAGGGAAGGGCGCGCAACGGCGCAGGTAAGGCGGGCGCGAGGCGCGCTTCGGGCACGGCAGAAAAAAAGTTCTCGTGGTGGGCCCTAAAAAAAAACGTTCCCACGTGGGAACCTGCTCAGAATACCATGTTAGAATATGGGACGAATGAATGAACTAGGAAGCAGGTGGGTACAAGTAGCAAACCTAAAAGTGTTGTACCCTATAAGAACTACCCCACTACAGCCTAAACAGAGTATAGTATATAAGTTTGACAATAACTACCATAGACACTTGACTCAACTAGGCATACGCACAAAAAGTATATAATTTTATGTTGGATTCGTGCTTGTTTGTGATGGATAGCGTGCGAATCTGGAGAGCGTACAAGAGATTAAGTCCGCCGACTTCGACGGAACATTGCATACAGCTCACGTATTCTTAAGCTATGAGCGGGTACGCGTTGGAAACGTCTTAATCTCTACTTTCCAGAATGGTAACGCCCGCCTTAAACCAAGATCTAGGCCGATCGTTATCGCGATTTAAGTGCAACGGGGTGTCCTAGCCGAATTACTTGGCAGCCATGGATTACATATAGGAATGGCTTAAGCTAGAGTTCAGATCTGAAAAATGACGAGTTTGACAAACCCTACCATCCCAACCCTCGCCATACAACAATCCCCAACAATCCGAAATGCCAAACTAGCAACACCAAAGGTGTTGTAGTGGGTAGCAAAGGTTTGTTGGTGCTTGTTTGGTGCGAGATCAAATCCAGCCCGTAACAAGTCTAGCAATCATATTTTGCCCAAACCCTTAGCCCACAACCAGCTAGAGCAAAATACCACAACCACCTACACAATCAACACTCCCCCTTGCTCATGCTGGAGGTGGCTGAACACCACTGGGCAAAATCCTTCACTCCACTCCCCCTTGCCCAGGAAGGGGAGCCGTCCACAGCATGATGTCGTCAAGGCAGAGAAGCACCGGCCCTCCCACATCCTGCTCAGGCACCATGCCAACATGGGGCTGCATCCCTATCAAGGACATGCACACACCGTGCCGCTCAAAAGGAAAAGGTTTGGTGAGTATGTCTGCTGCTTGACGGTTTGTTGGGCACCACCGGAGGATCACCTCGCCGCTTGCCACCATCTCCCTGATGAAATGCCACCGAACCTGCATGTGCTTGGTGCGGCCATGCAAGCATGCATTCTGTGCAAGGGCAATGGCAGACTGGTTGTCCACAAACACAGGCACACCACCAGCAAGGTCATGCCCAAACTCCCCAAACAAACGCTTCAGCCACACACCTTCTTGAATGCACTGACACAGACTGATGTATTCACTCTCAGTGGTGGACAATGCAACCACCGGCTGCCTCTTGCTCTGCCAAGAGATGGCTGCATCATTAAGGCAATAGACATAGCCGGTGTGACTCTTGCGGTCAGCTGAATCTCCAGCATAATCAGCATCACTAAAGCCCACCAACTCAACTTGAGGCTTGCTGTGTGCGGGGTAGAAGATACCTGACTTGACACAACCTTTCAGGTACCTTAGCACTCTCTTAGCAGCCTGTAGATGAAATGCCTTGGGACAAGACACCACCTTGGACAGCTGTGACACTGCATAAGCAATCTGGGGCTGTGTGGTCGTGCTTGCATACATGAGAGACCCCACAATGCTTTGATAGAGCTGGACCAGCTCATCTCTCAGCAAGGGCTCCTCAGCATGTGCATGCACGTCGAACCCTGTAGGGAGAGGGGTACGCACGGGGTTAGCCTCAGAAAGGCCAAAGGACTCAAGCATGTCGAGAATGTACCTCTCCTGATGAATCAAGATGCCACTCTCATCACGCTCAATCTGCACCCCCAAATAGTACTTAGCCTCCCCCAAGTCCTTCATGCGGAAACGAGATGACAAGAGACCCTTCACCTCGTCCAGCAAGACCATGCTTGACGACATGAGCAGAATGTCATCCACATAGAGGTAGAGGGACAACCTGCCCTCATCCCTCACCAAGTGGTACAAGGCAGGGTCACACTCAGACCTCTCAAAGCCAAAATCCATCAACGCCTCATCAAACTTGAGGTACCACTGCCTTGGAGCTTGCTTAAGCCCATAGATTGATTTTTTGAGTAGGCAAACCCTGCCGGACCCATCGTCAAAACCAGGGGGCTGCCTCATGTAAAGCTCCTCCTTCAAGACCCCATGAAGATAGGCAGTGGTCACATCCATGTGATGGATGTGAAACCCCGAGGAGGCTGCCATCCCGAGGGAGCCTCTCAGGGTAGTAGGCTTACCCACCGGGGTAAACACCTGGTCATAGTGAACACCCCGTGTTTGAGTGTTCCCCATGGCCACCAACCTGGACTTAGGTCTCTCAATGCTACCATCAGCCTTGTGTTTGTACTTCCACACCCACTGACACCTCAATACCTCCATACCAGGTGGCACACAAGCCGGATCAACCAGCTCAAAGGACTCGTTCACCTTATGAGACTCAAGCTCCTCGCGCATGGACTCGACCCACTCAGGACGGGACAAGGCCTCCTTGACTGACTTAGGCTCATGTACCTGCCCCATAAGACAAAAATCAAGTCCATGCGCACCCCCATCAGCATCCACAAGCATGCACTCCTCCAAATCATGCACCTCATGATCATGCATGCAAGCATACTGTGCACTTGGTGTGAACCTCTCAGGTGGCCGGGAGATGCGTGTGGTGCGGCGCAGAGGTGATGCCTCCCCCTGCTCCAAACTTTGCAGCTTCTCCCTCCAAGTCACTCTCTTCATGGGGGACCGTGGTGACTTGGGCAGCTGCTGCTGCAGTAGTTGCTGCCACCTACCCACAGGAACAGGCGGTGTATGCTGCTGTGGTGGCTGCTGAGGCTTCTCTTGTTGCTGCTGCTGCTGCCCCTGTGGCTGCTCCGGGTCATGGGCTGGTGCGTTAGGGTCAGGGGTAGAACCAGCAGTTGGTGACTCCTCATGGTGAGGTGCAGCTGCAATTTGTTCCTCTTGCTGCTCCTGTACCTCCTCTCCAGGGTCCTCCCATGCCCCCTCAAAGATGGAAGAGGTGTAGGGATCCTGGAGGGAGCTCCCAACTGTACTAGCACCACGCTCCTTCCACCCCTTGTAGCTCAGCCCCTCGTGAAAAACCACATCCCGGCTTTCCACCACCCGCTGATCCGCCACACTCCACAACATCCAAGCTTTGCTCCTCTCCGACACCCCAAGGAAAATGCCCCATTGTGCCTTAGGATCCAGCTTCCTCCGTTGCTGGTCGGGCACTTTGAACTGCGTCATGCACCCCCACACTCGTGCCATCGACACACTAGGCACCTTCCTGGTCCACATGAAGTATGGGCTCTTGCCCTCTAGCCCCTTGCTGCCCATCCGGTTCTTAACCCAGTTGGCATATTGCACTGCTGCCCCCCACCAAGTATGGTCCAGCTGCGCATGAGCAAGCATGGCTCGGGCAAGGTCAATGAGGGTCCGGTTTAGCCTCTCTGCTGCCCCATTTTGCTGTGGCGTGTAGGCAACTGAAAGCTGGTGGGTGATGCCCTTGTCTTCAAGGAAAGACTCCAGATCCTTCCCCATGTACTCCCCACCCCGATCAGACCTAAGTATTTTCACCTTGGCCCCGGCTTCCCTCTCCGCATAGCGTATCCAACGCTTGAAGACCTTGGCCACCTCATCCTTGGTTTTCACCAAGGTAACCCAACTTAGGCGGCTGAAGTCATCCAAGAAGGTGATGAAGTATTTGCTGCCCTTCTCCCTTTCTGGTGTTTGCATGGGGCCACACACATCCGTGTGCACCTACGCATCGTCTTCGACACGCTTCGCCAACACCACCTCTACGCCAAGCTCTCCAAGTGCACCTTCGCCCGTTCGAGCATCGGATTTCTTGGCCATGTCATCAGCTCCCAAGGCATTGCTATGGACCCCGCAAAGGTCCAGTGCCTTGCTGAATGACTATAGCGGCTGCATGGTCAGGGCAGGGAGGTGGTATGAGGGGATGGGGTTTGGGGGGTATATAGGGTATGGGAGGAACTAGTGGCAACTAGTGGCACCCTCCCGGTACTCATAGACAGCTGTCAACTAGAGGTTACGCACACCTAGAGACTTATAGAGTATTCTGCAACATACAGATTGCCTCCAGCTTCTAGCAAAGACGTGCCCTGCCCAGCACGCTATCGCGCTACTTCCCTGCCCTGCCCAAACCTGCACGCTGTCGCACCGCCTCGCACATGATGTCTTGCGCTATCGCGCTGCCCTGCCCTGCTAAGCGCGGTCGCGCTGCCACGTGCTGTCCCTGCAGCTGCGCCAATGCTCAGCACGCGCTGCCCTGCCCTACTCTGCCGCGCGCTACCCTGCCCTGCCGCGCGCTACCCTGCCCTGCCGCGCGCTGTCCTACCCACCCTGCACCCAGTGGGACGGACATGACCCTCGGAGCACCTTATGATGTGGTTCCACGTACCCTGCCCTGCACCCAGTGGGACGAACAACACTCTCGGAGCACCCTGTGATGTCCGCCAGCCGCCCCCGGGGGCCCGACCGCCCGCCCGCCCGCCCGCCGCCCCCTGTGATGTGGTTCCACCTACCCTGCCCTGCACGCAGTGGGACGGACAACACTCTCGGAGCACCCTGTGATGTGGTTCCATGTACCCTGCCCTGCACGCAGTGGGACGGACAATACTCTCGGAGCACCCTGTGATGTGGTTCCACGTACCCTGCCCTGCACCCGGTGGGACGGACAACACTGTAACAGTGTGGCAGCCAAGTGCTGCCAAGTACAGTGCAGGTGGGCGGAAGTCAAGCGCCACCTCACCAACTGTTCGTATTGGTCAAACGCCTCAACCTGCAGCTGGGCGACCAGATCCTGACGCGCAGCCCAAGTCAATCCCACGCACGAAAATAACGAAACGCAGAACACGGAAGTTCAGATCCCTCGCCGACTTCGCCAACCACACCGACGAAGTTACAGCCTTGTAATCAACTATCGACCAATCCCGCATCGCAATCAATCTATGAATTTCACGGCAAGGTTCATTTCAAGGGGTAGAGTTACCAATAAGAAATTCAGAGTGTCGCGACTTGGTAGTGTGACTCGATTTGTGAATGCATCCTATAAAATTGTGTGTGAAATTTGTTGAAGTCATATTGTAATTTCCAGAGAATTCCAGAGAGCATCTTGTACCCGTTACTCAAGCCTACTCAAGCCTACTAAGGCTGATACCTCCCTGCCAAGAACGTTTCACTGGTATCAGAGCCTGGTTAGTCACTTCGCACGCTCCCGCCATATTCTAGACCCTATGGCTGGGCTGTCTGATATGACTCCGGAAATCTGGAACGAGTTTGTCGCCAATATGCGCCGAGAAATTGAACGCGAGGTGCGTGACCGGATCCTCGACGAACTCCAGGAACGTGGACTCTTGGGCACACAGGTGCCGGCGCCAGCACCTGCTGTGGTCTCTGCACGTCTGAAAGCACCTGAACCTGAGCCGTTTGTCCTTGGAAAACGGGACTTACCTGTGCGAAGATGGCTTTTCCAAATGGAGGAGTACCTGTCCCTATGCCACGTAAACCAAGCTGAGTGGGCTCGTCACGCTGGCATGATGCTGCGAGAAGCTGCTGCTACTTGGTGGCAGAGCTGCCACGCTGCGATTTCAACTTGGGAGGAATTTTCTGCATCTCTCAGAATAAACTTCGAACCGGTCAACGCCATCGAGCGCGCACGTGACAACCTTGCTGAATTACGCCAACACCGCTCGGTCGCTGAGTACATCAACCGCTTCCGCGAGCTCGTGCTTGAGATCCCTGACATCCCTGCTGCTGAACAGATGGACAAATTCAAGCGTGGTCTGAAGCCAAAAATTCGCACCGAGGTTGAACTCCGCGACGCTACGACGTTGGATGAGATGATTCGTGTCGCCGAGCGTTTTGACACCATCAACTTTGCAGCGTACCAGATATTCCAAGGTCGAACCGGGCAACCCACCACTGGTGGACATACGAACCACTTCAACGGTCCTACTCCCATGGAGCTCGGTGTAGTGGACCAGCGCACACGCAACCAGTCCACACTTACGTGCTACTCGTGCGGGAAAGTTGGCCACATCAAACGTCACTGCCCGAACCGCCACAACTTCGGAAGGTCTCCAGGAAACGGGCAGCGCCAGTAGCAGTGGGGCAGACCTCTAGCGCATCGCATGCCCCGCTTCTCCCGACCCCATTATTCATCGGCACCCCTGAACTCTACACCACATCAAACGCTCCATTCCCCGCCATCATTCTATGGGCAAAAATAAAGGATCGTTATGTTGACTTTCTACTCGATACCGGTGCTTCAGCAAATTTTCTCTCTCCCTCGATTGTTGCTGAACTCTCTCTTCCCGAAGACCCCAACAGCAACCCACAGGACGTGATCATGGCAGATGGCACTCGGAGGCGCTGCGGGCCTACCCTCCTCCCCGTGCACTGCATGTTCGGAAATTTGGAGGCGACGGTCACGTTCGAGCAAATGCACCTCGGCGGCTACGAAGGCGTGCTCGGACGACCATGGTTGTACCAGCTTGGACCGCGAATTTATTGGCGTAACGCAACTGTCATCGTCGGCAACTACGACCTCCCATCCTGCTCCTACCGCCGCCCATGGTCATCCCCAACCACTTCAGCTTCATCAACCCATCCACCCCAACCTGCCCCATCTCCAGCTTCCCATATTCCCCCTCTCCCTCCTCCTCGCATAGCCCCCGCGCAGCAGCCAACACCACCCAGCTCCCCCGACGTTATCAACACACCTCCTCCTTCTCCACCCCACCCAACCCAGCAGCCATGCCGTTACCTCTTCCGTCCCTTCTCTGGAGTTATCAATCCACCAGCCCCCACCCCTCCTTCACCACCTCCTCCTCATCATCTCCTAGTCATCTTCACGGCTCCCGAATCTGAAGCATCAGCTACTTCTCTGCCACCACCCATACAAGATCTGCTCAAAGGTTATACGGACGTGTTTCCCGCTAATCTACCCGCCGAACTTCCACCCGAGCGTGCTATTGACCATAGCATCCGCCTCATTCCAGGTTTTACACCGCCAATGCGTCCAACCTATCGCATGAGCACTGCTGAACTTCTGGAGCTACGACAACAACTCGATGACCTTCTTGAGAAGGGTTTCATCCGCCCCAGCACCTCACCATACGATGCCCCCGTGCTTTTCACTCGCAAGAAGGACGGTGACCTGCGACTTTGCATTGACTACCGCGCCCTCAACGCCATCACAATCAAGAATAAGTACCCGCTGCCCCGTGTGGAGGAGTTGTTCGACATGCTTGGGGAAGCGATGGTTTTCAGCAAGCTCAACCTACGATCCGGTTACCACCAGATCCGCCTCGCCGAAGACGACATCAGCAAGACGGCGTTTCGAACCCGCTACGGCCACTTCGAGTTCCGAGTACTTCCATTCGGCCTCACCAACACTCCAGCCACCTCCATGGGTCTCATGAACAACATCTTCCGGCCTTTCCTAGACCGCTTTGTCATCGTGTTCCTCGATGACATCCTCATTTTCAGCAAGTCACTCGAAGAACACGCTCAGCACGTACGCATCGTCCTCGACACGCTTCGCCAACACCGCCTCTACGCCAAGCTCTCCAAGTGCACCTTCGCCCGTTCGAGCATCGGATTTCTTGGCCATGTCATCAGCTCCCAAGGCATTGCTATGGACCCCGCAAAGGTCCAGTGCCTTGCTGATTGGCCAGCGCCACGCACGGTAGCGGAGCTACAAAGTTTCATCGGCCTTGCAAAATATTACAGAAAGTTCATCTTCAACTTCTCTCACATATGCGCTCCGTTGACTGACCTCTTTCGCCAAAGTGCAGCCTTTCAATGGGGACTACCGCAGCAGACCGCTTTCAGCTCGATCAAAGCAGCACTCACCTCTGCACCGGTCCTCACCGTCGCTGACCCATCGCGCCCATACTTCATATGGACCGATGCTTCAGATGTCGCTGTTGGTGCTATTCTTTGCCAAGACCACGGACATGGAATGCAGCCACTTGCATTTGAGTCACGCAAGCTTCAACTGGCAGAGCGCAACTATGCAACGCACGATCGGGAGCTCCTTGCTAGTGTCCACGCAATCAAGACATGGCGCTGCTACGTGGAGCTGCAGCCCGTAACCGTCTACACCGACCATCGCCCTCTTCAACACTTGAAAACCCAGCCCGTGCTCAGCCGCCGCCAAGCCCGATGGGCTGAGTTCTTGGAGCAGTTTGTCCCCTCACTTCAGATCATCTACCGCCCCGGAAAGCTCAATCCAGCCGACGTCTTGTCCCGACCACCGCCACCAGCCCCACCGACCACCAACCAGCCCCACCAAGCCCCAACCAGCCCCAACTCATCACCTCCACTCCAAACTCCAGCCCCACCCTTACAACTCCATGGAACCAGCAGCATCACTTGGGATGATGCATTCCTCACAAAGTTTCAGCGCGCCTACAAACGTGACCTGTTTTTCCTCAAGCAAGCCCCGGCGGACCCGTCCTACTCGTTTGAAGACCCATTTTGGTACAACACCGTCACTAAGACCATTTGTGTCCCTGCGGATCGCTCCTTACAGCAGCTGCTACTCTCCGAATACCACGACACCGTTACCGGCAGCCACTTTGGTGTTGAGAAGACATACGCACGCCTCTCCAATGACTACCATTGGCCACGCATGCATGCCCATGTGCGTGACTTCATACGCACCTGCCGAACCTGCCAACAACTCAAACACGCACCACCAACCGCTACGGACTCCTTCAACCCATCCCTCCACCTACCAAAGTGTGGGATGAAGTCACCATGGACTTCATCATGGACCTGCCCCGAACACCCCGCAGCTACAACGCCATCCTAGTCGTCGTCGACTGACTCTCCAAACTGACTCACTTCATCCCCACCCACACAACCGTCACCGCACCCGAAAAAGCCCGACTCTTCTTCGATCACATAGTCCGCCTACACGGTCTCCCATCTGCCATCATTTCCGACCGTGACCCCCGCTTCTTGAGCAACTTTTGGCAAAGCCTCTTCAAGCTTCACGGAACCCGGCTGAAGTCTTCTACCGCATATCACCCTGAAACGGACGGACAAACTGAACGGATGAACCGCACGCTAGAAGACGCCCTCCGTGCACAAGTTACCACTCGCCAAACTGATTGGGACCTCCACCTCACCGCCATCGAACTCGCATACAACAGCACACCCCAACTTTCCACCGGCCAACCACCCTTTTACCTTGCCACCGGACAGCACCCACGCCTACCCACAACCCCACCCTCCCACCTCTCACACACACCAGCAGCCTTTGAGTTCCTCACTTCACTCGAATCAGCCATTGATGCCGCTCGCACCTCCATCCTTAAAGCACAAGCCAAACAGACCCACTATGCCAACTCTCACCGCAAAGATATCCGCTTCAAGGTTGATGACCAAGTACTTCTCTCCACTGATCATCTCCCTCTCCTACGCAAAGGCACAACCAGGAAACTTGCCCCTCGCTTCATTGGCCCATTCACCATCAACCGAGTCCTCTCACCAGTCACCTACCGCCTCCAACTGCCCAGCTATATGAAGATTCACCCCGTCTTCCATGTCCAGCGCCTCCGCCCTTTCCGTGCACTTTCAAACGACCGTCCAGCCGCACGCCAACTGCCACCGATGTTCGAAGGCAGCCCCAGCCTCTTTGAGGTTGCATCTATCGCTGCTCACCGTGACACACCTCATGGTCGTGAGTTCCTCGTTCATTAGAAAGATCAGCCGGCTAGTGAAGACTCATGGGAACCTGAGAGCCACCTTGACCGTGCCGCAACTGCTGTGAATCGGTACTTGACCAGCCGCGGTTTGGCGCTGTGGACGGCGCAACTTGGCGGGGGAAGTAATGTAACAGTGTGGCAGCCGAGTGCTGCCAAGTACAGCGCAGGTGGGCGGAAGTCAAGCGCCACCTCACCAACTGTTCGTATTGGTCAAACGCCTCAACCTGCAGCTGGGCGACCAGATCCTGACGCGCGGCCCAAGTCAATCCCACGCACCAAAATAACGAAACGCAGAACACCGAAGTTCCGACCCCTCGCCGACTTCGCCAACCACACCGACGAAGTTACAGCCTTGGAATCAACTCGTCGACCAATCCCGCATCGCAATCAATCTCTGAATTTCACGGCACGGTTCATTTCAAGGGGTAGAGTTACCAATAAGAAATTCAGAGTGTCGCGACTTGGTAGTGCGACTCGATTTGTGAATGCATCCTATAAAATTGTGTGTGAAATTTGTTGAAGTCATATTGTAATTTCCAGAGAGTTCCAGAGAGCATCTTGTACCCGTTACTCATGCCTACTCAAGCCTACTAAGGCTAATACCTCCCTGCCAAGAACGTTTCAAACACGCTCGGAGCACCCTGTGATGTGGTTCCACGTACCCTGCCCTGCACCCGGTGGGACGGACAACACGCTCGGAGCACCCTGTGATGTGGTTCCACGTACCCTGCCCTGCACCCGGTGGGACGGACAACACGCTCGGAGCACCTTGTGATGTGGTTCCATGTACCCTGCCCTGCACCCGGTGGGACGAACAACACGCTCGGAGCACCCTGTGATGTGGTTCCACGTACCCTGCCCTGCACCCGGTGGGACGGACAACACGCTCGGAGCACCCAGTGATGTGGTTCCACGTACCCTGCCCTGCATCCGGTGGGACGGACAACACGCTCGGAGCACCCTGTGATGTGGTTCCACGTACCCTGCCCTGCACCCGGTGGGACGGACAACACGCTCGGAGCACCCTGTGATGTGGTTCCACGTACCCTGCCCTGCACCCGGTGGGACGGACAACACGCTCGGAGCACCCTGTGATGTGGTTCCACGTACCCTGCCCTGCACCCGGTGGGACGGACAACACGCTCGGAGCACCCTGTGATGTGGTTCCACGTACCCTGCCCTGCACCCAGTTGGACGGACAACACCCTCGGAGCACCCTGTGATGTGGTTCCACGTACCCTTCCCTGCACGCAGTGGGACGGACAACACTCTCGGAGCACCCTGTGATGTGGATCCACGAACCCTGCCCTGCACGCAGTGGGACGGACAACACTCTCGGAGCACCCTGTGATATGGATCCACGAACCCTGCCCTGCACGCAGTGGGACGGACAACACTCTCGGAGCACCCTGTGATGTGGTTCCATGTACCCTGCCCTGCACGCCGTGGGACGGACAACACTCTCGGTGCACCCTGTGATGTGGTTCCACGTACCCTGCCCTGCACCCAGTGGGACGGACAACACTCTCGGAGCACCCTGTGATGTGGTTCCACGTACCCTGCCCTGCACCCAGTGGGACGGACAATACTCTCGGAGCACCCTGTGATGTGGTTCCACGTACCCTGCCCTGCACCCAGTGGGACGGACAACACTCTCGGAGCACCCTGTGATGTGGTTCCACGTACCCTGCCCTGCACCCAGTGGGACGGACAACACTCTCGGAGCACCCTGTGATGTGGTTCCACGTACCCTGCCCTGCACCCAGTGGGACGGACAACACTCTCGGAGCACCCTGTGATGTGGTTCCACGTACCCTGCCCTGCACCCCGTGGGACGGACAGCACTCTGGGAGCACCCCGTGATGTGGTTCCACGTACCCTGCCCTGCACCCAGTGGGACGGACAGCACTCTCGGAGCACTTGGTGATGTGGTTCCACGTACCCTGCCCTGCACCCGGTGGGACGGACAACACGCTCGGAGCACCCTGTGATGTGGTTCCACGTACCCTGCCCTGCACCCAGTTGGACGGACAACACCCTCGGAGCACCCTGTGATGTGGTTCCACGTACCCTTCCCTGCACGCAGTGGGACGGACAACACTCTCGGAGCACCCTGTGATGTGGATCCACGAATCCTGCCCTGCACGCAGTGGGACGGACAACACTCTCGGAGCACCCTGTGATGTGGATCCACGTACCCTGCCCTGCACGCAGTGGGACGGACAACACTCTCGGTGCACCCTGTGATGTGGTTCCACGTACCCTGCCCTGCACCCAGTGGGACGGACAACACTCTCGGAGCACCCTGTGATGTGGTTCCACGTACCCTGCCCTGCACCCAGTGGGACGGACAACACTCTCGGAGCACCCTGTGATGTGGTTCCACGTACCCTGCCCTGCACCCAGTGGGACGGACAACATTCTCGGAGCACTTGGTGATGTGGTTCCACGTACCCTGCCCTGCACCCAGTGGGACGGACAACACTCTCGGAGCACCCTGTGATGTGGTTCCATGTACCCTGCCCTGCACCCAGTGGGACGGACAACACTCTCGGAGCACCTGTGATGTGGTTCCACGTACCCTGCCCTGCACCCAGTGAGACGGACAACACTTTCGGAGCACCCCGTGATGTGGTTCCACGTACCCTGCCCTGCACCCAGTGGGACGGACAACACTCTCGGAGCACCCTGTGATGTGGTTCCACGTACCCTACCCTGCACCCAGTGGGACGGACAACACTCTCGGAGCACCCTGTGATGTGGTTCCACGTACCCTGCCCTGCACCGAGTGGGATGGACAACATCCTCGGAGCACCCTGTGATGTGGTTCCACGTACCCTGCCCTGCACCCGGTGGGACGGACAACACCCTCGGAGCACCCTGTGATGTGGTTCCACGTACCCTGCCCTGCACCCAGTGGGACGGACAACACTCTCGGAGCACCCTGTGATGTGGTTCCACGTACCCTGCCCTGCACCCAGTGGGACGGACAACACCCTCGGAGCACCCTGTGATGTGGTTCCACGTACCCTGCCCTGCACCCAGTGGGACGGACAACACCCTCGGAGCACCCTGTGATGTGGTTCCATGTACCCTGCCCTGCACCCACTGGGACGGACAACACTCTCGGAGCACCCCGTGATGTGGTTCAACGTACCCTGCCCTGCACCCAGTGGGACGGACAACACTCTCGGAGCACCCTGTGATGTGGTTCCACGTACCCTGCCTTGCACCTAGTGGGACGTGTGCGGCCATCCACCCGTCGTGGGATTCCCCCAACTGCTGCACGACATGCTGTAAGATGCATTGAGCCTGCGCGTGCAGCAGTGCCACGGAGAGACGTGTAGCGAGTCCTGTCTCAAATATCCATGCCGATCCGTCATCCCCCCCTCCCCAGTCCCTCATCCGCTGTGCTATCCTCTTCGTGCAGAGCCCCAGGAACTGACACAACAGCTCGTTCAGTAGGCCAAAGGTCTCTGCCACGCACGCGTAAAACTGTGGTGCCAGCTGCAACCCCGCGCAAGTCGCTCACTTGCAACCTTCTTCCGCCTTTCCCCTCTCTGTCTTTCACCCTTCGTAATTCCTTTCCCCTCTTTGCCTTTCACCCTTCACCCCCCTTTTCCCTCTCTGCCTTACACCGGTTTTCCCCCGTTCCCCTGTCTGGCTCTCTCCATTCTTCCCACTTTCTCTTCTCTACCAGTCACCTTTCAACCCCTATTCCCCTCTCTGCCTTTCACCCTTTGTCTCCTCTTCCTCTCTCTGCCTTACGCCCTTTTTCCCCCTGTTCCCTCTCTTCCATACACCGTTCTTCCCCCGCTCCCCTCTCTGCCTTACACCCATGTTTGCCCTTACGCCACTCTACCTTACTACCCTTCATCCATCGTTTCCCTATCTCCCATACATCCATCTGTCAGAGGTCCACTGGTGATCCCCGATTGATCCTAGGGAAGGGTTACAGGCATGTTGGCCTGGGGGGTTATGGGCGCACTGACCGGCTACTTAACAAGCCCTTTTATCCCAATGGTCTAGTGGTTGGGATTCTGACATGTTATCAGAGCGAAGGTCTCGGGTTCGAATCCCAGTGTATGCACTTCGGGCATCCCAGTGCGGGGGGGTGTCAGAGGTCCACTGGTGATCCCCGATTGATCCTAGGGAAGGGTTACAGGCATGTTGGCCTGGGGGGTTATGGGCGCACTGACCCGCTACTTAACAAGCCCTTTTATCCCAATGGTCTAGTGGTTGGGATTCTGACACCATCTTCCCCCTTTTCCTCTCTGCGAGACATCCCTATTCTCCGCTTCCCCTCTCTGCCTTTTACCCTTCGACCTCCTTTCTCCTCTCTGCCTTTCACCCTTCGACGCCCTTTCCCCTCTCTGCCTTTCACCCTTCGACCCCCTTTCCCCTCTCTGCCTTACACCCTTCGACCCCCTTTCCCCTCTCTGCCTTTTACCCGTATTCCCCTTTCATATCTCTTCCTTACTCCCTTCTTCCCCCTTGTCCGTCTCTGCCTTACGCCCTTTTTCCCCTTTACGCCACTCTGCCTTACTCCCCTTCCTCCACCTTTCCCCTATCTCCCTATCCTCCTTCTTCCCCCTTTTCCTCTCTACGATTCACCCTTCTTCTCCTCTTCCCCTCTCGCGTTGCACCCTTCTTCCGCCTTTTTGCTCTGCCCTACACCCTTCTTCCACCGTTCTCTCTCTTCCTTATACCCCTCCTCCCGCTTATGCCACTCTGCCTTTCTCCCTACTTCCCCCTTTTCCCTCACTTCCTAACACCATTCTTCCCCCTCTCCCCCCTCTGCCCTACATCTTTTAGCCCCTTTTCCCCACTATTCCTAACTCCCCTTGTTTCCCCTTTCCCCTCCTTGCCTTACATCCTTCTTCCCCCTTTCCCTCTTTACCTTTCACGATTTTTCTCCCTTTTTCTCGCTGCCTACACCCATCTTTCCTATATCCCCTCTCTACTAGACACTCTTCTTCCCCCTATCCCCTCTCTGCCGTACCCCCTTCTTCCGCTTTTCCTCCCTCTCCGCACTGCGCCCTTCTTCCCCCTTTTCCTCTCTTCCCAGTTTCCCCTCTCTGCCTTACACCTGCTTCTCCCATTTCCCTGACGTGCATTCACCCTTCTTCCCCATCTCCCCTCTCTGCTTCACACCCTTTTCCTCCCTTACGCCACTCTGTCCTAGTTCCCTTCTTCCACCTTTCCCTGGCCCCCCCTTACCCCCTTCTTCCCCCTTCCCCTCTCTGCCTTTCACCCTACGTCTGCCCTTCCCTTCTCTGCCTTACACCCTTCTTCCGCCATTCCCCTCTCCGCCTTACACCCTTGGGGGGGGGGCTTTGACCCTTCTCTGCCATACGCCATTTCCCCCCCTTACGCCAATCTGCCTTACTCCCCTTCTTCCATTTTTTCCCTATCTCTCTTACTCCATCTTCCCCTTTTCCCTCTCTTCCTTTCACCCTTCTTCTCCCCTTCCCCTCTCTTCCTTATGCCCTTCTTCCCCCCATTCCCTCTCCTCCTTACACCCTTCCTCTCTCTTACGCCACTCTGCCTTACCCCTGCTTCCCCCCATTCCCTCACTTCCCTACAGCCTTCTCCCCCCTCTCCCTTCCACCCATGCCCTCTCACGCTACTATGTCCTTTCTCCCCTCGCGCCTCAATCTCGGTCTCCCTCTGACCACTCTCTCTTCTAATCTTCCTCCCCTCCTTGTTATTTTCCCCCTCGCCAACAGAGCGCCCTATGCGTCGGCCAATCCGTGCCTCCCTCCTTAACGTCGCCAAGCCGCTCCCCATGCCGTCGTTGCACCCCTCCCGGGGGTGAAACATCAACACTCTGATCGCGGAAAAAGTTATAGCACGCCATCTCTTCCTTCCGTCTCTCCTCCCACTTTCTTCTCCCATCTCCCTCCCCTCTCTCATCTGTCTTCCCTCACGCCCCTCCCTGCCCTCTCTCCTCTGCCTTTTCTTTCTCAACCTCCTGCTCTCTCTTCTCGTGTCTGAACTCTCAACTCCTTGACCTCACCTCCCCCTTTTATCTCCCTCATCCCCCTTCCCTCTCTCCCCTCCTTGCTCTCTCTCGACCCCTTGCCCTCTCTGCGGAGATAACTCTATCAACGGGAGCTATACTACAAGCTAGGCACGGGGTAGGAGGAATCACTGCATTCTTTCACTTAGTCGTTCTCTAGCACTTGTGCGTTCACAGGGCAAAACTGCAAAAGTTTCAGTAGAAAAGTTGAGAACAATAGTAGCAACTAGATTGGCAAGGTAGACTACATCAGAAGCCTAGCATGCAAGTCGACCACCAGCTCAGCATGAAGGCGACTTGCCAGCTGGTCGACCTCAGGCATCCTCATGCGTCTTCAGTCGACCTGCAAGGCTGGCGTGCCAGCACACCAACAACAGGCCACCACAGGTCACCACACATGCTCATGTGCGCACACCTACTTCGCAGGTGCAAGGTGACAGTGACGTCATGCACCGCCACACACATTGCGCAGGTGCCAAGTCGACCACATGTCGACGGTTGCATCTGAGGAGTCCTGTCGACCACGTGCCACCGAACCGCAGGTCAACATTACCAATCTACCTGGGCGACAGTCGCGAACCTCGCAGACCTCGTCGTCCGGGTAACCTGGTCAACCAGGCAACCATGTCGACCAGGTGTGTCATCCCAGACCCGTCGACCGCCCAAGTCGACGACCACTACATGTCGACCACACCAGGTCGACCACTCCCCTGGTCGACCAACTTCAGGTCGACAACCCACCTGGTCGACCAACTCCAGGTCGACCAGTACACCTATCAGCCGACCACACCCAGTCGGCTTCCCTGGTTAGCGTCACCCAAGTTGACGCCCTCCACTGGTTGACCTCCCAAGTTGACCAGCCGAAGTTGGCGCTCTCCCAAAGTCGGCACCCTTGCAGTGGCCCTTGTGCAGGTCGACCAGGCCCGTCGACCAGCTCGCCCACTGTTGCAGGTCGGTTGCACTCCTCACACCCGACCCCGAGGTCGGCTCCGCCCAAGCGAGGACGGGGCCAACAACAACTCCCGTTGACACTCCCCTGCCGCGTTCACGCTTGGGGCCCCAGCCCAGACGGCAGCACATCTTGGAGAATAGCTTGTCGGCGCGCACCCAACATACAGCACGCCGGTCACCGCACCAGCCATGCAAGAGGGCATGGCACCTACTGCTATACGTTGTTGTCACCGTTGCCCACTTCGACTAGGCGCACCTGGCCGATTGCAACGGAGCATCGGTTGAAGGATGGGTAGTGCAGCGCCTTCGTCAGGAAGTCGGCTGGCTGCTCAGCGGTCGGGATGTACCTCAGCAAAAACTTCCCGTGCTTCACCATGTGCTGCAGCCAGGCTTGTCGCCGCTCCGTGTGCTTGAGGTTGCCCGTCAACCCCATGCCCTCGGCGACTGTGATGGCCGACTTATTGTAGTCGGCACCATATACCTATGTGAAGCCCTTTACGACCAGCCTTGCCTTCTCTCGCTCGACGGTGTCGTCAATGTGGTACTTCGTCGTCAACACCCACCGGTTCTTCATGATGTTCACCCCGGGTGGGCGTTCGACCAGCTCCCAGGTTCCCATGCTGATGAGACTACAGATCTCCTCCTCCATGGCAGCCTTCACCGCCTTGCCCTTCCAGCTTGCCAACGCCTCCTTCCCCGTCATCGTCGAGATGTCCCAACGGTGCTCGGGGTCGGCGTGCATGTCAGGGTCGACCTCTGGCAAGTCTTCGTCCTCCTCGGCGTCGTCATACAGCAGGTTGTCGTCAACCTCGTCGTACACCGTGGTGAAGGCAGCCGGGACGAAGAAGCCAGGTGGCCTCCGAAGTCGGCCTGTCCGCCGTGGTCCGACTTCTATCTCGTTGCTGTTGGTGGGCTCCTCGGCGTCTGCCTACTCGGCTTCATTTCCACCGGCGTTGCTGCCCTCAGCATCCTCGAGCACCATAGCCGGCGTCCCTGCCGACTTCTCCCCTGTGGTCGACTCCACTGCCAACCGCCCGGTCGCCAACTGCTCCTTGGTCGGCTTGGCTGCTGCCTGCTCCCCTGTCAGCTGCTGCCTTGTCCCTTCCCCCTTTGCCGACTTCACCTCTGTCGGCTGTACTTCTTTGGCCTTCTCCTCCCCTGCCGGCTTTGACTTCACTCTCATGTCGACTTGCTGGACGTCACGTCTGTTGCACTATAGTGGCACGGTCATCGCACTCCCATTCAGCCGACAAGCCTACTTTGCTTCTGGATTTTGTGGGGCTTCAACATTTGCTCTTCACACCCTCAAAGTTTCAGAACTTTTTAAGCAGTTTCCAAGGCAGGGCAACATTTTTAGTTTCAAGACTTATGGCATCTCGAAAGTGTGTGTTACTCTAATTTGGTAACACCAGAGTTCACCATTTCGGCTGCTGACTCATCCACCAAGCTTTGCTTGGTCTGAAAATCGGTGTGGCAGTCCTTTGTTGTGTTTTTCAGGTGGACACCGAGTTTCAGGACCATCCAGCATCGGAACAGCACGTGACAGCTGTCGAAAGTTACTGTTCTGTAGTCATGGTGCACTGTTGGCAGCATTTCCCTTGCCACCCTTTCATTGTTGTCATGCCAATGGTGCAGGGACAGAGAATGAGACAAGAAGTACAGGTGTTCAATTAGGACTCTACCACCCTCCTTTTGAGAATTGTGATCTTCCTGGAAGCAGCTTGCAAGAGGGTGCAAGTGGGAAGACAAGCTGAATCATGGTTGGCTTGACTCACTATTGGTAGCCTTGAGTACAGTTCTGAACATCCAAGTGTGGTTGGATTTGCTGACCTAGCTATGACATTTCTCAACCTTCTCTAGCCTTTCTTGCCTAGGACTCAACCTTCTTTGAGTTCCTAGGATGGTCCCAACCTCTTAAGAGTCCCCTAGGCAATGTTGTACTCACCTCTTACTTGCATCAATGAAACTACACGTTTTGAGCCGAGCTTATGTTTTTCGTTCAGTGTGTAGCGCATACACCTCTGATGAGAGCAAGCAATATATAGTTGGAAAGCAGGCACCTGAAGCTAACGTCTGTCCAGGTTTCAGCATTGTATGTTATCGGAGCTGATCGTGACGGTGTTTTGAACAGAGGCGATTTGAAGTTCTCAGATTCTCCGTAGGCGGTTTTATGGGCATCCGCGACCCCTAAGTGGACTCTAGACTAACAAGTGGTATCAGAGTGGTTCTTCTCTGTTCCTAGGTCAATATGGAGGCTGAAGGTTCTGCTCCAGCTGGTCCTAGTGGTAGTGGTTGCGTGAGAGGCGCTGGGGAAGCAGGAAGAGGCGTTGCAGGCGGATCTGCACCAGCCAAGGATGATGTGAAGGCATTCAACCTGGAGAAGTTTTTTGGGGAGGATTGGGCATCATGGAGCTTCAGGATGGAGCTCCTATTTAACCATTATGGGCTGCTTGAAGTGATGGATGGAGAATTGAAGAGGCCTGCGAGTAAAGGAGCGACCAAGGAATGGGATCGCCGATTGAGGGATGGATTCTTCCTTCTCTCTCAATGCCTCTCATTCAACCAGCTGCACCACGTCAAGCATCTCATCAAGGATATCCAGTGTGGTCCCAAGGCATGGAAAATATTGAAGGATGTCCATGCCCCTAGCAGCGAAGTGATGGTAGTGGTGCTCAAGCGACAACTCCATGCGGTGAAGATCAACGAGGGTGATGCTGTGCAAGGAGCGTTCGATCAACTCCGGGACCTCTATGTGAAGCTCTCTGCTGCTGGTGTGGACTACGCTAAGAAGATCAAGTGCTATAAGGCTCTCTCCCTGCTGCCGGAGTCATGGGGCCCCTTGGTGGTCAACCTCAATGCCATGAAGGACTCATGGTCCCTTGAGTGGATCCGTGCTCAAGTCCTTCAAGAGGAGTTTCGAAGGAAGGAGCTGACTGCCGGTGCCGGTGAAGGTGGAGGCTCTGCCTACGGCATGAAAGGCTTCAAGGGGCGTGTCAGCAAGAAAGGCAAGGCCTAGGAAGGCTCTAGAGGGGAGCAGTATTCGGGAGGGAAGCGTGGCAACAAGGGAGGCAAGCGGTGTGGCGGCAAGTGTTGGTATTGCCATGTGGAAGGTCACCCGTGGTTTAAGTGTCGCAAGCTACCTGTCGGTTGGAGGACTGGTCAGCCATCAATTAAAGGCTCTAAGGGTGTTCATGGAGCTATGGAAGAAGGCATGGGCAGTGAGGAGGGCGATGGACGTGCTGGCGGACATGGCGGCATGTTCTACCATGTAGGAGAGGCATGCTCCAAGGACATGGTTGTACCGGCCAGCAAGGTTGCTCTTCACCGCTCCTCCCATTGGGACATTGACACTGGAGCCTTCATGACCATGACCAACCGAGAGGATCTGCTGGATGAAGTCAGGCCATCAAAGGCAGCCACCATCGTTTCAGCCTCCGGCCAAGTTGTACCCGTGCGTGGCGAGGAGAGAGCCATGTTTATGGGTGCGGATGGGAGGCTTGTGGGGCTGAAGCATGTTCTTCTTGTCCCTGGACTATGTGCCAACCTTCTCTCTACCAAGGCATTGAGTGAGGCAGGGATGAAGATGGAGATGATGGGCACAAAGGTGTTCAAGGCAACTCTGGATGGGCGCGTGTTGTGGGACCTCCGAGGCGGCAAGGACATGCACCGGTCCATGTGGGAGATACCGGTGCTGCCATGGAAGGAGGCGGCTGCGCGCTTGGCTGCTGAAGCTGTAAGAGGAGGGCATGCAAGCCACGTAACTAGTGGAGGAGGTGGTAATGGCAATGATGGTGGGATGCTTGTGCATGGGGGGGTGTGCTACCAAGTGTAACTCCTAGCACGGGTGAGACGGATTGGCTCACCGCATAGCGTCGCTTTGGCCACGTGGCGCTACCTCAGTTACATCAGCTGTTGAAGGAGGAAAGAGTCAAGGGGCTGAGGATAAAGGGGGAGCCCAAGGAGGTGGGCTCTTGTGAGACTTGCTTCACCATCAAGTTCTCTTAGGTTCCCTTCCATTCGGCGGTGGGGTAGTCAATTGACCCGGTGGAGCTCGTGCATGTGGATCTTGTGGGGCCCATGAAGGTGAAGGGAGATGGTGGGGCCCTGTATTCCATGACTATGGTGGATGATTACGCGAGGCTCACCTGGTCTTTTCCACTTGCAAAGAAGAGTGATGCTGCAAGGGTCATCATTGAAGAGTGGCTGCCCATGGTGGCGTTTTTGGGAGCGGAGTTCCGGAGCTGGTTGAAGCGGCACGGCATCAAGCAGCAGCTCACCACGGCCTACACCCCTCAGTCCAATGGCGTGGCAGAGAGACCAAACCGGACCATCATAGAGGGCGGGAGAACGATGTTGGTGGACTCGGGTCTACCCTTGCGGTTCTGGCCCCTCGCTATTCGTCATGCTACCGACATCAAGAACCGGGTGTTGACTCATGTGGGAGGTCAGCATTGGGTCCCTATGGAGAAGTGGAGTGGCAAGAAGCCCCTGGTGGATATGCTTTGTGTCTTCGGGTGCATGGGGCTTGTACATGTCTCTAATGAGAAGCGTGACAAGCTTCAAGCGGCGGCGGTGTGGGCTGTTCATCTGGGTCTTACACGGGGGAGCAAGGGCTGGCTCATGTGGGACCCAAAATCCAACACCATCTTCACCACCAGAGATGCCAAGTTCATGGAGGGGCTCATGTTCAAGGAGTGGTCTAAGCGGGGGAAGAGCAAGGTCACCATTCTGCTTGGAATAGAGGTGGGAATGAACGACCCACTTCTCATTCCCATCGAGTTGTCCTCATCTTCAGAGTTGACAGAGGTGTCACATGACTTGGGAGGTGCTGAAGGGGAGGCAGCAGATGTGGAAGGAGTGCTGCAGCAAGGGGAGGGCCCTGTAGCTGAGAGACATGATACCGAGGAGGAGTTGCAGCAGCCTACACCATCCCCTAAGCTTCCACCAAGGCGCACAACCCAAGGGAAGCGTGATGCTGTCCATGGTGGAGCCAAGGAAGGAGCAGCCAAGGAGAGGCCCAAGAGAGTTGCCCACCCAAGGGATTTCCTCAAGTATGAAAGGCTTGGGGGTCCCAAGGCATTGCTGGTCCAGGAGGAGGAAGATGAGGAGGAGAAGGGAGCCGAGGGGGAGATGGAGCAAATTTGTTGCTTTGGCGTCAACTTACCTCATGAGCCGACGTCAATGGAGAAAGCTCTCGCTGGAGATGATCGAGAGGCTTGGTTGGCTTCGAGGGAGGATGAGTTCAAGAGCCATATGGAGAATGAAACGTGGACCCTCACCAATATGCCCCGGGGAAAAAGGGCGTTGGATTGCATGTGGGTGTTACGTGTAAAGACCGATGTGGAGGGGAAGTTGGAGAGGCGCAAGACAAGGCTTGTGATCAAGGGCTTTCAGCAGAGAGAGGGGATTGACTTTCAAGAGATGTTTGCTCCTGTTGCCAAGGCTCCTACACTCTGGGTGTTGCTAGCAGCCGCTGCCGTTTGTGGATGGAAGGTGGAGCAAATGGATGTGAAGACGGCCTCCCTCTATGGCGTGGTAGATGAGGAGATCTACATGAACCAGCCAGAGGGGTATGATGATGGGAGCGGACGTGTTTGCAGGCTCAACAAGGCCATCAATGGCCTCAAACAAGCTCCAAGGTGCTAGTATGCAAGGCTGGTGGAGGCGTTGGAGGCTCTTGGCTTCAAAATTAGCGGGTGCGACGAGAGTCTCTTCATGACCGAGGGGGAGGAGGAGAAGGTATTTCTCCTTGTATACGTCGATGACATCCTCCTCTTCTCTCCATCCCTGGAGAGGATCAAGAAGGTGCAAGGGAAGCTGAAGGAGACCTTTCAATGCAAGGCCCTTGGACCAGTGGGGTATTACCTTGGTCTTCACGTGGAGCGGGACGAGGTGAAGGGATGGTTGAGGCTTCACCAACACAAGTACCTTGCAGCAATGGGGGAGAAGTATGGGCTGGAGGAAGCGAGGAGTGTGATGACTCCTCTACCCTCATGGTTTCAGCTGCACCTTGATGAAGAGGAGGGTGAGGTGTTGGAGTACGAGTTGCAGCGTCGGTTCCAGTCAATGGTGGGGAGCTTGATGTACGCTTCGGTCAACACTCGCCCCGACATTGCGTTTTCAGTTTCACAGCTCGCTCGTGTGGTGTCTAGGCCCCTTCAAGAGCACCTGGATGCAGGAGAGAGGCTGGTGAGGTACTGCATGGCAACCTCAAGGGCGGGGCTGCAATATTCAGTGCATGGGCAGCTGAAGCAAAAGGGAGTGGAGGAGGTGAGCACAAAGACTGGTGCACCTGCAAGGCGTGGGCACTTGTACCTCTCGTGCTTCATCGATGCTACTTGGGCAAGTGACATCAGTGATGCTACATTCCATGGTGCCTATATATACTGTGTCGGAGGGTGTCCAGAGACTGGAAGTCTAAGAAGCAAGGAGAGATATCTTACTCATCAACGGAGAGCGAGTACGTGGCGTTGTTTCATGGAGTGAAGGAGGTGGTTTGGATGAGGAGATTGCTTGAGGAGTTGGGGCACGAGCAAGAGGGTCCTACACCTGTATTTTGTGACAGCCAAGGAGAAATTGCAATGGCGCGTAATGCTGTGCTCCATGGGCTGAACAAGCACATGCATATCAAGTGGCATTGGGTGAGGAAGAAGGTGAAGAAGGGCACCATCTCCTTGCACTACATCAACACTACTAAGCAACCTGCAGATTTCTTGACTAAGCGGCTTGCAGAGCATCAGCATTGGAGCTGTGCCACCTTGTGTGGCATGTCCTTCAACTAAGGGAGGCAGCTTCAAGGAGTAACTAAGGGATGATTTAGAGCACGACGAGGGGGAGTTTGTTGTGCCAAAGCACTATAGTGGCATGGCCATCGCACTCCCATTGAGCCTACAAGCCTGCTTAGCTTCTGAAATTTTGTGGGGCTTCAACATTTGTTCTTCACATCCTCAAAGTTTCAGAATTTTTGAAGCAATTTTCAAGGCATGGCAACATTTTTAGTTTCAAGACTTATGGCATCCCGGAAGTGTGTGTTACTCTTTTTTGGTAACACCCGAGTTCACCATTTCGGCTGCTGACTCATCTACCAAGCTTTGATTGGTGTAAGAATCGGTGTGGCAGTCCTTTGTTGTGTTGTTCAGGTGGTCGCCGAGTTTCAAGACAACCTAGCATTGAGGCAGCACGTGACAGCTGTCAAAAGTTACCGTTCCGTAGTCATGGTGCACTGTTGGTAGCATTTCCTTTGCCACCTTTTCATTGTTGTCATGCCAATGGTGCAGGGACAGAGAATGAGACAATAAGTACAAGTGGTGAAGTGGGCCTCAACCACCCTCCTTTTCAGAAGTGTGGTCTTGCTGGAAGCAGCTTGCAAGAGGGTGCATGTGGGAAGACAAGCTGACTCATGGTTGGCTTGACTCACTATTGGTAGCCTTGAGTACAGTTCTGAACATCCAAGTGTGGTTGGCTTTGCTGACCTAGCTAGGACGTTTCCCATCATTCTCTAGCCTTTCTCTCCTAGGACTCAACCTTCTCTGAGTTCCTAGGATGGTCCCAGTCCCCTAGGCAATGTTGTACTCACCTCTTCCTTGCATCAATGAAACTACACGTTTTCAGCCGAGCTTACGTTTTTGTTCAGTGCATAGCGTATACACCTCTGATGAAAGCAAGCAATATACCGTTGGAAAGCAGACACTTGAAGCTAAATTCTATCCAAGTTTCAGCTTCGTATAAAATTGGAGCTGATCGTGATGGCGTTTTGAACAGAGGCGGTTCGAAGTCATCAGATTCTGCTTAGGCGGTTTCATGGACCCCTAAGTGGACTCTAGACTATAACAACGTCGGCCATCGGCGATGCTCTTGGCCGGCGCCACAGGTGATGCCCCACTTCTCCCCTCATCGCCGGAGGCCGACACCGGAGTCAGCCCACACAGGTCGGCCACAAGGGGAGGGGCACGGGGGGGAGGGGAGGGGGAGGGAAATGGGACATCCTCGACGTCCTCAGCAGCAGGCTCACAGACCTCGGCGAGCAGAGGAAGTGTCGCCGTCGAGGTGTCCGTCGGCGGGGTGGTCGGCGTCCAGCCCGATGCCGGCTTGTGCTCTGACTTCGACACCTCTAGCGACATGTTCTCGTAGAACACTACGTTCGACGTGGTGACTACCTAGCTGTCGGCTTCAGCTTTCCACCACGCTGCTGCTCGGGGACCAAGAACTGCGCCATGCAGCCCCATACCCGTGCCAGCGACAAGTCGCGCTTCTTCCCGGTCAGGAGATGGTATGGCGTCGTCCCCGGCCGTAGCATCGACCGTTCCAGGCAGTTGCGGACCTAGACGGCCTGCCGCAGAGCGAGGTGCCACCATTGGTGCTGCACGCCCATATGCAGCAGCATCCTTCGCACCGTCTTCACCACTATCCTCATCTCGCGCTCCACCATGCCGTTCTACTGTGGGATGTAGAGGCAGGTCAGGTTGTAGACGATCCCCTTGCTGTTAATGAAGTCGCTGAAATGCTTCCTGAGGAACTCCCCTCCTCAGTCAAAGCGCAGCATCAACACCGACTTCTTCGTCTGCCGCTCAGTCACCTCCAGCCACTGCGTGCGTGTGAGATGAGCATGCAAGCGTGTGTGACGAGCATGCGTACATGTGTGTGTGCATGCGTCCATCTGTGTGTGCATGCGTGCATGTGTGAGTGCATGCGTTCATGTGTGTGTGCATGCATGCATGTGTGTGAGCATGCGTGCATGTCAGCATATGTGGACGCCATACGTGCGTGTGTGATGAGCATGCATGCGTGTGTGATGAACATGTGTACATGTGTGTGTCCATGCATCCATGTGTGTGTGCATGCGTGCATGTGTGTGTGCATGCGTGCATGTGTGTGTGCCATACGTACGCATGCATGCATGCTTTGTGAGGGCATGAATGCATGTGGGTGCATCGTATGTACGCGAACGTGTAGTCAGGGTCGCCGTATTGTTAGAATCAGGAACGGAATGGATGAACTAGAAAGCAGGTGGGTACAAGTAGGAAACACAAAAGTGTTGTACCCTCTAAGGACTACCCCACTACAGCCTAAACAGACTATAGCATGTATAAGTTTGACACACCCCCATAGGCAAAGTGGGGGAGAACAAGAGGTCACTAGACCAGTCAAGAAAGGCAAAGCAAGCTCAAGGTGGATCACAAAGTCACCACGCAGTCTGAGCACAAGCAAAGGGCCACAAGGCCAGTTCACATGCAGAGTTATATAAAGGAAAGCAAACAATACAGTGAACACAACCTAGCAAGTGTAAGCATGCAGGTATATGTATAAAGAGTACAGTACAAGCAGAGTCAAGAAGAAAGCAGGTAAGGTACAGTAGGTACAAGGCCTAACACAGTACAGAAACGCTGATGATCACAAGGCTGAAGTGCCTTGGTGAAAACATCAGCAGTGTTGGCCTGAGAGGCCACGTAAGCAAGACGAAGCTGGCCACGCTGCTGCAACTCTCGAGCAAGGAAGTAGCGTAGAGCAATGTGCTTCGTTCTGTGCTCCAGTCTGTGCTCCTGACACAAGGCAAGCATGGCCTTGTTGTCGACGTACAGAACTGGAGGAGAACGAGGCGCCTCTCCCAAGTCGGTCAGCAAGTAGGTGAGCCAGCGTAGCTCCTGTGCAGCCATGACCCCAGCGTAGATCTCAGCCTCACAACTGGAGCTGAGAACAGAAGAAGAGCGGGTAGACCGCCAAGAGACAGAACCGGAGCCAAGACTGAAGGTGTAACCCTGTGACGACCGCTGCGTAGCCAAGTCGTCAACCCAGGAGGCGTCAGCGTGACCAGTGAGGACAACTCGAGCCCGTCCTCCAAGCACGAGCCCCATGCCCGATGTACTGCACAAGTAGCGCAACACCCTCTTTGCAGCATCCCAATGCACCTTTCGGTGCCTGCCGGGAGCCACGTAGCGAGCCAGAAGGCTGATAGGGTATGCGGGGTCTGGTCGTGTGCAAGTCATCAGGTACATGAGGCAGCCCACAAGCTCTGGATACGGGCCACTCGGCTCTACGGACTCGTCCGAAGGTGGAGCTGAGAGCGAGTGACCGGTAGGCAGAGGAGTGGACTGTGGCGAGGAGTACGTGAAGCCGAAGCGCTGAAGGACCTGCTGCACCATGTGTGACTGAGTCAAGGTAATGGTGCGCTGTGCTCTGTCCCGGGTGATCCGCAAGCCAAGATAGCTAGTCAGCTCACCCAGGTCTGTGCATGTGTGTCTCTTCTGCAGCTCGGACTTCACGTGGGCGAGTGCCTCAGTATCAGCAGTAGCAAAGACAAGGTCGTCTACGTACACGAGAACGTAGAACGGCGGCAGAGTAGTGTCTGTGCGTAAAAACAGAGAAGGGTCAGAAGTGGAAGGAGCAAAACCAAGAACAGCAAGAGTCGTCCTGAGTGTGTCGTGCCACTCACGGGGTGCCTGGCGGAGACCGTAGACAAGCCGCCGGAGGCTCCACAGGGTACCGGCAGGAAACGACCCAGTGAAGCCAGGTGGGCGGCGCAGCCAGATCTCCTCGTGTAGGCTGCCCTGGAGGAAGGCTGTGCTGAAGTCAAGCGAGTGGAGCTCGTAGTCACGCTGAGCAGCAACGTACAGTAGTACCCGAAGAGTGGTCATCTTTGGGGTAGGGGAGAAGGTATGAAAGAAGTCAACTCCCTGTCGCTGACTGAAGCCACGTGCAACGTAACGCGCCTTGAAGGCAGGCGGAGAACCTGGCGGCCGCTTCACACTGAAGATCCACATGCCACTGACGATGTTCGCCCCAGATGGGGGAACCTCGTCTACGTAGGTGCCTGTGGACTTCCAGGAAGCCATCTCGGCGTCCATGGCTGCCTGCCACTGAGAGGAGTAGGGACCCTCTATCGCCTCTGCGTAAGAGCGCGGGGTCGGGATGTCTAGTGCATCCGGGTCTCCCTCAGGGGCAAGCAGCATGGACATGAGATGAGATACAGTAGCGGCAAAACACTCAAACTCCTCCTGTCTGTCCTCAAGAACGTCCGTGCCGAGAGCACACTCACCCCCGACGGACGGAGGACAGACAGACGCAAACGCAGACTCAGCAACAAGACTAGTGGCGTAGTCTAGGCGACAGGCTGCAGCAAAGTCAACCAGCTCAGTAACAAGAGCAGACGCAGCAGTGGACTCAAACAGAGGGTCAGTGACAGCAGTGGCCAGAAAGCGCGTGACAGCTGGACAAGCAGCACGTAGGGAGTCAGACAGAGGGTCCGGACTGGCAGGAAGGGAGGACGCAGGAGGAGACGGCAGAGGGACACGCTGTGGAGTAGTGGAAGGACGTAGAGTCATAGAGTGAGTGCCAGGGACAGGAGGAGGACGCGGACGCGAAACACGACCAACGCGAACAGTACGGACACGCGACGCAGAACAAGACGCAGGCGACACCAGACGCGACTGAGGCTCACGGCGCTCCGTAAGGCCTCTAGTCGGTCCAGAGTACGGAGAAGGACCAGGCAGTGGAGAGCCCGGTTGGAACTGCGACTGGGACTGGACCGGCGCTGGACTAAGGAAGGGAGGAGGAGGACCAGGAGAAGGCGGGGAACCAAGAACCTCCTGAAGGAGTGGAACGTAGTACGGCCGCGGCCGCGCAGCGCCTCCAGAAACAGCAGAGACAGAACCGGTACCCTCAGCCCCAGGGTCTCCAGTCCCAGCAGCACCTCCAGTAGCTCCAGCAGCTCCAGCACCAGCAGCACCTCCAGCAGCTCCAGCAGCCCCAGCACCAGCAGCACATCCAGCACCAGCAGCACCTCCAGCACCAGCAGCACCGCCAGCAGCTCCAGCAGCACCTCCAGCAGCTCCAGCACCAGCAGCACCTCCAGCAGCTCCAGCAGGAGCAGCACCTCCAGCAGCTCCAGCACCAGCAGCACCTCCAGGTGCACCAGCAGAACCTCCAGCAGCTCCAGCAGCTCCAGCACCAGCAGCACCTCCAGCAGCTCCAGTAGCACCAGCAGCACCTCGACAGCGCCAAGAGTACCACTCACGAAGGTGCTGTGGAGAGAGGGGCTCCCGCCGCGACGGGACACCTGGACCACCTCCAGGCTCAGCACGCGCAGGCTCAGCACCTCCAGACGCAGTATCCGCAGGCTCCACACGCCCAGGCTCAGCACCCTCAGGCTTAGCACGCCCAGACTCAGCACCCCCAGACTCAGCACCCCCAGACTCAGCACCCTCAGGCTCAGCACCCCCAGTCCCCGCACCCCCAGTCCTCGCACCCGCAGGCTCAGCACCCCTAGCAGCACCTGAGTCGACAGCTACCTCGACCAGCTCGGCAGGGTCTACCTGGGACACACCTGAGAGGGCAGGACCCTGAGGGGGAAGAGGGTCTACCGGGGAAGTACCTGGTGCTAGGAAGAGCGGCGAGGGGGGGAGAGAGAGGCAGTGCGGTAGGGAAAGAGACGGTAGTAAGACACTGACTCGTCAAACGTGACGTCCTGAGAGGACAGAACACGACGCGAGGTGGGGTGGTAGAACTGCCACCCGGGTGCGTCAGGAGGGAAGCCAAGGAAGACACAGGGAACGGCACGAGAGGACAGCTTGTCCGCTGAAGTATCGCGGACAAAAGCTCGAGATCCCCAGACACGGAACACAGACGTATCGCCAACCTTCCCCGTCCACCGTAGAGTAGGTGTGGTCTCCGGCAAGGAGACACGAGGCTGAAGGTTGATCTGATGCGCAGCGTACTGAACCGCGAACGGCCACAGAAAATGGGGAGCAGCCGCATGGATCATGGACGTACGAGCGACGTCCATGACCATGCCAATGCGGCGCTCAGCAATCCCATTTTGCTGTGGGGAGGCCGGAAGCGTGAACGTCTGGCGGATGCCCTCTGCACGACAGAAGGCCCTCAGGAGGTCGGAGGAAAACTCACCACCTCTGTCTGAGTGCAGACGCAGAACAGGAAGGTCAGAGCCGAAACTCCGGCGGAGCTGGCGACGAGTACCGCGGATCCAGTCGATCAACACCTCAGGGACCTCACCTTTGCTGTGCAAGGGGAAGACTGTGGTGTAACGCGAGTAGTCGTCAACGACCAACAGGAAGTAACGCTCGTGACCCTGTCCACGGACGCGGGCTGGGCCCCACACGTCCATGTGAAGAGTCTGCAGAGGAGCCTTAGTCGGAGGGAACGTGGAGGAGTGAGGAGCGGCGCGCTGCCGGCCCTCGACACAGGTAACACAGGTAGGGCCAGGCCCCAGAAGAAGGGGAGGGAGGGACCGGGGTAGACCAGAGAGAAGGGTACGGGAGGCCATACCTCGAAGACGAGGCAGGGAGGGGTGACCAAGGCGGTGGTGCCAAAGGAGAGTCTCGTGCGACAGAGGACGACACGAGCAGGGGGCAGAGGCAGGACTAGACCTGGACGCTGCAGCAAACACCTGACTGGACGCAGCTACCTGACCTGACGCAGAGACCGGAGGAGGCGCAGTAGTCAGTGTGTACAGACTCGACCCTGGCCTACGGGTGAACGTGGCCAGGTGGCGGCCCGTCCGAGAGCAAGTGCAGTGGGTCACACTCTGACCTCCAGGGGCGAACTGGTCAACCCCCGCGTCCTGGAGGTCAGCTCCACTCACCAGGTTCGTAGAGAAGGAGGGGAGGTGGAGTCCCGACAGCAAGCCCGACGGGGCCGCAGGACACGATAGAACCGTGGAAGAGTGTGCAAGGACTGGGCCCCTAGAGGGGTCAGCAAGGGAGACTGCGACAGGCCGACTGAGCGGCGTGAGTGTGATTCTGTCTCTAAAGAAAGAGCGCGAAGCACCAGAGTCAAGTGTGAAAGTGTGCAAGGCCTCAGTAGGTGCAGTACAAGAGAGAGAAGACTCACCAGCACCTGGAGCAGCAGACTCAACAGCACCTGGAGCAGCAGACGCACTAGAACCTAGAGCAGCAGCCGCAATGCCCGGGTCGGGCGGGACACCCAGGTAACAGTCACCCACAGCACTATCAGTCAAAGCATACATGGCAGCAAGGATAGCATCGAAATCAAGATCAAAGATAGGCACATTCTGCAGAAGCAGATCATGCCAGCCAGGGAGCTCAACAGCGTCAGGAAACTGGGCATGCCAGGCGTCAGTCAAGCGACCGAAGCAGCGCTGCGTAGTGTGTGGCAGCCCACACGCCTCCCCGCGATGACTGCCAGTGCGAAGAACGTAAGTGCAGGGACCAGCACCCCTAGACCTCCCACGCCCAGCGTACCACTCACGAAGCTGCTGGGCCGATGGGGTCTCACGGGAGCACGGCTGCTGCTGGCGCTGGCTACCACCAAAGCCTCCACGCTGCACGGCTGCACCTCGATCAGCACCACCGCCGCTGCCACCCCCACCACCGCTGCCGCTGCCTCCACCACCTCCGCTGCTGCCTCCACCACCTCCACCGCCACCACTGAAGTCCCCACTTCCGGTACCACCCCCACCACCACCGCCACCCCCTCCGCCTCCTCCACCTCCTCCACCGCCTCCCCCGCCGCCCCCTCCACCACCCTTGTTCCCCTTGCCCTTGCTGTTGCGGCGTCTCCCACAAGGGGCAGATGCAGCTCCGACCTCCTCAGTGCCAACGAGGTCAACAGCAGCAGCAGAAGCAACAGAGGGGAGAAGGGGGACAGAGGAACACCCCTCAAAGAAAGGGGTGCGACGGTCGCCGCGAGAAGCACCTACAGCTAAGATACTCTTCTCAGCTCCAGCAAGGCGCTCCTCTAGCAGGTCGACAGTCAGCTCGGTGGGGCAAAGGGAGAGAAAGTGGTCCCTGACTGAAGAAAGGGAGTCAGGGAGGCGGGTGACTAGGTAGTAAAGGGTGATGTACATGGGGGGGGGGGTTCTTGGCACAGAACTCAGTGGGAAGGGCAGCGCGGTAGCGGGCGTCACTAGTGCGGAGGTGAGCAACTAGGTCAGCAACTGTGGCAAAGGCAGCAAGGTCAGGGAAAAGGTACGGCAGCATGAGGCGGCTGAGGGCAGCAGTGGCAGGGGAGGAGTAGCGCGTAACTACAGCGTCGTACAAAGACAGAGCAGTCTTGTACTGGCCAAAATGCGCACGCTCAGCAGGCGGCAGGTGACTACGAATAGCAAGACGAGAAACAGTGTCATGAGTGGTCCACTGCGAGCGAACCGTACTGTCAGCAGTGGCAGCAGGAGCAGTAGAAACATCGGACGTGTGGTCGAAAAGGGATACCCCATCCCTAGAATCACACTGAAGAAAAAGCTGCAGGTCGTCAACCCACACGTCAAAGTCAACTGCACGTCCCTCAGCATCAAAGGTGAGAACAGTAGGGCTAGCCATAGCAGCAGTAGGAGCAGTAGCAGCAGCAGTAACAGCAGTAGCAGCAGTAGCAGCAGAGGCAGTAGGGCAGTGTAGGGCAGTGCGGCTCAGTAGGGCGGTGCGCCTCGGGTGGGCGGCGCGGCTCGGCTGGGCGGCGCGGCTCAGCTGGGCGGCGCGGCTCGGCTGGGCGGTGCGGCTCGGTTCCTGGCGGCGCGGCGCGGCAGCTTGACCAACTGGTCTATTGGTGCAATGCTCCTGTTGGACCAACAGGCCTATTGGTCCAATCCCCCAACAAAACTCGATGTAACTGTTTTTGTCGAGGGATGTTGAACAGTTTAACCGGTCGGGTGAAGAGAGTCACTATAGCCATTTCGGGCCGAAAACGATTTGAGCGCCACGTCAGACCATTGCTGACCTGGGTTTGTTGCACATGTCCAATCTGACACTCGAACCGCTGTCACTTGATGTGCTGCCACTCAACATTGCAACTCGGCAACCAACGGAGCAAGATTGACTTGGGATACCATAGAGAGCAAGAGTGAAATGAGAAATCTGGAAACCTACATAGCAAGATTTCTCCCCGATACACAACTCTTAAAAATTCACACAAATGAATGCTTTGAAGATCGTTTATACCAAGCCAGTACTATTAGATCTTGACTCAACTCCGTATGATTTAACACAACCTACAATATGATATTCACAAACAACAAGAATGCTGGAGGTTAGGAAACTTTAATGAAGACTAGAGGTACGAATGGCTTATCAACGCACGAATCTACTACAACCGGATAGTAGCCACTCCACCTCCTTGCCCGCCTCGGTTCTCTTGGTTGACGTGTCTGCCACACCCCGACGATCCATTGACTTGCAGGGACCTCTGTCAGAAAGGCTAGTTAATCTTAGGATCCATGACTAGGGTTGAGGGAACTAGCATGAGTGTCGAGAGAGTTTAGAGCAAGGAAGGATGGTTTCACTATAGAGAGTGAAGTACAAATGGGGAAGGAGGGGGGTGCACCACCAAAACAAGAAGCATATAACTACACTAGGATCTACTGTAGGCAGGTATATTAATGTATACAAATACATTTCAACACACCCCCTAGCTGCCTACAGTGAGAACCATGTGCAGCAGCACCCCCTGAAGGGGAACACCAGGCGCAGCGGAGGAAGGAGAGGGCAAGTGAAGAGGAGGTGGGACCATGAGAGGAGAGGAGGTGGTGGGTGGCGGCTGAAGCTGCTGGCACACGGGCAACTGGAGCAACTAGCACACTGACAACTGGAGCAACTGGCACACGGGCAACTGGAGTAACTGGCTCTGCGGCTAAGCGAGCGGCTGGAGCAACTGACTCACGGGCGACAGGAGCAACGGGCTCACGGGCGACTGGCACAACGGTCTCACGGGCGACTGGAGCTGCTGGCTTCACGGCGTCCACCCCCCTTCAACTTCCCCCATTTCCCCAAAACTCCTTTTTACACCCCTCAGCATCCCTACCGCCACTCCCTCATCTCCCCCACACCCTCCCCCCCCACAGCGGCATGTGCAGCAGTGGGAGAGAGAGGGGGGGAGGAGGCGGCTGGTGCTGCAGATCCCTTCCTGCCACCCCCTTAACCTCCAAGCTCCCCCCCTCTCCCAACACAACAACAGGTGCGGCAGGGAGAGAGAGGAGGAGGTGGTGGGCGGCTAGCCACTCACACCCGCCACCCCCATACCCTCCCCCCCCCCCCCCCCACAGCGGCATGTGCAGCAGTGGGAGAGAGAGGAGGAGAGGCGGCAGTTGATTACTCACACCCGCCACCCTCATACCCTCCCCCCCACTGCTGCACGCACAGCATGGGGATGGAGGAGAAGGGGGGGGGGCAGGGGGGGGGGTGTAGGAACTGCGCTGGCGACAGCAGGGCGCGCGACGGGCGACAGCAGGGCGCGCGACGGGCGACAGCAGGGCGCGCGACGGGCAGGGGCGCACGACGGGCAGGAAACCGTCGAGCGCCCGGGGCGCGCGACGGGCACGAAATCGACGCATGCCCGGTGTGCACGATGGGCTGAAAATCAACGCGCGCCCAGGGCGCACGACGGGCAGAAAACCGACGCGCGCCTGGGGCGCGCGACGGGCAGCAGAGTGACACATTAACGGAAGCGAAGGGTGGGCCCAATGAGGCAGGTCCTAGGAGGAACCTGGCTCTGATAGCATGTCAGAAAGGCTAGTTAATCTTAGGACCCATGACTCGGGTTGAGGGAACTAGCATGAGTGTCGAGAGAGTTTCGAGCAAGAAAGGATGGTTTCACTATAGAGAGTGAAGTACAAATGGGGAAGGAGGGGGGTGCACCACCAAAACAAGAAGCATATAACTACACTAGGATCTACTGTAGGCAGGTATATTAATGTATACAAATACATTTCAACAACCTCTTGTCTACTTTCCGTATGATGAAGGGGGTGTTGAAGACGAACTACCCGAGGTGCCACAACCTGCAGAATTGACCAATCTTACCAATGTGGTTCAGGGTTATGGGCCCTATATGGGCAAACCGACTTGACCGACCTGTTGCTGCCCCTGCTGACATGGCGGCTATTATAACCATGGCAAGTACAGGAAATGCCCTTGCAATAAGTGCTTTTACGAGTCAGTTACAGAATAATGACTGCAAGAAAGATGGTCATTTACAGCAATCTTATTCATCTACTTCCATGATTTATAGAACTTTATGGAACCACCCCAATTGTTTTCATGCAAGAACACCTGGTCCAATATTTTCGAGTGTGAACGGTCCCAACCGATCCACATGTCAAAATGTTAAATAGTATATTGTGTAGGCTATAGTGGGGTAGCCCATAAGGGGTACAACACAATTAGGGTTAGTACTTGTACCCAAGTTTTTGCTAGTTCATTAATTTCTCGTTCATTCTTTTGACATGGTTTCAAAGCAGGTCCTCCGCTAGGACCGTTTTTTTTTCCTTGGGCCCACCACAACGCTACCCCGCTAGCCACCCTCTGCAGCCCTCACGCTGCCCCTACTGCTTGTCGCGACAGTTAGGCCCCTAGGCCCGTCGCCCTAGACCCGTCGCCCCCCGGCCCGTCGGCCCTAGGCCCCGTCGCCCTCGGCCCCGTCGCCCCTCGGCCCTACGCCCTAGGCCCCGTCGCCCCGCGGCCCTCGTTGCCCTAGGCCCCGTCGCCCCGCGGCCCCCATCGCCCATGGCCCGTCGCCCTAGGCCCCGTCACCCACGGCCCCGCGCCCCCCTCGTCGCTCACGGCCCCCGTCGCCCACAGCCCCGTCGCCCTAGGCCCCGTCGCCCACGGCCCCGCGGCCCCCTCGTCGCTCACGGCCCCCGTCACCCACGGCCCCGTCGCCCTAGGCCCCGTCGCCCATGGCCCCGCGGCCCCCCCCATCGCCCCTCGGCACCCGTCGCCCACGACCCCGTCGCCCTAGGCCCCGTCGCCCTCGGCCCCGTCGCCCCTCGGCCCTACGCTCTAGGCCCCGTCGCCCCGCGGCCCCCGTCGCCATAGGCCCGTCGCCCCGCGGCCCCCGTCGCCCTAGGCCCCATCGCCCCGCGGCCCCCTGTCGCCCTAGGCCCCGTCTCCCCGCGGCCCGTCACCCTAGGCCCCGTCGCCCTTGGCCCCGTCGCCCTAGGCTAGTTGCCATAGGCCCCATCGCCCTGCGGCCCCGGGCCTTTCGTTTCTGGCCCCGTGGCCCTTTGTTCCTGGCCCCGCGGCCCGTCGCCCTAGTCCCCAGGCCCCTTGGCCCCCTTTGTTCCTGGCCCCACGGCCCGTCGCCCCTAGGCCCCAGGCCCCTTGGCCCCTTCGTTCCTGGCCCCGCGGCCCGTCGCCCCTAGGCCCCCGGCCCCTCGGCTCCCCCCCCCCCCCCACCTTTGTTCCTGGCCCCGTGGCCCGACGCCCTAGGCCCCTAAACCCTAAACCCTAAACCCCCCCCCCCCATCCCTTTGCGTTCCTGGCCCCGAGGCCCGTCGCCCCTAGGCCCCCTCGGCCCGTTGCTCCTGGCCCCCCAGCCCCTCGGCCCCTGCTGCTGCTGCTGCTACTACTGCTGCTACTGCTGCTACTGCTACTGTTGCTACTACTGCTGCTACTGCTACTACTGCTACTGCTGCTCATGAGGGCAGACCGGCCCAGTTTCACATGTGGCTCGACAATCTGCAGCTGTACCTACTGAGCGATTCGCTGTTTGAACTCGCACCAGGCGCCACTACTTCCCCTCCCGATACAGCTAACAGTGCGACTCGCTCACAGTGGCTTACTCGCGACGCTGCTGCCCGCTTAGCCATTCGCAACCACCTGCCATTAGCCGAATGCGCTCACTTCGGACAGCACAGGACAGCACAGGCACTGTACGACGCTGTAGTCGCTCGCTACTCCTCGCCTGCCACTGCTGCCCTAGGCCGCCTGCTTCTACCCTACCTGTTCCCCGAGCTGTCCGCCTTTGCCACAGTAGAGGACCTTGTTTCCCACCAGCGCACTAGTGACGCTCGCTACCGAGCTACTGTCCCTGCTGAGTTCCTTGACAGGAACCAGCCCCCGATGTTCATCACCCTCTACTTCATAGTCACTTGCCTAACTGATTCTCTTCGCTCTGTCAAGTACCACTTTCTCTCACTTGACCACACCTCCCTCACTGTTGACCTACTCAAGCAGCACCTCCTCGCAGCTGAGACTAGTGCAGTTGCTGTAAGTGCTGCTCGTGGCACTCCGCGCCCGCCCTTCTTTGAGGGGTGTTTCCCCTCCCCCCTTGCCCCCTCCTACGCCTCTGCTGCTGCAGAAGACATCCCTATTGCTGAGGACGTCGGGGCTGCTTCAGCTAGCACGAAGCGCCACAACAGCAAGGGCAAGGGTGGCAGGGGTGGTGGAGGGGGCAGCGAGAGTGGTGGTGGGGGCAGCAGTGGAGATAGTGGAGGCGGTGGAGGTGGTGGCGGTGGTGGGTCTGGTTGCGGGGGTGGGGGCTCTGGTGGCGGAAGTGGAGGCAGCGGTGGGAGAGGCGGCAGTGGCGGCGGTGGGACAAGTGGCGGTAGGATTGGAGCTCGGTATAATGGTCCTGGAGGTGGCCAGCGGCAGCAGCAGCAGTGTCGGAGCGAGACCCAGTTGCCCTAGCAACTTCGTGAGTAGTTGTTTTAGCGTGGTACGTCTGGGGGTAATGATAGCTGCCCGTATGTCATTCGCACGGGTGACCGTGCTGGTCAGACATGCGGGAGGCTTCACACTCAGCACCGCTGCTTCTCTTGGCTCGACGACGCTTGGCGTGCTGAGTTTGGTGACGAGGTCGAGCGCCCTCGCTATGCAGATCTGCTTAGGTCTCGAGTTGCTATCGTTGACCTAGACTTTGATGTTATCCTCTCTGCTATGTATGCTTTGTCTGTTAGTGCTGAGGGTGACTGTTATCGGTGTGTGCCACCTGACCCAGGTATAGAGGCTGCTCCTCTAGGTGCTAGTGAGTCTGGTACTCTCCCTGGTACTGCGCCTGCTGAGGCCTTGCACACCTTCACGCTTTTTCTTTCGTGACAGCACCACTCTCACTCCTCTCCCTGCACCTTTCCCGGTCCGACTGGCTGACCCCTCCAGAGGCCCGGTCGTTGCCCGTTCCTCCACTGACCTCCAGTGTCCGGCGGTTCCTTCCGGCTCACTGTCAGGTCTTCACCTCCCCTTGTTCTCTACGAACTTGGTGAGTACCGCTACCCTCCAGGATGCGATGGTCACTACCATCACTCCTGGGGGTCAGCGTGTGTCGATCTGCACGTGTACACGGACGGGTCGTCACCTCGCCACGTTCACTCGTCGGCCAGGGTCCAGTCTGTACACACTGGCTACCAAGCCTCCTCAGATAGCTGCGTCTGCTCAGGTGTCCACATCAGGTCAGGTAGCACCCCCTTGCTCGTGTCGCCTCCTGTCGCACCAGACTCTTCTGTGGCACCACCGCCTGGGTCACCCTTCCCTGCCACGCCTTCGTGGAATGCACTCTCGCCTCCTTGTGTCTGGTCTCCCCAAGTCTCTGCCTCCCCTACCGCCCTCGCCTGCTCCGCCCTGCCTTCCTTGCGTCGAGGGGTGGCAGCGCGCCGCTCCTCACTCCTCCTAGTTTACCCCGACGACTGCTACCCTCCATACTCTCCGCATGGACGTGTGGGGCCCCGCCCATGTCAGTGGACAGGGCCGCGAGCGCTACTTTCTGCTGGTCGTTGACGACTACACACGGTCTTCCCCTTGCGCAGCAAGGGTCAGGTCGTTGATGTCTTGATCCCTTGGATCCGTGCAGTCCGTCTCCAGCTCCGCGAGCGGTTCCAGCAGCACCTTCCTATTAGAATAGTAGGCGAGGATGAATGACTAGGAAAGGGGGAGGGGTACAAGTAGAATGTCGAGAGAAATTCTGTACCCCCTAAGGCTAAACCCACTATAGCCTAGACAACTCTAAACATATAAACTAAGCCTAGATACAACTAAGCATATATGTTTGACGCACCCCCATAGGCGAAGTGGGGGATAGCCAGAACAAGCAATGGTCACAAGACCAGTCAACAGAAGAAGCAAAGCAAAGCAAGCTCAGGGTGGATCACAAAGTCACCACACAGTCCGAGCACAAGCAAAGGGCCACAAGCCAGTTCACATGCAGAGTAATATAAAGTGAACAAACAATACAATGATCATACCCTAACAAGTGCAAGCATGCAGGTATATAGACAGATCACAGTACAGGTAGTGTCAGGCAGTAAGTAAGTGAGGCAAAGTAGGCACAAGGCCTAACACAGTAACAAAGCGCTGATGGTCACCAGGCGGAAGTGCCTTGGTGAAGACATCAGCAGTGTTGGCCCGAGTGGCCACGTACGCTAGACGAAGCTGACCACGCAGCTGCAACTCTCGAGCAAGGAAGTATCGCAGAGCGATATGCTTCGTTCTGTGCTCCAGTCGCTGCTCCTGACACAAGGCTATCATGGCCTTGTTGTCTACGTACAGGACTGGAGGCGAACGAGGCTGCTCTCCCAAGTCGGTCAGCAAGTAGGTGAGCCAGCGTAGCTCCTGAGCAGCCATGGCTCCGGCGTAGATCTCAACCTCACAGCTGGAGCTGAGAACTAAAGATGAGCGAGTAGACCGCCAAGAAACCGAGCCGGACCCAAGGCTGAAGGTGTAACCCTGCGACGACCGCTGCGTAGCTGAGTCGTCAACCCAGGAGGCGTCTGCGTGACCAGTGAGGACAACAGGACCCCGTCCTCCAAGAGCTGCAAGTGTCGTCCTGAGTGTGTCGTGCCACTCGCGAGGCGCCTGGCGGAGACCGTAGACTGGCTGGCGGAGGCTCCACTGGGTACCTGTAGGAAACGACCCAGTGAAACCAGGTGGTCGGCGCAGCCAGATCTCCTCGTGCAGGCTGCCCTGCAGGAAGGCTGTGTTGAAGTCCAGGGAGTGTAACTCGTAGTCACGCTGAGCAGCTACGTGCAGCAACACCCGAAGAGTAGTCATCTTCGGGGTGGGGGAGAAGGCCTGGAAGAAGTCAACCCCCTGTCGCTGACAGAAACCTCAAGCAATGTAGCGCGCCTTGAAGGCAGGTGGAGAAACCGGCGCCCGCTTCACCCTGAAGATCCACATGTCATCGACTATGTTCACCCCTGGTGGGGGAACCTTGTTGACGCAAGTGCCTGTGGACTTCCAGAATGCCATCTCGGCATCCATAGCTACCTGCCACTGAGAGGAGTAAGGACCCGTAATCGCCTCTGCGTAAGAGCGCGGGGTCGGGATGTCTGGAGCATCCGCGTCTCCCTCAGGGGCAAGCAGCAAGGAAGCGAAACGAGGTACAGCAGCTACAAGACACTCAAAGTCCTCCTGCCTGTCCTCAAGGACGTCCGTGCCAAGAGCACACTCACCCCCGACGGACGGAGGATTGGCAGGCACAGACTCAGCAACAAGAGCAGAGGCGTAGTCGAGACGGCACGCAGCAGCAAAGTCAAGTAGCTCAGCAACTAGAGCAGATGCAGCGGCAGACTCAAAGGTCGGATCAGTGACAGCAGTGGCAAGGAGACGAGCGACAGTGGGACAGGCAGCAGGAGGAGCAGGTAGAGGAACACGCAGTGGAACAGAGGAAGGACGGAGTGCCATGGTGTGCGTGCCTGGGACAGGAGGAGGACGCGAACGAGGAGTGCGACGAGCAGTGCGAACAGGTGAGACAGGGCGAGACGCAGGCTCACGACGCTCTATAAGACCTCTAGACTGCTCAGTGTAAGGAGAGGGAACAGGCAGTGGGGAGGCAGGCTGTAACAGCGGCTGCGACTGGTCAGGCGGTGGACACAGGAAGGGAGGAGGAATACCAGTAGAAGACAGGACACCAAGAACCTGCTGAAGCAGGGGAACGAAGTACGGGCGCGGCCGCATAGTGCCTCCAGCACCTCTAGCTCCAGGGTCAACAGCTCCAGCTCCTGCAGCTCCAGCGCCTCCTGCGCCACGGCCTCCAACTCCAGCTACACCAGCTCCAGCGCCTCGGGCGCCAGCTGCTCCAGGCTCCGTAGGGTCTCCAGCTCCAGTAGTAACAGCAGCACCTCCAGCTCCAGCGTCTCCAGGCTCGCCAGCCCCAGGAGCTCCAGTCCGACGGTCTGGACGCTGAACAAGCCACTCACGCAGCTGCTGCGAGGACAGTCGCGGTGAAGCACCAGCAGAACCTCCAGACGAAGCAGCACCCCGAGGCTCAGCACCCCCAGACTCCGCACCCTCCGACTCAGCACCCCCAGGCTCTGCACCCTCCAACTCAGCACCCCCAGGCTCAACACCTTCAGGCTCAGCACCCCCAGACCCAGCACCCTCAGACCCCGCACCCCCCCGCTCTGCACCCCCAGACGCAGCACCCCCAGACGCAGCACGTGGAGCAGCACTTGAGACGACAGCTACCTGAACAGGCGCAGTACCAGGGAGAGGGTCTACCTGAGACACTCCCGAGGGAGCAGGACCCTGGGGCGGAAGGGGGTCTACCAGAGGTGGACCGGGAGCAAGGAAGAGCGGCGGGGGCGGGGAAGGGGCAGAGTGGTAGGGGAAGAGACGGTAGAAGGGAACCGACTCGTCGAACGTGACGTCCTGAGAAGGGAGGACACGGCGCGAGGTGGGGTGGTAAAACTGCCAGCCAGGCGCGTCGGGGACAAAGCCAAGGAAGACGCAGGGAATGGCGCGGGCGGAGAGCTTGTCTGCGGACGTATCGCGAACAAAGGCACGAGAACCCCAGACCCGGAACACCGACGCATCGCCAACCTTCCCCGTCCAATGCAGTGTGGGCGCGGTCTCCGGCAAGGAGACACGGGGCCAAAGGTTGAGCTGATGCGCAGCGTACTGGACCGCAAACGGCCATAGAAAATGGGGAGCGGCCGCATGAATCATGGAGGTACGAGCGACCTCCATGACTAAGCCAATGCGGCGCTCAGCAATCCCATTTTGCTGAGGGGAGTCTGGAAGCATGAACGACTGGAGAATGCCCTCCCCATGATAAAAGTCCCGCAAGAGGTCGGAGGAGAACTCACCACCTCTGTCAGAGTGCAGACGCAGGACAGGAAGGTCCTGGCCGAACTGCTCACGCAGCTGGAGACGGACTGTGCGGATCCAAGGGATCAAGAGAGCAGAGACTTCACCCTTGCTACGCAAGGGGAAGACTGTGGTGTACCGCGTGTAGTCGTCAACTACCAGCATAAAGTAGCGCTCGCGGCTCTGTCCACTAACTCGGGCTGGGCTCCACACGTCCATGTGGAGGGTCTGCAGGGGAGCAGTCGTCGGGGAAACGAGGAGGAGTGAGGAGCGGCGCGCTACCGCCCCTCGACGCAAGGAAGACAGTGCAGGGCAGGTGAGGGCGGCAGGGGAGGCAGAGACCTGGGGAGACTAGAGACAGGGAGACGGTAGTGCATGCCACGAAGGCGTGGCAGGGAGGGGTGACCCAGGCGGTGGTGCCAAAGAAGAGTCTGGTGCGACAGGAGGCGACACGAGCAAGAGGCGGCCACCTGACCTGATGCGGACACCTGAGCAGACGCAGCGACCTGAGGAGGCTCGGTAGCCAGTGTGTACGGACTCGACCCTGGCCGACGAGTGAACGTAGCCAGGTGATGCCCCGTCCGTGTGCACGTGCAGATCGACACACGCTGACCCCCAGGAGTGGTGGTAGTGACCATCGCATCCTGAAGGGCAGCGGTACTCACCAAGTTCGTAGAGAACGAGGGGAGGTGAAGACCTGACAGTGAGCCCGACGGAACCGCCGGACACGGGAGGACAGTGGAGGATCTGGCAACGACCGGGCCCCCTGAGGGGTCAGCCAGTCTGACCGGAACAGGTGCAGGAAGAGGAGTGAGAGTGGTGCTATCACGAAAGAAACAGCGCGAGGCGTCGGAGTCCAACGTGAAGGAGTGCAAGGCCTCAGCAGGCGCAGTACTAGGGGGAGTCCCAGACGCACTAGCACCTAGAGCAGTAGCCGCCACACCTGGGTCAGGTGGCACACACTGGGAACAGTCACCCTCCGCACTAAAAGACAAAGCATACATAGCAGTGAGAATAGCATCATAGTCTAGAGCAAAGATATCCACACGCTGCCTAGCTAGCTCGAGCCAGCGGGGAAGCTCAATCGCGTCACCAAACTCTGCACGCCAGGTGTCGCTCAGACAGGAGAAGCAGCGAGACTGTGTGTGACCAAATGTCCCGCAAGTCTGACCAGCCCGGTCACCTGTGCGAATGACGTACGGGCAGCGAGTACTGCTCGGAGACGCCCCACGCTGAACATACCACTCACGAAGCTGCTGAGGCGTAAGGGTCTCGCGCGGACGCCGCTGCAGGTGCGTCAGGCCACCGCCAGGAACTCCCAACTGAACAGCTGCATAGTGACCGCCACTACTGCCGCCGCCACCACCCCTACTAGTGCACCACTCACGTAGCTGCTGGGGTGTATGGGACTCGCGCTGACGCTGCTGGCCACCACTAGAAGCTCCCCAATGAACAGCTCCACAGCGACTGCTTGGACGGCCGCCACCACCCCCACTGCCTCCACCACCGCCATCACCACTCCCACCGTGACGACGAAGAGAAGTCATAGTGGGCAATCTAGGCGGCGCGCGGGACGGCAGTAGGAGCAGCAGGAACAGCAGTAGCAGTAGCGAAGGGGCGGAGCCGAGGGGCCTAGGGGCCGAGGGGCCAAACAAGAGTGCCTAGGGGCCGAGGGGCCGAGGGGCCTAGGGGGCCGAGAGGCCTAGGGGCCCGAGGGGCCAACCAAGAGGGCCGAGGGGCCAAACACGAGGGCCTAGAAGGCCGAGCCTAGTAGCCGAGGCTAGGGGCCGAGGGGCCTAGAGGCGGGGCTGAGGGGCCAAACAAGGGGCCGGGGGGCCGAGAGGCGGGGCCGAGGGGCCAAACAAGGGGCCGGGTGCGGGCAAGGTACGGGGCCGGGCGCTGGGCAGGTACGGGGCCGAATGCTGGGCTCTGGATTGGGGCCGAGGGGCCTAGGGGGCCGAGGGGCCAAACACACGGGGCCCCGGAGGCCGAGCCTAGGGGCGGGGCCGAGGGGCGGGGCCGAGGGGCCAAACAAGAGGCCGGGCGCAGGGCAGGTACGGAGCCGAGGGGCGTAGGGGGGCCGAGGAGGCCGAGCCTAGGGGCCGAGGGGCCAAACAAGGGGCCGAGGGGCCTAGGGGGCCGAGGGGCCAAACACATGGTGCCGAGGAGGCCTAGCCTAGGGGCCGAGGCTAGGGGCCAAGGGGCCGAGGGGCGGGGCCGAGGGGCCAAACAAGGGGCCGGGCGCAGGGCTAGGTACGGGGCTGGGCGCTGGGCAGGTACGGGGCCGGGCGCTGGGCCCTGAATAGGGGCCGAGGGGCCTAGGGGGCCGGGGGGCCAAACAAGGGGCCGGGGGGCTTAGGGGGCCGAGGGGCCAAACAAGGGGCCGGGCGCAGGGCTCTGAATTGGGGCAGAGAGGCCTAGGGGCCAAGGGGCCAAACAAGGGGCCGGGGGGCCTAGGGGGGGGGGCCGAGGGGCCTAGGGGGCCGAGGGGCCAAACAAGGGGGCGGTGGGGGGCGGGCAAAGGGCTCTGAGTTGAGGCCGAGGGGCCTAGGGGCCGCGTGGCCAAGCAAGGGGACGGGGGGCCTAGGGGGGGGCAGAGGGGCCAATCACACGGGGCCGAGGGGCGGGGCCGAGGGGCCAAACAAGGGGGCGGGGGGCCAGGCGCCGGGCTCTGAGGTGGGGCCGAGGGACCTAGGGGCCGCGGGGCCAAACAAGGGGCCGGGGGGCCTAGGGGGGCCGAGGGGCCTAGGGGGCCGAGGGGCCAAACAAGGGGCCGGGGGGGGGGCCGAGGGGGGGGGCGAGGGGCCTAGGGGGGCCGAGGGGCCAAACAAGGGGCCGGGCTCCGGGCTTTGAGGTGGGGCCGAGGGGCCTAGGGGCCGCGGGGCCAAATAAGGGGCCGGGTGGCCTAGGGGGTGGCCAAGGGGCCAATCACATGGGGCCGAGGTGGGGCCGAGGGGCCTAGGGGCCGCGGTGCCAAACAAGGGGCCGGGGGGGCCTAGGGGGGCCGAGGGGCCTAGGGGGCCGAGGAGCCTAGGGGGCCGAGGAGCCAAACAAGGGGCCGGGGGGCCGGGCTCCGGGCTTTGAGGTGGGGCCGAGGGGCCTAGGGGCCGCGGGGCCAAACAAGGGGCCGGGTGGCCTAGGGGGGGGCCGAGGGGCCAATCACATGGGGCCGAGGTGGGGCCGAAGGGCCTGGGGGCCGCGGGGCCAAACAAGGGGCCGGGGGGGGCCTAGGGGGGCCGAGGGGCCTAGGGGGCCGAGGAGCCAAACAAGGGGCCGGGGGGCCGGGCGCCGGGCTTTGAGGTGGGGCCGAGGGGCCTAGGGGCCGCGGGGCCAAACAAGGGGCCGAGGGGGCCTAGGGGGGCCGAGGGGCCTAGGGGGCCGAGGAGCCAAACAAGGGGCCGGGGGGGGCCTAGGGGGGCCGAGGGGCCAAACAAGGGGCCAGGCGCAGGTGTTGTCGGGCCGGGGCTAGGTGCGGGGCCGGGCGCTGGGCGAGGGACTTAGCCAGGCGCGGGCGTTAGGTACGGGGCCGGGCGCTGGGCAGGAACGGGGCCGGGCGCTGGGCAGGTACGGGGCCGGGCGCTGGGCAGGTACGGGGCCGCGCGCTGGGCTAAGTATGGGGCCCAACGCGGGCGTTATACGGGCCGGGCGCGGGCTAGGTACGGGGCCAGGCGCTGGCGACAGACGGGGCCGGGCGCGGGCTGGGTACGGGGCCGGGCGCTGGCTAGGTACGAGCCGAGCGCGGACGAGAGACGGGGCCGGGCGCGGGCAGGGTACGGGCCGGTCGCGAGGCTAGGAATGGGCCGGGCGCGGGGCTAGGAACGGGGCCGAGCGCGGGCATGGGACGGGCCAGTCGTGAGGCTAGGTACGGGCCGGGCGCGGGGCTAGGAACGGGCCCGAGCGCGAGGCTAGGTACGGGCCGATCGCGGGCTAGGTACGGGGCCAAGCGCATGCGAGGTACGGGCCGGGCGCGGGGCTAGGAACGGGCCGGGCGCGGGCGACGGAATCGACGGGGCCAGCGGGGCCGAGGGACCGAGCTAGGGTCGACGGGCCAAGGGGCCGAGCCTAGGGGCGACGGGCCAAGAGGCCGAGCCTAGGGGCTATGCGCGAGGCCACGGGGCGACAGGCCGGGGCCTAGGCTAGCAGTTACGTAGGTGGTGGGCCCATTAAGGTTAAGGTCCTAGGAAGGTATCACTCTTAATACCATGTTAGAATAGTAGGCGAGGATGAATGACTAGGAAAGGGGGAGGGGTACAAGTAGAATGTCGAGAGAAATTCTGTACCCCCTAAGGCTAAACCCACTATAGCCTAGACAACTGTAAACACATAAACTAAGCCTAGATACAACTAAGCATATATGTTTGACACTTCCTGTCCTGCGTCTGCACACTGACAAAGATGGTGAGTTCTCCTCCGACCTCTTGCGGGACTTTTGTCGTGGGGAGGGCATTCTCCAGTCGTTCACGCTTCCGGCCTCACCGCAGGAAAATGGGATTGCTGAGCGCCGCATTGGCTTAGTCATGGAGGTCGCTCGTACCTCCATGATCCATGTCGCTGCTTCCCATTTTCTGCGGCCGTTTGCGGTCCGGTACGCTGCGCATCAGCTCAACCTCTGGCCCCGTGTCTCCTTGCCGGAGACCTCGCCCACACTGCGCTGGACGGGGGAGGTTGGCGATGCGTAGGTGTTCCGGGTCTGGGGTTCTCGTGCCTTTGTTCGCGATACGTCCGCGGACAAGCTCTCCGCCCGCGCCATTCCCTGCGTCTTCCTTGATTTTGTCCCTGACGCGCCTAGCTGGAAGTTTTACCACCCTTCCTCACGCCGTGTCCTCCCCTCTCAGGACGTCACGTTTGACGAGTCGGTTCCCTTTTACCGTCTCTCCACCTACCGCTCTGCCCCTCTCCCTCCCCCGCCGCTCTTCCTTGCTCCAGGTCCCCCTCCGGTAGACCCCCTCCCTCCTCAGGGTCCTGCTCCCTCAGGTGTGTCTCAGGTAGACCTACCCCCTGGTGCTGTGCCTGGTGAGGTAGATGTAGACTCAGGTGCTGCTAGAGGTACTGCGTCTGGGGGTGCTGAGCCTCGGGGTGTTGAGCCTAGGGGTGCTGAGCCTGGGGGTGCTGAGACTGGGGGTGTTGAGCTTGGGGGTGCTGAGTCGGAGGGTGCGGAGTCTGGGGGTGCTGAGCCTCAGGGTGCTGCTTTGTCTGGAGGTTCTGCTGGTGCTTCGCCGAGACTGTCTCCGCAGTAGCTGCGTGAGTGGCTTGTTCGGCGCGCACGCCTTCGCAGTGGAGCTACTGGAGCTGGAGGTGCTGGAGTTACTACTGGAGCTGGTGTTACTGGAGGTGCTGAAACTACTGGTCCTAAAGGTGCTCGTACCCAGGGTACTGGAGCTGCCGGGACTGGTGGTGTTGGGGGCGCTGGAGCTGGAGACCCTACGGAGTCTGGAGCTGCTGGAGCTGGAGACTCTGGCGCTGGTGGCGCTGGAGCTGGAGGAGCTAAAGTTGGAGGCACTGGCGCTGGAGGCACTGGATTTGGAGGAGCTGGCGCGGGAGGCGCTGGAGCTGGAGGAGTTGGAGCTCTTGACCCTGGCGGCGCTGTGCGGTCGCGACCGTACTTCGTTCCCCTGCTTCAGCAGGTTCTTGGTGTCCCGTCTTCTACTAGCCTTACCCCTCCCCTCCTGTGTCCACCGCCTGACCAATCGCAGCTGCCGTTACAGCCGGCCTCTCCACTGCCAGCTCCTTCTCCTTACACTGAGCAGTCCGGCGGTCTTACGGAGCGTCGTGAGCCTGCGTCTCGTCTTGTCTTGCCTGTTCGCACTGCTCTTCGCGCTCCTCGTTCGCGTCCTCCTCCTGTCCCCGGCACGCACGCTATGGCACTTCGTCCTTCCTCTGTTCCACTGCGTGTTCCTCTGCCGGCTCCTCATGAGTCCTCTCAACCTGAGGTCCCTGACCCTGAGTCTGACCGCGCCTGTGCTACCAGTCCCACTGTCTCTCGTCTCCTTGCCACTGCTGTCACTGACCCTTCCTTTGAGTCTGCTGCTGCGTCTGCCCTCGTTGCTGAGCTGCTTGACTTTGCTGCTGCCTGTCGTCTAGACTACGCCACTGCTCTTGTTGCCAAGTCTGCGTCTGCCAGTCCTCCGTCCGTCGGGGGTGAGTGTGCTCTTGCCACAGACGTCCTCGAGGACCGGCATGAGGACTTTGAGTGCCTTGCAGCTGCTGTACCTCGTTTCGCTTCCATGCTGCTTGCCCCTGAGGGAGACCCGGATTTACCGGACATCCCGACCCTGCGCTCTTACGCAGAGGCGATTACGGGTCCTTACTCCTTTTTGTGGCAGGCAGCCATGGATGCCAAGATGGCATCCTGGAAGTCCACACGCACCTACGTCGACGCAGTTCCCCCATCTAGGGCGAACATAGTCGATGGTATGTGGACTTCCAGGGTGAAGCGGCCGCCGGGTTCTCCGCCTGCCTTCAAGGCGCGTTACGTTGCTCAAGGCTTCAGTAAGCGATAGGGAGTTGACTACTTCCAGACCTTCTCTCCCACCCCGAACATGACTACTCTTCGGGTGTTGCTGCACGTCGCTGCTCAGCGTGACACCAAGAACCTGCTGAAGCAGGGGAACCAAGTACGGTCGCGGCCGCACAGTGTCTCCAGCACCTCCAGCGCCAGGGTTAATAGGTCCAGCTCCTGCAGCCCCAGCGCCTCCGGCGCCAGTGCCTCCAACTCCAGCTCCTCCAGCTTCAACGCCTCCAGCGCCAGCTGCTCCAGGCTACGTAGGGTCTCCAGCTCCAGCGCACCTAACACCACCAGTCCCGGCAGCTCCAACACCACTGGTACGAGGACCTCCAGGACCAGTAGCCGCAGTACCTCCAGTACCGCCAGTTCCAGTAGTAACAGCAGCACCTCCAGCTCATGTGTCCCCAGACCCACCAGCTCCAGGAGCTCCACTCCGACGGTGTGCACGCCGAACAAGCCACTCACGCAGGTGCTGCAAGGACAGTCGCGGCGAAGCACCTGCAGGACCTCCAGACGAAGCAGCACCCCGAGGCTCAGCACCCCCAGACTCCGCACCCTCCGACTCAGCACCCCCAGGCTCAACACCCTCAGGCTCGGCACCCCCTGACCCAGCACCCTCAGACCCGGCACCCCCCGTCTCCGCACCCCCAGACGCAGCACCCCCAGACGCAGCACTTGGAGCAGCACCTGAGCCGACAGCTACTTGAACAGGCGCAGTACCAGGGAGAGGGTCTACGTGAGACACACCCGAGGGAGCAGGACCCTGGGGCGGGAGGGGGTCTACCGGAGGTGGACCGGGAGCAAGGAAGAGCGGCGGGGGCGGGGGAGGGGCAGAGAGGTAGGGGGAGAGACGGTAGAAGGGAACCGACTCGTCAAACGTGACGTCCTGAGACAGGAGGACACGGCACGTGGGGTGGTTAAACTGCCAGCCAGGCGCGTCAGGGACAAAGCCAAGGAAGACGCACGGAATGGCGCGGGCGGAGAGCTTGTCGGCTGACGTATCGTGAACAAAGGCACGAGAACCCCAGACCCGGAACACCGACGCATCGCCAACCTCCCACGTCCAACGCAGTGTGGACGAGGTCTCCGGCAAGGAGACACGGGGCCAGAGGTTGAGTTGATGCGCAGCATACTAGACCGCAAACGGCCATAGAAAATGGGGAGCAGCGGCATGGATCAAGGAGGTACGAGCGACCTCCATGACTAAGCCAATGCGGTGCTCAGCAATCTCATTTTTCTGAGGGGAGTCCGGAAGCGTGAACGACTGGAGAATGCCATCCCCACGACAAAAGTCCCCCAAGAGGTCGGAGGAGAACTCACCACCTCTGTCAGAGTGCAGACGCAGGACAGGAAGGTCCTGGCCGAACCGCTCGCGTAGCATGACGGACTGTGCGGATCCAAGGGAGCAAGACATCAGAGACCTCACCCTTGCTGCGCAAGAGGAAGACTGTGGTGTACCACGTGTAGTCGTCAACTACCAGCAGAAAGTAGCGCTCGCGGCCCTGTCCACTGATGCGGGCTGGGCCCAACACGTCCATGTGGAGAGTCTGCAGGGGAGCAGTCGTCGGGGGAAACGAGGAGGAGTGAGGAGCGGCGCGCTGCCGCCCCTCGACGCAAGGAAGACAGGGCGGGGCAGGCGAGGGCGGTAAGGGAGGCAGAGACCTGGTGAGACTAGAGACAAGGAGACAGGAGTGCATTACAAGAAGGCGTGGCAGGTAGGGGTGACCCAGGTGGTGGTGCCAAAGAAGAGTCTGGTGCGGCAGGAGGCGACACGAGCAAGAGGCGGCTACCTGACCTGACGCGGACACCTGAGCAGACGCAGCTACCTGAGGAGGCTCGGTATCCAGCGTGTACAGACTCGACCTTGGCCGACGAGTGAACGTAGCCAGGTGACGCCCCATCCGTGTGCACGTGCAGATCGACACACGCTGACCCCCAGGAGTGGTGGTAGTGACCATCTCATCCTGAAGGGCAGCTGTACTCACCAAGTTTGTAGAGAACGAGGAGAGGTAAAGGCCTGACAGCGAGCCGGACGTTACCGCCGGACACGGGAGGACAGTGGAGGAACGGGCAACGACCAGGCCCCCAGAGGAGTCAGCTAGTCTGACTGGGACAGGTGCACAGAGAGGAGTGAGAGTGGTGCTATCACGAAAGAAACATCTCGAGGCGCCGGAGTCCAACGTGAAGGTGTGCAAGGCCTCAGCAGGCGCAGTACCAGGGGGAGTACCAGACTCACTAGCACCTAGAGCAGCAGCCGCTATACCTGGGTCAGGTGGCACACACCGGTAACAGTCACCCTCAGCACTAAAAGACAAAGCATACATGGCAGAGATAATAGCATCATAGTCTAGGTCAAAGATAGCAACTCCCGACCTAAGCAACTCCGCCCAGCGAGGGCGCTCGACGTCGTCACCAAACTCAGCACGCCAAGCGTCGTCAAGGCGGGCGAAGCAGCAGTGCTCAGTGTGAAGCCTCCCGCATGTCTGGCCCGCACGGACACCTGTGCAAATGACATACAGGCAGCTCTCACTACCCCCATGCGGCACACGCTGAAACAACCACTCACGGAGCTGCTGGGGCGACTGGGTCTCGCTCCGACGCTGCTGCTGCTGTCGCTGACCACCACCAGGGCCTCCACGTTGAGGTCCAGACCTACCACCACCAGTCCCACCGCCTCCACTGCCACCACTCCCTCCGCTGCCTCCACCGCCGCCACCCGAGCCCCCACTGCCGCCACCAGTCCCACCGCCGCCACCACCTCCACTGCCTCCACCACCTCCACCGCTGCCCCCACCACCGCTCCTACTGCCACCTCCACCTCCACCGCTGCCTCCTCCACCACCTCGGCCACCCTTGCCCTTGCTTCTGCGGCGCTTTGCAGTAGTCGAAGCAGCACCGACGTCCTCAGTAACAGAGATGTCTGCAGCAACAGCAGAGGCAAAGGAGGGGGAAAGGGGGGAGGGGGAGCACCCCTCAAAGAAGGGCGAGCGCAGAGTGCCACGAGCAGCACCTACAGCAACTGCACTAGTCTCAGTTGCGAGGAGATGCTGCTCGAGGAGGTCAACAGTGAGGGAGGTGGGGTCTAGGGAGAGAAAGTGGTCCCTGACAGAGCGAAGAGAGCCAGGGAGGCGAGAGACTATGAAGTAGAGGGTGATGAACATGGGGGCTGGTTTGTGGCAAGGAACTTAGCAGGGACGGTAGGACGGTAGCGAGCATCGCTAGTGCGCAGGTGGGTAACCAGGTCCGCTACTGTGGCAAAAGCCGACAGCTCAGGGAACAGGTAGGGGAGTAGCAGTCTGCCAAGAGCAGCAGTGGCAGGGGAGGAGTAGCGAGCGACGACAGCGTCGTACAGGGCCTGTGCTGTCCTGTGCTGTCCTGTGCTGTCCCAAGTGAGTACATTCGGCCACCGGCAAGTGGTTGCAAATGGCTAAGCGGGCAGTAGCGTCACGAGACAGCCACTGGGAACGAGTCGAACCGTCAGCTGTGGCGGGAGGGGCTGGAGCGACGCCGGACACGTGGTCAAACAGTGAGACACTATCCTTACTATCGCTCAGTAGGTACAGTTGTAGATCGTCGTGCCACGTGTCAAATGCAACCGGTCTGCCCTCATGATCGAAAGCTAGAACTCTAAGCAAAGCCATAGTGGCGCAGGACTCAGGAGCAGCAGTAGCAGCAGTAGTAGTAGCAGTAGTAGCAGTAGGAGCAGTAGCCAAGGGGCCAAGGGGCGGGGCCTAGGGGCCGAGGGGCCAAACACGAGGGTGGCGGGGCCGAGGGGCCGAGGGGCCAAGGGTGCTAGGGGCTGAGGGGCCAAGGGGCGGGGCCGAGGGGCCAAGGGGCGGGGCCAAGGGGCCTAGGGGCCGAGGGGCCAAACACGAGGGTGATGGCCGTGGGGCCGAACAAGAGGGTGGCGGGGCCGAGGGGCCAAGGGGCCAATGGGCCTGGGGGCCGAGGGGCCGAGGGGTGGGGCCAAGGGGCCAAACACAAGGCCGAGGGGCCAAAGGGGCCTAGGGGCCGAGGGGCCGAGGGGCGGGGTCGAGGGGCGCGGCTAGGGGCGACGGGGTCGACGGGGTCGCGGCTAGGGGCGACGGGGCCAACGGGGCCGAGGGGCGCGGCTAGGGTCGACGGGGCCAACGGGACCGAGGGGCGCGGCTAGGGGCGACAGAGTCGACGGGGCCAAGGGGCTGAGTGGCGAAGCTAGGGGCGACGGGGCCATCGGGGCCGAGGGGCCAAGCTAGGGGCGACGGGGTCGACGGGGCCAACAGGGCCGAGGGGCGCGGCTAGGGGTGACTGGGGCGACGGTGTAGGCTATAGTGGGGTAGCCCATAAGGGGTACAACCCAATTAGGGTTAGTACTTGTACCCAACTCTTTCATAGTTTATTCCATTCTCGTTCATTCTTCTGACATGGTTTCAGAGCAGGTCCTCCGCTAGGACCGTTTTTTTTTTCCCTTGGGCCCACCACAGCGCTACCCCGCTAGCCGCCCTCTGCAGCCCTCGCGCTGCCCATACTGCCTGTCACGACAGTTAGGCCCCTAGGCCAGTCGCCCTAGACCCGTTGCTCCGCGGCCCGTCGCCCCTAGGCCCCATTGCCCTCGGCCCCGTCGCCCCTCGGCCCTTCGCCCTAGGCCCCGTCGCCCCGCGGCCCGTTGCCTCTAGGCCCCGTCGCCCTCGGCCCCGTCGCCCCTCGGCCCTACGCCCTAGGCCCCGGCGCCCCGCGGCCCCCGTCACCCTAGGCCCCATCGCCCTGCGGCCCTCATCACCCACGGCCCATCGCAGTAGGCCCCGTTGCCCTCGGCCCCGTCGCCCCTCGGCCCTACGCCCTAGGCCCCGTCGCCCCGCGGCCCCCGTCGCCCTAGGCCCCATCGCCCCGCGGCCCCTAGTTGCCCTAGGCCCCATCGCCCCGCAGCCCCTGTCGCCCTAGGCCCCGTCGCCCCGCGGCCCCCCGTCGCCCTAGGCCCCGTCGCCCCGTGGCCCCCCGTTGCCCTAGGCCCCGTCGCCCCGCGGCCCCCGTCGCCCTAGGCCCCGTCGCCCCGCGGCCCGTTGCCCTAGGCCCCGTCGCCCTCGGCCCCGTCGCCCTAGGCCCGTCGCCCTAGGCCTCGTCGCCCCGCGGCCCGGGCCTTCGTTTCTGACCCCGTGGCCCTTCGTTCCTGGCCCCGCGGCCCGTCGCCCCTAGGCCCCCAGCCCCTTGGCCCCATTTGTTCCTGGCCCCGCGGCCCGACGCCCCTAGGCCCCAGGCCCCTCGGCCCCTTCGTTCCTGGCCACGCGGCTCGTCGCCCCTAGGCCCCCGGCTCCTCGCCCCCCCCCCCCCCCCCCCCCCCCCCCCCATTTTTTCATTCCTGGCCCCGCGGCCCGTCGCCCCTAGGCCCCCCCGGCCCCTCGGCCCGTTGCTCCTGGCCCCGCGGCCCGTCGCCCCTAGGCCCTTGGCCCCTCGCCCCCCCCCCTTCGTTCCTGGCCCCGCGGCCCGTTGCCACTAGGCCCGTTGCTCCTGGCCCCCCGGCCCCTCGGCCCCTCTGCTGCTGCTACTACTACTACTGCTGCTACTACTACTACTGCTACTGCTGCTACTGCCTGCCCTGTGCTCTTCGCTCCCCACTCTGCGTGCTGCGCCACTATGGCTTTGCTTCGAGTTCTTGCGTTTGATCATGAGGGTCGCCCGATCCAGTTTGACACGTGGCTGGACGACCTACAGCTGTACCTACTGAGCGACTCTCTGGACAGTGTTTCTTTGTTTGACCTCGCATCTGGCACTGCTCCCGCCCCTCCCGCTACAGCTGACAGTACGACTTGCTCACAGTGGCTTACTCGCGTCGCTGCTGCCCGCTTAGCCATTCGCAACCACCTGCCGTTAGCCGAAAGCGCTCACTTCGGACAGCACAGGACAGCACAAGCACTATACGACGCTCTCGTCTCTCGCTACTCCTCGCCTGCCACTGCTGCTCTAGGCCGCCTCCTCCTGCCCTACCTGTTCCCCGAGTTGTCCGCCTTTGCCACAATCGAGGACCTGGTTTCCCACCTTCGCGCTAGCGACGCTCGCTACCGCGCTGCCCTCCTAGCAGAGTTCCTTGACAGGGACCCACCCCCGATGTACATCACTCTCTACTTTATAGTCACCCGCCTCCCTGACTCTCTACGCTCTATCAGGGACCACTTCCTCTCCTTTGACCCCACCTCCCTCACTGTTGACCTACTCGAGCAGCACCTCCTTGTTATAGTCACAATAGGCTTGAATGTGCCTAAAACGAAAGATAGAGTGCACAGTCGGATTTCTGCACAGTGGCTTCTAACGTTGATAGCGTTCTGGTCTCAGCTTCAAAAGACCTGATTCAACTTGGATCTGGAGCGTCTTAACGGTGCCTACAATAAGAAATTTAGAATTGGCGACACAGCGACGGTTTGAATGAACAGTATTATGGCAGCCACTATAGTCTTAGAACACAAATTAGGAAAAGTTACGAGTTGGGAATGACTCCCAGCTCCTACAAACCCCAAGAGCCGAGGTACAGTTATGTGGAAAAGTACCACACTGTCCCCAACCACGAAGGGTCTCGAAACTACCCTCCACAAGGGCCTACACCAAGAGAAATGTTACACTACACAAAGTAATGCAACTATTCTCACTATCTTGAAGTTTACCCTTTTGGAGAGCTTCGAAATCACTTGAATATTGAAACCAAGGCTCTGGTTCTTCAAGATAAAATCTTCCTTGAGTTCTTGGAAGTCTGCTGCGCACACCTGCGACACGCCGAATGTTCCACACATGACAAAATAGAAAACCGCACACGACACGCAAACGACGACGTGACACGCGACTAGCGATGACTCGCTATTGACTCAACACACACATTAAAAAATTCATGCCTCATCATTCACACACTATTGTAAGCATGAAATATATATGATCTCATGCTCTGATACCATTCCATGCACACACGCATGCATGTACACGGACAACAAGCCGAATGCAACCCGTAGGGTTGCACCAACAAACTCCCCCTCGGATTGTTGGCCTTAGGATCTTGCTCTCTCAGTTCAGAGCCATCCCAGCCAGCTTGCAATAGTTCCAATGCTACTGCTCCACCAGCCTCTTGGTCATCATGTCAGCTGGCTGCCCCGTCGTCTTCACGTAGCGCAACTCAACTTCACCCGCGGCCACCATGCTCCTCGTCAAATGCCACTTTACTCTCATGTGCTTCGTGAGGCCATGCAACACAGGGTTCTTAGCAAGGGCAATGGCACCCTGGCTGTCACAGAAGAGTGGGGTAGGTCCTTGCTGCTCCTCCCCCAATTCAGCCAACAAACGCCGCTGCCACACAATCTCCCGTACGGCACGGAAGAGTGTCATGTACTCGGACTCCACCGAGCTCAATGCTTGATCCACCTGCTTCTTGCTCTCCCAAGCAGTTGGGCCTCCACCAACATAGAAAATGAACCCTCCAACACTTGTCACGTCCTCTGGTTTCGATGCATAAGAAGCATCCGAGAATGCGGCGAGGAACAAACGCCCGGGTTCAACACCATCCACGCCCTTTTGGCGCCTTTGCGCCGCCGCCGAGTATTGCAGCCCAATCGTCGCTGTTTGGCCAAGATACTTGGCCACCCTCATTCCAGCTGCTACTTGCTCCTCATTGGCCAACTGTCCGGTAGCAAACGCGACGTCCGGTCGCGTGTTTACGCTGCAAACATGAGGCTGCCCACCAACGAGTGAAAACGACGCCTCTTCTCTTCACCAACGCTCTCCTCCTCTGGTCCCTTCACACACTTGAGCCCAGAGGGAAAGGGTGTAGCCACATGGTCTTCACTCTGCCCAAATTTGGCAGCCAATGCCTCCAGGTACTTCCGTTGATGCACCCGCATGCACCGCTTCTCCACATCGCGTTCAATGTGAAGCCCGAGGTAGAAGTTGACGTCACCAAGGGCCTTACACTTGAACTTGTCTTGAAGCTTCAGCATCACCTCCTTCACAAGGTCAGAGGAGGGTGAGAAGATGAGGATGTCATCCACGTACACCACCGTGAAGCTCCTCTACTCCCCCTCGCCAAGCATGAACAATGAGTGATCGGCTGTTGAGGGAGTGAAGCTGATCTCCTCCACTGCCTTGCTCAAGTACCACTGCCTAGGGGCCTGCTTCAGTCCATAAAGGGCCATATTCAGCTTCAAAACTCGGCCACTACCATCATCAAACCCCTCTGCCTGCGCCAAGAAAATCTCTTCTTCGAGAATGCCGTTGAGGAACGCAGTTGTCACGTCCATTTGTTTCACCACCCATCCTTTGATGGTAGCTCCTGCAAGTACGGTTCGCAGCGTCGTTGGCTTCACCACAGGAGCAAACAACTCCTTATGGTCCACCTTCTCCTTCTGCTGGTACCCCTTGGCCACAAGCCTAGACTTGTAGCGCTCGATTTTGCCGTCGGCATCAGCCTTGATCTTGAAGAGCCACTTGGACGTAATTGCCTTACGCCCCTCCGGTAGCTCCACCAATTCCCACATGCCGTTCTCCTCAATGCTCTTCAGCTCACTCTCCATTGCCTTCTTCCACTCCTCAGCATCACTACTCTCCAAGGCCTCCTTGAGAGTTGCTGGTTCCCCCGGCATCTCCACTGGAGAGAAGAACGCGAAGGCACACTCCTCGTAGTCACTCTACTCGTCATCTCCAACTATAAGTGCCGCTCCGGCCAGAGCTGACTTGGCTGGCTTTCCCAATGCATCATAGGTCAGCCTATTAGGGGATTGAATTCTCCTCTTGCCCCTTGTTGTTTTGAGCCATGCCCAAATGTACGGCCCATATCGCCTTGGCACCGAGCTTGTTGTGCCGAAGATGCTTAGGCACAAGCGCCATGCACATGCACCCGAACACCCGAAGCATATCCACCTTTGGCTTCCTTCCAATCCACTCCACATAGGGCACCCATTTGTCTGCTCTGACATGATTCAAGGCTCTGTTCTTGGCCACACACGTGTTCCCCACTGGATCAGGCCAGAAATAGTCGGGTAGCCCGGCTTCAATGAGCAACCCGCGCGCTGTCTCTGTGATTGTCCGGTTCGCTCGCTCGGCGATGCCGTTCATTGCAGGGGAGTATGGCATGGTAAGGGAGTGCCTTATATCATTCTTCTTCAGCCACAATGAGAACTCCTTGCTCAGGAACTCTCCCCCTCGATCGGTGCGAATTGCCTTCACTTGCCGGTCTTGTTGCCGCTCCACCATCGGCAACCAATCGGTCTTCACCGTTTCAGCCACGTCGCTCTTCTTGGACAGCACGTACACCCAAGTTATGCAAGTGTAGACGTCCACTATGGTGAAAAATTACTCAGCTCCAGCAGCTCCAAGCTTCAGGGGGTCCACCACGTCCGTCATCACCTCATCAAGTGGTGCCTTAGCCGTTGCCTCCGAACTAGAGAACGAGTAACGGGTGAACTTGGCTTGCATGCACGTTGGCCAGCCAAGTACCTCATCGGGCTCCCCCTTCATACGTATGCCAGCAACCATCTCATTCTTCACTAGCTACTGCAAGATGGGCAGGGCCACATGCCACATTCACTGATGCAAGGTGAGACAATCACACTCCCCCATAGCCGAAGTCGGATTGGAGAATGCTGCACTCGCAATAGTTCCCCACATGCTCTCTCCGTAGTCCTCCTCCGCTGCTGCCTTGGGGTTATCCTCACCCTTGTGCTGCTCCTTGGCTGCTGCACCACTCTCCTCAAGCTCACACTGTTTCCTGGTCCCTCCAGGTTTGCACTTGTTGGACTCTTTTGCCTTGGCGCCATTGTTTACGCTAAAGCCGCTACCAACCGCTTCACCCTTGGTGCTGACGCTTGCTGCCACTTGACTCTCTTTAGGCGTCGGGACCACAGGTATCTGCCACATCTCGTTGTAGACATCCCTATCCTCATGAAGGTCCCAAAGAGCCCGCTCGCCAATCCTTGCTGTGTAGGTCTTGGCTCCCTTCGAGCTCGTGTCCATGCCGGCCTTTTGCAACCGCCGCACGGAAATCAGGTTGGCAGCAAGGTTGGGCACCCAAAGCACATTCTTGAGGCCCACCATCTTCCCATCAGCACCCTTGAACATGGCCTTGCCCATGCCTTTCCTCTCTGCTCGCTGCCCCAAAGCCGATGTGACATGCTTCACCGGTGACGGTTCAAGTTCGGTGAGCAAGTCCGCACGAGGTGTCATGCTATAGGTAGCGCCGCTATCCATCACCCAATAGTCCAGAGAGTGTAGGGTCACCTTCCCCAGAGCAGCAGGCTCCTCAAAGCTTTCATCCTTTTCTGGTGCAGCCGGTGCTTGCATCGACATGAAGAAGAATTGATCCGGAAAGCGATCGTCCCTTGACTCGCTCTCCTTGTCACCGTTCTTCATATTTGCAGCACAACCTCCGCGACCGCCACGGCCTCCATGGCCTCTTCCTCTCCCTCCTCCTGCTCCTCTACCCTCTTGGCCTTGAGCAAGGATCCATCCATCAGGGAGCTTGAAGCAATCGCGCCACATATGTCCGCTCTTGTGACAGTTGTGGCACTCGCCGTCGAATCGGCCGCGACCGCTTCCGTAGCTCTTGTTGTCGCTGCCGTATCCACCACTCCCGCGGCCTTCATTGAAGTTGTTGCTGCCAAATCTGCCTCCCCCTCGTCCTCTGCCCCTTCCACGGCCATACCCTCGGCCGATGCTTGCTGCTCCGGCGCCATCCGCACTCGCCAACTCACGGCGGCGGAATTCCTCTTGAAGGATCGCTCGCTTCACGTCTTCAAGCGAGAGGCGGGGCAAGTCACGATTGAGGTGGATGATGAGCGAGGACCATGACTCTGGGAGTAAGGCCAGCAACTTGGTCTTCTTTTGGAGCTCACTATAGCAGCCCATGCCTTTGGTCCCTTCTCTGGTTCATACTGGAATGGCTTGATGTGACGGATTTGGCAACTCCCCAACGCTTGCCCAAGTAGGAGATAGCCTTGTGCGCTGTTCCGCACCCACGGGCTCTTCTCCGGGTCGTTCTCGGGGCACTTCTCCATTCCTTCCATCACCTCCAGCAGGTCATAGTGGTCAAATTCATTCTCCATTCTGAAGGATTATTCAGCGAAGTTGTCGCCATTGAACTTGTCAAGCCCAAACACCCTAGGCTCATCCCTAGGTGGGCCAAGACTTGGTTGCACGGGCGCCATGGCTGAATCACGGGGTTGGCCTTGACCTTGGGCTTCTCCACTGCCACCAGCACCTCTGCCACCCCTTTCCTCAAGTTCAGCCATTGTCGAAACTGCTCCAAGGAGCTCTGAGACCACTTGTTATAGTCACATTAGGCTTGAATGTGCCTAAAACGAAAGATAGAGTGCACAGTCGGATTTCTGCACAACGGCTTCAAACGTTGATAGCGTTCAGGTCTCAGCTTTAAAAGACCTGATTCAACTTGGATATGGAGCGTCTTAACGTCGCCTACAATAAGCAATTTAGATTGCATTCATTAAGAATTGACGACACAGCGACGGTTTGAACGAACGGTATTATGGCAGCCACTACAGTCTTAGAACACAAATTAGGAAGAGTTACGAGTTGGGAATGACTCCCAGCTCCTACAAACCCCAAGAGCCAAGTTACAGTGATGTGGAATAGTACCACACTGTCTCGAACCACGAAGGGTCTCGAAACTACCCTCCACAAGAGCCTACACCAAGTAATGAAACTATTCTCACTCTCTTGAAGTTTACCTTTTTGGAGAGCTTCGAAATCACTTGAATCTTGAAACCAAGGCTCTGGTTCTTCAAGATAAATTCTTCCTTGAGTTCTTGGAAGTCTACTGCGCACACCTGCGACACGCCGAACGTTCCACACACGACAAACCGCACACGACACGCAAACGACGACGTGACACGCGACAAGCGATGACTCGCTATTGACTCAACACACACATTCAAAAAATCATGCCTCATCATTCACACACTATTGTAAGCATGAAATTTATATTATCTCATGCTCTCATACCATTCCATGCACACACGCATGCATGCACACGGACAACAAGCCGAATGCAACGCGTAGGGTTGCACCAACACTCCTTGTAGTTGAGACTAGTGCAGTAGCTGTAGGTGCTGCTCGTGGCACTCCGCGCACGCCCTTTTTTGAGGGGTGCTCCCCCTCCCCCCTTGCCACCTCCTACTCCTTTGCTGCTGATGTAGACGTCCTTAGTACTGAGGATGTCGGGGCTGCTACTGCTAGTTCGAAGCGCCGCAGCAGCAAGGGCAAGGGTGGCAGGGGTGGTGGAGGGGGCAGCGGGAGTGGTGGTGGGGGCAGAAGTGGAGGCAGTGGAGGCAGTGGAGGTGGTGGGAGCGGTGGGAGTGGTGGAGGGAGTGGGGGCGTTGGTGGCGGCGGTGGAGGCAGCGGTGGGTGTGGCGGTAGTGGCAGCGGTGGCAGTGGTGGCGGTAGGACTGGAGCTCAGCGTGGAGGTTCTGGAGGAGGCCAGCGGCAGCGGCAGCAGCATCGGAGCGAGACCCCGTCGCCCCGGCAGCTTCTTGAGTGATTGTTTTAGCGTGGGGTGTCTAGGGGTAGTGTGAGCTGCCCGTACGTCATTCGCACGGGTGGCCGATCTGGTCAGACATGCGGGAAGGCGCACATGCAGCACCGCTGCTTCTTCCGTCTCGACGATGCATGGCGTGCTGAGTTAGGTGATGAGGTCGAGCGCCCCCACTGGGCAGAGTTGCTTAGGTCTGGTGTTGCGATCTTTGACCTAGACTATGATGCTATTATTTCTGCTATGGATGCTTTGTCTGCTAGTGCTGACGGTGACTGTTACCGGTGTGTGCCGCCTAATCCAGGTATAGACGCTGCTGCTCTAGGTGCTGGTGAGTCTTCTCTCCCTGGTACTGCGCCTGCTGAGGCCTTGCACACCTTCACGCTGGACTCAGGTGCCTCACGCTGTTTCTTCCGTGATAGCACCACCCTCACTCCTCTCCCTGCACCTGTCCTGGTCAGACTAGCTGATCCCTCCGGGGGCTCGGTCGTTGCCCGTTCCTCCACTATCCTCCCGTGTCCGGCGGCTCCGTCCCGCTCGTGCTGCCCGTCCCACTGTCTCTCATCTCCTCGCCACTGTTGTCACTGACCCTTCCTTTGAGTCTGCTGCTGCGTCTGCCCTCGTTGCTGAGCTGCTTAACTTTGCTGCTGCCTGCCATCTAGATTACGCCACTGCTCTTGTTGCTGAGTCTGCGTCTGCCAGTCCTCCGTCCGTTCGGGGTGAGTGTGCTCTTGGCACGGACGTCCTTGAGGACAGGCAGGAGGACTTTGAGTGTCTTGCAGCTGCTGTACCTCGTTTTGCTTCCATGCTCCTTGCCCCTGAGGGAGACCCGGATGCACCAGACATCCCGAACCCGCGCTCTTACGCAGAGGCGATTACTCCTCTCCGTGGCAGGCAGCCATGGATGCTTAGATGGCATCCTGGAAGTCCTCAGGCACCTACGTCGACGAGGTTCCCCCACCTGGGGCGAACATAGTCGATGGAATGTGGATTTTCAGGGTGAAGCGGCCGCCGGGTTCTCCGCCTGCCTTCAAGGAGCGTTACATTGCTCGAGGCTTTAGTCAGCGATAGGGGATCGACTACTTTCAGACCTTCTCTCCCACCCCGAAGATGACTACTCTTCGGGTGTTGCTGCACGTCGCTGCTCAGCGTGACTACGAGTTGCACTCTCTGGACTTCAGTACAGATTTCTTGCAGGGCAGCCCGCACGAGTCGTTTTCTGCAGGTACCCAGTAGAGCCTCCGGCGGCCAGTCTACGGTCTTCGCCAAGCGCCTCATGAGTGGCACGATACACTGAGGACTATACTTGCGGCTCTTGGGTTTGCTCCTTCTATTGCTGGGCCGTCGCTGTTTCTACGCACCGACACCTTGCTGCCTCCATTCTACGTCCTCGAGTATGCCGACGACCTCGTCTTTGCCACGGCTGACACTGAGGCACTGACCCTTGTGAAGTCGGAGCTGCAGAAGAGACACACCTGCACTGACTTGGGTGAACTGCGCAGCTATCTTGGCTTGGAGATCACCCGGGACAGAGCACGGCGCACCATCACACTTACTCAGTCACACATGGTGCACCAGGTCCTTCAGCGATTCGGTTTCCAGTTCTCCTCGCCACAGCCCACTCCTCTGTCTACCGGCCACTCGCTCTCAGCTCCACCTTCGGACGAGTCCGTAGAGTCAAGTGGTCCGTACCCAGAGCTTGTGGGTTGCCTCATGTATCTGATGACGTGCACACGACCTGACCTCGCGTACCCTCTCAGCCTCTTGGCACGTGGCTCCCGGTGGGCACCGAAAGGTGTACTGGGATGCTGCGAAGAGGGTACTGTGTTACTTGTGCAGTACGTCGGGCATGGGGCTCGTGCTTGGAGGACGGGCTCCAGTTGTCCTCACTGGTCACGCAGACGCTTCTTGGGCTGACGACTCAACTACGCAGCTGTCGTCACAGGGTTACACCTTCAGCCTCGGTTCCGGCTCTGTTTCCTTGTGGTCTACCTCCTCGTCTTCGGTTCTCCGCTTCAGTTGTGAGGCTGAGATCTACGCAGGGGCCATGGCTGCACAGGAGCTACGCTGGCTCACCTACCTGCTGACTGACTTGGGAGAGCAGCCTCGTTTGCCTCCAGTTCTGTATGTAGACAACAAGGCCATGATTGCCTTGTGTCAGGAGCAAAGACTGGAGCACAGAACGAAGCACATTGCTCTACGATACTTCCTTGCTCGAGAGTTGCAGCAGCGTGGCCAGCATCATCTTGTGTACGTGGCCACAAGGGCCAACACTGCTGATCTATTCACAAAGGCACTTCCGCCTGGTGATCATCAGCGCTTCTCTACTGTGTTAGGCCTTGTGCCTACTTTTCCTCACTTGCTCACTGCTTGACTATGCTTGTACTGTGATCTATATATATACCTGCATGCTTACACTTGCTAGGGTATGATCACTGTATTGTTTGTTCTCTTTATATTACACTGCATGTGAACTGGCCTTGTGGCCCTTTGCTTGTGCTCAAACTGTGTGGTGACTTTGTGATCCACCTTGAGCTTGCTTTGCTTTTCTTGACTGGTCTTGTGACCAATTGTTTTCCCCCTCTTTGCCTATGGGGGTGTGTTAGAATGTTATAGTGCTTACACTTGTGTAGGCTATAGTGGGGTAGCCCATAAGGGGTACAACCCAATTAGGGTTAGTACTTGTACCCAACTTTTTCATAGTTCATTCATTCTTGTTCATTCTTCTGACAAAAACTACAGTCTATACTGACAGCTGCAGTCTCAAATACCTCAAATACACGCAGTGTACCAGACCGCAAACGGCCACAGAAAATGGGGAGCAGCCGCATGGATCATGGAGGTACGAGCCACCTCCATGACTAAGCCAATGCGGCGCTCAGCAATCCCATTTTGCTGCAGTAAGGCCGGAAGCGTGAATGACTGGCGGAACCGCTCGCGGAGCTGGAGACGTACTGCACGGATCCAAGGGATCAAGACATCAACAACCTCACCCTTTCTACGCACCGACACCTCGCTGCCGCCGTTCTACGTCCTCGTGTACGTCGACGACCTGGTCTTTGCCACTGATAACACTGAGGCACTGACCCTTGTGAAGTCCGAGTTGCAGAAGAGACACACCTGCACTGATCTGGGTGAATTGCGCAGCTATCTTGGCTTGCAGATCACCCGGGACAGAGCATGGCGCACCATCACATTGACTCAGTCACACATGGTGCACCAGGTCCTTCAGCGCTTCAGCTTCCAGTTCTCCTCGCCACAGCCCACTCCTCTGTCTACCAGCCACTTGCTCTCAGCCTCACCTTCGGTTGAGTCCGTAGAGCCGAGTGGTCAGTACCCAGAGCTTGTGGGTTGCCTCATGTATCTGATGACGTGCACACGGCCTGACCTCGCATACCCTCTTAGCCTCCTGGCTCGCTACGTGGCTCCCGGCAGGCACCGAAAGGTGCACTGGGATGCTGCAAAGAGGGTATTGCGTTACTTGTGCAGTACGTCGGGCATGTGGCTCGTGCTTGGAGGACGGGGTCCAGTTGTCCTCACTAGTCACGCAGACGCTTCTTGGGTTGACGACTCAGCTACGCAGCGGTCGTCACAGGGTTACACCTTCAGCCTAGGCTCTGGCTCTGTTTCCTGGCGGTCTACCCGCTTGTCTTCGGTTTTCGGCTGCAGTTGTGAGGCTGAGATCTACGCAGGGGCCATGGCTGCACAGGAGCTACTCTGGCTCACCTACCTGCTGATTGACTTGGGAGAGCAGCCTCGTTTGCCTCCAGTTCTCGTACGTAGACAACAAGGCCATGATTGCCTTGTGTCAGGAGCACAGACTGGAGCACAGAACGAAGCACATCGCTCTGCGATACTTCCTTGCTCGAGAGTTGCAGCAGCGTGGCCAGCTTCGTCTTGCGTACGTGTCCACTAGGGCCAACACTGCTGATATATTCACCAGGGCACTTCCGCCTAGTGATTATCAGCGCTTCTCTACTGTGTTAGGCCTTGTGGTTAGGGTTAGTACTTGTACTCAACTCTTTCATAGTTCATTCATTCTCGTTCAGTATTCTGACATGGACAACGCACATTTGTGCGCTGTACAGCACGACCAGAAAATCTGGTCGTGCATGATTGTGCACATGGAGGGTGCGCGTGAGTTTCGGGGGGTGCCGAGGAATCCTGAGGGGTGCTCGGGACTGACTCCATATTTCAGTTGAATAAGTGAATCTTGAGCGTGTACTTTTGTTACGTGGCACAGAGAAACTTCGCGGGAAAGCATCGCACTTAACTGAACAGTTCGCATTACAGGTACAAAACGGAAATATTTGTTTTATAACTGTAAATGGTGAGAAAACGGGAATTCCCACACGAGTGATCAAGATTCTACATGTGCGTTCGTGATCGTTCGCGAGACGAATCTGCAAGGGCATTTGGCAGACATCGAAATTGAAGACTGTTATTTCAAGGGCTCGGATCAAGCCAAATTCAAGTGAAGTTTGACAACCATTTTTTCAAGACAGCAAGGCGAATTCCTATAAATGTTGTTAAACAACCGTTTGCTATTTTCCTTTGCATGTGCGTTAGGCGAAATATATATGCGTGCTTGTGCGAAGTTGTAATCAATCTTTTGGTGAATGAAAATTGCTCTATCGACGTATTGGCGCGAGAGCTATTTTGCACACGCACCAATCAATCGTTATCGCTTCCGCAATTGAGCTTTGGAATGCTCTAGTGCACGCCGTCAATATTTACACTTAGGGAACTCCCTCCACAAACAAGGACCCTTGGTTAGGGGCTGGCTTTGCCAGGCACCCGAGCACCCTTGGAGGTGACCCCGTGGGGACTACCTAGTGTGAATAAAAGGTGCATATAGAGCCTCTAGATCCCAAATAGTAAAAAACATGTGGTATCCGAGCTGATGATCTAAGGCTGCCGTTAGGACACCAGGGCGTCGAGCGACAAGGAAGGTTCTTTTGCACAAGCTAATAGTGGAAGCCAAGATACTTGTGACTCAGCATCAACGAGTGGGTGAGTTAGCCTGGGCTCCCTATTGAAGGAGGTGCTCAAGAATTTTGTCGTCGACAAGTTCAACGGCAACAACTACGACGATTGGGCGTGGAAAATGCAGCTATATTTTTGGAAAGTCGGCTTGTTGAAGCTGATGTCGGGCGCGGAAAAGACGCCGGACGACCTCAACCTTCAAGAGGAGTGGGACGAGCATGCCGTTGCCGGCTACTACCTTCTCTCGCAAAGCCTGGAGCTGAACCAGCGGTCACACGTGATGCATCTGCTAGAAGCTGCACGTGGAGCTGATTGCGGGCCACGAGCTTGGAAGGTGCTAAAGGAGCTGCACGCGCCAACCTCGGTGGTTGCAACGCTCATGTTGGAGCGTGAGTTGGCGGCATTGCGCCTGAGTGAGGGGGAGCCGATTCAACCGGTTCTCGACAAGATGCGGGAGTTGTATGCAAAGTTGTAGATTGCGGGCATCACATTCCCGGAGAAAACAAAGTGTCTGCGGATGCTATCACTGCTGCCCGAGTCTTGACTGCAATTCACGAGTGGACTGAGCCTTCCTCAAAACGAGAAGAGAGTACAGTTCAAGCAGAGTCAAGAAGTAAGCAAGTGAGGCACAGTAGGTACAAGGCCTAGAACAGTGCAGAAACGCTGATGATCACAAGGCTGAAGTGCCTTGGTGAAAACATCAGCAGTGTTGGCCTGAGAGGCCACGTAAGCAAGACGAAGCTGACCACGCTGCTGCAACTCTCGAGCAAGGAAGTAGCGCAGAGCAATGTGCTTCGTTCTGTGCTCCAGTCAGTGCTCCTGACACAAGGCAAGCATGGCCTTGTTGTCGACGTACAGAACTGGAGGAGAACGAGGTGCCTCTCCCAAGTCGGTCAACAGGTAGGTGAGCCAGCGTAACTCCTGTGCAGCCATGGCCCAGCGTAGATCTCAGCCTCACAACTGGAGCTGAGAACAGAAGAAGAGCGGGTAGACCACCAAGAGACAGAACCGGAACCAAGACTGAAGGTGTAACCCAGTGACGACCGCTGCGTAGCCAAGTCGTCAACCCAGGAAGCGTCTGCGTGACCAGTGAGGACAACTCGAGCCCGTCCTCCAAGCACGAGCCCCATGCCCGATGTACTGCACAACTAGCGCAACACCCTCTTCGCAGCATCCCAGTGCACCTTTCGGTGCCTGCCGGGAGCCACGTAGCGAGCCAGAAGGCTGAGAGGGTATGCGAGGTCAGGTCGTGTGCAAGTCATCAGGTACATGAGGCAGCCCACAAGCTCTGGATACGGGCCACTCGGCTCTAGGGACTCGTCCGAAGGTGGAGCTGAGAGCGAGTGACCGGTAGGCAGAGGAGTGGACTGTGGCGAGGAGTACGTGAAGCCGAAGCGCTGAAGCACCTGCTGCACCATGTGTGACTGAATCAAGGTAATGGTGCGCTGTGCTCTGTCCCGGGTGATCCGCAAGCCAAGATAGCTTGTCAGCTCACACTGGTCTGTGCACGTGTGTCTCTTCTGCAGCTCGGACTCCACATGGGCGAGTGCCTCAGTGTCAGCAGTAGCAAAGACGAGGTCGTCTACGTACACAAGAACATAAAACGGCGGCAGAGTGGTGTTAGTGCGTAAAAACAGAGAAGGGTCAGCAGTGGAAGGAGCAAAACCAAGAGCAGCAAGAGTCATCCTCAGTGTGTCGAGCCACTCACGCGGTGCCTGGCGGAGACCGTAGACTGGCCGCCGGAGGCTCCACTGGGTACCAGCAGGAAACGACCTAGTGAAGCCAGGTGGGCGGCGCAGCCAGATCTCCTCGTGCAGGCTGCCCTGTAGGAAGGTTGTGCTGAAGTCAAGCGAGTGGAGCTCGTAGTCACGCTGAGTGGCAACGTGCAGCAGTACCCGAAGAGTGGTCATCTTCGGGGTAGGGGAGAAGGTCTGGAAGAAGTCAACTCCATGTCGCTGACTGAAGCCACGTGCGACGTAACGCGCCTTGAAGACAGGCGGAGAACCCGGCGGCCGCTTCACCCTGAAGATCCACATGGCACTGACGATGTTCGCCCCAGGCGGGGGAACCTCGTCGACGTAGGTGCCTGTGGACCTCCAGGAAGCCATCTCGGCGTCCATGGCTGCCTGCCACTGAGAGGAGTAGGGACCCTCTATCGCCTCTGCGTAAGAGCGCGGGGTCGGGATGTCTGGTGCATCCGGGTCTCCCTCAGGGGCAAGCAGCATGGACACGAGATGAGGTACAGCAGCGGCAAAGCCCTCAAACTCCTCCTGTCTGTCCTCAAGAACGTCCGTGCCAAGAGCACACTCACCCCCGACAGACGGAGGACAGACAGACGCAGACGCAGACTCAGCAACAAGACTAGTGGCGTAGTCTAGGCGACAGGCTGCAGCAAAGTCAACAAGCTCAGCAACGAGAGCAGACGCAGCAGTGGACTCAAATAAAGGTTCAGTGACAACAGTGGCCAGAAAACGCGTGACACTAGGACTAGCAGCACGAAGGGAGTCAGACTCCGGGTCTGGACCGTCAAGAAGAGAGGACTCAGGAGGAGACGGCAGAGGGACACGCTGTGGAGCAGTGGAAGGACGCAGTGTCATAGAGCGAGTGCCAGGGACAGGAGGAGGACGCGGACGCGAAACACGACGACCAGCGCGAACAGTGCGGACAGGCGACTCAGAACGAGACTCAGGGGACGCAGGATGCGACTCAGGCTCACGTCGCTCCGTAAGACCTCTAGTCGGTCCAGAGTAAGGAGAAGGACCAGGCAGTGGAGAGAACGGCTGTAACTGCGACTGTGACTGGACAGGCGGTAGACTCATTAAAGGAGGAGTAGGACCAGGAGAAGGCGGTAGACCAAGAATCTGCTGAAGGAGCGGAACGTAGTACGGCCGCGGCCGCGCAGCTCTCGAAGCAGCAGAGACAGCACCAGTACCCTCAGCTCCAGGGTCTCCAGGAACAGCTCCCGCAGCACCACCAGCTCCAGTACCTGTAGCTCCAACGCCTGCAGCACCACCAGCCTCAGCAGCTCCAGTACCTCCAGTACGAGCACCTCCAGGACCCGCGGCTCCAGCAGCTCCAACACAAGCAGGACATCCAACAGCTCCAGCACCAGCAGCACCTCCAGCAGCTCCAGCACCACCAGCACCTCCAGCATCACCAGCACCAACAGCACCTCCAGCAGCTCCAGCACCAGCAGCACGGCGACAGCGCCGAGCGTACCACTCACGAAACCGCTTCGGAGAGAGGGGCTCCCACCGCAACAGGAAACCCGGAGAACCTCCAGGCTCAGCACCCCCAGGCTCCACACGCTCAGGCTCAGCACCCCCAGAATCCACACGTTCAGGCTCAGCAACCCCAGGCTCCGCACCCCCAGTCCCCGCACGCGCAGGCTCAGCACCCCGAGCAGCACCTGAGTCGACAGCTACCTCGACCGGCTTGGCAGGGTCTACCTGAGACACACCTGAGGGGGCAGGACCCTGAGGGGGGAGGGGGTCTACCGGAGGAGTACCTGGTGGTAGGAAGAGTGGCGGGGGGGGGGGGGGAGAGAGGCAGTGCGGTAGGGAAAGAGACGGTAGTAAGACACCGACTCGTCAAACGTGACGTCCTGAGAGGACAGAACACGACGCCATGTGGGGTGGTAGAACTGCGTCAGGGGAGAAGCCAAGGAAGACGCAGGGAACGGCACGGGAGGACAGCTTGTCCGCTGAAGTATCGCAGACAAAAGCTCGAGATCCCCAGATACGGAACGCGGACGCATCGCCAACCTTCCCCATCCACCGCAGAGTAGGTGTGGTCTCCGGCAAGGAGACACGAGGCTGAAGGTTGATCTGATGCGCAGCGTACTGAACCGCGAACGGCCACAGAAAATGGGGAGCAGCCGCGTGGATCATGGACGTACGAGCGACGTCCATGACCATGCCAATGCGGCGCTCAGCAATCCCATTTTGCTGCGGGGAGGCCGGAAGCGTGAACGTCTGGCGGATGCCCTCCGCACGACAGAAGGCCCTCAGGAGGTTGGAGGAAAACTAACCACCTCTGTCTGAGTGCAGATGCAGAACAGGAAGGTCCGAGCCGAAACGCTCGCTGAGCTGGCGACGAGCATCGCGGATCCAGTCGATCAACACCTCAGGGACCTCACCCTTGCTGCGCAAGGGGAAGACTGTGGTGTAACGCGAGTAGTCGTCAACGACCAGCAGGAAGTAACGCTCGTGACCCTGTCCACGGACGCGGTCTGGGCCCCACACGTCCATGTGAAGAGTCTGCAGAGGAGCCTATGTCGGAGGGAACGTGGAGGAGTGAGGAGCGGCGCGCTGCCGGCCCTCAACAGAAGGAACACAGGTAGGGGCAGGCACCGGAGGAAGGGAAGGGAGGGACCGGGGTAGACCTGAGACAAGGGTACGGGAGGCCATACCTCGAAGACGAGGCAAGGAAGGGCGCGCGACGGCGCAGGTAAGGCAGGCGCAAGGCGCGCTTCGGGTAGGGCAGGAAAAAAAAATTCGTGGTGGGCCCTAAAAAAAACGTTCCCACAAGGGAACCTGCTCTGATACCATGTCAGAATCAGGAACGGAATGGATGAACTTGGAAACAGGTGGGTACAAGTAGGAAACCTAAAAGTGTTGTACCCTATATGAACTACCCCACTACAGCCTAGATAGACTATAGAATATAAGTTTGACACTGTCCACCAATGCCTTGAGGCGTCAGCCTTTGCAGAGCACCTCGAGGTGTAGTGGCTGCTGCTGCTACGAGTAACCAAAAATGGTCTCACTAATAGGGTCATAGGGTACATCAAAATAATAATATGTATTCCCTAATCCCGAATCTGCACTCTCTACTTCCAACTTTACATTGGGGGGTAGAAGGTTTTCCTCGAGGCCGATACAGCTTCCCCTAAGCCTTTGAAGCTGTCTAGGCATCAGTTGTGGAAAATGGGGAGCCTTAACACGGTGCTGCTGGGAGAGAATATTAACTCCTTGGAATGCTCGACCATTTTCAACGCTCCGAAGTTATTTTCCCAGCTTTGCAGGTACCTGAAATATTTCGAAAGGCTTTCTCTTGGCCTCTAACTCTCCCTTCAATTTTTCAAAGGCTTTAAAACCATGAGAGATAATATTCTTAGTTAAGGTATCTTTGTAGGATAACTTATACGCTCGGGATTGTTCGGCTGTGGTTTCCCGGTCGGTTCAGAGTCTTTCTTCGCGGAGTTTACTTTTGTCTCGGCGATTTCACCTGATGCCGGCCGTTCGTGACGTTTTAAATTCGCGCCATCATATTATCTTTTTTTTTGCCCGCTCCGAAGTCGTCACGTCGCCGACTTTTATTTCTTTTTTTCTGGATCTTTTCACGATCGCCAACTCGACCCGCGGGTATTGGCGATTCTCGTTTGTTTACTTTGGGGGTGCCGCAGTGTTTTCACCGTGAAGTTACTTTCATTTTTCAACACGCCAAGATTCGATGCCCTGCTGCGCCGCAGAACTCGCACAGTTCATTTTTTGTCGGCCGCTGCTTCGCGTCGACCTTGTCGATGTCCATCGCGTCGGCAATTGTGGGGGGGGGGGGGGGGGGGATCGCTCCGTGTCGGAATTCTTGTATGGCCCTTGCATCGTGTTTCATGTTGACCCTTGGTCAATGCATCGAACAGTTCGGCTGCGCAAACCATGTCCCTGTAGCTACCACAGTTCGCTGTGATAACCTGTCGGCAGAATTTGTTTTTTAGTCCGATCGTGTACGCCTATATTTTTTCTCCCTCGGGCAGGTCGTCGATGCGATTGAAAACAAAAATCCATCTGTTGCATGTACTCTGCCACACTACCGAATTGTCAGTGCCGATGAATCTCTTGCTGCACTATGTACGAACTGTTGATCGGTTCAAAACATTTGATGTAGGTTGCCCGAAACTGCGCCCATGATCCTTCTCCTCGGATTTCGCTGCTATTGTAGATCCATTCGAGTGTCGAGCCTCGTAATAGTGTTGCCGCGAGCTGTATCCTCATCGCGTCGTCTATCGAGGTCGTGCATCCAACGGCCTCAAAATAAATTTCGAGTGTCGTGATGAATCTCCTCACGTCGGTTTCTTTCGCGCTCGTATCGAACGCCTCTAGTAGCCTGAGACGAGCAGCTTTGAGATTCACTGTAGCGGGTGTCGCTACTGCAGTTTGAAATGTCCGTGTCGTCGCCTCTGCTGCTGCCATCACTGCTGCATTCGGTACTGCTGTGGCGGCTGCCTACTGGTTCGCGAGCATCGTATAGATTCGCTGAAGCGTCTCGCGCATCTGGTCTTGCTCGGCGCGGAGTGCTGCAATTTCTTGAACGAAATTGTCGCCTTGCCCCTCCATGCGTGACATGCGTGTTCAAAAATCAGGTTCAGGGGGACCGAAAAGTAACGCGGATCTGGTTCTACATACCCGAATCTGCAGGTCCCGAAGAAACATTACGTCCTTTTGTATTTTGCTGGCTTAAATTATTTTGCTAGAGAGTCATATGATAGATGACTGTCTTGTACGGTTTGGCGTTTTTTTTTTTTTTTTCTAGGATCGAAGATTTCAATGTAAATATTTTTGCCCTCTCAAATTTCTGAAGGCTCGGTTTAGTGGTTGAAGACTGTCCCAGGGTCAGGATCGATAGAATCAAGTTTATAAAGTAAATTATGATCATTTGGGTACAACAGAAGGCAAAGTAACCAGTTGTTACGCGAAGGTTCCGCGGGTTGCGAAGCGTCCCGAACAGTTCCTTCCCGAATTCGGTAGTAGCATCTCGGTGGCAACCGAAAAGCACAGATTTTGGTGCACGTAATTAGTTCAGTGCTTATAGTTATAATAAATATGGTTTAGCAACAAAACTAGGAAAACAAGCAAAACCAAGGACGATTTGAATAAGCAAGATAATGCAAGGTAATGTAAATACAGGTAAGGCTAGCCGTCGTACTCTCATACCCATCATCCACGCTGTCAAACCTCAACTTTGACATGCCCTACGACACATACAGCAGAAGCGCGTGCATGTCAGTGTTCTCCATACTGCGCTGGAAACTGACGGGCATATGAAAAAGTGTCGAAAATGGGACGTGTTGATTTTTTTTTGTGGGATTACGTCATGTTTTGTCGATCAAACCAGATGTAGGGGTCTTCCACTGCAGTTCATGTCAGAGGTCCACTGGTGATCCCCGATTGATCCTAGGGAAGGGTTACAGGCTCGTTGTCCTGGGGGGTTATGGGCGCACTGACCCGCTACTTAACAAGCCCTTTTATCCCAGTGGTCTAGTGACTGGGATTTTGACAGTTCACACACGCCCTAACTCGGCGAACAAAGAATTTCACTCAAAAGTAACAATGTTTTGCGCGATCATTTGGACACATGTACAAAATGGTAGACTCCATTTTACCAAGGGTAAATGTCATAATGTTATATAGCTTATATTGTGTAGGCTATAGTGGTGTAGCCCATAAGGGGTACAACCCAATTAGGGTTAATACTTGTACCCAACTCTTTCATAGTTCATTCATTCTCGTTCATTCTCTTGACATGGTTTCAGAGCAGGTCCTCTGCTAGGACCGTTTTTTTCCTTGGGCCCACCACTACACAGCCCTTAGCGACCCTCGTGTCGCCCCTTGGCCCGTCGCCCCTAGGCCCGTTGCCCCTAGCTTGGCCCGTTGGCCCTAGCCAGCCCGCCCCTAGCTCGGCCCGTCGCCTCTAGCCCGGCCCGTCGCCCCTATCCTACGCGCCCAGCCCGTCGCCCCTAGCAATCACGCACCCGGCCCGTCTCCCCTAGCCTACGCGCCCGGCCCGTCGCCCCTAGCCTACGCGCCCTGCCCGTCGCCCCTAACCTACGCGCGCCCGGCCCGTTGCCCCTAGCCTACGCGCGCCCTGCCCGTCGCCCCTAGCCTACGCGCCCTGCCCGTCGCCCCTAGCCTAGGCCCGACCGTCGCCCGTCGCCCCTGGCCCCGCGGCCCGTCGCCCCTAACCTAGGCCCCGGCCCCGTGGCCCTTCACCCATCGACCCTAACCTAGGCCCCAGCCCCTCGGCCCGTGGCCCGTCGACCCCCCCGCGGCCCCGCGGCCCGTCGTCCCTATCCTAGGCCCTGGCCCCGAGGCCCGTCGCCCGTTGATCCCCCTAGGCCCGGCCGTAGCCCATCGCCCCTGGCTCCGGCCCGACGCTCTCGGCCCCGCGGCCCGTCACTCCAGGCCCCAGGCCCCTCGGCCCCAGGCCCCTCGGTCCCTTCTTTCCTGTCCCCGCGGCCCGACGCCCCTAGGCCCCCGGCCCCTCGCACACCCCCCCCCCCCCCCCCCCCCCCCCCCCTTTTATACCTGGCCCCACGGCCCGTCGCCCCTAGGCCCCCGGCCCCTCGGCCCCCCTTTGTACCTGGCCCCGCGGCCCGTCGCCCCTAGGCCCCAGGCCCCTCGGCCCCCCTTGTTCCTGGCTCCGTGGCCCGACGTCCCTAGGCCCCCGGCCCCTCGGCCCCCTTTGTATCTGACCCCGCGGCCCGTTGCCCCTAGGCCCCAGGCCCCTCGGCCCCTTTGTTCTTGGCCCCGTGGCCCGACGTCCCTAGGCCCCCGGCCCCTCAGCCCCCCTTTGTACCTGGCCCCGCGGCCCGTCGCCCCTAGGCCCCAGGCCCCTCGGCCACTTCGTTCCTGGCCCCGCGGCCCGACGCCCCTAGGCCCCCAGCCCCTCGGCCCCTGCTACTACTGCTGCTGCTACTACTGCTACTGCTGCTCCTGTGTGCTGCGCCACTATGGCTTCGCTTCGAGTTCTCGCATTCGATCATGAGGGCAGACCGATTCAGTTTGACACGTGGCTCGACGACATGCAGCTGTACCTACTAACGATTCTAAGGACAGTATTTTGCTGATTGACCTCACGTCAGGCGCCGCTCCTGCCCCTCCCGCCACAGCTGACAGTTCGACTCGCTCAAATTGGCTTATTCGCGACGCTGCTGCCCGCTTAGCCATTCGCAACCACCTGCCGTTAGCCGAATGCGCTCACTTCGGACAGCACAGTACGGAACAGGCCCTGTACGACCCTGTAGTCTCTCGCTACTCCTTGCCTGCCACTGCTGCTCTAGGCCGGCTGCTACTGCCCTACCTGTTCCCCCGAGCTAACAGCCTTTGCCACAGTAGAGGACATTATGTCCCACCTGCGCACTAGTGACGCTCGCTACTGCGCTATCGTCCCTGCTGAGTTCCTTGACAGGAACCAGCCCCCGATGTTCATCACCCTCTACTTCATAGTCACTCGCCTCCCTGACTCGCTTCGCTCTGCCAGGGACCACTTTCTCTTACTTGACCCCACCTCCCTCACTGTTGACCTACTCGAGCAGCACCTCCTTGCAGCTGAGACTAGTGCAGTTCCTGTAGGTGCTCCTCGTGGCACTCCGCGCCCGCCCTTCTTTGAGGGGTGCTCCCCCTCCCCACTTGCCCCCTTCTACGCCTCTGCTGCTGCTGCAGACATCCCTATTGCTGAGGACATCGGGGCTGCTTCTGCTAGCACGAAGCACCGCAGCAGCGAGGGCAAGGGTGGCAGGGGTGGTGGAGGTGGCAGCGGGAGTGGTGGTGGGGGCAGCAGTGGAGCTGGTGGAGGCAGTGGAGGTGGAGGCAGCGGTGGGAGTGGCGGCAGTGGCGGCGGTGGGACTGGTGGTGGTAGGACTGGAGCTCGGCGTGGAGGTTCTGGAGGTGGCCAGCGGCAGCGGCAGCAGTGTCGGAGCGGGACCCCTATGCCCCAGCAGCTTAATGAGTGGTTGTTTCAGCGTGGTACGTCTGGGGGTAGTGATAGCTGCCCGTATGTCATTCGCACGGGTGACCGTGCTGGTCAGACATGCAGGAGGCTTCACACTCAGCACCGCTGCTTCTCCCGGCTCGACGACGCTTGGCGAGCTGAGTTTGGTGTCGAAGTCAAGCGCCCTTGCAGGGCAGATCTGCTTAGGTCTGGAGTTGCTATCTTTGACCTAGACTTTGATGATATCCTTTCTGATATGTATGCTTTGTCTGTTAGTACTGAGGGTGACTGTTACCGGTGTGTGCCACCTAACCCAGGTATAGAGGCTGCTGATCTAGGTGCTAGTGAGTCTGGTACTCTCCCTGGTACTGCGGCTACTGAGGCATTGCACACCATCACGCTGGACTCAGGTGCCTCACGCTGTTTCTTTCGTGACAGCACCACTCTCACTCCTCTTCCTGCACCTGTCCCGGTCTGACTGGCTGACCCCTCCGAGGGCCTGGTCGTTGCCCGTTCCTCCACTGTCCTCTCGTGTCCGGCGGTTCCGTCCGGCTCACTGTCAGGTCTTCACCTCCCCTCGTTCTATACGAACTTGGTGTGTACCGCTGCACTCCAGGATTCGATGGTCACTACCACCACTCCTGGGGGTCAGCGTGTGTCGATCTGCACGTGTACACGGACGTGTCGTCATCTGGCCACGTTCACTCGTCGGCCAGGGTGGAGTCTGTACACACTGGCTACCGAGCCTCCTCAGGTAGCTGCGTCTGCTCAGGTGTCCGCGTCAGGTCAGGTAGCACCCCCTTGCTCGTGTCGCCTCCTGTCGCACCAGACTCTTCTATGGCACCCCCGCCTGGGTCACCCCTCCCTGCCACACCTTCGTGGCATGCACTCTCGCCTCCTTGTGTCTGGTCTCCCCAGGTCTCTGCCTCCCCCACCGCCCTCGCCTGCTCCGCCCTGCCTTCCTTGCGTCGAGGGGCGGCAGCGCGCCGCTCGTCACTCCTCCTCGTTTCCCCCGACGACTGCTCCCCTGCAGACTCTCCACATGGACGTGCGGGGCCCTACCCGTGTCACTAGACAAGGTCGCGAGCACTTGTTTCTGCTGGTCGTTGACGACTAAACACGGTACACCACGGTCTTCCCCTTGCGCAGCAAGGGTCAGGTCGTTGATGCCTTGATCCCTTGGATCCGTGCAGTCCGTCTCCAGCTCCGCGAGCGGTTCCAGCAGGACCTTCCTGTCCTGCGCTGCGCATCTGCTCAACCTCTGGCCCCGTGTCTCCTTGCCAAAGACCTCGCCCACACTGCGTTGGACAGGGAAGGTTGGCGATGCGTCGGTGTTCCGTGTCTGGGGTTCTTGTGCCTTTGTCCGCGATACGTCCGCGGACAAGCTCTCCGCCCGAGCCATTCCCTATGTCTTCCTTGGCTTTTTGTCTAACGCGCATGGATGGCAGTTTTACCACCCTACCTCGCGCCGTGTCCTCCCCTCTCAGGACGTCACGTTTGACGAGTCAGTTCCCTTTTACTGTCTCTTCCCCTACCGCTCTGTCCCTCTCCCTCCCCCGCCGCTCTTCCTTGCTCCAGGTCCCCCTCCAGTAGACCCCCTCCCTCCTCAGGGTCCAGCTCCCTCAGGTGTCTCTCAGGTAGACCCACCCCCTGGTGCTGTGCCTGGTGAGGTAGCTGTAAACTCAGGTGCTGCTAGAGGTACTGCGTCTGGGGGTGCTGAGCCTGGAGGTGCTGAGCTGAGACTGAGGGTGCTGAGCCTGGGGGTGCTGAGACTGGGGATGCTGAGCCTTGGGGTGCTGAGAATGGGGGTGCTGAGCCTAGGGGTGCTGAGCCTGTGGGTGCTGAGCCTGAGTGTGTTGAGCGTGGGGGTGCTGATTCGGAGGGTGCGGAGACTGGGGGTGCTGAGCCTCGGGGTGCTGCTTCGTCTGGAGGTTCTGCTGGTGCTTCGCCGAGACAGTCTCCGCAGCAGCTGCGTGAGTGGCTTGTTCGGGCACGCATGCCTTTGGAGTGGAGCTACCGGAGCTGGAGGTGCTGGAGTTACTGCTGGAGCTGGTGTTCCCGAAGGTACTGCGGCAACTGGTCCTGGAGGTGCTCGTACCCGGGGTACTGGAGCTGCCAGGACTAGTGGTGTTGGGGGCGCTGGAGCTGGAGACCCTACGGAGTTTGGAGCTGCTGGAGCTGGAGACTCTGGCATTGGTGGCGCTGGAGCTGGAGGAGCTGGATGTGTTGATCCTGGCGGCGCTTTGCGGCCACGACCGGACTTCGTTCCCCTGCTTCAGCAGGTTCTTGGTGTCCCGTCTTCTCCTAGCCTTTCTCCTCCCCTCCTGTGTCCACCGCCTTACCAGTCGCAGCTGCCGTTGCGGCCTCTCCACTTCCAGCTCCTTCTCCTTACACTGAGCAGTCCGGAGGTCGTAGAGAGCATCGTGAGCCTGCGTCTTGTCCTGCCTCGCCTGTTCGCACTGCTCATCGCGTTTCTTGTTCGCGTCCTCCTCCTGTCCCCGGCACGCACGCTATGGCACTCCGTCCTTCCTCTGTTCCACTGCGTGTTTCTCTGTCGCCTCCTCATGAGTCCTCTCTTCCTGCCGTCCCTGACCCTAAGTCTGACCGCGCTCATGCTACCAGTCCCACTGTCTCTCGTCTCCTCGCCACTGCTGTCACTGACCCTTCCTTTGAGTCTGTTGCTGCATCTGCCCTCATTGGTGAGCTGCTTGACTTTGCTGCTGCCTGTCGTCTGGACTACGACACTGCTCTTCTTGCTGAGTCTGATTCTGCCAGTCCTCCGTCCGTAGGGGGTGAGTGTGCTCTTGGCACGGACGTCCTTGAGGACAGGCAGGAGGACTTTGAGTGTCTTGTAGCTGCTGTACCTCATTTCGCTTCTATGCTGCTTGCCCTTGAGGGAGACCCGGATGCACCAGACATCCCGAACCCGCGCTCTTACACAGAGGCGATTACGGGTCCTTACTCCTCTCAGTGGCAGGCAGCCATGGATGCCGAGATGGCATCCTGGAAGTCCACAGGCACCTACGTCGACGAGGTTCCTCCACCTGGGGCGAACATAGTCGATGGCATGTGGATTTTCAGAGAGAAGCGGCCGCCGGGTTCTCCGCCTGCCTTCAAGGCGCGTTACATTGCTCGAGGCTTGAGTCATCGAAAGGGGTTTGACTACTTCCAGACCTTCTCCCCCACCCCAAAGATGACTACTCTTCGGGTGTTGCTGCACGTCGCTGCTCTGCGTGACTACGAGTTGCACTCTCTGGACTTCAGCACAGCTTTTCTGCAGGGCAGCCTGCACGAGGAGATCTGGCTGCGCCGCCCACCTGGCTTCACTGGGTCGTTTCCCGCAGGTACCCAGTGGAGCCTCCGACGGCCAGTCTACGGTCTCCGCCAGGCGCCTCGCGAGTGGCACGACACGCTGAGGACTACACTTGCGGCTCTTGGGTTTGCTCCTTCTACTGCTGACCCGTCGCTGTTTCTCCGCACCGACACCTCGCTGCCACCGTTCTACGTCCTTGTGTACGTAGACGACCTCGTCTTTGCCACTGCTGACACTGAGGCACCCACCCATGTGAAGTCGGAGCTGCAGAAGAGAAACACCTGCACTGACCTGGGTGAACTGCGCAGCTATCTTTACTTGCAGATCACCCAGGACAGAGCATGGCGCACCATCACCCTGAGTCAGTCACACATGATGAACCAGGTCCTTCAGCGCTTCGGCTTCCAGTTCTCCTCGCCACAGCCCAGTCCTCTGTCTACCAGCCACTCGCTCTCAGCTCCACCTTCGGACGAGTCCGTAGAGCCGAGTGGTCCGTACCTAGAGCTTGTGGGTTGCCTCATGTACCTGATTACGTGCACACGACCTGACCTCGCGTACCCTCTTAGCCTACTGGCTTGCTACGTGGCTCCCGGTAGGCACCAAAAGGTGCACTGGGATTCTGCAAAGAGGGTATTGTGTTAGTTGTATAGTACGTCGGGCATGGGGCTCGTGCTTGGAGGACGGGGTCCAATTGTCCTCACCGGTTATGCAGACGCTTCTTGGGTTGACGACTCAGCTACGCAGCGGTCGTCACAGGGTTACACCTTCAGCCTTGGCTCTGGCTCTATTTCCTGACGGTCTACCCGCTCGTCTTCGGTTCTCAGCTCCAATTGTGAGGCTGAGATCTACGCCGGGGGCATGGCTGCACAGGAGCTACGCTGGCTCACCTACCTGCTGACCGACTTGGGAGAGCTGCCTCGTTCGCCTCCAGTTCTATACGTAGACAACAAGGCCATGATTGCCTTGTGTCAGGAGCACAGAGTGGAGCACAGAACAAAGCACATCGCTCTACGATACTTCCTTGCTCGAGAGTTGCAGCAGCGTGGCCAGCTTCGTCTTGCTTACGTGGCCACTAGGGCCAACACTGCTGATATATTCACCAAGGCACTTCCGCCTGGTGCTTATCAGCACTTCTCTACTGTGTTAGGCCTTGTGCCTACTTTGCCTCACTTGCTCACTGCGTGACTTTGCTTGTACTGTGATCTGTATATATACCTGCATGCTTACACTTGCTAAGGTATGATCACTGTTTTGTTTGTTATTTTTATATACCTCTGCATGCGAACTGCGTAGCAAAGTCGTCAACCCAGGAGGCGTCTGCGTGACCAGTAACGACAACTCGAGCCCGTCCTCCAAGCACGAGCCCCATGCCTGACGTACTGCACAGGTAGCGCAACACCCTCTTCGCAGCATCCCAGTGCACCTTTCGATGCCTACCGGGAGCCACGTAGCGAGCCAGAAGGTTGAGAGGGTATGCGAGGTCAGGTTGTGTGCAAGTCATCAGGTACATGAGGCAGCCCACAAGCTCTGGATACGGGCCACTCAGCTCTACGGACTCGTCCGAAGGTGGAGCTGAGAGCGAGTGACCAGTAGGCAGAGGAGTGGACTGTGGCAAGGAGTAAGTGAAGCCGAAGCGCTGAAGGACCTGCTGCACCATGTGTGACTGAGTCAAGGTAATGGTGCGCTGTGCTCTATCCCGGGTGATCCGCAAGCCAAGATAGCTGGTCAGTTCACCCAGGTCTGTGCACGTGTGTCTCTTCTGCAGCTCGGACTTCACGTGGGCGAGTGCCACAGTGTTAGCAGTAGCAAAGACGAGGTCGTCTACGTACACGAGAACGTAGAACGGCGGCAGAGTGGTGTCAGTGCTTAAAAACAGCGACGGGTCAGCAGTGGAAGGACCAAAATCAAGAGTAGCAAGAGTCGTCCTCAGTGTGTCGTGCCACTCACGGGGTGCCTGGCGGAGACCGTAGACTGGCCGCCGGAGGCTCCACTGGGTACCAGCAGGAAACGACCCAGTGAAGCCAGGTGGGCGGCGCAGCCAGATCTCCTCGTGCAGGCTGCCCTGTAGGAAGGTTGTGCTGAAGTCAAGCGAGTGGAGCTCGTAGTCACGCTGAGAGGCAAGGTGCAGTAGTACCCGAAGAGTGGTCATCTTCGGGGTAGGGGAGAAGGTCTGAAAGAGGTCAACTCCCTGTCGCTGACTGAAGCCACGTGCAACGTAACACGCCTTGAAGACAGGCGGAGAACCCGGCGGCCGCTTCACCCTGAAGATCCACATGCCACCTCGTCGACGTAGGTGCCTGTGGACTTCCACGAAGCCATCTCGGCGTCCATGGCTGCCTGCCATTGAGAGGAGTAGGGACCCTCTATCGCCTCTGCGTAAGAGCGCGGGGTCAGGATGTCTGGTGCATCCGGGTCTCCCTCAGGGGCAAGCAGCATGGACACGAGATGAGGTACAGCAGCGGCAAAGCACTCAAACTCCTCCTGTCTGTCCTCAAGACGTCCGTGCCAAGAGCACACTCACCCCCGACAGACGGAGGACAGATAGACACAGACGCAGACGCAGCAACAAGACTAGTGGCGTGGTCTAGGCGACAGGCTACAGCAAAGCCAACAAGCTCAGCAACAAGAGCAGACGCAGCAGAGGACTCAAACAGAGGGTCAGTGACAGTAGTGGCCAGAAAGCGCGTGACAGTAGGACTAGCAACACGAAGGGAGTCAGACTCCGGGTCCGGACCGCCAGGAAGAGAGGACGCAGGAGGAGACGGCAGAGGGACACGCTGTGGAGCAGTAGAAGGACGCAGTGTCATAGAGTGAGTGCCAGGGACAGGAGGAGGACGCAGACGCGAAACACGACGGCCAGCGCAAGCAGTGCGGACAGGCGACGCAGAACGAGACATAGGCGACACAGGACGCGACTCAGGCGTACGACGCTCCGTAAGACCTCTAGTCGGTCCAGAGTAAGGAGAAGGACCGGGCAGTGGAGAGGCTGGCTGTAACTACGACTGTGACTAGACAAGCAGAGGACTTAGTAAGGGAGGAGCAGGACGAGGAGAAGGTGGGAGACCAAGAACCTGCTGAAGGAGCGGAACGTAGTACGGCCGCGGCCGCGCAGCGCCTCCAGGAACAGCAGAGACAACACCAGTACCCTCAGCTCCAGGGTCTCCTACAAAAACTCCCGCAGCACCACCACCAGCAGTACCTGCAGCTCCAACGCCTGCAGTACTACCAGCCCCAGCAGCTCAAGTACCTCCTGTACGACCACCTCCAGGACCAACGGCTTCAGCAGCTCCAGCACCAGCAGCACCTCCAGCAGCTCCAGCACCAGCAGCTCCTCCAGTAGCTCCAGCACCAGCAGCACCAGCAGCACCTCCAGCAGCACCAGCACAAGCAGCACCTCCAGCAGCTCCAGCACCAGCAGCACCTCCAGCAGCTCCAGCACCAGCAGGACCTCCAGCAGCACCAGCATCAGCTCCAGCACCAGCAGCACCTCTAGCAGCTCTAGCACCATTAGCACCTCCAGCACCAGCGCACCTCCATCAGCTCCAGCTCCAACAGCACCAGCAGTACTGCAACAGCGCCGAGCGTACCACTCACGAAGCCGCTGCGGAGAGAGGGGCTCCCGCCGCAACAGGACACCCGTAGAACCTCCAGACTCAGCACGCACAGGCTCAGCACCCCCAGACTCAGCACCCCCAGGCTCCACACGCTCAGGCTCAGTACCCCAAGGCTCCGCACTCCCAGGCCCCGCACCCGCAGGCTCAGCACCCCCAGGCTCCGCACTCCCAGGCCCCGCAACCGCAGGCTCAGCACCCCTACCCGCAGGCTCAGCACCCCTAGCAGCACCTGAGTCGACAGCTACCTCGACCGGCTCAGCAGGGTCTATCTGAGACACACCTGAGGGGGCAGGACCCTGAGGGAGAAGGGGGTCTACCGGAGGATTACCTGGCGCTAGGAAGAGCGGCGGGGGGGGGGAGAGAGGCAGTGCGGTAGGGAAAGAGACGGTAGTAAGACACCGACTCGTCAAACGTGACGTCCTGAGATGACAGAACACGACGCGAGGTGGGGTGGTAGAACTGCCACCCGGGTGCGTCAGGGGGGAAGCCAAGGAAGACACAGGGAATGGCACGGGAGGACAGCTTGTCCGCGAAAGTATCGCGGACAAAAGCTCGAGATCCCCAGACACGGAACGCAGACGCATTGCCAACCTTCCCCGTCCACCTCAGAGTAGGTGTGGTCTCCGGCAAGGAGACACGAGGCTGAAGGTTGATCTGATGCGCAGCGGACTGAACCGCGAACGGCCACAGAAAATGGGGAGCAGCCGCATGGATCATGGACGTACGAGCGACGTCCATGACCATGCCAATGCGGCGCTCAGCAATCCCATTTTGCGGATTTACCTCCCTCGGAGGAAAACTCACCACCTCTGTCTGAGTGCAGACGCAGAACAGGAAGGTCCGAGCCGAAACGCTCGCTCAGTTGGCGACGAGCACCGCGGATCCAGTCGATCAACACCTCAGGGACCTCACCCTTGCTGCGCAAGGGGAAGACTGTGGTGTAACGCGAGTAGTCGTCAATGACCAGCTGGAAGTAACGCTCGTGACCCTGTCCACGGACGCGGGCTGGGCCCCACACATCCATGTGAAGAGTCTGCAGAGGAGCCTCAATCGGAGGGAACGTGGAGGAGTGAGGAGCGGCGCGCTGCCGGCCCTCGACACAGGGAACACAGGTGGGGGAGGGCCCCAGAGGAAGGGGAGGGAGGGATCGGGGGAGACCCGAGACAAGGGTACGGGAGGCCATACCTCGAAGACGAGGCAGGGAGGGGTGACCAAGGCGGTGGTGCCAAAGGAGAGTCTCGTGCGACAGAGGACGACACGAGCACGGGGCAGACGCAGGACTAGACCTGGACGCGGCAGCAAACACCTGACTAGACGCGGCTACCTGACCAGACGCAGAGATCGGAGGAGACGCAGTAGTCAGTGTGTACAGACTCGACCCAGGCCGACGGGTGAACGTGGCCAGGTGGCGGCCCGTCCGAGAGCAAGTGCAGTGGGTCACACGCGGACCTCCAGGGGCGAACTGGTCAACCCACGCGTCCTGGAGGTCAGCTCCACTCACCAGGTTCGTAGAGAACGAGGGGAGGTGGAGTCTCGACAGCAAGCCCGACGGGGCCGCAGGACACGGTAGAACCGTGGAGGAGTGCGCAAGGACGGGACCCCCAGAGGGGTCAGCCAGGGATACTGCGACAGGCCGACTGAGCGGCGTGAGTGTGGTGCTGTCGCGAAAGAAAGAACGCGAAGCACCAGAGTCAAGTGTGAAAGTGTGCAAGGCCTCAGTAGGTGCAGTACTAGAGAGAGAAGACTCACCAGCACCTGGAGCAGCAGACTCACTAGCACCTAGAGCAGCAGCCTCAATGCCCGGGTCGAGCGGGACACTCAGGTAACAGTCACCCTCAGCACTATCAGTCAAAGCATACATGGCAGCAAGGATAGCATCAAAATCAAGATCAAAGATAGCCACATTCTGCCTAAGCAGATCACCCAGTGAGGGAGCTCAACAGCGTCAGGAAACTGGGCGCACCAGGCTTCAGTCAGACGACCAAAGCAGCGCTGCGAAGTGTGTGACAGCCCGCACATCTCCCCACGAAGACTGCCGGTGTGAAGAACGTAAGTGCAGGGACCAGCACCCCCAGACCTCCCACGCCCAGCGTACCACTCACGAAGCTGCTGGGCCGACGGGGTCTCACGGGAACGCGGCTCCTGCTGGCGCTGGCTACCACCAAAGCCTCCACGCTGCGCGGCTGCACCTCGGCCAGCACCACCGCCGCCGCCACCTCCACCACTGCTGCGGCTGCCTCCACCACCGCTGCCGCTGCCTCCACCACCTGCGCCGCTGCCTCCACCACCTCCTCCGCCGCCACTGAAGCCCCCACTCCCGACACCACCCCCACCTCCACCGCCACCCCCTCCGCCTCCTCCACCGCCTCTGCCGCCGCCCCCGCCATCCCCTCCACCACTCTTTCTCCCCTTGCCTTTGCTGTTGCGGCGCCTCCCACTAGGAGCAGACGCAGCCCCGACCTCCTCAGTGCCAACGAGGTTGACCGCAGCAGTAGAGGCAATAGAGGGGAGAAGGGGGACAGGGGAACACCCCTCAAAGAAAGGGGTGCGACGGTCGCCACGAGAAGCACCTACAGCTAAGATACTCTTCTCAGCTGCAGCGAGGCGCTCCTCTAGCAGGTCGACAGTGAGCTCGGTGGGGCAAAGGGAGCGAAAGTGGTCCCTGACTGAAGCAAGGGAGTCAGGGAGGCGGGTGACTAGGTAGTAAAGGGTGATGTACATGGGGGGGGGGTTCTTGGCAGTGGGAAGGGCAGCGCGGTAGCGGGCGTCACTAGTGTGGAGGTGAGTAATGAGGTCAGCGACTGTGGCAAAGGCGGGAAGGTCAGGGAAAAGGTACGGCAGCATGAGGCGGCTGAGGGCAGCAGTGGCAGGGGAGGAGTAGCGCGCAACTACAGCGTCGTACAAAGACTTGGTAGTCTTGTACTGGCCAGAATGCGCGCGCTCAGCAGGCAGCAGGTGACTACGAACAGCAAGGTGAGCAACAGCGTCACGAGTGGTCCACTGCGAGCGAACAGCACTGTCAGCAGTGGCAGCAGGAGCAGTGGAGACACCGGACGTGTGATCGAAAAGGGATACCCCATCCCTAGAGTCACACTGAAGAAAGAGCTGCAGGTCGTCAACCCACAAATGAAAGTCAACTGCACGCCCCTCAGCATCAAAGGTGAGAACAGTGGGGCTAGCCATAGTAGCAGTAGCAGCAGTAGCAGCAGTGGCAGCAGGAGCAGCAGAGGCAGCAGAAGCTGCAGTAGCAGCAGGCGCAGTGCAAGGAGAAGGGCAGCGCGGCTTGGTTCGGCGGCGCGGCTCGGCTGGGCGGCGCGGCTCGGTGGGGCGGCGCGGCTCGGCTGGGCGGCGCGGCTCGGCTGGGCTGCGCGGCTCGGTTCCTGGCGGCGCGGCGTGGCAGCAGGCGGCGCAGCGCGGCAGGGCAGCAGGCGGTGGGGCGGCGCGGGTGCTTTCCAGGGGCGGGTGCAGGGCAGGGCTGCAGCCGGCGGTTTTAGGTTAGGGCCGCGACCGAAGCACCAGCAGAGCAGGGCCGCGACAAGGGGCGGCTGCAGGGCAGGGCCACGACAGGGGGCGGCTGCAGGACAGGGCCGCGGGAGGCGGCGAATGTGCCGATGAAGTGCGGCAAACGGGCCGTGACGGGCGGCAAAGGGGCTGACGGGCGGGCCGCAACGGGCGGTCGATGGGCGGCAAAGGGGCTGGGACGGGCCAGCAACTGGCGTGCGCGGGGCCGCAGTGGGCGGCTAAGGCCGGGCCGCAACGGGCGGTCGACGGGCGGCAAACGGGCCGAGACGGGCCGGGACGGGCGGCAAAGGGGCCGACGGGCGGGCCGCAACGGGCGGCCGACGGGAGGCAAAGGGGGCCGGGACGGGCCAGCAAAGGGCGTGCGCAGGGCCGTAGTGGGCGGCTAAGGCCGGGCCGCGACGCGTGGCGACGGGCCAGCGACGGGCAGCTATGGGCAGGGCGCGCGACATCGCAGGTAAGGCAGACGCGAGGCGCGCTTTGGGCAGGAAAAAAAAAGTTTGTGGTGGGCCCTCGAAAAAAAAACGTTCCCACTAGGGAACCTGCTCAGAATACCATGTTAGAATCAGGAACGGAATGAATTGACTAGGAAGCAGGTGGGTACAAGTAGGAAACCTAAAAGTGTTGTACCCTATATGAACTACCCCACTACAGCCTAAACAGACTATAACATATATAAGTTTGACACGGTTGTCACTGCTCTTGCATGCTGTTGCTATTTTCTCTGCACTTGGTGTACCCCTGCAGGAGGAGTACTGCACATGGTTCTAGCTGTAGGTATTTAGGGGGTGTGTTAAAATGTATTCGTATACACTTATAACTGCCTACAGTAGAGCCTAGTGTAGTTATAATATCTTGAAGGTGGTGCACCATTGCTTCCTCCTTTGCCTATATCCTTGTACCCTTGTTCATTATTCAAGTCCTCTTTTGACAATTCTCTCTCGACATGTTCCTCTCGACCTTCCTGTTAAAGTGGTAACTAGCGAAGCTTAGGAGCCATAGCTAGGTTACGAGAGAGGTGAGAGGCAAGGAGGGTCGAGAGGAACATGTCGAGAGAGATTTGTCAAAGAGAGGTTTCAATAATGAACAAGGGTACAAGATATAGGCAAAAGAGGAAGCAATTGTACACCACCTGCAAGATCTCATAACTACACTAGGTTCTACTGCAGGCAGTTATAAATGTAAACGAATACATTTCAACACACCCCCTAAATGCCTACAGCTAGAACCATGTGCAGTACTCCTCCTGCAGGGGTACACCAAGTGCAGAGAAAACAGCAACAGCACGCAAGAGCAGTGACAACCGGTGCAGTGGTAGCAGATTCAACTTCACCAACCCCTCCGCCAAGGTTGAAGCAGTAGAAGCAGGAATGTGCTGCGGCAAGGGCGGTAGCACAGCAGAAGCAGGTGCATATGGTGGCAGGCCGCCTGGAGAGCAGGAGCGTGTGGCGGCAAGGGCGGCGGCACAGCAGGGCTCAACGGCAGCACCTGCCAACCAACAGCAGCAGACAGAAAACACAAGAAAACAGCAGGTGGAGGCAGGGGCGGCGGTTGGAGGTACCACGGTAGCAGCGGGCGGCAGTTGTAGATGCCTGGCTGACTTCCGCCACCGCCTCACCCTCCCCCCCACAGTGGCACATGCAGCTGTGAGAGAGAGAGGTGGATGGACGGCTGCTGGCTGGTCACACCCGCAGCAGGACAGCAGGGCGCGCGGGGCGCACAGGGCTGCAGGGCGCTCGGGGCGCACAGGGCAGCAGGGCAGCAGGGCGCGCGGGGCGCAGCAGGGCTGCAGGGCGCGCAGGGCTGCAGGGGCAGCAGGGCAGCAGGGCGCGCAGGGCTGCAGGGCACGCGGGGCGCACAGGGCAGTAGGGCGCGCAGGGCTGCAGGGCAGCAGGGCGCGCAGGGCGAACAGGGCAGCAGGGCACACAGGGCTGCAGATCCCCTCCCCCCACCGCTGCACCCGCAGCAGGGGGATGGAGGAGAAGTGGGGGGGGGCTGGGGGGGGCTGGTGCTGCAGATCCCCTCCTGCCTCCCCCTGAACCTCCAAGCTCCCCCCCCCTCCCAACACAAGGTGCGGCAGCGAGAGAGAGAGGAGAAGGGGGGGGCGGGGGGGGGGCTGATGCTGCAAATCCCCTCCCCCCCACTGCTGCTCCACTATCCGTCACCCCCCACGGATGAAGGAGAAGGGGGGGGACGGGGGGGGTTGGTGCTGCAGATCCCCTCCCCCCCACTGCTGCTCCACAATCCTTCACCCCCCAGGGGTGGAGGAGAAAGGGGTGGCGGGGGGGGGTGGTGCTGCAGATCCCCTCCTGCCCCCCCCTGAACCTCCAAGCTCCCCCCCCCCTCCCAACAAAAGGTGCGGCAGGGAGAGAGAGAGGAGGAGGCGTGGCGGCAGCTGCTGCTGCTGAGGCACATCTGCCACCCCCTCACACCCTCTCCCCCCCGTCCCCATGGAGGGGGGTGAGGGGGGGGGAGGGGGGCGGGGGCGGAGCTGCGCGTGCGACTGCAGGGCACGCGGGCAGGAAGAAACCGTCACCCCTCTTGCCACCCCCTTACCCTCCATGATGCGACGGGGCACCGGGGCCGTGGCTAGGGGCGACAGGTCGCTAGGGGCCGAGGCTAGAGGCGACGGGGCCGCGGTTAAAGGCGGCAGGTCACGAGGGGCCATGGGGCTGAGGCGACGGGGCCTGGGGTCGTGAGGGGGCCGCAGCTGGGGGCGACGGGGCCTAGGGGCCACGGCTAGGGGTGACGGGGCCAAGGGGCCGAGGCGACGGGGCGACGGGCCTAGGGTCGCGAGGGGCCGAGACGACGGGGCCAAGGGGGCCGAGGGGCGCGGCTAGGGGCGACGGGGTCGACGGGGCCAACGAGGCCGAGGGGCGCGGCTAGGGGCGACGGGGTCGACGGGGTCAACGAGGCCGAGGGGCCGACTAGGGGCGACTGGGTCGACGGGGCCAGCGGGGCCGAGGGGCACGGCTAGGGGCAACGGGGCCAACGGGGCCGAGGGGCGCGGCTAGGGTCGACGTGGTCGACGGGGCCAACGGGGCCGAGGGGCGCGGCTAGGGGCGATGGGGCTAAGCGGGCCGAGGGGCGCGGCTAGGGGCGACGGGGCCAACGGGGCCGAGGGGCGCGGCTAGGGGTGACGCCAAGGGGCGACGGGCCGGGGCCTAGGCTAGCAGGGCAGTAGGTGGTGGGCCCATGAATATTAGGTCCTAGAAATGACCTACTCTGATAGCATGTTAAAGTGGTAACTAGCTAAGCTTAGGAGCCATAGCTAGGTTACGAGAGAGGTGAGAGGCAAGGAGGGTCGAGAGGAACATGTCGAGAGAGATTTGTCAAAGAGAGGTTTCAATAATGAACAAGGGTACAAGATATAGGCAAAAGAGGAAGCAATTGTACACCACCTACAAGATCTCATAACTACACTAGGTTCTACTGCAGGCATTTATAAATGTAAACGAATACATTTCAACACTTCCTTGCCTCTCCCCTCTCTCGTAACCTAGCTATGGCTCCTAAGCTTAACTAGTTAAGATTCTGACACTTGTGGATGTCTCCATAGCGGATCCATAGCGGGAGGGGAAGGTGCAACTCAGACGATCGACCCCCACTTAGATTGGAATGAGAGGAGCTAGATGGTTGCAGGAGAAGCTGTGTCACTTGGGGCCGCACCTAGAGGGGTTGCAGCCAGCACCACAGTTTTACGCGTATGTGGATAAGACCTTTGGGCTACTGAGTGAACCGTTGCGTTAGTTTCTGGGGCTTTGCTCGAAGAGGATAGTACAGCGGAGGAGGGATTTTGGAGGGGGGATGACGGATCGGCACGGATATTTGAGATAGGACTCACTACACGTCTCTCCATGGCACTGCCGCGAGCGCATGCTCAATGCATCATACAGCATGCGGTGCGGTAGTTGGGGGGATCCGACGACGAATGGATGCCCGCACCAGTCCCAATGGGTGCGCGGTAGGGTACATGGCACCACATCACAGGGTGCTTCGAATGTGTTGTGGATATGCAATATATGTATGATGCATATGTGTAGAAAGGTGGCTGTGCCTGAAACGCTGTGCTCGCATTGTTATGCGGGTTGCTGCCGTGTTTGGCCCCTTGGTGCTTCCTTATCCTTAGTCTCTTTCCCTCTTTCCTCTCCTCTTCCCACCTCCTTTCTTTTCCCTTCCTCTATCTTCCTCTTCTCTTCCTACTATTCTCTTCTATTCTCTACTACTTCTTTTCATTCCATGATCCTTTCTTCTTCTTATTTATTTCCCCTCTCTCCAATTAATATATTTATTTATTTATTTCTTAGTCATATCCGAATTTCATCCTTTTGGAAACACACTAATATTCGGTTTGTATTTCTTTTTTCCCTTATTATTAAATAACTACTAGGCTCGCCACCACTAGCACTGCCTGCATCCCGCCACTAGCATTGCCCCCGCAACTAGTACTACCCGCATTCCTGCCACATAGCATTACCCCCATACCCGCTGCTTGCACTGCCTGCAAACCCGCCGCCAAGCACTGCCCGCTTGCCCTCCGCCTAACACTGCCCGCATACCTGCCGCCCAGTAATGCCAGCATAACCGCCGCTAGTACTACTCGCATACCTACCACCCGGTACTGCCCGCACATCCGCCACTAGTTCTGCCCGCATACCCAGCCATATTTTAGTCATAGTATAGATACAAGGAAAGAAAATAAAAAACAAAAACAAAAACAAAACAAGAGGTGACGAAATCGTCTCAGGGTTGCGAAGCATTATTAGCATTATTTGTTTTTCAACTATTACTAGCATATGGTCATATTCTGTACCATTTAGCATACCAGTACGCATTTTCTAAATAGATTTTATCCATCACATTTTCATAGCCGATTAGGGGTGCACATAATGTTAATGGAAGACTGCGGTATTCTTGTATAATCATCAATGAAATATTTTAATTGATGTTATTTTTATGGAATGCATGAGGCGACAAAGTCGTCTCAAAGATGCGGAGCTTTTGGAGTTGTGTGTCTCATGAAAGCTATTTTTGGCTGTTTTTCCACATTCAATCACTCTCCTTCCCAGATAACAGTGGGGACAACATTAGCTGCTGGGTCAGGTGGCGCGAGGGGCAGGTGGGCAGAGGGGACGGTAGGAGGATCAGACCAGCTATGGTGGGGAGGGGGGACAGCAGAGCCAACAGAGGTCGTAGGCTCAAGGCGTCGCGCCTCCGGGTTTGGCCTCGGGGGTGGGGCAGGTGCGAGAGCAACAGAGAGCGGACGGGGGTACAAAGGGGGCAGCGGGATTGGGAGGTGAAGATCAAGGAGTGAGAGAGGCAAGCAGGGGATTGAGAAGGGGGGCGGGGAGGGTTAGGGGAGGGTAGAGGGGGGGAGGGGAGAGGACAGGTAGGCGGACGAGAGGATAGGAGGAGAGAGACGACTGGAGAGGACAGATAGGGCAGTAGCCAGCGCAGCAACAAGGACCAGCTGAACGCACAGGCCGTGTAGGCACCTCCTCCCGCATCCAGGACCTCACCTGCCACGACGTTGGGCAGACTTTGATGGTTCTTATGGATGTCTCCATAGCGGATCCAGAGCGGAGGGGAAGGTGGAACTCAGGCAGTCGACCCCCTCTCAGATTGGAATGGTAGGAGCTAGACGGTTGCAGAAGAAGTTGCGTCACTGGGGGCCGCACCTAGAGGGGTTGCAGCTGGCACCACAATTTTACGCGTGCGTGGCTGAGACCTTTGGGCTATTGAGTGAACCGTTGTGTCTGTTTCTGGGGCTTTGCGCGAAGGGGATAGTACAACGGAGGAGGGATTTGGGAGGGGGGGATGACGGATCGGCACGGATATTTGAGATAGGACTCATTACACGTCTCTCCATGGCACTGCGGTGAGCGTAGGCTCAATGCATCATACAGCATGCGGTGCGGCAGTTGGGGGGATCCGACGACGGGTGGATGCCCGCACCTGTCCCAATAGGTGCGGGGTAGGGTACCTGGCACCACATCACAGGGTGCTTCGAGAGTGTTGTGGATATGCAATATATGTATGATGCATATGTGTAGAAACTTTGGTGGCTTTGCCTGAAACACTGCGCCCGGATTGTTGTTTGCCGTGCGGGTGCTTCCTTCTCCTTAGTCTTTTTCCCTCTTTCCACTCCTCTTCCCACCTCCTTTCTTTTCCCTTCCTCTATATTTCTCTTCTCTTCCTACCATTCTCTTCTATTCCCTACTACTTCTTTTCACTCCTTGATCCTTTCTTTTGATTTCTTTCCCAATGTATACAAACTGTCGCTATAGACAATTAGTCATGTCAAATTTTCATCATTTTGGAAGCACGCTTATATTCGGCTTGTATTTGTTTTTCCCTTATTATTAAATAACTACTAGGCACACCACCACTAGCACTGCTTGCATCCCGCCACTAGCATTGCCCCCCAACTAGTACTACCCACATTCATGCCATATAGCACTACCCCCATACCAGAGTATTGGTGGTGACTGATTGGATCTATCATCTGTTATAGTTTCCCCTTGAATATTTGTTGTGCATCTTGTACTTATTATCGTCGTTTTTTTTTTTTGGTTTGTCGGTGTGCATGTGCTTGATTGTGTGAATTGTTGACTGTTATTTGGGACTATATGCTCTTAGGCACACCTTTAAATCACACTAGGTCGTCCCCACAGGATCACCTCCAATGGTCCTTGGGTGCCTGGTAGAACCAGCCCCTATCCAAGGGTCCATGTTTGTAGAGGGATTCCCTAGGAATGAAAACCGTCGTGTGCTCTTAGATCATTCCCAAACTCATACACGGAAGCGATAACGACTAATTGGCTCGTATGCAGAAATTCCTCTTCACGTCAAGATGTTGATAGAGGAAATTATTAACTGAAAAGGGTTGGTTACAATAAAACACAAGCACACATTTATAGAACTACTAATGCACGAGCAAAGCAAACACAAAGCAAACATTAAACAATTATAAAACAGTAATCTAGGACTTCGCCATGTTGTCTTGGTAAGACGGTTGTCAAAATTGAGCTTCAATTGGCTTGATCCGCTTCCTTAGAATAACTGTCTTCAAATTATATTTCATCCAAACGCCCCTGCTGACTCCACTCGCGACCACTCATGAATTCCCGTTAATATTCATAAAGCCTCGTGTGGGAAAACCGTTTTCCCATTGCAAAACGGAATTTACCGTTATGTACCTGAAACGAATCCGTCTTGATAGACGCCCGACTTTCCAGCGAAGTATTCTGTTCGCCACGTCACAGAAGTCCATGGTCAAAATTCAGTTATTCAACTGAAATCTCGAGTCAATCCCGAGCACCCTGTGAGATAACTCGGCACCCCCCGAAACCAAGGCACATCCCTGAGGGGTGCAATCATGCACGATCGATTTTCACTGACGCGCGCTGTCCTGCGCGAGGACAGGGCAGTAATGTCCCCTGTCTTGTTTCGATCGTGGGCCCTAACACGCTCGCAACAGTGCGAGGCACAAACACAAGGCCTGAGGGGCCACACGCACGTGTCAGGACCTCACACGCGGGTCCCTGACATTCGCGCTCGGTTGACCTTGACCGAAATAGTCGAAGTGACAAAACACTCGCCACTCTCTCAAACGCAGGAGAAAATATCAAATCTCGTGAACTCTCATGAAAACTCGGGATTACACGTGAGAAACAATGTGCGCACACGCAAACTCATGAACAATCGCGAACTCACGCGAACTTACGGGCCCTGTTCGGCAGGCGCGTCAGCCGGATGGGGAGAGGCGAATCGATGATGCGGACATTGAGAAATTGAGGCTTGGGATTGCACATTTGAAATGCAAAATGTCCTGGGCTTCGCGGAAGCCTATCAGCGCGTTCAAGACACCTTCGCACAAGAAATTCTTCTATGAGAAGAACTTTCTACGAACGCGGAAACCTTTCAAATCTCGTGGGCCAAAAAGGCTATTCGGCAGTCATCAGCTGACATTGAGCTCCGGCAACCGTGCGCTTATCTCGAGCCTTGATAGCCTCTGAATAGGTTATTAAGGAAGTCTCGAGGGTGGCCACTTTACTGTAGCCATCCGGGCTGATGCGCCTGCCGAACAAAGCCACGGAAACTCGCGAATTTTCACGCGCTTTCACGGAAACTCATGAGCATTCATGAACACTCATGAAATGCACCCACACAAAAAATTGCAAATAACTTAGGAATCGCTAAGGCGATTCCCATACCATAAACGCACAAATGTCAAGCACACAAATGCGCATCTCACACTCTACAAATTACCTTCAAACATAACACTTCATTTTCCTCTAACGTCGGCGAATAGGCGGTAGGTTGTCGTGCAAAACACGCTTTGCACTCAACATGAATGCGTGTGTTTGTATGAATATGCATTCATGTATTGCATCAACAATGCACGTCTGTGAGTTTTAAAAGGAGAATCCAGGTCTATCATTTCACAAAAGGTTCATTGATGCGCCTGTTGGGAGCCCAATTGAACTGGATTTGGAAGAGTTGGCTCTTTTTTTAGAATTCACGTATTGTGTTGTTCCATGTGATTGCTGACTGTTCAAGAATTATGCCATTTGTCCCCCCTCACGCTAGGCAGAAGATGCAGTAGCATAGTTTTTGGGTCGTTAGCTGTCACACATTTATATCATGTACTGGTATATGTGCATTCTGTCAGAATCACTATGCATGGATGATTGCATTAGGCATAATGATGAGTACAAGTATGAAACCCTAAAGTGCTGTACTCACTAGAGTATGCCCCACTACAGCCAAAAGAACATATGAACATAATTTGCCACACCCCCATAGGCAAATTGGGGGATAGCAAACACAACGAACGGTCACAAGACTAGTCATGCAAGAGAACAAGACAAAGCAAAGCTCAGGGTGGATCTCAAGGACACCACACACTCCGAGCACAAGTAAGCGGCCACAAGGCCAGTTCACATGCAGAGTTATAATATCAAGGCAGTACACTTATCACAACCTAGCAAGAGTAAACATGCAGGTATAAGCATATATAGCAGTGTACAACAAGTGCAAGGCAAGATCGAGAGACAAGCAGGTGAGGCAGAGTGGGCAAAAGCCCAAGAGCAGTGCAGAAACGCTGATGATTACCAAACCCAAGGGCCTTGGTGAAGACATCAGCAGTGTTGGCCCAAGAGGCCACGTAGGAAAGGCGAAGCTATCCACGCTGCTGCAGCTCTCGAGCAAGAAAGTACAAAGAGCAATGTTCTTCATCTGTGCTCCAATCTCTGCTTGTGACACAAGGCCAGCATGGCCTTGTTGTTGACGTACAGAACTGGAGGAGAACAAGGCCGCTCCCCCAAGTCGGTCAGCAGGTAGGTCAGCCAGCGTAGCTCCTGTGCAGCCATAGCCCCAGCGTAGATCTCGGCCTCATAGCTGAAACCAAGCACAGAAGACGAACGAGTGGACCTCCACGAGTTAGAACCAGAGCCAAGACTGAAGGTGTAACCCTCTTAGCACCTTCCCAGTGCACCTTTCGGTGTCTACCGGGACCCACGTAGCGAGCCAGGAGGCTGAGAGGGTACGCGAGGTCAGGTCGTGTGCACGTTATCAGGTACATGAGGCAAGTGAGTGGCTCTGGATATGGACCACTCGGCTCTACGGACTTGTCAGAAGGTGGATCTGAGAGCGAGTGGCCCGTAGGCAGAGGAGTGGGCTATGGCGAGGAGAACTGGAAGCTGAAGCGCTGAAGAACCTGCTGCACCATGTGTGACTGAGTCAACGTGATGGTGCGCCTTGCTCTGTCCCGAGTGATCTGCAAGCCAAGATAGCTGCGCAACTCACCCATGTTAGTGCAAGTGTGTCTCTTCTGCAGCTCCAACTTCACAAGGGCCAGCGCCTCGGTGTCGGTAGTAGCAAAGACCAAGTTGATGACGTACACGAGGATGTAGAACGGCGGCAGAGAAGGGCGGTGCGCAGAAACAATGACAGGTCAGCAGTCGAAGGAGAAAACTCAAGAGCCACAAGCGTCATCCTTAGTGTGTCGTGCCACTCGCGGGGCGCCTGGCGGAGACTGTAGACCGGCCGCCGGAGGCTCCACTGGGTGCCCTCAGGAAACGACCCAGTGAATCCAAGTGGGCGGCACAGCCAGATCTCCTCCTGAAGGCTGCCCTACAAGAAAGCTGTAGAGAAGTCGAGGGAGTGCAGCTCTTAGTCACGTTGTGCTGCAACGTGCAGTAACACCCAAAGAGTGGTCATCTTCGGGGTGGGGGAGAAGGTCTGGAAGAAGTCGACCCACTATCGCTGACTGAAGCCTCGAGCAACGTAGCGCGCCTTGAAGGCAGGCGGAGAACCCGACGGCCGCATCACTCTGAAAATCCACATGCCATCGACTATGTTTGCCCCAGGAGGGTAACCTCGTCGACATAAGTGCCTGTGGACTTCCAGGAAGCCATCTTTGTGTCCATCGCTGTCTGCCACTGAGAGGTGTACTCACCCGTGATCGTCTCTGCGTAAGAGCGCGGGGTCGTGCCAGTGCATCCGGGTCTCTCTCAGGGAAAAGCAGCATGGACGCGAAATGGGGTGTAACGGCCGCGAGACACTCAAGCTCAAACTTCCTGGCCTCAAGGCCATCACAGCCAAGGGCAAGCTCACCCTCGACGGACGGAGGACGGACAGACTCAGACTCAGTAACAAGACCCGCGACGTAGTCCAGATGACGGGTAGCAGCAAAGTCGACTAGCTCAGTGACTAGGGCAAACGCAATAGTAGACTCAAAGGAAGGATCAGTGACAACAGTAGTGAGGAGACGAGTGACAGTAGAACTAGCAGCATGAGCAAGGTCCGACTCAGGGTCAGGAATGTTAGGAAGAGAGGACGCCGGAGGGGACGGCAGAGCAACACGCAGTGGAACAGAGGAAGGACAAAGTGCCATAGTGTGCATGCCGGGGAGAGGTGGAGGACGAGAATGACGATCACGACTGACAGTGCGAACAAGGGAGACAGGACGAGACTCAGGCTCACGACGCTCTGCCAGGGAGCATGTCTGTGCAGGGTAGGGAGAAGGAGCAGGCAGTGGAGATCCAGGCAGTAACTGCGGCTGTGACCAGTGAGGCGGAGGATACAGGAGAGGCGGAGTAAGGCCGGTGGAAGGCGGGAGACTAAAAACCTGACGAAGTGCCGAGCAAGGTGGTGGTAGCGACGACTGCGGCTGCGGGTAGAAAAACAGTCCGCGCAACGCAGTACCCGTACCGTGAGCAGCTCCAGCACCTTCAGCACCCCCAGCTCCAGCACCTCCAATACCACCAGCTCCTGTACCTCCAGCACCTCCAGCTCTTGCACCGCCAGCACCTCCAGCTCCAGCACCTCAAGTACCTCCAGCTCCAGTACCTCCAGTACCAGCTGCTCCAGGACCTCCACCAACTCCAGCTCTAGCACCTCCAGCACTAGAAGCTCTAGTACCTCCAGCACCTCCAGCTCTAGCTCCTCCAGCACCAACAGCTCCAGCACCTCCAGCACCAGCAGCTCTAGCACCTCAAGTACCTCCAGCTCCAGTACCTCCAGTACCTCCAGCTCCAGTACCTCTAGGACCTCCAGCTATAGCACCTCCAGAACCAGCAGATCCAGCACCTCCAGCACCAGTACCTCCAGCACCAACAACTCCAGCACCTCCAGCACCTCCAACACCAATAGCACCTCCAGAACTAGCACCTCCAGCACCTCTAGCACCAGCAGCACCTCCAGCACCAGCCGTACCTCCAACACCAGTAGCTCCAGCACCTCTAGCACCAGTAGTACCTCCAACACCTCCAGAACTAGCAGCTCCAGCACCTCCAGCACCAGCAGTACCTCCAGCACAAGCAGCTCTAGGACCTGTAAAACTCCAAGCTCCAGCACCAGAGCGGCCTCACCGAATAATCCACTCACGAAGCTGCTGCGGCGAGAGCGTCTCTAGTCTGCTAAGCAGCTGCTGCTGTCCAACGCTAGGACCTCCAGAGTCCTCACCCCCAGTGTCACCACCCACAGGAGCACCAGAGTCCACAGCTACAGGCTGCGGAGGCGGCGAAGACGGTCGAGGCAAAAGACCAGGAGGGGTCTCCAAGCGTGGAGAGCGGCGAGTGGCCGCCGTGTCGCCAGCAGCGGGGTCACCCCCCTCACCTGGACCAGAGGTGTCAGACGAGACCTCCAAAGGCTCAACCAAGGGCGAAGGGTCTACCTAAGACACACCTGAGGGAGCAGGACCCTGTGGGGGAAGGGGGTCTACCGGGGGGGGAACTCAGACCAGGAAGAGGGGCGGCAGGGGGACCGGGTGGGACGCGTGCAGGTGGAGCCTGTAGAAGTAGACCGACTCGTCAAAGGTGGCGTCCTGGGAGGACAGGACTCGACTTGAGCGAGGGTGGTAAAACTGCCACGGTGGGGCATCGGTGGGGAAGCCCAGGAAGGCGCAGCGGAGAGTGCATGGAGAGAGCTTGCTCGCGGTGGTATCGCGGACAAGGGAGAGCGCGCCCCAGACCCGAAATGCCGACGCATCGCCAACCTCCCCCATCCAATGTAGTGTGGGCGAGGTCTCTGGCATTGAGACACGGGGCCAGAGGTTGAGCTGATGCGCAGCGTATCGGACTGCAAACAGCCACAGCAAATGGGGAGCAGCTGCATGGATCATGGAGGTACGAGCAACCTCCATGATAAAGGCAATGCGACGCTCAGCAATCCCATTCTTCTGCGAAGAGGCCGGAAGCGTGAACGACTGGGCGATGCCCTCGTCTCGACAGAACCCCGCAAGGAGGCCAGAAGAGAACTTATCGCCCCTGTCAGAGTGCAGACGCAGGACTGGAAGATCCCGCCGAAACGGCTCGTGCAACTGGCGGCGGGACGTCCGCAGTGTTTTGATCTCGACGCAGGGAAGGCACGGCGGGGCAAGCGAGCGCGGGAGGGGGGGCGGGGACCTGGGAAGGCCAGAGACAAGGAGACGGGAGTGCATGCTGCGTAGACAAGGCAGAGAGGGGTGACCGAGTTGGTGGTGCCAGAGGAGAGTCTGGTGGGAGAGTACCCGACACGAGCAAGACGCTGCAAGCTGACCAGACGCAGACACCCGACTCGACGCAGCCACCTGACCTGCCTCAGCCACCTGTGCATACGCAAAGGTCAGGGTGTACAGACTGGACCCAGGTTGTAAAGTGAACATGGCGAGGTCTTCACCAGTGCGGGAGACTGTACAGATCGCCACTCGCTCACCCCGAGGAGTAGTCACAATGACAAAGAGGTCCTGGAGGACAGCATGACACACCAAGTTCGTAGTGAACGAGGGGAGTTTGAGACCTACAAGCGAGCCGGAAGGGGCTGCCGGACACACGAGAATGGTGGAGGCACGGAATATGACTGGGCCCCCAGAGGGGTTAGCCAGACTGACCGGGATAGGTGCAGTGAGCGGTGTGACTGTGGTGCAGTCGCAGAAGAAGCAGTGACTTGCACCTGAGTCAAGCGTGAAGGTGTGGAAAACCTCCACAAAAGGTACACCTGTGCTACCAGGCTCACAGGCACCTAGACTAGCAGCCTATGAACTACCAGGGATGCGCCGCTAAGAAAACCACTTGCGAAGCTACTGCACTGAGAGGGTCTCCTCCTGACTCTGCTGCCGCTGCTGTTCAGTACCTCCAGTTCCTCCAGTATCAGTACCCCAACCAGAGCGGCCTGGCTGAATAACCCACTCATGAAGCTGCTGCGGCGAGATCGTCTCGAGTCGACAGGACTGCCGCTGCTGTCCAGTACCGCCAGCACCTATGAAATCCCAAGCTCTAACACCAGAGCGGCCTTGCTGAATAACCCACTCGCGAAGCTGCTGTTGCGATAGAGTCTCTGGCTGACGCTGCTGCTGCTGTCCACCCCCAGATGCTGCTATGACCGTGATAGTGGCCATGGCAGGCAGTGACAGGCAGTAGCAGCGGCACAAGGGCGGTAGTGGCGACTGCTGTAGTTGTGGCGGTAGTCACTGTAGTGGCAGGTCAGCTAGGCAGGGCGGGTCATCCGGGCGGCTCGGCGCGGTTCGGGCAGGGTTGCGTGACTCGGGCAGGGGTGGGGCACAGCAGCGAGCATGGCGCGCAGTGCACGGGTAGGGCAGTGGCCAGGGAAGCGCGCGGGCAGGGCTTGCAGTGCGTGTGGGCGGCGCCAGCAGCAGGCAGGCAGCGCGCGGGCTGCAGGACAGGGCAGCGCGGGCAGGGCAGCGTGTAGGCTGCTGGGAGTGCGAGCAGTAGGGCGACGCGGGCAGCAGGGCGCGCGGGCTGCAAGGCGACGCGGGCAGCAGGGCGACGCGGGCAGCAGGGCGTGCGGGCTGCAGGGCGATGCGCGCAGCAGGGCGATGCGGGCTGCAGTGCGTGTGAGCTGCAGGGCGTCGCTAGCAGCAGGGCAACGCGGGCTGCAGGGCGACGCAAGCAGCAGGGCAATGCTGGCAGCACGGCATGCGGGCTGCAGGGCGACGCGGGCAGCAGGGCGACGCGGGCTGCAGGGCGTGCCAGCTGCAGGGCGTCACGGGCTGCAGGGTGCATGGGCTGCAAGGCGTCGCGAGTAGCAGGGCGTGTGGCATGCAGGCCGACGCGTGCAGCAGGGTGACGCGGGATGCAGGGCAGGGCAGCGTGCGGGCTGCAGGGCAGGGCAGCGTGCGGGCTGCAGGGCAGGGCAGCGCGCGGGCTGTAGGGCTGCGTGGGCAGGGCAGCGCGGGCAGGGCAGCATGCAAGCTGCAGGGCGTGGCGGCGCGTGGGCTGCAGGGCAGGGTAGCGCACGGGCAGCAGGGCGGCGTGTGGGCAGGGCAGGGCAAAAAACGTGCAGTTCCTACGGTTGGTGGGCCCTAACGGAGCGGTCATACGGACGAACCAGCTCTGAAACCATGTCGGAATCACTAGGCAGAGATGATTGCATTAGGCAGGATGATGAGTACAAGTATGAAACCCTAAAGTGTTGTGCTCACTAGAGTATGCCCCACTACAAGTTAAGGACATACAAACATAATTTGACACATTTCAGCATAATACATCAAACATTATGAATATTTAACAGGGCCTCATATTTCAACGAAAGAAGGCTGATTTAGGGTCTGTAGGTTGATTAGATGTAGGCTGATTTGTCATAGCTTCTTTTAATGTATGGGCCGATATTTCAGCGATTGTTTTTTGTAAGGGTTGAAATTTCAGCGATTTTTTTACAACAGTACATTGATTGATAAGCGTACTAATGAGGGTGTAGGCTGAATTTGCGCAATTACATATTTGTGTAGGAGCCGTGAGTTTCAGGTGTCTAGGTACATCCCCCGTCAATCACACCACAGTTGCCATCTACAGTGCTGATGCAGCAAGAAATCGAATTTTCCCGAAGCATCAGTTGCGTTGTTGTCCCCGACAGATTGCATCAAGTGATGTGATTGGATGTTTCGTCAATCACATCACTGTGAAGCCAATACAATCAGAGCTCCCCCGTTTGATGCAGCACAACAACGCACCGCGTGCCCCCACGACATGGACCCCCACCTCACCCCACCTCACCCCACCTCATCCACCCCAAACTTGCGACCAAGTATGTACATGTTGCTAGTGGTCGAGTCGCGTTGTAGTTGAGTGGTGAGAACGAGAGAGACCCCCTTCTTTCTGTTACATCGCCCTCCTGGAAACCCTACCATACCCACCCACCAAGCGAGCTGCACTCACATTCCCCGCCTCTTGCCCAAATTCTTTCTCTACCCCGTAACCTCAGAGCTCGGCATGCTCTCACCGTTCAGCCATGGATGGCTGTGACGAAGCCATGGCTGGCGACGATGATGCCGATTTAGACGGCGATGAAGTAGACAGCCTAGATGAAGCCAGGATGGGCCTTGACATGCTTCTATGTGTCAAAATAGCATAGGCATAGGTTAGCAACCTTAGTAACCATGGCTAGAAGGTTGGGCAAAGAAGAGGGGTGTCACTAAGAAACAAAGGTACAAGATATAGGAAACAAGAACAAGCAAAGCAAGGAGGTGCACCACCACCAAACATGATAAGGTAACTACACTAACACTACAAACAATTATATAAAATATGAATAGCATATTTTGATATGCCTCCATAATTGTTTGCAGGTATGAGTGTACCTGAAGTGGGTACACCATGCAGAGTGCAGCGGAAGTAGCAACAGTAGGTACGAGCAGTGGGAACCGCTACAGTGGTGGCAGATTCAGCTGTAGCAGGTGCGGCGGCGGCAGCTGGACTTCACTCCCGCCACCCCCTCACCCTCTTCCCCCACAGCAGCCGTGAAAGAGAGGAGGTGGGCTGGCGCTGTAGGTGCAACCACCCCCCGCCGCCATTTAAGCGTCCCTCCCAAGACCCTCCTCCAGGAGAGGGAGGAGGAAGCGGGCAGGGTCGGGCAGCGGAGACAAGGGGAAGCAGGGCTGCGGGGCACTTGCGGCGACGGGCAGAAACCGATGCGCGCCCAGGGCGCGCGACGGGCAGAAATTGGCGCGCGCGACGGGCGCGCGACGGACAGCGTGACGAGCAGGGGCGCTGCATGATGGGCAGCGCGACGGAGGTCCTTAGGAACTTCCGGCTCTGGATACCATGTCAAAATAGCCTAGGCATAGGTCAGGAACCATAGTAACCATGGCTAGAAGGTTAGGCAAAGAATAGGGGTTTCACTAAGCACAATGGTACAAGATATAGGAAACAAGAACAAGCAACGCAAGGAGGTGCACCACCACCAAACAGGATAAGGTAATTACACTAACACCACAAAAAAAAATATAAAATAATAATAACATATTTTGACACTGCGCTCGCTAGGTGGTGATTTTAATTCACCAAAGCCGCCCCCAGCAAAGCCTGCTCGACTCGTCACTGACGTCCACCCACCCATGTGCTCGAACCCAGATTCTATCCAGGATGAACGTGCTGTGCCGGCTGCCGTTTCTGACACTGTTATAGTCAAACCGCCGACATTGAAGTCTTCTACACCACGCACCTTAAAGCTCAAGCAGTCAATGCTGACTTGGGCAAGGTCGTCGTCCAGCGACGTAGTTGAGCAAACTGTCGTGAACAACACCACCCCGCGCTTGGATCTTAACATTTTTGAGCTTATCGATGCAGTCTATACAGACCCCCACAAAAAGTACAAGTCGAAGTGGTCCGGGAGATTCCTGTGGCTTGTTCTAACACTATTCGCTTCTGGTTTTCCTACTTTCAAGTGCATTGTGTGCACCAAGCATGCTGGAGTCAGAGGACGATGTGGCACGACTGGGAGAGGGACAACCGATGTGCAGACTGAGGTGTTTCGCAAGTACGCTGGTACGATGAAACACAAGCTGGCCATGGAGAAGCAGGAGGCATTGCAAAACGCGTCGTCCAATAAGTCGCCGATCGACGAACATCGTGCAGCCGTCGCTGCATAGAAGATTCGTGTCATTACGCTAGTCGACGCACTGCTCTTCATCAGTCAGTGCGATGCACCCATGGGCACATGGGGTGAAGTTGGTCCAGTACCTCACGTAGAAGGGAGTTCACGGCTTTCCGAAGAAGGGCTACGAGACCTACTAAACCACCTTTGTACTAGTCTTGGGCTTTGGATTTTAGACAATCCTTTTTCAAATTATATTAATCTTTATGTTGTTGTGTGTTCTCCAGACAGGTATGGGTACAGCGAGCTCACGCAGGCAATTGCCACTTGGCTACAGACCACGCAGCTAGAATACATACAGACGAGCACCTTCATCAGCATAAGCATCGACGAGAGCACCGATCGGCTCAGGGGGATGTCAGAAGAATGAACAAGAATGAATGAACTACGAAAGAGTTGGGAACAAGTACTAACCCTAATTGGGTTGTACCTCGTATGGGCTACCCCACTATAGCCTACACAAATGTAAGCACTATAACATTCTGACACACCCCATAGGAAAAGTGGGGGAGAACAAGTGGTCACAAGACCAGTCAAGAAAAGCAAAGCAAGCTCAGGGTGGATCACAAAATCACCACACAGTCCGAGCACAAGCAAAGGGCCACAAGGCCAGTTCACATACAGAGTTATATAAAAGAGAACAAACAATACAGTGATCATACCCTATCAAGTGTAAGCATGCAGGTATATATATATATATCACAGTACAAGCAAACTCACACAATGAGCAAGTGAGGCAAAGTAGGCACAAGGCCTAACACAGTAGAGAAGCGCTGATGATCACCAGGCGGAAGTGCCTTGGTGAATATATCAGCAGTGTTGGCCCTAGTGGCCATGTACATAAGACGAAGCTGGCCACGCTGCTGCAACTCTCGAGCAAGGAAGTATCGCAAAGTGATGTGCTTCGTTCTGTGCTCCAGTCTGTTCTCCTGACACAAGGCAATCATGGCCTTGTTGTCTACGTACAGAACTGGAGGCAAACGAGGCTGCTCTCCCAAGTCAGTCAGCGGGTAGGTGAGCCAGCGTAGCTCCTGTGCAGCCATGGCCCCAGCGTAGATCTCAGCCTCACAACTGGAGCTGAGAACCAAAGACAAGTGGGTAGACCGCCAGGAAACAGAGCCGGAGCCAAGGCTGAAAGTGTAACCCTGTGACGACCGCTGCGTAGCTGAGTTGTCAACCCAAGAAGCGTCTGCGTGACTAGTGAGGACAACTGGACACTGTCCTCCAAGCACGAGCCCCATGCGCGACGTACTGCACAGGTAACGCAGTACCCTCTTCGCAGCATCCCAGTGCACCTTTCGGTGCCTACCGGGAGCCACGTAGCGAGCCAGGAGGCTGAGAGGGTACGCGAGGTCACGTCGTTTGCACGTCATCAAGTACATGAGGCAACCCACAAGCTCTAGGTACGGACCACTCGGCTCTACGGACTCGTCCAAAGGTCGAGCTGAGAGCGAGTGGCTGGTAGACAGAGGACTGGGCTGTGGCGAGGAGAACTGGAAGCCGGAGCGCTGAAGGACCTGGTGCACCATGTGTGACTGAGTCAAGGTGATGGTGCATTGTGCTCTGTCCTGGGTGATCTGCAAGCCAAGATAGCTACGCAGTTCACCCTTGTCAGTGCAGGTGTGTCTCTTCTACAGCTCCAACTTCACAAGAGCAGTGCCTCGGTATCAGCAGTGGCAATGACCAGGTCGTCGACGTAGACGAGGACGTAGAACGGCGGCAGCGAGGTGGCGGTGTGTAGAAACAGTGACGGGTAAGCAGTAGAAGGAGCAAACCCAAGAGCTGCAATTGTAGTCCTCAGTGTGTCGTGCAACTCGCGAGGCGCCTGGCGGAGATTGTAGTCTGGCCAGCGGAGGCTCCACTGGGTACCTGCAGGAAACATCCCAGTGAAGCCAGGTGGGCGGCGCAGCCAGATCTCCTCGTGCAGGCTGCCCTGCAAGAAGGCTGTGCTGAACTCCAGAGAGTGCAACTCGTAGTCACGCTGAGCAGCGACGTGCAGCAACACCCAAAGAGTAGTCATCTTCGGGGTGGGGGAGAAGGTCTGGAAGTAGTCCACCCCCTGTCACTGACTGAAGCCTCGAGCAACGTAACGCGCCTTGAAGGCAGGCGGAGAACCCCGCGGCCGCTTCACCTTGAAAATCCACATGCCATCGACTATGTTCGCCCGAGACAGGGGAACTGCGTAGACGTAGGTGCCTCTGGACTTCAAGGATGCCATCTCGGCATCCATGGTCCCTGCCACTGAAAGGAGTAGGGACCCGTAATTGCCTCTGCGTAAGAGCGCGGGGTCGGGATGTCTGATGCATCCAAGTCTCCCTCAGGGGCAAGCAGCATGGAAGCGAAACGAGGTACAGCAGCTGCAAGACACTCAAAGTCCTCCGGACTGTCCTCAAGGACGTCCGTGCCAAGCGCACACTCACCCCCTACGGACGGAGGACTGGCAGACTCAGACTCAGCAACAAGAGCAGTGGCGTAGTCGAGACGACAAGCAGCAGCAAAGTCAACAAGCTCAGCAACGAGGGCAGACGCAGCAGTGGACTCAAAGCAAGGGTCAGAGACAGCAGTGGCGAGGAGACAAGAGACAGTGGGACTGGCAGCACGAGCAAGGGCAGACTCAGGGTCAGGGACGGCAGGAAGAGAGGACACAGGAGGAAGCAGCAGAGGAACACGCAGTGGAACAGAGGAAGGACGAAGTGCCATAGCATGCGTGCCGGGGACAGGAGGAGGACGCGAATGAGGAACGCGACGAGCAGTGCAAACAGGCGAGACAGGACGAGATGCACGCTCACGACGCTCTGTAAGACTGCCGGACTGCTCTGTGTAAGGAGAAGGAGCAGGCAGTGGGGAGGCGGGCTGTAACGGCGGCTGCGACTGGTCAGGCGGTGGACACAGTAGGGGAGGAGTAAGGCTAGTAGAAGACGGGACACCAAGAACCTGCTGAAGCAGGGGAACGAAGTACGGTCGCGGCTGCATAGTGCCTCCAGCACCAGTACCACCAGCACCTCCAGCTCCAGGGTCAACAGCTCCAGCTCCTCCAGCTCAAGCGCCTCCCGCGCCAGTGCCTCCAGCTCCAGCTCCTCCAGCTCCAGCTCCTCCAGCCCCAGTAGCTCTAGGATCAGTATGGTCTCCAGCTCCAGTACCCCTGGTACGAGCACCTCCAGGACCAGCAGCCGCAGTACCTCTAGTACTACCAGCTCCAGCAGTAACTCCAGCACCTCCAGCTCCAGTGTCTCCAGTGTCTCCAACTCCGGCAGCTCCACTCCGAAGGCGTGCGCTTCGAACAAGCCACTCACGCGGCTGTTGCGGGTAGAGAGGCTCCGGCCGGGGAGACAGCCGCAACGAAGTACCAGCAAGACCTCCAGACAATGCAGCACCCCAAGGCTCAGCACCCCCAGACTCCGCACCCTCAGACTCCACACCCCCAGGCTCAACACCCCCAGGTTCAGCACCCCCAGGATCCACACCCGCAGGCTCAGCACCCCCAAGCTCTGCACCCCCAGGCTTAGCACCCCCAGACCCAGCACCCTCAGACTCAGCGGCCCCAGACGTAGTACCTCGAGCAGCACCTGAGTCGCCAGCTACCTCAACAGGCACAGTACCAAGGAGAGGGTCTACCTGGGACACACCTGAGGGAGCAGGACCCTGGGGCGGGAGGGGGTCTACCAGAGGGGGACGAGGAGCAAGGAAGAGCGGCGGGGGCGGAGGAGGGGCAGAGCGGTAGGGGAAGAGACGATAAAAGGGAACCGACTCGTCAAACGTGACGTCCTGAGAGGGGAAGACACGGCGCGAGGTGGGGTGGTAAAACTGCCAGCCAAGCAAGTCAGGGGGGAAGCCAAGGAAGACGCAGGGGATAGCACGGGCGGAGAGCTTGTTCGCGGACGTATCGCTAACAAAGGCATGAGAGCCCCAGACCCGAAACACTGACGCATCGCCAACCTGCCCCGTCCAACACAGTGTGGGCGAGGTCTCCGGCAAGGAGACACGGGGTCAGAGGTTGAGCTGATGCGCAGCGTACCGGACCGCAAACGGCCGCAGAAAATGGGGAGCAGCCGCATGGATCATGGAGGTACGAGCAACCTCCATGACTAAGCCAATGCGGCGCTCAGCAATCCCATTTTGCTGCGGTGAGGCCGGAAGCATGAACGACTGGAGGATTCCCTCCCCACGACAAAAGTCCCGCAAGAGGTCTGAGGAGAACTCACCACCTCTATCAGAGTGCAGACGCAGGACAGGAATGTCCTGGCGGAACCGCTCGCGGAGCTGGAGATGTACTGCACGGGTCCAAGGGATCAAGACATCAACGACTCGACCCTTGCTGCGCAAGGGAAAGATTGTGGTGTACTGCGTGTAGTCGTCAACGACCAGTAGAAAGTAGCGCTCTCGGCCCTATCCACTAACTCGGGCTGGGCCCCACACGTCCATGTTGAGACTCTGCAGGGGGGCAGTCGTCGGGGGAAACGAGGAGGATTGAGGAGCAGAGCGCTGCCGCCCCTCGACGCAAGGAAGGCAGGGCAGGGGAGGCGAGGGCGGGAGGGGAGGCAGAGACCTGGGAAGACCAGAGACAAGGAGGTGGGAGTGCATGCCACGCAGGCGTGGCAGGGAGGGGTGACCAAAGCGGTGGTTCCAGAGGAGACTCTGGTGCGACAGGAGGCGACACGAGCAAGGAGGTGCTACCGGACCTGACGCGGACACCTGGGCAGACACAGCTACCTGAGGAGGCTTGGTAGCCAGTGTGTACAGACTCGACCGTGGCCGATGTGTGAACGTGGCCAGGTGACGACCCGTCCGTGTACACGTGCAGATCGTCACACGCTGACCCCCAGGAGTGGTGGTAGTGACCATCGAATCCTGGAGGGCCGTGGTACTCACCAAGTTCGTAGAGAACGAGGGGAGGTGAAGCCCTGACAGTGAGCCGGACGGAACCGCCGGACACAAGAGAACAGTGGAGGAACGGGCAACGACCGGGCCCCCAGAGGGGTCAGCCGCTCTGACCGAGACAGGTGCAGGGAGAGGAGTGAGGGTGGTGCTGTCACGAAAGAGACAGCGTGAGGCACCTGAGTCTAGTGTGAAAGTGTGCAACGCCTCATCAGGCACAGTACCAGGGAGAGAAGACTCACTAGCACCTAGAGCAAAAGCCCTTATACCTGGGTCAGGCGGCACACACTGGTAACAGTCACCCTCAGCACTAGCAGACAAAGCATACATAGCAGAAAGAATAGCATCATAGTCTAGGTCAAAGTTCGCAACACAAGACCTAAGCAGCTCTGCCCAGTGGGGGCGCTCGACCTCATCACCAAACTCAGCGCGCCAAGCGTCATTGAGGTGGGAGAAGCAGCGGTGCTGAGTGTGAGGCCTCCTGCATGTCTGACCGGCACGGTCACCCGTGCGAATGACATATGGAAAGCTGACACTACCCCCAGACGCCCCACGCTGAAACAACCACTCACGAAGCTGCTGGGGCGACGGGGTCTCGCTCCGACGCTGCTGTCGCTGCCTCTGGCCTCCTCCAGAACCTCCACGCTGAGCTCTAGCCCGACCACCACCACTCCCACAACTGCCACTACCGCCACTCCCACCGCTGCCTCCACCTGCACCGCCTCCACTACCTCCACCGCTGCACCGCTGCCCCCACTCCTGCCACCACTCCCACCGCTGCCACCACCTGCACCGCCTCCACTACCTCCACTGCCGCCCCCACCACGACTCCTGCTGCCACCTTCACCACCCCTGCCACCCTTGCCCTTGCTGCTGCGGCGCTTCGCACTAGCAGAAGCAGCCCCGACATCCTTAGCACCAAGGACGTCAACAGCAGCAGCAGAGGCGTAGGAGGGTGCAAGGGGGGAGGGGAAGCACCCCTCAAAGAAGGGCGTGCGCGGAGTGCCACGAGCAGCACCGACAGCGACTACACTAGTCTCAGCTGCAAGGAGGTGCTGCTCGAGTAGGTCAACAGTAAGGACTGCGGGGTCAAGGGAGAGAAAGTGGTCCCTGACAAAGCGAAGAGAGTCAGGGAGGCGGGTGACTATAAAGTAGAGAGTGATGAACATCGGGGGCGGGTTCCTGTCAAGGAACTCACCGGGGGCGGCAGCACGGTAGCGAGCGTCGCTAGCGCGAAGGTGAGAAACCAGGTCCTTGACTGTGGCAAAGGTGTACAGCTCGGGGAACAGGTAGGGCAAGAGAAGGCGGCCTAAAGTAGCAGTGGCAGGGGAGGAGTAACGGGCGACTACAGCGTCGTACAGCACCTGTGCTGTCCTATGCTGTCCGAAGTGAGTGCATTCGGCTAACGGCAGGTGGTTGCGAATGGCTAAGAAAGCAGCAGCGTCACGAGTAAGCCACTGTGAGCAAGTCGCATTGTCAGCTGTGGCGGGAGGGGCGGGAGCAGCACCAAATGTATGGTCAAACAGCGAAACGATGTCGCTAGAGTCGCTCAAGAGGTACAGCTGCAGGTTGTCAAGCCACTTGTCAAACTGGATCGAGCGGCCCTCATGATTGAACGCAAGAACGCGAAGAGAAGCCATGGCGGCGCAGCACGCAGGGTGGGCAGAAGCCGGGCAGCGCGGGGAACAGGGCTGGCAGCAGGCTACAGGCGGGGCGGCTCGAGGGCCTAGGAGCGGCCGCGGGGCAGCGTGTCGGGGTCAGGGGGCGATGGGCCGGGGCTAAGGGGCGACAGGTCGGGGCCTAGGGGCGACGGGCCGCGGGGCCATGGGCTACGGGCCGGGGCCTAGGGGCGACAGGTCGGGGCCTAGGGGCGACGGGTCGCCAGGCCAGGGGCTACGGGCCGGTCTAGGGGGACGGGCCGCGGGGCCAGGAGCGACGGGCCGAGGGGCCGAGAGCGAAGGGCCGGGGGCCTAGGGGCGACGGGCCGAGGGCCTAGTGGCGACGGGCCGGGGGGCAAGGAGCGACGAGCCGCGGGGCCGAGAGCGACAGGCCTGGGGCCTAGGGGCGACGAGCCACGGGACCTAGGGGCGACGGGCCGGGGGCCTAGGGGCGACGGGCCGCGGGGCCAGGAGCGAAGGGGCTGGGGGCCTAGGGGCGACAGGCCGCGGGTGTAGGGGCGACGGGCCGCGGGGCCAGGAGCGATGGGCCGCGGGGTCGGGAGCGACGGGCCGGGGGCCTAGGGGCGACAGGCCGCGGGGCCTGGGAGCGACGGGTCGAGGGCCTAGGAGCGACGGGCCGCGGGGCCAGGAGCGACGGGCCGCGGGGCCAGGAGCGAAGGGGCTGGGGGCCTAGGGGCGACAGGCCGCGGGTGTAGGGGCGACGGGCCGCGGGGCCAGGAGCGATGGGCCGCGGGGTCGGGAGCGACGGGCCGGGGGCCTAGGGGCGACAGGCCGCGGGGCCTGGGAGCGACGGGTCGAGGGCCTAGGAGCGACGGGCCGCGGGGCCAGGAGCGACGGGCCGCGGGGCCAGGTGCGACGGGCCGGGGGCCTAGGGGCGACGAGCCGTGGGGCCTAGGGGCGACGGGCGACGGGCCGCGGGGCCTAGAGGCGACGGGCCGAGGGGCCAGGAGCGACGCGCCGCGGGGCCTAGGGGCGACGGGCCTAGGGCGACGGGCCTGGGCTAGGGGCGACAGGCCGGGGGTCGACAGGCCTAGGGGCGATGGGCCGGGGGTCGACGGGCCTAGGGGCGACGGGCTAGGGGCGACGGGCCGAGGGTCGACGGGCCTAGGGCGACGGTTCTAAGGGCAACGGGCCGAGGCGACGGGCCTAGGGGCGACGGGCCGAGGCGACGGGCCTAGGGGCGACGAGCCTACGGGTAGTGGGGGCAGCACGAGGGCTGCAGTGGGCGACTAGTGGGGTAGCGCTATGGTGGGCCAAAAAAAAAAACGGTCCTAGCGAAGGACCTGCTCTGAAACCATGTCAGAAGAATGAACGAGAATGAATGAACTACGAAAGAGTTGGGTACAAGTACTAACCCTAATTGGGTTGTACCCCGTATGGGCTACCCCACTATAGCCTACACAAATGTAAGCACTATAACATTAGGACAGGGGAAGCACATGATTATATACGCGACATTGAGCTGCGACAACGTCCTCGTGACCGAGTTCATGCAGTTCCAGACCGTGGATAAGGCTGACGCTTCTTCTCTTCTCAGCATCCTCCTTTCCCACTTGCAGGCAATCGATGTCGACCTGCATAGGATTTTCAGCATTAGCACCGACAGTGCAAGAGTGATGATGAGGACGAAGGCCGGCCTGGTTGTCCGCATGCGTCAAAAAATCCCGCACCTTGTCTCCTATCACTACATCGCTGTCATGTCAGTGCGCGGTTTTGTCTTTATGATGTTTACTTAATTGTGGTTGCCACATTGCTAATGTTTTTTTATTGTTGTTTTTCACTTGCAGGGAGGCTCTAGCAGTTAAGGATGCGGCAGAGGATCTCCCCGTCTTTGACATGGTCGACGATCTCATCCGGGCTGTGTTTGAGTTGCTGGGACGGTCGGGTCCGCGCCACGCATGGTTCTTGGACCTGTAAGAGCTGTTTACAGAAACAAGCCTTAAAGTCCAAGGCATCCATGCGATTTAGTGGCTGTCACGGGAGGGTGCAGAACGTCGTCTCATCGCTGTTTTGCCGGCAGTGATTTGTTACTACTAGAAGCTCTATGCACACATTTAAATCACACTTAATAGTCCCCACAGGGTTACCTTCAAGGGTCCTCGGGTGCCTGGCAAAGCCAGCCCCTAACCGAGGGTCCGTGTTTGTCGAAGGACACAATAAGTGCAAATACAATCGTGTGCACTAGAACGCTCCCAAACTCATTTGCGCAGTGTTGACAATCGATAAGAGCGTGTGCAGAATAGCTCCTCGCGTCAATACGTTGATAGGGAAATTTTTATTGATACAAAGGTTGATCACAAACAAACGCAGGCACAAATTCATACTGGCCCACCAAAAGCGAAAGCAAACAGCCCACCGGAACAAAAGCTAGCAACATACTCCGACTTGCCAACTTTCTCCATGCGAAATCAATTGCCACATACTCGCCCACGCACAATTATGTAGCCCATACTTATGAAATTCCATGAAAACTCGTGGCCCTTAACGATCATGACAGCTCATGACCATATACGGCAGTTCATGAAAACACCTGAGCAATTCGCTCTGTTACCAATGAAATTATGAATTAGTTGGAATTACTCTAGCACAATTCGCAGCAGCCTCGAATATAATCGCGCGCCCCACGAAACACCCCGTCGGGGAATTTCTCCTCGGCGAATAAGGACAAAACGTTCGAGGGTTCCACAAATTCCATTGTGGACCCACGCGCGCTCGTCCTTTCCTACGCGCCACCTCACTGCCATACTCGTGCGTGTGGCAGCAATTGAATTTTGGCCTCAGGCCGAGCATGTGCCTCGACTGGCACCCTTCGGCCCTTTTGGCGCTACTAGCATGATTGCGCAATAAGGCTCGGGCTCATGGCCTCGAGCCTTGACCAGCGCGAGACTGGTCAAAGCAGCAAATGAAAACACTTGCCACTAAAATAAAAACACATGCAAAATCATACTGGCAAACACAATCAGTCATGAACGAACATGATCGTACATGAACGCTCATGAAAGTACATGATCGCTCATGAACGAACACGAATAGCACACGAACGCTCATCAACAAGACGCGAAATTCAATGAAAACTCATGTACCCTCGAAACTTCACACACATATTCGTGAAACAGCACGAACACACGAAACACACACGAACAATCATGAAAACGCATGAACGCAACCTCACACTAAAATGCACATAACTCATGAACCGGTAAGGCAATTAATAAACCGTAACTCTGCAGTGCTGGCGCGGCTCCACTACGCAACGCTGGCAGGCATTCAACCATGCTGTGCTGTCGATCGACAAGGCTAGCTGTAGAGTTGCTAGGTGCCTGATGTAGTTATTGTTGTCATTGCTTGTTGAACAATTATGTAATCCTAACTTTGCTAGTGGAAACTCTTGCCAATTTCTCCCATGATTGTGCAAGCACTAAGGAACTAAGCAAAGCCTAGATCACTCCTAGTAGTTCGTGCCTGTCAGAAGAATGAACGAGAATAAATGAACTAAGAAACAGTTGGTGCAAATACTAACCCCAATTGGGTTGTACCCCTTATGGGCTACCCCACTATAGCCTACACAAATGTAAGCACTATAATGTTCTGACACACCCCCAGAGGCAAAGTGGGGGAGAACAAGTGGTCACAAGACCAGTCAAGAAAAACAAAGCAAGCTCAGGGTGTTACACAAAGTCACCACACAGTCCGAGCACAAGCAAATGGCCACAAGGCCAGTTCACATGCAAAGTTATATAAAAGAGAACAAACAATACAGTGATCATACCCTCGCAAGTGTAAGCATGCAGGTATATATATATATATCACAGTACAAGCAAGTCAAGCAGTAAGCAAGTGAGGCAAAGTAGGCACAAGGCCTAACACAGTAGAGAAGCGCTGATGATCACCAGGCGCAAGTGCCCTGGTAAATATATCAGCAGTGTTGGCCCTAGTGGCCACGTACGCAAGAAGAAGCTGGCCACGCTGCTGCAACTCTCGAGCAAGGAAGTATCGCAGAGCAATGTGCTTCGTTCAGTGCTCCACTCTGTGCTCCTGACACAAGGCAATCATGGCCTTGTTGTCTACGTACAGAACTGGAGGCGAACGAGGCTGCTCTCCCAACTCAGTTAGCAGGTAAGTGAGCCAGCGTAGCTCCTGTGCAGCCATGGCCCCAGCGTAGATCTCAGCCTCACAACTGGAGCTAAGAACCGAAGACGAGCGGGTAGACCGCCAGGAAACAGAGCCGGAGCCAAGATTGAAAGTGTAACCGTGTGACGACCGCTGCGTAGCTGAGTCATCAACCCAAGAAGTGTCTGCGTGACTGGTGAGGAAAACCAGACCCCGTCCTCCGAGCACGAGCCCCATGCCCGACGTACTGCACAAGTAACGCAGTACCCTCTTCGCAGCATCCCAATGCACCTTTCGGTGCCTGCCGGGAGCCACGTAGCGAGCCAGGAGGCTAAGAGGGTGTGCGAGGTCAGGTCGTGTGCAAGTCATCAGGCACATGAGGCAACCCACAAGCTCTGGGTACAGACCACTCGGCTCTACGGACTCGTCCAAAGGTCGAGCTGAGAGCGAGTGGCTGGTAGACAGAGGAGTGGGCTGTGGCGAGGAGAACTGGAAGCCGAAGCGCTGAAGGACCTTGTGCACCATCTGTGACTGAGTCAGTGTGATGGTGCGCCGTGCTCTGTCCCAGGTGATCTGCAAGCCAAGATAGCTGCGCAGTTCACCCAGGTCAATGCAGGTGTGTCTCTTCTGCAGCTCCGACTTCACAAGGGTCAGTGCCTTAGTGTCAGCAGTGGCAAAGACCAAGTTGTCGACGTACACGAGGACGTAGAACGGCGGCAGCGAGGTGTCGGTGCGTAGAAACAGCGACGGGTCAGCAGTAGAAGGAGCAAACCCAAGAGCTGCAAGTGTAGTCCTCAGTGTGTCGTGCCACTCGCGAGGCGCCTGGCGGAGACCATAGATCGGCCGCCAAAGACTCCACTGGGTACCTGCAGGGAACGACTCAGTGAAGCCAGGTGGGCGGCGCAGCCAGATCTCCTCGTGCAGGCTGCCCTGCAAGAAAGCTGTGCTAAAGTCAAGAGATTGCAGCTCGTAGTCACGCTGAGCAACGACGTGCAGCAACACCCGAAGAGTGGTCATCTTTGGGGTGGGGGAGAAGGTCTGGAAGTAGTCAACCCCGTGTCGCTGACTGAAGCCTCGAGCAACGTAACGCGCCTTGAAGGCAGGCGGAGAACCCGGCGGCCGCTTCACCCTAAAAATCCACATGCCATCGACTATGTTCGCCCGAGACGGAGGAACTGCGTCGACGTAGGTGCCTGTGGACTTCCAGGTTGCCATCTCAACATCCATGGATGCCTGCCACTGAGAGGAGTAAGGACCTGTAATCGCCTCTGCGTAAGAACGCGGGGTCGGGATGTTTGGAGCATCCGGGTCTCCCTTAGGGGCAAGTAGCATGGAAGCGAAACGAGGTATAGCAGCTGCAAGACACTCAAAGTCCTCCTGCCTGTCCTCAAGGACGTCCGTGCCAAGCGCACACTCACCCCCGACGGACGGAGGACTGGCAGACTCAGACTCAACAACAAGAGCAGTGGCGTAGTCTAGACGACCGGCAGCAGCAAAGTCAACCAGCTCAGCAACGAGGGCAGACGCAGCAGCAGACTCAAAAGAAGGGTCAGTGACAACAGTGGCGAGAAGACGAGAGACAGTGGGACTGGCAGCACAGACAAGGTCAGACTCAGGATCAGGAACGGCAAGAAGAGAGGACTCAGGAGGAAGCGGCAGAGGAACACGCAGTGGAACATAGGAAGGACGGAGTGCCATGGCGTGCGTGCCGGGGACAGAAGGAGGATGCGAACGAGGAATGCGACAAGCAGTGCAAACAGGATGAGACGCAGGCTCACGACGCTCTGTAAGACCGCCGGACTGCTCAGTGTAAGGAGAAGGAGCAGGCAGTGGGTAGGCTGGCTGTAATGGCGGCTACGACTGGTCAGGCGGTGGACACAGTAGGGGAGGAGTATGGCTGGTAGAAGACGGGACACCAAGAACTTGCTGAAGCAAGGGAAAGAAGAACGGTCGTGGCCGCACAGTTCCTCCCCAACCAGTACCGCCAGCACCCCCAGCTCCAGCAACTCCAGATCAAAGGTCAACAGCTCCAACTCCTCCAGCTCCAGCGCCTCCCGCGCCAGGGCCTCCAGCTCCAGCTCCAGCGCCACCAGCGCCAGTGCCTCCTGCTCCAGTGCCTCCACTCCCAGCAGCTCCGTAGGGTCTCCCGCTCCAGCGAACCTTACACCACAATTCCTGGCAGCTCCAGTACCCCTGGTACAAGCACCTCCAGGACCAGCAGCGGCAGTACCTCCAGTACCACCAGCTCCAGTAGTACCTCCAGCACCTGCAACTCCAGTGTCTCCCGTGCCTCCGGCTCCGGCAACTCCACTCCGAAAGCGTGCGCGCCAAACAAGCCACTCGCACAGCTGCTGAGGGGAGGGGGTCTCCTGTCACGGAGAAAGTCTCGGCGAAGCACCAGCTGTTATGTGATGCTATCATTTGCATTCACGTCTGTCTGCCTCCCATCATATGTTCGTGTGTTGCATACGTGGTGTGAGCGTGTGCAAGAATTTCTGTTTGGTGTTGTTTGAATTTTCTGAGTGTGTGTGAGTGTTATTTGCCTTGAGCAGATATCTGAAGTGACTCCTCTGCTTGAGAGCTTTCCGACGAACCGAGAATCGCCGCGATCGGAGCAAGAACGAGAAAGATATGATCGTTCGAAGTTTTGGTTGAGATGCGGTGACTATGGGAATTCGCGGGTTGACTCAATATGGGGTACAGACTTTTGGGGGTTGGGGAATTCGTCACCATCACTGTAGATGATGCCAAGTGGTTGGGAGAAGCCAAACCAGGTTGGCAAGTGTGGCCAAGTTGGGTGAGGTGGATGGCATGAGTTGGAAAAGTGACAATTGTCAAAGTTGGGGTGCCTATAGAGAGGGGAATTGTGTGGTATGGGGTTTCCTTGGTTGGGGACTCCCTTGGGACCTTCCCACCTGGTTCAATTGCTACCCCAACATTCTTGTGTGAACTTGTGAGACAACTTTGTGATTGAGTTAAGTTTCTATGGCAGCATACCCCCTAGTGCGCCGAATATCATAACTCAAGCTATAATCCATAATTCGATATTATAGAAACTGGGAACGATAGCCACGGTCAAGGGCTACAACATACCCGAGTTTCAGAGAATTCTGAGAGAGTGTTTTTTGTCGACGACGTTTCTTGTGACGAGGACGTTTCTGTCCAGAATTAAAGTTTACGATTTTGAGATATTTCAGCCCTTAATCTTCATAGACTCCGTCCTTAGTCTCAAACACCAGCAGGACCTCTAGACGAAGCAGCACCCCGAGGCTCAACACCCCCAGACTCCGCACCCTCCAACTCAGCACCCGTTGGCTCAACACCCCCAGGCTCCACACCTGCAGGCTCAGCACCCCCAGGCTCCGCACGCCCAGGCTCAGCACCCCCAGACCCCACACCCCCACGCTCAGCACCCCCAGACCCAGCACCCTCAGACTCAACGCCCCCACGCTCCGCACCCTGGGACCCAGTACCTCGAGCAGCACTTGAGTCGCCAGCTACCCCAACAAGCATAGTACCAGGGAGAGGGTCTACCTGAGACACACCTGAGGGAGCAGGACCCTGGGGCAGGAGGGGGTCTACCGGAGGGGGACCAGGAGCAAGGAAGAGCGGTGGGGGCGGGGGAGGGGCAGAGCGGTAGGGGAAGAGGCGGTAAAAGGGAACCGACTCGTCAAACGTGACGTCCTAATAGGGAAAGACATGTTGCGAGGTGGGGTGGTAAAACTGCCAGCGAGGCGCGTCAGGGCGAAAGCCAAGGAAGACGCAGGGGATAGCGCGGGCGGAGAGCTTGTCCGCAGACGTATTGCGAACAAAGGCACGGGAGCCCTAGACCCGGAACACCGACGCATCGCCAACCTCCCCCGTCCAACGCAGTGTGGGCGAGGTCTCCGGCAAGGAGACACGGGGCCAGAGGTTGAGCTGATGCGCAGCATACCGGACCGTAAACGGCCACAGAAAATGGGGAGCATCCGCATGGATCATGGAGGTACGAGCGACCTCCATGACTAAGCCAATGCGGCACTCAGCAATCCTGCTTTGCTGCGGTGAGGCCGGAAGCGTGAACGACTGGAGGATGCCCTCCCCATGACAAAAGTCCCGCAAGAGGTCGGAGGAGAACTCACCACCTCTGTCAGAGTGCAGACGCAGGACAGGAAGGTCCTGGCGGAACCGCTCGCGGAGCTGGAGACGTACTGCACGGATCCAAGGGATCAAGACATCAACGACCTGACCCTTGCTACGCAAGGGGAAGACCGTGGTGTACCACGTGTAGTCGTCAACGACCAAAAGAAAGTAGCGCCCGCGGCCCTGTCCACTGACGCGGGCTGGGCCCCACACGTCCATGTGGAGAATCTGCAGGGGGGCAGTTGTCGGGGGAAACGAGGAGTGAGGAACGGCACGCTGCCGCCCCTCAACGTAAGGAAGGCGGGGCGGGGTAGGCGAGGGCGGGAGGGGAGGCAGAGACCTGGGAAGACCAGAGACAAGGAGGCGGGAGTGCATGCCACGCAGGCGTGGCAGGGAGGGGTGACCAAGGCGGTGGTGCCACAGGGGAGTCTGGTGCGAGAGGAGGCGACACGAGGAAGGGGGTGCTACCGGACCTGACGCGGACACCTGGGCAGACGCAGCTATCTGAGGAGGCTCGGTAGCCAGTTTGTACAGACTCGACCCTGGCCGACGTGTGAACGTGGCCAGGTGACGACCCGTCCGTGTACACGTGCAGATCGACACACGCCAACCCCCAGGAGTGGTGGTAGTGACCATCGAATCCTGGAGGGTCGCGGTACTCACCAAGTTCGTGGAGAACGAGGGGAGGTGAAGACCTGACAGTGAGCCTGACGGAACCACCGGACAAGGAAGGACATTGGAGGAACGGGCAACGACCGGGCCCCTAGAGGGGTCAGCCAGTCTGACCGGGACAGGTGCAGGGAGAGGAGTGAGGGTGGTGCTGTCACGAAAGAAACAGCATGAGGCACCTGAGTCTAGCGTGAAAGTGTGCAAGGCCTCAGCAAGCGCAGTACCAGGGAGAGAAGACTCACTAGCACCTAGAGCAGCAGCCTCTATACCTGGGTCAGGCGGCACACACCGGTAACAGTCACCCTCAGCACTAGCAGACAAAGCATACATAGCAAAAAGAATAGCATCATAGTCTAGGTCAAAGATCGCAACACCAGACCTAAGCAGCTCTGCCCAGTAGGGGCGCTCAACCTTATCACCAAACTCAGCGAATGTGAGGGGGAAGAAGAAGCGGTGCTGAATGTGAGGCCTCCCGCATGTCTGACCAGCACGGTCACCCGTGCGAATGACATATGGACAGCTCACACTACCGCCAGACGCCCCACGCTGAAACAACCACTCACGAAGCTGCTAGGGCGACGGGGTCTCGCTCCGACGCCGCTGCCGCTGCCGCTGGCCTCCTCTTGAACCTCCACGAGGAGCTCCAGTACGACCTCCACCACTCCCACCGCTGCCACTACCGCCACTCCCACCGCTGCCTCCACCACCGCCACCAACGCTCCCACTCCCGCCACCACTCCCACCGCTGCCACCACCTCCACTGCCTCCACTACCTCCACTGCTGCCCCCACCTCCACTCCCGCTGCCCCCTCCACCACCCCTGCCACCCTTGCCCTTGCTGCTGCGGCGCTTCGCACTAGCTGAATCAGCCCCGACATCCTCAACACCAAGGACGTCAATAGCAGCAGCAAAGGTGTAGGAGGGGGCAAGGGGGGAGGGGGAGCACCTCTCAAAGAAGGGCGTGCGCGGAGTGCCACGAGCAGCACCTACAGTGACTACAGTAGTCTCAGCTGCAAGGAGGTGCTGCTCGAGTAGGTCAACAGTGAGGATTGTGGGGTCAAGGGAGAGAAAGTTGTCCCTGACAGAGCGAAGAGAGTCAGAGAGGCGGGTGACTATGAAGTAGAGAGTGATGAACATTGGGGGCTGGTTCCTGTCAAGGAACTCAGCAGGGGTGGTAGCTCGGTAGCTAGCGTCGCTAGCGCGAAGGTGGGAAACCAGGTCCTCGACTGTGGCAAAGGCGGACAGCTCGGGGAACAGGTAGGGCAGTAGCAGGCGGCCTAGAGCAGCAGTGGCAGGTGAAGAGTAGCGAGCGACGACAGCGTCGTACAGTGCCTGTGCTGTCCGAAGTGAGTGCGTTCGGCTAACGGCAGGTGGTTGTGAATGGCTAAGCCAGCAGCAGCGTCACGAGTAAGCCACTGTGAGCGGGTCGCACTGTCAGCTGTGGCGGGAGGGGCGGGAGCGGCGCCAGACGTGTGGTCAAACAACGAAACTTTGTCCCTAGAGTTGCTCAGTAGGTACAGCTGCAGGTCGTCGAGCCACGTGTCAAACTGTAGGGGGCGTCCCTCATGATCGAATGCTAGCACGCGGAGAGAGGCCATAGTGGCGCAGCAAGTAGGGCGGGCAGAGGCCGGGCAGCGTGAGGAAGAGGGTAGGCAGCAGGTTGCAGGAGGGGCGGCTCGAGGGCCTTGGGGCGGCCGTGGGGCGACGTGTCGGGGCCAGGGGCAACGGGCCGGGGCCTAGGGGCGACAGGTCGGGGCCTAGGGGGGGGGAAGGGCCGCGCGGCCAGGAGCGACGGGCCGAGGGCCTAAGGGCGACGGGCCGCGAGGCCAAGGGGCGACGGGCCGTGGGGCCAGGAGCGACGGGCCGCGGGGCCAGGAGCAACGGGTTGGGGGGGGGGGGCGGGGGCCTAGGGGCGACTGGCCGCGGGGCCAGGAGTGACAGGCTGCGGGGCCGGGGGCCTAGGCACGACGGGCCGCGGGGCCGGGAGCGACGGGCTTCTGGGCCGGGAGTGACGGGCTGGGGGCCTTGGGGCGGCGGGCCACGGGGCCTAGGGGCGAAAGGGCCGCGGGGCCAGGAAAGAAGGGCCGCGGGGCCAGGAGCGACGGGCCGGGGGCCTAGGGGCTACCGGCCGCGGGGCCTAGGGGCGAAGGGCGACGGGTCGCGGGGCCTAGGGGCGACGGGCCGCGGGGCCTAGGGGCGACGGGCCGCGGGGCCAGGAGCGACGGGCCGCGGGGCCGGGGGCCTAGAGGCGACGGGCTGTGGGGCCAGGAGCAACGGGTCGGGGGGGGGGGGGGGGGGGGCGGGGGCCTAGGGGCGAAAGGGCCGCGGGGCCAGGAACGAAGGGCCGCGGGGCCAGGAACGACGGGCCGGGGGCCTAGGGGCTACGGGACGCGGGGCCTAGGGGCGACGGGCGACGAGTCGCGGGGCCTAGGGGCGACGGGCCGCGGGGCCAGGAGTGACGGGCCGGGGCCTAGGTTAGGGGCGACGGGTCGCGAGGCCGGGGTTCCAGGGGCGACGGGCCGGGGGCCAGGAGCGACGGGCTACGGGCCGGGCCTAGGGGGGGGGGCCGCGAGGCGACGGGCCGTGAGGCGACGGGCCTAGGGCGACGGGCGACGGGCCGCAAGGCGACGGGCCTAGGGCGACGGGCCTAGGGGGCGACGGGCGACGGGTCGGGGGCGACGGGCCTAGGGTGACGGGCCGAGGCGATGGGCTAGTGGCGACAGGCCTAGGGGCCTACGGGTCGCGACAGGCAGTAGGGGCAGCTCGAGGGCTGCAGAGGGCGGCTAGCGGGGTAGCGCTGTGGTGGGCCCAACTAAAAAAAACGGTCCTAGCGGAGGACCTGCTCTGAAACCATGTCAGAAGAATGAACGAGAATGAATGAACTACGAAACAGTTGGGTACAAGTACTAACCCTAATTGGGTTGTACCCTTAAGGGCTACCCCACTATAGCCTACACAAATGTAAGCACTATAATGTTCTGACAGTGCCAACCCCCGTAGTCTATCTCACTATCGTTGTAGATTCAATCTCCGCATGGTGCTGTGAGCGTGGACGGCCCCGCAGATTACCTTCAGTTAGGAGCCGACTTTTGCACCTTTCCCATCATGTTTCTCCTCGACCGGTGCAAAAAGAAGGTGGTTTCGACAACGAGGTCGACGGCGGTGCACGAGTCAGCGGCAAAAATGGCACGAAGCAGAGAGGAGTGATCAAGGTCGACGGTGGCGTCGACAGGAGTCAGGCGCGAGTGCAGCAGTCGACGGCGGCTGTAGGCATCTCGCGTGCCGACGTCGATGGTCGACGTCACTCTCCTCTACGAAGCGGTGGAGGGCTCTTGGTGACGACGCATGTGACAGCGGGCGGGATTGCACCGACGTATGGCTACTTCAAGTTCTCACCGGACCGAATTACCGTCGCGCCGCTGCAAGGTCGACGGGACCTCATCACCTGGAGGGAATCGATTGAACCTCAGCTCGGGGTCGCCAGGCTGAAGGGCTTCGCCGATGGCACTGTGCCAATTCCGCCCGTGGACGATGTCGGGCTATGCAGGGAGTTTCGTGCGGCTCACTTGCTCACCTTCATGGTCATCTCGAGGTGCTGCTCGCCGGTGGTGCAGCTAACGCTCAGGAGCTGTCGAGAGCGACTGGATGCTGGTCACCATGCATGGCAATTCATCCTGTCGACGTACCAGATCAGGGATGACCTGTACATCGCACAGCTAGAGGAGAAGATGACACACATCAAGATGGGCGAGCAGGAGTCGGCGACGGACTACTGCAACCGTGCTCGACGGATCCTGGCTGAGATGCGGATGGCAGGCGCCGAATACTCGACGGCGTCCTACATCTCCCACATTGTCAAGGGCCTGCCGCGCGGCTACAACCTCATGAAGAGGATGATGATGGTACCCGGCACGCGTGAGTCCCTCGACGAGGACTCCATCACCAGCTAAATTCTTCAAGACGAGGCGATGCAGGAGGCCGAACAACCCACGGAGCTCCTTCCTCAGGCAAACTATGCTGCACCGACGAAGCTGAATCAGCAGCAAGGGCAGCGCAAGAAGCCGGGCGGAGGTGGTAGCGGAGGTGGTCGGTCGACAATGGACGTCGACGAGAAGAGGTCGACAAGGGACAAGGGCCGTGGATGTGGTGGTCGGCGGCGGGAGTGTTGGATCTGCCACGACCCCGACCATCTTTCCTACGAGTGTCCCGACCGCGATGACAGCAACGAGGACGACACCAAGGGAGGCCGCGGTCGATCGACCAGCCGTCGCTCACATCGAGATGCGAAGCCGCGCAAGGAGAAGCAGACGTTGAAGAAGACGTCATCGACGAAGGACGTCGACAACTCCAACGGCAAGAGCCGAGGCGACGGGGAGGCGTCGTGCTCGATGGTCGGCGTAGTGGAGCCGACGGTCTCGCTGGCGCCGGAGGCTGGCGAGGACTTCCAGGCCGTGGCAGCAGCTGTGCAATCCAACCCAATGGCAGTGCTGCTCGACAGCGGCTGCTCCCACCACCTGATGGGGACGAAGGCGGTCTTCGTCGACATGGCGCCGAGCGACGGCGTGAAGCACGTGCGTGGATTCAACGGGGCACTACAGCCTGTTGAGGGCCGCGGAACCGTCGCTCTGCAAGGGGAGGCCGGGAAGCGGGTCCTCATCCCCGAACCTGCTCTACGTTCCGGGCGTATAGGCGAACCTACTATGGCGAACTGCTGGCCAACTGAAGGAGAGCGGAGTGCAGCTGAAGGGCGATGGCGAACGAGATGCTGCTTGTCGCCGCGACCGGGGGGGTGCTTTGTCGAGCACGCTACAACGGACGAGTCCTCTGCACTAACCTTCGCCCCTGCTCAACACGGTCGCAGTCGATTGTCTCGGCGACGAAGTCGATCCCTGACCGGTTGCATGCGAGGCTCGCGCTTGTCAGCGTCGATACGATCAAGAGCTCGGCAAAACATGAAGTTGCTACTGGGCTCGACATCACTCCGTCGACCAGAGCAGACCCGCCATGTGTCTCGTGCGTCGGAGGAAAGCTGGCGCGGCACACCTTCCCCGACAAAGGCTCGGACGCCGAGGAGGCGCTGGCTGTCGTGCATATTGACTTGTGCGGGCCATTTCGGGTTGCTGCCAAGGATGGTAGCTTGTACTTTCTGCTGCTCAAGGATCGCCACACTCGATTTGTGTGGGTGATGCCGGTCGCAAAGAAGAGCGATGTGCTGCGGGAGTTCTAGAAGTGGCTGGTGCTGGTGGAACGGCATGCGAAGAAGTCGGTGCTGATGCTTCGCTCAGACCGGGAAGGGGAGTTCCTCGGAAAGGAGTTCACCGACTTCGTCGACGGCAAGGGCATCGTCCACGACCTGACGTGCCCTTACACTCCGCAGCAGAATGGCATGGCTGAGCGGGAGTTGTGCACAGCCGTCGAGTCCGTGAGGACAATGCTACTGCACATGGGCGTGCAGCACCACTAGTGGCACCTCGCTCTACGACAAGCTGTCTGGGTGCGCAGCTGCTTGGAGCGGTCGACGACGCCGCTGGGGACGACTCCATACCAGCTGCTGACCGGGAAGAAGCCCGACCTCACGCTGGCGCGGGTGTGGGGCTAGATGGTGCAGTTCATGGTTCCTGAGCAGCAGCGCGGTGGGAAGCTGGCGCCGAAAGCTTGCTAGGGGCTTCACCTGGGCGTGTCGCCGGAGAGTAAGGGATGGGAGGTGCTCGACCTGACCGACAACAAGGTGGTCACGTCGGTCGAGGTGATCTTCTAAGAGACGCTGTCGCTGGAGGTGTGGAAGGCAAAGTTTGGGCCGGCGTCGGGGCGGACGCAGGCACACCCACCATCGGACACCTCGACGGTGACGGTTCCTTTGTTTGCCGAAGTCGATGAGCCTGCCCATGAGGATGTTGTGGAGGTTCTTCCACCTTCCCTTGTTCTTGCTCCTCCCTTCCCCGTCGCAAATCGGCCTGCGTCGACACCTGTGTCGGCCACTGGCAATGAGGGGAGCCTTGAGACGTCGCCTGTGGCGCCGGCCAGTGGCATCGCCGGCGGTCAACAAGGAGCCAAGCTCGTCGACCAGGATGGGAAGCCGTCGACGACAGGGGAGCAGCAGACACGGGAGCCGGTCGAACAAGAGGCAGCAGCAGGGGTAAAGTCGACAAGGGAGCTGCCGAAGTCAGCAGGAGGTGAGCAGCTGGTAAAAGGTTCGAAGTAGCTGGTCGACGACTTGACTGTCGACGAAGAAGGGGAGCTATCGGCAGGAAAAGAGTCCACCGAAAACAACGTGGTGGAGGTGCCGATCACGAAGCCTGAGCTGCGACGCACAGGTCGAGCTCGACGGCCGCCGGAGCGGCTGAGCTTCCACGCCTGCCTACCGCGAGCTGCCTTCACCGCTGTGTACGACGAGGTCGATGATGACCTATTGTACGACGACGCCGAGGAGGATGAAGAACTGCCGGATCTCGACCCCGACATGCACGCAGACCCCGAACGCCGCTGGGACATCGCCACGATGACGGTAAAGGAGGCGCTGGCAAGCTAGAAGGGTGAGGCGGTGAAGGCCGCAATGAAAGAAGAGATCCGCAGCCTCGTCGGCATGGGCACTTGGGAGCTGGTCGAACGCCCACGCGGGGTGAACATCATGAAGAACCGGTGGGTGTTGACGACCAAGTACCGCCTCGACGACACCGTCGAGCGCGAGAAGGCGAGGCTGGTCGTGAAGGGCTTCACGCAGGTGTGCGGTGCCGACTACGACGAGACGTACTCACCGATGAGCAGCTACGTCACGCTGAGGATTTTCCTCAGCATCGTCGCCGTCTTCGACCTCAACCTGATGCAGCTCGACATGAAGAACGCTTTCCTGCAGAGCAAGCTCGACAAGGTGCTCTACATGTACCAGCCGGACTACTTCGATGATGGGACTGGCCGGGTGTGAAAGCTGCTGAAGAGCCTCTACGGGCTGAAGCAATCGCCGCTGCTGTGGTATAGGACACTCGACGGTGTGCTGCTGGGCGCTGGCTGGAAGAAGAGCCAGGTCGACGAGGCGCTCTACTTCAAGGCCACCGACAACGGAGTGACCTGTTGGGTGCTGGTCTACGTCAACGACCTGCTTGCCGCCAGCAGGAGCCCCACGATGCTGAATGAGCTAAAGGAGCTGCTTGAAGCTGCCTTTGAGCTGCGCGAGATTTTGCCGGTCGTCAAGTACCTCGGGCTGGAGATCGTGCGCGACAGGCCAGCTAGGAAGCTGTGGCTTCACCAGCAGGGCTACGCCGACAAGCTGCGCAGGCGCTTCATTGACGAGGAGCAGGGCGGTCGAGTCCCGAAGACGCCGGTCTCGGTCGATGCCTACGCCGAGCTGACATTCGACGACGAGGAGGCACAGGAGCGCGAGGAGGAGTACCGGCAGAAGGTTGGCTCGCTGCAGTTCGCGGCATCCACGATGAGGCCGGACATCGCGTTCGCCTGCAGCAAGCTGGGGAGCGGCCTCACGGTGAGGAGAGACCAGCATTGGCGCGAGGTCGACCACTGCCTCACGCTGGCGCGGATGTGGGGCTGCATGGTGCAGTTCATGGTTCCTGAGCAGCAGCGCGGTGGGAAGCTGACGCCGAAAGCTCACTGGGGGATTCACTTGGGCGTGTCGCCTGAGAGTAAGGGCTGGGAGGTGCTCGACCTGACCGACAACAAGGTGGTCACGTTGGTCGAGGTGATCTTCTACGAGACGATGTCACTGGATGTGTGGAAGGCAAAGTTTGGGCCGGCATCGGGGCAGACGCAGGCACACCCGCCGACGGACACCTCGACGGCGACGGTTCTCTTGCTCGCCGAAGTCGATGAGACTACTGATGAGATGTTGTGGAGGTTCTTCCACCTCCCCCTATTCTTGCTCCTCCCTTCCCCGTCGCAGATTGGCCTGCTTCGACACATGTGTCGGCCACCGGCGATGAGGGGAGCCTTGAGGCGTCGCCTGTGGCGCCGGCCAGTAGCATCGCCGGCGATCGACAAGGCGCCAAGCTCGTCGACCAGGATGGGAATCCGTCGACGACAGGGGAGCAGCAGACAAGGAAGCCGGTCGAACAAGAGGCATCAGTTGTGGTGCAGTCGACAGGGGAGCTGTCAAAGTTAGCAGAAAACTTGGCCGTTGACGAAGAAGGGGAGCTGTCAGCAGAAAAAGAGTCCACCGACAGCGACGTGGTGGAGGTGCCGATCACGAAGCCTGAGCTGCGACGCACAGGTCGAGCTCGACGGCCGCCGGAGCGACTGAGCTTCCACGCCTGCCTACCGCTAGCTCCCTTCACCGCAGTGTACGACGAGGTCGACGATGACCTGTTGTACGACGACGCCGAGGAGGATGAAGAACTGTCAGAGCTCGACCCCGACATGCATGCCGACCCTGAACACCACCGGGACATTGCCACGATGACGGTAAAGGAGGCACAGGCGAGCTAGAAGGGTAAGGCAGTGAAGGCCGCCATGGAAGAAGAGATCCGCAGCCTCATCAGCATGGGCACTTGGGAGCTGGTCGAACGCCCTGTCAAAATAATGAACGAGAATGAATGAACTATGAAAGAGTTCGGTACAAGTACTAACCCTGCTTGGGTTGTAATCCTTATGGGCTACCCCACTGTAGCCTACACAAATGTAAGCACTATAACATTCTGACACACCCCCATACGCAAAGTGGTGGAGAACAAGTGGTCACAAGACCAGTCAAGAAAAGCAAAGCAAGCACAGGGTGGATCACAAAGTCACCACACAGTCCGAGCACAAGCAAATGGCCACAAGGCCAATTCACATGCAGAGTTATATAAAAGAGAAAAAACAATACAGTGATCATACCCTAGCAAGTGTAAGCATGCATGTATATATATAGATCACAATACAACAAAGTCACGCAGTGAGCAAGTGAGGCAAAGTAGGCACAAGGCCTAACACTGTAGAGAAGCGCTGATGATCACCAGGCGGAAGTGCCTTGGTGAATACATCAGCAGTGTTGGCCCTAGTGGCCACGTACGCAAGACGAAGCTGGCCATGTTGCTGCAACTCTCGAGCAAGAAAGCTGGCCATGTGCTTCGTTCTGTGCTCCAGTCTGTGCTCCTGACACAAAGCAATCATGGCCTTGTTGTCTATGTACAGAACTGGAGGCGAACGAAGCTGCTCTCCCAAATGAGTCAGCAGGTAGGTGAGCCAGCATAGCTCCTATGCAGCCATGGCCCCTGCGTAGATCTCAGCCTCACAATTGAAGCTGATAAACGAAGACGAGCGGGTAGACCGCCAGGAAACAGAACCTGAGCCAACACTGAAGGTGTAACCCTGTGATGACCGCTGCATAGCTGAGTCGTCAACCCAGGAAGCGTCTGCGTGACCGGTGAGGACAACTGGACCCCGTCCTCCAAGCACAAGCCCCATGCCCGGCGTACTGCACAAGTAACACATACCCTCTTCACAGCATCCCAGTGCACCTTTCGGTGCCTACCGGGAGCCACGTAGCGAGCCAGAAGGCTGAGACGGTACGCGAGGTCAGGTTGTGTGCACGTCATCAGGTACATGAGGCAACCCACAAGCTCGAGGTACGGACCACTCGGCTCTACGGACTCGTCCGAAGGTGGAGCTGAGAGCGAGTGGCTGGTAGACAGAGGACTGGGCTGTGGCGAGGAGAACTGGAAGCCGAAGCGCTGAAGGACCTGGTGCACCATGTGTGACTGAGTCAGTGTGATGGTGCGCCATGCTCTGTCCCGGGTGATCTTAAGGCCAAGGTAGCTGCGCATTTCACCCAGGTCAGTGCAGGTAAGTCTCTTCTGCAGCTCCGACTTCACAAGGGTCAATGCCTTAGAGTCAGCACTGGCAAAGACGAGGTCGTCGATGTAGACAAGGACGTAGAACGGCGGCAGCGAGTTGTCGGTGCGTAGAAACAGCGCCGGGTTAGCAGTAGAAGGAGCAAACCCAAGAGCCACAAGTATAGTCCTCAGTGTGTCGTGCCACTTGCGAGACGCCTGGCGGAGACCGTAGACTGACCGGAGGCTCCACTGGGTACCTGCAAGAAACGACCCAGTGAAGCCAGGTGGGCGGCGCAGCCAGATTTCCTCATGCAGGCTGCCCTGCAAGAAAGCTGTGCTGAAGTCAAGAGAGTGCAGCTCGTAGTCTCGCTGAGCAGCAACGTGCAGCAACACCCGAAGAGTGGTCATCTTCGGGGTGGGGGAGAAGGTCTGGAAGTAGTCGACCCCCTCTCGGTTATTGAAGCCTCGAGCAACGTGAAGCGCCTTGAAGGCAGGCGGAGAACCCGGTGGCCGCTTCACCCTGAAAATCCACAAGCCATCGACTATGTTCGCCCGAGACGGGGGAACTGCGTCAACGTAGGTGCTTGTGGACTTCCAGGATGCCATCTCGGCATCCTTGGCTGCCTGCCACTGAGAGGAGTAAGGACCCGTAATCGCCTCTGCGTAAGAGCGCGGGGTCGGGATGTCTGGTGCATCCGGATCTCCCTCAGGAGCAAGCAGCATGGAAACGAAACGAGGTACAGCAGCTGCAAGACACTCAAAGTCCTCTTGCCTGTCCTCAAGGACGTCCGTGCCAAGAGCACACTCACCCCCGACTGACAGAGGATTGGCAGACTCAGACTCAGCAACAAGAGCAGTGGCGTAGTCCAGACGGCAGGCAGCAGCAAAGTCAAGCAGCTCAGCAACGAGGGCAGACACATCAGCAGACTCAAAAGAAGGGTCAGTGACAACAATAGCGAGGAGATGAGAGACAGTGGGACTAGCAGCACGCATAAGGTCAGACCCAGGGTCAGGGACGGCAAGAAGAGAGGACTCAGGAGGAGGTGGCAGAGGAACATGCACTGGAACAGAGGAAGGACAAAGTGCCATAGTGGCGTGTCAGGGACAGGAGGAGGACGCGAACGAGGAACGCGACGAGCAGTGCGAACAGGCGAGACAGGACGAGACTCAGGCTCACGACGCTCTGTAAGTCCGCCGGACTGCTCAGTGAAAGGAGAAGGAGCCGGCAGTGGGGAGGCTGGCTGCAACAGCAGCTGCGACTGGTCAGGCGGTGGACATAGTAGGGGAGGAGAAAGGCCAGTAGAAGACGGGACACCAAGAACCTGCTGAAGTAGGGGAACGAAGTACGGTCGCGGCCGCACAGGGCCTCCAGCACCAGTACCACCAACACCCCCAGCGTCAGCACATCCAGCTCCAGGGTCAACAGCGACAGCCCCTCCAGCTCTAGCGCCTCCCGCGCCAGTTCCTCCAGCTCCAGCTCCTACAGCTCCAGCGCCTCCCGCGCCAGTGCCTCCAGCTCCAGCTCCAGTGCCTCCAGCTCCAGCAGCTCCAGGCTCCACAGGGTCTCCAGCTCCAACGCCTCCAACACCACCAGTCCCGGCAGCTCCAGTACCCCTGGTACGAGCACCTCCAAGACCAGCAGCCGCAGTACCTCCAGGACCACCAGCTCCTGCAGTAACTCCAGCACCTCCAGCTACCCTGTCTCAAGTGGCTCCAGCTCCAGCAGCTCCACTCCAAAGGCGTGCGCGCCGAACAAGCCACTCACGCAGCTGTTGCGGGGAGAGAGGCTCCGGTCAGGGAGACACTCGCGGCAAAGCACCTGTAGGACCTCCAAGCGAAGAAGCACCCCGAGACTCAGCACCCCCAGGCTCAACACCCTCTAGCTCAGCACCCCCAGGCTCCGCACCCCCAGGCTCAGCACCCTCAGACTCAGCAGCCCCAAGGCTCAACACCCCTAGGCTCAACACCCTCAGGCTCAACACACCCAGGCTCCGCACCCCCAGACGCAGCACCTCGAGCAGCACCTGAGTCGCTAGCTACCTCAACAGGCAGAGTACCAGGGAGAGGGTCTACCTGAGACACACCTGAGGGAGCAGGACCCTGGGGCAGGAGGGGGTCTACTAGAGGGGGACCGGGAGCCAGGAAGAGCGGCGGGGGCGGGGGAGGGGCAGAGCGGTAGGGGAAGAGACGGTAAAAGGGAACCGACACGTCAAACGTGACGTCCAAAGAGGAAAAGACACCGCGCGAGGTGGGGTGGTAAAACTGCCAGCCAGGCGCATCAGGGGGAAAGCCAAGGAAGACGCAGGGGATAGCACGGGCGGAGAGCTTGTCCGCGGACGTATCGCAAACAAAGGTACGAGAGCCACAGACCCGGAACACCGACGCATCGCCAACCTCCCCCGTCCAACGCAGTGTGGGCGAGATTTCCGGCAAGGAGACACGGGGCCAGAGGTTGAGCTGATGCGCAGCATACCGGACCGCAAACGGCCACAGAAAATGGGGAGCAGCTGCATGGATCATGGAGGTACGAGCGACCTCCATGACTAAGCCAATGCGGCGCTCAGCAATCCCATTTTGCTGCGATGAGGCCGGAAGCGTGAACGAATGGAGAATTCCCTCCCCACGACAAAATTCCCGCAAGAGGTCGGAGGAGAACTCTCCACCTCGGTCAGAGTGCAAACGCAGGACAGGAAGATCCTGGTGGAAACACTCGCGGAGCTGGAGGCGTACTGCACGGATCCAAGGGATCAAGACATCAACGACCTGACCCTTGCTGCGCAAGGGGAAGACCGTGGTGTACCGCGTATAGTCGTCAACTACCAGCAGAAAGTAGCGCTCGCGGCCCTGTCCAGTGACGCGGGCTGGGCCCCACACGTCCACGTGGAGAGTCTGCACGGGAGCAGTCGTCGGGGGAAACGAGGAGGAGTGAGGAGCGGCGCGCTGCCGCCCCTCGACGCAAGGAAGGCAGAGCGGGGCCGGCGAGGGGGGGAGGGGAGGGAGAGACCTGGGAAGACCAGAGACAAGGAGGCGGGAGTGCATGCCACGCAGGCGTGGCAGGGAGGGGTGTCCAAGGCGGTGGTGCCAGAGGAGAGTCTGGTGCGACAGGAGGCGACACGAGCAAGGGGGTGCTACCTGACTTGACGCGGACACCTGGGCAGACGCAGCTACCTGAGGAGGCTCGGTAGCTAGTGTGTACAGACTCGACCCTGGCCGACGAGTGTACGTGGCCAGGTGACGACCCGTCCGTGTACACGTGCAGATCGACACACGCTGACCCCCAGGAGTGGTGGTAGTGACCATTGAATCCTGGAGGGCAGCGGTACTCACCAAGTTCGTAGAGAACAAGGGGAGGTGAAGACCTGACAGTGAGCTGGACGGAACCGCTCGACACGGGAGAACAGTGGAGGAACGGGAAACGACTGGGCCCCCGGAGGGGTCAGCCAGTCTGACCACGACAGGTGTAGGGAGAGGAGTGAGGGTGGTGTTGTCACGAAAGAAACAGCGTGACGCACCTGAGTCCAGCGTGAAGGTGTGCAAGGCCTCAGCATGTGCAGTATCAGGGAGAGAAGACTCACTAGCACCTAGAGCAGCAGCCTCTATACATGGGTCAGGCGGCACACACCGATAACAGTCACCCTCAGCACTAACAGACAAAGCATACATAGCAGAAAGAATAGCATCATAGTCTAGGTCAAAGATCGCAACTCTAGACCTAAGCAGCTCTGCCCAGTGAGGGCGCTCGACCTCGTCACCAAACTCAGCACGCCAAGCGTCATCGAGGCGGGAGAAGCAGCGGTGCTGATTGTGAGGCTTCCCGCATGTCTGACCAGCACGGTCACCCGTGCGAATGACATACGGGCAGCTACCACTACCCCAAGACACCCCACGCTGAAACAACCACTCATGAAGCTGCTGGGGCGACGGGTTCTTGCTCCGACGCTGCTGCCGTTGCCTCTGGCCTCCTCCAGAACCTCCACGCTGAGCTCCAGTGCTACCGCCACCACTCCCACCGCTGCCACTACCGCCACTCCCACCACTGCCTCCACCGCCGCCACCAAGGCCCCCACTCCCGCCACCACTCCCACCGCTGCCACCACCTCCACTGCCTCCACTACCTCCACTGCTGCCCCCACCACCACTCCCGCTGCCACCTCCACCACCCCTGCCACCCTTGCCCTTGCTGCTGCGGTGCTTCGCGCTAGCAGAAGCAGCCCCGACATCCTCAGCACCAAGGATGTCAACAGCAGCAGCAGAGGTGTAGGAGGGGGCAAGGGGGGAGGGGGAGCACCCCTCAAAGTAGGGCGTGCGCGGAGTGCCACGAGCAGCACCTACAGCGACTACACTAGTCTCAGCTGCAAGGAGGTGCTGCTCGAGTAGGTCAACAGTAAGGACTGCGGGGTCAAGGGAGAGAAAGTTGTCCCTGACATAGCGAAGAGAGTCAGGGATGCGGGTGACTATAATGTAGAGAGTGATGAACATCGAGGGCTGGTTCCTGTCAAGGAACTCAGTGGGGGCGGCAGCGCGGTAGCGAGCGTCGCTAACGCGAAGGTGGGAAACCAGGTCCTCGACTGTGGCAAAGGCGGACAACTCGGGGAACAGGTAGGGCAGTAGCAGGCGGCCTAGAGCAGCAGTGGCAGGCGAGGAGTAGGGAGCGACGACAGCGTCGTACAGTGCCTGTGCTGTCCTGTGTTGTCTTGTGCTGTCTGAAGTGAGCGCATTCGGCTAACGGCACGTGGTTGCGAATGGCTAAGCAGGCAGCAGCGTCGCGAGTTAGCCACTGTGAGCGAGTCGCACTGTGAGCTGTGGCAGGAGGGGCGGGAGCGGCGTCAGACGTGTGGTCAAACAACTAAACACTGTCCCTAGAGTCGCACAGTAGGTACAGCTGCAGGTCGTCGAGCCACGTGTCAAACTGAATCGGTCTGCCCTCATGATCGAATGCGAGAACACGAAGCAAAGCCATAGCGGTGCAGCACGCAGAGCGGGGAGAAGGGGCGGCTCGCGGGGCCTGTGGTCGACTGTCAGGCCGGGGCCTAGGAGCGACAGGCCTAGGGGCGACGGGCCTAGTGGCGACGGGCCGGGGCCTAGGGGAGTCGGTCCGGGGCCTAGGGGAGTCGGGCCTAGGGGCGTCGGGCTGGGGCCTAAGGGAGTCGGGCGAAGGGCCGGGACTAGGGGTGACGGGCATGGGCCTAGGGGTGTTGGGCGACAGGCCGGAGCGTAGGGGCGACGGGCCTACGGGCCGGGCTAGGGGCGACGGGCCGGCCTAGGGGCGACGGGCCTAGGGGCGCGGGCCTAGGGGCGACAAGGCCGGGGCAGGGGCCGGGGCGTAGGGAAGTCGGGCGACGGGCCGGTGCTAGTGGCGACGGGCGCGGGCCTAGGGGCGTCGGGTGACGGGCCGGGGCTTAGGGGCGTCAGTCGCGGGCGTAGAAGCATCAGGCGGCGGGCTGGGGCGCGTGGGCTAGGGGCGACTGGCCGGGCTAGGGGCGACGGGCCGGGCTAGGGGCGACGGGCCTACGGGCCGGGCTAGGGGCGACGGGCGTGCCTAGGGGCGACAGGCCTAGGGGCGACGGGCCGGGGCGACGGGCCTAGGGGCGACGGGCCGGGGCGACGGGCCTAGTGGCGACGGGCCGGGCTAGGGGCGACGGGCCTACGAGCCGGGCTAGGGGCGACGGGCCGGCCTAGAGGCGACGGGCCGAGGGGCGACGGGCCGGGGCGTCGTGCCTAGGGGCGACGAGCCGGGCTAGGGGGGGGGGGGGGGGGGGCGACGGGCCGGCCTAGGGGCGACGGGCCAGGGCGACAGGCCTAGGGCGACGGGCCTAGGGGCAACGGGCCGGGTTGACGGGCCTAGGGCGATGGGCTGGGTGTCGACGGGTTGGGGCGACGAGCCAAGGCGACGGGCCTAGTTGCGACAGGCCTACGGGCGATGGGCTATGGGCCGGTGCCCAGGGGCCTGGCCTAGGGGTCGACGGGTCGCGACGGGCAGTAGGGGCAGCACGAGGGCTGCAGAGGGCGGCTAGCGGGGTAGCGCTGTGGTGGGCCCAAGGAAAAAAAAAAACGGTCCTAGCGAACGACCTGCTCTGAAACCATGTCAGAATAATGAACGAGAATGAATGAACTATGAAAGAGTTGGGTACAAGTACTAACCCTAATTAGGTTGTACCCCTTATGGGCTACCCCACTATAGCCTACATAAATGTAAGCACTATAACATTCTGACACGCCCACGTGGGGTGAACATCATGAAGTACCGGTGGGTGCTGACGACCAAGTACCGCATCAACGACACCGTCAAACGCGAGAAGGCGAGGCTGGTCGTGAAGGGCTTCACGCAGGTGTGCGGTGCCGATTATGACGAGACGTACTCGCCGGTGAGCAGCTACGTTACGTTGAGGATCTTCCTCAGCATCGTCGCCGTCCTCGACCTCAACCTGATGCAGCTCGACATGAAGAACGCTTTCCTACAAAGCAAGCTCGACAGGGTGCTCTACATGTACCAGCCGGACTACTGCGATGATGGGACTGGCCGGGTGTGTAAGCTGGTGAAGAGCCTCTACGGGCTGAAGCAGTCGCCGTTGCTGTGGTACAGGGCACTCGACGCTGTGCTGCTGGGCGCTGGCTGGAAGAAGAGCCAAGTCGACAAGGCGCTCTACTTCAAGGCCAGCAACAACGGAGTAATCTGCTGGGTGCTGGTCTACGTCAACGACCTGCTCGCCGCCAGCAGCAGCCCCGCGATGCTGAAGGAGCTAAAGGAGCTGTTGGAGGCTGCCTTCGAGCTGCGCGAGATTTCGCCGGTCGTCAAGTACCTTGGGCTGGAGATTGTGCGTGACAGGCCAGCAAGGAAGCTGTGGCTTCATCAGCAGGGCTACGCTGACAAGCTGCGCAGGCACTTGAAAGAAGATGAAACACAGGATTACCAAGTCCGATTAGTAGGAGCACATGAGGAGGAACCAGCACGCTCAAAACCCCACCCCAACCCGGTTGCCCCATCTCAACCCACCCTCCTTCCAGGTAGTAGCAGGGGCGGCACCCGCTCATGTTCACCCCCCCTCCATGGAGGCACAGCTTAGGAGGCATCAGAGAATTCACCCGAATCACCCACCTCTCCTGGTGTGACATGGTGAACAGTGGAGAGGTCCTCCAGCTCACCCACTGTCTCCCACACTCGAACAAAAAAACACATAAAAACATCTAAACCTGCGCGCACACCCAAGAACATAGAGGGGGGGGGAGGGCAGAGCTGGGGGGGGACTTGCAGCAGACGCTGCAGGGGAAGGGGCAGCAGGGGCTGCAGGGGAAGGGGCAGTAGAGGCTGCAGAGGAAAGGGTAGCAGAGGCTGCAGGGGAAGGGGCAGCAGAGGCTGCGGAGGAAGGGGCAGCAGAGGCAGCAGAGGCTGCACAGGATGGGACAGCATAGGCTGCAGAGGAAGGGGCAGTAGAGGCTGCAGGGGAAGGGGCAGCAGAGGCTACATGGGAAGGGGCAGCAGAGGCTGCAGAGGAAAGGGCAAGCAGGGGCTGCAGGGGAAGGGGCCGCAGAGGCTGCAAGGGAAGGGGCCTCAGAGGCTGCAGGGGACAGCAGAGGCTCCCGAAGACAGCACAGGAGTCGCCGGAGGAAATAGGGCAGCGAAGGCTGTGGTAGGTGCGGTGGAGGCTGGACCAGGGGAGGCAGAGACTGTGGTTGGGGCGGAAAGGGCTGCAGAAGGGGGTAGTAGGGAGGGCAGCAGGAGCCATCGCTGGGGCGGCAGCTCCTGAGCCGGTGGGGATGGCAGCAAGTGGAGCTGCAGAAGCTGCAGAGAATAGGGCTGCATGCTTGAGCAACGCAGTCCGAACAGCACGGGAAACAGTGGTGGCACAAGCCACGGCAGGGCCGGCAGGGATTGCAGGTTGGGCAGTCGAGGCTGAAGAAGGGGCAGCAAGAACCACAGCGGGAGTGGCAAGTGCTGCGGATGGGGCTGCAGAAGCACCAAAAAGGGCCTCAGAAGTCGCTACAAAGGCGGCAGCTTTTGGTTTGGTGGGGGAGAGGGGCTGAGATGAGGCTGCAGGCATAGGCAGCATGGGCCAGGCAGCACAGGCAGTAGGGGTGGCACGGGCCAAAGCAGAGGTGGTGGAGGCTACATCAGGGGTGACTACAGCAGGGAGGGGTGCTATGGTAAGAAAGGCTTCATAAGTGAGGGCAGCAGCGGTAATGGCAGCAGGGGGGGGAGCAGTGGGATCCTCAGCAGGAGAGGGGGATGCGGGGGCTGCAGGGCGTCTGGGTGAAGTAGGGGTAGGTGCAAGAGAGAGTGCAGCCCCGGCTGTTGCAGGAGAAGGTGCAGCAGGGGCTGCAGCGGGGGAGGGGACAGCTAAGGCGGCTAAGACAGCGGATGGGACTATAGCTGGGGGCTGAAGAGGCCTCAGCGGGAGTTGAAGGGGCCGCAGAAGGTGCTAGCAGTGACAAGCTAGCATTGGGCGCATGCGCAGGGGGGATAGGGGTAGCAAGGACAGGGGAGGTAAGTGGGGATTCTGAAGGGGGGGATGTGGTACATATAGAAGAGGATGCACACAAGGATTTGATGCACATCAATGGCCCGCTGGGCCCCTACCGCACACTTGCCTCTGAGGCGGACCCAACCCCCCTGCAGCCCCATGGTGAGGTCCTCCCTTCCCCCCCCATACCCAACCCCTTGCCGGCAGGTGGACTGATGGAGGGGCTGGAGGAGGCAATGAGGACAGAGCCTCTCGAAGGCGCTCCCATCCTTACTCCCCCATCTTTCAGCCCAACCTCCCCCAGAAGCACCACATTCCCGCCCCCACCTGCAGGGGCACCTTCTAGCATCAAGAGGGGCAGCCAGGGCCCTGGCCTTCAATGCCTGACCCCACGCTTGCAGGTGGTCCACCAGCCTCCCAAGGGCACTCACAGTCCCGCCTCTCACCCCTCCCCACCCCTTCCATCGTCCCCAAGAGCAGCACACTCCTGTCCCCACCCTCACGGGCTCCTCCGAGCACCACGGGGAGTAGCCAGGGCGTGACCTTCCTAGCGGAGCCATGCTCCCCGCCCCCTAACACCACCCAATCATCTCTTGCCAGCCTATTACCTCCCCGCCCACCAGGTCCTCTCCCGCCCGGGGTTATACACATTTCAGAGTTCCAAGCCTCACCCCAGCCGCATCCCCCTCCATCCCAGCATCGCCCCACACCCTACATACACCCAAATCACCCAAATTGTTGCAAAGCTCCACACCATTCACCCAGCAAGCGGCCCTCTTTCACACCCTCCGCACCAAGCAGCCAAGACCTACCCGCAATGGCCCCTACCCCTAGCTCATGGGGGAATGACACCCTGGCCGAGGGGCCCACAAGAGAGGCCACCAGTGGGAGGGGCTCTGACCCCAACTTACAGCACGGGGGCACCACTTCTGAACATCCGTCCCCTTTCTTTCCCCAACTCCCTTACACCATGCAGCTACCACAGACCATACGCCCTCCACCGCATGCACCACGCTCTAACCTCTTAATCGCTCTAGCCCTTTGGCCTCCACCCACAATCTCCTCTTTCGGCCCGCTTCCCCACGAATGGCCCCGTTGGCCAACCATCGTCCTCCCCGCACAGCCCACCCGGCCTAACCCCACGGAGGGTGATGTCATGGGGAGGGAGGGGGTGCACACAGGGCTCCCCCCGCCTGGCCAACCATCCATCCTCCCCTCACCCACCTCCTTGGCCTCTCAGCCCCCTCTTCCCTCACAACCAGGCATGGAGAACCAAAACCAGGTTGGCCGCCGACGGAAGAACAAGGGCAAAGGCGGCAAGAGGCCAGGTCACCTACTCCCCCTTCCCTCCCTTCCCCTACAGGCGCCCCTCCTCACCCACATCTCGTTCAACTTGCACCAGGCCCTACCCCTACAGGCCAACCACCGAACTCACACTCCCCTCTTGTGCCCGCCCCTCTACAGGGCCATGGGAGCGAACCAGCCCACTCACCCCCGGGCCGCCTCTCCCTTCCTCTAAACCCCCCCCCTAGGTGGCGGCTGCAGCGTGCACTGCCGGGATGGAGGCCGATGGTGCTGCTTATTAAGAGCCCCAGCAGATCTTCATCCGCTCCCACCCTACCAGTCCCACAAGTCCAAATCCAGGCATATACGGGTGCCACTCATGCTGCCCCTCCTCTCAATTCCCCCCCCCCCACCTACAAGGGCAAAGGCAGCAAGAGGCCAGGTCACCTACTCCCCCTTCCCTCCCTTCCCCTACAGGCGCCCCTCCTCACCCACATCTCGTTCAACCTGCACCAGGCCCTACCCCTACAGGCCAACCACCGAACTCACACTCCCCTCCCGTGCCCGCCCCTCTACAGAGCCATGGGAGCGAACCAGCCCACTCACCCCTGGGCCGCCTCTCCCTTCCTCTAACCCCCCCCCCTAGGTGGCGGCTGCAGCGTGCACTGCCGGGATGGAGGCCGATGGTGCTGCTTATTAAGAGCCCCAGCAGCTCTTCATTCGCTCCCACCCTACCAGTCCCACAGGTCCAAATCCAGGCATATACGGGTGCCACTCATGCTGCCCCTCCTCTCAATCCCACCCCCCCCCCCCCCCCCCCCCACCTACACAGCTAGGCTCGTCACTCCCATCCCTAATGGAGACAGACCTGGTTCAGAGGTCATGTCATTCACACCCAGATGTGGTGGTGCCTCCCCCAACTTAGCCTAATGCCAACACACTACCCGTAGCGCAGGACGGTACCCGCATCAGGGTAACGGGTCGGCCACTTGGACCCCACCTCGCCGAGGGAGAGGGGCACACCACAGCTCACACTTCAGGCTCACCCCCACGTCCCCTCTCCCAGGCTTTGGGGCCAGTACTGCCACGAGGTTCGATCCCTGCCCCGACCTTATTCAGTGTGGCACGACTTCCATCTCCGTTGACACCTTGCTTGCACATGGCCGGTGAGTCCTCTCCTACTCTTATCTTTGGCGATCCTCTTAGAGCTTGGGTCGGCCATGGGGTCCCCTCTATGCCAGTTCCGACGCCACGGCCCTGACTGACCCCAACAACACAGCGACATCACCCGATCAGGTCGTGAGATGCCCCACCTGCAGGAGCTGTCTCGCGAACCTACGCGCGCTTCAGCACCACACTCCCTTCTGCCATCCTGCAGACGCGGCTCGCAGGGCACAGGCCCTCCACGACATCGCATCTATCCTCCCATCCCTACTGGAGCCACAGGGGACAAGGACGCATTTCATCGATGCACAGTGGCAGATGCTGGACTCCTTCGATTGGTCGGGGTATTTCTCATCGGAGCGCACCCACACCTGTCCAATCCGATGCATTCCGCCTAAGGTCTGCGGAGGATATCTTTACGCTCTCTACATGTTCTTAGCCCGTATATTTCTGAGGCGGAGGCCCTACCTTCCTCCTCGCTGCTGCACCCACACTTCTCCTGACATTGGCAACCCCGTTGGACCGCTCGCACACGACTGCCATCGCAGCACGCGTCTCCTCATGCAAGGTGAGTGGACCCAGCTACTTCTTTATGCGTTGATCTGTTGCACCCCTCTTCCTCGACGCACATCCCATCGCGCACGTCTCCCTACCACCCAGTCCATCGCAGATAAGCGTCATATTGCACATTGCCTTCATCAGGCAGCGTGCAACCTCACGGGCCTGCGCGGCTCTTGAGTTCGCGGAGGCGACCCCAGATATAGAGGGGACGTTACATCGCCTGCAGACAAAGTACCCCAACGCGTTGAGGCCGACCACAGGTTGGCTATTAGGCTTCCAATCTACTACTCTCGTGCTCTCGGTGGATCACCTACATCGCGCCGTTTTCACAGCCCCGCGTGGCTCTTCGGGAGCACCATCTAGTTGGGTTCTCTCCGCATCCCAAACCTCACTTGCTGCGATGTTGGGCAGAGTTCAATGGTCCTTGTGGATGTCTCCCTAATGGGTCCACAGCAAGAGAGGAACGTGAAGCCCATACGGTCGACCCCCATACAGATTGGAGTGGGTGCAGGAGAGTTGCGTCACAGAGGAGCGCACCTAGGGTGGTTGCAGCCAGCACCACAGTTTATCGCATATGTGGTTGAGACCTTTGGGCTATTGGGCGAACTTACGCGATAGTTTTGAGGCTCTACGTGGCACAGTTGAGGCGGGACTTGGGAGGGGGGGATGATGGATCGGCACAGGTATTCGAGACAGGAATTACTACATGTCTCTCCGTGGCAATGCAGCGTGCGATGGCTCAGAGTATCACGTAGCATGTGGTGCGGCAGTTGGGGGGATCCGACGATAGGTGGATGCCGGCACCCCACTAGCTGCGAGGCAGGGTACCTGGCACCATATCACAGGGTGCTTTGAGAGCATAGCATATATGCAATAAACGTATGATGCATATATAGATGTGGTTTCGTGGTGCTGCTTGGAACGTTGTGCCCGCGTTGCTGTGCAAGTTGCTGCCTTGTTTGGTTAGCTTCTGCTACCTGTCCTTAGTATCTCTCCCTCTCTCCTCTACTCTTCCGACCTTCTCTTCTGTTGTCTTCTTATGACTCTCTACTTTTCCCTACTACCTCTTTCCACTCCTTGATCCTTTCTTCCTCTGCTTTCCATCTCCTCGTCCCTACTAATTTGTATATATATATGTGTATATATATGTATATATACATGTAAATATGTGTGTACATTGTCCTCCTAGAGCAGTGGTCATGCCAAGATTTCGAATTTTGGAAAAATGCTTATATTTTGCTTCTAATTGTACTTCCTTTACAAATAAATAACTACTTGAGAATACACACAACCCAGTACTGTACTTCTCGCCCTAGGTACCTGACAACTTGCTAACTAACTTAAGAGCCTTCTATACTATCTTATTTATTTTGCTGTTGATCTTTATTCGTAAAAGACGGGGTTGAATTGTCTTACAGCAGATCCTCCTTGGCTGCTCCCTTGCGGTAGCTGCTGTTGGAAACCAAAGGAAGTTAGAAACGAGAAAGAGGGTTTGAACTAGCAAGCAGTTGAGTACATATAGCAAACCCTAAGTTGGGCTGTACTCACTATTGAGTACCCCACTGCAGGCTAGACAAATATGACATTGTGACACACCCCCATAGCCAAAGTGGGGTGTAATCAGCACAACAAGCAAAGCAAAACAAGCTCAGGGTGGATCACAAAGTCACCACACATTCTGAGCACAAGTACAAGAAGCAACAGTTTATAGTTCACAGCAATAAGTAAAGCTAGAGGCTATCACAGAGGGCAAGTGAGGAGGAGGAGGCTGGACTGATAACAAAGGAGAGAGGAGGCAGCGGCTGAAGCTGCAGACACACGGGCAACAGGAGCGGCGCGCACTGTGGCTACCGGAGGCGCACCTCCGGACTACAGGAGTAACTGGCTCCGCGGCTAAGACGAGCGGCAGGAGCAACGGACCCACGGGCGACTGGCGCAGCAGCATCACTGGGCTACCGGAAGAGCACCTCCGGACTACTGGCACTGCTGGCAACACGACAGCTACTTCCCTTCACCCTCCCCCACTGTCGCACCCCCCTTTCACACACCCCCCGCTGCACCCCTAGTTTCACTCCCACACGACACACCCCCCTAGTGCCACCCCATCGTCTCCCACACACCCACCCCCCTCAGCGGCAGCTGCAGCAGTGGGAGACAGAGGAGGAGGAGGAGTAGGGGAGACCGCACACATCCGTCACCCCCATACTCGCCACCCCCAAACCCCAACACAGGGTAGGGCAGCAGCAGGGGCGGCAGCTGGGCAGGGCCGCGACGAAGACAGGGGCAGGGCCGGGCAGGGAAGGGCCGGGACAGGGCCGGGGCAGGACGGCAGGGCCGGGCAAAGCAGGGCCGGGACAGGGCCGGGGTAGAACGGCAGGGCCGGGCAGGGCCGGGAAAGGGCCGGGGCAGGACGGCAGGGCAGGGCCGGGCCGCAACGAAGACGGGAGGGGCCGACGCGCGGTCCCCCCAAGGCGCCGTGACGGGCGACGGGAAAAGGCGGGGGGGGGGGGGGGGGGGGGGTGCGCGGGCCCCCGGTGCGCCTCGACAGGCGACGAAGCCGCCGCACGCCTCGGAGCGCACGACGGGCAGGCAGGGCACCGTCGCGCGCCACGGGGCGCACGACGGGCAGGCAGGCAGGTAGGCAGAGCACCGTCGCGCGCCTCGGGGCGCGCGACGGGCAGAAAACCGCCGCGCGCTGAGGGCGCGCGGCGGGAAGAAAAATTGCCGTGCGCCACGGGCGCGTGGCAAGCAGAAAGGCAGCGCGCGCCCGAGGCGCGTGATAGGCAGTGATGACAGCGGAAGTCTTGGTGGGCCCATACACAGGATCAACCCGTGAGGGTCGACCTGCTCTGATTCCATGTTGGAAACCAAAGGAAGTTAGAAACGAGAAAGAGGGTTTGAACTAGCAAGCAGTTGAGTACATATAGCAAACCCTAAGTTGGACTGTACTCACTATTGAGTACCCCACTGCAGGCTAGACAAATATGACATTCTGACAGCTGCTCCTTGGCAGCCCCCTTGGAGCAGCTGTGCCTCCGCCACCCCATGTCGGCCTCCTGCGCCGTGTCCGTTGCTCAAAGTAGCTCCCATGTCTGTCGCTCAAAGGAGTTCTCGCTTCTATTTCCAAGGGGTTTTTCCGCTCCCCACAGCTCCTTGGAGCTCCTGCGTCCGCGCTCAAGGGAGATACACGCTCCTTGGAGCTCCTTATGTGCATAGAATCGATGAGGTTGAACATTATATACTGGAAGCAACTATCTCGTATAAAAAGAGGGGGCAAGAAATACAGATAGATGCACAAAATGAGTAACAACAAACACATATTGGAAACAAAGGAAACAAAGGAGAAAGAATACGAAAACAAAGAGTAAAAAGAAAAGAAGAAGAAAAAACAACAAAAAAAAAGAAAGGAAGAACGAAAGAAAGAAAGAAAGAAAACACGGTGAAAACAAATGTGAGAACGTATGAGAAAACGAACGGGATGGGAAAATGGGCGTCCACAATACGTATGGGCTACAACCAGTAGAGGTCGGAGGCTGTACCGTGCTATGATAGCTACCCAATCGAGGAGGATCGCCTACCAACCACATCATATGTATCAGAGGGACGGTGCAAACGTGTAATGAAGGACAAATAATGTAGTGCAGAACGACGTGTCAAACTTATATGCTATAGTCTGTTTAGGCTGTAGTGGGGTAGTTCTTATAGGGTACAACACTTTTAGGTTTCCTACTTGTACCCACCTGTTTTCTAGTTCATTCATTCGTTCCATATTCTAACATGGTATTCTGAGCAGGTTCCCTAGTGGGAACGTTTTTTTTTAGGGCCCACCACGAACTTTTTCCTGCCCTGCCCGAAGCGCGCCTCGCGCCTGCCCTAGCTACGCAGTCGCCCGCCCTTCCCTAGCCGGCCCCCTTCTCAGCCAGCCCGTCCCGGCCTGTTCCTGGCCCATCACGGCCCCTTTGCCGCCTGTCGCGGCCCCTTTCCAGCCCGTCGCGGCCCCTTTGCCGCCGTCGCGGCCTGTTCGCCGCCCGTCGCGGCCCCCTTGCCGCCTGACGCGGCCTGTTTGCCGCCAGTCGCGGCCTCTGCCCAGCAGCCGCCCTGTCGCGGCCACTGCCCAGCACTTCGCCGCCCTTCGCGGCCTCTGCCCTGCAGCCGCCCCCTGTCGCGGCCACTGCCCTGCTGCCGCCCCAGTCGCGGCCCTACCTTAGCCGGCCGTTGCGGCCTCTGCCCTACAACTGCCCCCTGTCGCGGCCATGCCCTGCTGCCGCCCCAGTCGCGGCCCTGCCTTCGCCGCTGTCGCGGCCTCTGCCCTGCAGCCGCCCCTGTCGCGGCCCTGCTCTGCTGCCGCCACTTACGCGGCCCTGTCTTCGCCGCCCGTCGCGGCCCCTACCCTGCAACCACCCTCTGCCGCGGCCCTGCCCTGCAGCTGCCCCTATCGCGGCCCTGCCCTGCACCCGCCCCGGGTAAGCACCTGCGCTGTCCTGCCGCGCCGCGCCGCCTGCTGCCGCGCTACACTGCCAGGAACCGAGCCGCGCCCCCCTGCCGAGCCGCGCCGCCCAGCCGAGCCGCGCCGCCTTTGCCGAGCTGCGCCGTACTGCCGAGCCGCGCTGCCCTTCTGCTTGCCCTGCTACTGCTGCTACTGCTGCTACTGCTGCTCCTGCTGCTACTGCTGCTATGGCTAGCCCCACTGTTCTCACCTTTGATGCTGATGGGCGTGCAGTTGACTTTGACGTGTGGGTTGACGACCTGCAGCTCTTTCTTCAGTGTGACTCTAGGGATGGGGTATCCCTTTTCGATCACACGTCCGGTGTCTCCACTACTCCTACTGCCACTGCTGACAGTTCAGTTCGCTCGCAGTGGACCACTCGTGACGCTGTTGCTCGTCTTGCTGTTCGTAGTCACCTGCCGCCAGCTGAGCGCGCGCATTTTGGCCAGTACAAGACTGCTCACTCTTTGTACGACGCTGTAGTTGCACGCTACTCCTCCCCTGCCACTGCTGCCCTCAGCCGCCTCATGCTGCCGTACCTTTTCCCTGACCTTGCCACCTTTGCCACAGTCGCTGACTTCATTGCTCACCTCCGCACTAGTGATGCCCGCTACCGCGCTGCCCTTCCCACTGAGTTCTGTGCCAAGAACCCCCCCCCAATGTACATCACCCTCTACTACCTAGTCACCCACCTCCCTGACTCCCTTTCTTCAGTCAGGGACCACTTTCTCTCCCTTTGCCCCACCGAGCTCACTGTCGACCTGCTAGAGGAGCGCCTCGCCGCAGCTGAGAAGAGTATCTTAGCTGTAGGTGCTTCTCGCGGCGACCGTCGCACCCCTTTCTTTGAGGGGTGTTGCCCTTGTTGTTCAGGATCCGTCACTTTGAGAGCTTACGACGAACTCAATTCTCAACTAAACGCAAATCCGCTCGGTAGGATTGTGCGTCTTAGCCTAAGCTACAATCTCCAAGTTGAATCAGTCGTTAAGATGGTCTATAGAGTGAGAACCAAGTAAAAAACGTCCAGCAGTCGCCATGACTAGAATGGTAGAGGAAGTACAAACATTAAAGCATAGAATGTTGGAGTTGGGGACTCCAAGAGAACCATGAGAGGGAAGGGGTTCTCCAAGAGCTAGGGAAGGATGGTAGGAACCTTCCTAGCAGCAAGGATGCAACCCTCATCATGAGGTCCTTGAGGTGTCACATGCAAAATCCAATCTAGTTGGATTTTGCCTAGGTGTTGCAACATTTGCAACCCATGCTAGAAACTTCTAGCCACCCCAATCCAAAAGTCAAAGCTGCCTTCCCTAACCATCCAACCAAAGATCCTTTATAGTCATGTCCCAAGTAATCACCCAAATTAGATATAACCTTAAAAGGTAATAAGAAATCCAAGTCTTGGAAATGTTGTAACTTGGGCGATCTTGGTCGGAATAAGGCGATCTTGGTATCGTTGGAAAGCTCTGGATTTCTCCTGCATGATCAAGCATTTAAAATTGGAGAAAACACAGAGATGGTAAAATCCAACAGCCATGCACAATGACAAATGCTCATGCAAACAATGCACGCATGAATAGCACGAGCACTCGGCAGGACGTTAGGATGACATGCACTCAAAATGACGTGCATCCAACAAACTCCCCCTCAGACTAACGGAGTGCATGCACACACACTCACACATGCACTCATGACACAGCTGCCCACACTAGTGCAATGCCATGCCACACATCTTAGCACACTTCCAATGTGCGCTCTCGAGAAGTCTCTTGGTGAGAAAATCTGCCGCCTGCTTGCTAGCCTTCACATGGTGAAGCTCAACAATACCCTCCTTCACCATCTGCCTCACCCAGTGCCACTTAATCTTCATGTGCTTGTTCAGCCCATTCAGGATAGGATTATTGGCCATGCCAATAGCAGCCTCGCTGTCGGAGAAAAGTGGTGTAGGTCCCTACTGTTCAGCTCCCATGTCCTCCAGCAGCTTCCTCAGGAGCACGATCTCCTTGATGGCATGGTACATCGCCATGTACTCTGCCTCTCCAGAAGACTGAGCAATCTCACTCTGCTTCTTGGACCTCCAGCTCACTGGTCCACCTCCGACCATGCACACAAAGCCGCCAACTGATGACTGATCCTCATCCTCCGAGGCCCATGTAGCGTCGGTGAAGCAGGACAGCTTGAAGGTTCCAGGCGTGACCCCATCTGCTCCAATCTGTTTCAGCTGGCCGCCAGCTGAAAACTGAACACCAGCAGATGCCGTTGATCCGAGGTAGCGCACCAAGCGCTTTGCCACCTCCAACTGCTCCTCAGTGGGCCGCTGCACAACTCTGGCCAGCTGCCCCACTCCGAATGAAGCATCAGGTCGCGTATGCACAGCTGCATACATCACACTCCCAATGAGTGACTGGTACTCATTCCGCTGCTCATCCTCAAGCACATCATCCTCCTCAGCTGCCTTCTTCAGCTTGAAGCCTGCAGGGAACGGTGTCATCATAGTGCGACCCCCAGTCACACCATAGCACTCCATGACACCAGAGATGTAGTGTGACTGATGCACCTTCAGCCACCTCCTCTCGACATCCCTCTCAATCTGCAGCCCCAAGTAGTAGTGGACATCCCCCAGCATCTTGCACTTGAAGTTGTCCATCAGCAGCTTCTGTGTCCTCTCAATCTGCTCCATGGAAGGTGAGAACAACAGTATGTCGTCGACATACACCAGTAGCAAGAGCAGCTGCTCCCCCTCTCCAAGCAAAAACAAGCTGTGATCCGCTTGGGATGTCTTGAAGCCTCCACTCAGCAGCACCTCCTCCAGCTTCTCGTACCAGCACCTGGGCGCTTGCTTAAGGCCATAGATAGCCTTCTTGAGCTTGCACACCCAGCTGGTCCCATCCTCATAGCCGTCGGGCTGCGCCATGTAGATATCCTCCAGCAGTATTCCATTGAGAAATGCAGTGGTGATATCCACCTGCTTCACGTGCCATCCCTTCACAGCGGCGCCAGCCAGCACAGTCCTCAATATCACTGGCTTAACAACGGGAGCGAAGATCTCCCCGAAGTCGACCTTCTCTTTCTGCTGAAACCCCTTGGCAACCAAGCGGCTCTTGAACCGCTCCAACGCACCATCAGCTCCGCTCTTCACCTTGAAGACCCACTTGCTGCTGATCGGCCGTCGCCCCTCGGGTAACTCAACAAGCTCCCAAGTCTCATTCTCAATGAGACTGTTGAACTCCGCATCCATGGCAGCCTTCCACTCCTCCTTCTGGGGTCCACTGAGTGCCTCCTCCACTGTGGCTGGTTCTCCAGGCAAGGGTGTGAAGAAACAGAAGGCCATCTCCTCATCCTCTCCCTCATCCGCCTGAACCGCCATGGCACCTTGCTTGGGTCCTCCCAAACGGCTAAGCAGCCCACGAAGATGACAAGCGGAGGCTGGGCGGTGGAAGCGGTTGCTGGGCGGCGGAAGCGGTTGCTGGCCAGCGGAAGCTGTTGCTGGGCTGCGGAAGCGGTTGCCGGGCTGCAGAAGCGGAGGCCGGGCTGCGGAAGCGGAGTATGGGCTGCGGAAGCGGAGTAAGGGCTGCGGAAACATATTAGGCGCTGTGGAAGCAGAGTATGGGTTGTGGAAGCGGAGTATGGGCTGCGGAAACGGATTATGCGCTGCGGAAGCGGAGTATGGGCTGCAGAAGTGGAGTATGGGCTGCGGAAGCGGAGTATGGGCTGCGGAAGCGGAGTATGTCAGAATGTTATATTGCTTACTTTGTGTAGGCCATAGTGGGGTAGCCCATAAGGGGTACAACCCAATTAGGCTTAGTACTTGTACCCAACTCTTTCATAGTTCATTCATTCTTGTTCATTCTTTTGACATGGTCTCAGAGCAGGTCCTTTGCTAGGACCGTTTTATTTTAGGGCCCACCACAGAGTTGCCCCACTAGCTGCCCTGCCCTACCAGCGTGCCGCCCTTCTGGCTCACGCGCTGCCCTCTGCAGCCCAGCGTGCTGCCCCTGCTTTCCTCGTGCCGCCCCTACAGCCCCGCGCGCCGCCCCTTGCGGCCCGCCCGTCGCCCCTGCTGCCCCGCGCGCCGCCCCTTGCGGCCCGCCCGTCGTCCCTAGGCCCTGAGCGCCGCCCCTTGCGGCCCGCCTGTCGCCTCTGCTGCCCCAAGCGCAGCCCCTTGCCGCCCGCCCGTCACCCATAGGCCCCGCGCGCCGCCCCTGCTGCCATGTTCGCCGCCCCTGCAGCCCCGCACGCCGCCCCTTGCGGCCCGCCTTTTGCCCCTGCAGCCCGCGAGCCGCCCCTGGAGCCCCACGCGCCGCCCCTTGCGGCCCTCTCACCGCCCCTGGAGCCCCGCGCGCCGCCTCTTGCGGCCCGCCCGCTGCCCCTGCTGCCCCGCGCGCCGCCCCTTGCGGCCCGCCCGTCGCCCCTAGGCCCCGCGCACCGCCCCTGCTACCCTGCTCGCCGCCCTTGCAGCCCCGCACGCCGCCCCTTGCGGCCCGCCCTTCACCCCTGCAGCCCGCGAGCCGCCCCTGCAGCCCCGCACGCCGCCACTTGCGGCCCTCTCGCCGCCCCTGCAGCCCCGCGCGCCGTCCTGCGCGCCGCCCCGTCCGGCCCGCCCGCCGCCCCTAGGCCCGCGAGCCGCCCCTAGACCCGCAAGCCGCCCCTCTTGCAGCCTGCGCGCCGCCACTTCCAGCCCGCTTGCCGTCCCTTGCTACTGCCTGCCCTGTTCCTTGCGCTGCCGTGCTACTACCCGCCCTGGGTGCTGCGCTGCTATGGCCTCTCTCCGCGTACTCGTGTTTGATCATGAGGGCCGTCCGATCCAGTTCGACACGTGGCTCGACGACTTACAGCTGTACCTACTGAGCGACTCTAGAGACAACGTTTCGTTGTTTGACCACACGTCTGGAGCCACTCCCGCCCCTCCCGCCACAGCTGACAGTGCGACTCGCTCACAGTCGCTTACTCGTGACGCTGCTGCTCGCATAGCCATTCGCAACCACCTGCCGTTAGCCGAATGCGCTCACGTCGGACAGCACAGGACTGCACAGGCACTGTACCACGCTGTAGTCGCCCGTTACTCCTTGCCCGCCACTGCTTTTCTAGGCCGTCTTCTACTGCCCTACCTGTTTCGCGAGCTGTCCGCCTTTGACCTTGACTATGATGCTATCCTCGCTGCTATGTATGCCTTGTCTGTTAGTGCTGAGGGTGACTATTACCTGTGTGTGCCGCCTGACCCAGGTATAGAGGCTGCTGCTCTAGGTGCTAGTGAGTCTGCTCTCCCTACTACTGCGCCTGCTGAGGCCTTGCACACCTTCACACTTGACTCAGGTGCTTCACGCTGTTTCTTTCGCGACAGCACCACCCTCACTCCTCTCTCTGCACCTGTACCAGTCAGACTGGCTGACCCCTTAGGGGGCCCAGTCCTTGCCCGTTCCTCCACTGTTCTCCTGTGTCCGGCGGTTCCGTCGGGCTCACTGTCAGGTCTTCACCTCCCCTTGTTCTCTACGAACTTGGTGAGTACCGCTGCCCTCCAAGATGCGATGGTCACTACCACCACTCCTGGGGGTCAGCGTGTGTCGATCTGCACGTGTACACGGACGGGCCGTGTACACGGGCAGCCACATTCACTCGTCGGCCTGGGTCGAGTCTGTACACACTGGCTACCAAGCCTTCTCAGGTAGCTGCGTCCACCCAGGTGTCCGCGTCAGGTCCGGTAGCACCCCCTTGCTCGTGTCGCCTCCTGTCGCACCAGAATCTTCTGTGGCACCACCGCCTTGGTCAAGCCTCCCTGCCACGCCTTCGTGGCATGCACTCCCGCCTCCTTATCTCTGGTCTTCCCAGGTCTCTGCCTCCCCTCCCGCCCTCGCGTGCCCCGCCCTGCCTTCCTTGCGTTGAGGGGCGGCAGCGCGCCGCTCGTCACTCCTCCTCGTTTCCCCCGACGACTGCTCGCCTGAAGACTCACCACATGGACGTGTGGGGCCCAGCCCGCGTCCGTGGACAGGGCCGCGAGCGCTACATTCTGCTGGTTGTTGACAACTACACACGTTACACCACGGTCTTCCCCTTGTGCAGCAAGGGTGAGGTCCCTGATGTCTTGATCCCTTGGATGTGCGCAGTCCGTCTCCAGCTTCGCGAGCGGTTCCACCAGGACCTTCCTGTCTTGCGTCTGCACTCTGACAGAGGTGGTGAGTTCTCCTCCGACCTCTTGCGGGACTTTTGTCATGGGGAGGGCATTCTCCAGTCATTCACGCTTCCGGACACCCCTCAGCAAAATGGGATTGCTGAGCGCCGCATTGGCTTAGTCATGGAGGTCGCTTGTACCTCCACGATCCATGCGGCTGCTCCCCATTTTCTGTGGCCGTTTGAGGTCCGGTACGCTGCGCATCAGCTCAACCTCTGGCCTCGTGTCTCCTTGCCGGAGACCTCGCCCACACTGCGTTGGACGGGGGAGGTTGGCGATGCGTCGGTGTTCCGGGTCAGGGGCTCTCGTGCCTTAGTTCGCGACACATCCGCGGACAAGCTCTCCGCCTGTGCTATCCCCTACGTCTTCCTTGGCTTTCCCTCTGACGCGCTTGGCTGGCGATTTTACCACCCCACCTCGCGCCGTGTGTTCCCCTCTCAGGACCTCACGTTTGACGAGTCAGTTCCCTTTTACCGTCTCTTCCCCTACCGCTCTGCCCCTCACCCACCCCCACCACTCTTCCTTGCTCCAGGTCCCACTCCAATAGACCCCCTCCCCCCCTAGGGTCCTGCTCCCTCAGGTAGACCCTCTCCCTGGTACTGTGCCTGTTGAGGTAGCTGTAGCCTCAGGTGCTGCTCGAGGTGCTGCGTCTGGGGGTGCTGCGTCTGGGGGTGCGGAGCTTGGGGGTGCTGAGTCTGAGGGTGCCGGGTCTCGGGGTGCTAAGCCTGGGGGAGCGGAGCCTGGGGGTGCTGAGCCTGCGGGTGTGGAGCCTTGGGGGTGCTAAGCCAGAGGGTGTGGAGCCTGGGGGTGCTGAGTCTGAGGGTGCGGAGTCTGGGGGTGCTGAGCCTTGGGGTACTCCTTCTTCAAGAGGTCCTGCGGGTTCTTCGCCACGACTATCTCCCCAGCCGGAGCCTCTCTCCCCGCAACTTCTACGCGAGTGGTTTGCTCAGCACACACGCCTTCGGAGTGGAGCTGCCGGAGCTGGAGACTCTGCCGCTGGAGAGACTGGAGCTGGAGTTGTTGGAGCTACTCGTCTTGGAGGTGCTGGAGTTTCTGCTGGAGCTGGTGGTACCGGAGGTGCTGCAGCTGCTGGTCCTGGAGGTGCTCGTACCAGGGGTACTGGAGCTGCCGGGACTGGTAGTGTTGGGGGAGATCTACTTGGTCCGCTCGCGCTGGAGGAGCTGGAGATGGAGACCCTGCGGAGCCTGGAGGTGCTGGGGCTGGAGCCACTGGAGCTGGAGGCACTGGCACTGGTGGCGCTGGAGCTCGAGAAGCTGGAGCTATAGACACTGGCGCTGGTGGCGCAGGAGCTGGAGGAGCTGGAGCTGTTGACCCTGGAGCTGGAGGTGCTGGACCTGGGGGTGCTGTGTCTGGCGGTACTGGTGCTGGAGGCACTGTGCGGCCACGACAGTTTTTTGTTCCCCTGCTTCGCCTGGTTCTTAGTCTCCCGTCTTCTACTGGCCTTCCTCCTAGCTTACTGAGTCCACCGCCTCGCGCGTCGCAGCCACAGTTATAGCCAGGCTCCCCACTGCCTGCTCCTTCTCCTTACTCTGAGCAGACAGACTCTTTTACAGAGCGTCGTGAGCCTGAGTGTCGTCCTGAATTGCCTGTTCGCGCTGTTTGCCCTGGTCGTCGGGTTTCTCGTCCGCGTCCTCCTCCTGTCCCCGGCACCCACGCTATGGCACTTCGTCCTTCCTCTGTTCCAATGCGTGTTCCTCTGCTGCCTCCTCCTAACTCCTCTCTTCCTGCCATCCCCGACCCTGAGTCGGACCTCGCCCATGGTGCCAGTCCCACTGTCTCTCGTCTCCTCGCCACTGTTGTCACTGACCCTTCTTTTTAGTCCACTGCTGCGTTTGCCCTCGTTGCTGAGCTGGTTGACTTTCCTGCTGCCTTTCGTCTAGACTACGCCACTGCTCTTGTTGCTCAGTCTGAGTCTACCAGTCCTCCGTCCATCGGGGGTGAGTGTGTTCTTGACATGGACGTCCTTGAGGACCGGCAGGAGGACTTTGAGTGTCTTGCAACTGCTGTACCTCATTTCGTGGCCATGCTGCTTGCCATTGAGGGAGACCCGGATGCACCAGACATCCCGACCCCGCGCTCTTATGCAGAGGCGATTACGGGTACTTACTCCTCTCAGTGGCAGACAGCCATGGACGCCGAGATGGCATCCTGGAAGTCCACAGGCACCTACGTCAACGCAGCTCCCCTGTTTGGGGCGAACATAGTCGATGGCATGTGGATTTTCTGGGTGAAGCGACCGCCGGGTTCTCCGCCTGCCTTCAAGGCGCGTTACGTTGCTAGAGGCTTCAGTCAGCGACAGGGCGTCGACTACTTCCAGACCTTCTCCCCAACCCCGAAGAAGACCACTCTTCGGGTGTTGCTGCACATCGCTGCTCAGCGTGACTACAAGTTGCACTCTTTGGACTTCAGTACTGCTTTCTTGCAGGGCAGCCTGCACGAGGAGATCTGGCTACGCCGCCCACCTGGTTTCACTGGGTTGTTTCCTGCAGGTACATAGTGGAGCCTCCGGCGGCCAGTCTACGGTCTCCGCTAGGCGCCTCGCGAGTGGCACGACACATTGAGGACTACACTTGCGGCTCTTGGGTTTACTCCTTCGACTTCTGACCCGTCGCTGTTTCTACGCACCAACACGTCGCTGCCGCCGTTCTACGTCCTCATGTACGTTGACGACTTGGTATTTGCCACTGCTGACACTGAGGCACCGACCCTTGTGAAGGCGGAGCTGCAGAAGAGACACACCTGCACTGACCAGGGTGAACTGCGTGGCTATCTTGGCTTGCAGATCTCCCAGGACAGAGCACGGCGCACCATCATGTTGACTCAGTCACACATGGTGCACCAGGTCCTTCAGCGCTTCGGCTTCCAGTTCTCCTCGCCATAGCCCACTCCCCTGTCTACCAGCCACTCGCTCTCAGCTCCACCTTTGGACGAGTCCGGAGAGCCGAGTGGTCCGTACCCAGAGCTTGTGGGTTGCCTCATGTACCTGATGACGTACACACGATCTGACCTCGCGTACCCTCTCAGCCTCCTGTCTCGCTACGTGGCTCCCGGCAGGCACCGAAAGGTGGACCGGGATGCTGCGAAGAGGGTACTGCGTTACTTGTGCAGTACATCAGGCATGGGGTTCGTGCTTGGAGGACGGGGTCCATTTTTCTTCTCTGATCACACAGACGCTTCTTGGGTTGACGACTTGGCTACGCAGCGGTCGTCATAGGGTTACACCTTCAACCTTTGTTCCGGCTCTGTTTCCTGGCGGTCTACCCGCTCGTCTTCGGCTCTCAGTTCCAGTTGTGAGGCTGAGATCTACGCAGTGGCCATCGCTGCACAGGAGTTACGCTGGCTCACCTACCTGCTGACTGACTTGGGAGAGCAGCCTCGTTTGCCTCCAGTTCTGTACGTAGACAACAAGGCCATGATTGCCTTGTGTCAGGAGCACAGACTGGAGCACAGAACGAAGCACATCGCTCTACGATACTTCCTTGCTCGAGAGTTGCAGCAGCGTGGTCAGCTTCATCTTGCGTACGTGGCCACTAGGGCCAACACTGCTGATATATTCATCAAGGCACTTCAGTCTGGTGATCATCAGCGTTTCTCTACTCTTTTAGGCCTTGTGCCTACTTTGCCTCACTTGCTCACTGCGTGACTTTGCTTGTACTGTGATATATATGTATATATATACATATATACCTCCATGCTTACTCTTGCTAGGCTATGATCACTGTACTGTTTGTGCTCTTTATGTATAACACTGCATGTGAACTGGCCTTGTGGCCCTTTGCTTGTGCTCGGACTGTGTGGTGATTTTGTGATCCACCCTGAGCTTGCTTTGCTTTTCTTGACTGGTCTTGTGACCACTTGTTCTCCCCCACTTTGCCTATGGGGGTGTGTCAGAATGTTATATTTGTTACTCAGTGTAGGCTATAGTGTTAGGGTTAAGGGGTACAACCCAATTAGGGTTAGTACTTGTACCCAACTGTTTCATAGTTCTTTCATTCTCGTTCATTCTTTTGACAGAGTAAGGGCTGTGGAAACGGATTAGGCGTTGCAAAAGGAGGATATGGGCTGCGGAAGCGGAGTATCGGCTGAGGAAACGGATTAGGCTCTGCGGAAGCGGAGTATGGGCTACGGAAGCGGAGTATGGGTTGTGGAGCAGAGTATGGGCTGCGGAAGTGGAGTATGGGCTGCGAAAGCAGAGTATGGGCTGCGGAAGCGATTGCTGGGCTGCGGAAGCGGAGGCTGGGAAGGAGGGATGTGGCGAAGCAGTCCACAGGGAAGCAGCGTAGCAGTCTATAGGGAAGCAGCGTAGCACCCAACAGGGAAGGAGCATAGCAGCCTACAGGGAAGCAGCGTAGCACCCAACAAGGAAGGAGTGTAGCAGCCTACAGGGAAGCATCGAATTAGACTATAGGGAAGCAGATTAGCAGACTACAGGGAAGCAGCGCAGCAGCCTACAGGTAAGCAGCGCAGCAGTCTAGAGGGGAGCGGCGTAGACGGAGGCTGGTCTGCAAGGAGTAGACGGAGGAGGAGGCTACGGAAGCAGTTGCTGCGGAAGCAGAGGCTGGGCGGGAGGGATGTGGCGAAGCAGTGGAGGGATGTGGCGAAGGGTTACGCGGATGGTGGCTAGATGGGAGCTCAAAGGTGGCCTAAGAGGTGGCTGAGCCTAGTGTGTGGCTCAACCGGTCCTAAGGCGAGTGGCGTGGTGCGTGTGTGGCCTCAGCGATGATGTGATGGAGGACGGGCCCGTGCTTGGTTCGGGTACTGCAAAGTCGCCCGGGAGGCTTTGCACTGCCTGTGCCCAAAATCAAGTAATACCGGGTACTCGACACTCCAGGTAGCATCACCGTTGGGGTTGCATTAGCACTGCAAGTCAGCACCGCACCAGGGTGGGTGCGAGGGGCTTGAGTCACTCTAAAGAGAAGGAGACCGCACTGGCGTGGGTGCGGAGAGTTCTCTTACCTCTGAATGATGAGTCCACACCGGCGTGGGTGTGGAAATACTCATTCTAGGTCCACCTGAGGGTTTCCGTTTAGGAGGCTTGCGGTTTCACTTAAAGCCTCGGGGCTTTCTCACACTGGCGTGGGTGTGGGGGGTTCATCACTTGGTGCGTCAGCCTAGAGCCACAGGGAGAGAGGTTTGGAGCAGTGGAGGGGAGCAGCCACCTAATGCAGCAGCCGCCTAGTGCAGTTAAGGGGAACAGCCGCCTGGTGTAGGTAAGGGGAGCAGTCGCCTGATGTAGCTAAAGGGAGCAGCCGCCTAGAGCAGACAAGGGGAGAAGCCGACTGGTGCAGGTTAGGGGAGATGCCGCCTGGTGCAGTTAAGGGGAGAAGCCGCCTGATGCAGTTAAGGGGAGAAGCCGCCTGGAGCAGTTAAGGGGAGAAGCCGCCTAGAGCAGTTAGGGGGAGAAGCCGCCTGGTGCAGTTAAGGGGAGATGCCGCCTGCAGACAAGAGGAGAAGAACCCCTAAATCATGAAGGGAGAAGCTGCCTCCTGGTGCAGAGAAGGGAGAAGCCGCCTCCTGGTGCAGAGAAAGGAGGAGCCGCCTCCTGGTGCAGAGAAGGGGATAGGAACCCCTAAACCCTGAAGGGGAGAAGCCGCCTCCTAGTGCAGAGAAGGGAGAAGCCGCCTTCTAGTGCAGAGAAGGGAGAAGCCGCCTTCTGGTGTAGAGAAGGGAGAAGCCGCCTCCTGGTGCAAAGAAGGGAGAATCCGCCTCCTGGTGCAGAGAAGGGAGGAGCCGACTCCTGGTGTAGAGAAGGGAGAAGCCGCCTCCTGGTGTAGAGAAAGGAGGAGCCGGCTCCTGGTGCAGAGAAGGGGATAGGAACCCCTAAACCCTGGAGGGGAGAAGCCGCCTCCTGGTGCAAAGAAGGGAGAAGATGCCTCCTGGTGCAGAGAAGGGAGAAGCAGCCTCCTGGTGCAGAGAAGGGAGAAGTCGCCTCCTGGTGCAGAGAAGGAAGAAGCCGCCTCCTGGTGCAGAGAAGGGAGAAGCCGCCTCCTGGTGCAGAGAAGGAAGAAGTCGCCTCCTGGTGCAGAGAAGGGAGAAGCCGCCTCCTCGTGTAGAGAAGGGAGAAGCCGCCTCCTGGTGCAGAGAAGGGAGAAGCCGCCTCCTGGTGCAGAGAAGGGAGAAGCTGCCTCCTGGTGCAGAGAAGGGAGAAGCCGCCTCCTGGTGCAGAGAAGGGGAGAAGAACCCCCAAAACCTGAAGGGGAGAAGCAGCCTGGTGTAGAGGAGAAAGTGTGAAGCAGCCTGGCGCAGAGGAGAAAGTGTGAAGCAGCTTGGTGCAGAGGAGAAGGTGTGAAGCAGCCTGGTGCAGAGGAGAAGGTGTGAAGCAGCCTGGTGCAGAGGAAGGGGTGTAGCCACCTGGTGCAGTCAAGGGGAGAATGGGAGAAGCAGCTGCCTCATCTAGAGAAGGGGAGAGGAAGCAGCAGCAGCTTGGTGTAGAGAAAGGGGTGCAGCAGCCTGGTGCAGAGAGGAAGGGGTGCAGCCACCTGGTGCAGAGAAAGGGGTGCAGCCGCCTAGTTCAGGAGTTGGGAAGCTGCTAAGGGGTGAAGGAGTTCGGAAGCTGCTAAGGGGTGAAGGAGTTGGGAAGCTGCTAAGGAGTGAAGGAGTTGGGAAGATGCTAAGGAGTGAATGAGTTGGGAAGCTGTTAAGGAGTGAAGGAGCTGGGAAGCTGCTAAGGAGTGAAGCAGTTGGGAAGCTGCAAGGGGAGAAGAAGTTGGTGTGCAACAAAAGCAACCATGGAGGCTTTTTAGCCGAGTGTACGGCACGCCCATCATCTTGAGGAAGTCAGCCCGTCGGCATCTAAGGGGATGCGGCAGGACGGATTTTTTTATCCATGGCTTGGTGGGTTCGCTTTGGAGACAATCCCGCAAGCAGGTTGTCTGGCATGATATCTTAGTAGTCCTCTAGAACATTCTATACTCCTGCAGGTAGCTCTGAGTTTGGCTTCTCTTATTCTGCCATTACCAGTGCCAAGTAACCCATGTTACTCTCGTTCACTGTTCGCTCGAACTGTGCAATTGATGCCTTAGGTATACCCCTTGTATCTGTCCAGCTTCGCGGCTCTACACGTTTCCCGTTGTTGTAGATGCAGGTTTTCAGGTTGGCCCAATCGATCGTAGGGTTAAACTGCTTTAACAAATCTTGCCCTAAGAAGATGTCTAGGCCTTTGATGTTCGTGACCAGTAGAGTCGGTTTCCACCTCAGTGCCCTTATCTGTAGCTGTAGTGTTGACTTGCCGTGGATTGGAAGTTTGTTGTCGTCCACCAACGTTGCCGCAAACTAGGTCTCCTCCGAGGACTCCCCAATTTTCCCCAACGTCCTACGGTCGCACACCGAGTGGGACGTTCCACAATCCACCATCGCCCTTTGTAGAGCACCTTGATGAGTAGTGGATGCTACCGCTCCGAGTAGCAAAAAATAGTCACATTTATAGGATCATAGGGTACATCAAAATAATCATTATTCCTATTTCCTACACACGAACCTACAGATTCTATTTCAAACTTCACCTGAGGGTGGGTAGAAGGATTTTTCTGTGGTCAGTGCTTCTTCTGGGCCTGGAACCTTCCCCTAAGCCTTTGCAGCTCTGTGGGCTTCACTTGTGGGGAACGGGGAGCCTTCACACCATGGTGCTGGGCGAGAATATTAACTCCTCGGAACGCTCGATGTTAATTTTTTATATAGCTTACTTTGTGTAGGCTATAGTGGGGTAGATTAAAAGGGGTACAACCCAATTAGGGTTAGTACTTGTACCCAACTTCTGTTCAATGCATTAATTCTCATTCTAGATTCTAACATGGTTTCAGAGAAGGTCCATCCTTAGGACCGAAATTGTTTTAGGGCCCACCACAAAGCTGTCCCACGAACTGCCCTGCTGCCCTACCCTAAAGGCCCGCCGCCCTGCTGGCCTTCGCGTCGCCCCTAGCAGCCCGTCGCGTCGCCCCTAGCAGCCCGTCGCGCCGCCCTTAGCAGCCCGCGAGCCGCCCCTGCAGCCCGCGCGCCGCCCCTGCAGCCCGCGCGCCGCCTCTGCAGCCCCGCGCGCCGCCCCTGCAGCCCCGCGCGCCGCCTCTGCAGCCCGCGCGCCGCCCCTGCAGCCCCGCGCGCCGCCCCTGCAGCCCCGCGCGCTGCCTCTGCAGCCCGCGCGCCGCCCCTGCAGCCCCGCGCGCCGCCTTTGCAGCCCCGTGCGCCGCCCCTGCACCCCTGCACGCCGCCACTTGCAGCCTGCCCGCCGCCCCTAGGCCCGCTCGAAGCACTTGCGGCCCGCTCGCCGCCCTTGCGGCCCGCTCGCTGCCCCTACGGCCCGCTTGCCGCCCCTTGAGGCCCGCTCGCCGCCCCTTGCAGCCCGCGCGCCGCCCCTTGCAGCCCGCTCGCCACCCCTTGCGGCCCGCTCGCCGCCCCTTGCGGCCCGCTCGCCGCCCCTTGCGGCCCACTCGCCGCCCCTTGCAGCCTGCGCACCGCCCTCTGGCAGCCCGCTCGCCGCCCCTTTGCATGCCCGCCCTGCTGCTCGCACCACCCGGCTCCTGCCCGCCCTGCTGCTGGCCACCCTAGCCGTGCGCCGCCCTGCCCTGCCTGCGTGCTGCTCTGCTGGTAGCGCGCCACCCTGCTCTGCCCTCTATGGCTTCTCTCCGTGTCCTCACGTTCGATCATGAGGGCCGTCCGATCCAGTACGACACGTGGCTCGACGAATTACAGCTGCACCTACTGAGCGACTCTAGAGACAGCGTTTCGTTGTTTGACCACACGTCTGGAGCCTCTCTCGCCCCTCCCACCACAGCTGATAGTGCGCCTCGCTCACAGTGGCTTACCCGTGACGCTGCTGCTCGCTTAGCCATTCGCAACCACCTGCCGTTAGCCGAATGCACTCACTTTGGCCAGCACAAGACTGCTAAAGCACTGTACGATGCTGTAGTCACCCATTACTCCTCCCCTGCCACTGCTGCTCTAGGCCGTCTTCTACTGCCCTATCTGTTTCCCGAGCTGTCCGCCTTTGCCACAGTAGAGGACCTCGTTACCCACCTTCGCACTAGCGACGCTCGCTACCGCGCTGCCCTCCCAGCAGAGTTCCTTGACAGGACCCCCCCCCCCACCCCCCGATGTACATCACTCTCTACTTCATAGTCACCCGCCTCCCAAACTCTATTCGCGCAATCAGGGACCACTTTCTCGCACTTGACCCCACATACCTCACCGTTGACCTGCTCGAGCAGCACCTCCTTGCAGCTGAGACTAGTGTAGTCGCTGTAGGTGCCGCTCGTGGCACTCCTCACACGCCCTTCTTTGAGGGGTGTTCACCCTCCCCCCTTGCCCCCTCCTACGCCTCTGCTACTTCTGTTGACATCCTTGGTGCTGAGGATGTCCGGGCTGCTTCTACTAGTGGGAAGCGCCGCAGCAGCAAGGGCAAGGGTGGTAGGAGTAGTGGAGGTGGCAGCGGGGATGGTAGTAGGGGCGGCAGTGGAGGTGGTGGAGGTAGTGGAGGTGGTGGCAGCGATGGGAGTGGTGGCGGGAGTGGGGGCTTTGGTGGTGGCGGTGGTGGCAGCGGTGGGAGTGGCGGTAGTGGCGGCAGTGGGAGTGTTGGCAGTAGGGGTGGAGCTGTTCATAGGGAAGGTTCTGGCCGTGGCCAGCGGCAGCAGCAGCAGCGTCGGAGCGAGACCCCTTCGCCCCAGCAGCTTCGTGAGTGGTTTTCTCAGCGTGGGGCGTCTGGGGGTAGTGTTAGCTGCCCGTATGTCATTCGCACGAGTGATCGTACTGGTCAGACATGCAGGAAGCCTCACACTCAGCACCGCTGCTTCTCCCGCCTAGACGACGCTTGGCGCGCAAAGTTTGGTGACGAGGCCGAGCGCCCCTGCTGGGCAGAGCTGCTTAGGTCTGGAGTTGCTATCTTTGATCTTGACTATGATGCTATCCTTTCTGCTATGTATGCCTTGTCTGTTAGTGCTGAGGGTGACTGTTACTTGTGTGTGCCGCCCGACCCAGGTATAGAGACTGCTGCTCTAGGTGCTAGTGAGTCTGCTCACCCTGGTACTGCGCCTGCTGAGGCCTTGCACACCTTCATACTTGACTCAGGTGCTTCCCACTGATTCTTTCGCGACAGTACCACCCTCACTCCACTCCGTGCACCTGTTCCGGTCATACTGGCTGACCCCTCAGGGGGCACAGTTCTTGCCCGTTCCTCCACTGTTCTCCCGTGTCCGGCGGTTCCGTCGGGCTCACTGTCAGGTCTTCACCTCCCCTTGTTCTCTACGAACTTGGTGAGTACCGCTGCCCGCCAGGATGCGATGGTCACTACCACCACTCCTGGGGGTCAGCGTGTGTCGATCTGCACGTGTACACGGACGGGCCGTCACCTAGCCACGTTCACCCGTCGGCCTGGGTCGAGTCTGTACACCCTGGCTACCGAGCCTCCTCAAGTAGCTGCGTCTGCCCAGGTGTCTGCGTCATGTCCGGTAGCACCCCCCTGCTCGTGTCGCCTCCTCTCGCACAAAACTCTCATGAGGCACCACCAACTTGGTCACCCCTCACTGCCACGCCTTCGTGGCATGCACTCCTGCCTCCTTGTCTCTGGTCTTCCCAAGTCTCTGCCTCCCCTCCCTCCCTTGCCTGCCCCGCCCTGCCTTCCTTGCATCGAGGGGCGGCAGCGCGCCGCTCCTCACTCCTCCTCGTTTCCCCCGACGACTGCTCCCCTGCAGACTCTCCATATGGACGTGTGGGGCCCAGCCCGCGTCAGTGGACAGGGCCGCGAGCGCTACTTTCTGTTGGTTGTTGACGACTACACGCGGTACACCATGGTCTTCCCCTTGCACAGCAAGGGTGAGGTCCCTGATGTCTTGATCCCTTGGATCCGCGCAGTCCGTCTCCAGCTCCGCGAGCGGTTCCACCAGGACTTTCCTACAATGCGTTGGACGGGGGAGGTTGGCGATGCGTCGGTGTTCTGGGTCTGGGGCTCTCATGCCTTTGTTCGCGATACGTTCGCGGACAAGTTCTTCGCATGTGCTATTCCTTGCGTCTTCCTTGGCTTTCCCCCAGACGCGCCTGGCTGGCAGTTTTACCACCCCACCTCGCGTCGTGTCTTCCCCTCTCAGGACATCACGTTTGACGAGTCGGATCCCTTTTAGCGTCTCTTTCCCGACATGTCTGCCCCTCTCCCCCCCCCCACCGCTCTTCCTTGCTCTAGGTCCCCCTTCGGTAGACCCCCTCTTCCGTCAGGGTCCTGCTCCCTCATGTGTGTCCCAGGTAGACCCTGTCGAGCCTGTCGAGGAAGCTGTCGACTCTGGTGCTGCTGGGGATGGTGCTACTAGGGGTGCTGCGTCTGGGGGTGCTGAGCCGGCGGGTGCGGGGCCTGGGGGTACTGCCCCTGCGTGTACAGAGCCTGGGGTTGCTGAGTCTGAGGGTGCGGAGCCTAGGGGTGCTGAGCCTGAGCGTGCGGAGCCTGGGGGTGCTGAGCTTGGGGGTGCTGAGCCTGAGCGTGCGGAGCCTGGGGGTGCTGAGCCTGAGCGTACTGAGCCTGGGGGAAGACACGACGCGAGGGTGGAGGTTCTCTGGGTACCTTGTCGCGGCGGGAGCCTCTCTCTCTACCATAGCTGTGCGAGTGGTTTTCTCGGCGCACCCGCCTTCGGAGTGGCGCTGCTGGAGCCGGGGGGCGTGCCACTGGAGGCATTGGAGCTGGAGCTGCTGGAGGTACTGGAGCTGCTGATCCCGGAGGTGCTCGTACTGGAGGTACTGGAGCTGCTGGAGCTGGTGGTGCTGCAGGCGTTGGAGCTGGAGACGCTGGAGCTGGAGGCGCTGGCCCTGGGGGTGCTGGTGCTGTTGGTGCTGGTTCTGGAGACACTGGACGGCCGCGACCATACTTCGTTCCCCTGCTTCAGCAGGTTCTTGGTCTCCCGTCTTCTACTGGTCTTACTCCTCCCTTACTGTGTCCACCGCCTGACCAATCGCAGCCGCCGTTACAGCCAGCCTCCCCACTTCCTGCTCCTTCTCCTTAAACTGCGCAGACCGGAGGTCTTACAGAGCGTCGTGAGCCTGTGTCTCGTCCTGCCTCGCCTGTTCGCGCTGTTCGCACTGGTCGTCATGTTCCTTGTCAGCGTCCTCATCCTCTCCACGGCACGCACCATATGGCACTTCGTCCTTCCTCTGTTCCACAGCATGTCCCCTTGCCGTCTCCTCCTACGTTCTCTCTGGCTGACGGACCAGACCCTGAGTCTGACTTACGTCATGCTGCTAGTCCTATTGTCGAACGTCGTCTGGCCACTGTTATGACTGACCCTTCGCTTGAGTCCACTGCTGCGTCTGCCCTAGTTGCTGAGCTTGTTGACTTTGCTGGCGCGTGTCGTCTCGACTACGCCGCTAGTCTTGTTGTTGAGTCTGAGTCTGTCTATCCTCCGTCCATCGGGTGTGAGTGTGCTTTTGGCACGGACGTCCTTGAGGACAGGCAGGAGGACTTTGAGTGTTTTGCAGCTGCTGTACCTCATCTTGTGTCCATGCTGATTGCACCTGAGGGAGACCCGGATGCACCAGACATCCCGAACCCGCGCTCTTACGCAGAGGCGATTACGGGTCCCTACTCCTCTCAGTGGCAGACAGCCATGGATGCAGAGATGGCATCCTGGAAGTCCACAGGCACTTACGTCGACACAGTTCCCCCTCCTGGGGCGAACATAGTCGATGGCATGTGGATTTTCATAGTGAAGCGGTCACCGAGTTCTCCGCCTGCACGTTGCACAAGGCTTCAGTTAGCGACAGGGAGTTGACTTCGTCCAGACCTTCTCCCCTACCCCAAAGATGACCACTCTTTGGGTGTTGCTGCACGTCGCAGCCCTGCGTGACCACGAGCTGCACTCTCTTGACTTCATCACGGCTTTCTTGCAGGGCAGCCTGCACGAGGAGATCTGGCTGCGCTGCCCACCTAGCTTCACTGGGTCGTTTCCTGCAGGTACCCAGTGGAGCCTCCAGCGGCCAGTCTACGGTCTCCGCCAGGCGCCTCGCAAGTGGCACGATACACTGAGGACGACGCTTGCGGCTCTTGGGTTTGCTCCTTCTACTGCTGACCCGTCGCTGTTTCTACGCACGGACACTTCGCTGCCACCGTTCTACGCCGTTGTGTACGTCGACGACTGGGTCTTTGCCACTGCTGACACTGAGGCACTGGCCCTTGTGAAGTCGGAGCTGCAAAAGAGACACACCTGCACTGACCTGGGTGAGCTGCACAGCTATCTTGGCTTGCAGATCACCCGGGACAGAGCACGGCGCACCATCACCCTGACTCAGTCACACATGGTGTACCAGGTCATTCAGCGCTTCGGTTTTCGGTACTCCTCGCCACAGTCCACTCCTCTGCCTACCGGTCACTCACTCTCAGCTCCACCTTCTGACGAGTCCGTAGAGCCAAGTGGCCCGTATCCAGAGCTTTTGGGCTGCCTCATACACCGACCAGAGCACTGGGAGGCCGCTAAGAGGGTGTTGCGCTACTTGTGCAGTACGTTGGGCATGGGGCTCATGCTTGGAGGATGGGGTCCAATTGTCCTCACTGGACATGCAGACGCTTCTTGGGTTGACAACTTGGCTACACAGCGGTCGTCACAGGGTTACACTTTCAGCCTTGGCTCCGGCTCGGTTTCTTGGCGGTCTACCCGCTCGTCTTCTGTTTTCAGTTCCAGTTGTGAGGCTGAGATCTACGCAGGGGCCATGGCTGCACAGGAGTTACGCTGGCTCACCTACCTGCTGACCGACTTGGGAGACCGGCCTCGTTCTTCTCCAGTTCTGTACGTAGACAACAAGGCCATGATTGCCTTGTGCCAGGAGCACAGACTGGAGCACAGAATGAAGCACATCGCTCTACGTTACTTCCTTGCTCGAGAGTTCCAGCAGCGTGGTCAGCTTCGTCTTGCGTATGTGGCCACTAGGGCCAACACTACTGATATATTCACCAAGGCACTTCATTCTCGTGATCATCAGCGTTTTTGTACTGTTTTAGGCCTTGTGCCTACTTTGCCTCACTTGCTGACTGCGTGACTTTGCTTGTACTGTTATCTATATATATACCTGCATACTTACACTTGCTAGGTATGATCACTGTACTGTTTGTTCTCTTTTATTTAGTTTTGCATGTGAACTGGCCTTATGGCCTTTGTTTGTGCTCGAAATGTGTCGTGACTTTGTGATCCACCCTGAGCTTGCTTTGCTTTTCTTGACTGGTCTTGTGACCACTTGTTCTCCCCCAATTTGCCTATGGGGGTGTGTCAAAATGTTACATAGCTTACTTTGTGTAGGCTATAGTGCCCATAAGGGGTACAACCCAATTAGGGTTAGTACTTGTACCCAACTTCTGTTCAATGCATTCATTCTCGTTCTAGATTCTAACACTCGACTCTTTCAACGCTCCGGAGTTCTTTTCCCAACTTTTCAGGTACCTAAATGTCAAATGTTGTTTATAGGTTTGTTAGGATTCTAGCCTACAGTGAGACTCATAGTACAGGTGTACATCATTCTCTCGACACTTGACTTGTACCCACTTTTTCCTTACTACTCCATCGTTCTGCTATTGAACTTCTACGACTGGACTATTTTTAAATAGCCTCTAACTCTCCCTTGAAATTCTCAAAGGCTTTAAAACCATGAGAAGTATTCTCTAAGTTAAAGTATCTTTGTAGGATAGTTTCCTGATCGCGAGCTCGATCTGCGGCTATTGTCGATTCTTGTATGTGTTTTTTTTTTTTTTTTTTTTTTTTTTTTTTTTTTTTTTTTTTTCAAAGGTGCTGCGCTGTTCTTGCCTCGGAACTCCACTCGTGTTTTTTTTTTTTTCAATTTCCAGCACAATAAAATCGATGCCTTGCTGGGCCGCAAAATTCACATGTTTCCGATTTCGCCCGGACACTGCTTCACCTCGAGTTTGCCGATATCCATCAGTTCGACAGTCATGGGGGGTGCCGATCACTCCGCGCTGAAATTCCTGTTCGGCGTATGGCGTCGTGTTTCATATTGACTTTTAGTTAACTCCTTGAAACTTTCCGCGGTACACATCACGTCCTTACACATTCGTCGCGATCACTTGTTGGCGGACTTCGTTCTTTAGTCTTGCAGTGCACGCTCGGATTCTTCCTCCCTCTGTCAGGTCATCAAATCAGTTGAAGAATGCCTCCATTTATTGCGAGTACTGCGGTACTCTGCCGAATCGTCGATGTGGGGGTATCTGCCGCAGCGCCATGCACGAATTGTTGATAGGTTCGAAACGTTGAATTAAAGCTGCACGAAACTAGGCCCACGACCCTTCGCCTTTTGTTACCGTATATCTACTCCAGTGCCGGGCCTCGTAACAGTGTACTGCGAGCCGAATTCGCATTGCATCGTGTGTGGGGGTCGTGCATCCAATGGCGTCGAAATGAATCTCGACTGTAGCTACGAATCCACGGGCGTCGCTCCCCTTCGTGCTCTGATCGAACGCTCCTAGTAGCCTCAGCCGTGTTGCTTCGAGGTTGACTGTAGCTAGGGCCGCTGTCACAGGTTGAAATGTCAGTGTCGTTGCCACCGCTGTTGTCGTCGCTGCTGCGTTTGCTGCTGTTGTGGTTGCTGCTGACTAGTTCGCAATAATGCCTTGAGTCGTTGAAGCGCCGCGCGCGTCTGTTTCCATTCGGCACGAAGTGCGGCAATGTTCCGCAGAAAGTTAACCTCTCCATGCCTGACATGACTCTTCAGAAAACTGTTTCGAGAGGGGGATTACAATTCGACTTGGAACTGGTTTTACGTAACCGAATTGGCGTTAATGTCGTCACCTCCACTGTGTTTTTTCAATGCTAGGTTTTAGCGGTTGAAGAACTATCAATGAAAACGGATTGAGTTCATGAAATTGATAGTTCATGAGGATCAAAGGATTGAGTTCATGAAATTGATTATTAATCATGGGTACAACTATGTGGCTATATATAGGCACAATAGAAGGCATGTAACCAGGATATTACGCGAATCTTCCGTGCATTGGGAACCGGGAACAGGACCTTCCCGAATTTCGGTGGAAGAAATTCGGCCGAAGTCACGCTCAAGCAAAGTGACGCAGGATTAACCGAAACTTAGCAGAATTCGGTGCACGTAGCCTAAATCGATGCAGAGATTTTTGGGGTTCGTCAACTACGTGCGTCGGTTCGTCCACGACATGACAAAGCTGACCACCCCGCTGACCGACCTGCTGAGGAAGGGGGTTGAGTACACGTGGGGGGTGAAAGTGCAAGCTGCCTTTCGGCCCTCAATTTTTTTTTTGCTCGCCGCCCGTTCTGCATATCGCTGATCCTCACTATCTGTTCGAGCTTGTCACCGACGGAAGCGCCATCGCCGTCAGAGCTGTACTGTTACACGAATTCAGGAATGGCCTTCAGCCAATCGTGTACGAGTCCCGCAAACTTCACCTGCCCATGCGCAACTACCCAATACACGACCGTGAGATGCTGGCGATCATGCACGCGTTCGGGGTGTGGCGGTGCTACTGGACAGAAGTAGAAATGACAGTAGGGACAGACCATCGCTGGCTACAGTACCTTCGCGCCCAACCAAATCTCAACATGCGATAGATATGGTGGTTGGATTATTTGGAGTCCAACTTTCACTACATTGTAACGTACAAGAAAGGTGTCTCAAATGTTCCCGACGCCTTCACCAGTCCCACAGCCCAATTACACGCCATCCTACTCGCCCAAACCAACCTGCTACTGACCGGACTATTTGACCACGGCTACCGCACTGACCCATTTTTTACCACTGGCAGTTCGCAGCAGCTAGTAGAGGCTAAGGGAGTTTATTACGTAAAATCTGGCACCAACCGCATCTGGGTACCGGCATACTCACTGCTACGGGAATTACTACAGCAAGAGGCAAACGATGGAGTTACCTTGGGTCACTTTGGGCTTGAAAGAATGCGACAGCATCTACATCAGTATTACTACTGGATGGAGCTGCTGACCGACGAAAAGCATCACGTGGATTCAGTTGATGAAGAGTCTGTTCAAGAAAAATGCGGATCAGATGTAGCCGATCCCGCCGCCCGAACGCACCTGGCAGCAAGTAACAATGGACTTTGTCCGGGGGTAACGACAAGTTCAAGGTCATCGTTGACCAACTTATGAAAATGGCTCATTTTTCTGCGTGTATGAAGTCAATCTCGACCAAAGAAACCGCTCTCCTGTTCATGGCAACCGTCATTCATATGCACGGGAAACCAGCCGCAATAATAAGCGACCGCTACACAAAGTTTACCAACAACTTATGGAAATTTTTGTGGGAGAAGTTCGGGACCTGGCTACAGTTCAGCTGGTCGTACCACTTCGAGACCGACGGCCAAACGGAGAGAACGAACTAGGCCATGGAGCAACTAATTCGTGCAACGTGTGACGACCTAACAACTTGGGAGCAACAGTTGCCACTGATTGAGCTTGCCTACAGCAATGCCACGTCGGCAACGACACAGCAGTCACTGTTTTACCTGAACTGCTGACAGAAACATGCAGTGCCTATGACGCCAGTTCCGGACAACCCTACACCACGGGCGCAACAATTTGCCAAGATCTTGCAAGCTGCCCAATCACATGCAGCAGACGCAATTAAAAAGGCGAACATCGTCGCTAAAAGGACCGTCGACCGCCACCGCCGCCTTGTGATGCAGTATTCAAGATATTACGTGTTGCTCGACACTCAGAAATTACGCCTACACGTTGTGCCAAAACTTTGCCCATGCTTCTGTGGCCAGTTCCAGACCAGCCACATGATTACGCCTATTAGCGCCCCCATCTCTTGCTACCCGCCAAGTGGTACATCAGTCCATCGTTCCATGTCAGCCTGCTTCGCCCATACATCCCAAACACAAGTCAACAGCCACCGCATCGCCCAACCTCGATGATGCATCCTGCATCAGAGCCGATCGTCGACCCCGAGAAAATTCTAAGCCATCAGATTTTCCACCCATGGGAGTTCGGAGGTTGAATCCCTCGTTCGCTAGAAGGACCGCACCCCCACGGAAGATAGCTGGGTGCCCCTTGCCAACATTGAAAATCACCCTGTCCTTCAAGTCTACCTACGAAGCCAAAGATTCCACGATATACAGGCACTCGTGTAGCAGAGGGGCTTCTTGGGGAGGGGGGTAGTCTAAGAAAAATTGCATCATTCCTTATCGCGCATCTCGACATCGCGTACAGGACCGACGTTTCTTCGCCCGTTACTGCTAACGGTATTTCGACACCTTCGAGCATCACATTTCCAAAACCATGCACAGCTGGAGTGGTCCGAATCGGCATACGCTTCAGGACCAGCCTGAACCTCGCGGCCAGCATCGCACTAGATATCCCGCACGCACCGCATTATCGCTTGTGTGTTTTTCTTATATGTTTGCTCATGCCTTCGCTCACATCTTGCACTCGTTTGCCAACTTAGTGCAATCCTCACCACCTCTATACATCGCATTCGTAACAGGTGTAAACCATGGCGTCGACAAGAAAAATTACTGAAGGTATACGCATTCGAGATCAAGAGTCAAAGTACAATCTTACTTGTAGGCTATAGTGGGGCACTCCTTATGGGGTACAGCACTACTAGGGTTAGTACTTGTACCCCACCTCTTGCTAATCCAATCATTCCTGCACAGTGATTCTGATATGGTATTCAGAGCAGGAAACCTATTAGGATTTTAGGGCCCACCGATAGTTCCGCAAGTTCCTACCCGAAGCGCCCTTGCGCTGTCCGGCCCTGCTCACACAATGTCGTGCTGCCCTGCAGCTACTCGCACTGCCTGCCCTAGCGCGCTGCCTGTGCCCCACTCGCGCGCCGCTTGCGCCCGACCTGCGCCGCCTGCGCGCTGCCCGTGCACTACCTGCAGCGCCCGCCCCCTGCCCCGTGCGCCCCTGCTGCCCGCGAGCAGCCCCTGTCCCACGCGCCCCTGCTGCCCGCGAGCAGCCCCTGCCCCACGCGTCCCTGCTGCCCGCGAGCAGCCCCTGCTCTGCGCGCCCCCTGCTGCCCGCGAGCAGCCCCTGCTCTGCGCGCCCCCTGCTGCCCGCGAGCAGCCCCTGCCCCGCGCGCCCCCTGCTGCCTGCGAGCAGCCCTTGCCCCGCGTGCCCCTGCTGCCCGCGAGCAGCCCCTGCCCCACGCGCCCCTGCTGCCCGCGAGCAGCCCCTGCCCCGCGCGCCCCCTGCTGCCTGCGAGCAGCCCCTGCCCCACGCGCCCCCTGTTGCCCACGAGCAGCCCCTGTCCCGCGCGCCCCTGCTGCCCACGAGCAACCTGCTGGCCGCGCGCAACCCCTGCCCCAGCACGCCCCGCTGCTCAGCGCGACAGCGCGACCTGCAGCCCAGCGCGCCAGCGCGCCCCACAGCCCACAGCGCCAGCGCGCCCTGCTGCCCAGCGCGCCAGCGCGCCCCGCAGCCCACAGTGCCAGCGCGCCCTGCTGCCCGGCGCGTCAGCGCGCCCCGCAGCCCAGCGCGCCCTGCCTTGCCGAGCCACGCCGCCCAGCCCTGCCAAGCCGCGCCGCCCAGGCCGAGCCGCGCCGCCCAGCCCGAGCCGCGCTGCCCATCCTGAGCCGCGCCGCCCTGCCTCATTCGCCAGCCCCACCGAGCCGCCCTGCTGCTGCTACTGCTGCTGTTGGGAGTTCTGGAGGTGCTGGAGGTGCTGCTGGGAGTGCTGGAGGTACTGGAGGTGCTGTCGGGAGTGCTGGAGGTGCTGCCGGGAGTGCTGGAGGTGCTACTGGGAGGGCTGGAGGTGCTGGAGGTGCTACCGAGAGTGCTGGAGGTGCGGCTACTGACTGTCACTACCTGTCATGGCCACTATCACGGTAGTCGCGGCTAGGGGTGGACAGCAGCAGTCACTGCCTCTCCCAGACAACCCCACCCCTCAGCAGCTTCGTGAGTGGGTTATTCAGCGAGGCAGTCCTGGTGGTGGAGGTTTTTGTTTTATGGGTACTGCACAGCAGCGGCAGCAACGTCCGCAGGGCACCTTCTCCCTGCAGCGGCTTCGCGACTGTGCTTCTTAGCGATTTTTGTCCCTGGTTGTGTAGAGGCTGCTGCTCTAGGTGCTAGTGAGTCTGCTGCAGCTCTAGGTGCTCGTGAGTCTGCCGCTGCTCTAGGTGCTAGTGCGTCTACGGCCCCAGGTCCTGCCTCAGCTGAGGCCTTGCACACTTTCACACTTGACTCGGGCGCGTCACGTTGCTTCTTTCGTGATTGCACCACAGTCACACCACTCGCAGCACCTGTCCCAGTCTCACTGGCTGACCCCACTGGGGGCCCAGTAGTCGCGCGAGCCTCCACTGTCCTCCCGTGTTCGGCGGTCTCCTCCAGGTCTCTCTCAGGTCTCCACCTCCCGGCGTTCTCGACGAGCTTGTTGAGGAACGCAGTTCTCCAGGATGTATGGGTTGATACCATTATTCCTGGAGGACAGCGTGTGGCGATCTGTACGTGCTCACGGACTGGCCGTCACCTTGCTACGTTCACTCGTCAGCCTGGGTCCGGTCTGTACACACTGACTACTGGGTCTGCACAGGTGGCTGCGTCAGGTCAGGCGACTGCGTCGAGTCAGGTATCTGCGTCTGGTCAGCTTGCAGCGTCTTGCTCGTGTCGGTTACTCTCCCACCAAACTCTTCTCTATCACCACTGCCTCGGTCACCCCTCACTGCCGCGTCTCCGCAGCGTGCACTCTTGTCTCCTTGTCTCTGGCCTTCCCAGTTCCCTGCCCCCCCTCCCGTGCTCGCCTGCCCCGCCGTGCCTTCCTTGCGTCGAGGGGCGGCAGCGCGCCGCTCCTCACTCCTCCGAGTTTCCTCCGACCACTGCTCCTTTGCAGACTCTCCACATGGACGTGTGGGGCCCGGCCCCAGTCGGTGGAACGGACCAGGAGCGCCACTTCCTGCTAGTTGTCGACGACTACACACGCTACACCATCGTCTTCCCCTTGTAGCGCAAGGTGGACGTTAGCAGTGTTTTGATCCCCTGGATCCGTGCTACTTGTCGCCAGCTGCACGAGCGGTTTTGGCGGAACTTGCCAGTCCTGCGTCTGCACTCTGACAGGGGCGGTGAGTTCTCTTCTAACCTCCTTAAGGAGTTCTGTCAAGACGAGGGCATCCGCCAGACGTTCACGCTTCCGGCCTCTCCTCAGTAAAATGGGATTGCTGAGCGTCGCATTGGCTTGATCATGGAGGTTGCTCGTACCTCCATGATCCATGCGGCTGCTCCCCATTTTTTGTGGACATTTGCGGTCCGATACGCTGCGCATCAGCTCAACCTCTGGCCCCGTGTCTCTGAGCCAGAGACCTCGCCCACACTCCGGTGGACGGGGAAGGTTGGCGATGCGTCAGTGTTTTGGGTCTGGGTCGCGCTCTCCCTTGTTCGCGATGCCAAAGCAAGCAAGCTCTCGTCTCGCACCCTCCGCTGCGCCTTCCTTGGCTTCCCCACCGATGCCCCGCCGTGGCAGTTCTACCACCCGCGCTCGCGTCGAGTCTTCTCCTCCCAGGACGTCACCTTTGACGAGTCTGTCTATTTCTACAGGCTACACCCGCACGCGTCCCACCCGGTCCCCCTAGCGCCTCTCTTCCTTGTACCAGCCCCGCCCCCAAGTAGACCCACTCTCCCCACAGGGTCCTGCTCCCTCAGGTGTGTCTCAGGTAGACCCACCCCCCTTGGATGAGCCTGTGGAGATCGCTTCTGACTCCTTTGGCCCAGCTGAGGGGGGTGACCCCGCTGCGGACGACACGGCGGCTACTCGCTGCTCTCCTCGCTTGGAGACCGCCCCTGGTTTTCTGCCGAGGCCGTCTTCGCCGCCTCAGCAGCCTGCTGCTGTGGACTCTGGAGCTGCTGCTGGTGGTGACATTGGGGGTGAGGATTCTGGGGGTGCTGAGACAGAGGGTGAGGGTTCTGGGGGTGCTGCGACTGGGGGTGCTGACTATGGGGGTTTTGCAAGTCCTAGTGGCGGTGGAGCTGTGGGTGACCCGGCTGGAGGTCCTGGAGCTGGACAGTTACAGCAGCCTGGTCTACTCGAGATGCTCTCTCCGCAGTAGATTCGTGCGTGGATCGTTTGGCGAGGCAGTCCTGGTGGTGGAGGGTACGGTCCTGCTGGTGCTGGAGCTGCTAGTCCTGGAGGTGCTGCTGGTGCTGGAGGTGCTGGAGGGTACTGCTGGAGGTGCTGGAGGTGCTGCTAGTGCTGGAGGGTACTGCTGGAGGTGCTGCTAGTGCTGGAGGTACTGCTGGAGGTGCTGGAGGTGCTGCTGGTGCTGGAGGTACTAGAGGTGCCGTTGGTGCTGGAGGTGCTAGAGCTACTAGTCCTGGAGGTACTGGAGGTGTTGCTAGTGCTGGAGCTGCTGGAGCTACTAGTCCTGGAGGTGCTAATGGTGCTAAAGGTGCTAGAGCTGCTAGTCCTGGAGGTCCAGCTGGTGCTGGAGGTGTTGGAGCTACTGGCACTGGAGGTGCTGGTGCTGCTGGTGCTGGAGGTGCTGGAGGTGCTGCTGGTGCTGGAGGCGCTGGAGCTGGAGGTACTGGAGGTGCTGGAGCTGCTGGTCCTTGAGGTGCTCGTACTCGAGGTGCTGGAGCTGCCGTAGCTAGTGGTGCTGCTGGTGCAAGAGGTGCTAGATGTGCTGCTGGTGGTGCTGGGGGTACTGGAGCCACTGGCACAGGAGGTGCTGGTTCTAGTGCTGCTGGAGCTGCGGGGCTGCTGGTCCTGGAGGTGCTCGTACTAGAGGTACTAGAGCTGCCCGAGCTCGAGGTACTACTGGAGCTGCTGGCACTGGAGGTGCTGGTGCTGCTGGTGCTGGAGGTGCTAGAGGTGCTGCTGGTACTAGAGGCGCTAGAGTTGGAGGTACTGGAGGTACTAGAGTTGCTGACGGTACGGGTACTGCGCCGCGCCGACCGTTTTTCTACCCGCAGCCGCAGTCGTCCCTTCCACCGCCTGACTCAGCCCTTCGCCAGGTTCTTAGTCTCCCGTCTTCCACTGGCCTCACTCCACCTCTCCTGTGTCCACCGACAGACCAGTCTCAGCCACAGCTACAGCCTGGCTCCCCGCTGCCCGCTCTTGCTCCTCACACTGAGGTGAATAAGTCCCTGACTGAGTGTGGTGAGCCTGAGACTCGTGCTTTCACACCTGTTCGTGCTCGTCGTTTAGCCCGTCCTCGTCCTCCTGCTGTCCCAGGCACTCACGGTAAGGCACTTCGTCCTTCCTCTATTCCACATCGTGTTGTCCAGCGTGAGCCTCCCGCGTCCTCTCTTCCGCACGTTCCTGACCCTGAGTCCGACCTTGCTCGTACTGCCAGTCCTACTGTCACTCGTCTCCTCGCTACTGTAGTCACTGACCCTGACTTTGAGTCTAGTGCTGCATTTGCCCTAGTCATTGAGCTAGTCGAATTTGCAGCTAGGAGTCGTCTCGACTACATCGCGAGTCTTATTACTGAGTCTGACTCTGTCTATCCTCCGTCCGTCGGGGGTGAGCCTGTCCTTGGCAGTGACGTCCTTGAGGACAGGCAGTTTGAGCTTGAGTGACTTGCGGCCGTTTCACCATGTTTCGTATCCATGGTGCTTTGCCCTGAGGGAGACCCGGATGAAATTGACATCCCTACCCCGCGCTCTTACGCTGAGGTGGTCGCGGGTGAGTACTCCTCTCAGTGGCAGATAGCCATGGACGCAGAAATGGCTTCCTGGAAGTCCACCTACGTCGACAAGGTTACTCCTCCTGAGGCAAACATAGTCGATGGCATGTGGATGTTCAGAGTGAAGTAGCCGCCAGGTTCTCCGCCTGCCTTCAAGGCACGTTACCTTGCTCGAGGCTTCAGTCAGCAACAGGGGGTCGACTACTTCCGGACCTTCTCCCCCACTCCAAAGATGACTACTCTTCGGGTGTTGCTCCCCGTATGTAGCCCGCGCCCCGTAGACACCCGCGCCCGGCCCGTACCTAGCCTGCGCCCCGTCCACACCCGCGCCCGGCCCGTACCTAGCCCGCGCCCCGTCGACACCTGCGGCCGGCCCGTAACTAGCCCGCGCCTCGTAGACACCCGCGCCCGGCCCATACCTAGCCCGCGCCCCGTCGACACCCGCGCCCGGCCCGTACCTAGCCCGCGCCCTGTCGACACCCGCGCTCGGCCCGTACCTAGTCCGCGCCCAGTCGACACCCGCGCCCGGCCCCGTACCTAGCCCGCGCCCCGTCGACACCCGCGCCCGGCCCCGTACCTAGCCCGCGCCCCGTCGACACCCGTGCCTGGCCCCGTACCTAGCCCGCGCCCCGTCGACACCCGCGCCCAGCCCCGTTCCTAGCCTGCGCCCCGTTGACATCCGCGCCCGGCCCCGTACCTAGCCCGCGCTAGGCCCCGTTCCTAAGCCAGCGCCAGGCCCCTTCCCTAGCCCGCGCCCGTCGACGCCAGCGCTCGGCCCCGTCCCTCGCCCAGCGACCGGCCTGTACCTAGCCCAGCGCCCGGCCCCGTACCTACCCCGCGCCCGGCCCCGTACCTAGCCTGCGCCCGGCCCCGTACCTAGCCAAGCGCCCGGCCCGTTGTTTGGCCCCTCAGCCCCCCCCCTAGTCCCCTCGGCCCCAGTTCAGAGCCCAGCGCCCGGCCCCGTACCTAGCCCGCGCCCGGCCCCGTACCTAGCCCGCGCCCGGCCCCTTGTTTGGCCCCTTGGCCCCTAGGCTCGGCCTCCTCGCCCCCCCCCCCACTTGTTTGGCCCCTCGGCCCCCTAGGCCCCTCGGCCCCGTACCTGCCCAGCGCCCGGCCCTTTGTTTGGCCCCTCGGCCCCTAGCCTCGGCCCCTGGGCTCGGCCCCCCTTGGCCCTCGTGTTTGGCCCCTTGGCCCCCTAGGCCCCTCGGCACCGTACCTGCCCAGCGCCCGGCCCCTTGTTTGGCCCCTCGGCCCCGCCTCTCGGCCCCTCGGCCCCTAGCCTCGGCCCCTAGGCTCGGCCTCCTTGGCCCTCGTGTTTGGCCCCTCGTCCCTCTTGTTTGGCCCCTCGGCCCCCTAGGCCCCTCGGCCCCTCGGCCCCTCGGCCCTCTTGTTTGGCCCCTTGGCCCCTTAGCTACTGCTACTGCTGCTCCTGAGTCCTGCGCCACTATGGCGTTGCTTAGAGTTCTCCCGTTCGACCCGGGGGGCAGACCTTTAGCATTTGACACGTGGCACGACGATCTGCAACTGTACCTACTGAGCGATCTGAAGGACAGTGTCTCACTGTTTGACCACGTGTCCGGTGCCGCTCCAGCCCCTCCCGCCACAGCTAACGTTTCGACTCGTTCCCAGTGGCTGTCTCGTGACGCTACTGCCCGCTTGGCCATTCGCAACCACCTGCTTGCGATAGAATATGCTCACTTTGGAGAGCACAGGACAGCACAGGCCCTGTACGACGCTGTCGTTGCTCGCTACTCCTCCCCTGCCACTGCTGCTATTGGCAGGCTGCTACTGCCCTACCTGTTCCCTGAGTTGTCGGCTTTTGCCACAGTAGCGGACCTGGTTGCCCACCTGCACACTAGCGACGCTTGCTACCGCGCTACCGTCCCTGCTGAGTTCCTTCCCACGAACCAGCCCCCCATGTTCATCACCCTCTACTTCATAGTCACTCGCCTCCCTGACTCCCTTCGCTCTGTCAGGGACCACTTCCTCACCCTCGACCCCACCTCCCTCACTGTTGACCTCCTCGAGCAGCATCTCCTCGCAGCTGAGACTAGTGCAGTTGCTGTAGGTGCTGCTCGTGGCACTCCGCTCTCGCCCTTCTTTGAGGGGTGCTCCCCCTCCCCCCTTTCCCCCTCCGCCTTTGCTGCTGCTACAGACGTCTCAGTTCCTGAGGACGTCGGTGCTGCTTCGACTAGTGCGAAGCGCCGCAACAGCAACAGCAAAGCTTTTACGTGTTATCCGCCTATATGAGTGTCAGTTTGTGGCCTCGATACAGTCACTCTCTCTGTCCTCGATACAGGCCACTGTCTCTGTCCTCGATACAGGTCACTCGCTTTGCTCTACATACGGGTTGAGGACTACGACGACAATCGTGCAATTACTATCTCCACTGGCCTAGTAAAATTGCTTCACGGTGGTGTAAAGAATAGCTTCCCCGTGGCGCAATACGGCGTGTTCTCCAAAAACACGAACTGAACGAGGATCGCACAAAACCAACCAAAATTTGACCTTTTGTGACCCCCCATGCTTCGCGAAACCAAGCACCCCAAAGAATCTCGCCCATGAAATGTGAAAAAATAGAGTGGGCTATAAGGGCGTGTCACGCATGGTTCAACATTTTGTTCAGTTGAAGCGGTTGACTACGATGTTGTATATTATAGAACGGTTTGTTAGCTTTACCACCTTGAACCGCTCCATACCAGCCCGAGTCGTGCTACTACTTGTGCTGTGTGAGTTTCACGCTGAAAGCTATGTAACCTATGTGTGACACGACCTAACATAGTTCGATCCGTGCGGCCCAGGAGAAAGGTGCGGGTTTTGCGCTGCTTTCACTTGTCGATTATTTTTTTACTTGGCGGGTTTACGAAGAGGCCAGCGACAGTCGCAGCGCGTCGCAATGGGGGTCGCCAAGGGGGCAGTGGCGACGGTGTCGGCGAACGAGTGCGACTTCATTCTCGCGGCGGTGCGCGACGAGCTGCGCGTCGATGGCCGCAAGCCCTTCGATTACCGCTCCTGGGACGTCTCTTTCGGCAGGTAGCCACTGTACGCGGTATAGGCTTAACCCATCCTCGAGTGAGGAGCTAATAACAAACTCGACGTGTGGGACAGCAGAGCCACGTGCCTTGCTAAGCGTAGCTGTTCGCCTGGAATGTTCGCCATTTGGAAGCTTTCGAATGCCCTCGTCATGTGTCACGATGATCACGCGCACCCCGCCACATTCTTGCTTCTACCACGTACCCAACTTCGTTGCCCACCTTCTTGCCCACCTCGTGCCGTCCATGTCGCACACTTCCACGCCGCCCGCCGTCATGCCGCCGCTATCCCGGAATCCTCGTCTTTCGTGCGCCCATTACATACACCCTTCACATCCTTCTCTCTCCACTGCCCATGAGAGCTCCACTGCCCATGAGAGCTCCACTGCCCATGAGAGCTCCACTGCCCATGAGAGCTTCACTTGCGATGGCATGCTCTCCTCCACAAAACCTGCTTCATGCGTCTTGCTGGCTCCTCCGCCCCGCATTCCGCCCCGCGCGCCTGCTTCTTCGTCACCTGTCCCGTACACGCCTTTTCCCAATCCGTCAATGTTGACACTCTTCCCCCAAACCCTCTTCCCCCAAACACTCTTCCCCCAAACACTCTTCCCCCAAACCCTCTTCCCCCAAACACTCTTCCCCCAATCCCTCTTCCCCCAAACACTCTTCCCCCAAACCCTCTTCCCCCAAACACTCTTCCCCCAAACCCTCTTCCCCCAAACACTCTTCCTCCAAACCCTCTTCCCCCAAACACTCTTCCCCCAAACCCTCTTCCCCCAAACCCTCTTCCCCCAAACACTCTTCCCCCAAACACTCTTCCCCCAAACACTCTTCCCCCAAACCCTCTTCCCCCAAACACTCTTCCCCCAAACACTCTTCCCCCAAACACTCTTCCCCCAAACCCTCTTCCCCAAACACTCTTCCCCGAAACACTCTTCCCCCAAACCCTCTTCCCCCAAACACTCTTCCCCCAAACCCTCTTCCCCCAAACACTCTTCCCCCAAACCCTCTTCCCCCAAACACTCTTCCCCCAAACCCTCTTCCCCCGAACACTCTTCCTCCAAACCCTCTTCCCCCAAACACTCTTCCCCCAAACCCTCTTCCCCCAAACCCTCTTCCCCCAAACCCTCTTCCCTCAAACACTCTTCCCCCAAACACTCTTCCCCCAAACCCTCTTCCCCCAAACCCTCTTCCCCCAAACACTCTTCCCCCAAACACTCTTCCCCCAAACACTCTTCCCCCAAACCCACTTCCCCCAAACTCTCTTCCCCCAAACCCTCTTCCCCCAAACACTCTTCCCCCAAACCCTCTTCCCCCAAACCCTCTTCTCCCAAACCCTCTCCCCTCAAACACTCTATCCCCAAACCTTTTTCCCAAACCCTCTCTCCAATTTTCTGATGCAGGTCGCATCAGGGTGGATGGCACAGCAGAGGTACAGGTGGACACCACCTGCATTCTTGCACGTCTCATTAGCCCTTTCCCTGCCCTTCCCTCGTCTCGTCCTGCTCTGCTCTATCCTGCTCCATCCCCATCCCCCATCCCTTATTCCCTAGCTCCCATGCCCAGGGACGACGGCACAGCAGAGGAACAGCTGGGCAGCACACGCGTTCTCGTCTCCGTGTCAGTCACTTTCACGCTGCCCTTCCCCTCGACTCTCTATCCTGCTCCTCTCATCATCCCCCATGCCCCATTTTCCAGGGATGACGGCACAGCAGAGGTGCAGCTGGGCAGCACGCGCGTCCTGGCGTCAGTCTCAGCAGCGCTCACGCTGCCCTTCCCTGACCGCCCCAACGAGGGCTCGCTGGCCGTTTTCACAGAGCTCGCCCCCATGGCGGACCCTCGCTTCGTGCCTGGGCGGCCGGGTGAGGATGCCATTGAAGTGGGGCGCATCATTGACCGCGGGCTCAGGTGAGGGCGCGGATAGGGTGCGGATAGGGTGCGGATAGGGTGCGGATAGGGTGCGGATAGGGTGCGGATAGGGTGCGGATAGGGTGCTGATAGGGTGCGGATAGGGTGCGGATAGGGTGCGGATAGGGTGCGGATAGGGTGCGGATAGGGTGCGGATAGGGTGCGGATAGGGTGCGGATAGGGTGCGGATAGGGTGCGGATAGGGTGCGGATAGGGTGCGGATAGGGTGCGGATAGGGTGCGGATAGGGTTCCCAGAGGGCTTGCTGCCTGTCTGTCATCAATCAAGGGCTCCCTGGCCGTCTTCACGGAGCTCTCCCCCCATGGCCGACCCACGCTTTGTGCCTGGGCGCCCAGGGGAAGAGGGGATAGAGCTGGGACGCATCATTGACCGCAGGCTCAGGTGAGGATCGTCCCTTACTCGATAGGGTTTCTGTGAAGGCGATTGATTCATGTATTTCCAGTTAGGGGCACATTATCACGGACTCTCAGTCGCCTTTAGGGGCGGCAGGTGCCCAGAGCGCTTTCTACCGACCGCCCCAACGAGGGCTCCCTGGCCATCTTCACGGAGCTCGCCCCCATGGTGGACACGCGCTTCGTGCCCGGGTGACCGGGGGAAGATGCGATAGAGCTGGGACGCATCATTGACCGCGGGCTCAGGTGAGGGTGCGGATAGGGTTCCCAGAGGGCTTGCTGCCTGTCTGTCATCAATCAAGGGCTCCCTGGCCGTCTTCACGGAGCTCTCCCCCCATGGCCGATCCACGCTTTGTGCCCGGGCGCCCAGGGGAAGAGGGGATAGAGCGGGGACGCATCATTGACCGCAGGCTCAGGTGAGGATCGTCCCTTGCTCGATAGGGTTTCTGTGAAGGCGATTGATTCATGTATTTCCAGTTCGGGGCACATTATCACGGACTCTCAGTCGCCTTTAGGGGCGGCAGGTGCCCAGAGCGCTTTCTACCGACCGCCCCAACGAGGGCTCCCTGGCCGTCTTCATGGAGCTCGCCCCCATGGTGGACACGCGCTTCGTGCCCGGGTGACCGGGGGAAGATGCGATAGAGCTGGGACGCATCATTGACTGTGATATGACACAAGAGTCTGGTAAGGATAAGGCACTCTGCAGCCTTATTTATTAGAAGGGCAGGAGGGTCACAAAGGGCTTGTGACTGTGCGGCTGACTGAGAGTCGTGGTATCCCGAGGGCTCTGTGCCAACGAGGGCTCTGTGCCAACGAGGGCTCTGTGCCATCCCCATCCCGATCCCCATCCCCATCCCCATCCCCATCCCATCCCCATCCCATCCCCATCCCCATCCCCATCCCCATCCCCATCCCCATCCCCATCCCCATCCCCATCCCCATCCCATCCCCATCCCATCCCCATCCCCATCCCCATCCCCATCCCCATCCCCATCCCCATCCCCATCCCCATCCCCATCCCCATCCCAATCCCCATCCCAATCCCCATCCCAATCCCCATCCCAATCCCCATCCCCATCCCCATCCCATCCCCATCCCCATCCCATCCCCATCCCCATCCCATCCCCATCCCCATCCCCATCCCCATCCCATCCCCATCCCCATCCCATCCCCATCCCCATCCCATCCCCATCCCCATCCCCATCCCCATCCCCATCCCCACCCCAATCCCCATCCCCATCCCCATCCCCATCCCATCCCACCCCCAACCCCACCCCCACCCCCAACCCCACCCCCATCCCCATCCCCATCCCCATCCCCATCCCCATCCCCATCCCCATCCCCATCCCATCCCATCCCCATCCCCATCCCCATCCCCATCCCCATCCCCATCCCCATCCCCATCCCCATCCCCATCCCCATCCCCATCCCAATCCCCATCCCCATCCCCATCTCCACCCCCCAACCCCACGCACAGAGAGAGCCATGCGGTGGACACGGAGTCGCTGTGGGTGGGGGCGACTATTGTGTGCCCTAACTGTTGGTTGCTGTGTTCCCTTCCCATGCATACCACTTCATCACTCCGCACCACACAGGGAGAGCCATGCAGTGGACACAGAATCGCTGTGTGTGGTGGCGGGGAGGGCGGCGTGGGCGCTCAGGCTGGACATTCGAGTCATGGACAATGATGGGTGCGTGCTGCTTGTGTGTGTGTGTGTGTGTGTGTGTGTGTGTGTGTGTGTGTGTGTGGGTGAGTGTGAGTGTGTGGTGCTTTACAGGCTCACTCAGGCTGGATGTTCGAGTCATGGATAACGATGGGTGCATGCATGCTGCTTGTGTGTGTGTGTGTGTGTGTGTGTGTGTGTGTGTGTGTGTGTGTCTGTGTGTGTGTGTGTGTGTGTGTGTCCCTACCTCAAACGCGAATCCAATCCATGTGTACCTGCACCCCCCTTGTTCCTCTCCCCTCGTGTCTTCCCAGCAACCTGGTGGACGCGTGCTATCTGGCAGCGGTGGCAGCGGTGCTGGCATTCCGCCGGCCACAAGTATCCACAAGTAGCAGCCCCTCCACTCAAAAACCGCCTTCTCTAGGCCCTCCACATATCCGACCCTCCCTCCCTTTCCAGCAATTCGGTGTGCTGTGCTGCCCAGCAACCATTCCATTCCATCTGTACCTCCCTCCCTCTCTCCCAAACTACCACCCCCGTTCCTCCATTTCCTCTTCCGTTCCTTCGCGTCCTGAACTCCAGCAACCTTGTGGAGGACCGTTGTGCAGCAAGCATTCCATCTTTACCCATTCTGTACCCCATTCCACCCTCCTCCCTCTCTCCGTCTCTTCTCCTTTTCCACTCCCCAGCAACCTGGTGGACGCATGCTGTCTAGCTGCCGTAGCAGCGCTGCTGGCGTTCCGCCGGCCAGAAGTGACAGTGGGGGGGGACGATGGCATGCAAGTGGTGGTGCACTCAGTGGAGGTGAGCGCCTCAGCTTCACACAAGCGTCCGTTGCTCTCTACTCCATCCTTCGCTTCGCTCTCTGCCGGTCATCTTGTCGCAGACATGCAGTGCACTGGAGAGGTGTGGGTAGACAGGGTTCCCCACCACACCTCTTACACTCACTCGCTCGCACTGCGCCATCTCCTTCCTGCGCTCAATCACAACTCACCCCTCCACACAATCCCACCTCCCGTCCTCCTCCCTTCTTCCCTCCCCCTTGCCACCCCTCCTCGTCACTTCACCCTCCCCCAGGAGTGCAACCCCATACAATACCCCATACAATACCCCATACAATACCCCATACAATACCCCATACAATACCCCATACAATACCCCATACAATACCCCATACAATACCCCATACAATACCCCATACAATACCCCATACCATACCCCATACAATACCCCATACAATACCCCATACAATACCCCATACCATACCCCATACAATACCCCATACAATACCCCATACCATACCCCATACAATACCCCATACAATACCCCATACAATACCCCATACAATACCCCATACAATACCCCATACAATACCCCATACCATACCCCATACAATACCCCATACAATACCCCATACCATACCCCATACCATACCCCATACCATACCCCATACCATACCCCATACCATACCCCATACCATACCCCATACCATACCCCATACCATACCCCATACCATACCCCATACCATACCCCATACCATACCCCATACCATACCCCATACCATACCCCATACCATACCCCAAACCATACCCCATACCATACCCCATACCATACCCCATACCATACCCCATACCATACCCCATACCATACCCCATACCATACCCCATACCATACCCCATACCATACCCCATACCATACCCCATACCATACCCCATACCATACCCCATACCATACCCCAAACCATACCCCATACAATACCCCATACAATACCCCATACAATACCCCATACAATACCCCATACAATACCCCATACCATACCCCATACAATACCCCATACAATACCCCATACAATACCCCATACAATACCCCATACAATACCCCATACAATACCCTATACAATACCCGATACAATACCCCATACAATACCCCATACAATACCCCATACAATACCCCATACAATACCCCATACCATACCCCATACAATACCCCATACAATACCCCATACCATACCCCATACAATACCCCATACAATACCCCATACAATACCCCATACAATACCCCATACCATACCCCATACAATACCCCATACAATACCCCATACCATACCCCATACCATACCCCATACAATACCCCATACCATACCCCATACAATACCCCATACAATACCCCATACAATACCCCATACAATACCCCATACAATACCCCATACAATACCCCATACAATACCCCATACAATACCCCATACAATACCCCATACAATACCCCATACAATACCCCATACAATACCCCATACAATACCCCATACAATACCCCATACAATACCCCATACAATACCCCATACAATACCCCATACAATACCCATACCATACCCCATACAATACCCCATACAATACCCCATACAATACCCCATACCATACCCCATACAATACCCCATACAATACCCCATACCATACCCCATACAATACCCCATACAATACCCCATACAATACCCCATACAATACCCCATACAATACCCCATACAATACCCCATACCATACCCCATACCATACCCCATACAATACCCCACACCATACCCCATACCATACCCCATACCATACCCCATACCATACCCCATACCATACCCCATACCATACCCCATACCATACCCCATACCATACCCCATACCATACCCCATACCATACCCCATACCATACCCCATACCATACCCCACACTGTCATTTGTGAAAGTTCTCAAAAGTGACTCCGACATACCCCATACAATACCCCATACAATACCCCATACAATACCCCATACAATACCCCATACCATACCCCATACAATACCCCATACAATACCCCATACCATACCCCATACCATACCCCATACCATACCCCATACCATACCCCATACCATACCCCATACCATACCCCATACCATACCCCATACCATACCCCATACCATACCCCATACCATACCCCATACCATACCCCATACAATACCCCATACCATACCCCATACCATACCCCATACCATACCCCATACCATACCCCATACCATACCCCATACCATACCCCATACCATACCCCACACTGTCATTTGTGAAAGTTCTCAAAAGTGACTCCGACATACCCTTACACCATACAGTGCGTCCAAAGTTTCTTCTATGCTCACCTCTCGTGCGCATCCATCCTCATCCCTCATCTTCCCTTGCAGGAGCGTGGCGGTGACCCCGTAACGCGCACACTCACAGCCATCCTCTCTGCCTCGCTCTCCCTCTTCCTCACTTCACTCCCCTCCCCCTACAGGAGCGCGACCCCTTACGACTCACAGTACACAGCCTGCCATGTGGGGGGGCACCTTCGCCTTCTTATTCGCACCCTCCACCCCTGTGCTTCCTCTGTCGTTCTTGCCCTGTCTCCCACCCCTTCCTCCCCTCACAGCAAGAGCGTGGCCCCATACCACTGACGGCGCACTTGCCCCTGGCAGTCACCTTCGCATTCTTCCCACACTCCACCTCCCTGCTTCCCTCTCATCACTTCAACCCCCAGGAGCACGACCCGATACCCCTAACGGTGCACAACCTGCCCCTGGCAGTCACCTTCGCCTTCTTCAACGACGGCAACGACGTGGTGAGTCAGGGGCGTGCCAATGCCAAGTGGATGCAAGGCGGCCAAGGGTAAGAGGAGGGCGTCTTTTGCCCGGCCTAGACATGGTGCATTGCATTGGATTGCAGTCACTCCACTCCGTGTGCACCACTTCACTCCGTGTGCACCACTTCACTCCGTGTGCACCACTCACTCCGTGTGCACCACTCACTCCGTGTGCACCACTTCACTCCGTGTGCACCACTCACTCCGTGTGCACCACTCACCCCGTGTGCACCACTCACTCTGTGTGTACCACTTCACTCCGTGTGCACCACTCACTCCGTGTGCACCACTCACTCCGTGTGCACCACTTCACTCCGTGTGCACCACTTCACTCCGTGTGCACCACTCACTCCGTGTGCACCACTCACTCCGTGTGCACCACTCACTCGGTGTGCACCACTCTCTCCGTGTGCACCACTCACTCTGTGTGCACCACTTCACTCCGTGTGCACCACTCACTCTGTGTGCACCACTTCACTCCGTGTGCACCACTCACTCCGTGTGCACCACTCTCTCCGTGTGCACCACTCACTCCGTGTGCACCACTCACTCGGTGTGCACCACTCACTCGGTGTGCACCACTCTCTCCGTGTGCACCACTTCACTCCGTGTGCACCACTCACTCGGTGTGCACCACTCACTCCGTGTGCACCACTCACTCTGTGTGCACCACTCACTCCGTGTGCACCACTCACTCCGTGTGCACCACTCACTCCGTGTGCACCACTCACTCCGTGTGCACCACTCACTCCGTGTGCACCACTCACTCCGTGTGCACCACTCACTCCGTGTGCACCACTCACTCGGTGTGCACCACTCTCTCCATGTGCACCACTCACTCTGTGTGCACCACTTCACTCCGTGTGCACCACTCACTCCGTGTGCACCACTCACTCCGTGTGCACCACTCACTCTGTGTGCACCACTCACTCCGTGTGCACCACTCACTCCGTGTGCACCACTCACTCCGTGTGCACCACTTCACTCCGTGTGCACCACTCACTCGGTGTGCACCACTCTCTCCGTGTGCACCACTCACTCCGTGTGCACCACTTCACTCCGTGTGCACCACTCACTCCGTGTGCACCACTCACTCCGTGTGCACCACTCACTCCGTGTGCACCACTCTCTTCGTGTGCACCACTCACTCTGTGTGCACCACGCCAGGAGATGTTATGTTACCACGCCAGCTCGTATAGCAACCTAATCCATGTGCCTCGCCCGCCTCCCACCATCCCTTCTTAGGTCATGGACCCAACTTTCAAGGAGGGGGCAGGACATGCAGTGCACAGTGCACGGTGCTGGTGAATGTGGCTGGTGAATGTGGCGGGGGATGAATGTGCCACTGTGGAGCTTGGGGGTGAATGTGGTCGGGGATGTGTGCAGTGTGCAGAAACCCCTGTGTCTCCAACCACCAGCCTCCAACCATTCCCCCCCAGGTGATGGATCCGAGTTTCAAGGAGGAATCGGCACAGGCGGGGTGGTGCACAGTGCTGGGGAACGCGGTGGGGGATGAGTGCAGCATGCAGGAGGGGGGGGATGTGGGCGTGCTACCCCCAAGCTCATACCGTCCTAGCCCCTGTGCACCCCTGCCTCCCATGGCAGGTCATGGATCCCAGCTTCAAGGAGGAGGCAGCCCAGGCAGGGCGCTGCACAGTGCTGGTGAATGCGGTGGGGGATGTGTGCAGCGTGCAGAAGGGCGGGGGTGTGGGCGTGTCTCTCCCCCAGCTCATGCGCTGCTGCCGTGTGGCTGCCTCTGTGGCCCAACACATGATCAAAACGCTCACGGATAAGGTGGGTGGGTGGGACAAGGAGCTGACAAGGTGCCGAGGAATAAGGTGGGTGGCATGGAGGTGCTGAGGGATGCATGGACTGTGGGTTGCGGTGGTGCCCATGTCGCTTCCTCTTTGATTCAGCACATGATGATCCAACACAGGGGGGGCAAGGTAGGTGAGATGCTCACTGAGATTTCTTGTTTGTGAGGTGCCCCAAAAGCAAATGAGGCTGCTTGCTGCTTAAGCGTGGAGGAATAAGAGCACAGATACAAGAGCACAGATACAAGAGCACAGATACAAGAGCACAGATACAAGAGCACAGATACAAGAGCACAGATACAAGAGCACAGATACAAGAGCACAGATACAAGAGCACAGATACAAGAGCACAGATACAAGAGCACAGATACAAGAGCACAGATACAAGAGCACAGATACAAGAGCACAGATACAAGAGCACAGATACAAGAGCACAGATACAAGAGCACAGATACAAGAGCACAGATACAAGAGCACAGATACAAGAGCACAGATACAAGAGCACAGATACAAGAGCACAGATACAAGAGCACAGATACAAGAGCACAGATACAAGAGCACAGATACAAGAGCACAGATACAAGAGCACAGATACAAGAGCACAGATACAAGAGCACAGATACAAGAGCACAGATACAAGAGCACAGATACAAGAGCACAGATACAAGAGCACAGATACAAGAGCACAGATACAAGAGCACAGATACAAGAGCACAGATACAAGAGCACAGATACAAGAGCACAGATACAAGAGCACAGATACAAGAGCACAGATACAAGAGCACAGATACAAGAGCACAGATACAAGAGCACAGATACAAGAGCACAGATACAAGAGCACAGATACAAGAGCACAGATACAAGAGCACAGATACAAGAGCACAGATACAAGAGCACAGGATACAAGAGCACAGATACAAGAGCACAGATACAAGAGCACAGATACAAGAGCACAGATACAAGAGCACAGATACAAGAGCACAGATACAAGAGCACAGATACAAGAGCACAGATACAAGAGCACAGATACAAGAGCACAGATACAAGAGCACAGATACAAGAGCACAGATACAAGAGCACAGATACAAGAGCACAGATACAAGAGCACAGATACAAGAGCACAGATACAAGAGCACAGATACAAGAGCACAGATACAAGAGCACTGCACTGCGGCCTGCAGGCATCGAAAAGCCATCATTCACCTTGCCACACATTGCCCTGCTTGCCACACGCTCCCCCCACCCCACCCCCCCAATCACCTGCGTCTTAATCTCTGTGGCTCACCAGGTGGCAGCGCTGGCAGCCGAAAGGCAGAAGCGCAAGGTGAAGCGACACGCCTCCCCTGCTGCGGCTGCTGCAGCAGCAACAGTGGGGTTGGACACAGCAGCAGGCGGGTTGAAGGCTGGGGTGATTGGTGTGGCGGAGATTGCTGCCATGCAGAAGAAAGGAGGGGGCGTGCGGCAAGGGCAGGCGAGTGCCGATGGTGGAGGGGGTGGGGTGAAGGAGGAGCAGATGGAGGAAGATGGAGAGGAGGAGGGGGAGGAAGGGGAGGAGGAATCAAGTGATGGGGAGGATGGTGATGAGGAGGAAGAAGAGGAGGGCGAAGGGGATAAGGGGCGAGGGGGAGCAGCAGGAGGGGGTGTGGATGCTCTATTCGAAGGAGGGGTGTCGTCATGGTGGGCTCTCTCTCTCTCTTTCTTTCAGCCGCCCCTTGTGCTTCCCCCAGGGCATAGGCGCCCATGTGCAATGGGCTTTAACTCATGGGCACGGGCGCTGAGGTATACGTGATGGGCACGGAAGTGCTCTCAGCTACCTTGTTGCTCTGTTCTCATGACGTCCGCTGCTCTCAGCTACCTTGTTGCTCTGTTCTCATGACGTCCGCTGCTCTCAGCTACCTTGTTGCTCTGTTCTCATGACGTCCGCTGCTCTCAGCTACCTTGTTGCTCTGTTCTCATGACGTCCGCTGCTCTCAGCTACCTTGTTGCTCTGTTCTCATAACGTCCGCTGCTCTCAGCTACCTTGTTGCTCTGTTCTCATGACGTCCGCTGCTTGCATTCATGTCTCGTCTGCGCGCCTCCTTGTGTGTTGGCTCATGGGTCACAGGTTGCAAGAGGAGGGTGGCGAGAAGAAGAGCAAGAAGGGGGCAACAGCAGGTGACGCCTCGTCTCATTCGCCCCTTATCCTCCTCTCATCCTCCTCTCATCCTCCTCTCATCCTCCTCTCATCCTCCTCTCATCCTCCTCTCATCCTCCTCTCATCCTCCTCTCATCCTCCTCTCATCCTCCTCTCATCCTCCTCTCATCCTCCTCTCATCCTCCTCTCATCCTCCTCTCATCCTCCTCTCATCCTCCTCTCATCCTCCTCTCATCCTCCTCTCATCCTCCTCTCATCCTCCGCACCCTCCCTTCCATTGCTTCCGTGTGTTTTCTCTGGGATCAGAGCTGGACGCCGTTGCCAATCTGCTGCCGTCCGAGGTGACTTTTGAGTCGACTCCAAACCACACCCCCCTGCCTCCCCCTCCCCATCAACCACTTGCATCTCCCCTCCCCTCCCCATGCCACCCCAGCCCGCCTGGGATCAGAACTAGACGCCATCGCCGACCTGCTGCCGTCCGCTGCTGCCCCACACGCACCTGCCTCCAAGGCCTCTGCCGCCAGGGCCGTGCCACCTGCTGGGAAAGGTGAAGAGGAAGTGCCCAGACCAGAAGATGCAGGGAATGCAGCTGCAGCGGCAGCGGCAGGTGCAGGGAGCAAAATGAAGGAGGAGCCTCTCACACTGGCTGATGCAGTGAAGAAGCCGAAGAAGAAAAAGAAGAGCAAGGCAGAGCAGTGACATGACAGGAGGTGTTGACACCCATACGCACTGTCAGATAGACTGGCTGGGTTGTTCGTGGTGACAGATGGCAGATTCAAAGAGCCGGCATTGATCGGTGTTGAGGAGTGTGCCTTGAAGGTGTGCCCACCCTATGAGGTTTCATTCGGTACCACGTGTTGCATAAAGATAGTGAAAAGCCTGGTAAGGATCCACTGACTAAAATTTTCAACGCCATGGGCATTTCATTGTTACCCAAAAGCTGTCCACATACTACGGTATCGATTAAAACAGAATTTGTCATGTAGGATTTCTTCATCATCCGGTAGGTTGTTGTATTGTAAGTCTCTTTGAAACAACACACCTTGATAACCTGTCACATTTCTTGGATATCTGACATTGGATAATGCACTGCGAAGATAAGCACATGAAGCCATGAACCATGATGATGCACAAGTTAGTCACTCTGTACAAGAGAATCGAATTCACCAACAGCTATGCTGGTGCCTCCTCCCCCATCACAAGCTGCACATGCAGCAGCAGAGGGCAGGGGGTAGAGAGGAGAGATGGGATGCAGGAGACGCAAAATAGAGATGGAGACAAGCACAAGACGCACTACATGAAGGGGCATGAAGCGTGGGTGGGGGAGGTGTGAAGCATGGGAATGTGATGTGATGCACATCCATCCATCGTGGGAACGCTCCCTGCACCATGCCAGCACCTCACACCATGCCTGCACCTCACACCATGCCTGCACCTCACACCATGCCTGCACCTCACACCATGCCTGCACCTCACACCATGCCAGCACCTCACACCATGCCTGCACCTCACACCATGCCTGCACCTCACACCATGCCTGCACCTCACACCATGCCTGCACCTCACACCATGCCTGCACCTCACACCATGCCTGGCATTGCCTGCTCCTCTTCCCTTGGCCAGCTCAAAGTGAAGTCGCAACATGCCGTGCCACTCATTAAGAATATCTTTCTATCTTAGGTTGCCTCATCTTAAGCACGTCTCACTTTCAGCACATCTCTCCTTAGGCACGTCTCACGTAGAGCGTGTCTCAAAATGACTGAGTTTCACCTCAAGAATGTCTCACTATAAGCATGTCTCACCTTGAGCATGTCTCACCTTGAGCATGTCTCACCTTGAGCATGTCTCACCTTGAGCATGTCTCACCTTGCGCATGTCTCACCTTGAGCATGTCTCACCTTGAGCATGTCTCACCTTGAGCATGTCTCACCTTGAGCATGTCTCACCTTGAGCATGTCTGTGAGGAAGTTGGGTGCTGCTGCAGGCCGCGGCACTCCAAAGAGGCGGAAGGCAATGTCGTCTAACAGCTGCGTGGGCGAGGCCAAGGGGGGTTAGAATTTGATCACACAGTTTCGGGCAGGGACGAAAAGGTGCGGTGGGGTCGGTATGTGCTAAAGGCACATGAGCAGTGCTAATGGCTAAAGGCACATGAGCAGTGCTAATGTCTAAAGGCAACGGCAAAGCAGCAGACACAAGGGGATAGGAACGGCCAGCGAAGTGAGGGACGAGAAGAAGAGGGGAGGAGAGGGAGGGAAGGTCAAGGGAGTGTGAGAAAGGGAAGGGAAGTTCTCAAGTGAGGAGGGTAGGCGTGATACAGTGAGGAGGGTAGGTGTGATAGTGAGGAGGGTAGGCGTGATACAGTGAGGAGGGTAGGCGTGATACAGTGAGGAGAGTAGGCGTGATACAGTGAGGAGCAGGGACCCTTGACGGGGCGTACAGGAGGGAAGGCAGGGTCGCGTTGGAGGGATGGCTCGTAGCGGCGGCGCAGATGAGACAACAGCGATGGTGCCCTGCGGTCAGCTCTGATTGGTGGTGTGAGGATGAGAAGAGGTGGGTGGGGAGAGTGTTGAGGGAAGGAAGAAAAAGCAGAGAGACAACAGCGATGGTGCCCTTCGGTCAGCTCTGAGTAATGGTGAGGGGAGGAAGAGGGATTATGAGACATCTTAAAATTCAGCTCTGAGTGATGGTGAGGGGTCGTGGAGAGGGGGAAGGGGGGGAGTTTGGAGGGAAGGGGGAGCGTTAGGGAAAGAAGCAGATGAGACAGCAACGTTGGTGCCCTGGGATGAAACCTGCATGGTGGTGAGGGGATGAACGGTGGGGTGGTGGGTGCAGATGGGGTGGTGGGAGAGGGGGGCTGGTGAGAGCAGGTGCGGGGTGAGAGGATGTGGAGTGGTGGTGAGAGCAGGTGGAGTGGTGTGGTGAGTTCTTACGCGGTGAGGAGGAGATCAGTGAAACGCAGGAGGGGAGACTCCTGCCACCAGCCTGCTGTAGCACCCGCACTGTCGGACCCAGCAGCACCACTGCCACCATCAGCGTCAGCAGCACCATCAGCAGCACCATCAGCAGCAGCATCAGCAGCAGTGTTGTGCGCTCCCCATATGCCTGCCTGCTGCGACTTTAGCTCCTCCCAGAGTTGCTTGCCCTGCTGCAGCCGCCCTGCCGCCAGGCACCTGGGAGAGGGGCGGCATGGCCAGAAAGGTGCATCGGCGAGAGCAGGCATGGGCGAGGGGGGGCATGGGGAGAGAGGGCACGGGGAGGGGCAGCATGGGAAGGGGGGGCATGGGCGAGGAATGGTCCAAAGATTTGTCACTGCAGTCGCCCTGCTGCCGAACACCTGAAAAAAGGGGGCCGTGGGTGAGGCAAGGAGGGCGACAAGCTGAGCCACATTATTGCTACACAGTGTTATTGCTTTGAGGGCTTCAAAGCGTGAGGAATATGGAGAGGCAAGAGAAGGGGGAGGTGGGAAAATAAGCGAAAGAGTGGACATTGTGGTGAAATTCAATCTCTATCCACACTGAAGAATAAGCGATCAGGGCATGGCAGACCCCAAACATGATAGTCCGCACAGCCTCCAGATGAACTCTAAATTCTCCTTCAACAAGGAGGTGTTGCATGCCGGCAGGCAGCCCACTCACTGACATGCTGATATCAAGTGAGACACTGAGAAAGCGGTGGTGCGATGGACGTGGACATCACACATAGAGCCAAAAGTGAGGGAATCCTTTCCGTTGACTAGGAAGGACACGATTGCATGAGACAGCACTTACTGGAGGACAGCCCTGGCAATGACGAGATCCCTCTCGCCGAGGTAGCACTGGAGCAAAACAGAAGGAAGCATTCAGAGGGACAAGAAGCCTAAGAAGAAGGCCAAATGCCTTTCGCAAAGGTAGCAGTGCAAATCACAGTGCAACGGAAGGAAGGAACCAGAGGAAACACGAATCGTGGGAAGTAAGGGCGGCAATCCAGCGTGGAAGATGACCGCCGAAGATGGATGAAACATGGTGAATCGAGCGTGGAGCCATTGCTAGGCAAAAGATCAAAGGCCGGATGCAAGCTCTGTGCAGCACGCACACACGCCCCCTGTTGCTATCGCATAGAATGCTGTGTGCAAAGCACCTTCTGTTGTAATCTTATATTTTATACGACATCCATAGGCTAGATTAGAAGGTGTAGTCATTTGTTCTATTGTGGGGTTGATGGGTGTACCCCCCAACCACAACTTGTGGTTGGTCAAGATTGGATATAGTCCTTGGTCCTTGGTTGGCACTTGCCAACCTTTGGTCCTTAGGCCAACCAATCCCAACCAACTTGGGCTACAAGCCAGCTCACCCATTGGCCAACTTAGTGGCCAATAGGGTTTGCTTCTCTTGCACTCATCTCTTGCTCCTTCTTTTGTGTTATAGAACCTCTTGGCTCATTACTCAATAAAAGTTATCGATTTCTAACACCTTCAGGCACGCATCCCTGTTGCTACCTGCTGTGCGTATTCCGCCAGGCTGTGAGCAAAGAGGGCCGGGTCGTCCGAGTAGACAAAGTGGAAGAATGCCGCTGAATAGTCCTGCGTGGAGGGGCCCGGGGAGGAGGACGATTGAGTCGACTCAGAAGACTCTTGGGTTGTCTGAGCACACAACATGGAATGGAAGAACGTTGCTGTAATTTCCCAGGATACATGATGGAGGAGATGGAGGTGGGATGGAGAAGCATCATTCACGAGGACAAAACGAGGTGAGCAAGCATGCGGTGTATGGAGCGGAAAGAAAGAGGGGGGAAGGAAGAAGGACCTACCCTTTTGTGCGGAGGCAGCTGGGAGTAGAGGCAGTGAGAGAGCAGTGGGGAGCCCAGGGAGACCAGGGCGGAGGAAGATTGAGAGGGGGAAGAGGGCGAGGGAGGCGAGGAGGAGGGGGGATGAAAGAGGGGGAAGGAGGAAACGGAGGGGGGAGAGGAGGAAAAGAAAGCACCAACCCGTTTATAGAGGAGGCAGCTGGGAGGAGGGGCATGGGGCGAGCATGAGGTGGATGGCAGTGGAGCCCAGGGAGGCCAGGGGGGAGGGGGAACGGGAAGAAGGGGGACGAGGAGGGGGAAGAGGAGGGGGTGGAGGGGGAAGAGCAGGGGGTGGAGGGGGAAGAGGAGGGGTGGAGGGGGAAGAGGAGGGGTGGTGGAGGGGGAAGAGGAGGGGGGACGAGGGGGACGAGGGGGGAGAGGGGGGAGAGGAGAAAAAGAAAGTACAGACCCTTTTGTGTGGGGGAAGCTGGGAGGTGAGGCACTGGGCGAGCATGAGGTGAATGGCCGGCGAGCCCAGGGAGGCCAGGGCGGCGGGGGAGGACGATGTGGGCGACGAGGGCCTTGCTTGTGCCTGCGGGCTGGATGGGGCAGATAGCATCTCGGGGAACTGGGCGGACCATGTGGGAAAGCGGGGGGACAGGGAGGGGGGAACGAGGGGGAGGATGGGGCGGAGGGCAAGGAGGGTGTTGAGTTCGCCTGGGGGCTGGATGGGGCTGGGAGGATTTCAGGGAGCTGGGCGGACCACCAGGTGAGGGAGAGGGGGGACAGGGAGAAAGGGTTGGGGGGAGAGGGTGAGGAGGGGGGCGTGGGCGAAGAGGGTGAGGAGAGGGTTGGACGAGAGGAGAATAAGGGCTAGGCTACAATCACAGCCAGTGCTGGTCACAGTGTCGGCACTTATAACACAGGGTAGTATACTAGTGTTACAGTGCTCTCATGGGTTGGATGTCACACACAAGATTCCAGCATTGCGCCTTTGTTCGTAATCACCCAAAAGCTCCAATCTGAGATTTAAGCCAACTCCACTAGAGATCCCCCCCCTCCCCTCGGTGTCTATGCATTTCCGCAAAGCATGCCGCTGGAGTGCGGCTCTCAGGAACTGGTTGCACCTCTCCACTCTTGAGACGTCTCAAAAGTCGTCCACTCTGAGAGCCACAAGTGTAAGTGACTTCCTGCTTGCACCTCTCCACTCTTGAGACGTCTCAAAAGTCGTCCACTCTGAGAGCCACAAGTGTAAGTGACTTCCTGCTTGCACCTCTCCACTCTTGAGACGTCTCAAAAGTCGTCCACTCTGAGAGCCACAAGTGTAAGTGACTTCCTGCTTGCACCTCTCCACTCTTGAGACGTCTCAAAAGTCGTCCACTCTGAGAGCCACAAGTGTAAGTGACTTCCTGCTTGCACCTCTCCACTCTTGAGACGTCTCAAAAGTCGTCCACTCTGAGAGCCACAAGTGTAAGTGACTTCCTGCTTGCACCTCTCCACTCTTGAGACGTCTCAAAAGTCGTCCACTCTGAGAGCCACAAGTGTAAGTGACTTCCTGCTTGCACCTCTCCACTCTTGAGACGTCTCAAAAGTCGTCCACTCTGAGAGCCACAAGTGTAAGTGACTTCCTGCTTGCACCTCTCCACTCTTGAGACGTCTCAAAAGTCGTCCACTCTGAGAGCCACAAGTGTAAGTGACTTCCTGCTTGCACCTCTCCACTCTTGAGACGTCTCAAAAGTCGTCCACTCTGAGAGCCACAAGTGTAAGTGACTTCCTGCTTGCACCTCTCCACTCTTGAGACGTCTCAAAAGTCGTCCACTCTGAGAGCCACAAGTGTAAGTGACTTCCTGCTTGCACCTCTCCACTCTTGAGACGTCTCAAAAGTCGTCCACTCTGAGAGCCACAAGTGTAAGTGACTTCCTGCTTGCACCTCTCCACTCTTGAGACGTCTCAAAAGTCGTCTACTCTGAGAGCCACAAGTGTAAGTGACTTCCTGCTTGCACCTCTCCACTCTTGAGACGTCTCAAAAGTCGTCTACTCTGAGAGCCACAAGTGTAAGTGACTTCCTTCTTGCACCTCTCCACTCTTGAGACGTCTCAAAAGTCGTCTACTCTGAGAGCCACAAGTGTAAGTGACTTCCTGCTTGCACCTCTCCACTCTTGAGACGTCTCAAAAGTCGTCCACTCTTAGAGCGACAAGTGTAAGTGACTTCCTGCTTGCACCTCTCCACTCTGAAAGCCACAAGTGTACGTGACTTCCTGCTTGCACCTCTCCACTCCTGAGACGTCTCAAAAGTCGTCCACTCTGAGAGCCACAAGTGTAAGTGACTTCCTGCTTGCACCTCTCCACTCTTGAGATGTCTCAAAAGTCGTCTACTCTGAGAGCCACAAGTGTAAGTGACTTCCTGCTTGCACCTCTCCACTCTAATAGCCACAAGTGTACGTGACTTCCTGCTTGCACCTCTCCACTCTTGAGACGTCTCAAAAGTCGTCCACTCTGAGAGCCACAAGTGTAAGTGACTTCCTGCTTGCACCTCTCCACTCCTGAGACGTCTCAAAAGTCGTCCACTCTGAGAGCCACAAGTGTAAGTGACTTCCTGCTTGCACCTCTCCACTCTTGAGATGTCTCAAAAGTCGTCTACTCTGAGAGCCACAAGTGTAAGTGACTTCCTGCTTGCACCTCTCCACTCTGAAAGCCACAAGTGTACGTGACTTCCTGCTTGCACCTCTCCACTCTTGAGACGTCTCAAAAGTCGTCCACTCTGAGAGCCACAAGTGTAAGTGACTTCCTGCTTGCACCTCTCCACTCTTGAGACGTCTCAAAAGTCGTCCACTCTGAGAGCCACAAGTGTAAGTGACTTCCTGCTTGCACCTCTCCACTCTTGAGACGTCTCAAAAGTCGTCCACTCTTAGAGCCACAAGTGTAAGTGACTTCCTGCTTGCACCTCTCCACTCTTGAGACGTCTCAAAAGTCGTCCACTCTGAGAGCCACAAGTGTAAGTGACTTCCTGCTTGCACCTCTCCACTCTTGAGACGTCTCAAAAGTCGTCCACTCTGAGAGCCACAAGTGTAAGTGACTTCCTGCATGCACCTCTCCACTCTTGAGACGTCTCAAAAGTCGTCCACTCTGAGAGCCACAAGTGTAAGTGACTTCCTGCTTGCACCTCTCCACTCTTGAGACGTCTCAAAAGTCGTCCACTCTGAGAGCCACAAGTGTAAGTGACTTCCTGCTTGCACCTCTCCACTCTTGAGACGTCTCAAAAGTCGTCCACTCTGAGAGCCACAAGTGTAAGTGACTTCCTGCTTGCACCTCTCCACTCTTGAGACGTCTCAAAAGTCGTCCACTCTGAGAGCCACAAGTGTAAGTGACTTCCTGCTTGCACCTCTCCACTCTTGAGACGTCTCAAAAGTCGTCCACTCTGAGAGCCACAAGTGTAAGTGACTTCCTGCTTGCACCTCTCCACTCTTGAGACGTCTCAAAAGTCGTCCACTCTGAGAGCCACAAGTGTAAGTGACTTCCTGCTTGCACCTCTCCACTCTTGAGACGTCTCAAAAGTCGTCCACTCTGAGAGCCACAAGTGTAAGTGACTTCCTGCTTGCACCTCTCCACTCCTGAGACGTCTCAAAAGTCGTCCACTCTGAGACGTCTCAAAAGTCGTCCACTCTTAGAGCCACAAGTGTAAGTGACTTCCTGCTTGCACCTCTCCACTCTGAGAGCCACAAGTGTAAGTGACTTCCTGCTTGCACCTCTCCACTCTGAGAGCCACAAGTGTAAGTGACTTCCTGCTTGCACCTCTCCACTCTAATAGCCACAAGTGTAAGTGACTTCCTGCTTGCACCTCTCCACTCTTGGGACGTCTCAAAAGTCGTCTACTCTGAGAGCCACAAGTGTAAGTGACTTCCTGCTTGCACCTCTCCACTCTTGAGACGTCTCAAAAGTCGTCCACTCTGAGAGCCACAAGTGTAAGTGACTTCCTGCATGCACCTCTCCACTCTTGAGACGTCTCAAAAGTCGTCTACTCTGAGAGCCACAAGTGTAAGTGACTTCCTGCTTGCACCTCTCCACTCTTGAGACGTCTCAAAAGTCGTCCACTCTTAGAGCCACAAGTGTAAGTGACTTCCTGCTTGCACCTCTCCACTCTGAGAGCCACAAGTGTAAGTGACTTCCTGCTTGCACCTCTCCACTCTTGAGACGTCTCAAAAGTCGTCTACTCTGAGAGCCACAAGTGTAAGTGACTTCCTGCTTGCACCTCTCCACTCTTGAGACGTCGTCCACTCTTAGAGCCACAAGTGTAAGTGACTTCCTGCTTGCACCTCTCCACTCTGAGAGCCACAAGTGTAAGTGACTTCCTGCTTGCACCTCTCCACTCTTGAGACGTCTCAAAAGTCATCTACTCTGAGAGCCACAAGTGTAAGTGACTTCCTGCTTGCACCTCTCCACTCTAATAGCCACAAGTGTAAGTGACTTCCTGCTTGCACCTCTCCACTCTGAGAGCCACAAGTATAAGTGACTTCCTGCTTGCACCTCTCCACTCTTGAGACGTCTCAAAAGTCATCTACTCTGAGAGCCACAAGTGTAAGTGACTTCCTGCTTGCACCTCTCCACTCTAATAGCCACAAGTGTAAGTGACTTCCTGCTTGCACCTCTCCACTCTTGAGACGTCTCAAAAGTCGTCTACTCTGAGAGCCACAAGTGTAAGTGACTTCCTGCTTGCACCTCTCCACTCTTGAGACGTCTCAAAAGTCGTCTACTCTAATAGCCACAAGTGTAAGTGACTTCCTGCTTGCACCTCTCCACTCTTGAGACGTCTCAAAAGTCGTCTACTCTGAGAGCCACAAGTGTAAGTGACTTCCTGCTTGCACCTCTCCACTCTTGAGACGTCTCAAAAGTCGTCCACTCTTAGAGCCACAAGTGTAAGTGACTTCCTGCTTGCACCTCTCCACTCTGAGAGCCACAAGTGTAAGTGACTTCCTGCTTGCACCTCTCCACTCTTGAGACGTCTCAAAAGTCGTCCACTCTTAGAGCCACAAGTGTAAGTGACTTCCTGCTTGCACCTCTCCACTCTTGAGACGTCTCAAAAGTCGTCCACTCTGAGAGCCACAAGTGTAAGTGACTTCCTTCTTGCACCTCTCCACTCTTGAGACGTCTCAAAAGTCGTCTACTCCGAGAGCCACAAGTGTAAGTGACTTCCTGCTTGCACCTCTCCACTCTAATAGCCACAAGTGTAAGTGACTTCCTGCTTGCACCTCTCCACTCTTGGGACGTCTCAAAAGTCGTCTACTCTGAGAGCCACAAGTGTAAGTGACTTCCTGCTTGCACCTCTCCACTCTTGAGACGTCTCAAAAGTCGTCCACTCTTAGAGCCACAAGTGTAAGTGACTTCCTGCTTGCACCTCTCCACTCTTGAGACGTCTCAAAAGTCGTCTACTCTGAGAGCCACAAGTGTACGTGACTTCCTGCTTGCACCTCTTCACTCCTGAGACGTCTCAAAAGTCGTCCACTCTGAGAGCCACAAGTGTAAGTGACTTCCTGCTTGCACCTCTCCACTCTTGAGACGTCTCAAAAGTCGTCTACTCTGAGAGCCACAAGTGTAAGTGACTTCCTGCTTGCACCTCTCCACTCTTGAGACGTCTCAAAATTCGTCTACTCTGAGAGCCACAAGTGTAAGTGACTTCCTGCTTGCACCTCTCCACTCTTGAGATGTCTCAAAAGTCGTCTACTCTGAGAGCCACAAGTGTAAGTGACTTCCTGCTTGCACCTCTCCACTCTTGAGACGTCTCAAAAGTCGTCCACTCTTAGAGCGACAAGTGTAAGTGACTTCCTGCTTGCACCTCTCCACTCTGAAAGCCACAAGTGTACGTGACTTCCTGCTTGCACCTCTCCACTCCTGAGACGTCTCAAAAGTCGTCCACTCTGAGAGCCACAAGTGTAAGTGACTTCCTGCTTGCACCTCTCCACTCTTGAGATGTCTCAAAAGTCGTCTACTCTGAGAGCCACAAGTGTAAGTGACTTCCTGCTTGCACCTCTCCACTCTTGAGACGTCTCAAAAGTCGTCTACTCTGAGAGCCACAAGTGTAAGTGACTTCCTGCTTGCACCTCTCCACTCTTGAGACGTCTCAAAAGTCGTCCACTCTTAGAGCCACAAGTGTAAGTGACTTCCTGCATGCACCTCTCCACTCTTGAGACGTCTCAAAAGGCGTCTACTCTGAGAGCCACAAGTGTAAGTGACTTCCTGCTTGCACCTCTCCACTCTTGAGACGTCTCAAAAGTCGTCCACTCTTAGAGCCACAAGTGTAAGTGACTTCCTGCTTGCACCTCTCCACTCTGAGAGCCACAAGTGTAAGTGACTTCCTGCTTGCACCTCTCCACTCTTGAGACGTCTCAAAAGTCGTCCACTCTTAGAGCCACAAGTGTAAGTGACTTCCTGCTTGCACCTCTCCACTCTGAGAGCCACAAGTGTAAGTGACTTCCTGCTTGCACCTCTCCACTCTTGAGACGTCTCAAAAGTCGTCCACTCTTAGAGCCACAAGTGTAAGTGACTTCCTGCTTGCACCTCTCCACTCTTGAGACGTCTCAAAAGTCGTCCACTCTGAGAGCCACAAGTGTAAGTGACTTCCTTCTTGCACCTCTCCACTCTTGAGACGTCTCAAAAGTCGTCTACTCCGAGAGCCACAAGTGTAAGTGACTTCCTGCTTGCACCTCTCCACTCTAATAGCCACAAGTGTAAGTGACTTCCTGCTTGCACCTCTCCACTCTTGGGACGTCTCAAAAGTCGTCTACTCTGAGAGCCACAAGTGTAAGTGACTTCCTGCTTGCACCTCTCCACTCTTGAGACGTCTCAAAAGTCGTCCACTCTTAGAGCCACAAGTGTAAGTGACTTCCTGCTTGCACCTCTCCACTCTTGAGACGTCTCAAAAGTCGTCTACTCTGAGAGCCACAAGTGTACGTGACTTCCTGCTTGCACCTCTCCACTCCTGAGACGTCTCAAAAGTCGTCCACTCTGAGAGCCACAAGTGTAAGTGACTTCCTGCTTGCACCTCTCCACTCTTGAGACGTCTCAAAAGTCGTCTACTCTGAGAGCCACAAGTGTAAGTGACTTCCTGCTTGCACCTCTCCACTCTTGAGACGTCTCAAAAGTCGTCTACTCTGAGAGCCACAAGTGTAAGTGACTTCCTGCTTGCACCTCTCCACTCTTGAGACGTCTCAAAAGTCGTCTACTCTGAGAGCCACAAGTGTAAGTGACTTCCTGCTTGCACCTCTCCACTCTTGAGACGTCTCAAAAGTCGTCCACTCTTAGAGCCACAAGTGTAAGTGACTTCCTGCTTGCACCTCTCCACTCTGAAAGCCACAAGTGTACGTGACTTCCTGCTTGCACCTCTCCACTCCTGAGACGTCTCAAAAGTCGTCCACTCTGAGAGCCACAAGTGTAAGTGACTTCCTGCTTGCACCTCTCCACTCTTGAGATGTCTCAAAAGTCGTCTACTCTGAGAGCCACAAGTGTAAGTGACTTCCTGCTTGCACCTCTCCACTCTTGAGACGTCTCAAAAGTCGTCTACTCTGAGAGCCACAAGTGTAAGTGACTTCCTGCTTGCACCTCTCCACTCTTGAGACGTCTCAAAAGTCGTCCACTCTTAGAGCCACAAGTGTAAGTGACTTCCTGCATGCACCTCTCCACTCTTGAGACGTCTCAAAAGGCGTCTACTCTGAGAGCCACAAGTGTAAGTGACTTCCTGCTTGCACCTCTCCACTCTTGAGACGTCTCAAAAGTCGTCCACTCTTAGAGCCACAAGTGTAAGTGACTTCCTGCTTGCACCTCTCCACTCTGAGAGCCACAAGTGTAAGTGACTTCCTGCTTGCACCTCTCCACTCTTGAGACGTCTCAAAAGTCGTCTACTCTGAGAGCCACAAGTGTAAGTGACTTCCTGCTTGCACCTCTCCACTCTTGAGACGTCGTCCACTCTTAGAGCCACAAGTGTAAGTGACTTCCTGCTTGCACCTCTCCACTCTGAGAGCCACAAGTGTAAGTGACTTCCTGCTTGCACCTCTCCACTCTTGAGACGTCTCAAAAGTCATCTACTCTGAGAGCCACAAGTGTAAGTGACTTCCTGCTTGCACCTCTCCACTCTAATAGCCACAAGTGTAAGAGACTTCCTGCTTGCACCTCTCCACTCTTGAGACGTCTCAAAAGTCGTCTACTCTGAGAGCCACAAGTGTAAGTGACTTCCTGCTTGCACCTCTCCACTCTAATAGCCACAAGTGTAAGTGACTTCCTGCTTGCACCTCTCCACTCTTGAGACGTCTCAAAAGTCGTCTACTCTGAGAGCCACAAGTGTAAGTGACTTCCTGCTTGCACCTCTCCACTCTTGGGACGTCTCAAAAGTCGTCCACTCTTAGAGCCACAACTGTAAGTGACTTCCTGCTTGCACCTCTCCACTCTGAGAGCCACAAGTGTAAGTGACTTCCTGCTTGCACCTCTCCACTCTTGAGACGTCTCAAAAGTCGTCCACTCTTAGAGCCACAAGTGTAAGTGACTTCCTGCTTGCACCTCTCCACTCTTGAGACGTCTCAAAAGTCGTCCACTCTGAGAGCCACAAGTGTAAGTGACTTCCTTCTTGCACCTCTCCACTCTTGAGACGTCTCAAAAGTCGTCTACTCTGAGAGCCACAAGTGTAAGTGACTTCCTGCTTGCACCTCTCCACTCTTGAGACGTCTCAAAAGTCGTCTACTCTGAGAGCCACAAGTGTAAGTGACTTCCTGCTTGCACCTCTCCACTCTTGAGACGTCGTCCACTCTTAGAGCCACAAGTGTAAGTGACTTCCTGCTTGCACCTCTCCACTCTGAGAGCCACAAGTGTAAGTGACTTCCTGCTTGCACCTCTCCACTCTTGAGACGTCTCAAAAGTCATCTACTCTGAGAGCCACAAGTGTAAGTGACTTCCTGCTTGCACCTCTCCACTCTAATAGCCACAAGTGTAAGTGACTTCCTGCTTGCACCTCTCCACTCTTGAGACGTCTCAAAAGTCGTCTACTCTGAGAGCCACAAGTGTAAGTGACTTCCTGCTTGCACCTCTCCACTCTGAGAGCCACAAGTGTAAGTGACTTCCTGCTTGCACCTCTCCACTCTTGAGACGTCTCAAAAGTCGTCTACTCTGAGAGCCACAAGTGTAAGTGACTTCCTGCTTGCACCTCTCCACTCTTGAGACGTCTCAAAAGTCGTCCACTCTTAGAGCCACAAGTGTAAGTGACTTCCTGCTTGCACCTCTCCACTCTGAGAGCCACAAGTGTAAGTGACTTCCTGCTTGCACCTCTCCACTCTTGAGACGTCTCAAAAGTCGTCCACTCTTAGAGCCACAAGTGTAAGTGACTTCCTGCGGGCACCTCTCCACTCTTGAGACGTCTCAAAAGTCGTCCACTCTGAGAGCCACAAGTGTAAGTGACTTCCTGCTTGCACCTCTCCACTCTTGAGACGTCTCAAAAGTCGTCTACTCTGAGAGCCACAAGTGTAAGTGACTTCCTGCTTGCACCTCTCCACTCTTGAGACGTCGTCCACTCTTAGAGCCACAAGTGTAAGTGACTTCCTGCTTGCACCTCTCCACTCTGAGAGCCACAAGTGTAAGTGACTTCCTGCTTGCACCTCTCCACTCTTGAGACGTCTCAAAAGTCATCTACTCTGAGAGCCACAAGTGTAAGTGACTTCCTGCTTGCACCTCTCCACTCTAATAGCCACAAGTGTAAGTGACTTCCTGCTTGCACCTCTCCACTCTTGAGACGTCTCAAAAGTCGTCTACTCTGAGAGCCACAAGTGTAAGTGACTTCCTGCTTGCACCTCTCCACTCTAATAGCCACAAGTGTAAGTGACTTCCTGCTTGCACCTCTCCACTCTTGAGACGTCTCAAAAGTCGTCTACTCTGAGAGCCACAAGTGTAAGTGACTTCCTGCTTGCACCTCTCCACTCTTGAGACGTCTCAAAAGTCGTCCACTCTTAGAGCCACAAGTGTAAGTGACTTCCTGCTTGCACCTCTCCACTCTGAGAGCCACAAGTGTAAGTGACTTCCTGCTTGCACCTCTCCACTCTTGAGACGTCTCAAAAGTCGTCCACTCTTAGAGCCACAAGTGTAAGTGACTTCCTGCTTGCACCTCTCCACTCTTGAGACGTCTCAAAAGTCGTCCACTCTGAGAGCCACAAGTGTAAGTGACTTCCTGCTTGCACCTCTCCACTCTTGAGACGTCTCAAAAGTCGTCCACTCTTAGAGCCACAAGTGTAAGTGACTTCCTGCTTGCACCTCTCCACTCTTGAGACGTCTCAAAAGTCGTCCACTCTTAGAGCCACAAGTGTAAGTGACTTCCTGCATGCACCTCTCCACTCTTGAGACGTCTCAAAAGTCGTCTACTCTGAGAGCCACAAGTGTAAGTGACTTCCTGCTTGCACCTCTCCACTCTTGAGACGTCTCAAAAGTCGTCCACTCTTAGAGCCACAAGTGTAAGTGACTTCCTGCTTGCACCTCTCCACTCTGAGAGCCACAAGTGTAAGTGACTTCCTGCTTGCACCTCTCCACTCTTGAGACGTCTCAAAAGTCGTCTACTCTGAGAGCCACAAGTGTAAGTGACTTCCTGCTTGCACCTCTCCACTCTTGAGACGTCGTCCACTCTTAGAGCCACAAGTGTAAGTGACTTCCTGCTTGCACCTCTCCACTCTGAGAGCCACAAGTGTAAGTGACTTCCTGCTTGCACCTCTCCACTCTTGAGACGTCTCAAAAGTCGTCTACTCTGAGAGCCACAAGTGTAAGTGACTTCCTGCTTGCACCTCTCCACTCTGAGAGCCACAAGTGTAAGTGACTTCCTGCTTGCACCTCTCCACTCTTGAGACGTCTCAAAAGTCGTCTACTCTGAGAGCCACAAGTGTAAGTGACTTCCTGCTTGCACCTCTCCACTCTTGAGACGTCTCAAAAGTCGTCTACTCTGAGAGCCACAAGTGTAAGTGACTTCCTGCTTGCACCTCTCCACTCTTGAGACGTCTCAAAAGTCGTCTACTCTGAGAGCCACAAGTGTAAGTGACTTCCTGCTTGCACCTCTCCACTCTTGAGACGTCTCAAAAGTCGTCTACTCTGAGAGCCACAAGTGTAAGTGACTTCCTGCTTGCACCTCTCCACTCTTGAGACGTCTCAAAAGTCGTCCACTCTGAGAGCCACAAGTGTAAGTGACTTCCTGCTTGCACCTCTCCACTCTTGAGACGTCTCAAAAGTCGTCCACTCTGAGAGCCACAAGTGTAAGTGACTTCCTGCTTGCACCTCTCCACTCTTGAGATGTCTCAAAAGTCGTCCACTCTGAGAGCCACAAGTGTAAGTGACTTCCTGCTTGCACCTCTCCACTCTTGAGACGTCTCAAAAGTCGTCTACTCTGAGAGCCACAAGTGTAAGTGACTTCCTGCTTGCACCTCTCCACTCTTGAGACGTCTCAAAAGTCGTCTACTCTGAGAGCCACAAGTGTACGTGACTTCCTGCTTGCACCTCTCCACTCCTGAGACGTCTCAAAAGTCGTCCACTCTGAGAGCCACAAGTGTAAGTGACTTCCTGCTTGCACCTCTCCACTCTTGAGACGTCTCAAAAGTCGTCTACTCTGAGAGCCACAAGTGTAAGTGACTTCCTGCTTGCACCTCTCCACTCTTGAGACGTCTCAAAAGTCGTCTACTCTGAGAGCCACAAGTGTAAGTGACTTCCTGCTTGCACCTCTCCACTCTTGAGACGTCTCAAAAGTCGTCTACTCTGAGAGCCACAAGTGTAAGTGACTTCCTGCTTGCACCTCTCCACTCTTGAGACGTCTCAAAAGTCGTCCACTCTTAGAGCCACAACTGTAAGTGACTTCCTGCTTGCACCTCTCCACTCTGAGAGCCACAAGTGTAAGTGACTTCCTGCTTGCACCTCTCCACTCTTGAGACGTCTCAAAAGTCGTCTACTCTGAGAGCCACAAGTGTAAGTGACTTCCTGCTTGCACCTCTCCACTCTTGAGACGTCTCAAAAGTCGTCCACTCTTAGAGCCACAAGTGTAAGTGACTTCCTGCTTGCACCTCTCCACTCTGAGAGCCACTAGTGTAAGTGACTTCCTGCTTGCACCTCTCCACTCTTGAGACGTCTCAAAAGTCGTCTACTCTGAGAGCCACAAATGTAAGTGACTTCCTGCTTGCGGCGCCTCGACTGTGGCAGCAGTACCTGCACACCGTCCTGACGGAGCTCGGATTCACTCAGCTGCCACATGATCTCGGAATGTACCGCAAGGAGTCGCGTGGCAAGTTCAATCTCCTTGTCGCCTACGTCAACGACTTACTCTACACCGGCGACAACACGGAGCTGCTGGATCGATTTGAGGCAGATATCAAGGAGAAGCTTGAAGTGACCATCAACCACAACGTCACACACTTTCTGGGCATCAACATCACCCAATCCGCCACCTCCATCTACCTCTCCGCCGCTAAATACGCAGAAACACTAGCGAAGAAGTTCGCCGTCGCCCCGATCAACCTCACCACCCCCTTCCACACTCCTCCTCCTAACCAGGAACCCGACACCACACCACTCTCCATCGAGGACCATCGGCTCTATCAGCAGCAGCTGGGGTGTCTCTTGTTCGCCGCCGTCACGTGCCGGCCTGATCTCTCCTACGTGGCAAGCCAGCTCGCTCAGTACCTGAAGCGACCTGAAGAGGAGAATCTGTCAAAATGTTATAGTGCTTACATTTGTGTAGGCTATAGTGGGGTAGCCCATAAGGGGTACAACCCAATTAGGGTTAGTACTTGTACCCAACTCTTTGCTAGTTCATTCTCATTCTCATTTTGTTAGTACTTCTGTTCAAGGCATTCATTCTTGTTCGTTATTCTGACATGGTTTCAGAGCAGGTCCTTCGCTAGGACCGTTTTTTTTTTTTCCTTGGGCCCACCACTGCACTGCCCCACTAGACGCCCCTAGCCCGGCCCGTCGCCCCTAGGCCCGTCGCCCCTACGCCCGTCGCCCCTAGCCCGGCCCATAGGCCCGTTGCCCCTAGCCCGGCCCGTCGACCCTAGGCCCGTCGCCTCGGCCCGTCGCCCCTAGGCCCGTCGCTCCGGCCCGTCGCCCCTAGGCCGGCCGGTCGCCCCTAGCCCGGCCCGTTGGCCCGTCGCCCCTAGCCCGGCCCGTCGCCCCTAGGCCCATCGCCCCGGCCCATCGCCCCTTGGCCCGTCGCCCCGGCACATCGCCCCTAGGCCCGTCGCCCCTAGGCCGCCCCGTCGCCCCTAGCCGGGCCCGTTGGCCCGTCGTCCCTAGCCCGGCCCGTCGCCCCTAGGCCAGTCGCCCCGGCCCGTCGCCCCTAGGCCCGTCGCCCCGGCCCGTCACCCCTAGGCCCGTCGCCCCTAGGCCGGCCCATCACCCCTAGCCCGGCCCGTAGGCCCGTCGCCCCGCTGCCTCTGCCGCCCGCGAGCCGCTCGCTATAGGCCCGCCCGCCGCCCCTGCCGCCCACGCGCCGCCCACTAGCTGCCCGCCAGCCGCCACTGCCGCCCGCGCGCCACCTGCTAGTGGCCCGCCAGCTGCCTCTGCCGCCCGCAAGCCGCCCGCTCTCGGCCCGCAAGCTGCCCCTGCTGCCCGCGCGCCGCCCGCTTAAGACCCACTTGCCGCCCCTTGCAGCTCGCGCGTCGCCTCTTGCTTCCTGTGCGCTACCCCTTGCACCCTGCGCACTGCCTTCTTGCAGCCCGCTCGCTCCCCCCCTCTGCGCTGCCCGGCTTCTGCCCGCCCTGCGTGCTGCGCCGCTATGGCTTCTCTTCCCGTTCTTGCATTCGATCATGAGGGCCGCCCGGTCCAGTTTGACACATGGCTTGACGACCTGCAGCTGTACCTCCTGAGCGACTCAAGGGACAGCGTTTCGTTGTTTGACCACACGTCTGGTGCTGCTCCCGCCCCTCCCGCCACCGCTGACAGTGCGACTCGCTCGCAGTGGCTTACTCGTGACGCTGCTGCTCGCTTAGCCATTCGCAACCACCTGCCGTTAGCCGAGTGCGCTCACTTCAGACAGCATAGGACAACACAGGCGCTGTACGACGCTGTAGTCGCCCGTTACTCCTCGCCTGCCACTGCTGCTCTAGGCCGTCTTCTGCTGCCCTACCTGTTTCCCGAGCTGTCTGCTTTTGCCACAGTAGAGGATCTGGTTTCCCACCTTCGCACTAGCGATGCTCGCTACCGCGCTGCCCTCCCAGCAGAGTTCCTTGCCAAGAACCCACCCCCGATGTACATCACTCTTTACTTCATAGTCACCCGCCTCCCTGACTCTCTTCGCGCTGTTAGGGACCACTTTCTCGAGCTTGACCCCACAGCCCTCACTGTTGACCTTCTCGAGCAGCACCTCCTTGCAGCTGAGACTAGTGTAGTCGCTGTAGGTGCTGCTTGTGGTACTCCGCGCACACCCTTCTTTGAGGGGTGCTCCCCCTCCCCCCTTGCTCCCTCCAACGCCTCTGCTGCTGCTGCTGACGTCCCTGGTACTGAGGACATCGGGGCTGCTTCTGCTATTGCGAAGCGCCGCAACAGCAAGGGCAAGGGTGGCAGGGGTGGTGGCAGTGGCAGCGGGGGTGGTGGTGGGGGCAGTAGTGGAGGTGGTGGAGGCAGTGGAGGTGGTGGCGGTGGTGGGAGTGGTGGCAGGAGTGGGGGCTTTGGTGGCAGCGGTGGAGGCAGCGGTGGGAGTGGCGGTAGTGGCAGCGGTGGGAGTGGTGGCGGTTGGACTGGAGCTCAGCGTGGAGGTTCTGGAGGAGGCCAGAGGCAGCAGCAGCAGCGTCGGAGCGAGACCCCGTTGCCCCTGCAGCTTCGTGAGTGGTTTGCTCAGCGTGGGGCGTCTGGGGGTAGTGTTAGCTGCCCGTATGTCATTCGCACGGGTGACCGTGCTGGTCAGACATGCGGGAAGCCTCACACTCAGCACCGCTGCTTCTCCCGCCTCGACGACGCTTGGCGCGCAGAGTTTGGTGACGAGGCCGAGTGCCCCCACTGGGCAGAGCTGCTTAGGTCTGGAGTTGCTATCTTTGACCTAGACTATGATGCTATCCTTGCTGCTATGTATGCTTTGTCTGTTAGTGCTGAGGGTGACTGTTACCTGTGTGTACTGCCTGACCCAAGTATAGAGGCTGCTGCTCTAGGTGCTAGTGAGTCTGTTCTCCCTGGTACTGCGCCTGCTGAGGCCTTGCACACCTTCACGCTTGACTCAGGTGCCTCACGCTGTTTCTTTCGCGACAGCACCACCCTCACTCCTCTCTCTGCACCTGTACCGGTCAGGCTGGCTGACCCCTCAGGGGGCCCAGTCCTCGCCCGTTCCTCCACTATTCTCCCGTGTCCGGCGGTTCCGTCCGGCTCACAGTCAGGCCTTCACCTCCCCTCGTTCTCTACGAACTTGGTGAGTACCGCTGCCCTACAGGACGCGATGGTCACTACCACCACAACCGGGGGTCAACGTGTGTCGATCTGCACGTGTACACGGACGGGCCGTCACCTAGCCACGTTCACTCGTCGGCCAGGATCGGGCCTGTACACACTGGCTACCAAGCCTCCTCAGGTAGCTGCGTCTGCCCAGGTGTTAGCGTCAGGTCAAGTAGCACCCCCTTGCTCGTGTCGCCTCCTGTCGCACAAGACCCTTCTGTGGCACCACCGCCTGGGTCACCCCTCCTTGCTCCGCCTTCGTGGCATACACTCCCGCCTCCTTGTCTCTGGTCTTCCAAGGTCTCTGCCTCCCCTCCCACCATCGCTTGCCCTGCCCTGCCTTCCTTGCGTTGAAGGGCGGCAGTGGCCGCTCCTCACTCTTCCTCGTTTCCCCCGACGACTGCTCCCCTGCAGACTCTCCACATGGACGTGTGGGGCCCGGCCCGCGTCAGTGGACAGGGCCGCGGGCGCTACTTTCTGCTGGTTGTTGATGACTACACGCGGTACACCAAGGTCTTCCCCTTGCGCAGCAAGGGTCAGGTCATTGATGTCTTGATCCCTTGGATCCGCACTGTCCGTCTCCAGCTCCGCGAGCGGTTCCGTGCGGACCTTCCTGTCCTGCGTCTGCACTCTGACAAAGGTGGTGAGTTCTCCTCCGACCTCTTGAGGGACTTTTGTCGTGGGGAGGGCATTCTCCAGTCGTTCACGCTTCCGGACTCCCCTTAGCAAAATGGGATTGCTGAGCACCGCATTGGCCTAGTCATGGAGGTCGCTCGTACCTCTATGATCCACGCGGCTGCTCCCCATTTTCTGTGGCCGTTTGCGGTCCGGTACGCTGCGCATCAGCTCAACCTCTGGCCCCGTGTCTCCTTGCCGGAGACCTCACCTACACTGCGTTGGGCGGGAAAGGTTGGCGATGCGTCGGTGTTCAGGGTCTGGGGTTCTCGTGCCTTTGTTTGCGATACGTCCGCGGACAAGCTCTCCGCCCGTGCTATTCCTTGCGTCTTCCTTGGCTTTTCCCCTGACGCGCCTGGCTGGCAGTTTTACCACCCGACCTCGCGCCGTGTCTTCCCCTCTCAGATTGTCACGTTTGACGAGTCGGTTCCTTTTTACCGTCTCTTCCCCTACCGCTCTGCTCCTCCCCCACCCCCGCCGCTCTTCCTTGCTCCAGGTCCCCCTCCAGTAGACCCCCTCCCCCCCGAGGGTCCTGCTCCCTTAGGTGTGTCTCAGGTAGACCCTCTCCCTGGTACTGCACCTGTTGAGGTTGCTGTCGGCTCAGGTGCTGCTCCAGGTGCTGCGTCTGGGGGTGCTGAGTCTGAGGGTGCTGGGTCTGGGGGTTCTGAGCATGGGGGTGCGGAGACTAGGGGTGCTGAGCCTGGGGGTGCGGAGACTGGGGGTGCTGAGCCTTAGGGTGCGGAGTCTGGGGTTGCTGAGCCGAGGGGTACTGCTTCTTCTAGAGGTCCTGCGGGTGCTTCGCCACGACTGTCTCACCGGCCGGAGCCTCTCTCCCCGCAGCAGCTACACGAGTGGTTTGCTCAGCGCACCCGCCTTCGGAGTGGAGCTGCCGGAGCTGGAGACTCTCCTGCTGGAGACACTGGAGCTGGAGGTGCTGGAGTTACTACTGGAGCTGGTGGTACCGCAGATGCTGCTGCTACTGGTCCTGGAGGTGCTCGTACCAGGGGTACTGGTGCTGCTGGGACTGGTGGTGTTGGGGGAGCTGGAGCTGGAGACCCTGCGGAGCCTGGAGCTGCTGAGGCAGGAGGACCAGGAGCTGTTGGTGCTGGAGCTAGAGGCACTGGCGTGGGAGGCGTTGGAGCTGGAGGAGCTGGAGCTGTTGACCCTGGAGTTGGAGGTGCTGGAGGCATTGTGCGGCTGCGACCATACTTCGTTCCCCTGCTTCAGCAGGTTCTTGGTGTCCCTTCCTCTCCTGGCCTTACTCCTCCCTTACTGTGTCCACCGCCTGACTGGTCGCAGCCGCCGTTATAGCCAGCCTCCCCACTGCTTGCTCCTTCTCCTTAGACTGAGCTGACAGACGGTCTTACAGAGCGTCGTGAGCCTGCGTCTCGTCCTGCCTCCCCTGTTCGCGCTGGTCGTCGCATTCCTCGTCCGTGTCCCCCTCCTGTCCCCGGCACACACGCTATGGCACTTCGTCCTTCCTCTATTCCACTGCGTGTTCTTCTGCCGCCTCCTCCTGAGTCCTCTCTTCCTGCCGTCCCTGACCTTGAGTCAAACCGCGCTCGTATTGCCAGAACCACTATCTCTTGTCTCCTTGCCACTGTTGTCACTGACCCTTCCTTTGAGTCCACTGCTGCGTCTGCCCTCGTTGCTGAGCTGGTTGACTTTGCTGCTGCCTGTCGTCTATACTACACCACTGCTCTTGTTGCTGAGTCCGTGTCTGCCAGTCCTCCGTCCGTCGGGGGTGAGTGTGCTCTTGGCACGGACGTCCTTGAGGACAGGCAAAAGGACTTTGAGTGTCTTGCAGCTGCTGTACCTCGTTTCGCTTCCATGCTGTTGGCCCTTGAGGGAGACCCGGTTGCACCAGACATCCCGACCCCGCGCTCTTACGCTGAGGCGATTACGGGTCCTTACTCCTCTCAGTGGCAGGCAGCCATGGATGCCGAGATGGCATCCTGGAAGTCCACAGGCACCTACGTCGACGCGGTTCCCCCGTCTCGGGCATGTGTCGATGGCATGTGGATTTTCTTGGTGAAGCAGCTGCCGGGTTCTCAGCCTGCCTTCAAGGCGCGTTACGTTGCTAGAGGCTTCAGTCAGCGATAGGGGGTCGACTACTTCCAGACCTTCTCCCCCACCCCGAAGATGACTACTCTTCGGGTGTTGCTGCAAGTTGCTGCTCGGCGTGACTACGAGTTACACTCTCTGGACTTCAGTACAGCTTTCTTGCAGGGCAGCCAGCACGAGGAGATCTGGTTGCGCCACCCACCTGGCTTCATTGGGTCGTTTCCTGCAGTTACCCAATGGAGCCTCCGGCGGCCAGTCTACGGTCTCTGCCAGGCGCCTCGCGAGTGGCACGATACACGGAGGACTACTCTTGCGTTTGCTCGTTCTACTGCTGACCCATCGCTGTTTCTACGCATCGACACCTCGCTGCCGCCGTTCTACGTCCTCGTCTACGTCGACGACCTGGTCTTTGCCACTGCTGACACCGAGGCACTGACCCTTATGGAGTCGGAGCTGCAGAAGTGACACACCTACACTGACCAGGGTGAACTGCGCAGCTATCTTGGCTTGCAGATCACCCAGGACAGAGCACAGCGTGTTGTTCATGATCCGTCACTTTGAGAGCTTACGACGAACTCAATTCTCAACTAAACGCAAATCCGCTCGGTAGGATTGTGCGCCTTATCCTAAGCTACCATCTCCAAGTTGAATCAGTCGTTAAGATGGTCTATAGAGTGAGAACCAAGTAAAAACGTCCAGTAGCCGCATGACCAAAATGGTTGAGGAAGTACAAACATTAAGGCATAGAATGAGAGGGAAGGGGTTCTCCAAGAGCTAGGGAAGGATGGTAGGAACCTTCCTAGCAGCAAGGATGCAACCCTCATCATGAGGTCCTTGAGGTGTCACATGCAAAATCCAATCTAGTTGGATTTTGCCTAGGTGTTGCAACATTTGCAACCCATGCTAGAAACTTCTAGCCACCCCAATCCAAAAGTCAAAGTTGCCTTCCCTAACCACCCAAACAAAGATCCCTTTATAGTCATGTCCCAAGTAATCACCCAAATTAGATATAACCTTAAAAGGTAATAAGAAATCCAAGTCTTGGAAATCTTGTAACTTGGGCGATCTTGGTCAGAATAAGGCGATCTTGGTATCGTTGGAAAGCTCTGGATTTCTCCTGCATGATCAAGCATTTAAAATTGGAGAAAACACAGAGATGGTAAAATCCAACAGCCATGCATAATGACAAATGCTCATGCAAACAATGCACGCATGAATAGCACGAGCACTCGGCAGGACGTTAGGATGACATGCACTCAGAATGACGTGCATCCAACACAGCGCACCCTCACTCTTACTCACTCACACATGGTACACCAGGTCCTTCAGCGCTTCGGCTTCCAGTTCTCCACGCCACAGCCCACTCCTCTTTCTATCGGCCACTCGCTCTCAGATCCACCTTCGGACGAGTCCGTAGAGCCGAGTGGTCCGTACCCAGAGCTTGTGGGTTGCCTCATGTACCTGATGACGTGCGCTCGACCTGACCTCGTGTACCCTCTCAGCCTCCTGGCTTGCTACGTGGCTCCCGGTAGGCACCAAAAGGTGCACTGGGATGCTGCAAAGAGGGTACTGCGTTACTTGTGCAGTATGTCGGGCATGGGGCTCGTGCTTGGATGACGGGGTCCAGTTGTCCTCACTGGTCACGCAGACGCTTCTTGGGTTGACGACTCAGCTACTAAGCGGTCGTCACAGGGTTACACCTTCAGCCTCGGTTCCGGCTCTGTTTCCTGGCGGTCTACCCGCTCGTCTTCGGTTCTCAGCTCCAGTTGTGAGGCTGAGATCTACGCAGGGGCCATGGCTGCACAGGAGCTACGCTGGCTCACCTACCTGCTGACTGACTTGGGAGAGCAGCCTCGTTCACCTCCAGTTCTGTACGTAGACAACAAGGCCATGATTGCCTTGTGTCAGGAGCACAGACTGGAGCACAGAACGAAGCACATCGCTCTGCGATACTTCCTTGCTCAAGAGTTGGAGCAACGTGGCCAGCTTCGTCTTGCGTACGTGGCCAGTAGAGGCAACACTGCTGATATATTCACCAAGGCACTTCCGCCTGTCAGAACATTATAGCTTTTACATTTGCGTAGGCTATAGTGCGGTAGCTCATAAGGGGTACGACCCAATGAGGGTTAGTACTTGTACCCAACTTTTTCATAATTCATTCATTCTTGTTCGTTACTTTGACATGGTATCAGAGCCTGTCTCTCGTCTCCTCGCTACTACTGTCACAGACCCTTCTTTTGAGTCTGCTGCTCTGTCTGCTCTCGTTGCTGAGCTGCTTGACTTTGCTGCTGCGTGCCGTCTAGACTACGCCGCTGCTCTAGTTGCTGACTCTGCGTCTGCCAGTCCTCCGTCCGTCGAGGGTGAATGTGCTCTTGGCACGGACGTCCTTGAGGACAGGCAGGAGGACTTTGAGCGTCTTGCAGCTGCTGTACCTCGTTTTGCTTCCATGCCACTTGCCCCTGAGGGAGACCCAGATGCACCAGACATCCCGACCCCGCGCTCTTATGCAGAGGCGATTACGGGTCCTTACTCCTCTCAGTGGCAGGCAGCCATGGATGCCGAGATGGCATCCTGGAAGTCCACAGGCACCTACGTCGACGAGGTTCCCCCACCTGGGGCGAACATAGTCGATGGCATGTGGATCTTCAGGGTGAAGCGGCCGCCGGGTTCTCTGACTGCCCTGAAGGCGCGTTACGTTGCTCGGGGCTTCAGTCAGCGACAGGGAGTTGACTACTTCCAAACCTTCTCCCCCACCCCAAAGATGACTACTCTTCGGGTGTTGCTACACGTCGCTGCTCAGCTTGACTACGAGTTGCACTCTCTAGACTTCAGCACAGCTTTCCTGCAGGGCAACCTGCACGAGGAGATCTGGCTGCGCCGCCCACCTGGGTTCTTTGAGTCTTTTCCTGCAGGTACTCAGTGGAGTCTTCGGCGGCCACTCTACGGTCTCCGCCAAGCGCCTCGCGAGTGGCACGACACACTGAGGACTACACTTGCGACTCTTGGGTTTGCTCCTGCTACTGCTGATCCGTCGCTGATTCTACGCACCGACACCTCACTGCCGCCGTTCTACGTCCTCGTCTACATCGACGACCTCGTCTTTGCCACTGGTGACCCTGAGGCACTGACCCTTGTGAAGCCGGAGCTGCAGAAGAGACACACTTGCACTGACATGGGTGAAATCCGCAGCTATCTTGGCTTGCAGATCACCCGGGACAGACCTCGGCGCACCATTACCCTGACTCAGTCACACATGGTGCACCAGGTCCTTCAGCGCTTCGGCTTCCAGTTCTCCTCGCCACAGCCCAGTCCTCTGTCTACCAGCCACTCGCTCTCAGCTCCACCTTCGGACGAGTCCGTAGAGCCGAGTGGTCCGTACCTAGAGCTTGTGGGTTGCCTCATGTACCTGATGACGTGCACTCGACCTGACCTCGCGTACCCTCTCAGCCTCCTGGCTCGCTACGTGGCTCCCGGCAGGCACCGAAAGGTGCACTGGGATGCTGCAAAGAGGGTACTGTGTTACTTGTGCAGTACGTCGGGCATGGGGCTCGTGCTTGGAGGATGGGGTCCAGCTGTCCTCACCGGTCACGCAGACGCTTCTTGGGTTGACGACTCAGCTACGCAGCGGTCGTCACAGGGTTACACCTTCAGCCTTGGCTCTGGCTTTGTTTCCTGGCGGTCTACCCGCTCGTCTTCGGTTCCCAGCTCCAGTTGTAAGGCTGAGATCTACGACGGGGCCATGGCTGCATAGGAGCTATGATGGCTTACCTACCTGCTGACTGACTTGGGAGAGCAGCCTCGTTCGCCTCCAGTTCTGTACGTAGACAACAAGGCCATGATTACCTTGTGTCAGGACCACAGACTGGAGCACAGAACGAAGCACATCGCTTTGCGATACTTTCTTGCTCGAGAGTTGTAGCAGCGTGGCCAGCTTCGTCTTGCGTACGTGGCCACTAGGGCCAACACTGCTGATATATTCACCAAGGCACTTCCGCCTGGTGATCATCAGCGCTTCTCTATTGTATTAGGCCTTGTGCCCACTTTGCCTCACTTGCTTACTGCCTGACTCTACTTGTACTGTGATCTATATATATACCTGCATACTTGCACTTGCTAGGATATGATCACTGTATTGTTTGTTCTCTTTATATCACTCTGCATGTCAACTGGCCTTGTGGCCCTTTGCTTGTGCTCGGACTGCGTGGTGACTTTGTGATCCACCCTAAGCTTGCTTTGCTTTTCTTGACTGGTCTTGTGACCACTTGTTCTCCCCCACTTTGCCTATGGGGGTGTGTCAGTACATTATAGCTTTTACATTTGTGTAGGATATAGTGGGGTAGCCCATAAGGGGTACAACCCAATTAGGGTTAGTACTTGTACCCAACTGTTTCATAGTTCATTCATTCTCGTTTGTTACTTTGACACCGCCTGGTGATCATCAGCGCTTCTCTACTGTGTTAGGCCTTATGCCTACTTTGCCTCACTTGCTCACTGCTTGACTTTGCTTGTATTGTGATCTATATATATACCAGCATGCTTACACTTTCTAAGGTATGATCACTGTATTGTTTGTTCTCTTTTATATAACTCTGCATGTGAACTGGCCTTGTGGCCCTTTGCTTGTGCTCGGACTGTGTGGTGACTTTGTGATCCACCCTGAGCTTGCTTTGCTTTTCTTGACTGGTCTTGTGACCACTTGTTCTCCCCCAATTTGCCTATGGGGGTGTGTCAAAATGTTATAGTGCTTACATTTGTGTAGGCTATAGTGGGGTAGCCCATAAGGGGTACAACCCAATTAGGGTTAGTACTTGTACCCAACTTCTGTTCAATGCATTCATTCTCGTTCGTTATTCTGACAGAATCTACTGGATCTACTCCTGATGCGGACTCACCTACAAAGCTAACCTCACCGCTACCCTACAGCTTCACGGCTACGTTGACGCAGACCACGTGGGAGACATGGACAATAGACGCTCCCGCACAGGATTCATTTTTTCAACTCCAACCTCCTGGACTCATCTCTTGGAACTCCCAGAAGCAGGAGCTCATTGCACTTTCGTGAGCCGAAGCTAAGTTCATCGCCACCAGCGCAGCTGTTCGCGAAGGGCTGTACCTGATGGAACTCAGCAGGAAGCAAAAGTGACGATGAACAGGCACTTCATGTTACTCTGCGACAACCAGAGCGCGATCAAGATTGCAAACAAGCCCAGCTTCGTGAACCGCACGAAACACGTCGCACTCCATTACTTCTTTGTCAAAGACGAGATCAACAAGTGATAGCTGAATCGCTGAGTCGTCACTGAGTTCTTCACCCTGCTGACAGCTGAGAAATGTGATGCAACGTCCCTGTTCGAGGTGCTCTTGAATCATCTCCTCTCCTCAGCCGTCGATGTGTCCAAGCTTGTGGGAGTCAGTACGGACGGGGCGTCAGTCATGTTGGGGAAGGACAACGGTTTGGTGGCGCGGATTCGGGAACGTGCCCCGCATCTCTTCTCCTTTCACTGTATTGCCCACCGGTGAGTTTGCCAGTCGTTTGGGACGGTAGTACAAGACAATTGTTCTAATTCAATGTCTTGTGTCATGTCTAATTCTACAGGGAGGCTCTGGCTGTGAAGGAAGTTGTGACGTCAAACCCGGACCTAGACATGGTGGAAAATGTGGTGTGCACAGTGGCAGTAGAGCTTGGGAAGTCGTGTGTATGGAGTCAACGCTTCAAGTACCTGCAGCGAGTCATCTACAACACCTATCTTGAATTCCATAGTGTCAAAGAAATATCTGGTGAATGAATGACTAGAAATGACAAAGACAAGGAAGATATAGCAAAGACTGGTCAACCCTAGCCAACCCTAAACATAAGTGTACACCACCTAGACTAGCAAATACAAACCATAAAAAATATAGTTTGACACACCCCCATAGTCTAGGTGACCGTAGTCCTATAAAAAGCAACACAGAGTCTAAGAGCAAGGGTCACAGGACCAGACAGCAAGAACAAACAACGGCCACAAGACCAGTTCACAATAACAAAGCAACTCTCGAGGTAGATCTCAAGATCACCATACAATCCGAGAACAAACAAGGGGCCACAAGGCCAGTCCACATGCAAGTATATAGCAGATATATGAGACGCAAGAGTACAAACATGCATGACAAGCAAATCTACAGAAGCAAGGGGCCACAAGGCTTGTCCACAAGCACAGATATAGGATATATAGTGAGATGCAAGAGTACAGGACAAATCATCTGTACGTAAGCAAATGAGGGCCTGTAGACACAAGGCCAAGCTGGGTGCAGAAACGCTGGTGGTCACAAGGCAGCAACGCCTTGGTGAAGATATCTGCAGTGTTGGCCTCAGAGACCACACGTCGCACGAGTGCCTAGCCACGCTGCTGCAACTCTCGTAGAAGGAAGTAACGAAGCTGGATGTGCTTCGCCTTCCCAACCAGTCGGGGCTCCTCGCACAATAGGATAGCAGACCTGTTGTCGGCGAACAAGACTGGGGGAGAGCGAGGCCGCTCACCAAGGTCGATGAGGAGGAAATACAGCCAGCGAAGCTCCTAGGTGGCCATGGTCGCAGCGTACACCTCTGCCTCACAGCTGGAACTAGAGACAGACAACGCCCGAGTCAACCTCCACAAAACAGCTCCGGTCCCAAGGCTGACGCAGTAACCCTGTGTAGACCGCAGCGACTCAGCATCGTCGGCCCACGACGAGTCCGAGAAACCTGTAAGTATAACTGGCTGCTTCCCTCCAAGGACAAGTCCCATGCTTGATGTGCTCGCCACATACTTTGCCACCCTCTTAGCAGCGTACCAGGGGGAAGGTCGGTGTCTCCCAGGCGCAACAAAGCGCGCAAGGACGCTAATAGGGTAAGCTAGGTCTGGGTGAGTACAGGTCATCAGGTACATGAGACAACCCACCAGCTCAGTTTATGGACCACTGGACTCAAATGGCTCGTCCGAAGGTGGAGCCGTGAGCCCATGATCCACAGAAAGAGGGGTGGGCTTTACCTTGGAGAAAGGGAAGTGAAACCGCGTGAGGATCTGCTCGACCATATGCGACTGCGTCAGCGTAATGGTGCGAGCTGCCCTGTCCCTGGTGATCTGCAGGCCAAGGTAGCGCGACAACTCACCAAGGTCAGTGCAAGTGTCTCCTCTGCATTTCCTCCTTCACGGAGGTCGGTGCACGTTGGTCGAGAGTGGCAAAGACCAGGTCGTCTATGCTAGAGGGCAGCCTATGCTGCTGCTGGTTCTGGTGGCAGTCCGAGCTACTGCTGATCCTGGTGGGTCAAGAGCGGTGGGGAGCGGTTCTGGGCGGTTCTGGGCGGTTCTGGACGGTTCTGGACGGTTCTGGCCGGTTCTGGCCAGTTTTGGGCTGTCCTAGGCGGTTATGGGCGGGTCTGGGCGGTTCTGGGCGGTTCTGGAAGGCAAGTACAGGGTGGGGCGGCGGGCCCAGGGTGGGGCGGGACAGGTGGGGCTGCTGGCGCGTTTGTAGTAGCTGCTGGCACTGATGGGGCGTTCCTAGCAGTTGCTGGTGCTGCCGGGGCGTTCCTAGCAGTTGCTGGCTCTGCTAGCACGGTTCTAGCGGCTGCCGGCGCTGCTAGCACGGTTCTAGTGGCTGCTGGCGCTGCAGGGGTGTTTCTAGCGGCTGGTTTCAGGTGGGGCGGCTGGTTTAGCTCATGGGGCGGTGGGTTAAGCTCGTGGGGCGACGGGTTTCAGGTGGGGCGGCGGGCACAGGGTGCGGGGAGGCGACGGGATAGGGACGGGAGGAGACAGGGATGCGAACCCGAGGGCGATGGTGGGGCGACGCGGAGGGGGACGGGGACGCGACTGGGAGGAGACGGGAGGTGACGGGGGCGCAACGGGGACGGGACAGGAGGTGACGGGAATGCGACGGGAAGGGGACAGGAGGCAACAGGGGCGTGACGGGGAGGTCGACGGGGGCGCGACGGGGAGGACGACGGGGACGCGACGGGGAGGGGACGGGGGGCGACGGGGGCGCGACTCGGAGGGGGGGACGGGAGGCGACGGAAAGGGAACGAGGTCGCGACGTGGGGGGGGGGACCTGCGAGGGTCCCTTCCTAGCGCGATCTGACGGGCCCGCGGGGGCCGTTCTAGGTCGTGACGTGGGGGGACCCGCGGGGGTCCCTTCCTAGCGTGATCTGACGGGCCCATGAGGGCCGTTCTAGGTCGTGGCGTGGGGGGAACCGCGGGGGTCCCTTCCTAGCGCGATCCGACGGGCCTACAGGGGCCGTTCTAGGTCGTGACGTGGGGGCACCCGCAGGGGTCCCTTCCTAGCGCGATCTGGTGGGCCCGCGAGGGCCGTTCTAGGTCGTGTCGGGTGACGGGCGGGGCTAGCGGGCTGACGGGATCGACGAGGGGGCGCTACGAGTGACGAGGCGCTACGGGTGACAAGGCGCTACGGGTTAGGTCAGGGTACGGGGCGGTGGACTCATAGGATCTTATCGCTCTATACCATGTCAAAGTAATAATTGGTGAATGAATGACTAGAAATGATAAAGACAAGTAAGATATAGCAAAGACTGGTCAACCCTAGCCAACCCTAAACATAAGTATACACCACCTAGACTAGCAAATACAAACCATAACAATCATAGTTTGACACATAGGATCCACACTGTTCGGTGGCTATCACGAGGCGATGCCGTACGTCGGCTGTGCAAGGTCCTGGGCAGGTGCATCGTTCTGGTCTGGGAGAACAGCCACAAGGCCAACGAGATCGTGACAAGCTACAAGTTCCAATTCTGCCTGTTTTTCCTCGTCGACATCCTCGCAGACATGAACGACCTCAACCGCTGTTTCCAGAAGATGTAAGCATTTTGTAGACACAAATTCGCCTATATATATCGCAAGGTTTCTTGTACTGTTGGTAAATTACTAATATAAGCTATACGACTGTTCTGTGACAGCTGGATGTGACAGATATTTCAAAGACCATCGAGGGCACAACGGCGGGTTTGGCGCAACGGTATCTGGAGACCAAACAGCAGTTCGGTGGCGAGAGTAAGTGCTGGCTGGTCGGCTTTCTGCAGCTGCACGAGCGTGGCGGAGGCAAAAAGTTGTGGGTGCAAGGCGTGGACGGGGAGGGACGCCCAATCAATCACATGTACACCATGCACGAGAGGCAGCTCCCGGTGCACAAGTATGGTAGCACCTACGCCGAGTGCGTGAAGCTGTGCCGCAGGTTCGCCCGCGATTGCGTCGACAACCTCAACGAACGGCTAGATGACCTGCAGAAGCTGGGGCTGACAAAGCTGTTCCGTGCGGGGAAGTGGCTGAAGATCAAGGCTCAACGGGAGCGGAAGTGCCATGAGTGGCTTCACGGATGCAGCAAGATTTTTCGCAACAAGCTGCCGGGATTCGATCTGAAGGCCGCAAAGAGGGAGCTCCCAAAATTTTGTGTGATAATGGAGACGCACCACGATCTGGAGAGCTTCGCGCAGGGGCTAACCAATATTCTCGGGAGCGCAGACTCGAAGATGTAAGGCACTGCTCAGGCTTGCGCAGAAAGCCTTTCATAGTGTGCATGCTTCTAGTGTTTCTTCACGTTCAAATAGAGTTGCGTGAATGTACCTGGCAGGAGATGGCCCAACCTCATCCTTCTGTGGCAGGCGATTGCGGTGCTCCCCCTGTCAATCGTGGAGTGCGAGAGGGGTTTCTCCAGACAAAAGGTTATCAAGTCTTGGGTGCAACGCGCTTTGCAACGTCGTGCCTTGCAGCCCGCGCGTCGCACCTTGCTGCAGCCCGCGCGTCGCGACCTGCTGCCCCGCGCGTCGCGCCCTGCTGCAGCCCGCGCGTCGCGCCCTGCTGCCCCGCGCGTCGTGCCCAGCTGCAGCCCGCGCGTCACGCCCAGCTGCAACCCGCGCGACGCGCCCTGCTGCAGCCCACGCGTTGCACCGTGCAGCCCAGCGCGTCGCGCCCTACTGCCCTGCCCAGCGCACGCCCTGCTGCCCTGTCCAGCGCGCGCCCCGCTGCCCTGCAGCCCTAGGCGCGCCCTGCCCTGCCGAGCCGCGCTGCTCAACCCGAGCCGCGCCGCCCTGTCTCATTCGCCAGCCCCACCGAGCCACCCTCCTGCTACTACTGCTGCTGCTGCTCGTGCTACTGCTGCTGGTGGTGGAGGTGCTGCTGGGAGTGCTGGAGGTGCTGCTGGTGCTGGAGGTGCTGGACCTGCTACTGACCGTTACTGCCTGTCATGGCCACTATCACGGTAGTTGCAGCGGCTAGTGGTGGACAGCAGCAGTCACTGCCTCTCCCGGACAACCCCACCCCTCAGCAGCTTCGTGAGTGGGTTATTCAGCGAGGCCGTCCTGGTGGTGGAGGTTTTGGTTTTATGTATACCAGACACCGGCAGCAGAGGCATCAGCAGGAGACCTTCTCCCCGCAGCGGCTTCGCGACTGTGTTTCTCAGTGAGGCATCTCTGGCTGTGTAGAGGCTGCTGCTCTCGGTTCTAGTGAGTTTGCTGGCACTCCAGGTGCTAGTGAGTCTGCTGCAGCTCTCGGTGCGTGTGAGTCTGCCGACGCTCTAGGTGCTAGTGCGTCTACTGCCACAGGTCCTGCCTCAGCTGAGGCCTTGCACACTTTCACACTTGACTCCGGCGCGTCACGTTGCTTCTTTCGTGATTGCACCACAGTCACACTACTCGCAGCACCTGTCCCAGTCTCAGTGGCTGACCCCACAGGGGGCCCAGTAGTTGCGCGAGCCTCCACTCTCCTCCCGTGTCCAGCAGTCCCCTCCGGATCTCTCTCAGGTCTCCACCTCCCTGCGTTCTTGATGAACTTGTTGAGCAACGTAGTTCTCTAGGATGTATGGGTTGACACCTTCATTCCTGGAGGACAGCGTGTGGCGATCTGTACGTGCCCACGGACCGGCCATCACCTTGCTACGTCTACTTGTCAGCCTGGGTCCGGTCTGTACACACTAACCACGACGTCTGCACAGGTGGCTGAGTCAGGTCAGGTGGCTGCGTCAAGTCGTGTGTCTGTGTTTGGTCAGCTTGCAGCCTCTTGCTCGTGTCGGGTACTCTCTCACCAGACTCTCCTCTGGCACCACCGCCTCGGTCACCCCTCGCTGCCACGTCTCCGCAGCATGCACTCCCGTCTCCATGTCTCTGGGCTTCCCAGGTAACTGCCCTCCCTATCGCGCTCGCCTGCACCAGCGTGCCTTCCCTGCGTCAAGGGGCGGCAGCGTGCCGCTCCTAACTCCTCCAAGTTTCCTCCGATCACTGCTCCTCTGCAAACTCTCCACATGGACATGTGGGGCTCGGCCCCCATCGCTGGAACGGACCAGGAGCGCTACTTCCTGTTGGTGGTTGACGACTACACACGCTACTGTGAGAAGAATGAACGAGAATGAATGCATTGAGCAGAAGTTGGGTACAAGTACTAACCCCAATTGGGTTGTACCCCTTATGGGCTACCCCACTATAGCCTACACAAATGTAAGCACTATAACATTCTGACACACCCCCATAGGCAAAGTGGGGGAGAACAAGTGGTCACAAGACCAGTCAAGAAAAGCAAAGCAAGCTCAGGGTGGATCACAAAGTCACCACACAATCCGAGCACAAGCAAAGGGCCACAAGGCCAGTTCACATGAAGAGTTATATAAAAGAGAACAAACAATACAGTGATCATACCCTAGCAAGCGTAAGCATGCTGGTATATATATAGATCATAGTACAAGCAAAGTCACGCAGTGAGCAAGTGAGACAAAGTAGGCACAAGGCCTAACACAGTAGAGAAGCACTGATGATCACCAGGAGGAAGTGCCTTGGCGAATATATCAGCAGTGTTGGCCCTAGTGGCCATGTACGCAAGACGAAGCTGGCCACGCTGCTGCAACTCTCGAGCAAGGAAGTATCGCAGAGCGATGTGCTTCATTCTGTGCTCTAGTCTGTGCTCCTGACACAAGGCAATCATGGCCTTGTTGTCTACGTACGAGGCTGCTCTCCCAAGTCAGTCAGCAGGTAGGTGAGCTAGCATAGCTCCTCTGCAGCCATGGCCCCGGCGTAGATCTCAGCCTCACAACTGGAGCTGAGAACCAAAGACGAGCGGGTAAACCGCCAGGAAACAGAGCCGGAACCGAGGCTGAAGGTGTAAGCCTGTGACGACCGCTGCGTAGCTGAGTAGTCAACCCAAGAAGCGTCTGCGTGACCAGAGAGGACAACTGGACCCCATCCTCCAAGCACGAGCCCCATGCCCGACGTACTGCACAAGTAACGCAGTACCCTCTTCGCAGCATCCCAGTGCACCTTTCGGCGCCTACCGGGAGCCACGTAGCGAGCCAGGAGGCTGAGAGGGTACGCGAGGTCATGTCGTGTGCATGTCATAAGGTACATGAGGCAACCCACAAGCTCTGGGTACGGACCACTCAGCTCTACGGACTCGTCCGAAGGTGGAGCTGAGAGCGAGTGGCCGGTAGACAGAGGAGTGGGCTGTGGCGAGGAGAACTGGAAGCCGAAGCGCTAAAGGACCTGGTGCACCATGTGTGAGTGAGTCAGTGTGATGGTGTGCTGTGCTCTGTATCTGCAAGCCAAGATAGGTGTGTCTCTTCTGCAACTTTGACTTCACAAGGGTCAGTGCCTCAGTGTCAGCAGTGGCAAAGACGAGGTCGTCAATGTACACGAGGACGTAGAACGGCGGCAGCGACGTGTCGGTGCGTAGAAACAGCGACGGGTCAGCAGTCGAAGGAGTAAACCCCAAAGCCATAAGTGTAGTCCTCAGTGTGTCGTGCCACTCGCAAGGCGCCTGGCGAAGACCGTAGACTGGCCGTGGAAGGCTCCACTGGGTACCTGCAGGAAACGACCCAGTGAAGCCGGGTGGGCGGCGCAGCCAGAACTCCTCGTGCAGGCTGCCCTGCAAGAAAGCTATACTGAAGTCCAGAGAGTGCAACTCGTAGTCACGCTGAGCAGCGACGTGTAGCAACACCCGAAGAGTAGTCATCTTCGGGGTGGGGGCGAAGGTATGGAAGTAGTCAACCCCCTGTCGCTGACTGAAGCCTCTAGCAACGTAACGCGCCTTGAAGGCAGGCAGAGAACCCGGCGGCCGCTTCACCCTGAAAATCCACATGCCATCGACTATGTTCGCCCAAGACGGTGGAACTGCGTCGACGTAGGTGCCTGTGGACTTCCAGGATGCGATCTCGGCATCCATGGCTGCCTGCCACTGAGAGGAGTAGGGACCCGTAATCGCCTCTGCGTAAGAGCGTGGGGTCGGGATGTATGGTGCATCTGGGTCTCCCTCAGGGGCAAGCAGCATGGAAGCGAAACGAGGTACAGCAGCTGCAAGATACTCAAAGTGCTTTTGCCTGTCCTCAAGGACGTCCATGCCAAGAGCACACTCACCCCCGACGGACGGAGGACTGGCAAACGCAGACTCAGCAACAAGAGCAGTGGCGTAGTATAGACGACAAGCAGCAGCAAAGTCAACCAGCTCAGCAACGAGGGCAGACGCAGCAGTGGACTCAAAGGAAGGGTCAGTGACAACAGTGGCGAGGAGATGAGAGACAGTGGGACTGGCAGCACGAGCACGGTTAGACTCAGGGTCAGGGACGGCAGGAAGAGAGGACTCAGGAGGAGGCGGCAAAGGAACACGCAGTGGAACAGAGGAAGGACGAAGTGCCATAGCGTGGGTGCCGGGGACAAGAGGAGGACGCGGACGAGGAACGCGACGACAAGTGCGAACAGGGGAGGCAGGACGAGACGCAGGCTCACGATGCTCTGTAAGACTGCTGGTCTACTCAGTGTAAGGAGAAGGAGCAGGCAGTGGGGAGGCTGGCTGTAACGGCGGCTGCGATTGGTCAGGCGGTGGACACAGTAAGGGAGGAGGAAGGCCAGTAGAAGAGGGGACACCAAGAACCTGCTGAAGCAGGGGAACGAAGTACGGTTGCGGCCGCATAGTGCCTCCAGCACCTCTAGCTCCAGGGTCAACAGCTCCAGCTGCTCCAGCTCCAGCACCTCTCGTGCCAGTGCCTCCAGCTCCAGCGCCAACAGCTCCAGCTCCTCCAGCCTCAGCAGCTCCAGGCTCCGTAGGGTCTCCAGCTCCAGCTCCTCCAACACCACCAATCCTGGCAGCTCCAGTACTCCTGATACGAGCACCTCCAGGACTATCAGCTGCAGCACCTCCGGTACCACCAGCTCCAGTAGTAACTCCAGCACCTCCAGCTCCAGTGTCTCCAGCGCCCGAGTCTCCTCCTCGTGCAGCTCCACTCAGAAGGCGGGTGCGCTGAGCAAACCACTCGCGCAGCTGCTACGGGGAGAGAGGCTCCGGCCGGGGAGACAGTCGAGGCAAAGCACCCGCAGGACCTCCAGAAGAAGCTGTTACCCTCGGCTCCACACCCCCAGACTCCGCACCCTCAGACGCAGCACCCCCAGGCTCCACACCCTCAAGCTCAGCACCCCCAGGCTCCACACCCGCTGGCTCAGCACCCCCAGGCTCCGCACCCCTAGGCTCAGCACCCCCAGACCCGGCACCCTCAGACTCAGCACCCCCAGGCTCCGCACCCCCAGACGCAGCACCCCCAGACGCAGCAACCCGAGCAGCACCTGAGCCGATAGGTACCTCAACAGGCGCAGTACCAGGGAGAGGGTCTACCTGAGACACACCTGAGGGAGCAGGACCCCGGGGGGGGAGGGGGTCTACCAGAGGGGGACCTGGAGCAAGGAAGAGCGGCAGGGGTGGGGGAGGAGCAGAGCGGTAGGGGAAGAGACGGAAAAAAGGAACCGACTCATCAAACGTGACGGGCCTACGGGCGACGGGCTACGGGCCGGTGCCTAGGGGCCTGGCCTAGGGGTCGACGGGTCACGACGGGCAGTAGGGGCAGCACGAGGGCTGCAGAGGGCGGCTAGCGGGGTAGCGCTGTGGTGGGCCCAAGGAAAAAAAAGGGTCCTAGCGAAGGACCTGCTCTGAAACCATATCAGAAGAATGAACGAGAATGAATGCATTGAGCAGAAGTTCGGTACAAGTACTTACCCTAATTGGGTTATACCCCTTATGGGCTACCCCACTATAGCCTACACAAATGTAGGCACTATAACATTCTGACATCTACACCACCGTCTTCCCCTTGCGGCGCAAGGCGGACGTCAGCAGTGTTTTGATCCCCTGGATCCGTGCTACTCGTCACCAACTATGCGAGAGGTTTCGGCGGGACTTGCCAGTCCTACGTCTGCACTCTGACAGGGGCGGTGAGTTCTCTTCTGGCCTCCTTGAGGAGTTCTGTCGAGACGAGGGCATCCGCCAGACGTTCACGCTTTCGGCCTCTCCTCAGCAAAATGGGATTGCTGAACGGCGCATTGGCTTGCTCATGGAGGTTGCTCGTACCTCCATGATCCATGCGGCTGCTCCCCGTTTTCTGTGGCCGTTTGCGGTTCGATACGCCGCACATCAGCTCAATCTTTGGCCCCGTGTCTCTGAGCCAGAGACCTCGCCCACACTCTGGGGGACAGGGATGGTTGGCGATGCGTCGGTGTTTCGGGTCTTGGGCGCGCTCTCCCTTGTTCGCGATGCCAAAGCGAGCAAGCTCTCCCCTTGCACTCTTCGCTGCGTCTTCCTTGGCTTCCCCACTAACTCTCCACCGTGGCAATTTTACCACCCTCGCGAGCGTCGTGTGTTCTCCTCCCAGGACGTCACCTTTGACGAGTGTGTCTGTTTCTATAGGCTCCACGCGCACGCGTCCCACCCGGTCCCTCTTGCGCCTCTCTTCCTGGTACCAGTTCCCCCCCCAGTAGATCCCCTCCCCCCGCAGGGTCCTGCTCCCTCAGGTGTGTCCCAGGTAGACCCACCCCCCTTAGATGAGCCTGTGGAGATCTCCTCGGACTCCTCTAGCCCAGCTGAGGGGGGTGACCCCGCCGCTGACGACATGGCGGCCACTCGCGCTCTCCTCGCTTGGAGACCACCCCTGGTTTTCCGCCTCGTCCGTCTTCGCCGCCTCCGCAGCCTGCTGCTGTGGACTCTGGTGCTACTGCGGATGGTGACACTGGGGGTGCTGACTCTGGAGGTGCTGCGATTGGAAGTGCTGAGACTGGGGGTGCTGTGAGTCCTAGTGGTGGCGGAGCTGTGGGTGACCCTGCTAGAGGTCCTGGAGTTGGACAGCCACAGCAACCTGGTCTACACGAGACGTGCTCCCCGCAGTGGCTTCATGAGTGGATCGTCCAGCGAGGCCGTCCTGGTGGTGGTGGGTACGGTCCTGCTGGTACTGGAGGTACTGTTGGTGCTGGAGGTGCTGGAGTTGCTACTACTGGAGGTGCTGCAGGTGCTGGAGGTGCTGGAGCTGCTAGTCCTGGAGGTCCTACTGGAGGTGTTGTTGGTGCTGGAGTTCCTAGAGGTGCTGCTAGTGCTGGTGCTGGAGGTACTGGAGGTGCTACTAGTGCTGGAGGTGCTGGAGCTGCCAGTCTTGGAGGTACTAAAGCTGCTGCTGGGAGTGTTGGAGGACCTGCTGGTGCGCTTGGCCATCTTCTCGGTCTTCCGCCAGCTCCTACTGAGTTCCATGTCGCTGGTTCTACTCCTCCGTTACTTTTCCCACCGACAGACCAGTCTCAGCCACAGCTACTGCCTCACTCTCCACTACCTGCTCCTGCTCCTTACACTGAGGTCATAGAGTCCCTGACTGAGCGTTGAGAGCCTGAGACTCGTGCTTCCACTCCTGAGCGTAGAGAGACTGAGACTACAGCTTCCGTTCCTGCTCGTGTTCGTCATGTGCGTCGTCCTCGTGCTCCAACTGTCCCAGGCACTCAAGATATGACACTCCGTCCTTCCTCTGTTCCACAACATGTTGTCCTTCCGTCACCTCATGCGTCTTCTCTTCCTGACATTGCTGACCCTCCTTCTGACATTGCTCGTGCTTCCAGTCCGACTGTCACTCGCTTTCTTGCTACAGTTGTGACGGACCCTATGTTCTTGTCTCTTGCTGTGTCTGCCTTAGTCGCTGAGCTTGTTGACTTTGCTGCTGCGTACCGCCTAGACTACCTTGCGAGTCTTGTTTCTGACCCTGACCTTTCAGACCTCTTTCAGACCTTCTCCCCCAACCCGAAGATGACCACTCTTCGGTTGTTGCTATACGTTGCAGCTCAGCGTGACTACGAGCTGCACTCCCTCGACTTCTCGACAGCTTTCTTGTAGCGTAGCCTTCACGAGGCAATCTGGCTGCGCCATCCACCTGGCTTCAATGGGTCGTTTCCTAAGGGTACCCAGTGGAGCCTACGGCGGCCAGTCTACGGCCTGCGTCAGGCACATCGTGAGTGGCACGACACACTGAGGACGACACTTGCGGCTCTTGGGTTTGCTCCTTCGACTGCTGACCCGTCGCTGTTTCTGCGCATCGACACTACCCTGCCGCCGTTCTATGTTCTCGTGTACGTCGACGACTTGGTCTTTGCTACTGCTGACACGGAGGTGCTGGCCCTAGTGAAGGCGGAGCTATAGAAGAGACACACCTGCACTGACCTGGGTGAGCTGCACAACTATCTTGGCTTGCATATCACCCGGGACAGAGCACGGCGAACCATCACCCTGACTCGGTCACACATGGTGCACCAGGTCTTTCAGCGCTTCGGCTTCCAGTTCTCCTTGCCACAGCCCACTCCTCTTTCTACCGGCCACTCACTCTCATCTCCACCTTTGGACGAGTCCGTAGTGTTACAATGTGAGAATGAATGATTAACAATGAACAAAACAGGAAAGATATATGCAAGGCTAACCCTAACCCTAGCACAACGGAATAGACCTAGACTAGAACTAACATAACTATACAGATATAGTTTGACACACCCCCATAGTCCAGGTGACGGTAGTCCTGTGGAGAGCAACATGTTAGAATAGTGACGAGGATGATGCATTAGGTGAATGGGGGAGGGTACAAGTAGAATGTCGAGAGAGATTCTGTACCCCCTAAGCCTAAACCCACTACAGCCTAGAGAAAAGTAAACACATATGTTTTGACACACCCCCATAGGCGAAGTGGGGGATAGCAAGAGCAAGCAATGGTCACAAGACCAGTCAAGAGAAGAAGTAAAGCAAAGCAAGCTCAGGGTGGATCACAAAGTCACCACACAGACCAAGCACAAGTAAAGGGCCACAAGGCCAGTTCACATGCAGAGTTATATAAAAGAGAACAAACAATACAGTGATCATACCCTAGCAAGTGCAAGCATGCAGATATATCACAGTACAAGCAGAGTCAAGTAGTAAGCAAGTGAGGCAGAGTAGGCACAAGGCCTAACACAGTAGAGAAGCGCTGATGATCACCAGGCGGAAGTGCCTTGGTGAAGACATCAGCGGTGTTGGCCTGAGTGGCCACGTACGCAAGACGAAGCTGGCCACACTGCTGCAACTCTCGAGCAAGGAAGTATCGCAGAGCAATGTGCTTCGTTCTGTGCTCCAGTCTGTGCTCCTGACACAAGGCAATCATGGCCTTGTTGTCTACGTACAGGACTGGAGGCAAACGAGGCTGCTCTCCCAAGTCGGTCAGCAAGTAGGTGAGCCAGCGTAGCTCTTGAGCAGCCATGGCTCCGCGTAGATCTCAGCCTCACAACTGGAGCTGAGAACTGAAGACGAGCGAGTAGACCGCCAAGAAACCGAGCCGGAACCAAGGCTGAAGGTGTAACCCTGTGACGACCGCTGCATAGCTGAGTCGTCAACCCAGGAGGCGTCTGCGTGACCAGTGAGGACAACTGGACCCCGTCCTCCAAGCACAAGCCCCATGCCCGATGTACAGCACAGGTAACGCAGTACCCTCTTTGCAGCATCCCAGTGCACCTTTCGGTGCCTACCGGGAGCCACGTAGCGAGCCAGAAGGCTGAGAGGGTACGCGAGGTCAGGTCGTGTGCAACTCATCAAGTACATGAGGCAACCCACAAGCTCTGGGTACGGACCACTCGGCTCTACGGACTCGTCCGAAGGTGGAGCTGAGAGCGAGTGGCTGGTAGACAGAGGAGTGAGCTGTGGCGAGGAGTACTAGAAGCCGAAGCGCTGAAGGACCTGGTGCACCATGTGTGACTGAGTCAGTGTGATGGTGCGCCGTGCTCTGTCCCGGGTGATTTGCAGGCCAAGATAGCTGCGCAGTTCACCCAGGTCAGTGCAGGTATATCTCTTCTGCAGCTCGGACTTCACAAGGGTCAGTGCCTCAGTGTCAGCCGTGGCAAAGACGAGGTCGTCGACGTACACTAAGACGTAGAAAGGCGGCAGCGAGGTGTCGGTGCGTAGAAACAGCGACGGGTCTGCTGTAGAAGGAGCAAACCCAAGAGACGCAAGTGTAGTCCTGAGTGTGTCGTGCCACTCACGAGGCGCCTGGCGGAGACCGTAGACTGGCCGGCGGAGGCTCCACTGAGTACCTGCAGGAAACATCCCAGTGAAATTAGGTCGTCGGCGCAGCCAGATCTCCTCGTGCAGGCTGCCCTGCAGGAAGGCTGTACTGAAGTCCAGGGAGTGTAACTTGTAGACACGCTGAGCAGCTACATGCAGCAACACCCGAAGAGTAATCATCTTCGGGGTGGGGGAGAAGGTCTGGAAGTAGTCAACCCCCTGTCGTTGGCTGAAGCCTCGAGCAACGTAACGCGCCTTGAAGGCAGGTGGAGAACCCGGCGGCCGCTTCACCCTGAAAATCCACATGCCATCGACTATGTTCGCCCCAGGTGGGGGAACCTCGTCGACGTAGGTGCCTGTGGACTTCCAGGATGCCATCTCGGCATCCATAGCTGCCTGCCACTGAGAGGAGTAAGGACCCGTAATTGCCTCTTTGAAGAGCGCGGGGTCGGGATGTCTGGAGCATCCGGGTCTCCCTCAGGGGCAAGCAGCAAGGAAGCGAAACGAGGTACAGCAGCTACAAGACACACAAAGTCCTCCTGCTTGCCCTCAAGGTCGTGTGTGTCAAGAGCAGACTCACCCCCGACGGATGGAGGACTGGCAGGCAGAGACTCAGCAACTAGAGCAGAGGCGTAGTCGAGACGGCAGGCAGCAGCAAAGTCAAGCAGCTCAGCAACGAGAGCAGAAGCAGCAGCAGACTCAAAAGTCGGGTCACTGACAGCAGTGGCAAGGAGACGAGCGACAGTGGGACTGGCAGCACGCGCTCGGTCAGACTCAGGGTCAGGGACCTCAGGAAGAGAGGACTCAGGAGGAGCAGGCAGAGGAACACGCAGTGGAACAGAGGAAGGACGGAGTGCCATAGTGTGCGTGCCTGGGACAGGAGGATGACGCGAATGAGGAGCGCGACGAGCAGGGCGAACAGGCGAGACAGGACGAGACGCAGGCTCACAACGCTCTGTAAGACCTCCGGACTGCACAGTGTAAGGAGAGGGAATAGGCGGTGGGGAGGCTGGCTGTAACGGCGGCTGCGACTGGTCAGGCGGTGGACACAGGCTGGGAGGAGGAAGACCAGTAGAAGACGGGACACCAAGAACCTGCTGAAGCAGGGGACAAAGTACTGGCGCGGCCGCACTGTGCCTCCAGCACCTCCAGCTCCAGGGTCAACAGCTCCAGCTCCTGCAGCTCAAGCGCCTCCTGCGCCAGGGCCTCCAACTCCAGCTACACCTGCTCCAGCGCCTCCGGCGCCAGCTGCTCCAGGCTCCGTAGGGTCTCCAGCTGCAGTAGAAACAGCAGCACCTCCCACTCTAGTGTCTCCAGGCTCGCCAGCCCCAGGAGCTCCACTCCGTCGGTGTGCGCGCTGAACAAGCCACTCACGCAACTGCTGCGAGGATAGTCGCGGTGAAGCACCAGCAGGACCTCCAGACGAAGCAGCACCCCGAGGCTCAGCACCCCCAGACTCCGCTCCCTCCGACTCAGCACCCCCAAGCTCCGCACCCTCCGACTCAGCACCCGCAGACCCAGCACCCTCAGACCCCGCACCCCCCGGCTCCGCACCCCCAGACGCAGCACCCCCAGACGCAGTACCTGCAGTAGCACCTGAGACGACAGCTACCTGAACAGGCGCAGTACCAGGGAGAGGGTCTACCTGAGACACTCCCGAGGGAGCAGGACCCTGGGGCGGGAGGGGGTCTACCGGAGGTGGACCGAGAGGAAGGAAGAGCGGCGGGGGCGGGGGAGGGGCAGAGCGGTAGGGGAAGAGATGGTAGAAGGGAACCGACTCGTCGAACGTGACGTCCTGAGACGGGAGGACACGGTGCGAGGTGGGGTGGTAAAACTACCAGCCAGGCGCGTCAGGGACAAAGCCAAGGAAGACGCAGGGAATGGCGCGGGTGGAGAGCTTGTCCGCGGACATATCGCAAACAAAGGCACGAGAACATCAGACCCGGAACACCGATGCATCGCCAACATTCCCCATCCAACGCAGTGTAGGGGAGGTCTCCGGCAAGGAGACACGGGGCCAAAGGTTGAGCTGATGCGCAGCGTACTGGACCGCAAACGGCCACAGAAAATGGGGAGCGGCCGCATGGATCATGGAGGTACGAGCGACCTCCATAACTAAGCCAATGCGGCGCTCAGCAATCCCATTTTGCTGAGGGGAGTCCGGAAGCGTGAACGACTGGCGAATGCCCTCCCCACGACAAAAGTCCCGCAAGAGGTCGGAGGAGAACTCACCACCTTTGTCAGAGTGCAGACGCAGGACAGGAAGGTCCTGGCCGAACCGCTCGCGCAGATGGAGACGGACTGTGCGGATCCAAGGGATCAAGACTGCAGAGACCTCACCCTTGCTGCGCAAGGGGAAGACTGTGGTGTACCGCGTGTAGTCGTCAACTACCAGCAGAAAGTAGCGCTCGCGGCACTGTCCACTAACGCGGGCTGGGCCCCACACGTCCATGTGGAGGGTCTGCAGGGGAGCAGTCGTCGGGGGAAATGAGGAGTGAGGAGCGGCACGCTGCCGCCCCTCGACGCAAAGAAGACAGGGCGGGGCAGGCGAGGGCGGTAAGGGAGGCAGAGACCTGGGGAGACCAGAGACAAGGAGACGGGAGTGCATGCCACAAAGGCGTGGCAGGGAGGGGTGACCCAGGCGGTGGTGCCAAAGAAGAGTCTGGTGCGACAGAAGGCGACACGAGCAAGAGGCGGCTACCTGACCTGACGCGGACACCTGAGCAGACGCAGCGACCTGAGGAGGCTCGGTAGCCAGTGTGTACAGACTCGACCTTGGCCGACGAGTGAACGTAGCCAGGTGACGCCCCGTCCGTGTGCACGTGCAGATCGACACACGCTGACCCCAAGGAGAGGTGGTAGTGACCATCGCATCCTGAAGGGCAGCCGTACTCACCAAGTTCGTAGAGAACGAGGGGAGGTGAAGACCTGACAGTGAGCCGGATGGAACCGCCGGACACGGGAGGAGAGTGGAGGAACTGGCAACGACCGGGCCCCCAGAGGGGTCAGCCAGTCTGACCGGAACAGGTGGAGGGAGAGGAGTGAGAGTGGTGCTGTCACGAAAGAAACAGCGCGAGGCGCCGGAGTCCAACGTGAAAGTGTGCAAGGCCTCAGCAGGCGCAGTACCAGGGGGAGTACCAGACGCACTAGCACCTAGAGCAGCAGCGGCTATACCTGGGTCAGGCGGCACACACCGGTAACAGTCACCCTCAGCACTAAAAGACAAAGCATACATGGCAGAGATAATAACATCATAGTCTAGGTCAAAGATAGCAACTCCCGACCTAAGCAACTCCGCCCCGTGAGGGTGCTCGACGTCGTCACCAAACTCAGCACGCCAGGCGTCGTCAAGGCAGGCAAAGCAGCAGCGCTCAGTGTGATACTTCCCGCATGTCTGGCCCGCACGGACACCCATGCGAATGACATACGGGCAGGTCTCACTACCCTCACTTGTCCCACGCTGAACCAACCACTCACGGAGCTGCAGGGGCGTCTGGGTCTCACTCCGACGCTGTCGGTGCTGGCCCCGACCACCACCAGGGCCTGTGCGCCGAGGTCCAGACCTACCACCACGGGTCCCACCGCCTCAACTGCCGCCACTCCCTCCGCTGCCTCCACCGCCGCCACCAGAGCCGCCACCGCCGCCACCAGAGCCGCCACCGCCGCCACAAGTCCCACCGCCGCCACCACCACCACCGCCTCCACCTCCTATACCGCCGCCCCCACTACCGCTCCCACCTCCACCACCATCGCTGCCTCCTCCACTACCCCGGCCACCCTTGCCCTTGCTGTTGCGGCGCTTTGCACTAGTTGAAGCAGCACCAATGTCCTCAGGAACAGAGACGTCTGCAGCAGCAGCAGAGGCGAAGGAGGAGGAAAGGGGGGAGGGGGAGCACCCCTCAAAGAAGGGTGAGCGCGGAGTGCCACAAGCAGCACCTACAGCAACTGCACTAGTCTCAGCTGCGAGGAGATGCTGCTCGAGGAGGTCAACAGTGAGGGAAGTGGGGTCGAGGGTGAGAAAGTGGTCCTTGACAGAGCGAAGGGAGTCAGGGAGGCGAGTGACTATGAAGTAGAGGGTGATGAACATGGGGGGCTGGTTCGTGGGAAGGAACTCAGCAGGGACGGTAGAGCGGTAGCGAGCGTCGCTAGTGCGCAGGTGGGTAACCAGGTCCGCTAGTGTGGCAAAAGCCGACACCTCAGGGAACAGGTAGGGCAATAGCAGCCTGCCAATAGCAGCAGTGGCAGGGGAGGAGTAGCGAGCAACGACAGCGTCGTACAGGGCCTGTGCTGTCCTGTGTTCTCCAAAGTGAGCACATTCGGTCGCAGGCAGGTGGTTGCGAATGGCTAAGCGGGCAGTAGCGTCACGAGACAGCCACTGGGAACGAGTCGAAACGTCAGCTGTGGCGGGAGGGGCTGGAGCGGCACCGGACACGTGGTCAAACAGTGAGACACTGTCCTTAAGATCGCTCAGTAGGTACAGTTGCAGACCATCGTGCCACGTGTCAAATGCTACAGGCCTGCCCTCTGGGTCGAACGTAAGAACTCTAAGCGAAGCCATAGTGGCGCAGGGCTCTGGAGCAGCAGTAGCAGTAGCTAAGGGGCGGAGGGGCCAAACAAGAGGGCCGAGGGGCCTAGGGGCCGAGGGGCCAAGCAAGAGGGCCGAGGGGCCGAGGGGCCGAGGGGCCTAGGGGGTCGAGAGGCCTAGGGGGCCGAGGGGCCAAACAAGAGGGCCGAGGGGCCAAACACGAGGGCCGAGGAGGCCGAGCCTAGTAGCCGAGCCTAGTAGCCGAGGCTAGGGGCCGAGGGGCCGAGAGGCAAGGCCGAGGGGCCAAATAAGGGGCGGGGCGTTGGGCAGGTACGGAGCCGAGGGGCTTAGGGGGCCGAGGGGCCAAACAAGGGGAGGGGCCGAGGAGGCCGAGCCTAGGGGCCGAGGGGCCAAACAAGGGGCCGGGCGCGGGCTAGGTACTGGGCCGGGCGCGGGCTAGGTACGGGGCCAAGCGCGGGCTAGGTACGGGGCCGAGGGGCCTAGGGGGCCGAGGGGCCAAACAAGAGGGCCGAGGAGGCTGAGCCTAGGAGCCGAGGCTAGGGGCCGAGGGGCCGAGAGGCAGGGCCGAGGGGCCAAACAAGGGGCCGGGCGCTGGGCAGGTACGGAGCCGAGGGGCTTAGGGGGGTCGAGGGGCCAAACAAGGGGAGGGGCCGAGAAGGCCGAGCCTAGGGGCCGAGGGGCCAAACAAGGGGCCGGGCGCGGGCTAGGTACGGGGCCGCGCGCGGGCTAGGTACGGGGCCAAGCGCGGGCTAGGTACGGGGCCGAGGGGCCTAGGGGGCCGAGGGGCCAAACAAGAGGGCCGAGGAGGCCGAGCCTAGGAGCCGAAGCTAGGGGCCGAGGGGCCGAGAGGTAGGGCCGAGGGGCCAAACAAGGGGCCGGGCGCTGGGCAGGTACGGAGCCGAGGGGCTTAGGGGGGTCGAGGGGCCAAACTAGGGGAGGGGCTGAGAAGGCCAAGCCTAGGGGCCGAGGGGCCAAACAAGGGGCCGGGCGCGGGCTAGGTACGGGGCCGAGGGGCCAAACAAGAGGGCCGAGGAGGCCGAACCTAGGAGCCGAGGCTAGGGGCCGAGGGGCCGAGAGGCGGGGCCGAGGGGCCAAACAAGGGGCCGGGCGCGGGCAAGGTACGGGGCCGGGCGCGGGCTGGGTACTGGGCCGGGCGCTGGGCAGGTACGGGGCCGGGCGCTGGGCTCTGAACTGGGGCCAAGGGGCCTAGGGGGGGGGGGGGCCGAGGGGCCAAACACTAGGGCCGAGGAGGCCTAGCCTAGGAGCCGAGGCTAGGGGCCGAGGGGCCGAGAGGCAGGGCCGAGGGGCCAAACAAGGGGCCGGGCGCTGGGCTCTGAACTGGGGCCGAGGGGCCTAGGGGGGGGCCGAGGGGCCAAACACTAGGGCCGAGGAGGCCGAGCCTAGGGGCCGAGGCTAGGGGCCGAGGGGCCGAGGGGCAGGGCCGAGGGGCCGAGGGGCAGGGCCGAGGGACCAAACAAGGTACGGGGCCGGGCGCTGGGCAGGTACGGGGCCGGGCGCGGGCTGGGTACTGGGCCGGGCGCGGGCTGGGTACAGGGCCTGGCGCGGGCGAGGTACGTGGCCAAGCGCGGGTGTCGACGGGGCGCGGGCGCGGGTGTTGACAGGGCGCAGGCTAGGTACGGGGCCGGGTCGCAGGCTAGGTACGGGCCGGGTGCTGGCGTAAGACAGGGCCGGGCGCGGGCTAGGTACGGGCCGGGCGAGGGCGAGAGAAGGGGCCGGGCGCGGGTGTCGACGGGGTGCAGGCTAGGTACGGGCCGGGCGTGGGTGTCGACGGGGTGCGGGCTAGGTACGGGCCGGGCGCAGGTGTCGACGGGGCGTGGGCTAGGTACGGGCCGGGCGCGGGTGTTGACGGAGCGCGGGCTACGTACGGGCCGGGCGCGGGTGTCGACGGGGCGTGGGCTAGGTACGGGCCGGGTGCAGGTGTCTATGAGGCGCGGGCTATGTATGGGCCGGGCGCGGATGTCGACGGGGCACGGGCTAGGTACGGGCCGGGCGCGGGTGTCGATGGGGCGATCGCGGGCTAGGTACAGGCCTATCGCGGTCTAGGTACGGGCCAGGCGCGGGGCTAGGAACGAGGTAGGCGCAGTAGCAGGTGGTGGGCCCAAAAGTTACCTACTCTGATTCCATGTTAGAATAGTGACGAGGATGATGCATTAGGTGAATGGGGGAGGGTACAAGTAGAATGTCGAGAGAGATTCTGTACCCCCTAAGGCTAAACCCACTACAGCCTAGAGAAATGTAAACACATATGTTTTGACACAACATACAACCCAAGAGCAAGGGTCACAGGACCAGTCAGCAAGAACAACCAATGGTCACAAGACCAGTTCACAAGAACAAAACAACTCTGGGGGTGGATCTAAAGATCAAGAACAAGCAAGGGGCCACAAGGCCAGTCCACATGCAAGTATATACCAGATATAAGAGATGCAAGAGTACAAGACATGCACGACAAGCATCTCTACAAAAGCAAGGGGCCACAAGGCCTGTCCACAACCACAGATATAGAATATGTAGTGAGATGCAAGAGTACAAGACAATGCATCTCTACGCAAGCAAGTGAGGGCCTGTAGACACAAGGCCGAGCTAGGTGCAGAAACGCTGGTGGTCACAAGGCGCCAACGCCTTGGTGAAGATGTCTCAGAGACCACACAGACCACGCGGGCCTGGCCACGCTGCTGAAACTTGCGTAGAAGAAAGTAACGAAGCTGGATGTGCTTTGCCTTCCCAGCCAGTCGGGGCTCCTCGCACAACAGGATAGCAAACCTGTTGTCCGCGAACAAGACTAGGGGAGAGCGAGGCCGCTCACGAAGGTCGGTGAGGAGGAAAGACAGCCAGCGAAGCTCTTGGGCGGCCATGGCCGCAGCGTACACCTCTGCCTCACAGCTGGAACTGAGACTGACGACGCCCGAGTCGACCTCCACGAAACAGCTCCGATCCCAAGATTGAAGCAGTAACATGTCAGAGGTCCACTGGTGATCCCCGATTGATCCTAGGGAAGGGTTACAGGCTCGTTTTCCTGGGGGGTTATGGGCGCACTGACCTGCTACTTAACAAGCCCTTTTATCCCAATGGTCTAGTGGTTGGGATTCTGACATGGTATCAGAGTGAAGGTCTCGGGTTCGAATCCCAGTGTGTGCACTTCGGGCATCCCAGTGCGGAGGGGTGTCAGAGGTCCACTGGTGATCCCCGATTGATCCTAGGGAAGGGTTACAAGCTCGTTGTCCTGGGGGATTATGGGCGCACTGACCCGCTACTTAACAAGCCCTTTTATCCCAATGGTCTAGTGGTTGGGATTCTGACATAACCCTGTGTAGACCGCAGCAACTCAGCGTCGTCGGCCCACGACGAGTCGGAGTAACATGTAAGTGTAACTGACTGCTTCCCTCCAAGGACAAGTCTCATGCCTAATGTGCTCGCCACATACTTCGCCACCCGCTTAGCAGCGTACCAGTGGGAAGGTTGGTGTCTCCCAGGCGCAACAAAGCGCGCCAGGATGCTAAGAGGGTAAGCTAGGTCTGGGCGAGTGCAGGTCATCAAGTACATGAGGCAACCCACCAACTCAGGATATGGACCGCTGAACTCAAATGGCTCGTTCGAAGGTGGAGCCATGAGCCCATGATCCACACCAAGAGGGGTGAGCTGTACCTTGGAGAACGGGAAGCGGAACCGCGTGAGGATCTGCTCGACCATATGCGACTGCGCCAGCGTAATGGTGCGAGCTGCCCTGTCCCTGGTGATCTGCGGGCCAAGGTAGCGCGGCAACTCACCAAGGTCAGTGCAAGTGTGTCTCCTCTACATTTCCTCCTTCACGGAGGCCAGTGCTTGTCGGTCGCGAGTGGCAAAGACCAGGTCATCGACGTAAACAAGAACAAAGAACGGGGTCGAGCCACGGCGGACGAAGAGCGACAGGTCAGCAGACGACGGAAAGAAATCAAGCGCGGCAAGTGTTGTGCGAATTGTGTCGTGCCACTCACGGGGAGCCTGGCGCAGGCTGTAGACCGGTTGACGCAGCTTCCACTGGGTCCCAGAAGGGAAAGAGCCAGTGAAGCCAGGCGGGCGACGCAGCCAGATCTGCTCGTGCAGGCTCCCCTGAAGGAACGCTGTGGAGAAGTCCGAGTGTAACTCGTAGTCGCGCTGTGCTGCAATGTGCAGTAACACCTGAAGAGTGGTCATCTTCGGGGTGGGAGCGAAGGTCTGGAAGAAGTCTACCCCCTCACGCTGACTGAAGCCTCTCGCCACATAGCGCGCCTTGAACACCGGTGGTGATCTAGACGGCCGCTTCAACTTGTAGAGCCACATGCCACTGACGACGTTCATCCCAGGTGGTGGGACGGCGTCAACGTAGGTGCCTGTGGACCTATAAGATGCCATCTCTGCCTCCTCAGCTGCTATCCATTACGAGGCCCAAGGTCCCGAGACTGCCTCAGCGTGATTGCGAGGGATCGGGATGTCAAGAGCATCTACATCCCCCTCAAGGGCAAGCAGCATAACGTAGAGATGAGGAACAACGGCCGCAAGGAAACCAAGCTCGAACTGCCTGTCCTCCAGGACCTCCAGGGGAAAAACAGGGACACCCCCAGTGGATGGAGAACGAGCAGTGCCGCTCACCAAGTGGGAGGCGTAGTCAAGATGGTGGGACTAGGCAAAGCCAGCGACAGTGGTAACAAGAGCTGAGACAGACGACAGAGGGGCAGTCGGGTGAGTGACCAACGTGGACAGAACACGAGAGACGACAGGACGGGAGGCACGGAGGTAGTCGGACAACGGGTTGTGAAGCACGGTGAGGGACGACTCAGGAGGCTGTGGAAGGACCGGAGGAGGTGGAACACGAGAGCGGAGTACAAGGTGAAACGGGCCGTCAACATGGTAACGAGAACGACGAGGCTCTGGAGACACAGCACGAATGAGGGGAGAGCGACGAGTCCACTGGGACGAGGAAAGGGACTGAACGGGGGGAACAAGAGGTGATGGTAGGGGACCACAAACCAAGCGCGCAGGTGTTGGGTCCGGCAGGTCGTGCAGTCGCAGTCGCTGCCGCTCTGCCTCCTCTCGCGTGTGCTGCGACGGTACCTGCCCCTGTTGCTGCTCCTGTGGCTCCTCCTCTACCCTCTCCTGCTGCGGCTACAGCTGCACCCGCTACTACGACCGGGGCTCCTGCGCTACCCTCTCCTGCTGCGGTCGTGACTCTTCCACTCTCTCCTGCTGTGTCTGTAACTGCACCTGCTGCTGCGTGCGGGACTCCTGCTCTACCCTCTCGTGGTGCAGCCGTGACTCCTCCTCTACTCTCTCCTGCTGCGTGTTGGTGCAACCCTACGGTTTTGCACTCAGCTTATTTTCCGTGTGCGTGCATGCGTGTGTGCATGGAATGGTATGAGGGCATGGGATAATATATATTTCATGCTTATAATATTGTGTGAATGTTGAGTCATGACGTCGATTGTGTGTGTTGATTCAATAGCGATTCATCGCTAGTCGCATGTCTACGTCGTCGTTTGTGTGTCTCGCGCAGTTTCTATTTTGTCGTTTGTGTGTGTCGCACTGTTTCTATTTTGTCGTGTGTGGAATGTTCGGCGTGTCGCAAGTGTGTGCAGCAGACCCATCAAGAACTCAAGGATGAGTTTATGATGAAGAACCAGAGCCTTGGTTTCAAGATTCAAGTGATCACGAAGCCCGCGAAAAAAGGTACACCTCAAGATATTGAGAATAGTTGCATTACTTTGTGTAGTGTAACATTTCACTTGGTGTAGACCCTTGTGAAGGGTAGTTTCGAGACCCTTCATGGTTGGGGACAGTGTGGCACTGTTCCACATCATTCTACCTCGGCTCTTGGGGTTTGTAGGAGCTGGGAGTCATTCCCAACTCGTAACTCTTCCTAATTTGTGTTCTAAGACTATAGTGGCTGCCATAGTGCCGTTCGTTCAAACCGACGTTGTGTCGTCCATGCTTAATGAAATCGTGCAATCTAAATTGCATATTGTAGGCGACGTTAAGACGCTCTAGATCCAAGTTGAATCAGGTCATTTGCAGCTGTGACCAGAACGCTATGAACGTGTAAATCCGTTGTGTAGAGATCCGACAGTGCACTCTATCTTTCGTTTTAGGCACATTCAAGCCTATTGTGACTATAACACTGCGGCTGCAACTGCACCTGCTGTTGCAGTCGTGACTCCTCCTCTGCTCTCTCCTGTTGCTGCTGTGACTCCTCCTCTACTCTCTCCTGCTGCTGCTGTGACTCCTCCTCTACTCTCTCCTGCTGCTGCGACTGAGGCTGCTCCTGCTGCTTCTGCTGCTGCTCCTGCTGCTACTGTTGTGCCCTCTCAAACCTCTCACGCTCCTCCCTCTCCAACCGGAGGGGACACTGCTCATGGGTCAGGAAACGTACAGTGCGCAGTGTAGGCGCCAGAGTGCTAGTGCCTCCAACTCCAGCAACCCCAGAACCAGCACCTCCACCACCGACACCCTCGGGGCCTCTAGTACCTCCCGCAAGAACACCCCCAGGCTCCGCAGCAACCGGCCGCAGAGAAGAACAAGGAGGGAACTGCGGGACGGACGGGAAGCTAGGGGGTGACGCGGGGCGAGGCCGCCGTCTCGAGGCTGCCGTGTCCTCCACGGGAGTGACCTCCACGCCCACACCCCCTGCACCCCCAGAGCCGACACCACCAGCTCCTGCAGCCCCAGTACTCTCACCCTCCGCAACTGCACCTCCCGCACCCCCACACACGACAGGGACTGGACGCTGCGGGGGGGACAACTGCGGAGTGATGCGCGACACACCTGACGGGGCAGGACACGAGGGGGGAGGGGCTACCGGGGCGACTGGGGGGGGCTACGTGGTGAGGAACAGCGGGGGGGAGAATGTCTCGGAACCTCTGTGAGGGCGACTCGTGTAGTAACTAACTGACTCGTCGAAAGTAACGTCCTGGGAACTGAAGAACTAGTCGTAGAACAGGTCGTAGAACACCCAGCCAGAGGTGTCGAGTGGGAAACCAAGAAAGACGCAGACATTGGTGCACGCAGACAACTTCTTCGCACCAGGGGCGCAAACATGGGCCAGGGAACCCCAGACGCGGTAGTCAGCTGCTACACCTGGAGAACCTGTCCAAAGGGAGACCGGCGTCACCCGTGGCCGTGTGTCACTAGGCCACAGGTTCAGCTGGTGCGCGGCGTAGCGGACTGCCTGAGGCCACAGGAACTAGGGGGCACCGGCATGGCACATGAAGGTCCGGGCAACCTCCATGACAAGGCCGATGCGTCGCTCGGCTTCCCCGTTTTGCTGCGGCGAGGCTGGTAGCGTGTAAGACTGGACGATCCCCCGACCCTGACAGAACGTCTCCAGGTGAGCAGAAGAAAACTCACCACCACGGTCCGAGTACAGGCGGAGCCCACAAAGGGCCTGGGCGTCACCCCTCGCTAGTAGCCACGGCTCGAGGACGGTAGGCACGTGAGCCTTCCGTCGAAGAGGTAAAACCGTGGTGTAGCGGGAGTAGTCGTCCACCACAATCAAGAAGTAGCGCTCCTGACGTGGGCCAAGGACCGGGGAGGGGCCCCAGACGTCCAAGTGCAGTGTCTGGAAGGGAGCCGTGGTGGGGGGGAACGAGGAGGAGTGAGGGGCAGCGCGCTGCCGACCCTCGACGCAAGGAGTGCACGGCGGCGCAGGCGAGCGCAGGAGTGCACGGCAGCGCAGGCGAGCGAGCGAGCGACTCTGGGAGACTTGAGACCAGACGGTGACGTACCATCCTGCTGAGGCGTGGGAATAACGGGTGACCTAGACGGTGGTGCCAAAGGACCGACGGGTGGGTGAGTGACCGACAGTCGCACGACACAGCAGCTACCTGACCTGACCTGACCTGACCCAGTGTGGTGGGACCCAGTGTGTAACGAGTATAGACCAGAGCCCGGCTCCCTGTGGAAAGTGGCCAAAGGCACTCCAGTGGCACCGAGTTTGCAGGAGGCAACGGGCTCGTCCAGAGGGAAAGTGGTGACAACTCCGAGGTCGTGGAGGTGACTGACACCCACCAAGTTCCTAGAGAACGAGGGGGTGTATTAACCTGTGAGAAACCCAGAGGGAGCCGCCGGACACGGGAGAATGGTGGTGCTGTGGGCAACTACAGATCCCATGGAGGGGTCAGCCAAGGCGACAGTGACTGGAGTGTGCAGTGGTGTGAGGTCGGTGCAGTCGCGAAAGAAACAGCTGGACGCTCTAGAGTCTAGGGTGAACGAAAGCTGTGCAGTCGGTGAGGTCGCACCCGAGTCAGCTACGAAGATTGGGACTAGACTAGTGGTAGCTGCAGCTCCCACACTAAGAACATCTGAGGCGCCTACACTGGAAACTATACAAGCACCAAGACTGGAGGCACAAGTCTCAACCTCAGCTGAAGCTCCCACGTACCGGTGTGTGTAGTGGCCGGGTCCGACAGGGCCCCACGGTGGAGGCTGTCGCTGGCGCTGCTGCTATACCCGAAGCTGCTGCTGCTGCGGTGGCCACTGCTGCTGCTCCGGCCACAGGTGCTGCGGCCACGGCTGCTGCTGCAACCACTGCTGTCGCGGCCACTGTTGCTGCTGCGGCCACCGGTGCTGCTGCCACTAGTGATGTTGCGGCCACTGTCGTCACATCGAAATGGAACGTGATTACGGGGGTAGGGGCCAGTCGAGGCGGCAGTACTAGTGGTAGGACTACCTAAGCTGGTGCTAGCGCGACTGAAAGTGGCCTAAGCTGCTGCTGGTTCTGCTTGGGAACAGCCTAAGCTGCTGCTGATGCGCTGGGGTGGGGCAGCCTATGCTGCTGCTGGTGATACTGGTAGCAGTCTAGACTGCTGCTAGTGCGCTAGCGGCAGTGGAGGTTGCTGCAGGTGTCACTGGTGGCAGTCTAGGCTGCTGCTAGTGCTAATGGTGGCAGAATAAGCTGCTGCTAGTGCGCTGGGGGCAGCCTATGCTGCTGCTGGCCCTACTGGTGGCAGCCTAAGCTGCTACTGGTACGCTGGGGGCAGCCAATGCTGCTGCTGGTGCCACTGGTGGCAGTCTAGGCTGCTGCTGGCACGACTGGTGGTAGCCTAAGCTGCTGCTGGTGTGCTAGGGGCAGCCTATGCTGCTGCAGGTGCTACTGGTGGCAGTCTAGGCTGCTCCTGGCGCTACTGGTGCTACTGGTGGCAGCCTAAGCTGCTGCTGGTGCTCTAGGGGCAGCCTATGCTGCTGCTGGTGCTACTGGTGACAGTGTAGACTGCTTCTGGCGCTACTGGTGGCATTCTAGGCTGCGCTAGAGCGGTGGGGACCAATCTGATGTGGTGGAGTGCAGTTCTGGTAGGTCTAGAGGGGCAGCCTATGCTGCTGCTGGTGCTACTGGTGACAGTGTAGACTGCTTCTGGCGCTACTGGTGGCATTCTAGGCTGCGCTAGAGCGGTGGGGACCAATCTGATGTGGTGGAGTGCAGTTCTGGTAGGTCTAGAGTGGTGAAGGGCGGTTGAGAGAGGTGGGGAGTGGTATCTCACGGATGGGAGTGGTCTGGTGTAGTTGAATGCGTTCCAAACGGTGCTGGAGTGGTTGGGGGCGGTTGAAAGGGGTTGAGTGCGATTGGGGCGGCTGTTTAGGTTAACCGTCCGTAAGGTGTACATTTGGGCGGGCGGGACTGGCGGTAGCGGGCGGCAACGGGCGGCTAAGGGGTGGGGCGGTCGTTTCTGGGCGGGCGTACGGTTTGGCCACGGGGCCAGCTAAACGCAGGCCACGGGGCCGTCGAGCAAGGGCCTGAAATCGCGACGGGCTACGGGCGACGGGCGCAGTCAACGTGCGACGGGTGACGCACTACAAGGCGTGCGTTATCACATGGCGCGCGTTAGTACAAGGCACGCGTATGGTGGGCCCATGACTATCGAGAGAAATTTCGCCTAAGGAAAAATCGCCTAGGGAGAAATCAACTAGAGGAAAAATCGCCTAGGGGGGAACCTCGCTCTATACCATGTTACAATGTGAGAATGAATGATTCACAATGAACAAAACAGGAAAGATATATGCAAGGCTAACCCTAACCCTAGTACAATGGAATACACCTAGACTAGAACTAACATAACCATATAAATATAGTTTGACACGTATAGCCGAGTGGCCCGTACCCAGAGCTTGTGGGTTGCCTCATGTACCTGATGACGTGCACACGACCTGACCTCGCGTACCCTCTCAGCCTCCTGGCTCGCTATGTGGCTCCCGGTAGACACCAAAAGGTGCACTGGGATGTTGCGAAGAGGGTACTGTGTTACTTGTGCAGTACATCGGGCATGGGGCTCGTGCTTGGAGGACGGGGTTCAGTGGTACTCACAGGACACTCCGACGCTTCTTGGGCAGACGACCAGGCAACTCAGCGTTCGTCACAGGGTTACACCTTCAGTCTTGGCTCTGGTTCTGTCTCATGGAGGTCCACTCGTTCTTCTTCTGTGCTTGGTTCCAACTGTGAGGCCAAGATCTACGCTGGGGCCATGGCTGTACAGGAGCTACGCTGGCTGACCTACCTGCTGACCGACTTGGGGGAGCGGCCTCGTTCTCCTCCACTTGTGTACGTCAACAACAAGGCAATGCTTGCCTTGTGTCGCGAGCAGAGACTAGAGCACATAACGAAACACATTGCTCTTCGCTACTTCCTTGCACGTGAGCTGCAGCAGCATCGTCAGCTCCACCTTTCCTACGTGGCCTCGCGGGCCAACACTGCTGATGTGTTCACCAAGGCCCTTGGGTCTGGCGATCATCAGCGTTTCTGCACTGCTCTTGGGTTTGTGCCCACTCTGGCTCACCTGCTGCTTGCTTGACTTGCTCTTGCTGTACACTGATATATATTCTTATGTCAGAGGTCCACTGGTGATCCCCGATTGATCCTAGGGAAGGGTTACAGGCTCGTTGTCCTGGGGGGTCATGGGCGCACTGACCCGCTACTTAACAAGCCTTTTTATCCTAATCGTCTAGTGGTTGGGATTCTGACATGGTATCAGAGCAAAGGTCTCGGGTTCGAATCCCAGTGTGTGCACTTCGGGCATCCCAGTGCGGAGGGGTGTCAGAGGTCCACTGGTGATCCCCGATTGATCCTGGGGAAGGGTTACAAGCTCATTGTCCTGAGGGGTTATGGGCACACTGACCCGCTACTTTGTCATAATGTTCTAGTGCTTACTTTGTGTAAGCTATAGTGGGGTAGCCCACAAGGGGTACAACCCAATAAGGGTTAGTACTTGTACCAACTTTCTGCTCAATGCATTCATTCTCGTTCTGTAGTTTCAATATGGATTCAAAGCAAGTCCTTCCTTAGGACCGATTTTTTTTAGGGCCCACCATAGCGCTGCCCCACTAACTGCCCTACCTGGCGCGCCGCCCTACTTGCCCGTCGCGCCACCCTTTGCACCCCACTAAGGTGTGCAAGGCCTCAGCAGGCGCAGTACCAGGGAGAACAGACTCACTAGCACCTACCACAGTAGCCTCTATACCTGGGTTAGGCGGCACACAGAGGTAACAGTCACCCTCAGCACTAACAGACAAAGCATACATAGCAGCAAGGATAGCATCATAGTCTAGGTCACAGATAGCAACTCCAAACCTAAGCAGCTCTGCCCAGCGGGGGCGCTTGGCCTCCTCACCAAACTCTGCGCGCCAAGCGTCGTCGAGGCGGGAGAAGCAGCGGTGCTAAGTGTGAGGCTTCCCGCATGTCTGGCCAGCACGGTCACCCATGCGAATGACATACGGGTAGCTACCACTACCCCCAGACGCCCCACGCTGAGAAAACCACTCACAAAGCTGCTGGGGCGACGGGGTCTCGCTCCGACGCTGCTGCTGCTGCCTCTGGACACCGCGAGAACCTCCACGCTGAGTAGCTCCAGCCCGACCGCCACCACTCCCACTGCCGCCACTACCGCCACCCCCACCGCTGCCACCACCGCCGCCACCAAAGCCCCCACTCCCGCCACCACTCCCACTACCGCCACCACCTCCACTGCCCCCACCACCTCCATTGCTGCCCCCACCACCACCCCTGCTGCCACCGCCACCACCCCTTCCACCCTTGCCCTTGCTGCTGCGGCGCTTCCCACTAGCAGAAGCAGCCCCGACATCCTCAGCACCAAGGACTGTGAGAGAATTGAGGAATGAATGAACACTAGCAAACATTGGGATACATATAGCAAACCCTAACAGGGTTGTACTCACTACAAAGTACCCCACTACAGACTAGAGAAACATAATATTCTGACACACCCCCATAGTCAAGGTGGGGTATGATCAGCACAACAAGCAAAGCAAAGCAAGCTCAGGGTGGATCACAATGTCACCACACATTCTGAGCACAAGTACAAGAAGCAACAGTTTAAAGTTCACAAATGTAAACAAAACTAGAGGCTATCGCAGAGGGCAAGTGTGGAGGAGGAGGGACTATGAGAGGAGAGGAGGTAGTGGGCGGCAGCTGAAGCTGCTGGCACACGGCGCAACTGGAGCAACTGGCACACGGGCAACTGGAGCAACTGGCACACTGGCAACTGGAGCAACTGGCACACGGGCTACTGGAGTAACCGGTTCCGCGGCTAACTCTGAGCCGCAGGAGCAACGGACTCACGGGCGACTGGAGCAACTGGCTCACGGGCGACTGGCGCAACGGGCTCACGGGCGACTGGCGCAACGGTCTCACGGGCGACTCGAGCTGCAGGCTTCACGGCGGCCACCCCCCTACAACCTCCCCAAACTATCCCACCCCCCTTTCACACACCCCCTGCTGTACCTCTAGATTCACTCACACTCCACCCCCTAGCACCACTCCATCGGCTCCCACACACCCACCCCCCTCAGCGGCAGCTGCAGCAATGGGAGACGGAGGAGGAGGAGGAGCAAGTGAGGCCGCACACCCGCCACCCCCTACACGCCACCCCCAAACCCCAACACAGGGCAGGGCCGTAGATGGCGGGTAGGGAGGGTAAGGGGGGGGGGGGGGGGGGGCCAGGGCCGCAACAGGGCCGGGGCAGGGCAGCTGCAGGGCAGGGCGCCATGACGAAGACGGAGGGCCCCGCCCCAGGGCGCCGTGACGGGCGACAGAGGGGGGGGGGGGGGGGGGGGGGGGGGGGGGGGGGCAACGTGCGGCCCCCCAGGTCGCGGCCCCCCCCAGGTCGCCACGAAAGGCGACGGGAAAGGGGGGGGGGGCGGTGCGCGGGCCCCCGGTGCGCCGCGACAGGCATGAGGGGGGCGGGGCCGGGGCAGGGTCGGGGCATGGCCGGGGCAGGGCCGCGACAGGGCCGCGACAGGGTCGGGGCAGGGCCGCGACAGGTCCGGGACAGGGGCGGCGCCGGGCGACGGGGCAGGGCCGAGACGGGGGGCCCGCGACGTGGGGCCGCGACGGGGAGCCGCGACGGGGGGCCGCGACGGGGGGCCGCGACAGGGGGCCGCGACAGGGGGCCGCGACGAGGGGGGGCCGCGACGGGGGCCTGCGACGGGGGGCCGCGACGGGGCCGTTAAGGGGCCGCAAGGGGGGCCGCGACGGGGCCGTTAAGGGGTCGCAAAGGGGGCCGCGTAGGGGGCCGCAAAGGGCCGGCAGAGGGGCCGCGTAGGGGGCCGCAAAGGGCCGGCAGAGGGGCCGCGAAGGGCCGCGACGGGTCGCGAAAGGGGGCCGCGAAGGGCCGCGACGGGTCACTAAAGGGGGCCGCAAAGGGCCTTAAGAGGGGCCGCGAAGGGCCTTAAGAGGGGCCACTAAGGGCCGCGAAGGGGCAGCGACGGGCCACTAAAGGCCTCGAAGGGCAGGCGCGACGCGCGCCTCGGGCAGGTAAGGAAACAAAAAAAATAGTGGTGGGCCCTTAGGAAAAATTCGAACCAGCTCTATACCATGTGAGAGAATTGAGGAATGAATGAACACTAGCAAACATTGGGATACATATAGCAAACCCTAACAGGGTTGTACTCACTACAGAGTACCCCACTGCAGACTAGAGAAACATAATATTCTGACAAGGACATCAACAGCAGCAGCAGAGGCATAAAAGGGGGCAAGGGGGGAGGGGGAACACCCCTCAAAGAAGGGCGTGCGAGGAGTGCCACGAGTGGCACCTACAGCGACTACACTAGTCTCAGCTGCAAGGAGGTGCTGCTCGAGTAGGTCAACAGTAAGGGCTGTGGGGTCAATTGCGAGAAAGTGGTCCCTGACAGTGCGAAGAGAGTCAGGGAGGCGGGTGACTATAAAGTAGAGAGTGATGTACATCGGGGGCGGTTTCCTGTCAAGGAACTCTGCTGGGAGGGCAGTGCGGTAGCGAGCGTCGCTAGTGCGAAGGTGGGAAACCAGGTCCTCTACTGTGGCAAAGGCGGACAGCTCGGGAAACAGGTAGGGCAGTAGAAGATGGCCTAGAGCAGCAGTGGCAGGCGAGGAGTAATGGGCAACAACAGCGTCGTACAGTGCATGTGCTGTCCTGTGCTGTCCGAAGTGAGCGCATTCGGCTAACGGCAGGTGGTTGTGAATGGCTAAGCGAGCAGCAACGTCACAAGTAAGCCACTGTGAGCGAGTCGCACTGTCAGCTGTGGCAGGAGGGGCGGGAGCGGTGCCAGACGTGTGGTCAAACAACGAAACGCTGTCCCTAGAGTCGCTCAGTAGGTACAGTTGCAGGTCGTCGAGCCACATGTCAAACTGGATCGGTTGGCCCTCATGATCGAACGCGAGAACGCAGAGGGAAGCCATAGCGGCGCAGCACGCAGGGCGGGCAGAGGCCGGGCAGCGCAGGTTGCAAGAGGGGCGGCTCGAGGGCCTAAGGGCGGCGGGCGGGTCGTAAGGGGCGGCACGCGGGGCTGTAGGGGCTGCGAGAGGGCCACAGGGGGCGGCTAGCAGGGTAGCAGGGGCGGCTAGGGGGCCACCAGGAGCGGCGCGCGGGGCTGCAAGGGCGGGCGCGCGGGGCAGCAGGGTCAACGGGCGGGCCGGGGCCTAGGGGCGATGGGCGGGCCGGGCTAGGGTCGACGGGTGGGCCGGGCCTAGGGTTGACGGGCGGGCGCACGGGGCAGCAGGGTCGCCGGAGGGGGGGGGGGGGGGGGGGGGGGGGGCCTAGGGTCGACGAGGCGCGCCGGGGCCTAGGGTCGACGGGGCGGGCTGGGGCATAGGGTCGACGGGAGGGGCCGCGGCCTAGGGGCGACGGAGCGCGCCGGGGCCTAGGGTCGACGGGGTGGACCGGGGCCTAGGGTCGACGGGGCGCGTGGGGCCTAGGGTCGACGGGGCGGGCCGGGGCCTAGGGTCGACGGGAGGGGCCAGGGCCTAGGGTCAACGGGGTGGGCCGGGGCCTAGGGTCGACGGGGCACGTCGGGCCTAGGGTCGACGGGCAGACGCGCGGGGCAGCAGGGTCAACGGGCGGGCCGGGGCCTAGGGGCGACGGGCGGGCCGAGCTAGGGTCGACGGGCGGGCCGGGCCTAGGGTCGTCGGGTGGGCGCGCAGGGCAGCAGGGTCGCCGGGGGGGGGGCGGGCGGGGCCTAGGGTCGACGGGGCGGGCCGGGGCCTAGGGTCGACAGGGCGCGCCAGGGCCAAGGGTCCACGGGGCGGGCCGGGGCCTAGGGTCGACAGGAGGGGCCGGGGCCTAGGGTCGATTGGGCGCGCGGGGCCTAGGGTCGACGGGGCGGGCCGGGGCCTAGGGTCGACGGGGTGCGCGGGGCCTAGGGTCGACGAGCGGGCCGCAAGGGGCCTAGGGTCGACGAGCGGGCCGCAAGGGGCAGGCGCGAGGGGCTTAGGGTCGACGTGCAGGCCGCAAGAAGGCGGCGCGGGGGGCAGCAGGTGCGGCACGAGGGTCGCTAGGGGCGGCGCGTGAGCCAGCAGGGCGGCTAGTGGGGAAGCACTGTGGTGGGCCCAAAAAATCGGTCCTAACGAAGAAACTGCTCTGAAACCATGTCAAACTAACTGTTGGGCTGAGAAAAGCCCTTAGGATCTTTCAAGGCTAAGATCAGTGTTGAAGTAGAGATGTTGTAATTGCGGAAGCGTTAATATAAGAGTTGCTTGAACAACCTTGTACTGGTGTGTGAGAACAAGATAAGTTGATTAATAGCAGGGAAATACAAGGCTTTTATATGATTACAAAGGAATATGAAAGGTTCTACTTTTAACTGTTTTGCTGTTGCGGTTCGATACAGTGTGTGAGAATAATGAGGAATGAGATGAACTAGAAAGCAGGTGGGTACAAGTAGCAAACACAAAAGTGTTGTACCCTCTAAGAACTACCCCACTACAGCCTAAACAGACTATAGCATATATAAGTTTGACACACCCCCATAGGCAAAGTGGGGAAGAACAAGAGGTCACAAGACCAGTCAAGAAAGGCAAAGCAAGTTCTGGGTGGATTACAAAGTCACCACGCAGTCTGAGCACAAGCAAATGGCCACAAAGCCAGTTCACATGCAGAGTTATATAAAGGAGAACAAACAATACAGTGAACACAACCTAGCAAGTGTGAACATGCAGGTATATGTATAAAGAGTACAGTACAGGCAGAGTCAAGAAGAAAGCAAGTGAGGCACAGTAGGTACAAGGCCTAACACAGTACAGAAACGCTGATGATCACAAGGCTGAAGTGCCTTGGTGAAAACATCAGCAGTATTGGCCTGAGAGGCCACGTAAGCAAGACGAAGCTGGCCACGCTGCTGCAACTCTCGAGCAAGGAAGTAGCGCAAAGCAATGTGCTTCGTTCTGTGCTCCAGTCTGTGCTCCTGACACAAGGCCAGCATGGCCTTGTTGTCGACGTACAGAACTGGAGGAGAACGAGGCGCCTCTCCCAAGTTGGTCAGCAGGTAGGTGAGCCAGCGTAGCTCCTGTGCAGCCATGGCCCCAGCGTAGATCTCAGCCTCACAACTGGAGCTGAGAACAGAAGAAGAGCGGGTAGACCACCAAGAGACAGAACCAGAGCCAAGACTGAAGGTGTAACCCTGTGACGACCGCTGCGTAGCCAAGTCGTCAACCCAGGAGGCGTCAGCGTGACCAGTGAGGACAACTCGAGCCCGTCCTCCAAGCACGAGCCCCATGCCCGATGTACTGCACAAGTATCGCAACACCCTCTTCGCAGCATCCCAGTGCACCTTTCGGTGCCGCCCGGGAGCCACGTAGCGAGCCAGAAGGCTGAGAGGGTATGCGAGGTCAGGTCGTGTGCAAGTCATCAGGTACATGAGGCAGCCCACAAGCTCTGGATACGGGCCACTCGGCTCTACGGACTCGTCCGAAGGTGGAGCTGAGAGCGAGTGACCGGTAGGCAGAGGAGTGGACTGTGGCGAGGAGTACGTGAAGCCGAAGCGCTGAAGGACCTGCTGCACCATGTGTGACTGAGTCAAGGTAATGGTGCGCTGTGCTCTGTCCCGAGTGATCCGCAAGCCAAGATAGCTTGTCAGCTCACCCAGGTCTGTGCACGTGTGTCTCTTCTGCAGCTCGGACTTCACGTGGGCGAGTGCCTCAGTGTCAGCAGTAGCAAAGACGAGGTCGTCTACGTACATGAGAACGTAGAGCGACGGCAGAGTAGTGTCAGTGCGTAAGAACAGAGAAGGGTCAGAAGTGGAAGGAGCAAAACCAAGAGCAGCAAGAGTCGTCCTGAGTGTGTCGTGCCACTCACGAGGTGCCCGACGGAGACCGTAGACTGGCCGCTGGAGGCTCCACTGGGTACCAGCTGGAAACGACCCAGTGAAGCCAGGTGGGCGGCGCAGCCAGATCTCCTCGTGCAGGCTGCCCTGTAGGAAGGCTGTGCTGAAGTCAAGCGAGTGGAGCTCGTAGTCACGCTGAGCAGCTACGTGCAGCAGTACCCGAAGAGTGGTCATCTTCGGGGTAGGGGAGAATGTCTGGAAGAAGTCAACTCCCTGTCGCTGACTGAAGCCACGTGCAACGTAACGCGCCTTGAAGACAGGCGGAGAACCCGGCGGCCGCTTCACCCTGAAGATCCACATGCCACTGACGATGTTCGCCCCAGGTGGGGGAACCTCGTCGACGTAGGTGCCTGTGGACTTCCAGGAAGCCATCTCGGCGTCCATGGCTGCCTGCCACTAAGAGGAGTAGGGACCCTCTATCGCCTCTGCGTAAGAGCGCGGGGTCGGGATGTCTGGTGCATCCGGGTCTCCCTCAGGGGCAAGCAGCATGGACACGAGATGAGGTACAGAAGCTGCAAAGCACTCAAACTCCTCCTTTTTGTCCTCAAGAACGTCCGTGCCAAGAGCACACTCACCCCCGACGGACGGAGGACAGACAGACACAGACGCAGACTCAGCAACAAGACTAGCTGCGTAGTCTAGGCGACAGGCTGCAGCAAAGTCAACAAGCTCAGTAATATTAGCAGACGCAGCAGTGGACTCAAACAAAGGGTCAGTGACAGCAGTGGCCAGAAAACGCGTGACAGCTGGACTAGCAGCACGTAGGGAGTCAGACGCAGGGTCCGAACCGCGGGAAGAGAGGACGCAGGAGGAGACGGTAGAGGGACACGCTGCGGAGCAGTGGAAGGACGCAAAGTCATAGAGTGAGTGCCAGGGACAGGAGGAGGACGCGGACGCGAAACACGACCAGCGCGAACAAGACGGACAGGCGACGCAGAACGAGACTCAGGCGACACAGGACGAGACTCAGGCTCACGACGCTCCGTAAGACCTCTAGTCGGTCCAGAGTAAGGAGAAGGACCAGGCAGTGGAGAGGCTGGCTGGAACCGCGACTGGGACTGGACAGGCGGTGGACTCAGGAAAGGAGGAGGAGGACCAGGAGAAGGTGGGGAGCCAAGAACCTGCTGAAGAAGCAAAACGTAGTACAGCCGCGGCCGCGCAGTGCCTCCAGAAACAGCAGAGACAGAACCGGTACCCTCAGCCCCAGGGTCTCCCGTCCAAGCAGCACCTCCAGTAGCTCCAGCACCAGCAGCACCTCCAGCAGCTCCAGCACCAGCAGCAGCTCCAGCACCAGTAGCACCTCCAGCAGCTCCAGCACCAGCAGCACCGCCAGCAGCTCCAGCACCAGCAGCACCTCCAGCAGCCCCAGCACCAGCAGCACCTCCAGCAGCTCCAGCACCAGCAGCACCAGCAGCACCTCCAGCACCTCCAGCACCAGCAGCACCGCCAGCAGCTCCAGCACCAGCAGCACCTCCAGCAGCTCCAGCACCAGCAGCACCTCCAGCACCTCCAGCACCAGCAGCACCTCCAGCACCAGCAGCACCTCCAGCACCAACAGCACCTCCAGAAGCTCCAGCAGCACCTCCAGCACCAGCACCAGCAGCACCTCCAAAAGCCCCAGCAGCACCTCCAGTAGCTCCAGCAGCACCCTGACAGCGCCGAGAGTACCACTCACGAAGCTGCTGTGGAGAGAGAGGCTCCCGCCGCGGCGGGACACCTAGAGCACCTCGAGACTCAGCACGCGCAGGCTCAGCACCTCCAGACACAGTACCCTCAGGCTCCACACGCCCAGGCTCAGCATCCCCATGCTCAGCACGCCCAGACTCAGCACCCCCAGACTCAGCACCCCCAGTCCCCGCACCCGCAGGCTCAGCACCCCCAGACTCAGCACCTGAGTCGACAGCTACCTCAATCATCTCAGCAGGGTCTACCTGGGACACACCTGAGGGGGCAGGACCCTGGGGGGGGAGGGGGTCTACCGGAGGAGTACCTGGTGCCAGGAAGAGTGGCGGGGGGGGGGAGAGGCAGTGCGGTAGGGAAAGAGACGGTAGTACGACACCGACTCGTCAAACGTGACGTCCTAAGAGGACAGAACACGACGCGAGGTGGGGTGGTAGAACTGCCACCCTGGTGCGTCAGTAGGGAAGCCAAGGAAGACACAAGGAACGGCACGGGAGGACAGCTTGTCCGCTGTAGTATCGCGGACAAAAGCTCGAGATCCCCAGACACGGAACGCGGACGCATCGCCAACCTTCCCCGTCCACCGCAGAGTAGGTGTGGTCTCCGGCAAGGAGACACGAGGCTGAAGGTTGATCTGATGCGCAGCGTACTGAACCGCGAACGGCCACAGAAAATGGGGAGCAGCCGCATGGATCATGGACGTACGAGCGACGTCCATGACCATGCCAATGCGGCGCTCAGCAATCCCATTTTGCTGCGGGGAGGCCGGAAGCGTCAACGTCTGGCGGATGCCCTCCGAACGACAGAAGGCTCTCAGGAGGTCGGAGGAAAACTCCCCGCCTCTGTCTGAGTGCAGACGCAGAACAGGAAGGTCCGAGCCGAAACTCTCACTGAGCTGGCGACGAGCACCGCAGATCCAGTCGATCAACACCTCAGGGACCTCACCCTTGCTGCGCAAGGGGAAGACTGTGGTGTAACGCGAGTAGTCGTCAACGACCAGCAGGAAGTAGCGCTCGTGACCCTGTCCACGGACGCGGGCTGGGCCCCACACGTCCATGTGAAGAGTCTGCAGAGGAGCCTCAGTCGGAGAGAATGAGGAGGAGTGAGGAGCGGCGCGCTGTCGGCCCTCGACACAAGGAACACAGGTGGGGGCAAGCCCCGGAGGAAGGGGAGGGAGGGACCTGGGGAGTCCAGAGACAAGAGCACGGGAGGCCATACCTCGAAGACGAGGCAGGGAGGGGTGACCAAGGCGGTGGTGCCAAAGGAGAGTCTCGTGCGCCAGAGGACGACACGAGCAGGGGGCAGACGCAGGACTAGACCTGGACGCAGCAGCAAACACCTGACTAGACGCAGCTACCTGACCAGACGCAGGGACCGGAGGAGGCGCAGTAGTCAGTGTGTACAGACTCGACCCTGGCCGACGGGTGAACGTGGCCAGGTGGCGGCCCGTCCGAGAGCAAGTGCAGTGGGTCACACGCTGACCTCCAGGGGTGAACTGGTCAACCCACGCGTCCTGGAGGTCAGCTCCACTCACCAAGTTCATAGAGAACGAGGGGAGGTGGAGTCCCAACAGCAAGCCCGACGGGGCCGCAGGACACGGTAGAACCGTGGAGGAGTGTGCAAGGACTGGGCCCCCTGGGGGGTCAGCAAGGGAGACCGCAACAGGTCGACTGAGCGGCGTGAGCGTGGTGCTGTCTCTAAAGAAAGAGCGCGAAGCACCAGAGTCAAGTGTGAAAGTGTGCAAGGACTCAGTAGGTGCAGTACCAGAGAGAGTAGACGCACCAGCACCTGGAGTAGAAGACGCACCAGCACCTGGAGCAGCAGACGCACCAGCACCTGGAGCAGCAGACGCACTAGCACCTAGAGCAGCAGCCGCACTAACACCTAGAGCAGCAGCCGCAATGCCCGGGTCGGGCGGGACACTCAGGTAACAGTCACCCTCAGCACTATCAGCAAGAGCATACATGGCAGCAAGGATAGCATCAAAATCTAGATCAAAGATAGGCACATTCTGCAGAAGCAGATCATGCCAGCGAGGGAGCTCAACGGCGTCAGGAAACTGGGTACGCCAAGCGTCAGTCAAGCGACCGAAGCAGCGCTGCGTGGTGTGTGGGAGCCCACACACCTCCCCACTACGAGTGCCGGTGCGAAGAACGTAAGTGCAGGGACCTGCACTCCCAGACCTCCCACGCCCAGCGTACCACTCACGAAGCTGCTGAACCGACAGGGTCTCACGGGTGCGCAGCTGCTGCTAGCGCTGGCTGCCACCAAAGCCTCCACGCTGCGCTGCTGCACCTCGCCCAGCACCACCGCCTCCGCCACCTCCACCACCGCTGCCGCTGCCTCCACCACCTCCGCCACCGCCACCACGACCTCCACCGCCGCCACTGACGCCCCCACTCCCGGTACCACCCCCACCTACACCGCCACCTCCTCCACCGCCTCCACCTCCTCCACTGCTTCCCCCGCCTCCCCCTCCACCACCCTTGCTCCCCTTGCCCTTGCTGTTGCGGCGTCTCCCACAAGGGGCAGACGCAGCTCCGACCTCAGTGCCAACGAGGTCGACAGCAGCAGCAGAGGCAACAGAGGGGAGAAGGGGGACAGGGGAACACCCCTCAAAGAAGGGGGTGCGATGGTCGCCGCGAGAAGCACCTACAGCTAAGATACTCTTCTCAGCTGCAGCAAGGCGCTCCTCTAGCAGGTCGACAGTCAGCTCGGTGGGGCAAAGGGAGAGAAAGTGATCCCTGACTGAAGAGAGGGAGTCAGGGAGGCGGGTGACTAGGTAGTAAAGGATGATGTACATGGGGGGGGGGGTTCCTGGCACAGAACTCAGTGGGAAGGGCAGCGCGGTAGCGGGCGTCACTAGTGCGAAGGTGAGCAACTAGGTCAGCGACTGTGGCAAAGGCGGCAAGGTCAGGGAAAAGGTATGGCAGCATGAGGCGGCTGAGGGCAGCAGTGGCAGGGGAGGAGTAGCGTGCAACTACAGCGTCGTACAAAGACTGAGCAGTCTTGTACTGGCCAAAGTGTGCGCGCTCAGCAGGCGGCAGGTGACTACGAACAGCAAGACGAGCAACAGCGTCACGAGTGGTCCACTGCGAGCGAACAGTACTGTCAGCAGTGGCAGCAGGAGTAGTGGAAACACCAGACGTGTGATCGAAAAGGGATACCCCATCCCTAGAATCACACTGAAGAAAGAGCTGTAGGTCGTCAACCCACACGTCCCTCAGCGTCAAAGGTGAGAACTGTAGGACTAGCCATAGTAGCAGTAGGAGCAGTAGCAGTAGGGCAGTGCACGGCAGGGCGGCTCGGTAGGGTGGCGCGGCTCGGTTAAGCGGCGCGGCTCGGCTGGGCGGCGCGGCGCGGCTCAGCTGGGCGGCGCGGCGCGGCTCGGCTTACCAGAGACGGGTGCAGGGGCGGGCCGTAAATGCAGGGGCCGCGCCTGCAGGGTCCGGCAGGGGCGCGTCAGCAAGGGGCCGACAGGGGCTCGTCGGCAAGGGCCGGCAGGGGCGCGCCAGTAGGAGCGCGTCAGCAGGTGCCGGCAGAGACTCGTCAGCAGGGGCCGGCAGGGGCGCATCAGCAAGGGGCCGGCAGGGGCGCTCCAGAAGGGGCCGGCAGGGGCGCGCCAGCAGGGACCAGCAGGGGCTCGCCAGCAGGGGCCGGTACGGGCGCGCCAGTAGGGGCCGGCAGGGGCTACGGCAGTTGCTGAAGGGGTCGCGAAGGCCGCAATGGGGGGCCATGAAGGGCCGCGAAGGCCGCAATGGGGGGCCGTGAAGGGCCGCGAAGGGGCCGCAAGGGGCCGCGAAGGGCCGCGAAGGGCCTCGAAGGGGCCGCAAGGGGCCGCGAAGGGCCGTGAAGGGCCGCAAAGGGCCGCGAAGGGGCCGCGAAGGGCCAAGACGGGCCGCGAAGGGCCGCAAAGGGGGGGCCGCGAAGGGCCGCAACGGGCCGCGAAGGGCCGTAAGGGGCCTCGAAGGGCCGCAAAGGGGGGCCGTGAGGGGCACGATAAGAAGTGCCCTAAGGGCGGGCCGCTAAGGGCAGGGCACGCGGGGCGCGCCTCGGGCAGGTAAGGAAAAAAAAGATTCTTAGTGGTGGGCCCGAAAAAAAACGATTCCACTAGGGAACCTGCTCTATACCATGTGAGAATAATGAGAGGAATGAGATGAACTAGAAAGCAGGTGGGTACAAGTAGCAAACACAAAAGTGTTGTACCCTCTAAGAACTACCCCACTACAGCCTAAACAGACTATAGCATATATAAGTTTGACACAGTGCCGACTCGGGTAACTGCTCAGTAACGAGTCAGTTATGTGTCCTTGCTGACGCACTGTACTTTTTGTCAAGTCAAAGGGCAGCGACCTTTGACCTTCGCGTAACCTCCAGCGGTTGCTTTTGTTGACTCGTGTGTTTCTTCGCTATAGTCTGCTCCGTTTCGTATCGATACTTCGATACTTCAGAAGCGTTTAAATTACTTGTTTCCAACACTCCCCTTCGCTTCGAGAGTATCGCTGCTGATGACGTGTCCTTATCCAGTCAGCAGCATGCGGTACTCAAACTTCTGTTTTCCGAGTTTCTTGGTCAAGTAATCAGCTGCCATCTCGGATGTGGGACAGTAGGATAGCTCAAGTCTTCCCTTCTCGATTTCGTCTTTTACGAAGAAGTACCGAAGGGCGATGTGCTTCGTTCGATTCGCGAACCCGTTTTTGTTCGCTATGCGAATGGCCGATTGGTTGTCGCAGAAGAGAGAGAAGCTGGGTAACTGGGCCAATTTTGCTTCCTCCAGTAATTCGCGAAGATATAACCCTTCCTTGGTGGCTGAGCAGAGTGCGATATATTCTGCTTCTGCTGAGGAGAGAGCGATTAGCTCTTGCTTGTTCGACTGCCATGAGATAGGCCCGATAGGTTCGAGTCTGTAGACGTAGCCTGTTCGAGATCGTCTGTTGTCAGAGTCTCCAGCGTGATCTGCGTCGACGTAACCGATTAGCTTAGGTATCGTAGTTCCGGTCTTGTGGTAGGTTAGTCCGATCGTCGCAGTGCTGACGAGGTAGTGAAGTGCTCGGCCGAGTTCGATTTTTTTTTTTTTTTTTTTTTTTTTGGGCTTTAAGGAGATCCCCGACGGAAACCAACCCCCCGTAGGGAGAAAGTCGAGTTCGAGCACGTGCTCTGCTTCAGGCTTCTTGAGGTAGGTAGCGAGTTGGCTAGCTGAGTAGGATAGATCTGGTCGACAATTGATGGCTGCGAAGAGTAGGCAGCCTAACTTCCGTTGGTAGTCGCGGATGCCGGCAGGTTTGAGTAGAGCGGAGGCTTTTCGATTTCCGTCGGTGTAGCGGTATGTATCAGAGGACCACTGGTGATTCCCGATTGATCCTAGGGAAGGGTTACAGGCTCGTTGTCCTAGGGGGTTATGGGCGCACTGATCCGCTACTTAACAAGCCCTTTTATCCCAATGGTCTAGTGGTTGGGATTCTGACATGGTATCAGAGCGAAGGTCTCGGGTTCGAATCCCAGTGTGTGCACTTCGGACATCCCAGTGTGGGGGGGTGTCAGAGGTCCACTGGTGATTCCCGATTGATCCTAGGGAAGGGTTAAAGGCTCATTGTCCTGGGGGGTTATGGGCGCACTGACCCGCTACTTAACAAGCCCTTTTATCCCAATGGTCTAGTGGTTGGGATTCTGACAGTATGGCGTGGAGATGATGGTTGGAGTGAGTCCGAAACGTTTAGCAATAGTGTCCGTGTACTTTTCAGCGCTGAGGTAGATTGCACTGTCGCCGTCTTGGATGTTCAGTCCTAGGTACTATGTCACGGTAGTTGCGACGGTGAGAGTGAGATCCCGCTGCAGCTCCCCTTCAAACCATGTCGTTATGGCATCGGTGGAGCCTATGTAGAGGAGGTCGTCGACGTAGACAATGAGTAGAATGTAATCGGTACCCTTCGTCAGTCGATACATCCCTTGGTCGTGCGGTAGTTGAAGGAATCTGATGCGGATTAGGCGGGCGTGAAGGTGCTGCTGCCACAGTCTCAGGGCTTGCTTGATCCCGTACAGCGATTTCTTCAACTGACAGACTTGGTTTGGGCCTGCGTTGGACCCATGCGGGAGTTCGACGAAAATCTCAGCATCGACGGGGGCGTAGAGGGAGGCGTTGGCGACATCGATTTGCCGAAGCTTCTTCCGGTTCATGGCGGCTATCGCGAGGAGAATCCGTAGTGAGGTATGTCGGCTTACTGGGGCGAATGTTTCTGTGAATTCTCGCCCTTGCTCTTGATCGAAGCCACGCACAACCCAACGTGCTTTGAATTTGTCGATTGTTCCGTCGGCTTTTGTTTTCACGCGGAAAACCCATTTTCCCGTGAGGATGGTCTTGTTGCGTGCTACTCCGATAGGTACAGTACGACTTTCCAGGTGTTGCGTTCTTGCAGCGCCTTTAACTCTCTGTCCATGGCCTCGCGCCATTTTTCCCTGTGTTCCCCCCCCAGAGCCTGCTGAATGGTGGCAGGCTCCTTAGGTGGTGCTGCTCCGTGGACAGCGGTGACGAGTCCCAGTATCAGCAGGCCACTCTATGTGTAGCGGGGAAGATTTGTGTCCTCTGGATAAGCTGCTTCGTCTCCTGCTTCAGGGTCTGGTAAGAAATTCGGTCCTATGCGTTCGAAGATGTTGGTGTCGACCGGTTGGGGTGTAACGTAACTGGTGTCAGCAAAGTCGAAGTAAGTTTCGGCGTTGACACTTTTTCGAGGATTTTCGTCATCCATCGGGATGGGCACGGAGCAGTATGGGAGTGGTACTGCTTCCTCGGATGCGTTGTCCACGTTTTGCTCGTCCCAGTCAGCTTTGTCTGCTGCTGAAGCGAAGGCTCGGTTGCCACAGAAGCCGCCCGTGAGGTCTCGATTTGCTGCCAGGTTGTCCAGGTACGTTTGAAGTGTGAGTCGCTCGTAGAAGATGACATCACGTGCTGCTACTGTTTCCTTCGAGTGGACGTCAAAAAATTTCCATGCGTTGTAATGCTTTTCGATGCCCAGGTGTAGTCCCCACTGTGCGCATTGAGAAAATCTTCCGGCTCTTGTAGTGTGCGGGCGGTACTGTACCATGCACCCGAAAACTCGTAACATTTTTGTGTTGCCCAGTTTTCCTGTCCACAGCAGGTGCGGTGATGCGTTGTTCGGAAGTGATGACGATGAGAGCAAGTTGTGCAGCATGACAGCGTGGTCCATCGCCTCAGGCCACTGGTGATTGGGCAGTCGCATGCCACGCAACAGTTTGCGCATGGTGTTCTGGAGAGTTTTGTTCATCCGTTCTGCCACGCCTTGCTGTTGATTGGCGTAGGGAAGCGAGATGAGTCGCTTGATGCCTCGTTCTGCGAGGTACTGCTTGAACCTTTGGGACTGATATTCCCCTCCTCCGTCAGACTGGAAGCTTTTCAGCTTTGCTCCTGCTTCTCGTTCTGCCACAGGTAGCCAGGCGACAAAAGCTTCGAAGGCCATGTCGTGACTTGGGAGATTAAGATGCCAGACGTAACGGGTGGCGGCGTCGATGAAAGTAATCACGTAATTATATGCTCCTTGTCCTTGTTCGCGAGTATACAGGATGTCGCTGTATACTTTCTTGAGTGGTGCATAGGTTGGCGCGCTTGGATTGTGGTGAGAGACGAACGGTTGATGGGGTAAGTCGGCTTCGGAACAGGTAAAGCATGTTCCGCGGACTCCTTGGAGTTCTCTGCCGTCGGGTAGAAGGAGTGAATCTTTGTCAAGCACTGCTGCCTTGATTGTATTGTTTAACGTGGTGTTGCTTGGATGACCCAGTCTTTCGTGCCACAGGGATTCGGTTGCACGATGTCCGGGTGAGCGTCTGTACAGGTCGGAGTTGGAGTAAAAGCCCGCGGTGAAGTTGGGGCTTCTGTGGACTTCACGTGGAGTGGGAGCTAACTGCTGCGCAGGAGTCGGTGGAGTGTTGTCGATGAAGGTTGGTGCCGTCGAAGAGCTCGCGAGTGGTGCTGTAAGTGTTGCTGTTGTTGCCGATGTTGTCTCTGGTGCTGTCGATGTTGCTTCTTCTTGCCGGATTGTTGCTAATGCCCGTGTTCTTTCTGCTTCAGGTATGGTATGTGAATACCAGAATCCTCCAGGGCTGAAGTCGGGATCGAGGTCTGGTGGATGTGTCCAAGAAGCGAAGTTGACGATGGCGTCGCTGTCGGCGGTTCCTTGGTCCGGTACAAAATCAAGAACGAAGACGTTGTTCTTCAAGACTGCTCTGCCGATGTAGAGTCCTCCTTTACCGTGGAATAACTTGAACTCCTGAGTGGTGCTGTCTGCTTCAAGATGAATACCCTTCGCCATCAGTTGGCTGACGCTTAGTAGGTTGTAGCCAAGTCCTTCTGCAATCAAAACTTTAGACATTTGTAAGATGACGTTAGTTTCTCGAGACTGAAGTTGTACTATCCCTTGTCGTCGTGTGTGCAGGTTCTGGTTGTTGGCTACGGTGATGACAAATTCGCGTTGAAGTTGATGTTCTTGTTGAACGAAGCGACTCAAGGAGCACATGTGCTGTCCGCAGCAACTGTCCAAGAACCAAGTGTCTTGCCCGGACGGCTCGCTCTAGGCGATGGCTGCATACGTCGGATTGGGCTCCAGTGATTCGCGGCGAGGAGTCCTCTCATCGAGCTGTTCTTCTGGTGAGTAGTGGGGTGGTGATCCGGTGATGCAGGAGTTTGTCGTTCTTGTCATGCAGCTTACGATGTTTCTTGTTCCTTGTGCAGGTTGTGTTGTTGAAGATGTTGAAGGCTGCACTTGACTGGTGGGATGTGCCTGCGTAGAAGCTACTTGACTGCTTGAAGGCCGAAGTTGATGTTGCGGCGTTGTCGACTGCTGCTGATTCGGGCAGTGTGTGCGCGGATGTCCGGACGTCTTGCAAATATGACAGAACGGTGGGAAGTACTGTTGTACTTGTCGGTTGTTGTGTCGGTTGTTGTTGTACCGTCGTTGAGTGTGGAAGGCGAATTCTGGCGCTGACGCTTTCTTCTTGTGTCGTTCTTTGTGCAGGTCCATATCCTGCTGTTCAACGTGAATTTCGGTGCAGAGTGCTGCTTTGGAGATCTTCTCGTGAGCTCGAAGGAGTGCTCGAGTGGAGCGCCAATGAGGACCAAGGCCGGCGATGATGACTGTTACAAAGGCTTCTTCGGATATTGATCCTCCGCATCGAAGGAGTCTGTCGCGCAGTCCACGACAACGGCTAATATAAGCCATTCCCTTTTCGCCGGGTTTCATTTCCACTGTTGTCAACTCTGCCATGAGACGACTCTGGTTAACACTGTCTGTTGCTTGATACAGGCTCTTCATGTGGTCGTACGCCAGCTCAGCGGAGTTGCCGTATCCTCGATAAGACCGAATGTTCTGCTGCTCGTTTGGCGTTAAATTTCGAAGGAGTATCGTGTACGCCATCAGCGACTGATACGTATACTGCTGCTTGTCGTATTGTGTCCCATGTGCTGGATATGGCAGGGATCCGTCGAAGAATCCGAGAATTTGCGCGCCCTCCATCATCAGCTCAAATTCAAATGACCAGGTATAAAAGTCCTTTCCGTCGAAAAGCGTTGACGTTTGCAGTTTTAGAACGTGTGCAAATTGTGATTGCACCTGAAGCGCGTCCAGTGTCTTCTCTTGTCCAGGTAAAGACTGCGGTTGCGGCGCGAAACTGATGGAGCCGCGTTGAGGCTCGTACGGGGCAAAGGTGGGTTGCTGCTAATTTCCGCGCGCGTAGGATGAACCGTCAAGACTCATCGGTGTTGCTCTGTTGTTGTTGTCGCTGTTGTTTGATTGTGCAGGAGCTGCTTGCTGGTGTTGCTCGTAGAAGGACATGAAGGAGAAGAACTTCTCCATCATGTTTGGGTCGAAGCCTGCTGGTTGATTCCCGGGAGTTTCCGTTGACTCCGCAGCTGGTCTTGTTGCTGTGCCTTCTTCTGTCTGTAGGCCAGAGGCTGGAGGTGGAGTAGGGGTAGTGCCGAGAGATCCGTTAGAGGAGCTCCTCTCCTTCTGTGTTGCCATGTCTTGCGTTGTCGTAGGTATTTATGAAAATGAACTTGCCCTGTTTGCTCTCATACCATGTTGGGCTGAGAAAAGCTCTTAGGATCTTTCAAGGCTAAGATCAGTGTTGAAGTAGAGATGTTGTAATTGCGGAAGCGTTAATATGCTTGAACCACCTTGTACTGGTGTGTGAGAACAAGATAAGTTGATTAATAGCAGGGAAATACAAGGCTTTTATATGATTACAAAGGAATATGAAAGGTTCTACTTTTAACTGTTTTGCTGTTGCGGTTCGATACAGTGCCGACTCGGGTAACTGCTCAGTAACGAGTCAGTTATGTGTCCTTGCTGTCACACTGTACTTTTCGTCAAGTCAAAGGTCAGCGACCTTTGACCTTCGCGTAACCTCCAGCGGTTGCTTTTGTTGACTCGTGTGTTTCTTCGCTGTAGTCTGCTCCGTTTCGTGTCGATACTTCGATACTTCAGAAGCGTTTAAATTACTTGTTTCCAACACTAACGAACGAGAATGAATGAACTATGAAACAGTTGGGTACAAGTGCTAACCCTAATTGGGTTGTACCCCTTATGGGCTACCCCACTATAGCCTACACAAATGTAAGCACTACATCATTCTGACATAGCCCACAAGGGGTACAACCCAATTAGGGTTAGTACTTGTACCAACTTTCTGTTCAATGCATTCATTCTCGTTCAGTAGTTTCAACATACTTAACAAGCCCTTTTATCCCAATGGTTGTTTACTCTTGCTATGTTGTGATTAGTGTACTGCCTTGCAATTATAACCCTGCATATGAACTTGCCTTGTGGCCGCTTGCTTGTGCTCAGATTGTGTGGTGTCCTTGAGATCCACCCTGAGCTTTGCTTTGCTTTGTTCTCTTGCTTGACTGGTCGTGTGACCGTTCGTTGTGTTTGCTATCCCCCACTTTGCCTATGTTGGGCTGAGATAGCCCTTAGGATCTTTGCAGGACAGAATTCAAGGGTAGGATGATGTAATAGCGGAAGCGTTTTAAGTGAAGATTTGTGAACCACCTTGCGCTAGTATGTGAGGGCAAAGTTGATTGATTAAAACAGAGAGATACAAGCTTTTTATAAGGATACAGGGAATATGAAGAGATATGGTTAATAACCGTTTTACTGTTGCTGTTGCGGTTCGATACAGTGTCGACTCGGGCAACTGCTCAGTAGCGAGTCAGTTGTTTGTCCTTGCTGTCGGGCTGTATTTGTCAGGTCAAAGGTCGCTGACCTTTGACTTTCGCGTAACCTCCAGCAGTTGTTCAACCTCCGAGGGTTGACTCGCTGATATTTCGATATGATCTGCTTCGCTTCTGTCTTGGTGTTTCGACACGACAGAGGCGCTTAAATCAGTTGTTTCCAACAGCCTATGGGGGTGTGTCAAATTACATTTGTATGTGTAGGTTGTAGTGGGGTAGCCTATACTGAGTACAACATTTTAGGTCAAACCTAGTACTTGTACTCATCCTTGCTTGCTAGTCAATCATTCCTGCACAGTTGATTCTGACAAAGACGGGGCGGGCACTGCCGGGCAGAACGAGGAGGAGGAGGGGGAGGAGGAGGAGGATGTGGAACAGGACCTGGGCGACGATCAGGAGCTCGTGGGAGAGGAGGAGGAGGAGGAGGAGGAGGAGGAGGAGGAGGAGGAGGAGGAGGAGGAGGAGGAGGACAATCCATTCCTCTTGGACGATGAGGATGTGGAGGAGGTGTTTCACATTGACAAGCCCATGCACTAGATAGTGTAGAAACTTCCTGCATGCTGTATACTGCTGTGAAAAGCATAGTGCAAATTTTAAAGCAACACTGATTTCAAGTTGTGAACCCTGAAGCATCAGAGTAAGACCTTGTTGGACGCTCAGCAATCAGAGTAGCAAACTGTCAAACTTATATGATCTAGCCTGTGTAGGCTGTAGCGGGTTAGATACTAAGGGGTACACAATTCTAGGGTTTCACATTTGTATCACTTTCATTCCTTAGTCAATCCATTCTCTCGTTCTAAGTTTCTCATGGTATCGAGCAGGTTCCCTCGTGGGAACTGTTCCTAGGGCCCACCAAGATTTTTTTTTCCTACCCGGGGCGCGTGCCGCCCCTGCCCGAAGCGCGCCTAGTGTCCCGCCCCTCAGGCCCCGTCGCTGCCCTCTCTAGGCCCCGCGTGGCCCCTTAGCGGCCCCGTCGCCGCCCCTTACGGCCCCGCGACCGCCCCTTACGGCCCCGCGACCGCCCCTTACGGCCCCGTCGCCGCCCCTCACGGCCCCGCGACCGCCCCTTACGGCCCCGTCGCCGCCCCTCACGGCCCCGCGACCGCCCCTTACGGCCCCGTCGCCGCCCCTCACGGCCCCGCGACCGCCCCTTACGGCCCCGTCGCCGCCCCTCACGGCCCCGCGACCGCCCCTTACGGCCCCGTCGCCACCCCTCACGGCCCCGCGACCGCCCCTTACGGCCCCGTCGCCGCCCCTTAAGGCCCCGTCGCCGCCCCTTAAGGCCCCGTCGCCGCCCCTTACGGCCCCGTCGCCGCCCCTTTCGGCCTCGTCGCTGCCCTTCAGCGGCCCCATTGCCGCCCTTCCGCGGCCCCGTCGCCGCCCTTTCGCGGCCTCGTCGCCGCCCTTTCGCGGCCTCGTCGCCGCCCTTCAGCGGCCTCGTCGCCGCCCCTCAGCGGCCTCGTCGCCGCCCTTCAGCGGCCTCGTTGCCGCCCCTTGCGGCCCCGTCGCCGCCCTTCGCGGCCCTGCCGCCCTTCCTCGGCCCCTCAGCCGCCCTTCCCGGCCCCGTCGAGCAGCCGAGCCGCCGTCACCGCCGAGCCGCTGAGCCGCCCTTGCCGCTGTGCCGCCGAGCTGCCGAGCCGCCGAGCCGCCGAGCTGCCGAGCCGCCGAGCCCCCGAGCTGCCGAGCCGCCGAGCCGTCGAGCCGCCGAGCCGCCACGCCACCGCAGCCGAGACACCGCAGTCCCTGCCGTCGCGGCCCTGTCCCTGCCGGCCTGCCTCGGCCCGCCCCACCTGCCTGGTAAGAGCAGCGCCTCTGCCACTGCACTGCCCTACCCCGCTGCTCTCTCTGCCAGTCTATTGCTGTCATGGCCACCCCCAGTATTCTCACCTTTGACGCTGAGGGTCGGGCTGTTGACTTTGAGGTCTGGGTAGATGATCTGCAGCTTTTCCTACAGTGCGATAGGGCAGACGGTCTCTCTCTGTTTGACCTCACCTCTGGTGCCTCTCCTGCCCCTGCTGCTGATACTGACGCCACTGTTCGCTTACAGTGGGCCAAGCGCGATGCTGCTGCTCGCCTTGCTGTGCGCCGCCACTTACCGACCGCTGAGCGCGCGCATTTTTGTCAGTACAAGAGTGCTAAGACCTTGTACGACGCTGTCGTTGCACGCTACTCTTCCCCTGCCACTGCTGCCCTTAGCCGCCTCATACTGCCGTACCTCTTCCCTGACCTCGCCGCTTTTCCCACAGTCGCTGACCTCATTACGCACCTTCGCACTAGTGACATTCGCTACCGCGCTGCGCTTCCTGCTGAGTTCTGCGCCAAGAACCCCCCCCCCTATGTACATCACCCTCTACTACATAGTCACCCGGCTCCCTGACACCCTTCGCTCGGTCAGGGACCACTTCCTCTCTGTTTGCCCCACCACCCTCACCGTTGACCTCCTCGAGGAGCGCCTCCTAGCAGCAGAAAAGAGTATAGTCGCTGTAGGAGCCTCTCGTGGTGACCCTCGTACCCTTGTCTTTGAGGGGTGCTCCCCCTCCCCCCTCTTGCCCTCTGTTGCCTCTGCTGCTGCGGCCGACCTCTTTGGTCTTGAGTCCGTCGGCGCGGCGTCTGCCCCTAGCGGAAGACGCCGCTCAGGCAAGGGCAAGGGGGGCAAGGGCGCTGGAGGAGCTGGCGGGGGCGGTGGAGGCGGCGGTGGAGGCGGCGGAGGGGGTGGGGGTGGCGGTGGGAGTGGTGGCGGGAGTGGGGGCACTAGTGGCGGCAGTGGAGGCGGAGGAGGCGGCGGCGGTGGCGGTGCGAGCGGAGGTGGTGGAGGTGGAGGCGGTGGTGGAGGTAGCGGCGGCGGAGGTGGAGCTGGTCGGGGCGGCTCTTCGCAGAGGGTCGGCTCCAGTGGTGGTCAGCGCCAGCAGCAGCAGCAGCAGCGCACTCGTGAGACCCCTTCCCCCCAGCAGCTTCGTGAGTGGTACACTGCTCGTCAGCGGGGTTGGGGTGCTGGCCCCTGTACCTACGTTCTACGTACAGGCGACCGCACAAGTGAGCAGTGTGGGGGTCCGCACTCCACCCAGAGCTGCTTCGGCCGCCTGACGGACGCTTGGCGTCACCAGTTCCCCGGCGCTACTGAGATCCCTCGCTGGGGCGAGCTGTTTAGGGTGGGTGTTGCGATCTTTGATCTTGATTATGATGCTATTCTTGCTGCAATGCATGCTGTGACTATTAGTGATGAGAGTGACTGTTACCGGTGTTTTCCGCCTGACCCGGGCATTGAGGCTGCTGCTCTAGGTGCTGGTGAGACTGCTGCTCTAGGTGCTAGTGAGCCTGCTGCCCCAGGTGCTGGTGAGTCTGCGCTCTCAGGTACCGCGTCGGCTCCGGCCACCCACACCTTCACCCTTGACTCGGGTGCTTCCCGCTCCTTCTTTCGAGACCGCACCACGCTTACGCCGCTTAGTCGGCCAGTGGCAGTCTCCCTGGCAGACCCCTCTGGGGGTCCTGTCCTTGCCCACTTCTCCACTGTTCTACCGTGTCCGGCGGCCCCTTCTGGCACCCTGTCGGGTCTTTACCTCCCCTCGTTCTCTACGAACTTGGTGAGTGGTGCTGACCTCCAGGATGGAGGGGTTCACCAGTTCACTCCTGCGAGTCAGCGAGTGACCCACTGTACCTGTGCTCGGATGGGCCGTCACTTGGCCACGTTAACCCGTCAGCCGGGGTCGAGCCTGTACACACTGACTACTGAGTCTCCTCCGGTCACTGAGTCTGCTCAGGTAGCCGCGTCGGGTCAGGTGTTTGCTGCGGCGTCCAGGTCTGGTCCTGAGTCTGCCCCCTGCTCGTGTCGTCTCCTGTCTCACCAGACTCTCCTCTGGCACCACCGCCTTGGTCACCCCTCCCTGCCTCCTCTTCAAGGCATGGCCTCCCGTGTCCTTGTCTCTGGTCTCCCCCGGTCCCTCCCTCCCCTTCCTCCGGGGCCTGCCCCCACCTGCGTTCCCTGCATCGAGGGGCGGCAGCGCGCTGCTCCTCACTCCTCCAAGTTTCCTCCGACAGAGGCTTCGCTGCAGACGCTTCACATGGACGTGTGGGGCCCAGCCCGCGTCCGTGGACAGGGTCACGAGCGTTACTTCCTGCTGGTGGTTGACGACTACTCGCGTTACACCGCAGTCTTCCCCTTGCGCAGCAAGGGTGAGGTCACTGAGGTGTTGATCGCCTGGATCCGCGCAGCTCGTCTCCAGCTCAGAGAGAGTTTCGGCTCGGACTTTCCTATTCTGCGTCTGCACTCTGACAGAGGCGGAGAGTTCTCCTCTGACCTTCTGCGAGCCTTCTGTCGTGCATGAGGCATCCGCCAGACCTTCACGCTTCCGGACTCTCCGCAGCAAAATGGGATTGCTGAGCGCAGCATTGGCATGGTCATGGACGTCGCTCGTACGTCCATGGTCCATGCGGCTGCCCCCCATTTTCTGTGGCCGTTTGCGGTTCGGTACGCGGCGCATCAGATCAACCTTCAGCCCCGGGTCTCCATGCCGGAGACCTCCCCTGCTTTGCTGTGGACGGGGAAGGTTGGCGATGCGTCTGCGTTCCGTGTCTGGGGATCTCGGGCGTTTGTCCGCGACTTGTCGGCGGACAAGCTGTCCCCTCATGCTGTTCCCTGCGTCTTCCTTGGCTTCCCCCCTGACGCGCCGGGCTGGCAGTTCTACCACCCCACCTCGCGCTGTGTTCTGTCCTCCCAGGACGTCACCTTTGACGAGTCGGTTCCCTACTACCGTCTCTTCCCCTACCGCACTGCGTCCCTCCCCCCCCCGCCGCTCTTCCTTACGCCAGGTCCCCCTCCGGTAGACCCCCTCCCCCCTCAGGGTCCTTCCCCCTCAGGTGTGTCTCAGGTAGACGCAGTCGACCCTGTCGAGGTAGCTGTTGACTCTGGTGCTGCTAGGGGTGCTGAGCCTGCGGGTGCTGGGTCTGGGGGTGCTGAGCCTGGGGGTGCTGACTCTAGGGGTGCTGAGCCTGGGGGTGCTACACCTGGGGGTGCTACGCCTAGGGGTGCTGCGTCTGGGGGTGCGGAGTCTGAGGGTACTGGACCTGCTCGTGTGGCGTCTGGCGGTGCTGGGCCTGGAGGTTCTTCGGGTGCTTCGTCCCGGCGGGAGCTACTCTCTCCACAGGAGCTGCGTGAGTGGTTTGCCCGGCGCTGGAGGCGAGCTGCTGGAGCTGGAAGTGCTGCGGGTGCTGGAGGTTCTGCTGCTGCTGAGGGTGCTGGTGCCGCGGGTCCCGGAGGTGCTAGTAGTGGGAGTACTGGAGCTGCTGGGCCTGCGGGTGCTTCTCGTCCTGGAGCTGGTGGTGCTGCGGGCGTCGATGCTACTGAGGGTGCTGGAGCTGGACCCGCTGCGTCTTCTGGTGGTCCGGCTGGAGCTGGAGCTGCTGGGGGTGTTGGCGCTGAGGGTGCCTCTGGTGCTGGTGCCTCTGAGGGTACTGGAGTTGGCGCTGCTGGAGCTGGGGGTGCTGCTGGCGCTGGTGCTGTCGTTCGGGGTGCTGGTGCTGTCCCTTCTGGTGCTGGTGGTGCTGAGCGACCGCGGCCGTACTTCGTTCCGCTCCTTGAGCAGGTTCTTGGTCTTCCGCCCTCTGCTAGTCCGGCTCCTCCCTTAGAGTGTCCACCGCCTGTCCAGTCCGAGTCATAGTTACAGCCTACCTCTCCTCTGCCTGCTCCTTCTCCCTACACTGGTCCTACTGGAGGTCTTGCTGAGCGTCGTGAGCCTGCGTCTCGTCCTGCGTCGCCTGTCCGTGCTGCTCGCACTAGTAGTCGTGGTTCGCGTCAGCGTCCTCCCCCTGTCCCCGGCACGCACCGGATGTCTCTGCGTCCCTCCACTGCTCCGCTACGTGCCCCTTTGCCTTCTCCTCCTGAGTCCTCTCTTCATGTTCTTGCTGACCCGGAGTCGGACTCCCTTCGTTCTGCCAGTCCTGCTGTCACGCGTCTCCTTGCTACTGTCGTCACTGACCCTTCCTTTGAGTCCACTGCTGCGTCTGCCTTAGTTTCTGAGCTTGTCGACTTTGCTGCTCGCTGTCGCCTAGACTACGCTGCTAGTCTTGTCGCTGAGTCTGAGTCTGTCTGTCCTCCGTCCGTCGGGGGTGAGTGTGCCCTTGGCACGGACGTCCTTGAGGACAGGCAGGAGGAGTTCCAGTGCTTTGCTGCTGCTTCACCTCATCTCGTGTCCATGCTGCTTGCCCCTGAGGGAGACCCGGATGCACCAGACATCCCGACTCCGCGCTCTTACGCGGAGGCGATAGAGGGTCCCTACTCCTCTCAGTGGCAGGCAGCCATGGATGCAGAGATGGCTTCCTGGAAGTCCACAGGCACCTACATCGACGAGGTTCCCCCTCCTGGGGCGAACATCGTCAGTGGTATGTGGATTTTCAGGGTGAAGCGGCCGCCGGGTTCTCCGCCTGTCTTCAAGGCGCGCTACGTGGCTCGTGGCTTCAGTCAGCGGCAGGGAGTTGACTACTTTCAGACCTTCTCTCCCACCCCGAAGATGACCACTCTTCGGGTACTGCTGCACATAGCCGCTCACCGTGACTACGAGCTTCACTCTCTTGACTTCAGCACTGCTTTCTTGCAGGGCAGCCTGCACGAGGAGATCTGGCTGCGCCGCCCACCTGGCTTCACTGGGTCTTTTCCTCCTGGTACCCAGTGGAGCCTCCGGCGGCCAGTCTACGGTCTCCGCCAGGCACCTCGTGAGTGGCACGACACACTGAGGACTACACTTGCGGCTCTTGGGTTTGCTCCTTCTACTGCCGACCCGTCGCTGTTTCTGCGCACCGACACTTCTTTGCCGCCGTTCTACATCCTCGTGTACGTCGACGACTTGGTCTTTGCCACAGCTGACACTGCTGGACTCGCCCACGTGAAGTCCGAGCTGCAGAAGAGACAGACGTGCACAGACTTGGGTGAACTGCGCAGCTACCTTGGCTTGTAGATCACCCGGGACAGAGCACAGCGCACCATTACCCTGACTCAGTCACACATGGTGCAGCAGGTCCTTCAGCGCTTTGGCTTCACGTACTCCTCGCCTCAGGCCACTCCTCTGTCTACTCGCCACTCGCTCCCAGCTCTGCCTTTGGATGAGTCCGTAGAGTCGAGTGGCCCGTACCCAGAGCTTGTTGGCTGCCTCATGTACCTGATAACCTGCACTCGACCTGACCTTGCATACCCTCTTAGCATTCTGGCACGCTATGTTGCTCCTGGGAGACACAGACCAGAGCACATGGCTGCAGCGAAGAGGGTGTTGCGCTACTTGTGCAGTACGTCGGGCATGGGGCTTGTGCTTGGAGGGCGGAGTCCAGTGGTCCTCACTGGTCACGCAGACGCTTCTTGGGCTGACGACCAGGCTATGCAGCGGTCGTCACAGGGTTACACCTTCAGCCTTGGTTCCGGCTCTGTTTCGTGTTGGTCTACCCGCTCGTCTTCTGTTCTCGGCTCCAGTTGTGAGGCTGAGATCTACGCAGGGGCCATGGTTGCACAGGAGCTGCGCTGGCTCACCTACCTGCTGACTGACCTAGGAGAGCCGCCTCGTTCTCCTCCAGTTCTGTACGTAGACAACAAGGCTATGCTGGCCTTGTGTCGGGAGCACAGACTGGAGCACAGAACGAAGCACATCGCTCTTCGCTACTTCCTTGCTCGTGAGCTGCAGCAGCGAGGTCAGCTGCGCCTTGCTTACGTGGCCTCTGAGGCCAACACTGCTGATATCTTCACCAAGGCACTTGCGCCTTGTGACCATCAGCGCTTCTGTACTCTGTTAGGTCTTGTACCTACCTTGCCTCACTTGCTCTCTTCTTGACCTTGCTTGTACTGTTACATATATATATACCTGCTCTTGCTTGTTTAGCGTTATATATATGTGTGTAATCATGCATGTGAACTGGCCTTGTGGCCTTGAACTTGTGCTCAGAATGTGTGGTGACGTTGTGATCCACCCTGAGCTTGCTTTGCCTTGCTTTGCTTGACTGGTCTTGTGACCCCTTGTTCTCCCCCACTTTGCCTATGGGGGTGTGTCAAACTTATATGATCTAGCCTGTGTAGGTTGTAGCGGGTTAGATACTAAGGGGTACACAATTCTAGGGTTTCACATTTGTATCACTTTCATTCCTTAGTCAATCCATTCTCTCGTTCTAAGTTTCTCACAAACTTCGGGAAAATATGTACTCAGTGTACAGGGGGATTTTTTTTTGGGAAAATATGTCAATGGTAACTTACATGGGGCAGTATAACGCGTACGGTAACGATTTCAACGCGTTTGGTAACTCGCTTAACGCGTTTGGTAACTCGCTTAACACGTTTGGTAACTCGCTTAACGCGTATGGTAACTATACACTAGCAGTCCATCACGCTGAAGGTGTAACCCTGTTACGACCGCTGCGTAGCCAGGTCGTCCACCCAAGACGCGTCTGCGTGACCAGTGAGCACCACTGGACTCCGCCCTCCAAGCACTAGCCCCAAGCCCGAAGTACTGCACAAGTAGCGCAACACCCTCTTCGCTGCAGCCATGTGCTCTGGTCGGTGTCTCCCAGGAGCAACATAGCGCGCCAGAATGCTCAGAGGGTATGCTAGGTCAGGTCGAGTGCAGGTCATCAGGTACATGAGGCAGCCAACAAGCTCTGGGTACGGGCCACTCGGCTCTACGGACTCATCCGAAGGCAGAGCTGAGAGCGAGTGGCGAGTAGACAGAGGAGTGGCCTGAGGCGAGGAGTACGTGAAGTCGAAGCGCTGAAGGACCTGCTGCACCATGTGTGACTGAGTCAGGGTGATGGTGCGCCGTGCTCTGTCCCGGGTGATCTGCAAGCCAAGATAGCTGCGCAGTTCACCCAGGTCTGTGCACGTGTGTCTCTTCTGCAGCTCGGACTTCACGTGGGCGAGTCCAGCAGTGTCAGCTGTAGCAAACACCAAGTCGTCGACGTACACGAGGATGTAGAACGGCGGCAGTAAGGTGTCGGTGCGAAGAAACAGCGACGGGTCAGCAGTGGAAGGAGCAAACCCAAGAGCCGCAAGCGTAGTCCTCAGTGTGTCGTGCCACTCACGTGGCGCCTGGCGGAGACCGTAGACTGGCCGCCGGAGGCTCCACTGGGTACCAGGAGGAAACGACCCAGTGAAGCCAGGTGGGCGGCGCAGCCAGATCTCCTCGTGCAGACTGCCCTGTAGGAAAGCAGTGCTGAAGTCAAGGGAGTGAAGCTCGTAGTCACGCTGAGCAGCAACGTGCAGCAGAACCCGAAGAGTGGTCATCTTCGGGGTCGGGGAGAAGGTCTGAAAGTAGTCAACTCCCTGCCGCTGACTGAAGCCTCGAGCCACGTAACGCGCCTTGAAGACAGGCGGAGAACCCGGCGGCCGCTTCACCCTGAAAATCCACATGCCACTGACGATGTTCGCCCCAGGTGGGGGAACCTCGTCGACGTAGGTGCCTGTGGACTTCCAGGAAGCCATCTCTGCGTCCATGGCTGCCTGCCACTGAGAGGAGTAAGGACCCTCTATCGCCTCTGCGTAGGAGCGCGGGGTCGGGATGTCTGGTGCATCCAGGTCTCCCTCAGGGGCAAGCAGTGTGGACACGAGATGAGGTAACGCAGCAGCAAAACACTGGAACTCCTCCTGTCGGTCCTCAAGAACGTCCGTGCTAAGAGCACACTCACCCCCGACGGACGGAGGACAGACAGACGCAGACGCTGACTCAGCAACAAGACTAGCGGCGTAGTCTAGACGACAGTGAGCAGCGAAGTCGACAAGCTCGGTAACTAAGGCAGACGCAGCAGTGGACTCAAAGGAAGGGTCAGTGACAACAGTGGCTAGGAAACGCGTGACAGTAGGACTGGCAGCACGAAGGGAGTCAGACGCCGGATCAGCAAGAGCAGGAAGAGAGGACTCTGGAGGAGACGGCAAAGGGACACGCTGTGGCGCAGTGGAAGGACGCAGTGTCATCTGATGCGTACCCGGGACTGCAGGAGGACGCGGACGTGGAACACGACGACTAGTGCGAGCAGTGCGAACAGGCGACGCAGGACGCGACTCAGGCTCACGACGCTCAGCAAGACCTCCAGTAGGACCAGCGTAGGGAGAAGGAGCAGGCAGAGGGGAGACCAGCTGTAACTGTGACTCGGACTGGACAGGCGGAGGACACTCTAAGGAAGGAGCAGGACTAGGAGAAGGCGGAAGACCAAGAACCTGCTCAAGGAGCGGAACGAAGTACGGCCGCGGCCGCGCAGCACCTCCAGAACCAGCAGGGACAACACCAGTACCCCCAGCGTCAGCTCCAACTCCAGCAGCACCACCAGCTCCAGTACCTCCAGCAGCTCCAGCTCCAGCTCCAGCAGGACCACCAGCAGACACAGCCGCTCCGGCTCCAGTACCTCCAGTAGCACCCACTCCAGCAGCACGACCAGCTCCAGCTCCACCAGTAGCGCCAGCACCAGGAGCACCACCAGGCCCAGCAGCTCCAGTACCTCCAGTACGAGCACCTCCGGGACCCGTGGCTCCAGCACCCCCAGCAGAAGCAGAACCTCCAGTACCGGCTCCAGTAGCACCTCCAGCTCCAGAACCTCCAGCAGCAGCAGAACCCTCAGCTCCAGCAGCACGGCTCCAGCGGCGAGCAAACCACTCGCGCAGCTCCTGTGGAGAGGGAAGCTCCCGCCGGGACAAAGCACCCGAAGGACCGCCAAGTCCAGCACCGACAGGCTCCACACCCCCACTCCCAGCAGCCCCAGGCTCAGTGCCCCCAGAAGCAGCACCCCCAGGCCCCGCACGCTCAGGCTCAGCACCCCCAGACCCGGCACCCCCAGGCTCCGCACGCTCAGGCTCAGCACCCCCAGGCTCCGCACGCTCAGGCTCAGCACCCCCAGACCCAGCACCCCCAGACGCACCAGAGTCAGCAGCTACCTCGACAGGCTCGACTGCATCTACCTGGGACACACCTGAGGGGGCAGGACCCTGAGGGGGGAGGGGGTCTACCGGGGGGGGAACGGGAGCGAGGAAGAGCGGCGGGGGGGGGAGGGGGGCAGTGCGGTAGGGGAAGAGACGGTAGTACGGAACCGACTCGTCAAACGTGACGTCCTGGGAGGACAGAACACGACGCGAGGTGGGGTGGTAAAACTGCCAACCAGGCGCGTCAGGGGGAAAGCCGAGGAAGACGCAAGGAACAGTACGGGAGGACAGCTTGTCCGCAGACAAGTCTCGGACGAAAGCTCGAGATCCCCAGACACGGAACGCAGACGCATCACCAACCTTCCCCGTCCACCGCAGAGTAGGGGAGGTCTCTGGCAGGGAGACCCGGGGCTGAAGGTTGATCTGATGCGCCGCGTACTGAACCGCGAACGGCCACAGAAAATGGGGAGCAGCCGCATGGATCATGGACGTACGAGCGACATCCATGACCATGCCAATGCGGCGCTCAGCAATCCCATTTTGCTGTGGAGAGGCCGGAAGCGTGAACGTCTGGCGGATGCCCTCCGCACGACAGAAGGCTCGCAGAAGGTCGGAAAAAAACTCTCCGCCTCTGTCGGAGTGCAGACGCAGAACAGGAAAGTCCGAGCCGAAACGCTCTCTGAGCTGGAGACGAGCAACACGGATCCAGTCGATCAACACCTCAGTGACCTCACCCTTGCTGCGCAAGGGGAAGACAGTGGTGTAACGCGAGTAGTCGTCAACCACCAGCAGGAAGTAGCGCTCGTGACCCTGTCCACGGACGCGGGCTGGGCCCCACACGTCCATGTGAAGAGTCTGCAGCGGAGCCTCTGTCGGGGGAAACTCGGAGGAGTGAGGAGCGGCGCGCTGCCGCCCCTCGACGCAGGGAACGCAGGTAGGGGCAGGCCCCGGGGGAAGGGGAGGGAGGGACCGGGGGAGACCAGAGACAAGGACACGGGAGGCCATGCCTCGTTGACGAGGCAAGGAGGGGTGACCAAGGCGGTGGTGCCAGAGGAGGGTCTGGTGGGACAGGAGGCGACACGAGCAGGGGGCAGACTCAGGACCTGACCGGGACGCTGCAGCAAACACCTGACTCGACGCAGCTACCTGACCAGACGCAGCACCCGGGGCCGACTCTGTGGTCAGTGTGTACAGGCTCGACCCCGGTCGACGGGTAAACGTGGCCAAGTGGCGGCCCGTCTGAGCACACGTGCAGTGGGTCACTCGCTGACTCGCAGGAGTGAACTGGTCAACCCCGGCATCCTGAAGGTCAGCACCACTCACCAAGTTCGTGGAGAACGAGGGAAGGTAGAGACCAGACAGGGAGCCGGACGGGGCAGCCGGACACGGGAGGATAGTGGAGTAGCGAGCAAGAACAGGACCCCCTGAGGGGTCTGCAAGGGAGACCGCAACCGGCCGACTGAGCGGCGTAAGGGTGGTGCGGTCTCGAAAGAAGGAGCGGGAAGCACCCGAGTCGAGGGTGAAGGTGTGCAAGACCTGCGCCGACGCGGTACCTGAGAGAGCAGACTCACCAGCACCTAGAGCAGCAGACTCACTAGCACCTGGAGCAGCAGACTCACGAGCACCTAGAGCAGCAGCCTCAATACCAGGGTCAGGCGGAACACACACGTAACAGTCACCCTCAGCACTAATAGACACAGCATACATGGCAGCAAGAATAGCATCAAAGTCAAGATCAAAGATAGCTACCCCCGACCTGAGCAGATCTCCCCAACGAGGGATCTCAGTGGCGTCCGGGAACTGGGCACGCCAGGCGTCCGTCAGGCGACCGAAGCAGCGCTGGGTGGCGTGCAGGCCGCCACACTGCTCTCCAGGGCGGTCACCGGTGCGCAGGACGTAAGTACAGGGACCAGCACCCCCAGACCCCTGGCGCCCCGCGTACCACTCACGAAGCTGCTGGGGCGAAGGGGTCTCACGAGAGCGCTGCTGCTGCTGGGGTCCCCGCTGCACAGCTCCGCCTCTGCCAGCGCCACCGCTGCCGCCGCCGCCTCCGCCTCCTCCACCCCTCCCGCCACCGCCACCGCCGCCTCCACCTCCACCGCCGCCACCGAAGCCCCCACCTCTGCCACCACCCCCACCCCCCCCCCCCCTCCTCCGCCTCCACCGCCACTACCGCCGCCCCCACCACCTCCTCCAGCTCCCTTGCCCCGCTTGCCCTTGCTGAAGCGGCGCCTCTCACTAGGAGCAGACGCAGCGCTGACCGACTCGGTGCCAACAAGGTCGACAGCAGCAGCAGAGGCAACAGAGGGCAAAAGAGGAACGGGGGAGCACCCCTCAAAGAAAGGGGTACGGGGGTCACCACGAGAGGCGCCTACAGCGGTGATACTAGTCTCTGCTGCAAGGAGGCGCTCCTCGAGGAGGTCGACAGTGAGGGTGGTAGGGCAAAGAGAGAGGAAGTGGTCCCTGACCGAGCGGAGAGTGTCAGGGAGTCGAGTGACTAGGTAGTAGAGGGTGATGTACATGGGGGGAGGGTTCCGGGCGCAGGACTCAGCAGGAAGCGCAGCGCGGTAGCGAGTGTCACTAGTGCGGAGGTGCGTAATGAGGTCAGTGACTGTGGCAAAAGCAGCTAGGTCAGGGAACAGGTACGGTAGCATGAGGCGACTAAGCGCAGCAGTGGCAGGGGAGGAGTAGCGTGCAACTATTGCGTCGTACAGAGTCTTAGCACTCTTGTACTGACTAAAGTGCGCGCGCTCAGTAGACGGTAGGTGACTACGCACAGCAAGGTGGGCAGCAGCATCGCGCGTGAGCCACTGCGAGCGAACTGTACTGTCAGCATCAGCAGCAGGGGCAGTAGAGGCACCCGACGTAAGATCAAACAGGGAGAGACCATCCTTGCTATCGCACTGAAGGAAAAGCTGCAGATCATCTAGCCAGACATCAAAGTCAACCGCTCGGCCCTCAGCATCAAAGGTGAGAAGACTAGGACTAGCCATGCTAGGAGCAGCAGCAGACTAGCAGCAGCAGCAGTGCAACTGAGCGAGGCAGGACAGTGCGACTCGGCAGGGCAATTAGCAAGGCAGTGCGGCTTGGCCGCGAGGCTCGGCCCGGCTAGGCTCTTACCAGGGGCGGAACGACAGGTCCGGGACTGGGTCGGGGCCGTGACAGGGCCGGGACAGGGTCGGTGCCGAGCAGGGTCCTGGACGGGGCAGAAACGGGGCCGGGACAGGGTCGGGGCCGGGGCAGGTCCGGGACAGGGTCGGGGCCGAGCAGGGTCCGGGACAGGGCAGCAACGGGGCCGGGACAGGGTCGGGGCCGGGGCAGGTCCGGGACGGGGTCGGGGCCGGGGCAGGTCCGGGACGGGGCCGAGGTAGGGCTGGGACAGGGTCGGGGCCGGGGCCAAGGCAGGTCCGGGACGGAGGCTCTTTTAGGGGCGGCGTAGGGGCCGCGTAGGGGCGGCGGAGGGGCCGCGTAGGTGCCGCGTCAGGGACGGGGCCGGGCCGGGCCGCGTAGGGGCGGCGTAGGGGCCGCGTCAGGGGTGGCGTAGGGGCCGCGTCAGGGGCCGCATCAGGGGCCGCGTAGGGGCCGCATCAGGGGCCGCGTAGGGGCCGCGTAGGGGCCGCGTCAGGGGCCGCGTTAGGGGCCGCGTAGGGGCCGCGTCAGGGGCCGCGGAGAGGCCGCGTCAGGGACGGGGCTGGGTCGGGCCGCGGCAGGGGTGGCGTAGGGGCCGCGTAGGGGCCGCGTCAGGGGCCGCGTAAGGGCCGCGTCAGGGGCCGCGTAGGGGCCGCGTCAGGGGCCGCGTAGGGGCCGCGTCAGGGGCCGCGTAAGGGCCGCGTCAGGGGCCGCGTAGGGGCCGCGTAGGGGCCGCGGCAAGGGCCGCGTAGGGGCCGCGTCAGGGGCCGCGTAGGGGCCGCGTCAGGGGCCGCGTAGGGGCCGCGTCAGGGGCCGCGTAGGGGCCGCGTCAGGGACGGGTAGGGGGCGCGCGCTAGGGGCCGCGTAAGGGCCGCGTAGTGGCCGGGTAGGGGCGCGCTAGGGGCCGTGTAGGGGCCGCGTAGGGGCGCGCTAGGCGACAGAGGGGCCACGTAGGGGCCGCGAAAAAAAAAAATTAGGGCAGGGCGTCGGGCAGCTAAAAAAAAAATGGTGGGCCCTTAGGAAGGAACGGTCCCATGTGGGAACCCGCTCTATACCATGTGAGAATGAACAGCAGGGATGAATTGAACTAGGAAGTGTGAGATACAAATATGAAAGCTGTACCCCTTAGTGTCTACCCCACTACAGCCTACATAGGCTAAGGCATATATATCTGACAAATGGTAACTACATGAAACTCACGCCGAAAGGATCCAGAAATTGAGGAATTTATCGAGTTTGAAAGCCTTTACGCACAGTTTTATCTTTTTTGAACAAGTTCCGCCGCGACTTTGAAGGATCCTGTTTAGTCTAATACCACGGACCAAGAAGTTTCAAAGTTTATATATAGTTACCATTCGCGTGATGGGCTGCTAGTGTATAGTTACCATACGCGTTAAGCGAGTTACCAAACGTGTTAAGCGAGTTACCAAACGCGTTAAGCGAGTTACCAAACGCGTTGAAATCGTTACCGTACGCGTTATACTGCCCCATGTTGTCAAATGATAGTAGGCAAAGTTTAGGTTAAGGGCCTAGACTTAGAAGCCTAGGCCATGGGAGTCGAGGTGGTTGTGCCAAGTCGAGAGGGTCGAGAGAGGAGAATGAATGACTTCACTATAGGTTTGCAACAACATATAGCAAAATGAACAAAGAAGGTGCACCACCTAACAAAGTTTATAATAACTACACTAACTACAGCTACAGGCAGTTACAAATATATTCTAACACTCCCCCATAACTGCCAGAAGCAGGAGTCTGTGCAGCGATACAACCTGGATGGGTACACCACGAACTGAGAAAACAGCAACAGCAGGCAACAGGCAAGGTTACAAAGCAGGTACAGCAGCAAAGGGGGGGCAGGCACTCCTGCCACCCCTTTACTCTCCTCCCCCCCCCCCCCCCCACCTCAGAGGGACGGGGGCTGGATGTCTCACACCCGCCACCCCAATGCCACTCCCCTGGCTCCCCCACACCCTCACACCCTCCCCCCAGCGGCAGCTGCAGCAGTGGGAACGAAAGGAGGAGGAGGGGAAGGGACCATACCACCCATCACCCCCATACCCGCCACCTCCATACCCTCCCCCCCACGGCTGCACGCGCAGCAAGAAGAAGAAGGAGGAGGGGGGGGGGGGGGGGGTGGCGGGGAAGAAGCCGCCCCACAGCCACAGAGGGGTGGCGCACAGGGAAGGGCAGGGGCGGCTGCACCGAGGGCAGGCGCGGGTAGGGTAGGGGCGGCTGCACCGAGTGCAGGCGCATGTGAGGCACGGGCGGCTGCACCGAGTGCAGGCGCTGGTGATGAAGAGGCGCCGTCGCGGGCGCCAGGGGCGGGTCCGCAGCGGCCCAGGGCACCGTCGCGGGCGCCAGGGGCGGGTCCGCGGCGGCTCAGGCCACCGTCACGGGCGCCAGGGGCGGGTCCGCGGCGGCGCAAGGCACCGTCGCGGGCGCCAGGGGCGGGTCCACGGCGGCTCAGGACACCGTCGCGGGCGCCAGGGGCGGGTCCGCGGCGGCTCAAGGCACCGTCGCGGGCACCAGGGGCGGGTCCGCGGCGGCTCAGGGCACCGTCGCGCGCCACGGGGCGCACGACGGGCAGGCAGGCAGGCAGGCAGACGCCGCGCGCCCGGGGCGCACGGCGGGCAGAAAACCGCCGTGCGCCCCGAGCACACGGCGGTCAGAAAATCGCCGCGCGCCCTAGGCGCGCGGCAGGACGACATGTAGCGGAAACAAAATGGTGGGCCCGTTAAGGAAGGCAGCAGGAAGGTTCCTGCTCTGAATACCATGTCAAATGATAGTAGGCAAAGTTTAGGTTAAGGGCCTAGACTTAGAAGCCTAGGCCATGGGAGTCGAGGTGGTTGTGCCAAGTCGAGAGGGTCGAGAGAGGAGAATGAATGACTTCACTATAGGTTTGCAACAACATATAGCAAAATGAACAAAGAAGGTGCACCACCTAACAAAGTTTATAATAACTACACTAACTACAGCTACAGGCAGTTACAGATATATTCTAACACATGTAAGTTACCATTGACATATTTTCCCCTTTTTTTTATAGGATTCAGGGAGGCCTAATTTGAAACATCAGCCCTGCTAGGGTCCAAGCACACGTACGAACTGTAGCCAGGGCTCCCGATTGTCAGAACGTCGAGAATGAGGGTGTAGCAAATTTGCGTTGTGAAATCAGCATTACCGTGTTCTGTACAGAACTGGTTTTGATGAGAATCGGTGCTGCCACAAGTACCCCCTCATCGATTCTGGGAGAGAATTGCTCCAGTGCCTTGTTTGGTGATTCGCTCTTGCCCACGTGTCCCCGAATTGCTCGAGTGGCCATCCAATTCCGTGATAATTGCTCGAGTGGCCATGCCAGGGCATTTTCGAGGTGTTTTTTTTCCCTGGCACATAACCCTACAAGGGTTCATACCCCCGAAATTCCTCGTTCGCACAACAGTAGATGCGCGGTCATTTTCGGCCCAATGCGCGACCAATGAGCGCGCGGGCAATTACATCAGCGATCATAAACTGCAACGCCAGAGCATAAATGCACGAACATATTATTGACCGCGCACGATTGGTCGATAATATGCTTCTTGCCCTTTTTGGCAATGCGCGTCCAATCACGCACGGTCATATAATTCACGACCATATATTTAGGCGATAAAGGGTCGCCCAACAACCAATATGAGCGCGCATATACTACCATTAGTTCTATTATATTTTCGGTCCACATAAAACCATGTATATCAAATGCCATAAATATGTTCTCTGCTATTAATTTAAGCCCATCATAACCGTGGTGGTAGCATATTATGCTGGGCTTGCTGCCGAACATATTATTTCTGCAACCATATTACCGGCAATACAATATTATGGACCACGGTATGATGTGCTTAATATTATGATAGGCCACGATACAATATTATTTCTAGTACGACGGGCTTAAATTAATAGCAGAGAATATATGTATGGCATTTGATATGCATGGTTTTATATGAACCGGACATATGATAGAACTAATGGTAGTATATGCGCGCTCATATTGGTTGTTGGGCGAAGCTTTATCGCCTAAATATATGGTCGTGCATGATTGGACGCGCATTGCCAAAAAGGGCAAGAAACATATTATCGACCAATCGTGCGTGGTCAATAATATGTTCGTGCATTTATGCTCTGGCGTTGCAGTTTATGATCGCTGATGTAATTGCCCGCGCGCTCATTGGTCGCGCATTGGGCCGAAAATGACCGCGCATCTACTGTTGTGCGAACGAGGAATTTCGTGGGTACGAACCCTTGTAGGGTTATGTGCCAGGGAAAAAAAACACATCGAAAATGCCCTGGCATGGCCACTCGAGCAATTATCACTGAATTGGATGGCCACTCGAGCAATTCGGGGACACGCGGGCAAGAGCGAATCACCAAACAAGGCACTGGAGCAATTCTCTCCGATTCTGGCCTAGGGTTGCCCATCTTCTCTGGGATCATCATCGCCTGTTGGTGATTTGTCATTGCGCATTCCTGAAATCTCCTCCACCCTGCTTGCACATGTCACCTCGTCCCATTCCCAGTCATCACCTGTGCTCTTGCAACCACTGCGTAGGCTGTCGTTTCAATATTTGACCCTCCGTCCTCACACCTCGGACCTCGTTGCGCCGCGACGATGTCGCAAGCAGGATCCGCAGCAGCCGCAGGAGTCGCAGGCGACGAACAGGACGCGGGCACAGCGCCGATCCCCGCGGGAGACCCCCCCGCCGCTTCCGCGGGAGTCAACCCTGACGCTTCCGCATCACTCGATCCAGCCAATCGCGGCAAGCAAGCGTCGACAGAACTGCGGGATCCGGTAGAAGCAGACTCGCTAGAAGCAGCAGCGAAGCCTGGAGATGTAGGGATTCGACATCCCATTGTCCCGTGCGGGGGTCTCAAATCTGCCGCACATTCCATCCCCGAAGCAGACATCCCCGTTATAAGCAGCATCGGAAGCACGTTCGGCGCTTTCACCGCCGGCTCCGTTCCTCAGGACGGGCTCTTCTTACCGACCCTACCGCAGGTTCGGGTGGATTTCCCGCCGGGCCACCTGGTTCGGACGACGAGCCAAGACAGCAGCGTGGCGGCCACGCTCGGCAGCCCGACGGGAAGCATAATGTCGCTGGATCAATTCTCGACGTGCTCGTCGATTCCGCCTTATCACATGTCGCCCGCGCCTTCCTTCACCTCTGACCAGCCTATGGCGGACTTAGCGGGATCAGGCCTCGTTACAAGCAGACTCGGTATATCGAGCAAGGCGTTGTTTTCCAGCCCCGGGGAGAAGCCAGCAGGGGGGCAGTCGGTGGGCGTGGCGGAGCGGGAAGCAGGGGGGAGCAGGTTCGGCGGGGCAGGCGCAAGCTACCCCGCTCCCGCCACCGTTCAGACGCTCGTCGTGGTTCGGCACGCCGAGCCTATCGACGAGCAGGACGACGGCTGGGCGGCAGGCTCGGACCGACCCTGGGACCCGCCGCTGTCCGCGCGAGGCGCCAAGGCGGCGGAGGAGGTCGGGCAGGCGCTCAGAGCGCGCGGCTTCGGCGCGGCAAGGAGCAGCGCGCGGGGGGGCGGCGTGGGGAAGGCTGGCGACGAGGGGAAGGCAGCGGTGGATGGTCAGCAGGCAAAGGGGCAGCAGGAGGGCGCGAGGGAGGGCGAGAGTGGGGCCGAGGGCGAGGGTTCGGGGTCGGGAGCTGTGGTGCGGGTGGTGGTGTCGCCGTTCCGCCGGTGTGTGCAGACGGCCGTTCACATCGTGGCGGGGCTGCTGGGCGCGCGCACGGGGGAAGGTGCGGAGGGGGAGAAGGGGACGGGGGAAGGGGAAGGGGGGAAGGCGGGCAGCGGAGGCGAGGGGGCAGTGACAGGTGGAACGGCGGAGGGACTGGCGCAATTTCCGCCTTGGGGCGTCGCTGTCACGGTGAGGCGCTGAGCCATCTCCCTCCTGCATTCCTCCCCCCTTTCCCCCCCGTCCCCCATCGCCTCGTCCCTCTCTTCCATTCTCTCGCTTTTCCCTTCTCTCTCCTCTGTTGTGTCCTCTAACTCTCCATATTTCTCTCATTGCTCCTCTTCCTTCCTGCCTCCCTGCGCCCCTACTCCTGCCATAACAACCACTCTCCTCGCTTTACATGCTCCATCTCCCTCCTTCGTCCTCCTCTTTCCTTTTCCATCTCACCCCCCTCCTCGCTTCTCCATGCTCCTTCAATTTAGTGTTCTTTCGACCTGCGTAGCACACATTTCCTCCCCTCCCTTCCCCTCCCTTCTCTCCCCTCCCTTCCCCTCCCTTCTCTCCCCTCCCTTCCCCTCCCCTCCCCTCCCGTCCCATTCCCCCCTCCCCCCCTCCATTCCCTTCGCCCGTCCGCCCTCAGGTGTCATTCAGCCCCGCCCTGGCAGAAGTGATCAACACGCGAGCCCTGCGGGGGTCAACGCCCAACACAGGTTCCCTTCCCCTCCACCCTTCCCCCCTTTCCATTCCACCCTTCCCCCCTTTCCCCTCCACCCTTCCCCCCTTTCCCCTCCACCCTTCCCCCCTTTCCCCTCCACCCTTCCCCCCTTTCCCCTCCACCCTTCCCCCCTTTCCCCTCCACCCTTCCCCCCTTTCCCCTCCACCCTTCCCCCCTTTCCCCTCCACCCTTTCCCCCTTTCCCCTCCACCCTTCCCCCCTTTCCCCTCCACCCTTCCCCCCTTTCCCCTCCACCCTTCCCCCCTTTCCCCTTCACCCTTCCCCCCTTTCCCCTTCACCCTTCCCCCCTTTCTCCTGTCCCTCCAGGTGTCATTCAGCCGCGCCCTGGCTGAAGCGAGCTTGTGTATGCACAGTCTCACCTGCTCCCTGCTGCCTGCTCCCTGCTCCCCCCAGCTGCCATTCGCCTTTGCCCAACGCACATTTTCCTCTCCTCTTGGTCCGCTCCCAGGTGTCATTCAGCCCCGCCCTGGCTGAGGTTGTGGCGGCTGCTGTGCACGCTTTGAATGTCCTTCAGCCCCGCCCCGCCCAACACAGGTTCCCTCCCCCTCCACCCTTCCCCCCCTTTCCCCCTCCTTCCCCTCCACCCTTCCCCCCCTTCCCCCCCCCTCTCTTCCCCTCCGCCCTTCCCCTTTTTCCCATGTCCCCGCAGGTATCCTTCAGCCCCGCCCTGGCGGAGGTGATGAACACGCGTGCCCTGCGGCGGTGCACAGAGGAGCGCCCACCAGCAGCGTCCATTCCACACAGCAGCATGGCGGAGCATGCAGGGCTGGCGGCAGCGGTGGAGGCGGCAGCAGCAGAGGCATGCAGCAAGGGGTGGGTGCTGGAGGAGGGCGATTTGAAGGCGCTCTTTCCCCCCGGCACTACCTTCTTGCCATTTGCTGCTGCTAGTGCCGGTAGTGCTGCTGCTGCTGCTGCTGCTGCCTCTGGAGAGGGGAGGGCAGGCAGGAGTGTGCATTCTGAGGTGAGCTTGCATGCCCACACCACTGTGTCATACACAGCCATGCATGCTTGCTCACCATCTCTTCCATGCTGAGGTGAGAGTGCCCGCTCACACCGTTGTACCCTGGTGTCTTGTGTGCGCGCTGGCCCAACCATGGTTTGAGCTTGCCCAGGTTTGAACCTTTAGTCGACCTTCACACACCTTCTACAATGATTGGAATGGGCGATTTACGTCCTTGCCTTTCCCTCCTTCTCTCATAGTGCAACCAGGCATATTTTGGCTCCTGTTTTTTTCTGGCCCTGTAGCATCCAGAAACAGACAAACAACATGCAACCTTCACCTGATTGTACTCCTATGATGCCTACCCTGCTACACTATAGGAACAAACAGTACAATTTCAAGTTAATTTAAATTGAATCTGCGTAATAAACCATAGCAACTTGCGAAGCTTTCATCTTGGGTTTCTTTGCGAGCTCTTCCTTTCTGCTTATACTGTTCATAGTGTGTACAATGTTACGCCGAAACGCACATTGTACAAGTAGCTGCAAATGCATCAAACGAGAATTGCAAAAGGAAACAATCACACGAACACACCATTCGCACGCAAATGCACTCGCACATACGTACTCGTACAATCACATCTTCCTTCCCTTCCGCCAATACACCCTCTTCCGCATGTCCCTCGAGAGTGCGCAACCGCTTAATACTTTCCTGTTCTCTTTAACCTTCTTTTTTTTGCCCATCCCCTCCTCCCCTCGCCCACCACCAGTTCCCCATCTTCCCGGAATCTCTCGAGAGTGCACGAGAGCGCTTCATGCAGGCCTTTGATGACGTGGCAGCGCTCTTCCCCAGCGACAGCATCCTATGCGTGACACATGGCGACGCCGTAGCAGCCAGCGTGGAGCGTCTCGCCCCTGTCACCGTCGTTGCTGTCGATTTCTGCGGCTACTCCTGGTCGCAGCGCCGCGCTGCACCGCTCTACACCCATCCCAGCCGCCTCCACCATGATTCTCACCACTTGCACCACCACGCCAGCCTACCGCCGCTGCCCCCACCCCCGCCCCCACCCCCCACTCCTGCGAACGAGCCTGAGAGTCTTGATGGTGAGGATGCAGGGTTGGTGGGATCCAGACAAACGGTGTCAGCCAGTTTTGCCGCGGCTGTAGTTGCGGCTGGATCCGAGACCGAGGCTGCTGCTGTGGCGGCGGCGGCTGTAGCAGCTGTAGCAGGGCTACAGGCGAGCAGACGGGGTGGGCTGGGTGGTGTGGTGGAGGAGGGGGAGGAAGAGGGGGAAGGGGAGGAAGGTGGGGACGGTTCGGACGGCAGGAGTGGGGGGAAGCAGGGGGCGTTGAGTGACAGTGTGGTGATTGTAGGAGGGTCGACTGCTTCTGATATAAGCACGCACGAGAGTGAGGAGGACGATAAGGACACGGTGAACAGCAGCATTGACGTGGGGCCTTCGCTCTCTGAGGTGGCTGAAGGGGATGAGGAGGGGGAGGAGAGGGGAGCAGGGGAGGAGGGAGAGGAGGTGGGGAGTGAGAGCGGGCAGGATGGGGTGGGAGGGAGGGGGAGAAGGGAGGCGGGGAGGGGGGTAGGGATGGAGGTGGGGGAGTGGGAGCTGCTGACGAGTTCAGGGTCCACTGGAGTGTGCTGGATCTCCAACATAGCTCTGGCTGCCAGGGATGATGAAACTCCCACCAAGGGGCTGGCTTCGTAGGGCTCGCCTTTTGCGTTGCGTAGAAAGTCGTCTACAGGCATCTTGGGAGCTGCTGACAAGTTGAGGGTCCACTGGTGTGTGCTGTATTTCCAACATCGCTCTGGCTGCAAGGGATGATGAAACTCCCACCAAGGGGTTGGCGTCCTGTTGTGCTCGCTGTTTGAGGTGTCTCGGAGGGCGTCTACGTCTACTACAGGCGTGTGACTGGATCTCCTCTGGATTGTGGCTGACTGGATCTGTAAGTTGTAACGTTGCACTTGCTGCAAGGACGATGAGGCGCCCACCAAGGAGCTTGATTCTTGCTGGGTGGGGTGCCGCTTTACTTGCCGTTCGCTCCTTGCTGCGTGCTGGTGGATTTGAGCATTGCATATCACTCAAACTGCCGTATGTATATTTTATTAGTCCAGGATGTGAATTGTGAATGTGACCATTCATTATAAACCAGACTACCAGTAATGTGATTGAAAGGCCTGTCTTTTTCCTTTCTGCAAAGAAACATCACGCCTGGCTTATGGCCAGAATGGACATACCGTATGCAGGTAGCAAAGCAAGACATCACACCCTTAACAATATCCATCCATCCATAACCACCAATGCTATATCGGTCTCTCATAACGCCAATGCGCCTGTCACCGTCGCACTTCAGCACCCCATACTGCACATCACCTTTCTTCACCGCTTGACCTCTCTGATGGGCAGCTCCTTGGCGCCCAAAGTGGCATCGGCGAGCGAGTGGAAGCAGAGGTACGGCGAGACCAGGTCGTTGCACTGGGGGGGGGAGGCGAGGAGGGGAGGGAAGGGAAGGAGAGAAGGGAGCACAAGTTGGGAGTGCCATCAGCGAGCGAGTGGAAGCAGAGGTTTGGTGACACCAGGTCGCTAGAGACGGAGTCCGAGGGGGGGAGGGGTAGAAGAGGAGGAGAAAGGGGAGAAGAGATTGAGAAGTTTGCATCGGCGAGTGGGTGGGAGCAGAGGTACGGTCACACTAGGAGGAGGGGCAAGGGCACGTGGAGGTGCAGAATGAGGGAGATAGCTCAAGAACTCACCAGGAGCAGCGGCGAGGGCAGGTGGAGGTGCGAGATGAGAAGCGTGTCAACGTGATGCATGCGGGCGAGCGGTAGTGGCGCCACCACATGTGCCACGCCCCTGCTGGCATCCACGCCCCTCACCACACCTGTTGGCAGGGATGATGAGACAGGTCATAGATATCGTCACAGACAGATATGGTGAGAGTGCAAGGAGAATAGCATCTATCCATGAAGGAAACGAGGGGAACGTTGCCAGTGCATAGCACGGTGTGATATGAAGGGGGGAGTGGTGGAGAGTGTGAGAGCAGATGGCGGGGCAGTACCAAAGGAGAGGCAGGGCAGGAGAGCGGCTTCTTGAGGGTTCCACACCACATGTGGGAAGCCTGGCGCTGCCCCTGCTGCTGTTCCTGCTTCTGCTCCTGGCACTGCTGCTGTGTTGTTCTCTGCTGCTGCGGCTGGGTCTGTTGCTATGTCCATCTCTGCTGCTGCTGCATCAGTTGCTGCTTCTGCTGCTTCTGGCTGTGGTGCTGGTGGCGCCGCTGCTGTTGGAGTAGCGGCAGCATGAGCAGAGGCGGAGGGGTCAACGGGCAGGGAGGGCGGAGGTGGCATGGAGGGGAGAGGGGGAGGGGAGGAGGAGCAGAGGCCGACGATAGCGGCGTTGAGGGTGATGAGTGTGTTGGCGGGGGAGAGCTGCAGAGGAGAGGGGCAGGAGGAGGGAGGGGGGAGGGCGTGGGCATGAGAAGGGGTGGAAAGCGGGGTGGAATGGGGAAAGGGGAGGAGACGGAGGGTTCAGGGGAGTGTGTGGAGAGAGTGTCGAGGGAATGGCCAGTAGAGGATGCAATGTGGGAGGCACAAGAGGAGTTGATGTGGGTGTGACTCTCTTCGCTTCTCGAGTCAACTAAAAAATAGTCACAAGGGGAGTTGACATGGGTGTGACTCGCCTCGCTCTTCACATGCTGACTGACCGCGACCTGTGCTCCACCCCGGATTGATATGCATGACAGAACTGAGGCGTGACGAGAGTTGATGGGCTGATTGGGATGTGCACTCGCCTCCCCATGCGCTCATCTATCCTCTCCTCCTCACCTCGCCATGCGCGCAGCCCACATGGAGCTCCCCTAAATCCACTTCAAAGGGCGCCCGCCACGCCAGCAGGCGCGCACAGCGAGCCATCTCCCAGCGCTCGTCAAACGGGAACAGGAAGATGGGCGCGGGAAGGGCGGGCGAGGGGCGTGCGGGAGGGCAGGAAGCAGCAGGAGCGGCGGAGGAAGAGGGAAGGGTGGTGAAAAAGGGGGCGGTGGCGGTGGGTGGGGCGGGGTGGGGGGGAATGTGGCGGGCGAGCTTGTAGAGGGCGAGGCGGCGGGCGGGGGAGAGGGCGTAGCGGATTGCCGCCAGCACCCGCAGGCTGCGATGCTCGTGTGCCACTCGGAAGGAGTTGCTGTGGGGGGGCAGGGGGAGGGCGGAGGGAGAGGGCGGAGGGTGAGGGGGAGGGGAGGAGGGAGGGGGAGGGGAAGGGGGAGGGCGGAGGGAGAGGGGGAGGAGGAGGGGAAGTGGGATGGAGGGTGGGAGGGGAGGGGAATGGGGAGGGGAGAAGAAGGGGGAGAGGGGACAGGGCGCAGAGTGGGAGGGAGGGGGGCATGGGGAGGGGGACGGGGATGGCGAGGGGAGGATGAGGAGGGATGACCTCCGAGCCGCCTCAAGACTACCCTCCCAGGTCATCACCCATCCGCTCAACCCCTCCTCACTCACCTCACGCCGGGACCAGCGCTGGCAGACAGCGATGTAATTGTGATCAATGATGTGCGCACTGCTGCTACTGCCCCTGCTGCCCCCTGCCCTGCTGCAGCTGTTCCCACACCCTCTCCTCCCCCGTTCTGTCCTCCTCCCTCGAAACCCCCCCCCCCAGCTTGTCCCCCTTCCTCCCCCACTCTCATCCCCCCATCTCCACCCCCACTCCCCACATCCCCCCCTTCCCCCTCCCCATCCCACTCCTCCGCCATCCCCCCGGCGCCCTTGCCACCGCCCCCCACGCCCCCCAGGGGCGTCATATTGGGGTTGATATCCTCGGGAGCAAACCCCCCCGGCTGCCAGAAGTGCCCCCCAGGCAGGTTGTCCGCTGCATCAGGGGCGAGCAGAGAGATGACGTGTGTGGGCGCCACGTAGCGCATCAGATCCACTAAAGCGTCGTACCCTATGCCTGGGAGATGGGCGGAGAGGTTTGGATGGGAGGGGGAGCGGAGGGGGGAAACATAGAAGGGGTTAAGTAGAGAAGTGTGTAGCCTTGGGTTGATATCCTCGGGGGCGAACCCCCCCGGCTGCCAGAAGTGCCCCCCAGGCAGGTTGTCTGCTGCATCGGGTGCAAGCAGCGAGATGACGTGTGTGGGCGCCACGTGGCGAATCAGATCAACCAGGGCGTCGTACCCCATGCCTGTATGGTATGGGGAGGGGGCAGGAGGAAGGAAGCAAGGGGGACAGGGTTTGGAAAGAGATGGCGAGTGTGGGAGCCGTGTAGCGTATGAGATCAACGTCTCCGATTCCAAACGGAGCTTAGTCTCCGGCTCCTGTATTGCACGGGGAGCGGGGAGGGAGGCAGGGAGGAAGCAGGGGGGAATGGGGCGGGTTTGTACAGAGATGACGTGTGTGGAGGGAAGGGCAGGGAGGCAGGGGAGGACGGCAGGGAAGGAAGAGCGTGGGGTCAGGCAGAGCGTGGGGTCAGGCAGAGCGTGGGGTCAGGCAGAGCGTGGGGTCAGGCAGAGCGTGGGGTCAGGCAGAGCGTGGGGTCAGGCAGAGCGTGGGGTCAGGCAGAGCGTGGGGTCAGGCAGAGCGTGGGGTCAGGCAGAGCGTGGGGTCAGGCAGAGCGTGGGGTCAGGCAGAGCGTGGGGTCAGGCAGAGCGTGGGGTCAGGCAGAGCGTGGGGTCAGGCAGAGCGTGGGGTCAGGCAGAGCGTGGGGTCAGGCAGAGCGTGGGGTCAGGCAGAGCGTGATTGACTCACCTTTGATCCACCTGTGTGCTGATCGTTGCCCTGTGCCCGTCTTTAAAGCAGTTGTCGAGAGAGAAGAACTGCCGCAGGTACAGTGCGGGGTCAGGTCGCGCAGGATCCTAGCACCGTTGGTCACTCACCCTTGATCCATCCGTGTGTGTTGATCACCAGTGGTATTGCCGCTGCTCCATGCCCATCGTAGTAGTTCTGTCTGAAGCAGTCGTAGAGAGAGAAGATCTGCCGCAGGTACAGCGCTGGGTCGCTGCCGGGGCTGATGTCGCCATACAGGTGGCTTGCAACGGGGGTGCGCTGGTGGAGCGCAGGGTGGCCTGTGGTGCGTGGGGACCGTGGGAACGTAATAAGGGGGCAGGGGGAACGGGGGTGGGGGGGGGGGGGTAGGGAGGGGAGGGCGCGCTGATGTAGATTGCTAGGGGGGTCCTTTGGTGGAGTGCAGGGTGGCCTGTAGTGTGGGGGGGAAAGGAGGGGCAAGCAGCAGGTAGAGCATGGGGTCGTCCACGCAGGTGATGGGATGTTGGGGACAGGGAGGGCTGATGGCCCCATACAGGTGGCTTGCCAGGGGCGTGCGCTGGTGCAAAGCTGTGTGGCCTGTAGTGTGTGATGGAAATGGAAGGCAGTGGGGGGCAGGGAAAACGGAGGCGGCAGGTAAGGAGGAGAAGATGGGCTGATTTCGCCTTACAGAGAGGAGTTTAAGGTGGGGTGGGGGAGTGGAGGGGGTTTTGAGAGGAGGGGTTTCTGGGAGAAGAAGGGATGGAGAGGAGGTGGCGGAGAGGAGAGGAGAAGTACCTACCGAAGACGGGGTGGGAGAGGAGGTGCAGTGAGACAAGGCCGGGCGGAGTGAACTCAGGCTGACCCACGTCCGTGTCCAGGAAAGCCACACAGGGGTGCCTGGCGAGGGGGGGTTGGGAAGGTGAAGGGGAAGAGGAGAGAGCGGAATGGTGGGAATGGGCAGAACGGGGTGGCAGATGTCTAGAGGAGGCAGGGAGTGAATGTGCTGCCATGCACCAACACATGCATGCACCAACACATGCATGCACCAACACATGCATGCCCCAACACATGCATGCACCAACACATGCATGCCCCAACACATGCATGCACCAACACATGCATGCACCAACACATGCATGCCCCAACACATGCATGCACCAACACATGCATGCCCCAACACATGCATGCACCAACACATGCATGCACCAACACATGCATGCCCCAACACATGCATGCACCAACACATGCATGCCCCAACACATGCATGCACCAACACATGCATGCCCCAACACATGCATGCCCCAACACATGCATGCACCAACACATGCATGCACCAACACATGCATGCACCAACACATGCATGCACCAACACATGCATGCACCAACACATGCATGCCCCAACACATGCATGCCCCAACACATGCATGCACCAACACATGCATGCACCAACACATGCATGCACCAACACATGCATGCACCAACACATGCATGCACCAACACATGCATGCACCAACACATGCATGCACCAACACATGCATGCACCAACACATGCATGCACCAACACATGCATGCACCAACACATGCATGCACCAACACATGCATGCACCAACACATGCATGCACCAACACATGCATGCACCAACACATGCATGCACCAACACATGCATGCACCAACACATGCATGCACCAACACATGCATGCACCAACACATGCATGCACCAACACATGCATGCACCAACACATGCATGCACCAACACATGCATGCACCAACACATGCATGCCCCAACACATGCATGCACCAACACATGCATGCCCCAACACATGCATGCACCAACACATGCATGCACCAACACATGCATGCCCCAACACATGCATGCACCAACACATGCATGCACCAACACATGCATGCACCAACACATGCATGCACCAACACATGCATGCACCAACACATGCATGCACCAACACATGCATGCACCAACACATGCATGCCCCAACACATGCATGCCCCAACACATGCATGCACCAACACATGCATGCCCCAACACATGCATGCACCAACACATGCATGCACCAACACATGCATGCACCAACACATGCATGCCCCAACACATGCATGCCCCAACACATGCATGCACCAACACATGCATGCCCCAACACATGCATGCACCAACACATGCATGCACCAACACATGCATGCCCCAACACATGCATGCACCAACACATGCATGCACCAGCACATGCATGCACCAACACATGCATGCACCAACACATGCATGCACCAACACATGCATGCACCAGCACATGCATGCACCAACACATGCATGCACCAACACATGCATGCACCAACACATGCATGCACCAACACATGCATGCACCAACACATGCATGCACCAGCACATGCATGCACCAACACATGCATGCACCAACACATGCATGCACCAACACATGCATGCCCCAACACATGCATGCACCAACACATGCATGCACCAACACATGCATGCACCAACACATGCATGCCCCAACACATGCATGCACCAACACATGCATGCACCAACACATGCATGCCCCAACACATGCATGCACCAACACATGCATGCACCAACACATGCATGCACCAACACATGCATGCACCAACACATGCATGCACCAACACATGCATGCCCCAACACATGCATGCCCCAACACATGCATGCACCAACACATGCATGCACCAACACATGCATGCACCAACACATGCATGCACCAACACATGCATGCACCAACACATGCATGCACCAACACATGCATGCACCAACACATGCATGCACCAACACATGCATGCACCAACACATGCATGCACCAACACATGCATGCACCAACACATGCATGCACCAACACATGCATGCACCAACACATGCATGCACCAACACATGCATGCCCCAATGCATCCAACACATGCATGCACCAACACATGCATGCCCCAACACATGCATGCCCCAACACATGCATGCCCCAACACATGCATGCACCAACACATGCATGCACCAACACATGCATGCACCAACACATGCATGCACCAACACATGCATGCACCAACACATGCATGCACCAACACATGCATGCACCAACACATGCATGCACCAACACATGCATGCACCAACACATGCATGCACCAACACATGCATGCACCAACACATGCATGCACCAACACATGCATGCACCAACACATGCATGCCCCAACACATGCATGCACCAACACATGCATGCCCCAACACATGCATGCACCAACACATGCATGCACCAACACATGCATGCCCCAACACATGCATGCACCAACACATGCATGCACCAACACATGCATGCACCAACACATGCATGCACCAACACATGCATGCACCAACACATGCATGCACCAACACATGCATGCACCAACACATGCATGCCCCAACACATGCATGCCCCAACACATGCATGCACCAACACATGCATGCCCCAACACATGCATGCACCAACACATGCATGCACCAACACATGCATGCACCAACACATGCATGCCCCAACACATGCATGCCCCAACACATGCATGCACCAACACATGCATGCCCCAACACATGCATGCACCAACACATGCATGCACCAACACATGCATGCCCCAACACATGCATGCACCAACACATGCATGCACCAGCACATGCATGCACCAACACATGCATGCACCAACACATGCATGCACCAACACATGCATGCACCAGCACATGCATGCACCAACACATGCATGCACCAACACATGCATGCACCAACACATGCATGCACCAGCACATGCATGCACCAACACATGCATGCACCAACACATGCATGCACCAACACATGCATGCCCCAACACATGCATGCACCAACACATGCATGCACCAACACATGCATGCACCAACACATGCATGCACCAACACATGCATGCACCAACACATGCATGCCCCAACACATGCATGCACCAACACATGCATGCCCCAACACATGCATGCACCAACACATGCATGCACCAACACATGCATGCACCAACACATGCATGCACCAGCACATGCATGCACCAACACATGCATGCACCAACACATGCATGCACCAACACATGCATGCACCAGCACATGCATGCACCAACACATGCATGCACCAACACATGCATGCACCAACACATGCATGCACCAGCACATGCATGCACCAACACATGCATGCACCAACACATGCATGCACCAACACATGCATGCACCAGCACATGCATGCACCAACACATGCATGCACCAACACATGCATGCACCAACACATGCATGCCCCAACACATGCATGCACCAACACATGCATGCACCAACACATGCATGCACCAACACATGCATGCACCAACACATGCATGCACCAACACATGCATGCCCCAACACATGCATGCACCAACACATGCATGCCCCAACACATGCATGCCCCAACACATGCATGCACCAACACATGCATGCACCAACACATGCATGCCCCAACACATGCATGCACCAACACATGCATGCCCCAACACATGCATGCACCAACACATGCATGCACCAACACATGCATGCCCCAACACATGCATGCACCAACACATGCATGCCCCAACACATGCATGCACCAACACATGCATGCCCCAACACATGCATGCCCCAACACATGCATGCACCAACACATGCATGCACCAACACATGCATGCACCAACACATGCATGCACCAACACATGCATGCACCAACACATGCATGCCCCAACACATGCATGCACCAGCACATGCATGCACCAACACATGCATGCACCAACACATGCATGCACCAACACATGCATGCACCAACACATGCATGCACCAACACATGCATGCACCAACACATGCATGCACCAACACATGCATGCACCAACACATGCATGCACCAACACATGCATGCACCAACACATGCATGCACCAACACATGCATGCACCAACACATGCATGCACCAACACATGCATGCACCAACACATGCATGCCCCAACACATGCATGCACCAACACATGCATGCACCAACACATGCATGCACCAACACATGCATGCACCAACACATGCATGCACCAACACATGCATGCCCCAACACATGCATGCACCAACACATGCATGCCCCAACACATGCATGCACCAACACATGCATGCACCAACACATGCATGCCCCAACACATGCATGCACCAACACATGCATGCACCAACACATGCATGCACCAACACATGCATGCACCAACACATGCATGCACCAACACATGCATGCACCAACACATGCATGCACCAACACATGCATGCCCCAACACATGCATGCCCCAACACATGCATGCACCAACACATGCATGCCCCAACACATGCATGCACCAACACATGCATGCACCAACACATGCATGCACCAACACATGCATGCCCCAACACATGCATGCCCCAACACATGCATGCACCAACACATGCATGCCCCAACACATGCATGCACCAACACATGCATGCACCAACACATGCATGCCCCAACACATGCATGCACCAACACATGCATGCACCAGCACATGCATGCACCAACACATGCATGCACCAACACATGCATGCACCAACACATGCATGCACCAGCACATGCATGCACCAACACATGCATGCACCAACACATGCATGCACCAACACATGCATGCACCAGCACATGCATGCACCAACACATGCATGCACCAACACATGCATGCACCAACACATGCATGCCCCAACACATGCATGCACCAACACATGCATGCACCAACACATGCATGCACCAACACATGCATGCCCCAACACATGCATGCACCAACACATGCATGCACCAACACATGCATGCCCCAACACATGCATGCACCAACACATGCATGCACCAACACATGCATGCACCAACACATGCATGCACCAACACATGCATGCACCAACACATGCATGCCCCAACACATGCATGCCCCAACACATGCATGCACCAACACATGCATGCACCAACACATGCATGCACCAACACATGCATGCACCAACACATGCATGCACCAACACATGCATGCACCAACACATGCATGCACCAACACATGCATGCACCAACACATGCATGCACCAACACATGCATGCACCAACACATGCATGCACCAACACATGCATGCACCAACACATGCATGCACCAACACATGCATGCCCCAACACATGCATGCACCAACACATGCATGCACCAACACATGCATGCACCAACACATGCATGCACCAACACATGCATGCACCAACACATGCATGCCCCAACACATGCATGCACCAACACATGCATGCCCCAACACATGCATGCACCAACACATGCATGCACCAACACATGCATGCACCAACACATGCATGCACCAACACATGCATGCACCAACACATGCATGCACCAACACATGCATGCACCAACACATGCATGCACCAACACATGCATGCACCAACACATGCATGCACCAACACATGCATGCACCAACACATGCATGCACCAACACATGCATGCCCCAACACATGCATGCCCCAACACATGCATGCACCAACACATGCATGCCCCAACACATGCATGCACCAACACATGCATGCACCAACACATGCATGCACCAACACATGCATGCCCCAACACATGCATGCCCCAACACATGCATGCACCAACACATGCATGCCCCAACACATGCATGCACCAACACATGCATGCACCAACACATGCATGCCCCAACACATGCATGCACCAACACATGCATGCACCAGCACATGCATGCACCAACACATGCATGCACCAACACATGCATGCACCAACACATGCATGCACCAGCACATGCATGCACCAACACATGCATGCACCAACACATGCATGCACCAACACATGCATGCACCAGCACATGCATGCACCAACACATGCATGCACCAACACATGCATGCACCAACACATGCATGCCCCAACACATGCATGCACCAACACATGCATGCACCAACACATGCATGCACCAACACATGCATGCCCCAACACATGCATGCACCAACACATGCATGCACCAACACATGCATGCCCCAACACATGCATGCCCCAACACATGCATGCACCAACACATGCATGCACCAACACATGCATGCCCCAACACATGCATGCACCAACACATGCATGCCCCAACACATGCATGCACCAACACATGCATGCACCAACACATGCATGCACCAACACATGCATGCACCAACACATGCATGCACCAACACATGCATGCCCCAACACATGCATGCACCAACACATGCATGCCCCAACACATGCATGCACCAACACATGCATGCACCAACACATGCATGCCCCAACACATGCATGCACCAACACATGCATGCACCAACACATGCATGCACCAACACATGCATGCCCGGACACAGTTCACATCGTAGAGGTCAGTCGCTCATAAGATGCAGAGCAGCATATGGTTGACCACCCACCCATACCTGCCCAGCATATGGTTGACAAGGAACTTAGCAAATGTTGACTTGCCAGTGTTCACGCCCCCCACCACCATCACTATAGGCACCCGCACCTCCCCCCGCGCCCGCCTCTTGCTCCGCTTCCTCCCGCCCACCACAGAGCGCCCCGCCTCCTCCCACTCGCGGCTCACCACATCGCACCGCACCGCCTCCCACCCCTTCATCTCTGAATTCGTCAGCACCTGCCCCTCCTGCCTCCACGGCCCTGCTGCCTGCTGCCCTCCCCCTTCCCCTCCCTCTCCCCCTCCTCCTCCTCCGCCTCCCCCTGCCCCTCCCCCTCCCCCTCCCCCGCCCCCGCCCCCGCCCCCTTTCTTCCCTTTGGGCGGGGTCCAAGAGAACGCCTCCCAAGCCCCACGGTCCCCCTCATACCGCTTCCCCCCCTTTTTTCCCCGGGCTCTCCCCCCGCCCCCCGCTCCCCCCAGCCCCTGCCCGCCCTGCCCATGCCCCCGGGGGGGCACTCTGTGAGTGTGCAGGCCGCACAGAAAGGCCGCCTGTAGCGGTTTTCTCAGGCGCCCCACATCTCTCAGCCTCAACAGGGGCGTGCTCGGCTCCTGGGGGAGTGGGGGGGAGAGAAAGGTGGGATGGGGGAGGGGCGAGAAGGTGTGGAGAGGAATATGTGAGCACACAGTGCGTGTGCAGCCTGCAGAGATTACGGCTACCTGCGGTGGTTCTCTCAGCCGCCCCACATCTCTCGGCCTCAGCACCGGTGTGCTCGGCTCCTGGGTGGGGATTTGTGGGGCAGGTGGTGGGGACGAGTGTGGAGAGGTGGCGGGAAGGCACTCTGTGAGTGTGCACGCCGCACAGAAAGGCCATCTGAAGCAGTTGCCTCAGCTGCCGCACATCTCTCAGCTTCAGCAGCGGTGTGCGGGGGAGGCCATGAGGGGGCAGTTGGAGAGGCAGAGGATGGGCAACGGGTGTACTGTAAGTGTGCTGGCAGCACAGGAAGGCCATCTGAAGTGGTTTTCAGCCGCCTCAGGCTCAGGCAGGGTTTGGGGAAAGAGGGCAGCAAGAGGAGGGGTATAATGAGAATGATAGAGCGATGATAAGGGGATGAGGACGATATTAAGGGTCACGGTGGTGGTGACAGGGCATGATGATGACAGGGCATGATGATGACAGGGCATGATGATGACAGGGCATGATGATGACAGGGCATGATGATGACAGGGCATGATGATGACAGGGCATGATGATGACAGGGCATGATGATGACAGGGCATGATGGTGACAGGGCATGGTGGTGATGTATCGTCACCCACTCGCTCACCACCACCCTCCTCTCACCAAGAGCCCATTCCCCCACTAAGAAGTTAAGAACCCACTCTCCCATTCCCCCACTAAGAACCCACTCTCCCATTCCCCCACTAAGAACCCACTCTCCCATTCTCACCCTCCTCTCTCCCCGCTCTCACCACTCTCTCACCACCCCCTCACCCTCCCTCTCACCATCCCCCCCTCCCGCCCACCAGCAGTCGGAAGGTGAAGTTGGCAGTGACTCTCCAATCCTTGGCCGCTTCTGTCGCCACCATCACATCCGCACCCCCTTTTTCCCCCCCCACTGCCTCCCCCTTCTTTCCCTTAATCCCATCCTTCCCTCGCTCCACTCCACCGCCCCCCACAGCACCCACTCCCACTGCACCCAACCCCAGCTGCCCGGGACCCCAGGACTGGAAGAGCACCACAGCCATGCCCTGCACGTCTGTGCGCCACCCCCGCTCCGCCTTCTCCCGCCGCTTCCTCTCCGCCTCCGCTTCTGCTGCTGCTTTCGCTGCCTCTTTCTTCTGCTTCTTAGACATCCTAACACCCTTCCCCCCTGCCCCTGCTTCCGCCCCTCCCCCGCCTTTCCCCACTGCCGCCGCCGCCCTTTCCCCTCCCTTCCCTTCCTGTGATGCGTCCGCAGCACCAGCCCCCGCCTCACCGGTCACTGCAGCCACTGCAGTTTGTGCAGCGGCAGCAGGCTCAGAAGCTGCAGCAGCAGCCGCACCCACAGCAGCAGCACCACCCGCAGGAGCATAACCAGGAGCAGCAGCGGTAGGAGGAACAGGAGGGGGGCCATGTTGGGCAGGCGGGGCGACATGGAGCAGCACGGCAGAAGAGAGGGTGGAGTCAGCAGAGAGGGCAGTGGGGCGGTACAGGGGGAGTGTGAAGCCGTGCAGGGAGGCAAAGCCGTGCAGCAGAGTGACGTGCACGTGCCCCTCCACCACCACTGCCTCGTCCGGAAACAGAATGGCCGTGGCAGAGCGAGCGGTGCTGTGCGGTGGGGCGAGATTCAAAAGGAGGGTGGGGCATGGACGGACTAAAGAAGGGCACAAGAGGTTTTCAATGTGAAGGAAAGAGTGAAGGAACAGAGAGAATGCAGGCAGCAGGATGGCCAGTACCGTGCGGTCTAAGCGCGGAGTGTTCTTCCTGCTGCTATGCATGCCCATATCACATCACATGACCACATTTCCCGACCATCCGCAACCTTTAATCATGAACCATTTGATCAACCACTTTAATCATGAACCATTTGATCAACCACTTTAATCATGAACCATTTGATCAACCACTTTAATCATGAACCATTTACCATTTACTCAACCACTTTAATCATGAACCATTTACCATTTACTCAACCACTGCCGCTCACACTTGCACCCACCACCACCACTCACGCGTTCACTTGGATCCTGGCTTGCAGCGGTAGTCTCTGCGTGCCCGTGCCCTTGGATCCGCCCTCCCCCAGCACCACCTTCTCCAGGCTGCCATCCGCCACACCATGCGCCATCGCATGCACGCGACTCACCACCTCCCACTCCCACGCCCCACCGCCCTTCTCCCCACCGCCCTTCTCCCAACCACCCTTCTCCCCACCACTCTTCTCCCCACCGCCCGCTCCCCCCACACCGCCCGTGCCCCCGCCACCAGCCGCCAGCTTCTTGAACAGCTTCAGCAGAGCCTTCTGCATGCCCTGCACGCGCCTCTCCTGCTTCTCCTCGCGCCTCTCCTGCGCCGCCTCCTGTTCCCGCACCACTCTCCGCCGCTTTGCATCCCTCTGCTCCGCCTCAAACCGCTCTTTCTCCGCCCGCCGCCGCCTCTCCTCCGCCCGCTGCGTTCTCGCTCTCAGCTTGTCTGCCTTGGCCTGCCCCACCTTCTCCTCTCGCTTTTTATGCTCAGCCTTCAGTGCTCGTTTCCTCGCCTTTGCTGTCGCTGCCCCCGCATTCAGCACTATCTTGGTGCCTGCGCCTGCCACTTCCGCGCCCCCCTGACCCTCCGCCTCCCCTTCCGCCTCCCCCTCCGCGCCCACCACCACGTGGCGGAACCACTCCTCTCCACCCGCGCCTATCCCCGCCCCATCCGCCTCGTGCCCCTCGCCTGCCTCCATGCCGCCCCTCTCCTCTCCCTCCTCCATTTCCTCCTCATCCTCACTCTCGCTCCCCTCACTCTCACTCCCTTCACTGTCACTCTCCTCACTATCACTCTCACTCCCCCCACTCTCACTCTCACTCTCACTCGCACCACCCTCCTCCCCAATCCTCACAGCATCACTGCCATCCTCCGACCGCTCCTCCCCCCCATCTGAGCCCGAGTCCAAACCAGGCGATCCGCTGCCCTCGCCACCGCTGCCGCCCTCCTCCCCACTCATGTCACTCATCACCCCTACCCTTCCCCCCTCCCCACTCATGTCACTCATCACCCCTACCCTTCCCCCCTCCTCTCTCCCCACCTCCTGTTCATCCTTGCCCGCCTCTCCCCATTCTGCCCCTTCTTCTCCCTCTGTGCCCTTCCCTTCCGCTGCCCCACCCGACTCCGTTTCTCCCATCTCCCCAGGCGCCTTCACCTCCCCCTCTCCCCTTACACCTCTCAGGTCCCCCTCATCTTCTTTCCCCGCCGTCCCCACACCTTCCCCCCTCCCCTCTGCCACCCTTTCCCCTTCCCCTCCCCTGATCACGCAACCTTTCTCCGCCTTCCCCTTTCCCGTTTCCGCCTCCCGCCTTGTTCCCCTCGCGCCCACTCCCAGCCCCAGCGCGCCCTTCCCCACACCGCTCCCTCCTTGCGCGCCCTTCCCCCCACCGCTCCCCCCTTCCGCACCATTTACGCCCCCCTTGCGCGCGCCCACTGCGCTGCCCGCCCGCCCTCCGCCGGTCTTCCGCGCTGCCCCCATCTGCTGTTTCCCCCCGCGCTTCCGCTTCTTCCCGATTCCCCCCGTCGCGCCATTTTCCCCCACAGAGTTTCCGCTCCGCGCCCCGCCTCTGCTGGTCCTCCGCATCCCTCCTACGCTCACTCCCCCCGATCGAGTACTTTCCTTCCCCGTTTTCTCCGCATTCGCTTTCCTGGCACTCCCCGCACTCCGCGCGTTTCCAGCATTCTCCGTGTGCAGGGAGCTGCCGGCGGCCTTCCTCGCCCGCGCCAGCGCGCTAAAAAAGACCGACCGTTGGTCGGTGCAAATTCTGGTAGGCTAATTATTTCAAAACGGGCTGTCCAGCTGAGGTCCGTCTGAGGCTGGAACAACAAGGGGTTTCTCTAGGGCTCTGGAGTGTGGTCCTTCCACCATCACAACTATCCTCTTCAAAAAGATAAATCGGACGAATCTTTAGTAGGAAGGCCAAGGAATGTCTTAAGGTAAAATACATTCAAAACAGCAGCCATTCTTGTTGTAGGGTTGTATAGAAACTTATCAAACTGGTATTGAATCGCAGGCCAACCGGTTCAAAAACAGAATATTCAGATTCTTTAGCACTTGTTGAAAGCAGAAGTAGAAATGGATCAAGCAAGTGCCTCAAGTTACAGAAGGAAAATTATTATACTTTGAATCTTTAAACCGCATAATACTCTAGACTTGATTACCATGATTTCTTGGACATACCCCCGCCGAAATTAAAGACCCCCTGGGTAGCTTGTGCAGGGGCTTACGCACATGGTTCAGTTTTGGCGAAGCGAGCAACTGTCAGGATGATGAGGCAGGAATCAGGGCACGTGCTGGGATTTGGGGCACCCTGAGGCCACAGGGCACATTTCTAGAATCTTAAAAAATGCCCTGATTTGTCAGGACAAATTTTCAAAGCCTTCCTGTATGTTCAGGGCTTCTGAAGAAATTAAACCTGACCTGTCAGGGCAAAAAAATGTTGGAAACATCTAGTTTGTGCTTCTGAAATGTCGAACAATATGACATAAGCGAAGCGAACTATAACGAAGTAACTGTCATAATCTAGAACGAGAAATGAATGAACTATGAAACAGTTGGGTACAAGTAGTTGTTAGAATTTAAGCTGTCTGAATAGGATCGTAGTCTTAGGATAGTAGCTTCCTGTAGCAGTGGAAGTCTTATATGAGTGACTTGTAACAGGATCAATATCTCTGAAATCAAGTATATATTAAGAAATGACAAACATATAGAATATATACTAGGATAAAGTACCTATTCGCTTAATGTACCTATTAGCCTGAAACGGTACGTGACTATTCGCGATACCTACAGCTACTGCTGACGTCATCCTAGGGCGCGTAGCGCTTTGCTGACGTCAGCCTATCGGTACTTTTACTGTACTAACTACACTACACGAATTCCTTGAAGTGCACAAGTCTCGATATTATCTCAACACTCCCCTTCACTTCTAGGAGTTCGGTGTAGTCACCCTGTTGACTCGGAAATGCCACTGAGCTGGTTGCAGTGATGAAATTTCTGACGTGTCAGCTTCTTAGTAAGCGAATCAGCGGCCATGTCGCTGGTGGGGCAGTAGACAAGACGCATTCTCCCCTTGTCGATCGCGTCTTTTACGAAGAAGTAACGCAGCGAAATGTGCTTCGTGCGATTGACGATACCAGGCTTGTTGGCGATGGTAATTGCACTCTGGTTGTCGCACTGCAACGTGAACTGATTCAGCGTGACGAATTTTGCTTCGTCAAGCAATTCCTGCAGGTACAGACCTTCGCGAGTTGCAGCACAGGCGGCGATGAATTCTGCTTCAGCCGATGAAAGTGACACGAGTTCCTGTTTCGAGGAATTCCAGGAGATCGGACCAATCGGCTCGAGACGAAAAATATAACCCGTGCGTGACCGTCGATCTGACGTGTCGCCAGCGTGGTCCGCGTCAACGTACCCGCTGAGGTACATTTTGTCGGTCGGCTTCCCAGCGTTGAAAATCAACCCGATTGTTGGTGTAGAGACGAAGTAGCGTAGCGCACGCTGTAAGTCGAGAGAGTGTTCTTCTTTCGGGCAGCGTAGAAACTGCGCAAGGTGACTTGCGACGTAGGCAAGATCAGGGCGACAGGTGACTGCTGCGAAAAGGAGACATCCCAGCTGCTGCTGATACAGTTGAAGACCAGCTGCTGACAGATTTTTCAGGTTGGGAACGTGCCCGGTGAGTGTAGACCGATAAGGTGTAGCAACGAAATCCGTGGAGATGTTGAAACGCTTAGCGAGTGACTCCGCATACTTCGAAGCCGTGAGATGAATAGCGGAAGAAGTTCGCGAAACGTTTAACCCCAGAAATTGAGTTACTTTGGTGGAAATGGTTAAGTCAAGTGACTTCTTCAGATCGGCTTCGATACGATCACCCAGCGAAGTCGACGAACTGACGTAGAGGATGTCGTCCACGTAAGCCACTAACAACGCATAGCTCCCCTTGTCGTCTAGCCGGTACATCCCGGGATCGTGCGGCAGTTGTCGAAACCCAACCTCCGTCAGTTTCCTGTTCAAATGCTGCTGCCACAGTCGCGGTGCTTGTTTGATTCCGTACAGTGATTTTTTGAGCTTGCAGACACTCGGCGGATTTGTCGGATAGGTGTGCGGATATTCGACGTAGATTTCGGCATCGACGTCGGCGTACAGAAAAGCGTTGGAAACATCGATTTGTCGAAGTGGAAAATACTTCGCGGCTGCTTCGCAGAGAACGAGTCGAACACTCGTATGTCGACTGACCGGGGCGAAGGTAAGCGTGTAGTCGATCCCATGAGTCTGATCAAAACCGCGAACCACCCACCGTGCCTTGTATTTCTCGTAAGTACCATCCGCTTTCGTCTTCACCCTGAAGACCCACTTACCGGTAAGAACATTTTTGTTTACCGTTTTTTCAATGGGTATAAGATCCCAAGTTTCCCTTTTCTCCAGGGCAGCCAGTTCGCGATCCATCGCTTCACGCCATTTTTCGCGATGAGGCCCTGAGAGAGCTTGTCGGGCAGTTTTCGGCTCCAAATTCACTGTAGAACTGTGCTGTACCGCTGCTGCGAGTCCCAGAATTTGCAGTCTGGTCTGATAATGCGGATTATCGTCGGTGCGACCTGCGAAATTGACAGAATCATTCTGGTCTCCACTTGCCCCCCCAATTTCGTCAGGGTTGACACGGATGCTGCTATCGGAAACCACCGGCATTGGTTGGCGCTGTTCATCCACGAGGTAAGTATGATGAACATCGCGAACATCCTCAGGTGCCGCGTCAGCAAGAGGAATAAAATCCGGAATTCCGGAGGACGTGACAAGGACAGGTGGGTCGGGAACAGCTTCACGTGCACCGTCGGGGTCAGGTTCTTCGCTGGCAGCAAGTTCGGCGTCGGCGCTAGCGAACGAACGAACACCGTGGAAAAGCGTGGCAGGGTTTTGCTGCGTGGCAAGATGCTGTTTGAAGATGGGCAGCGTCAGATTCTCGTAGAAAATACAGTCGCGAGCAGGAACAAGGAGACGACTGCGGTAATCCATGATACGCCAGGCAAGATATTGTTTTTCAATGCCGAGATGCAGCCCCCACTTAGCACGCTGATCGAACTTCCCGAGCGGAGCGGTAGGAGGACGGTACTGAACAACACACCCGAAAACACGAAGTAATTTAGTGGTACCCAACTTGCCCGTCCACAGCAAGTAGGGTGAGGCGTTGTTGGGCAGGGCCGAGGACGAAAGAAGATTGTGCAACACCGTTGCATGGTCCATGGCGAAAGGCCAGTAGAGTGGGCCGAGTTGAGCCTGGGCAAGAAGGGCTCGCATCTTCTCTTGCAGAGTCCTGTTGAGCCGCTCAGCTACGCCACTCTGCTGATGAGCGTGAGGCAACGAAAAAAGTCGTCGTATCCCGCGTTCTTGCAGGTAGGCCGTGAACTCGTTACTGCGATACTCGCCGGCGCCATCACACTGAAACGCCTTTAGCTTAGTATCAGACTCTCATTCGGCTAGAGGAAGCCAGGTGCGGAAAGCTGTAAACGCAAGAAAACGGTTAGTCATGTTTCCAGTCCAAACGTAACGAGTAGAAGCTTCTGTAAATGTGATAACGTAGTGCTCGCCGTTGAAACCATCCGCAGGTAAGTTGAGTATATCGCTATAAACCTTATCCATCAGGTGATAATCTTCAGCTCCAGGGAGATGAGTCGGGAACGGCTCGTGCGGTAGGTTTGCCGCAGGGCAGATGGTGCAGGGTGCCGGGCGATTCACCGGCTTCAGTTCGAGACCGCTCGGTAAGAGTAACGGATTCTTGTCAAGCACTGCAGCCTTGATCGTGTTGTTTAGCGTAAACTGCGACGGATGACCAAGTCGCTTATGCCATGTTTCTCCCGTGGCTTTGTGACCTTGTGCGCGCAGGTAATACTCGGCGTTAGCGAAGAACGACAACAGAATCTGATGACCATCGGAGCGGATCTGATCGAAAGCAGGTGCGACGTAACGAGTAAGATTTGGTGGTGGAACACGAACCTCAACATCCACGTACTCGCCTGGAGCAAGTACTAACTCGCCGCTTTCTTGATCGGATGCTGCAGGTACAGGTTCAACTCCAACGAGACGACCCGAGTCAAGAATCTCCATATCAGCGACGCGTTGCTCAGCTTCAGCGAGAAGACGATCATCGCGTTCAGCAGGCGTCTCACCCCAAGTTGTTTCATCGGGTTCGTCATCCCCCCAGATGCCGTCATCAGTCGGCATGTTCGTCGGATCACCCCAACCTTCAACAGCAGCCATGTACTCCCGGGAGGACTGAACATCATTCAAGCCTTGATCGTCGAAGGTCAACATGACGGCGGCAGCCGTGGTTGAAGACGTCGGGACAACTCCCTCACGTGGAACTGTATCGTCGGTGTAATCAATGTCGTCGCGATGCTCCCAAGGACCAAGCGAGAGAATGTTATCAGAGTCGGCAGTAGTGCGCTCAGGTATGAAGTTCAAAACGAAAACACCGTTTTGCTCAACTGCCGTGCCGAGTTTCTTGTCGCCGTACTTCAGAGTGAACTTCCCAGGTTCACCGAGAAGTGTAATCCCGTTCTTCATGAGCTGTGCAGATGACATGAGGTTGAAGCCAAGCCGAGGGACCAGAAGAACTTCGTTCAGGTGAAGACTGAAGTCTTCTTCAACTGAGTCCAGAACGATACTTCCCATCCAGTGAGCTGTAAGCCGTTGGTTATTGGCGACCGTGACGACAACGGGATTCTGCAGACGGCGTTGATTCACAATGAAACGAGTCTCTGACGAACACATGTGCTGACCGCAGCATCTGTCAAGGTACCAAGTATTGGGACCTGCAATAGTATGTGCAAGATTTGCATAGACCTCAGGTGGAATCGGTGTGTTGAGTTCGTTGTTGAACCGGTTGTGAATCCGCTCTTCAGCATCAGGATCATAAACCGTTGAAACTGATGCCATGCAGGTAATAACTTGCTTTGACTGTGTCTTCGCAGGGTCCGGCTTCGTAGAATTCAGCTTCGCAGCGTCCGGCTTCTCAGCTTCCGGCTTCTCAGCTTCACTTGAAGAATCTTTGGTATGTTTCGATGCAGACCGCTTCCAAGATGGTTTGTCTTTCGACCAGCAGGTATCAATAGTGTGTCCTGTTTTTCGACAAAAAGAACAGACGGGCTTGTGACGTGGATTAGAATAAAAGCTGACTGTATTGTTTACCACCTTTTTCCCTCCTCGAGCGTTGTGCAGGTCCATATCCTGCTGCTCGGCGATGAGAGCGGCACAGAGTGCCCCCTCGGACAATTGTGCTTGCATCCGAAGTATAGAGCGACACTGTCGCCATTCTGGTCCAAGACCCGCGAGTAGCACCGTGTGAAACATAGCGTCGGGGAAGTACCCTCCACACTTCTGAAGTTGATCATGCAAATTTCGAGCGCGGTTGATATACTGCGTCACCTTCTCACCGTTTATCATCTGTATATTTGACAGCTGCGTCAAAATTTTACTCTGGTTGACAGTGTCCTTTGCCATGTGAACCCCTTGCAGGTACAACCAAGCTGCTTCAGCAGGAGCGGCACTGGTACGAAAAGAACGAATTCCGAGCTGTTCAGTCGGTGTCAGATTACGAACGAGAACTGTGTATGCAGTCAGCGACGCCGATCGAAAAGTGGCTTGTTGAAGTGGTGACCCGTGAGATGGAAAGGGTGCTGTGCCGTCATACAGCTGCCAGAACCCCGCGGTCTGAACAAGAAGCTCAAACTCAAAGCTCCAGGTATAAAAGTCTTGACCGTTAAAAGGCATTGTCGTTTTGATTTTCGTTAGATTTGCAGAAGCAGGAATATAATTTCCGGTCCCGTCAGCTGATTGTAGCTGATAAAGTGATGGCACTTGTGACCCTTGTAGTGTTTGTTGTCCTTGTCCAGCAGGACCAAAAGAGAAGGAGTTGTTTGACCCATCACTTCCTTGTGGCATCTGACCACGCTGATAACTGGAGCCATCAATGCTCATAGGAGTTGGAAACATCTGGTTAAGCGACAAGACGGCATCATTAACACGTTGTTGAAGATTTGCTGGCTGGTAAGCACCTTGATATTGGTAAGGTCCAGTCGGTACGAAGTTGGACTGTTGTCCCGGTTGACTAGAAGAACCAGTGACTGCAGCTGCAGCTGTTGTGGCTCCTGATGCTGCTATTGCTGCGGCTGCTGTCGATGATGCCGCTGCTGTAGTTGCGTGTACGGGCTGATTGCTCAATGGCATGCCGTACATTGGTTGTTGCTGATATTGTTGTTGTTGTTGTTGCTGCAGGTGTGAATTATCAGCAGCTGGAGACGCTGTTGGGCGTGATGGGCTCGTAACAGAAGAGCCATTGTTGGACCTTGGAGATCCAGACATAGTTGTAGAGTAGGCAAGTGGAAGCTGTTATAATCCTAAGTGGCTCTCATACCATGTTAGAATTTAATCTGTCTGAATAGGATCGTAGTCTTAGGATAGTAGCTTCCTGTAGCAGTGGAAGTCTTATATGAGTGACTTGTAACAGGATCAATATCTTTGAGATCAAGTATATTAAGAAATGACAAACATATAGAATATATACTAGGATAAAGTACCTATTCGCTTAATGTACATATTAGCCTGAAACGGTACGTGACTATTCGCGATACCTACAGCTACTGCTGACGTCATCCTAGGGCGCGTAGCGCTTTGCTGACGTCAGCCTATCGGTACTTTTACTGTACTAACTACACTACACGAATTCCTTGAAGTGCACAAGTCTCGATATTATCTCAACAGTAGTAACCCTCATTGGGTTGTATCCCTTATGGGCTACCCCACTATAGCCTACACAAAGTATACACTATAACATTCTGACACACCCCCATAGACGAAGTGGGGGAGAACAAGTGGTCACAAGACCAGTCAAGAAAAGCAAAGCAAGCTCAGGGTGGATCACGAAGTCACCAAACATTCCAAGCACAAGCAAATGGCCACAAGGACTGCTCACATGCAGAGTTATATAAAAGAGAACAAACAGTGCAATTATCATACCCTAGCAAGTGTAAGCATGCAGATATATATATAGATCACAGTACAAGCAAAGTCACGCAGTGAGCAAGTGAGGCAAAATAGGCAAAATGCCTAAAACAGTACAGAAACGCTGATGATCACCAGACTCAAGTGCCATAGTGAATATATCAGCAGTGTTGGCCCGAGTGGCCACGTAAGCAAGACGAAGCTGACCACGCTGCTGCAACTCTCAAGCAAGGAAGTAACGCAGAGCGATGTGCTTCGTTTGGTGCTCCAGTCTGTGCTCTTTACACAAGGCAATCATGACCTTGTTGTCTACGTACAGAACTGGAGAAGAACGAGGCCGCTCTCCCAAGTCGGTCAGCAGGTAGGTGAGACAGCGTAACTCCTGTGCAGCCATGGCCCCTGCGTAGATCTCAGCCTCACAACAGGAACTGAGAATAGAAGACGAGCGGGAAGACCGCCAAGAAACAGAGCCGGAGACAAGGCTGAAGGTGTAACCCTGTGACGACCGCTGCGTAGCCAAGTCGTCAACCCAAGAAGCGTCTGCGTGACCAGAGAGGACAACTGGATCCCGTCCTCCAAGCACGAGCCCCATGCCCGATGTATTACACAAGTACCGCAGTACCCTCTTCGGAGTATCCCAGTGCACCTTTCGGTGCCTACCGGTAGCCACGTAGCGAGCCAGGAGGCTGAGAGGGTATGCGGGGTCAGATCATGTGCACGTCATCAGGTACATGAGGCAACCCACAAGCTCTGGGTACGGACCACTCGGCTCTACGGACTCGTCCGAAGGTGGAGCTGAGAGCGAGTGGCTGGTAGACAGAGGAGTGGGCTGTGAGGAGGAGAACTGGAAGCCGAAGTGCTGAAGGACTTGGTGCACCATGTGTGACAGAGTCAGGGTGATGGTGCGCCGTGCTCTGTCCCGAGTGATATGCAAGCCAAGATAGCTGCGCAGCTCACCCAGGTCAGTGCACGTGTGACTCTTCTGCAGCTCCGACTTCACAAGGGCCAATGCCTCAGTGTCAGCAGTGGCAAAGACCAAGTTGTTGACATACACGAGGACGTAGAACGGCGGCAACGAAGTATCGGTGCACAGAAACAGCGACGGGTCAGCAGTCGAAAAAGCAAACCCAAGAGCCGCAAGCGTCGTCCTCAGTGTGTCGTGCCACTCGCGAGGCGCCTGGCGGATGGCCGTTGGAGGCTCCAATGGGTCCCCTGCAGGAAATGACCCAGTGAAGCCAGGTGGGTGGCGCAGCCAGATCTCCTCGTGCAGGCTGCCCTATACGAAAGCTGTGCTGAAGTCAAGAGAGCGAAGCTCGTAGTCACGCTGAGCGACGACGTGTAGAAGAACCCAAAGAGTGGTCATCTTCGGGGTAGGGGAGAAGGTCTAAAAGAAGTCAACTCCCTGTCGTTGACTGAAGCCTCGTGCAGCATAACGAGCCTTGAAGACAGGCGGAGAACCTGGCGGCCGCTTCACCTTGAAAATCCTCATGCCATTGACTATGTTCGCCCCAGAAGGGGGAACTGCATCGACGTAGGTGCCTGTGGACTTCCAGGATGTCATCTCTGCGTCCATGGCTATTTGCCACTGAGAGGAGTAGGGACCCGTAATCGCCTCTGCGTAAGAGCGCGGGGTCGGGATGTCTGGTGCATCCGGGTCTCCCTCAGGGGCAAGCAGCATGGCTACAAGATGAGGTACAGCAGCTGCAAGGCACTCAAAGTCCTCCTGCCTGTCCTCAAGGACGTCAGTGCCAAGTGCACACTCACCCCCGACGGACGGAGGACAGTCAGAATCAGACTCAGCAACAAGACTTGTGGCGTAGTCGAGACGGCAGGCAGCAGCAAAGTCAACAAGCTCAGCAACTAGGGCAGACGCAGCAGGGGACTCAAATGAAGTGTCAGTGACAACAGTGGCTAGAAGACGAGAGACAGTGGCACTGGCAGCACGAGCTAGGTGAGAGTCAGTGTCAGGAACGGCAAGAAGAGATGACTCAGTAGGAGGCTGCAGAGAAACTCGCAGTGGAACAGAGGAAGGACGAAGTGTCATAACGTGAGTGCAGGGGACAGGAGGAGGACGCGGATGAGGAACCAGACGACCAGTGCGAACAGCGCGAAAAGGCGAGACTCAGGCTCAAGACGATCTGTAACAGAGTCTGTCTGCTCAGTGTAAGGAGAAGGAGCAGGCAGTGGGGAGTTTGGCTGTAACTGTGGCTGCGACTGGTGAGGCGGTGGACTCAATAAGCTAGGAGGAAGGCCAGTAGATGACGGGAGACTAAGAACCTGGTGAAGGACCGAGTCAGGTGGTGGCAGAGACGACGGTGGCGGTGGAATGAAAAACGGGTGCCGCTGCACAGTGCGTCCAGCACCAGTACCGCCAGACGCAGCACCCCCAGCGCCAGCACCTCTAGCTCCAGGGTCAACAGCTCCAGTGCCTCTAGCTCTAGTGCCCCCAGCGCCTTGCCTCCAACTCCAACGCCTCGAGCGCTAGGGTCTCCAGCTCCAGCTCCTCCAGCTCCAGCGCCGCCAGTGCCAGTGCCTCCAAGTCCAATGCCTCCAGCACCAGGGTCTCCAGCTCCAGCCTCTCCAGCTCCAGCGCCGCCAGCGCCAGTGCCTCTAGCTCAAGCTCCTCCAGTGCTAGGGTCTCCAGTTCCAGCTCCTCCAGCTCCAGCGCCGCCAGCGCCACTGCCTCCAGGTCCAAAGCCTCCAGCTCCAGCACCTCAAGCACCAGGGTCTCCAGCTCCAGCCTCTCCAGCTCCAGCGCCACCAGCGCCAGTGCCTCCAGCTCCAGCTCCTCCACTGCCAGGGTCTCAAGCTCCAGCTCCTCCAGCTCTAGTACCCCTGGTACGAGCACCTCCACGACCAGCAGCTGCAGCACCTCCGGTACCTCCAGCTTCAGCAGGAACTTCAGCACCTCCTAGACTAGTAGCTCCAGCACCTCCAGCTCCAGTGCCTCCAGTGGCAGAGTCTCCAGCTCCGGCAGCTCCACTCCGAAGGCGTGGGCGCTTAGCAAACCACTCGCGCAGCAGCTGCGGGGAGAGAGGCTCCGGTCGGGGAGACCGTTGTGGCGAGGTACCCGCAGGACCTCCAGAAGAAGCAGTACCCCTAGGCTCAGCACCCCCAGGCCCCGCACCCTCAGACTCAGCACCCCCAGGCTCCGCAACCTCAGACTTAGGACCCCCAGGCTCCGCACCCTCAGGCTCTGCACCCCCAGGCTCCGCACCCTCACGCTCCGCACTCGCATGTTGAGCACCCCCAGACTCCGCACTCGCAGGCTCAACACCCCCAGACGTAGCACTCCCAGACGCAGTACCTCTAGCAGCACCTGAGTCTACAACGACCTTGACAGGGACAGTCCCGGGGAGTGGGTCTACCTGAGACACACCTGAGGGAGCCGGACTCTGAGGGGGGAGGGGGTCTACTGGAGGGGGACCTAGAGCAAGAAAGAGCGGCGGGGGTGGGAGAGGGGCAGAGCGGTAGGGGAAGAGACGGTAAAAGGGAACTGACTCGTCAAACGTGACGTCCTGAGAAGGAAGGACACGGCGCGAGGTGGGGTGGTAAAACTGCCAGCCAGGCGCGTCAGGGGGAAAGCCAAGGAAGACGCAGGGAATAGCGCGGAAGGAGAGCTTGTCTGCAGACGTATCACGAACAAAGGCACGAGAGCCCCTAACCCGGAACACTGACGCATCGCCAACCTTCCTCGTCCAACGCAGTATAGGCAAGGTCTCCGGCAAGGAGACACGGGGCCAAAGGTTGAGCTGATGCGCAGCGTACCGGACCGCAAACAGCCACAGAAAATGGGGAGCAGCCACATGGATCATGGAGGTACGAGCCACCTCCATGACTAAACCAATGTGGCGCTCAGCAATCCCATTTTGCTGCGGGGAGGCCGGAAGCGTGAACGATTGGAGGATGCCCTCCCCACGACAGAAGTCCCGCAAGAGGTCGGAGGAGAACTCACCACCTCTGTCAGAGTGCAGACGCAGAACAGGAAGGTCCTCGCGGAACCGCTCGCGGAGCTGGAGACGGACTGTGCGGATCCAAGGGATCAAGACATCAGGCACCTCACCCTTGCTGCGTAAGGGGAAGGTCGTGGTGTAACGCGTGTAGTCGTCAACAACCAGCAGAAAGTAGCGCTCGCGCCCTGTCCACTGACGCGGGCTGGGCCCCACACGTCCATATGTAGAGTCTGCAGGGGAGCAGTCGTCGGGGGAAACGAGGAGGAGTGAGGAGCGGCGCGCTACCGACCCATGGACGCAAGGGAGGCAGGGCGGGGCAGGCGAGGGCGGGAGGGGAGGCAGAGACCTGGGAAGACCAGAAGCAAGGAGGCGGGAGTGCATTCCACGAAGGCGTGGCAGGGAGGGGTGACCACGTTTGTGGTGCCACAAGAGAGTCTGGTGCGACAGGAGGCGACACGAGCAAGGGGGTGCTACCTGACCTGACGTGGACACCTGAGCAGACGCAGCTACCTGAGGAGGCTCAGTAGTCAGTCTGTACACACTCGACCCAGGCCGACGGGTGAACGTGGCCAGGTGACGACCCGTTCGTGTACACGTGCAGATCGACACACGCTGACCCCCAAGAGTGGTGGTAGTGAGCATCGCATCCTGGAGGGCAGCGGTACTCACCAAGTTCGTAGAGAATGAGGGGAGGTGAAGACGTGAGAGTGAGCCGGACGGAACCGCTGGACACGGGAGAAATGTGGAAGAACGGACAAGAACTGGGCCCCTCGAGGGGTCAGCCAGTCTGACCGGAGAAGGTGCAGGGAGTAGAGTGAGGGTGGTACTGTCGCGAAGGAAACAGCGGGAAGCACATGAGTCAAGCGTAAAGGTGTGAAAGGCCTCAGCAGGCGCAGTACCAGGGAGAGCAGACTCACTAGCACCTAGAGCAGGAGCCTCTATACCTGGGCCGGGCGGCATACACAGGTAACAGTCACCCTCAGCACTAACAGACAAGGCATACATAGCAGCAAGGATAGCATCATAGTCAAGAGCAAAGATATCAACTCTAGACCTAAGCAGCTCTGCCCAGCGGGGGCGCTCTGCCTCGTCACCAAACTCTGCGCGCCAAGCGACGTCTAGGCGGGAGAAGCAGCGGTGCTGAGTGTAAGGCTTCCCGCATGTCTGACAAGCACGGTCACCCGTGCGAATGACATACAGGCAGCTAACACTACCCCCAGACGCCCCATGCTGAGCAAACCACTCACGAAGCTGCTGGGGCGACGGCGCTCCGACGTTGTTGCTGTTGCCTCTGGCCACCGCCAAAACCTCCCCTTTGAACAGCTCCACCCTGACTGCCACCACTCCCACGGTTGCCAGTACCGCCACCCCCACCGCCCCCACCACTACCGCCACCAAAGCCCCCACTCCCGCCACCACTCTCACCGCTTCCACCACTTCCGCTACCTCCACCACCTCCACTGCCGCCCCCACTACCACCCCCGCTGCCACCGCCACCACCTCTGCCACCCTTGCCCTTGATGCTGCGGCGCTTCCCACAAACAGCAGAAGCAGCCCTGACATCTGCAGCACCAAGGATGTCAACAGCATTAGCAGAGGCGTAGGAGGGGGCAAGGGGGGAGGGGGAACACCCCTCAAAGAAGGGCGTGCGAGGAGTGCCACGAGCGGCACCTACAGCGACTACGCTAGTCTCAGCTGCAAGGAGGTGCTGCTCGAGCAGGTTGACAATGAGGGCTGTGGGGTCAAGTGCGAGAAAGTGGTCCCTGACTGTGCGAAGAGAGGCAGGGAGGCGGGTGACTATGACGTAGAGAGTGATGTACATCAGGGGCAGGTTCCTGTCAAGGAACTCTGCTGGAAGGGCAGCGCAGTAGCGAGCGTCGCTAGTGCGAAGGTGGGAAACCAGGTCCTCTACTGTGGCAAAGGCGGACAGCTCGGGAAACAGGTAGGGCAGTAGAAGACGACCTAGAGCAGCAGTGGCAGGGGAGGAGTAACGGGCGACTGCAACGTCGTACAGTGCTTTAGCAGTCTTGTGCTGTCCGAAGTGAGCGCGTTCGGCTAACGGCAGGTGGTTGCAAACGACTAAGCGAGCAGCAGCGTCACGGGTAAGCCATTGTGAGCTAGTCGCACTGTCACCTGTGGCGGGAGGGGCGAGAGAGGCTCCAGATGTGTAGTCAAACAACGAAATGCTGTCTCTAGAATCGCTCAGCAGGTACACCTGTAAGTCGTCGAGCCACGTATCGAACTGGATCGGACGGCCCTCATGATCGAACGTGAGTACACTGAGAGAAGCCATAGTGGGCAGTAGAGGGTGGCGCGCAACCAGCAGAGCTGCACACAGGTAGGGCGGTGCGCGAGCACGAGGGAAGTGCGCAGGGCAGGGCAGGGCGGTGCACGGCTAGGGCGGCCGGCAGAAAGGGCGGCGAGCGGGCTGCCAGAGGGCGGCGCGCGGGCTGCAAGGAGCGGCGAGCGGGCTGCCAGAGGGTGGCAAGCGGGCTGCAAGGGGCGGCGAGTGGGCCGCAAGGGGTGGCGAGCGGGCTGCAAAGGGTGGCGAGCGGGCTGCAAGGGACGGCGAGTGGGCCGCAAGGGCCGGCGAGCGGGCAGCAAGGGGCGGCGAGCGGGCCGCAAGGGGCGGCAAGTGGGCTGCAAGGGGCGGCGAGCGGGCCGCAAGGTGCGGCGAGTGGGCTGCAAGGGGCGGCGCGCGGGCCGCAAGGGGCGGCGAGCCGGCTGCAAGGGGCGGTGCGCGGGCCGCAAGCGAGCGGCAAGCGGGTTGCAGGGGCGTCGAGCGGGCCGTAAGGGCAGCGAGCTGGCCGCAAGGGCGGCGAGCGGGCCGCAAGGGCGGCGAGCGGGCCTAAGGGCGGTGAGCGGGCCGCAAGCAGGCGGTGAGCGGGCTGCAGGGGCGGCGCGCGGGCTGCGAGCGGGCGGCATGCGGGCTGCAATGGCGGCGAGCGGGCTGCAGGGGCGGCATGCGGGCTGCGAGCGGGCGGCGAGCGGGCTGCAGGGGCGGCGCGCGGGCTGCGAGCGGGCGGCGAGCGGGCTGCAGGGGCGGCGCACTGGCTGCAGGGGCTGTTCGTGGGCTGCTTAGGGCGGCGCGACGGGCTGCTAGGGGCGGCACAGCGACAAGCAGGGCGGCGGGCCGTTAGGGCAGGGCTCCAGTGGGGCAGCTATGTGGTGGGCCCTAAAAAAATTTCGGTCCTACGGAAGGACCTACTATGAAACCATGTCAGAATCTAGAACGAGAAATGAATGAACTATGAAAGAGTTGGGTACAAGTACTAACCCTAATTGGGTTGTACCCCTTATGGGCTACCCCACTATAGCCTACACAAAGTAAGCACTATAACACTCTGACAGTAACGGCGAGTCAACCAAAGAAGTTGACAAGAAGACGAAAGCAAGAGGTTAAGCGAAGGTCAAAGGTCAGCGACCTTTGACTTGCCGAAAAGCAGCGCGATAGCAAGGACTCATAACTGACTCTCTATTGAGCAGTTACCCGAGTCGTCGCTGTATCGAACCGCAACAGCAGTTACAGTTAAACATTTCGTATTCCTTGTAATCATATAAAACCTTATATCTCTTTACTATAATCAACTCATCTTGTTCTCACATACTAGTGCAAGGTGGTTCAATTAATCCAATATTACGCTTCCGCTAAATACATCACTACTCTGAGACTAGTCTTGAAAACGATCCTAAGGGCTTTTTCAACACAACAAAATTACAGTGTTCAGGGCTCACACACCAGACCAGACTCTGCTGAGCAGAGCAGAGCAGCAGATATAGTTGGTGTTTTACTAAACTCAATTAACTCCTACACCTCATCATCATCATCGCTGCTACTACTAAACCCACTGTCGTTGCTGCTGCTGCTGCCATGTTCAGTATCTGCTTCTTGTCCGTCCTCCAACACGTTCCCCCCCCTCCCCGCCGCACTCACTGGCCTGTGCCTCTGCTTCCCTTCTCCTAATAGGCCTCCTCTTATTGCTGCTGCACCACAAATCCACAACTTTACCCCATTCCATGTCATACTCAACCAGGCTTAGACACATCAGGTCACTGAGCCGGGCATCACAGAGGCTGGTCCTCTGCCAGGACTTAATCACGTTATGGCGGCTAAAGCCGCGCTCACACTCGACGGTGCTGAGCGGCAGGACAGCCACCGCTGTCCAGAGGCGGACGAGGTTGGGGTAGCTCCGCTCCCAGTCCTTCGTTCGCAGCAGGGCCGCCAGGCCGCGTTGAAATGTGCGCTCGCCTCGAGGACTGCACACGAGTGCTTCAGGCCTGTCCGGAGCAAGCGTAAGTGAGTGAGTGAGTGAGGGGGGGTAATTGTATGAAGGCAAAACAGGTGAAGTGGTGAGAATGCAAGGGGAGCAGAACGTGGTGCATCAGTGGGTAAGAGCGGTTGGGGTGGGGGGGCAGGGGGGAGGGGGTGGTGGGAGGGAAGGTTGGTGGGGGGGAGGATAGAAGACACATACCACAACATACACATGTGGTTTTGAGACGTCTCAAAACTAGAAGACACATACCACAACATACACATGTGGTTTTGAGACGTCTCAAAACTAGAAGACACATACCACAACATACACATGTGAAACAGCCTTAGCCAGAGGACAGAGAGGACGATTCCATCCATAGCCATCCACGTCATTGCCAAGACTCAGATGCAACAGCCGAGTCGCTAGCAGGAGACACGTGAGCCTGTATCTAAACCGTTAGGACCATAGAGAAGCAGTTACACATACCAATGGTCTTACCAGCAGAAGCCTCGCACCTTCATTGCTGCATAGTGATGAATCTGGACCTTGGCATTCATTTGGACCTTGGCTTTCCATGTAAGTCAGCTGGGAATTTTGACTCTGCCCACACTGGGCAACCTCCAAGGGCAATCTAGATCCGCCCCTTTTCCCCCCAACCCCCCCACCCCCCTCCCGCTCTCCCGGTAACACTCCCCTCACCCCCATGAGGTCCATGGGCTAAATGTAGACCACGCCCTTAAGGCAGGATACATCGCAAAAAACCACAGAACACCTTTTCGCCAGTTTCGGTGCCACTTCCCTTCACCTTCACCTTCCTCCTACCACTCACCTTGCCACTGTTTTCCCCTCTTCTCTTCCCGTTGGTCCTCCCAGGGCATGTGAGCTTGTGGGAGGGCCAGTGTGCCTTCTGGCAGTCTCTGCTGCAATATGCCACCTTGCCACACCCACCGCAACTCTTCAGCTTCACACCACCACCCTCCACCCTCCCACATCCTGCAGCACCGCACACACGCCCCCTACTAGGCGCAGGACCAGAGCCTTGTGTGGCAGTTGCACTGCACACACGCTCCCCACAAGCAGCAGCGCCAGCGGCTTCAACATTTGAAGTAACGCTCGCTGTCAAAACGTCTGCTGCAGATGTGCTCAGTGCAGCGACAGTGGTTGACTCGTCAGAAGAAGGTGCAGCAGTAGCTGAGTATATTGGTGCAGCAACTGACGACGCAGCACGGGTGCTTACAGCAGCTGAGGTGGAGCGAGCAGCATCGAAGGCAGGGCGGTAGCAAGGCTCCCCCAGCAGCATCTCTCGCAGACAAGCCACCAGATTGACTCCCCCCGGCCATGCCTTCAGATAAGCCGCCTCCTCCACCTTCTTGCCCTTCCGTTTCTTGCCGCTACTGTCACAGGCACTGCCACGCCCACCCGTGTGCTTCAAGTCTTCACAGAACCTGGGCAGCAGAGAGCAGTCATACATCTTGGCAATCAATTTCTTGTGTGCGGTTGTAGCACGCTTCATTGACTGGCTGCCGCTGCAGGCGGGCCCACCTCCCTCCATGGCACCGGTGGTAGTATTGCCACCACGAACCATGACTGCACCTCCTCCCACACACCTCCACAATCACCTTCACCAAGCCCACCTCCCCCCCCCATCCCCACCGTCCACACAGTCCCCACTCCTCGCCCTCCTCCTGCCTGCCTTCCCTTTCGCCCCATAGCTTATTCCAGCAGCCGACGAGTTCAGATCGCCTTGGGCCCCACTCTGCTGCAAGAGCTCTTTAGGGAGGAGAAGGGCAAGGGCGAGCAGGAAGGAGAGCGGAACCTGCTCTACTCGTTCCTGCAGCGCATGCACGCTGCAACGCTGGGTGCGACCATCCTGCCCCAATCGGTTCACAATATCTTGAAACTCCGCGGTGTGGGGCGGGAAGATGGAAACGAAGTGGTCGAGAAGGGCGGAGGCGGGGCGATAGGCGAAGTTGGCAACGAGAGCGACAAAGGGGACTAGGATAGTGTATGTGGCGATGCATGCGCTGCAGTGGGCGCATGCTGGTGGCTCGAAGAGCATACCAGCAAACTCAACTATCAAGTCCGCATCTGCCCTGCAGCGCACGATGGGACGCATCTCGCTCCGAGGAGGAGGAAGCGGTTCTTTGCTGGGAGCTTTCCGCGCTTTCCGGGTTCTTCCCTGCTGCACTGCAGCTGACAGATGGCCATTGTTCCTGAGACCCTGCCTGCCATCCGCCCGGCCCAGCCAGAAACATCTGGCACTTGGGTCATCAGGAAACTTCATAGTAGCTTCGTCCCCCTGGGGCCACTCCTCCCATTCAGGAAAGCAGCTTCTTCCGACCGTAGGCTGGAGAACAGCGCCGAACATGGCCAACAGGTTCGGAAGATCCCGAACCGGGTGGCGCATGGGCAGGACCCTTCCCTGTGGGTTGTCCTTGCAGCACATCTGTGCGAAAATGAAATCTGAGCCGTAGATCCGAAGCCACTGCAAGATGCAAGCAACCCGATACGTGAGGAGACCAAGAGCGGGGTCTGTGTTTACAGGCACGAGGCCAGACGAACTGCTGCTGAGCATAGCATTGCCGTTGACAGGCACGAGGCCAGGATCACTGTTGCCGGTGGAATCGCTCCTGCCAAGAGAAGACCCAGCTCGAGCTGAGACAGCGGCAGCATTCTGAGCAGGCGGCCGTGTTGTTGGTGCAGCTGATGCTGCAAGCTCGAGTCCTCCCCCTCGCGCATCCCGCTTGCCAGACCCACTTGTCTCAGCCTCACGCTGGCCGCCTCGATGGCTGCATCCTCCATGCTGCCAGTGGGTATGCTCTTATACCCCACGAAGAACATCGCTCCCAGCTTGCGGTGCTCTGGCCGGGAGAACACTGAGGCGAATGCCAGGGCGAGGTCAGTGGCACCCACGCCACTCACATACATGCCCTTGGGAATATCCTTGCCTTCAAGACTGCTACTATTGCAGCAGCTGCTGCTGCCGATGCTGCTGCCACCGCCGCTGCTGCCACCGCCGCCGCCGCCGCTGCTGCTGCTGCTGCTGTTGCCACCGCCGCTGCTGCTGCTGCTGCTGCCACCGCCGCTTCACATCCATGCTCCAAAATCCAACCCATGCCATCCACATACCTCTCCCACACACGCCCCTTCAGACGCTCCCTCCACTCCACATCCTTTCCATTCCTTCCTTCCCTACAGCCACCCCTCTCCACCCCCCCACTACCACCTGTACCTTTTGTTGATGGCAGTTTCACACACCTTACCAGGTCACCTTTGCCCAGGTTCACTCCACATTCATCCATACTCCCCCGCCAGTCAGCTGGTCGCCTCCGCATCCTCCGTGCCACGGCCATCGCTGACTGTCCTAACTGCCCCACACTCGCTGAATCCTTCTCCCCGGCTCCCCGCTCCCCTCCGCATGTGCATTCTCAAGGCCGTCTGCGAGCAGATGCCGCACAAAGAACCCAAACCCTTCCTGCAGCTCAGCGCTCTCCTTCACCCCCAGCACCTGCACCAGCATGGACGCACAGCAGTCGTTCTCCACCTGCCTGCCCGCCCCCAATTCGGCCACTAAGGCTGGGTAGACCGTGTTGTATGTATCCACGTGGGCTTTCCACATGGTATCGAACCGGGGCCACCTCGCCACAAGCACGAGGAAGGCAACAAAGCTGACAGCACGGCGGTAGGCCGCCCAGCAGCTGCTGCAGCGCCAGCAGCAGGACCACGCTGATGAAGCAGCACGGACAGCAGCAGCAACAGCAGCAGGAGCAGGAGAAGAGGAAGCAACAGCTGCAGCAGCTGTCGCAGTACAATTGCAGGCCGGCGGGATCTGATTCTCCCCAGGTCCATGAGCACGCCTACACGAGGCTCAGCCATCCACTCGAGCAGCATCGCTTCCACACAGAGGAACGGCGCAAGAGCACTTTTGCACGAGAACTGCACGTGAGGCGGCGGCGCCGACTCCCCTTGCTTCCCAAACGCCTGCACTCTCGCAGAGAACTCCAGCACACCCCTGCTGACTCCGTTTGGGCATGCAAGAGGGGTGGCGCCAGGCTGGTGGTTGTGCAGGAGGGATCGAACGAAGTCGAGGCTTTCCATGGAGAGAGCACGCTCGAGAGCACGCTCTGCTCGGAGGCTCATAGCGTGGTGGAAGCAACGCCCGCATTCAGCCACATCCCACCCGCCCCTCACGTCCAAGTAGTGAACCATGTCCGCCCGGCAGAGCAGCTGGAGCTTCCTCGGTATTTCCTGAGCTCCCACTCCCCCTGACACCACCCCGGCCGTCCGTGCACATGCCTTTCCGGCCCCGACCGCCTCCTCTTGAACATTCCATCTTTTCACCGACTCGTGGCGATCAAGCCAAATCCTCCTTGAGTTCCGAAAGACCAGCATTGCTGGTTCCGATGGGATTCTCGGCTTCCGACAAGACCGTCTTTCCTCTCCCTCCGCCTCTCACTGGTGCGTGTCCACTCTGTGACGCCGTGTGCTCCTCGCCCTCCTCGTGTAATGCCCAATACTATTATAATGGCGGTTACCAGGCTTTTATAATATTCCAATACAAAATTGTAGCTCTAACTAGCCTTAATAGCCTTGGAGATGAAGATCTTCTTGATGCCTTTGATGGAAAACACTTGGAATAGTAGTGTAGGGAAGCTTGTGAGAGAGCCAAAAATGACTTAGCCAAATAATCCCATTTCCAATTGTTTAGTTGGAGTGGGAGGTTGAGAATGAGCTTGCTTAGCTCAGACCCCCTCAATACACCCCTTGGGGAACTATCCCAACCATGGTTTCCATGGTGGGATGGTTCCTAGGCTTGGAGCCTATGTGGCAATTAGTTGGGTTGGGAAAACCCAACCTAGAACCATTGAATGGTTGTTTTTAAGATAGAGTATATTGTTACACTGAATTGGCAGTTTCTGATTGGTTGGAAATCCAACCTTCAACATTCCACTTTGATGGGTTGGAATTTCCCAAACCTATTGGTTGAGGTTTGGAATTCCCAACCCAACCCTTTCTCTCCCAACTCAACCTTCACTCACTCGTAACCCAATAACTATCGAAAGCAATCTCGACGAATGCCTTTGAGTGTTAGGTTGTTAGCTAGGGAGTTAGGCGAGAAGTAGGTCGATGCGTTACACCTCGTCTTCGTCGCTGCCGGAGCCGATGTGGTCCCACTTGCTGTAGTCGATCATACGCGGCCCCGTGACGCCAGCAGTGGTAGGCGCAGCAGCTTGAGCAGGAGCCGCAGCAACAGGAGGCATTGCAACAGTAGGTGCAGCAGGAGAGCGTGCAGCAGTAGAGCCATGGATGCGCGCAGAACCGACTTGCTGGTCACTAGCTGGAGTCCGTCACTGATAAATAATCGAATGTGCTATTTTTATGCTAACTTGGTCGTCCATATGTGCTGCTTTCATTGCCAAGCCGAACAAGAGAATTGTCTGCTCAGCTGATTGCGCTAGTTAGCAGGTGTGTCATTGAACCTAGGAGTCGCAAGTTCCAAAATTTTGAGCCTAAGGGCGCGTAACAGTTTTGCGTACCGTTTGTCAACGGAAGAAAGTACGCATTTCCGTGATTCACCCGGGATTTCAGAAGTCGCCACACCTACTTTCGAAACTCGACGAATCGGGAACATGCTGGCGTTACCCGATATCAGCGGGGTTGAGCCACAATTAAGATGTGTGTGTTTTATTGTAGACGCACTCGATATCAACGGGGATCAATTTAGCCACAAAAAAAAAGGTTAAAACTTCTGCTGGTAACTTTAGTCGCACATTTCGTCAAAACGTTCGCAAGGATCGTGTGCCCTAGTTTAAACAGTGTGAAAGAAAATAACACAAACTAAAGTCGACCTCGCATTCGGATTTTTTCGTTTACGTTAATCCAATCGTGCGTTCTTTTGCGCACGCACGGACATTTGCGAGATATGCAGCGGTGACGAGGTACAGCGTAAGTGTTACCAAAAGTTGATACTGGCACGAACAGCATTGCGAATCCAGGTAACCTACGAAAAAACAGCGCGACTCGTGATTCACTGTTTGAAGTTGAACTTTGATAGTCGAACTTTGTTGTTCCATGCACAACTCGGGCTCGTTGGCGGTGCTCCACGACCACCAAAAGTCGAGATGGTCGAGCAAAGGTTGACCAAAGTTCAAATGTGAAGTTCGACAAAAAACTTAACCCAAGTTTGCAAAAGACACGCACGCGCCCGTCCCGCAACCCAAGATTGTGAGACAAGACGAGAGCCGAAGGTTGTGGGTGGAGTACCAAAAGTGTAGTGTGGTTGTTTTTAGGGTGTGTTATACTAGATCATAACTGGATTTGTAACCAGATTTAGGCTATAACCATTGTTTCTTGCCACTGTAGCGATACGTCCGCGCTTACAATTCCTAGTGACGCGTTGAGCACGTGAGGGTTCGTAGAAAGCACGGTGCTCGAAAATCACCTTCTACAAACGGTTCCGTTACCACCGAGGATTCCAAATGCTCCTCGAACTCATCTAGAGCAGTGAATGCCATCATCGTCTCGTCGCTATAATAGCTCTCGATACTGTCAACACAAGTTTAAGCGCCACCCGATACTGTCACATCCAGGACCTATCAGTGCCGGCTTCGTCCCAGCCAATCAGCGCGTGGCGAATCGTCGAAGGGTGAGGCAGGTGGGGCGCGGCGTGAGGGAAGGAGGCTGAGCGGCGGGCGAGGGCGCCGGGAGGCGAGAGAGAGGGTGAGCCTTGTTGGTGACCGTGCTGGTGTGGGCCGTTAGGCGACGAAGAGGAACAGGACGTGCAAAAGCTGAGGAAGCAAGCGGGAGGCAGGGAGGGGGCTTGACAGCGGGTCAACGCGGCAGCACGCAAGGCGTGAGGCGCAAGCCGCACGGCGAAAGACGCAAGGCGCAAGGCGCAAGGCGCAAGGCTCAAGGCGCAAGGCGATGGCGGGCGATTCGGGCGGGCAGGAGGTGGAAGTTCTGCTGCTGATGGTGGACAGGTGCGGTGGGGGCGGGGAGACGGTACGTCTCGCCCTATGATTAGGGTTAGGTTAGGGTTAGGGTAAGAGTTGGGGTAAGCAATTCAGGGTGGTAACCGCAGGAGGTAGAAGAAATGCTGCTGCTGATGGCGGACAGGTGCGGCGGGGGTGGGAGAGCTGGGTAGGGCTAGACGTGAAGCGGCTCAGGGAGGTAATTGCTCAAGGTGATGGTGCAGAAGGCAAGTGCAAGCTATGGCGGGTAGGATTGATTCAAGCGGGCAGGAGGTGGAGGTGCCGCTGCTGATGGTGGCGGACATTTGCGAAGGGGGAGATGGGGGTCCGGGGAGACGGTAGGGCTAGACGTGAAGCGGCTCAGGGTGGTAATTGCACAAGGCGATGGCGCAAGGGGCAAGTGCAAGGCGATGGTGGGTAGGTGCGAAGGGGGAGATGGGGGAGACGGTAGGGCTAGCGCTAGGGTTAGGGTTTTGTTAGGAAGTTGTAATCAGCCTTTTACATGTATCATAGAAACTTAAACTTGCACATTTGTGAGTACCAGGTTAGGGTTGGCTGTTCAGGGCGATTAAGAAGAGGCGGACGGATATTTGATTCGACTTCGATTATAGGTGGGGGGGTTACTGTTGGTGGCGAGCAATAGAGGGGGGGGGGGAGGTGGACGAAGGGACACGTCTTGGGGGCGGCGACAGGGGCTAGTGAGTGGCGACAGAGACAGGAAATAGACGGCACTAGCCCCTGTCGGCAGTCATTATTCCCTGACAGGGCAGGTGGTGGGACGGGTGGCGAGCATAGGCGGGGGCAGAACCTGCAGGAAACTCGTAAAATTCCCTCAACCTTCACCCCCCTTCGCTGCTGCTGCTCACTCTCTATCCGCCTCCCCCTTTCCCCTACCCTTCGCCTCCCTTATTTCCTTTCTTGCTCCTCTCCTTTCCCAGTCCCAGCCAAGCGTGCCAGCTGGTGTCACTTTCGAGAATCTTCACGAGCCTGCAGAGAAGGGACCATCATATTAAAGAGTAGCGAGAATGACGAGAAAAATGTGTGATTAGGAAAGAGGGGGGGGGTACAAGTAGAATGTCGAGAAGAATTGTGTACCCCCTAAAGCTAGCCCCCATACAGCCTAGATGCAACTAAGCCTAGATACAACTAAGCATATATGTTTGACACACCCCCATAGGCGAAGTGAGGGATAGTAAGAGCAAGCAATGGTCACAAGTCCAGTCAAGAGAAGAAGCAAAGCAAAACAAGCTCAGGGTGGATCACAAAGTCACCACACAGTCCGAGCACAAGCAAAAGGCCACAAGGCCAGTTCACATGCAAAGTTATATAAAGAGAACAAACAATACAGTGATCATACCCTAGCAAGTGCAAGCATGCAGGTATATATATAGATCACAGTACAGGCAGAGTCAGGCAGTAAGCAAGTGAGGCAAAGTAGGCACAAGGCCTAACACAATAACAAAGCGCTGATGATCACCAGGCGGAAGTGCCTTGGTGAAGACATCAGCAGTGTTGGCCCGAGTGGCCACGTACGCAAGACGAAGCTGACCACGCTGCTGCAACTCTCGAGCAAGGAAGTATCGCAGAGCGATGTGCTTTGTTCTATGCTCCAGTCTGTGTTCCTGACACAAGGCAATCATGGCCTTGTTGTCTACGTACAGGACTAGAGGAAACGAGGCTGCTCTCCCAAGTCAGTCAGCAAGTAGGTGAGCCAGCGTAGCTCCTGAGCAGCCATGGCCCCGACGTAGATCTCAGTCTCACAGCTGGAGCTGAGAACTAAAGACGAGCGGGTAGACCGACAAGAAACCGAGCCAGACCCAAGGCTGAAGGTGTAACCCTGCGACGACCGCTGCGTAGCTGAGTCGTCAACCCAGGAGGCGTCTGCGTGACCAGTGAGGACAACAGGACCCCGTCCTCCAAGCACAAGCCCCATGCCGACGTACTGCACAGGTAACGCAGTACCCTCTTCGCAACATCCCAGTGCACCTTTCGGTGCCTACCGGGAGCCACGTAGCGAGCCAGAAGGCTGAGAGGGTACGCGAGGTCAGGTCGTGTGCAAGTCATCAGGTACATGAGGCAACCCACAAGCTCTGGGTACGGACCACTCGGCTCTACGGACTCGTCCGAAGGTGGAGCTGAGAGCGAGTGGCTGGTAGACAGAGGAGAGAGCTGTGGCGAAGAGTACTGGAAGCCGAAGCGCTGAAGGACCTGGTGCACCATGTGTGACTGAGTCAGTGTGATGGTGCGCCGTGCTCTGTCCCGGGTGATTTGCAAGCCAAGATAGCTGCGCAGTTCACCCAGGTCAGTGCAGGTATATCTCTTCTGCAGCTTGGACTTCACAAGGGTCAGTGCCTCAGTGTCAGCCGTGGCAAAGACGAGGTCGTCGACGTACACTAAGACGTAGAAAGGCGGCAGCGAGGTGTCGGTGCGTAGAAACAGCGACGGGTCTGCTGTAGAAGGAACAAACCCAAGAGCCGCAAGTGTAGTCCTGAGTGTGTCGTGCCACGCGAGGCGCCTGCCGGAGACCGTAGATTGGCCGGCGGAAGCTCCACTGGGTACCTGCAGGAAACGACCCAGTGAAACCAGGTGGTCGGCGCAGCCAGATCTCCTCGTGCAGGCTGCCCTGCAGGAAGGCTATACTGAAGTCCAGGGAGTGTAACTCGTAGTCACGCTGAGCAGCTACGTGCAGCAATACCCGAAGAGTAGTCATCTTCGGGGTGGGAGAGAAGGTCTGGAAGTAGTCAACTCCTTGTCGCTGACTGAAACCTCGAGCAACGTAGCGTTCCTTGAAGGCAGGCGGAGAACCCGGCGGCCGCTTCACCCTGAAAATCCACATGCCATCGACTATGTTCACCCCAGGTGGGGGAACCTCGTCGACGTAAGTGCCTGTGGACTTCCAGGATGCCATCTCGGCATCCATAGCTGTCTGCCACTGAGAGGAGTAAGGACCCGTAATCGCCTCTGCGTAAGAGCGCGGGGTCGGGATGTCTGGAGCATCCAGGTCTCCCTCAGGGGCAAGCAGCAAGGAAGCGAAACGAGGTACAGCAGCTGCAAGACATTCAAAGTCCTCCTGCTTGTCCTCAAGGACGTCCGTGCCAAGAGCACACTCACCCCCAACGGACGGAGGACTGGCAGGCACAGACTCAGTAACTAGAGCAGAGGCGTAGTCGAGATGGCAAGCAGCAGCAAAGTCAAGCAGCTGAGCAACGAGAGCAGAAGCAGCAGCAGACTCAAAGGACGGGTCAGTGACAGCAGTGGCAAGGAGACGAGCGACAGTGGGACTGACAGCACGCGCTCGGTCAGACTCAGGGTCAGGGACCTCAGGAAAAGAGGACTCAGGAGAAGCAGGCAGAGGAACACGCAGTGGAACAGAGGAAGGACGGAGTGCCATGGTGTGTGTGCCTGGGACAGGAGGAGGACGCGAACGAGGAGCGCGACGAGCAGTGCGAACAGGCGAGACAGGACGAGAAGCAGGCTCACGACGCTCTGTAAGACCTCCAGACTGCTCAGTGTAAGGAGAGGGAACATGCAGTGGGGAGGCTGGCTGTAACGGCGGCTGCGACTGGTCACGCGGTGGACACAGGAAGGGAGGAGGAAGACCAGTAGAAGGCGGGACACCAAGAACCTGCTGAAGCAGGGGAACGAAGAAGGGGCGCGGCCGCACAGTGCCTCCAGCACCTCCAGCTCATTGTCAACAGCTCCTGCTCGTGTAGCTCCAGCGCCTCCTGCGCCAGGGCCTCCAACTCCAGCTACACCAGATCCAGCGCCTCCGGCGCCAGCTGCTCCAGGCTCCATAGGGTCTCCAGCTCTAGTAGAAACAGCAGCACCTCCAACTCCAGTGTCTTCAGGCTCGCCAGCCCCAGGAGCTCCACTCCGACGGTGTGCGCGCTGAACAAGCCACTCACGCAGCTGCTGCGAGGACAGTCGCGGTGAAGCACCAGCAGGACCTCCAGACGAAGCAGCACCCCGAGGCTCAGCACCCCCAGACTCCGTACCCTCCGACTCAGCACCCCCAGGCTCAACACCCTCAGGCTCAGCACCCCCAGACCCAGCACCCTCAGACCCCGCATCTCCCGGCTCCGCACCCCCAGACGCAGCACCCTCAGACGCAGCACCTGGAGCAGCACCTGAGACGGCAGCTACCTGAACAGGCGCAGTACTAGGGAGAGGGTCTACCTGAGACACTCCCGAGGGAGCAGGACCCTGGGGCGGGAGGCGGTCTACCGGAGGTGGACCGGGAGCAAGGAAGAGCGACGGGGGCGGGGAAGGGGCAGAGCGGTAGGGGAAGAGACGGTAGAAAGGAACCGACTCGTCGAACGTGACGTCCTGAGAAGGGAGGACACGGCGCGAGGTGGGGTGGTAAAACTGCCAGCCAGGCGCGTCAGGGACAAAGCCAAGGAAGACGCAGGGAATGGCGCGGGCGGAGAGCTTGTCCGCGGACGTATCGCGAACAAAGGCACGAGAACCCCAGACCCGGAACACCGACGCATCGCCAACCTTCCCCGTCCAACGCAGTGTGGGCGAGGTCTCCGGCAAGGAGACGCGGGGCCAAAGGTTGAGCTGATGCGCAGCGTACCGGACCGCAAACGGCCACAGAAAATGGGGAGCGGCCGCATGGATCATGGAGGTACGAGCGACCTCCATGACTAAGCCAATGCGGCGCTCAGCAATCCCATTTTGCTGAGGGGAGTCTGGAAGCGTGAACGACTGGAGAATGCCCTCCCCACGACAAAAGTCCCGCCAGAGGTCGGAGGAGAACTCACCACCTCTGTCAGAGTGCGGACGCAGGACAGGAAGGTCCTGGCCGAACCGCTCGCTCAGCTGGAGACGGACTGTGCGAATCCAAGGGATCAAGACAGCAGAGACCTCACCTTTGCTGCGCAAGAGGAAGACTACCAGCAGAAAGTAGCGCTCGCGGCCCTGTCCACTGGCGCGGGCTGAGCCCCACACGTCCATGTGGAGGGTCTGCAGGGGAGCAGTCGTCGGGGGAAACGAGGAGGAGTGAGGAGTGGCGCGCTGCCGCCCCTCGACGCAAGGAAGACAGGGCGGGGCAGGCGAGGGCGGCAGGGGAGGCAGAGACCTGGGGAGATCAGAGACAAGGAGACAGGAGTGCATGCCACGAATGCATGGCTGGGAGGGGTGACCCAGGCGGTGGTGCCAAAGAAGAGTCTGGTGCGACAGAAGGCGACACGAGCAAGAGGCGGCTACCTGACCTGACGCGGACACCTGAGCAGACGCAGCGACCTGAGGAGGCTTAGTAGCCAGTGTGTACGTCTCGACCCTGGCCGACGAGTGAACGTAGCCAGGTGACGCCCCGTCCGTGTGCACGTGCAGATCGAGACACGCTGATCCCCAGGAGTGGTGGTAGTGACCATCGCATCCTGAAGGGCAGCGGTACTCACCAAGTTCGTAGAGAACGAGGGGAGGTGAGGACCTGACAGTGAGCCGGACGGAACCGCCGGACATGGGAGGACTGTGGAGGAACTGGCAACGATCGGGCCCCAAGAGGGGTCAGCCAGTCTGACCGGAACTGGTGCAGGAGGAGGAGTGAGAGTGGTGCTGTCACGAAAGAAACAGCGCGAGGCGCCGGAGTCCAACGTGAAGGTGTGCAGGGCCTTAGCAGGCGCAGTACGAGGGGGAGTACCAGACGCACTAGCACCTAGAGCAGCAGCGGCTATACCTGGGTCAGGCGGCACACACCAGTAACTGTCACCCTCAGCACTAAAAGACAAAGCATACATGGCAGAGATAATAACATCAAAGTCTAGGTCAAAGATAGCAACTCCCGACCTAAGCAACTCCGCCCAGCGAGGGCGCTCTACGTCATCACCAAACTCAGTACGCCATGCGTCGTCAAGGCGGGCAAAGCAGCGGCGCTCAGTGTAAAACCTCCCGCATGTTTGGCCCGCGCGGGCACCCGTGCGAATGACATATGGGCAGGTCTCACTACGCTCACCCGCCCCACGCTGAACCAACCACTCACGGAGCTGCTGGGGCGTCTGGGTCTCGCTCCGACGCTGCTGCTGCTGGCCCCGACCACCACCAGGGCCTCCACGCTGAGGTCCAGACCGACCACCACTGGTCCCACCGCCTCCACTGCCGCCACTCCCTCCGCTGCCTCCACCGCCGCCACCAGAGCCTCCACCGCCGCCACCAGAGCGTCCATCGCCGCCACCGGTCCCACCGCCGCCACCACCTCCACCACCTCCGCCTCCTCTACCGCTGCCCCCACTACCACTCCCACTGCCATCTCCACCACCACCGCTGCCCCCTCCACTACTCCGGCCACCCTTGCCCTTGCTGTTGCGGCGCTTCGTACTAGTCGAAGCAGCACCGACGTCCTCAGGAACAGAGACGTCTGCAGCACCAGCAGAGGCGAAGGAGGAGGAAAGGGGGGAGGGGGAGCACCCCTCAAAAAGGGTGAGCGCGGATTGCCACGAGCAGCACCTACAGCAACTGCACTAGTCTCAGCTGCGAGGAGATGCTGCTCGAGGAGGTCAACAGTGAGGGAGGTGGGGTCGAGGGTGAAGAAGTGGTCCCTGACAGAGCGAAGGGAGTCAGGGAGGCGAGTGACTATGAAGTAGAGGGTGATGAACATGGGGGGCTGGTTCGTGGGAAGGAACTCAGCAGGGACGGCAGCGCGGTAGCGAGCGTCGCTAGTGCGCAGGTGGGTAACCAGGTCGGCTACTGTGGCAAAAGCCGACAGCTCAGGGAACAGGTAGGGCAGTAGCAGCCTGCCAATAGCAGTAGTGGCAGGGGAGGAGTAGCGAGCAACGACAGCGTCGTACAAGACCTGTGCTGTCCTGTGCTCGCCAAAGTGAGCACATTCGGTTGCGGGCAGGTGGTTGCGAATGGCCAAGCGGGCAGTAGCGTCACGAGACAGCCACTGGGAACGAGTCGAAACGTCAGCTGTGGCGGGAGGAGCTGGAGCGGCACCGGACACGTGGTCAAACAGTGAGACACTGTCCTTACTATCGCTCAGTAGGTACAGTTGTAGATCGTCGTGCCACGTGTCAAATGTTACAGGTCTGCCCTCCGGGTCGAACGGGAGAACTCTAAGCGACGCCATAGTGACATAGGACTCAGGAGCAGCAGTAGCAGTGGCCAAGGGGCGGAGCGGAGGGGCCTAGGGGGCCGAGGGGCCAAACAAGAGGGCCGAGGGGCCGAGGAGCCTAGGGGGGGGGGCCCGAGAGGCCTAGGGGGGCCGAGGGGCCAAACCTGAGGGCCGAGTGGTGGGGCCGAGGGGCCAAACAAGGGGCCGGGGGGCCTAGGGGGGCCGAGGGGCCTAGGGGGCCGAGGGGCCTAGGGGGCCGAGGGGCCAAACAAGGGGCCGGGGGGCCGGGGGGGGCCTAGGGGGCGAGGGGCCAAACACACGGGGCCGAGTGGCGGGGCCGAGGGGCCAAACAAGGGGCCGGGCGCAGGGCTCTGAGTTGGGGCCGAGGGGCCTAGGGGCCGCGGGGCCAAACAAGGGGCCGGGGGGCCTAGGGGGGCCGAGGGGCCAAACACACGGGGCCGAGGGGCGGGGCCGAGGGGCCAAACAAGGGGCCGAGCGCAGGGCTCTGAGTTGGGGCCGAGGGGCCTAGGGGCCGCGGGGCCAAACAAGGGGCCGGGGGGGCCTAAGGGGAGCCGAGGGGCCTAACAAGGGGCCGGGCGCAGGGCTCTGAGTTGGGGCCGAGGGGCCTAGGGGCCGCGGGGCCTAACAAGGGGCCGGGGGGGGCCTAGGGGGGCCGAGGGGCCAAACACACGGGGCCGAGGGGCGGGGCCGAGGGGCCAAACAAGGGGCCGGGCGCAGGGCTCTGAGTTGGGGCCGAGGGGCCTAGGGGCCGCGGGGCCAAACAAGGGGCCGGAGGGGCCTAAGGGGTGCCGAGGGGCCAAACACACGGGGCCGAGGGGCGGGGCCGAGGGGCCAAACAAGGGGCCGGGCGCAGGGCTCTGAGGTGGGGCCGAGGGGCCTAGGGGCCGCGGGGCCAAACAAGGGGCCGGGGGGCCTAGGGGGGGGGGCCGAGGGGCCAAACACACGAGGCCGAGGGGCGGGGCCGAGGGGCCAAACAAGGGGGGGGGGCGGGCGCAGGGCTAGGTACGGCGCCGGGCGCGGGCTAGGTACGGGACCGGGCGCTGGGCAGGTACGGGGCCAGGCGCTGGGCTCTGTATTGGGGCCGAGGGGCCTAGGGGCCGAGGGGCCAAACAAGGGGCCGGGGGGCCTAGGGGGGGCCAAGGGGCCAAACACACGAGGCCGAGGGGCCAAACAAGGGGCCGGGCGTGGGTGTTGACGGGCCGGGGCTAGGTACGGGGCCGGGCGCTGGGCGAGGGACTGGGCCGGGCGCGGAGCTAGGTACGGGGCCGGGCGCGGAGCTAGGTACGGGGCCGGGCGCTGGGCTAGGAACGGGGCCTAGCGTGGGCTGGGTACGGGGCCGGGCGCGGGTGTCGACGGGGTGCTGGCTAGGTACGGGGCCGGGCACGGGTGTCGACAGGGCGCGGGCTAGGTAAGGGGCCGGGTCGTGGGCTAGGTACGGGCTGGTCGCGAGCGTCGACGGGGCGCGGGCTAGGTACGGGGCCGGGCGCGGGTGTCGACGGGGCGATTGCGAGCCAGGTACGGGGCCGGGTCGCGGGCTAGGTACAGGCCGGTCGCGGGCGTCGACGGGGCGCGGGCTAGGTACGGGGCCGGGCGCGGGTGTCGACGGGGCGATCGCGGGCTAGGGGCACGGGCGTGAGACAGGGCCCAGCGCGGGCTAGGTACGGGCCTATCGCGGGCTAGGTACGGGCCAGGCGCGGGCAGGAGACTGGGCCGGGCGCAGGCTAGGTACGGGCCTATCGCGGGCGCGGTACGGGCGGGGCGCGGGGCTAGGAACGAAATAGCAGGTGGTGGGCCCAATAGTAACCTACTCTAGTACCATATTAAAGAGTAGCGAGAATGACGAGAAAAATGTGTGATTAGGAAAGAGGGGGGGGGGTACAAGTAGAATGTCGAGAAGAATTGTGTACCCCCTAAAGCTAGCCCCCATACAGCCTAGATGCAACTAAGCCTAGATACAACTAAGCATATATGTTTGACACATCAATGAAAGGACCATTAGAGGAAGCCTGTCGGGTTGAATCCATGATCACTTCCCTTCGCCGCTGCTCTCTCCAACCCCCCACCACCGCCTTCAACCCCCCCCGCAGTGGGGGGCGCACCCCTCTATTCTCCCCACTCCCTCCCTGCTCGCAGCCAAGCATCTGAGCTGGTGTGAGTGAGTTCGAGACCGTAAAAAGCCTGTACTGTCAACCCAATGCTCACTTCCCTTCACTGCTGCTCTCTGCATCTGCTGCACTGCACCCCCCTATTCCACCACCCGCACCCTTCTCCTCCACCCCCCCTTTCTGTCTGCCTGGTCCCAGCCAATCATGTGAGCTGGTGCGAGTGAGTGCTGGGCGGTAGGGTACCTGTGATGTCAACCCAGCGCTCATCTCCCTTAGCTGCTGCTCTCTGCACACCCCTGTACCACCTCCACCACCCCTCTTCTCTCCCCTCTCCCTCCCGGGTCCCGTACCTCGCTCCATATGATCTCTCCACGCTCCGTCTCTCCAGATTCCCCCCCCCCCCCCCCTCCTGCCCACCACTCCCTCTCTCTCCCCTTCTGCTTTTCTCTCCCCTCTCCCTCCCGGGTCCCAGCCTAAGTGGCGAAATACGCGTATAGCGTATATACGCGTGTCGTATATACGCATGCGTTTATACGCTATACGCTAAGGTCCCGAATCCAGGAATACGCTTTTTCGGGCAGGGTAAAAAAAACCCGGGCAGGGTGAAAAAAACACCCTAGGTATAGTTCACAGGGGGGATTCACGGAGGTTGTGTCTCCGGTTCATTTTTTCCCCTATGACGCAAAATGCTTAAAGACTTCGTGCTCAACATCGGGAAGGTACTCCCTAATCTCACGAAGAGGACGTGGCCTTTTGTTATCCTGTGTGAGATCAGATGGTGGGTTAGGAACTGCAGTAGAAATTATTGCGTAGGATACTAGGAGGAGTGAGCGACTTGGTGGAATGGACGGATGGGGGAGGGAACGTGCAGTAGATCTGACGAGAAACGATGTGTTGGAGGGGATGTACTGGAAAGGTTGGAGTTCGTAGATTGGGTTCGGTTCAAAGAGGTGGAACCCTGAAATTCGAAATCGCAACTCCAACCTGAATCCAAACATTTAAGTGACATTCCCGCTACCCTAGATCTCCGATGAGCATTTCGACCACCGCGAAATGATCGCCGTTAAAAACGGCAGATTTCTATATATTCCCGAAAATTTCCACCTTGGGCTGCCCAGAAAAAAAGTCCCGAGCGGAGAGCGTATTTGCTAGCGTATAGCGTTTTGTGTGTATACGCAAGCGGATAAACGCTATACGCTTAAAGGCAAAAGCGTATTTCGTCACTTAGGTCCCAGCCGAGCCTGTGAGCTGGTGCGAGTGAGTGCGAGACATTGGGATACCTGAAATCTCGCCCAGCAATCACCAACCTTCGCTGCTGCTCTCTCAACCAATCCCACCCCCCAATACCCCCCTCCTCTCTCCCCTCGCCCTTCCCGGTCTCAGCCGGGCGTGTGAGCTGGTGCGAGTGAGTGCGGGGCGAGAGGAGACAGCAGGGGGGGTGGCACAGCAGGTGTTGCGAGATCAGGGCGTGGCGCTGGCAGCAGGGGGGAATGCATCGCTGGTGTTCAATGGGGTGGAGGTGAGAGCACTCGTTCCGGTGCAGTGCGATGCAGGTGGGTGGATATGAAGGCAACAGCAGGTGACGGCAGGGGAAGACAGCAGGGGGGGTGGCACAGCAGGTGTTGCGAGATCAGGGCGTGGTGCTGGCAGCAGGGGGAGTTGCATCGCTAGTGTTCAATGGGGTGGAGGTAAGAGCACTCGCTGGGTGAGTGCGGTGCAGTGGGTGGATATGTATGTACTGGGTCATGCGACAAAGAGCATGAATAGATGACTAGCTTGTGGAATCGAATGAGCACATGCCCTCTTGCTTGAACGACCACACCCTCTTCACTACCTGGTGCTGTTCTTTCCTTAGCTTATTCCTCAGTTGAATGACTAATTGCCTCCCTAACTCACTCTTTATTTCTGAACCTCTCTTTACCTTTGTACCAGTTCGCATGACTAGGATTCCATACATGCTGCTCGATCCGGTTTCACACTCTGTCACCACTCTTTGAACCACTTTGAATCACTCCCCACTGCTGTGCACCCTCTCCCTGTCCGCCTTTTGAAGCTGGATAAGCGTTCCACTCTGGATCAGTGCGGCATTTGATGTGCTCCTCTGTTCATCACATCACAACCACTCTCCACCGCTTTGCTCCTCCCTTTCATGCCTGCCGTTTTCGGCTGGATGAGCGTTCCACTCCGGATCAGTGCGGCATTTGATTCGCTCCTGTATTCATCACACCACATTACTCTCAACCACTCTCCACCGCTTTGCACCTGTCTTTTCCTCTGACAGCTGGATGAACGCTCCACTCTGGATCAGTGCGGCATTCGATCCGCTTCAGGGCGAGAGAGGTGAGGGTCGTGGAGGGAGAGTGAGGTGAGAAGGTTGGGAAAGGGGATCACTTGACCCCTTCCCTGCTATAAACCACATGCTTTTCTGCTTGACCCCACCTGTCCTCACCATCATTCAACCATCTTTTGAGTCGACTCAGTCAGCCCTCTCGTCCCCAACCTGGCAATTACCTGCTCTCACTTAGTCTCCCTCCCTTCCACCCTCTGCATCTCCCCCTCCCCTCTCCCATTGCCACCCCTCCCACCCCTCGCGCCTGCCACCACCCCCTCACCAGCTGGGTGCCTCGATTTCTTTTTCCCAATGCGTGGCACATGCAGTCTGTGCCCAGGAAACCGCCAGTCAAGGTATGGCGATAGTAATTACAAGGGTAGGCACTGGTGAAGGTGCTGCAGCGGTGACAGGCAGCAGTTCTTGGATAAAAGCAACCAGGAAGAAATAAGATAAAAACACCAATTATGCGAGCTGATGACAAACAGGGAATGGCCTTTTCCCGCCATGGGAAGTCAGGAAACACGGGTTGCTTGGCAGTCGTTGCGATCTACGAAAAGTCTCCTTCAGGCCATCGTTTAGGACAAACCCTCACTACCACTTAGTCTTTTCCCACCCACTCTCTCACTCTTGGGAATTGGGACCTATTCATTTCTCACATGTGACGGTAGTGGCAAGGCATGGAGCATCACGTCACCACAGCAGCTGCCTTCCTCGCCGCTGTGCCTCCTCTAATTGCCTCACGTCCATCCCCAGTGCCTCACTTCCATCCCCAGTGCCTCACTTCCATCCCCAGTGCCTCACTTCCATCCCCATTGCCTCAAACCCTCCCGCCAGCAGGTAACAGACCCCACATGGCCAGTGGCAAGGCGCGGAGCACCACCGCAACCCCTGTCGTCCTCAGTGCTCTCACTACACCCAATCCCTCCCTGCTTCCTTCCATCCTCATTGCTTTACACACACTCCTGTCGGCAGGTAACAGACCCCACATGGCCAGTGGCAAGGCATGGAGCACCGCCGCAGCCGCTGCCGTCCTCAGTGCTCTCGCTCCTCACTCTGCCGTTTGACTCCGTCCCTGTCTGGGCGCTCTTCCTCTGCCTCTTTGTTGCTGGCCTCTTCGCTGCGCAATGACTGTAGCTATGTGGAAAAAACGGTCCCTTCCTATCTATATTTTTAAAGGTAGGGCTTCGGGTTTAGCACAAATGTAAGAAACACATCCGTTTGATTTGTAAAAGGTGATCAGCATGCCCAAATTTTTAGCTAGTTTGTTGCGAAAGTAACCAGCAAACCATCCTTGCAATTTTAGACGGGGCCCGGCTCCAATTATATTGTTAATATGATAGTTCCATGTACAGCCCCAGTAGCACAGTGGTAGTGCGTTCGCTTCGTAAGCGAAAGGTCCAGAGTTCAATCCTCTGCTGAGGCACAGGTTGTACTGGTTTTATCCATGCCCCCTTACGGCCAAGGTGTTTTTGTTATGAGTTGTAATTATATCAATCCGGATACATGACCTGGGGGACTTTCCAAAAATTCATTAAAATTTGCTATGCTCTCACCCTCCTCTCAGCACCCCCAGTGTAAGGAAAAATCCTTTTCCTTATCAGGGTTGGCTGCTTCGCGTACGCCCAAAATTGGTTTTGGCCCACCCTGTCTAATCAGTGTTCCACGGTGGGCCAACCCTGACTCCTTGGAGAAAAAAATCTCGTAAACTGTCAAATTGCATTTGTTATCTCTAGGCTGTATTGGGGCATACTCTAAGGAGTACAACACTTTAGGATTGCATCCTAGTACTTGTACTCATCCTTGCATTCTAGTCAATCATTCCTACGTACTAGTATTTCTAACATGGTATTCAGAGCGGGTCCATCCTCCGTAGGACCGCTCCATTAGGGCCCACCGCTAGTTTAGACTTGCCCGAACTGCCCGCACTGCCCTGCCCAAACAGCGTTCCTCACGCTGCCCTGCCTGCGCTGCCCCATGCGCGCTGCCCTACCCTGCAGCCCGCGCGCCGCCCTGCCCTGCAGCCCGCGAGCTGCCCTGCCCTGCTGCCAGCACGCCCTGCAGCCCGCGCGCCGCCCTGCCCTGTGGCCCGCGCGCCGCCCTGCCCTGCGGCCCGCGCGCCGCCCTGCCCTGCAGCCCGCACGCCGCCCTGCCCTGCAACCCACGCGCCACCCTGCCCTGTAGCTCGCGAGCTGCCCTGCCCTGCTGCCAGCATGCCCTGCAGCCCGTGCGCCGCCCTGCCCTGCAGCCCGCGCGCTGCCCTGCCCTGTGGCCTGCGCGCCGCCCTGCCCTGCAGCCCGCGCGCTGCCCTGCCCGGCTGCCTGCATGCCCTGCAGCCCTTGCGCTGCCCTGCTCACGCAGCCCTGCAGCCCGCACACTGCCCTGCCCTGCAGCCCGTGCGCTGCCCTGCCACTACAGCGACTACCGCTACTACTACAGCTACTGCTACAACTACAGCTACTGCTACAGCTGCAGCCACAGCAGTCGCTTCTGACGCCCTTGCGCCGCTGCTACTGGCTGCCACTACCTATCATGGCCACTATCACGGTCGTAGCAACGGCTGGCGGTGGACAGCAGCAGCAGCGACAGCCGGAGACTCTATCATTGCAGCAGCTTCGCGAGTGGGTTATTCGGCGAGGGCGTCCTGGTGGTGGATGTTATGGTGCTGGAGGTACTGGACAGCAGCGTCAGTCTCGTCGCCAGGAGACTCTCTCGCCACAGCAGCTTCGTGAGTGGGTTATTCAGCGAGGCCGTCCTAGTGGTGGAGGTTATGGTGCTGGAGGTACTAGACAGCAGCGGTAGCCGCGTCAGCAGGTAGTGCAGAGGCTACTAGTCTAGGTGCCTGTGAGCCTGGTAGCACAGGTGCAGCTTCTGTGGAGGCTTTGCACACCTTCACGCTTGACTCAGGCGCGACTCGCTGCTACTTCCGCGACTGCACCACAGTCACACCACTCACTACACCTGTCCCGGTCTCTCTGGCTGACCCCCTATGGGGGCCTAGTCGTAGCACGTGCCTCCACCGTTCTCCCGTGTCCGTCAGCCCCCTCAGGCTCCCTCACAGGTTTCCACCTCCCCTCGTTCTCTAAGAACTTGGTGAGTAACGCTGTCCTCCAGGACCAGTTTGTCACTGTGACTACTCCTGGGGTTGAGCTTGTGGCGATCTGTACGGACTCACGCAATGGCGAGCACCTCGCCACTTTCACTCGGAGTCGTGGGTTTGTCCTGTACATACTGACCACTGAGTCTGCACAGGTAGCTGCGTCGGATCAGTTCGCTGCGTCTTGTTCGTGTCAGCTGCTCACGCACCAGACTCTCCTCTGGCAACACCATCTTGGTCACCCCTCCCTGCCGTGCCTGCGTGGCATGCACTCTCGCCTCCCCGGGTCCCTGCCCCCGCTCTCGCGCTCGCTTGCATCCCCATGCCTTCCCTCCGTCTTGGGGCGGCAGCGTGCCGCTCCTCACTCCTCCTCGTTTCCGCCGACCATTGCTCCTCTATAGACTCTCCACATGGACGTGTGGGACCCAGCCCGCGTCCGTGGACAGGACCAGGAGAGCTACTTCCTCCTGGTTGTTGACGACTACACGCGCTACACCACGGTCTTCCCCTTGCGGAGCAAGGCGGATGTCACCGGTGTTTCCTGGATCACTACTCTTTGTCGCCAGCTGAGAGAGCGGTTTCAGGAGGACCTCCAGGTCCTGCGACTGCACTCAGGCAGAGGCGGTGAGTTTTCCTCCCGCCTCCTTGAGGGTTTTTGTCGTACGGAGGGCATTGCCCAGTCGTTCACGCTTCTGGCCTCTCCGCAGTAGAATGGGATTGCTGAGCGTCACATTGGCTTGGTCATAGAGGTTGCTAGCACCTCCCTGATCCATGCGGCTGCTCCCCATTTTCTGTGGTCGTTTGCGGTCCGATACGCCGCGCATCAGCTCAACCTTTGGCCCCATGTCTCTATGCCAGAGACCTCGCCTACACTGCTTTGGACGGGGGAGGTTCGCGATGCGTTGGCGTTTCGGGTCTGGGGTGCGCTCTCCCTTGTCTGCGATACCACCGTGGGCAAGCTCTCTCCTCGCACTCTCCGTTGCGTCTTCCTTGGCTTCCCCACCGACGCCCCGCCCTCGCAGTTTTACCACCCTGCCTCGCGCCGCGTCCTGTCCTCACAGGACGTCACCTTTGATGAGTCGGTCTGCTTCTACCGTCTCTACCTGCACGTGTCCTCCCCACTCTCCCCGCCGCCCCTCTTCCTGGTCACAGGTCCCCCCCCAGGTAGACCCTCTCCCCCCACAGGGTCCTGCTCCCTCAGGTGTGTCTCAGGTTGACCCACCCCCCTTGGTTGAGCCTTTGGAGGCCTCCTCTGACACCTCTGGCCCGGCTAAGGGTGGTGACCCCGTTGGTGACGACATGGCGGCGACTCGCCGCTCCCCGCGCTTGGAGACCCCTCCTGGCTTTCCGCCTCAGCCGTCTTCGCCGCCTCCGCAACTTGTAGCTGTGGACTAGGTGGTGACACTGGGGGTGCGGACTCTAGAGGTGCTGGTCTTGAGGTTGCTGACTCTAGGGGTGCTGAGTCTAGGGGTGCTGGTTCTGGGGGTGCTGACACTGGGGGTGTTGCGAGTCCTAGTGGTGGTGGAGACGTGGGTGTTCCTATTGGGGGTTCTAGCATTGGACAACAGCAGCTGTCTCGTCGATAGGAGACCCTCTCGCCGCAGCAGCTTCGCGACTGGGTTGTTCGGCGGGGCCGGGTTCCTAGAGCTTAGAGTACTGGTGCTAGAGGTGGTAGAGCTGGAGGTACTGGAGATACTGGAGCTGTTGGTGCTGGAGCTGCTGGTACTGGAGGTGCTAGAGCTGGAGGTGCTGAAGGTGGTGGAGGTGCTGGTACTGGAGGTGCTAGAGCTGGAGGTGCTGGAGGTACTAGAGCTGCTGGTGCTGGAGGTGCAGGAGCTGCTGGTGATGGAGGTACTGTAGCTGCTGGTGCTGGAGGTACTGGAGCTGCTGGTGCTGGAGGTGCTAGAGCTGGAGGTGCTGGAGGTACTAGAGCTGCTGGTGATGGAGGTACTGGAGCTGCTGGCGCTGGAGGTGCTGGAGTTGGAGGTACTGGAGGTGCTGGAGCTGGAGGTACTGGAGATTCTGGAGCTGGTGGTACCGGAGGTACTGGAGGTGTTGGAGCTGGAGGTGCTGGAGCTGCTGTCGGTACGGGTACTGCACCGTGCCGACTGTTTTTCTACCCGCAGTCGCAGTCGTCCCTTCCACCGCCTGACTCGGCACTTCGTCAGGTTCTTAGTCTTCCGTCTCCCACTGGCCTTACTCCGACTCTACTGTGTCCTCCGCTTGACCAGTCACAGCCGCAATTACTGCATGGCTCTCCACTGCCTGGTCCTTCTCCCTACCCTGCGCAAAAAATCTCCCTGGCAGAGCGTCGTGAGCCTGAGTCTCGTTCTGCCTCCCCTAATCGCACTGTCAGTCGTGATCGTCGTTCTCGTCCTCCACCTGTCCCCGGCACGCACTCTATGGCACTTTGTCCTTCCTCTGTTCCACAGCGTATTGCTCTGCCGTCTCCTCCGACGTCCTCTCTTCCTGACGTTCCTGACCCTGAGTCCGACCTTGCTCGTGCTGCTAGTCTTACTGTCACTCGTCTCCTCGCCACTGTTGTCACTGACCCTTCCTTTGAGTCTACTGCTGCGTTTGCCCTAGTCACTGAGCTAGTCGACTTTGCTGCTACCCGTCGTCTCGACTACGTCGCGAGTCTTGTTAGTGAGTCTGAGTCTGTATGTCCTCCGTCCGTCGAGGGTGTGAGCTTGCCCTTGGCTGTGACTTCCTTGAGGACAGTTTGGAGCATGTGGAGCTGCCTTTTGAGCTGAGCAGCAGCAGCACCACCACAAGGCAATCTTCCCTTGTGAATGGGGGAGAGGAGGCCAAGGATGCAGAGGAAGAAGAGGAAGAGGTGCAGCAAGTGAGCAAGCGTGCACCAACACTTCCTTCTCGCACTACGAGTGCTCCACGGATCCAAGTCTCCTAGTAGCAACGCCAAGGCCTTCATGTCCCTGCAGCTGAGGAGGAAGAAAGGGGCAAGAGAAGTGTTCAAGCCCCTAATAGGCTGACCTATGATGCACCGGGAAAGCAGTTAAAGTCAGCTCTGGCCGGAGCGGCAATGATTGTCGGAGATGATGAGAAAAGTGAGTACGAGGAATGTGCGTTCGTGTTCTTCTCTCCGGTGGAGATGCCGGGAGAACCGGCAACTCTCAAGGAGGCCTTGGAGAGTAGTGATGCTGAGGAGTGGAAGAAGGCCATGGAGAGCAAGCTGAAGAGTATTGAGGAGAATGACACATGGGAATTGGTGGACCTACCGGAGGGACGTAAGGCGATAACGTCCAAGTGGCTCTTCAAAATCAAGTCCGACGCCGACGGCAAGATCGAGTGCTACAAGTTTAGGCTTGTAGCCAAGGGGTACCAGCAGAAGGAGAAGGTGGACTTCAAGGAGCTGTTTGCTCCTATGGTGAAGCCGACGACGCTGCGGACCCTACTCGCGGGGGCTGCCATCAAAGGATGGGTGGTGAAACAAATGGATGTGACAACCGCGTTCCTCAACGGCATTCTCGAAGAGAATATTTTCATGGCGCAGCCAGAGGGGTTTGATGATGGTAGTGGCAGAGTTTTGAAGCTGAAGAAGGCCCTCTACGGGCTGAAGCAAGGCCCTAGAAGCTTTGGAGGAGATCGGCTTCACTCCCTCAACGGCCGATCACTCCTTGTTCATGCTTAGCGAGGGGGAGCAGAGGAGCTTCATGATGGTCTATGTGGATGACATCCTCATCTTTTCACCCTCCTCAGACCTTGTGAACGAGGTGATGCTGAAGCTTCAGGACAAATTCTAGTGCAAGGCACTTGGCGACATGAACTTCTACCTCGGGCTCCACATCGAACGCGACGTGGAGAAGCGGTCGATGCGAGTGCATCAACGAAAGTACCTGGAGGCGTTGGTTGCCAACTTTGGGCAGAGTGAAGGCCATGTGGCTACTCCGTTCCCTTTTGGGTTCAAGTGTGTGAAGGGACCAGAGGAGGAGAGCGTGGGCGAAGAAGAGAGGCGCCGATTTCACTCGTTGGTGGGCAGCCTCATGTACGTGGCAGTCAACACACAACCGGACGTTGCCTTCACTACTGGGCAGTTAGCTAGGATTCTGCAATGCCCTAATGAGGAGCAGGTAGCAGCTGGAAAGAGGGTGGCCAAGTATCTTAGGCAAACACCGACCGTTGGGCTGCAATACTCGGCGGCGGCGCAAAGGCGCCAAAAGGGCGCGGATGGTGTTGAACACGGGCGTTTGTTCCTCACCGCATTCTCGGATGCTTCTTATGCATCGGAACCAGAGGACATGACAAGTGTTGGAGGGTTCATTTGTTGTGTTGGTGGAGGCCCAACTGCTTGGGAGAGCAAGAAGCAGGTGGACTAAGCATTGAGCTCGGTGGAGTTCGTGTACATGGCACTCTTCCGTGCCGTACGGGAGATTGTGTGGCAGCAGCGTTTGTTGGCTGAATTGGGGGAGGAGCAGCAAGGACATACCCCACTCTACTGTGACAGCCAGGGTGCCATCGCTCTTGCTAAGAACCCTGTGTTGCATGGCCTCACGAAGCACATGAGGGTGAAATGGCATTGGACGAGGAGCATGGTGGCCGCGGGTGAAGTTGAGTTGCGCTACGTGAAGACGACGGGGCAGCCGGCAGACATGATGACCAGGAGGCTGGTAGAGCAGCAGCATTGGAAGTGTTGCAAGCTGGCTGGAATGGCTCTGAACTGAGAGCAACAGATCCTAAGGCCAACAATCCAAGGGGGAGTTTGTTGGTGCAACCCTACGGTTTGCACTCGGCTTGTTGTCCGTGTGCGTGCATGCGTTTGTGCATGGAATGGTATGAGGACATGAGATAATATATATTTCATGCTTATAATGGTGTGCGAATGATGAGTCATGATGTCGAATGTGTGTGTGTCGAGTCGATAGCGAGTCATCGCTAGTCGCGTGTCACGTCGTTGTTTGTGTGTCTCGCGCGGTTTTTAATTCGTCGTTTGTGTGTCTCGCGCGGTTTTTGTTTTGTCGTCTGTCGAACGTTTGGCGTGTCGCAGGTGTGTGCAGCAGACCCATCAAGAACTCAAGGATGAGTTTATGATGAAGAACCAAAGCCTTGGTTTCAAGATTCAAGTGTTCGCGACACCCGCGAAAAGGGTACACTTCAAGATATTGAGAATTATTACATTACTTTGTGTAGTGTAACATTTGTCTTTGTATAGGCCCTTGTGGAGGGTAGTTTCGAGACCCTTCTTAGTTGGGGACAGTGTGGCACTATTCCACATCACTGTACCTTGGCTCTTGGGGTTTGTAGATGCTGGGAGTCATTCACATCTCGTAACTCTTCCTAATTTGTGTTCTAAGACTATTGTGGCTGCCATAGTGCCGTTTGTTCAAACCAACGTCGTGTCGTCAATTCTTAATGAAATCGTGCGATCAAAATTGCTTATTGTAGGCGACGTTAAGACGCTCTGGATCCAATTTGAATCAGATCATTTGGAGCTATGACCAAATCGCTATGAACGTTTAGAGCCGCTGTGCAAAAATCCGACTGTGCACTCTAACTTTCGTTTTAGGCACATTTGAGCCTATTGTGACTATAACAAGTTGGAATTGAAGGAGTTTTTTGCCCCTGTAGTGAAGCCCACAACGCGGCGGACCCTACTCGTAGGGGCTGCCATCAAAGGATGGGCGGTGAAACAAATGGACGTGACAACAGCATTCCTCAATGGAGTCCTTAAAGAATAAATTTTCATTGTGCAGACAGAGGGGTTTGATGATGGTAGTGGTAGAGTATGGAAGCTGAATAAGGCACTCTATATGCTCAAGCAAGCCCCTAGGCAATGTTATTTGTGTCGAGATAGATAGCTTAGTAGGAAGGAATGAGTCGGATTAGGGCAAGGAGGAGGGATACAATGAAGTGTCGAGCAATTTACTGTACCCCCCAAGATCCCGCCACCCCCATACCCCCCAAGATCCCGCCACCCCCATTACCCCCCCCCCCCCCCACTGCTGCACCCACAGCAGGGGGATGGAGGAGAAGGGGGGGGGGGGGGTGGAGGGGGGTGCGAGGGGCACTCACGAGGGGGTGCAAGGGGCACTCACGAGGGGGTGCGGGGGGCACCCACGAGGGGGTGCAAGGGGCACTCATGAGGGATTGCAAGGGGCACTCACGAGGGGGTGCAAGGGGCACTCATGAGGGGGTGTGAGGGGCACCCACGAGGGCGGTGCGAGGGGCACTCACGAGGGGGTGCAAGGGGCACTCACGAGGGGGTGCGAGGGGCACCCACGAGGGGGGTGCGAGGGGCACTCACGAGGGGGGTGCGAGGGGAACTCACGAGGGGGTGCAAGGGGCACCCACGAGGGGGTGCAAGGGGCACTCACGAGGGGGTGCAAGGGGCACCCACGAGGGGGTGCAAGGGGCACCCACGAGGGGGTGCGAGGGGCACTCACGAGGGGGTGCAAGAGGCACTCACGAGGGGGTGCGAGGGGCACCCACGAGGGGGTGCAAGGGGCACTCACGAGGGGGTGCAAGGGGCACTCACGAGGGGGTGCGAGGGGCACCCACGAGGGGGTGCAAGAGGCACTCACGAGGGGGTGGAAGGGGCACTCACGAGGGGGTGCGAGGGGCACCCACGAGGGGGTGCGAGGGGCACTCACGAGGGGGTGCAAGGGGCACTCACGAGGGGGTGCGAGGGGCACCCACGAGGGGGTGCGAGGGGCACTCACGAGGGGGTGCGAGGGGCACTCACGAGGGGGTGCGAGGGGCACTCACGAGGGGGTGCAAGAGGCACTCACGAGGGGGTGCGAGGGGCACCCACGAGGGGGTGCGAGGGGCACTCACGAGGGGGTGCAAGGGGCACTCACGAGGGGGTGCGAGGGGCACCCATGAGGGGGAGCGAGGGGCACTCACGAGGGGGTGCAAGAGGCACTCACGAGGGGGTGCGAGGGGCACTCACGAGGGGGGTGCAAGGGGCACTGCAGCAGGGGGATGGAGGAGAAGGGGGGGGGGGGGGGGGGGGGGGGGGGGGGGGGGGGGGGGGGGGGGGAGGGGGGGGGGGGGCGGTGTAGAAGCTGCTCGGGCAACAGCAGGGCGCGCGACGGGCAGGAACCCGACATTCGCCACCCCCGCCACCCCCATACCCTCCCCCCCCCTGCTGTACGATCAGCAGGGGGACGGAGGAGAAGGGGAGAGGGGGGGGGGGGGGGGCAGGGGGGGGCGGTGCAGGGGCTGCGTGGGCGACCGCAGGTCGCACGAAAAACATCCGCCACCCCCTCACACCCTCTCCCCCACTCCCCCCACAGCAGCAGCCACAGCTGTGAGAGGGGAGGAGGCGTGGCAGCAGCTGCTGCTGCTGAGGCACATCCGCCACCCCCTCACACCCTCTCCCCGCAGCAGCAGACGCGGTCGTGAGAGAGGAGGAGGCGTGGCGGCAGCTGATGCTGCTGAGGCACATCCGCCACCCCCTCACACTCTCTCCCCCCTTCCTTATGGGGGGGGGGGGGGGGGGGGGGGGGGGAGGGGGGGGAGGGGGGCGGGGGCGAGGAATGAGCTGCGCGTGCGACTGCAGGGCGCGCAAGCAGGAGCGTGCGACGGGTAGAAACCGACGGGCTAGGGGCCGGGGCCTAGGGGCGTCGAGCGACGGGGCCGGGCCTAGGAGAGCGACGGGCGACGGGGCCGACGGGCCTAGGGGCGTTGGGCGACGGGCCGGGCCTAGGGGAGACGGGCCGTGGCGACAGGCCTAGGGGCGACGGGCCGGGGCGACGGGCCGAGGGGCAACGGGCGACTGGCCGGGGCCGGGGCCTAGGGGCTTCGGGCGCGAGCGACGGGCGACGGGGCCAGGGCCTAGGGGCGATGGGCCGGCCTAGGGGCGACGGGCCTAGGGGCGACGGGCCGTGGCGACGGGCCGTGGCGACAGGCCTAGGGGCGACGGGCCGGGGCCGAGAGCTAGGGGCGACGGGCGCGGGGCGATGGGCCGGGGCGACGGGCTGTGGGGCAACGGGCGACGGGCCGTGCCGAACGTCGAGAGTAGGGCCGCACGAGGGCGGCGCGCAGGGCAGCAGGTGGTGGGCCCAAGGGTCGTAACTACTCTAATACCATGTCGAGATAGGTAGCTTAGTAGGAAGGAATGAGTTGGATTAGGGCAAGGAGGGGGGATACAATGAAGTGTCGAGCAATTTACTGTACCCCCTAAGGCTAAACCCACTACAGCCTAGATAGCAGTAAACTTATAATTTGACAATTTGAAGCTGTGCGAAGTCGTGGGGGAGATCGGCTTCACTCCATCGACCGCCGATCATTCCTTGTGCGTGCTTGGCGAGGGGGAGTAGAGGAGTTTCATGGTGGTTTATGTAGATGACATCCTCATATTCTCACCCTCTTCTAACCTTGTGAAGGAGGTGATGCAGAAGCTTCAAGGCAGGTTTAAGTGCAAGGCCCTTGGTGACGTCAATTTCTACCTCGGGCTTCACATTGAACGCGACACGAAGAAGCGGTGGATGCGAGTGCATCAACGGAAGAATCTTGTGGCTTTGGCTGCCAACTTTGGGGAGAGTGAAGGCCATGTGGCTATTCTCTTTCCTTTTGGGTTCAAGCATATGAAGGGACCAGAGGAGGAAAGCGTTGGCGAGGAGGAAAGGAGTCGTTTTCACTCTTGGTGAGCAGCCTTATGTATGCGGCAATAAATACTCGACTGGGCGTCGCCTTTGCTACCGGGCAGCAGGCTAGGATTGTTCAATGCCGTAAGAGGAGCAGGTTGCAGTTGGGATGAGGGTGGCCAAGTATCTTGGCCAAACACCGACCGCTGGGCTACAATACTCAGCGGCGGGGCAAAGGTGCCAAAAGGGCGCTGATGGTGTTGAACCCTCACCGCATTCTCGAATGCTTCTTATGCATCAGATACAGAGGACATGACAAGTATGGGAGGCTTCATTTGCTGTGTTGGTGGAGGCCCAACTGCTTGGGAGGGCAAGAAGCAATTTGACCAAGCTTTGAGCTCGGTCGAATCCGAGTACATGGCACTCTTCTGTGCCGTATGGGAAATTGTGTGGCAGTGGCGTTTGTTGGTTGAGGTGGGGGAGCAGCAAGGACCTACCCTACTCTATTTTGACAGCCAGGGTGCCATTGCACTTGCTAAGAACCATGTGTTGCACAGCCTCACCAAGCACATGAGGGTGAAATGGCATTGGACGAGGAGCATGGTGGCTGCGGGTGAAGTTGAGTTGCACTACGTGAAGACGACAGCGCAGCCAGCTGACATGATGACCAAGAGGCTGGCGGAACACCAGCATTGGAAGTCGTTCAAGCTAGCTGGAATTGCTATGAACTGAGAGGAGCAGATCCTGAGGCCTCGTGAAGGAAGTTTGTTGGTGCAATCCTATGGTTTTCACTCAGCTTGTTATCCTTGTGCGTGCATGTGTGCATGGAATGGTATGAATGCATGCAATCAAATATATATATTTTCATGCTTATAATAGTATGTGAATGACGAGTCATGATGTCGAATATGTGTGTCGGGTCAATAGTGAGTTATTGCTAGTCGTGTCACGTTGTTGTTTGTGTGTCGTATGCGTTTTCTATTTTGTCATGTGTCGAACGTTCGGCGTGTCGCTGGTGCGTGCAGCAGACTTTCAAGAACTCAACGATGAGTTTATGGTAAAGAACCAGAGCCTTGGTTTGCAAGATTCAAGTGATTTCGAAGCTCGCCAAAAAGGTAAACTTCAAGATAGTGAGAATAGTTGCATTACAATGTGTAGAGTAACATTTCTCTTGGTGTAGGCCCTTGTGGGGGGTATTTTCGAGACCCTTTTATGGTCTTAGAACACAAATTATGGCACTATTACACATTAATGTTCCTTGGCTCTTGAGGTTTGTAAAGGCTGGGAGTCATTCCCAACTCGTAACTCTTTCTAATTTGTGTTCTAAGACCATAGTGGCTGCCATAGTGCCGTTCGTTCAAACTAAAGTTGCGTCATCATTCCTTAATAAAAATCAGAATGCTGTAATTCAAAATTGCCCAGATCCAATTTATAGCATGTCATTTGGAGCTGTAATCAGAATGCTTGTCATCAACGTTTGAAGTTGCTGTGCAGAAATCTGTATGTGCACTCTATCTTTTGTTGTAGGCACATTTGAGCCTATTATGACTATAACAGATCGCCCCATTGAAGCCCGCACGTGGCTGACATTTCCTCGTGGCTGCATGTCAACGAAGGCCTCCCGCATTCCCCACAGGTGATAGGAGCAGCTGCTGTCTAGCAACACCACCTTTGGGTTTGCCTGCACAGTCATCGCTGGCCTCTAGCACTAGCGAGATTCTCGGCTCCACCACGCCGACCATCGAGCACGAGGCCTGTTTGTCACCACGTATATTGCCGCTGGATGAGTCGGCGTCCATCGACGACGATGTCGGCTTCGATGCCTGCTTCTCCGAGCGCGGCTTGTTGTCCCGACATTGACGACCGCCGTCGGACCTCCCGTGGCCTCCCTTGTGGCCGTCGTCGTCGGACTCCTCTCGGTCAGGGCAGTAGTAGGAGAGGTGGTCGGGGTCGCCACAGACTCAGCACTCAAGCTTGACGTTGACCGCCTCCACCGCAGTCGTTGTCCTGATTCGACTTCGTTCGGTCGGCGTCCTGCGCCGACTTCCCACCTCCGCTGCCACTTCCGCCCGACTTCCCACGCTGCCCTTGCTGGCGTCGTTGCTTCGCCGGGCCAGCACAGTTCGCCTGCGGAAGGATATCCGTGGGTCTCTTAGACTTATGCATGAACTCGTCATTGATGGTGTGGCTCGTCAACGAATCATCGTTGAACGAATCACGCACGCCAGGCATCGCCTGTTGGAGTAGGCTAGAGCTCGCTCTGGCTTTTATCATGGTGTTCTTTTGTTACTTTGCCATGTTTAGAATGAGTTACATTTTCGGTTCAGTTTAGGTTCATTTCTTTAGTTTCTAGCATAAACTGAACATGCCCTATGTTCAATTAGGGTTTCCTATAATTGTATCTCGACTCTTTGTTTGTGCAACTTTTTCTCTTGTCAAGTTTCTTCTAGGCAATCATGGCTCTCCTAAAGCCACCTTTAAAATGGTATCTAGAGCCTAATCCTTGGCGTTTTGTACTTATTTATCTCTTAGTGTGGTCTAGGCCTTAGGCATCCAGCGCCCTAACCTTTACCTAGCTAAAATGTTTGTTCTCTGTCCTCTCAAACTTCAAAATTTAGAATCCCTCAAATTTCGTGATCCCTCTTTACCCATCACCCGCAGCTTATCCGCCTCGTCGCGCGCCCCGTCCCCTCACCGCGTGCCCCATCCCGTCGTCGTACGCCCCCTGCTCACCTCGTCGCGCGCTTCCTGCCCCGCCTTGTCGCTCGCCCTGCTCGTCATCAGTGCGCGTGCGTGCTGCCCATCGACGGAGCGCGCGCCCTGCCCCCCGTCGTCGTGCATGCGCGCCTTGCCCACGGCCGTCGCCTTCGCCTCTGCCCAGCCTCACCTCCTCGCGGCCGCCCTCCCTTACCTTCTCGCAGGTGCCTTGCTTCACCCTCTCGCAGGCGCCCTCTCCTCCCCTCGTGGTGCGCCTCCTTCTCCCTCGTTCTCGCCACCTCCGCCTTCTCCGCCCTCCCCATCCGTCTCTTCACCCTCCTCCTCCTCTCTTCTATCCTCCCTACGCTTCGTGCCTCTCATCCCTTCCTCCACCTCCTTCCCCTCCGCATCTGCTGCAGCTGGCTGTTGGTTGCCGGTTGCAAATTGGTGGCAGTGCTCCTTCCTTCCCCCCCCCCTCCTTATTCCTCCTCCTCTTGTGTCTCCCCTCGGCAATGCAGCTAACTCCTTTCCCCCTATCCCCCCTCCTCTTGTGTCTCTTCTCAACTGCCGCAGCTGGATTGCTTCATAGCCTTGCCCTTGAGACCTACCCCTCCACTCCACTCACCCCTTCACCCTCCTCCTCCTCTCTTCTCTCCCTTCATCCCCTCCCCATCTCACTCTCTCCTCCACCTCTATCCTCTCCTCACCTGTCGCAGCTGGTTGCTCACCTTACTTTGTAGCTATGCTCCTTCCCCACTCTATTCCTCTGCCTCTTGATTCTCCCCTCAGCATCTCAGCAGCAGACTACTCCGCCCATATTCCTCCGCCTCTTGTTTCTCCCCTCAGCTGCTCAGCAGCAGACTACTCCGCCCATATTCCTCTGCCTCTTGTTTCTCCCCTCAGTTGCTCAGCAGCAGACTACTCCGGCCATATTCCTCCGCCTCTTGTTTCTCCCCTCAGCTGCTCAGCAGCAGACTACTCCGGCCATATTCCTCCGCCTCTTGTTTCTCCCCTCAGCTGCTCAGCAGCAGACTACTCCGGCCATATTCCTCCGCCTCTTGTTTCTCCCCTCAGCTGCTCAGGAGCAGACTACTCCGCCGCTATCCCTCCTCCTCTTTTGTTTCCCCTCATCCGGTCCACTCCCCCCCCCCCCCCCCCCCGCCCCCACCCCGGCCCCCCTTATGGCGCCCGTTCTTGCCCTTCCCTCTCTTCCACTACGCTACTGCCTTCCTCCTCCTATTACTCCACCTCCTCTCTGACCCCTCCCCTCCCTGCCCTCCGTTGCATCCGTTGTCCCCTTTCCCCCTTGCAACACCACTACTTATTGCTGGACCTCCCTCCTACCCCCACGCCCTGCTTGGCTTCCGCTGTCTCATCCACGTCACACCTCTGCTTCGGCCATGCCCGCCATCTCGACTTCTGACACTGGTACTCTGGCCTCTATTTTCAGCGTTACCACGCCGTCTCAGGATAGCATCCTTGGTGCTTCTCCTCTCATGGACCCTCATTTTGCTGTACCGTTTGCTTTTCCTGTTTATGACACCGTTTCCCATTCTCCTAGTCATACGGCTGCTGTTGTTTCTCCTCCCCACACCTTGGACTTTGTCCTTAACACTGGTGCCTCTGACTCTATCTTTCGTGATGCTGGTGTTCTTCGTTCTTTCCCCCGTCCCCTATCCATCCAAGGGGCTGGGGATACCATGACCATGATTTGCACTGCTGCCTCTTCCCTTCCCTGTCCTGCCTCCCCTTCTGGCGCTGTGACTGGCCTCTAGGTTCCTTCCTGCCATCATAACCTCCTTTCTCTCTATGCCCTTCAACGCCTTGGTGTGCAAGCAACCTTGGTTTGCGCGATTCACCCTTTCTCCTATCTCTCGTCTTTACACCCTTCGTGTTTCTCTCCCCTCTTCTGCCCATCAAACTTCCCCCGCTTCTGCCCCTCCCGCTCCCTCATGCGACTGTCGCTCTCTGACTCAACCCACCCTTCTTCTTCATCATCGCCTTGGCCACCCTAACTTTCCCCTCCTTCGCAGCATGGTCACCTCGAAACTTCTTCATGGTCTTCCCTCCTCTCTTCCCCCCCTTCCTCCTTCTCCCGCTCCTCCGTGCACTCCATGTGTTCAGGCCAAGCTCTCCCAGTCACCTCATCCCTCTTCCCCCTCTTCCTCTCCCAAACCCCTTGATCTTGTCCGTATGGACCTCTGGGGTCGCTCACCGATTGCCTCTCGTCATGGTCATCGCTATTTCCTACTTTTGGTTGATGACCATTCACGTTTTGCTACCGTCTATCCCCTCCGTGCCAAATCTGATGCTCCCTCCCTCATCATTCGCTGGGCTGAGCAGGCTCGCCTTCGTTTTGGGCATCCTGTCGCACGTTTTCACTTTGATGGTGGTGGCGAATTCTTCAATCACTCTCTCTCTTCTTACTATGCATCTCATGGCATTTGTCAGACCTCTACTCTTCTCCACTCTCCTAAATAGAACGGTATTGCCGAGCGTCGCAATCGCATTCTCATGGAGATCACTCGCTGTCCCCTCACCCATGCCTCCGCCCCACACTCTCTTTGGAGCTATGCTCTTCTCCATGCCACTCTACTTTGTAACCTTCGCCCTCATCCTCTTCGCCCCACCACTACCCCCTTCCAGCTCTGGACACGCCGCCAACCCTCTATCTGCCATCTTCGGGTATGGGTGTGCGGCGCCCATGTCCTTGTCAATCCGGAAGACCGCTCCCGCCAGGGTGGGAAGCTCGCTCCCAAGACACAGCTCTGTGCTTTCATTGGCATCAACTCTGATTGTCCTGGCTATCCTTTCTACGTCCCTTCGTCTCAGCAGCTCATTTGCGGCCAGGATGTCATCTTTGACGAGACTTGCTCTCCATTTCTCACTCCCCCACCCGCCCCTCCTGCCCCCTCTCTTCATTGGTCTGATTTTGATCCACCACCGTCTGTCACCCCCTCCCCCCCTTCCTCGCCTCCCCTTCCGCCCCCCCCTGCCCCTCCTCTCCCGCCAGCCTCTAATGCCCCCCCTTCCGACGTTATCTCTGGCGCCTCCCCTCCTGCCTCTTCCTCTTCAGCTCCCATGCCCTCTTCACCCCCGTCTTCCTCTCCTCCCCTTCCATCCGTTACTGTCACCCAGCAACTCTCCCAACCTTTCCCTCTGTTGACACCGCTGCCATTCCCACCCCTCAAACCTATTCCGAGGCAGTGTCTGGCTTTCATGCAACTTAGTGGATGGTTGCCATCATTGCAGAGTGTGAGGCATTCACCGAGACTCACTCTTATGTTCACTCTGTCCCCCCTCCTGACACCACCATTGTCAAAGGCAAATGGGTCTTTCGTGTCAAACAGTTGCCTGGGGAGCTCCCTGTCTTCAAAGCCCGTTACTGCGCCAAAGGCTTCACCCAACGTGAAGTCATTGACTACTTTGCCACTGACTCCCCCACTGCGCGTCTCCCCACTCTTTGCCTCCTTCTTGATTTAGGCGCCCGCTGGGATTGGGAGATTCACTCTATGGATCTCTCAAATGCCTTTCTGAAGGGCGAGCTTCATTAACGTATTTTCCTTGAGCGCCCCGCTGGCTTTCCTCGCCCGTTCCTTCCAGGCACTGTCCCGGAGCCGAAGCGCCCAGTTTATGGTCTTAAGCAGGCCCCACGCGAGTGGCATGCTAAGCGCGCCTCCACTCTTCACTCTCTTGGCTTCTCCACCTCCTATTCTGACCCCACTCTCTTCATTCGCACTTCCCCCCACAGGCTTTACATTCTTGCCTACGTCGATGACTTGGTGCTCCTCTCTGAAGATTCTGCCTACCTTGCTGCTGTCAAGCAAGCCCTCGGGGCGTGTCTCCTGTGCAAGGACCTTGGCGAGCTTCGCCACTAACTCGGCATGGAGATTTGTCGCGATCGTGCTGTACGCACCATCTCTCACTCCTTCTACATCCACTCCATCCTTGAGCGCTTCGAAATGTCGCAGGCCGAGCCATTTTCTACTCCTCTACCCGCTAACCATCAGCTTACTGCCCCTGGCGTTCCCACTCCCTCCTCGGAATTCTGACCCTATCCTGAGCTCGTTGGGTCACTCATGTATGCCATGACGTACACTCAGTGTCCTCTCTTGCTTTGTTGGCCTTGGTCACCACACTGACGTGCACTGGACGACTGCCAAGCGCGTTCTCCTCTATCTCCGCGCTACCTCTGACCTTGCACTCACTCTTGGTGGCTCTTTTCCCCCCGTTCTTTCCGGTTACAGTGATTCATCCTACGCTGATTCTCGCCCTGATCGCCGCTCCTCTCAGGGTTATGGTTTTACTCTTGGTAGTGGTCTCATCAGCTAGCGCTCCACTCGCTCATCCTCTGTCTGCCTTTCCACCTGCGAGGCTGAGTTGTACGCAGACACCTTGGCAGCTGAGGAGGCTCGCTGGCTCTCCTTTCTCCTTGATGAGCTTGGCCACTCTCAGCCCTCTGTGACACTCTTCTGTGATAGTGCGAGCATGATTCATCTCACTGAAAATCCTGTCTATCACGCTCGCAGCAAAGACATTGAGGTCGGATCCTTCTTCGTGCGCGAATTGGTGCAGTCTGGTTTCCTCTGCCTTCGCAAGGTGGTCGCTAATGCCAACCTTGCTGACATTTTCACCAAGGATCTCCTTCGTGAGCCGCGCCGCTTCTAGGTGCGCGCGCTCGGACTCACTCGTCTCACCACTTCTGGGGGTGTTCCTCTTTGCTAGGCATTCTGTTCCAGAGCTTCGCCTAGCCTGAGGGGTGTGTTGGAGTAGGCTAGAGCTCGCTCTGGCATTTATCATGGTGTTATTTTGTTACTCTGCCATGTTTAGAGCGAGTTACACTTTTGGTCAGTTTAGGTTCATATCTTAGTTTCTAGCATAAACCAAACACACCCTTTCGTTCGTTTCAGTTTAAGTTCAGTTAGGGTTTCGTGCAATTGTATCTCGACTCTTTGATAGTGCAACTTTTTCACTCGTCAAGTTTCTTCTAGGCAATCATGGCTCTCCTGAAGCCACCTTCAACATCGCCAACATCCGGTGTAGCAGGTTGTAACTCATCGGAAGACCCTTGACGACATGCATGATGTAGGACGCCACCAAGTAGTCGGCGCTGACCATCGCAAGTCGGCCAAAATCCGCCGAGCAAGGTTGCAGTACTCGGTCGTCGACTCCTGCTTGCCCATCCTGATGTTGGTAAGCTGCTACTCTAACTGGCCGATGTAGAAGCCATTTGTTGACTTGTGGGTGCACATGATGGATTGACACGCGGTGGCCAGCGTCCACCCGAAGTCGGCGCTTTAGCACCGTGAGATGAACATGAAGGTCAGTAGGTGAGCGGCGTAAAACAATGTCCCAAGTTCGGAGTCCTCTTCGTTCGGTGCCTCAACATCGCCGTCGACAAAGTTCTTCAAGCCGGCGATCTCCACATGGGGCTCGAGCGACCCTGTCCATGTAAGAAGGTCAGGCCGACCTTCGAGCAAACCATGTGCTGTCAGTTGTGCCAGATGCACCACGTTGACCTTGTGGGCACGTGATATTGCCACGTAGGTCGGCTTCGCCAAAACCTCCTGGATGACGTTCGTGCACCCCATAGATTTTTGTTGGCCGGGTTGCTTGGTCAGCCAAAAGAGGCCGCCGACACTAACAGGTCAGCGCCCGCAAGTCGGTGTCATATCGACGAACAACTTTGTCGACCACCGACCTCACTTCGTCGGCCTACGACGTGGCCGGCTTCGCCGAAGTCGGCTCCGCTTTGGTCAACTTCCGCGAATTTGGGCTTACCGTCGAAGTCGGCTAACCAAGCCAACTTGCTTTTCCAGGTCAGTGTCGATCGTTTAAGTCGGCTTTGCAATGGTCGGCTTCATCAAAGTTGGCTAGACACTGAAGTTGGCTCCGTTGAAGTTGGTTGTCACAGGTCGTGGAGGGGGATGCTCACGCACCCACTGTATATGACTTCTTAGAAGTATAATCTCTAAGTCCGCCTCGCCGAGCTCGCCAGCCTGGTGGCATGCCCGAACATCATCCCCCTACACCGGTAGGGGGACCTTTACAGGGCTGACCACCATGATCTATACAGCAGCCAGCCTAACAACAACTTAGGTGATGCGTGCAAGAGTTGGCTAATCTCAAGGTCTATTCTGGGGCCGTCCGTGCCCACCACACCATGCAGAGAGTCACTCTACAACGGGTCGTGTACTCATGCATTCTCAATACTTGCTGCATTCATAGAGAAAGTTGGAAACAGTTTCACTAGCAAAAGAGATCAAACAATCACAATGGCATGACGAAGTTGATAGTGCAGGAACACACAACACCTAGCATCTTAGCAAGTCGACCTTCAGTGCATAAGGACGGCTTGCCAATGCCACAAGTTGGCGGCGTGCCAATTCAGCTGGAAGGTGGCTTGCCAACATTGCAAGACGGCGACCTACCAGCGTAGCACCAAGGCGGCTTGCCAATGCTGCAGTAAGGCGGCTTGCCGCATTTGCAACCGAAGGTGCCCATGTGCGTGCATGTGCGCACCTACCAAGTAGGTGCAGGTTGACGGTTGCTCCGAAAGGCACATTGCGCAGGTGCCCAGGTCGATGGTTGCGCTAGATGCACTATCTCAACCACGTATTGTTCGACCCGAAGGTTGACTTCGTCAAAATTACCTGGGGCGAAGTCCACACACCCCCGCATAACTTTGTCGTCTAGGGTTGACCAGAAGAAGGCCGCAAGTTGGCGCCCGCAGGTTGGCATCATGTCGACGACCTCCTTTGTCGACCGCAGAGTTAGGGTGTCACTTCACCGGCCAGCTTCATGGCCGGCTTCGCTGTGGTCGACTTCAGCAAAGCCGGCTACTCAAGTTGTCTTGCTCGTCTAAATCGGCGTCAACCACGAAGTCGGCTTCGCCGTTCGTTGGAGCCAGCTTCTCAATGGACGGCTTCACTAAAGTCGGCTAACCATCAAGTTGACGCAGTCGAAGTCAGCTTCACTGGGGTCGGCCAACCAAGCCGACTTGCTCCTCCAAGTTGGTGCCGACCACAAAGCCCAGCCAGCTAGATGTACACGATGCAACCCGGACAACAAAATCGGCTCCGCCCAAGGGAGGGCGGGGCTTTTTCTTGTCAACAGTCATGACTATTTGAAAGGTAGAGTTCAAGAAGTGGCGAGAACTGATCGCCTCCCCTGGTAGGATGTTTGGAATACGAGTAAGTAGCATACATTAAAGATGGAAACACGGTGATAATGTTGGAAGCATTGAATGAAAGTCTGTTGATCCCCAATTGAATCCCATCGAACGAAGAGTCATCAGTTGCCCGAATGAAAAGTCCCCTTCGTAATCATGGAACGATGCCTCTTCTAGAAAGATTAGGCTGGCCAGACCCAGAAGGCTGGTTAACGGCGGCATCTGATGCAACCATATGTCCCGTTTCTGGATTAAAAGCTTTGTCAGAGAAGACAGATTGGCGAAGTTAGAGGTTTTTCAGAGGAGAAATACCACTAAGAAACAACTTGTGCGGGCTCGTCATCTAGACGAACAAAATTAGAAGCTTCGTTTTCCAATGGAGGCACTCAATTGGCAGCTGCTCCAAGCAATGACAATGGTGAAAAAGACTGACCAACCCAACTACCGTAACAGGGTGGTTCGAGCCCTTCGAATCGTCAAAACCGTCGATTCCCTCCTTTCTACAATGGAAGCCGTCTACTGGAATAGTACTTGTATCGACCTGAAGATTGGGTATGTTTGGAATTGAAGAGGCGAGAAATGCTAGGAAATCATCGTCGATCATTTCTATGCTTCCGTTGCTCAAGTGCAGGCGAGTGAGATTCGGGAAGGACACAAAAACGTGTTTGAGATCCTAGAGAGACACAAGACGATTTGGTGAAACGAGAAACATTGTGATGGATTCGTCTGCGAGCTTTCGCCAGCAACGGCCGACCGAGGCGATGAGGAGAACGTGAACAACATTGGTAGAGGGAGGAGGCATCGTAACATGCGAATCATGCTATGGATTTGGTTCATCCCCATTAGAGTCGGAGAGAGACAAAGAAGAGGTCGGCCAGTAAGCATGCTAGAAGATCCTGGCACGAACATTGCCAGGAAGAGGTTGGATGCTCGCGGAATGCGAGAAGCCCCCGGATAGAAGCGCATGCCTATGATAAGCGCCGGCGCTTATAAAAGGCTTATGGCGCTTATATCCGGTCCTCGATTATAAGCCCACCCCTAACGGCTTACGGATTATAAGCGCCACCCTCTGTAATAGTTTTTATAATTTTACTGGAAACGCTGTAACGAAACACAATGTTTTATCCCCACATTCAGAATTTCGAATCCCTTCACCCTCGCGCGACTCAATGCCTTCGCGTACAGTCAGAATTAGCTGTCATGGGGTCAATCTGACTCATTCTGACTGTGTGTGTTAGCAGGGAATCAGCCACTGCCAATTTACGCGAAATTCACATTCATTGCCCTCTACGATATCGATTCGATTCAAATCGCAAGGACGAGATGAACACTTTGGTGTAAGAAAACTAGATTTCATATATGTCATTATATAAGCCACGTCGCTTATAAAAATCCTCAACTATAAGCCCACCCCCTAAAAAACAGTGTTTTTTTATACACCAAGGGGCGCTTCTATCCGGGGGCTGACGGTACATGTGACACAAGATGATTTGGTGAAACGAGAAACATTGTGATGGATTCGTGTGCGAGCTTTCGCCAGCAATGGCCGACCGAGGTGATGAGGAGAACGCGAACAACATTGGTAGAGGTAGGAGGTGTCATAACATGCGAATCATGCTATGGATTTGGTGAAACGAGAAACATTGTGATGGATTCGTGTGCGAGCTTTCGCCAGCAAAGGCCGACCGAGGCGATGAGGAGAACGTGAACAACATTGGTAGAGGTAGGAGATGATTTAAAGCGACGGTGCACATTTGCCACCCAAAACCCAGAACCCTGGCGAACTGTTACTGCGGATGGAAAGTGTCCGCACGAAATCCTGGTTTTCGCCAGCCAGCACTTTCGCGCTGGCAAGCCTGGCTCAAAAAAAAAACTTCTGAACCCAACACTGCCAAAAGTTGCCCGTCGCTTTAACATGCGAATCATGCTATGGATTTAACATTGTTATCTCACAGATGAGGAGAACGTGAACAACATTGCCAAGGTGGCTGACGGTACTTCTATCCGGGGGCTCAAATTTCCAAGACGACAATCTAACGCTAAACACTTAAGCTGGGAACATATTCCTGTCCGATTTGAACCACCGTAAGAGTGAGATCTAAAGAGACAAGAATATGTCGCAATGGCAGTCAGACCAACCTAACGAGCCTTGCCAGGGACGAGCCATGAAGCACAGTACTAGATTGAGGAGGGTCCTGCAGAGGTTGAGAACATAGTGTGGAAAAGAGTGGAGTGTCAAAATGTTATATAGCTTACTTTGTATAGGCTAAAGTGGGGTAGCACATAAGGGGTACAACCCAACTAGGGTTAGTACTTGTACCCAACTTCTGTTCAATGCATTCATTCTCGTTCAGTATTCTGACATGGTATCAGAGCAGGTCCTTCCCTAGGACCGTTTTTTTTAGGGCCCACCACAGCGCTGCCCCACTAGCTGCCCTGCCCTACCAGCGCGCCGCCCTGCTGGCTCACGCGCCGCCCTCTGCAGCCCCGCGCGCCGCCCTTAGCAGCCCGCGAGCCGCCCCTGCAGCCCAGCGCGCTGCCCCTGCTGCCCTCGTGCCGCCCCTGCAGCCCCGCGCGCCACCCCTTGCGGCCCGCCTGTCGCCCCTAGGCCCTGCGCGCCGCCCCTGCTGCCCTCGTGCCACCCCTGCAGCCCCGCGCGCCGCCCCTTGCGGTCCGCCCGTTGCCCCTGCTGCCCCGCGCGCCGTCCCTTGCGACCCGCCCGTCGCCCCTAGGCCCCGCGCGCCGCCCCTTGCGGCCCGCCCGTCGCCCCTAGGCCCCGCGCGCCGCCCCTGCTGCCCTGCTCGCCGCCCCTGCAGCCCCGCGAGCCGCCCCTTGCGGCCTGCCCTTCGCCCCTGCAGCCCGCGAGCCGTCCGTGCAGCCCTGCGCGCTGCCCCTTGCGGCCCTCTCGCCGCCCTTGCAGCCCCGCGCACCGCCTCTTGCGGCCCGCCCACTGCCCCTGCTGCCTTGCGCACCGCCCCTTGCGGCCCGCACGTCGCCCCTAGGCCCCGTGCGCCGCCCCTGCTGCCCTGCTCGCCGCCTCTTCAGCCCCGCGCGCCGCCCCTTGCGGCCCGCCCTTCGCACCTACAGCCCGCGAGCCGCCCCTGAAGCCCCACGCGCTGCCCCTTGCGGCCCTCTCGCCGCCCCTGCAGCCCCGCGCGCCGCCCCTTGCGGCCCGCCTGCCGCCCCTAGGCCCGCGAGCCGCCCCTTGCTGCTGCCTGCCCTGTTCCTTGCGCTGCCCGGCTCCGGCCCGCCCTGCGTGCTGCGCTGCTATGGCTTCTCTCCGCATACTTGCGTTCGATCATGAGGGCCGTCCGATCCAGTTTGACACGTGGCCCGACGACTTACAGCTGTACCTACTGAGCAACTCTAGAGACAGCGTTTCGTTGTTTGACCACATGTCTGGAGCCTCTCCCGCCCCTCCCGCCACAGCTGACAGTGCGACTCGCTTACAGTGGCTTACTCGTGACACTGCTGCTCTCTACGCCATTCTCAACCACCTACCGTTAGCCGAATGCGCTCACTTCGGACAGCACAGGACTGCACAGGCATTGTACGACGCTGTAGTGGCCCGTTACTCCACGCCTGCCACTGCAGCTCTAGGCCGTCTTCTGCTGCCCTACCTGTTTCCCGAGCTGTCCGCCTTTGCCACAATAGAGGACCTCGTTACCCACCTTCGCACTAGCGACGCTCGCTACCGCGCTGCCCTCCCAGCAAATTTCCTTGATAGGAACCCGCCCCCGATGTACATCACTCTCTACTTTTTAGTCACGCGCCTCCCTGACTCTCTTCGCTCTGTCAGGGACCACTTTCTCGCACTTGACCCCACAGCCCTCACTGTTGACCTACTCGAGCAGCACCTCCTTGCAACTGAGACTAGTGTAGTCGCTGTAGGTGCCGCTCGTGGCACTCCTCGCACGCCCTTCTTTGAGGGGTGTTCCCCCTCCCCCCTTGCCCGCTCCTACGCCTCTGCTGCTGCTGTTGACGCCCTTGGTGCTGAGGATGTCGGGGCTGCTTCTGCTAGGTCTGGAGTTGCTATCTTTAACCTAGACTATGATGCTATCCTTGCTGCTATGTATGCCTTGTCTGTTAGTGCTGAGGGTGACTGTTACCTGTGTGTGCCGCCTGACCCAGGTATAGAGGCTGCTGCTCTAGGTGCTAGTGAGTCTGCTCTCCCTGGTACTGTGCCCGCTGAGGCCTTGCACACATTTACGCTTGACTCAGGTGCTTCACGCTGTTTCTTTCGCGACAGCACCACCCTCACTCCTCTCTATACACCTGTACCGGTCAGACTGGCTGACCTCTCAGGAGGCCCAGTCCTTGCCCGTTCCTCCACTGTTCTCCCGTGTCCGGCGGTTCCGTCTGGCTCACTGTCAGGTCTTCACCTCCCCTCGTTCTCTACGAACTTGGTGAGTACCGCTGCCCTCCAGGATTCGATGGTCACTACCACCACTCCTGGGGGTCAGCGTTTGTCGATCTGCACGTGTACACGGACGGGCCGTCACCTGGCCACGTTCACTCGTTGGCCTGGGTCGAGTCTGTACACACTGGCTACTGAGCCTTCTCAGGTAGCTGCGTCCGCCCAGGTGTCCGCGTCAGGTCCGGTAGCACCCCCTTGCTCGTGTCGCCTCCTGTCGCACCAGACTCTTCTGTGGCACCACCGCCTTGGTCACCCCTCCCTGCCACGCCTTCGTGGCATGCACTCCCGCCTCCTTGTCTGTCGTCTTCCCAGGTCTCTGCCTCCCCTCCTGCCCTCGCCTGCCCCGCCCTGCCTTCCTTGCGTCGAGGGGCGGCAGCGCGCCGCGCCTCACTCCACCTCGTTTCCCCCGACGAGTGCTCCCCTGCAGACTCTCCACATGGATGTGTGGGGCCCAGCCTGCGGCAGTGGACAAGGCCGCGAGCGCTACTTTCCGCTGGTTTCTTGACGACTACACACGTTACACCACGGTCTTCCCCTTGCGCAGCAAGGGTGACGTCACTGATGTCTTGATCCCTTGGATCCGCGCAGTCCGTCTCCAGCTCTGCGAGCAGTTCGGCCAGGACCTTCCTGTCCTGCGTCTGCACTCTGACAGAGGTGGTGAGTTCTCCTCCGACCTCTTGTGGGACTTTTGTCGTGGGGAGGGCATTCTCCAGACGTTCACGCTTCCGGACTCCCCTCAGCAAAATGGGATTGCTAAGCACCGCATTGGCTTAGTCATGGAGGTCGCTCGTACCTCCATGATCCATGCGGCTGCTCCCCATTTTCTCTAGCCGTTTGCGGTCCAGTACGCTGCGCATTAGCTCAACCTCTGGCCCCGTGTCTCCTTGCCGGAGACCTCGCCTACACTGCGTTGGACGAGGAAGGTAAGCGATGCGTCGGTGTTCCGGGTTTGGGGCTCTTGTGCCTTTGTTCGCGATACGTTTGCGGACAACCTCTCCGCCCGCACTATTCCCTACGTCTTCCTTGGCTTTCCCCTTGACGCGTCTGGCTGGCAGTTTTACCACCCCACCTCGCGCCGTGTCTTCCCCTCTCAAGACGTCACGTTTGACGAGGCGGTTCCCTTTTACCGTCTCTTCCCCTACCGCTCTGCCCCTCCCCCACCCCCGCCGCTCTTCCTTGCTCCAGGTCCCCCTCCGGTAGACCACCTCCCCCCCCAGGGTCCTGCTCCCTCAAGTGTCTCTTAGGTAGACCCTCTCCCTGGTACTGTGCCTGTTGAGGTAGTTGTAGCTTCAGGTGCTGCATCTGGAGGTGCTGCGTCTGGGGGTGCTGCGTCTGGGGGTGCGGAGCCTGGGGGTGGTGAGTCTGAGGGTGCTGGGTCTGGGGGTGCTGAGCCTGGAGGTGCGGAGCCTGGGGGTGCTGAGCCTGGGGGTGTGGAGCCTGGGGTTGCTGAGTCTGAGGGTGCGGAGTCTGGGGGTGCTGAGCCTCGGGGTACTACTTCTTCTGGAGGTCCTGCGGGTGCTTCCTCATGACTGTCTCCCCGGCCGGAGCCTCTCTCCCCGCAGCAGCTGTGTGAGTGGTTTGCTCAGCGCACACGCCTTCGGAGTGGAGCTGCCGGAGCTAGAGACTCTGCCAATGGAGACACTTGAGCTGGAGGTGTTGGAGCTACTCGTCTTGGAGATGCTGGAGTTACTGCTGGAGCTGGTGGTACCAGTGGTGCTGCAGCTGCTGTTCCTGGAGGTGCTCGTACCAGGGGCACTGGAGCTGCCGGGACTAGTAGTGTTGGAGGCGTTGGCACTGGAGGAGCTGGAGATAGAGACCCTGCAGAGCCTGGAGGTGCTGGGGCTGGAGCCGCTGGAGCTAGAGACACTGGCGCTGGTGGTGCTGGAGCTGGAGGAGGTGTAGCTAGAGACACTGGAGTTGTGGCGCTGGATCTGGAGGCACTGGCGCTGGTGGCGCTGGAGCTGGAGGAGCTGGAGCTGGAGACACTGGAGCTGTCGACCCTGGAGCTGGAGGTGCTAGAGCTGGGGGTGCTGTGTCTGGTGGTAATGGTGCTGGAGGCACTGTGCGTTCGCGACCATTTTTTGTTCCCCTGCTTTGCCAGGTTCTTAGTCTACCGACCTCTACTGGCCTTCCTCCTAGCTTACTGAGTCCACCGCCTTGCCCGTCGCAGCCACAGTTACAGCCAGGCTCCCCTCTGCCTACTCCCTCTCCTTACGCTAAGCAGACAGACTCTTTTACAGAGCATCGTGAGCCTGAGTCTCGTCCTGACTCGCCTGTTCGCGCTGTTCCTACTGGTCGTCAGGTTCCTCGTCCTCGTCCTCCTCCTGTCCCCGGCACCCATGCTAAGGCACTTCGTCCTTCCTCTATTCCACTGCGTGTTCCTCTGCCGCCTCCTCCTGAGTCCTCTCTTCCTGCCGTCCCTGACCCTAAGTCTGACCTCGCTCGTGCTGCCAGTCCCATTGTCTCTCGTCTCCTCGCCACTGTTGTCGATGACCCTTCTTTTGAGTCCACTGCTGTTTCTGCCCTCGTTGCTAAGCTGGTTGACTTTGCTGCTGCCTGTCGTCTAGACTACACCACTGCTCTTGTTGCTAAGTCGGAGTCTGCCAGTCCTCCGTCCGTCGGGGGTGAGTCTGCTCTTGGCACGAACGTCCTTGAGGACAGGCAGGAGGACTTTGAGTGTCTTGCAGCTGCTGTACCTCGTTTCGCTTCCATGCTTCTTGCCCCTGAGGGAGACCCGGATGCACCTGACATCCCGACCCCGCGCTCTTACGCAGAGGCGATTACGGGTCCTTACTCCTCTCAGTGGCAGACAACCATGGACGCCGCGATGGCATCCTGGAAGTCCACAGGCACCTACGTCGACGCAATTCCCCCGTCTTGGGCGAACATAGTCGATGGCATGTGGATTTTCAGGGTGAAGCGGCCGCGGGGTTCTCCGCCTGCCTTCAAGGTGCGTTACGTTGCTCGAGGCTTCAGTCAGCGACAGGGGGTCGACTACTTCCAGACCTTCTCCCCCACCCCAAAGATGACCACTCTGTGGGTGTTGATGCATGTCGCTGCTCAGCGTGACTACGAGTTGCACTCTCTGGACTTCAGTACAGCTTTCTTGCAGGGCAGCCTGCACGAGGAGATCTGGCTACGCCACCCACCTGGCTTCACTGGGTCGTTTCCTGCAGGTACCCAGGTCGTTTCCATCAGATTCGATGGCAGGACCTCCTGGGAACAATAGAAATGACGGTGCTGGGGTTGTGAGAGGCCCTAGTACCTTTTCAAGCTCGAAGGGGAATGAGGGACAAAGTGTGAGAAAAAATGGTCCTCCTGGTTTGGGAGCTGGAATGATTGTGATTATTGTGGTTGTGATTGTTGTGACTGTGCTTGCGTGCTGTGGTTGTGCTGTCTGTGGGGTGTGCATGTGGCGGCAGAGGCAAGCTGAGAGGAATGCTATGGAGGATATGAGGTCGGAGGTGACCCGCATGACAATGTCCTCTTATGGAGGATCGTTTAGTGTACACTTGTACTCGAAACCAATTGGAGTTTTGCCAGAGTTTGTTCCAGGTGCAGGGTATCAAGACCACAAAGCAACACTTCCTTCTGAATTGCTGCCAGCCAGATTTGGCGGCTCTGTGGTTGAAGTTGGTGTAGATGGGAGAGGAGGGTCGGTTTCCATGCCAACAAATGGAGGTGCTGTACAGAGAAGGCCGAGCATAGGATGCAACGAAGTAAAATGCTAAAGCATATATTATAATTTGTAAAAGTGTAACACTTTTTCAAATTCGTATTGTGAAAGCGAGGGCGTGGCCAGCAAAGCAAAGGTAGCGGCTCGATGCTACTCACCCCTCTTTTGCCTACAAAAGAGGAACGTGATTCCAGTACCGTCATCGCCCGGATATAAGACATATATGTCTTATCTCGTACACGGGCAAAAATGCTTGAGTTATCTTGTAAACGGGATGGTTTAGGGTGTCTTATAAGTCTTATAAATGGAAACTTTTTAAACTACTTAGAAATATTTTCCGTACTTCTTGAAAAAGAGTTTCTCATAATGAGTGTGGATGTTGCGAAGGTGCCACTTCGACAACCTCTGCCCGGGACGCCACGTTATGGAGAACACCTGCAGGGGCAAATTTGGTAGGTCCTGGGTCAGCGCGTGGAAGAATTCGCGCTTCGCAAGGGTAAAAATGTACGCGGTATTTCAACTTTCGCTATAATTTATTGAAGTTTCGATTATAAGACATATATGTCTTATCTCGTACACACAAATAGGTGTTTTATAATGAGGCTAGCCTGTTTATAAGAGACACCCGTATAGTAGACAACCTCTGTCTACTATTCAACACTGTCTTATATCCGGGTGATGACGATAGCTCCACCCACGTTCTTCATTTCCATTTTCTAGTTTTAGGGCGTATCCTTGGGTGGTGGCAGGGCCACTGTAGATGGCAGGCGGTTTTTGCGGATGCCACGAATCCCTATAACAGCAGGTTGGTGGCACAAAATTGCCAAACATACGCTGCAAGGCGATTGGTCGAACGAACGTATCGCATGGTTGGGTTGGGTCACACGGTCCAGCCACCACATCGCATATCCCTATCTCCCTCGCAAACTGGGCTTGCACACTCCAGTTCGAGCTCTCACATGCCGGTAAAATTCCCGGCCCACCAACTGCTGCCATTGGTCGGGACAGGACCGTGCATGACCCCTCCTTTGAGGGTCACCCAACTTCATTGCATCGGCATGGCGGAAAAGTAATCACCACCTCCTCCAGATCTAGATATGCTCTACGGATATTGTGAACCTTCAGAAAACCCCACTCCACGCGACAGTGCAGTTCCAAAGGCAAGTTTAGAACCTCATCCTCATCATGCCCCCCCGTAAGCAGAGAGACCGTGGTAAGGGAAAGGCGAAGGTAGATGACGACGAGCCATGGGAGGACCCTCCCTACGTCAAGTGGATGAAGGAGCAGTGCGAGAACGGCAATATGCGTGGTAAAATAAAGCGGGAAGCAGCTCCTAGGCGGCACGGCGCCAGCTCGAGCCCAGCGCGTGGCGCCCACGACAGCTCTGACGGCGGCGGTGACACCGACGTGAGCGATGACGATCTCGAGGAGATCGTCTCCTCCAGCGGATCCGAGGACGACTCCGATAACTCAAACGCGAAGGACAGTAGCGACGAGGAGGAGTCCGACGCGGATCCCGCAGCCTCGGAGGCTGGCCCAAGTACACGCAAGCGCAAACGTGACGCGAAATCGAAGCGCATGTGGAGCGATGAGGAGCTTACTGCACTGGCCGCCGCTAAGTGGTACACCCGCGACGATCTGAAGCAGATGCGTGGGAAACAGGGCAATCAATATTGGAAGAAGCTCCACGCACACATGAAAAAGAGCGGCGCAAAGTGGAAGCGCAACAGCACCGCCATGCAACACGCATGGAAGCGCATTGGGGCAGAGTACCGCGACACTCTCCGCCACAACAGCACGTCAGGGAACAAGCCCAAGCGGAAGAAACCCTGGTTCGAGTATGTTTACCTCATTAAGAAGCTCCCTGCCAACGTTAAGCCGCACGTGTTGGATGGTGGCGGAGCAGGAGAGACACACGCTGACCCTGTAGCACCTATACGCGATGACGCCGACATGGGCGAGGGTGGAATGGTGACGCCCAGGACCAATCTCCGTGATCGTCAAGTCCTGCGGGCCGGTGGCCTTGAAGGCAAGTGTGTCAGCTAGCAAATCCGTGCTATCCCTTTTAACTTTCTAATTTATCTTGCATGTGACAGCCACATTTTATGAAGCTTTTGATTATAACAATAACCTTGCATGACAAGAAACGCTGGCATTATGCATCCTACACCACCACTCCCCTGTGCAGGCACCCCTTCACCACTGCCCCCCAAGCGTCCCCGTGTCAACGAGACCGCCACCATGGCGGCAGCGAAAGTCATCACTGATACAATCACAACATGCAATGGTCAGGCGTTGAGGCAGCTAAGCGACACGGTGCAACTCCTCGTGACAGCCATCCACATGGCTGCCACGCTGTGGAGGGCTCCACCTCCACAACCCCAGAATGTGGCGCCGCCACCGCACGCCAATGCGCACGCCCTCACGGACACGCCGGGCGACGAAGACTCGCCCGCCTTAGGCGGAGAGACCGGCGACGTTCCCCAGGATGAGGACGATGAGGCGCGCGATGACAGGAAGTCGGACTAGTCGCGCTCAAGGCTCCACGGGCGGTGCCTCCTCAGGTAAGCACGATGCATGTGCTTCCCAAACTGCTTCCTCCGCTTGCGCAGGTCGGACTGTCCAGAACTTTCTGCATCACACCATGCATAGGTCCTCATGCCACTCCGGTGGTACCACGGTGGGCCGGTGCCCATCCACACCGGCCACTGATGCTTGATTGTACGGTTCCTTGGCTCGTCGGTGCGCAGGATCATGTTATGCAGGATGATGATGCACGCAGTCCCCGCACACACACGTGTCAACTTGCTCTCGTGTCGCCGGCCGAACAGACGCCACCTCCCCTTCAGCGCACCAATGGTCCGCTCCACAACCATGCGGGTGGCGGAATGGATGTAGTTATACGTCTGCTCCCAGCTCTTCATCAGGCGCCTGCGGGTTGCATTCACAGGAGTGAGGCAGTAGCTGCGCAGCGGGTAAGCAGCATCACCGACGATCTGGTACGGTCCGAGGTCACCATGCTCTAGGCGGGCGTGCAGTTCGGACTGCTGGAAGATGCCCTGATCATGCATAGATCCCGGGTGCCCGACGGTGTAGTCCCAGACATTTCCCTTGCTGTCGCATGTAACCTGCAACTGGGTGGAATAGACGGACTTCCTGTTGTAATACTCTTGCATGTGATTCTCCATCCCCCTTATCTCGATATGTGTCCCACCAATTGCTCCAACAACATTCGGCACCCCCCGTACTTCCTTGAAGTCGGATGCCATCTCCGCCATCTCCTCTGCAGTGGGAAAGCGCACCCAGGTCTTCTTGAACCTCCGGGGGAAGTGCACAAGGAAGGCCTCCACAATCCTGTGCACAATGGTCTTGGGCAGACCGAAGTAGAGGCCCAGGTCAATGAAGGTCATGGCGCTGGCAAAGTACTTGATAGGGATGAGGACACAAAGGTCGAGCGGGATCCCGAGCTTCTCAACGAAGTGGCTCATGGGGAGGGCCATGACAGGTGCGATGTACTCCAGCAGTTCAGACGAGATGCGGAAGACGTTGACAAAGTCATCGTCCTCCATAATGCGGAGCTCAGTCACCCATTCCGCCATGCGTCGGGCGCGACGCTCCTTCCGCTGACGTTGGAGGCGTTCGATCCTCCTGCGCTCTTCAGCGGCCGCCTCATCGTCCCTAGCCTGCGTAGCCCCTTGCATCGCGATCCACTGCAGGGCACCAATGGCCACTGTACGGTTGAAGCTCTCTAGATAGAACCCATATAATAGGTGCACAGCAATGCAGAGCAAGAGACCATCCAGGGAGGACATGAGGGACGGACTTAGCAGGTGAAGAAGAAGCGCATAAGGACTGTGCTTGGACTGCCTTTGGACCCCTCATTGCTCGTCCTGTAAAGACGAGTTGCAGCTGGTTGACCAGGCGCGGGGTGTTTTTACAGTTTGCCAATTTCCCATTTAACTCAACCACTTCACGCTTGCCAATTTACAGGCCTTTTGTGAGCGTCAAGTTTACCAGTTGCCAGTGCCAGGTGTCGAAGACCTCAAATGGTAGGATAAGGATAAGGATGCGAGGCAGCCCGTTAGAGACTTCAAAAAAAAAAAAAAAAAAAAAGAGAGAGAGAGAGAGAGGGAGAGAGAGAGAGAGAGAGAGAGAGAGAGAGAGAGAGAGAGAGCAAGAGAGAGAAAGAGAGAGAGAGAGAGAGAGAGAGAGAGAGAGAGAGAGAGAGAGAGGGAAAGAGATGGGAGAATGTGGAAAGGAGAGGGACTGGAGGAAGGATGGTACACGGAGATCTTGAAGGCATAGCACCGAGTATGTATAAGCCCCCGGGCTGGCCTTATGACCAAAGGCTAATCACCCAATACACCACACCCGGTTGCCCCCACGTGCAGTGGCGGACGACAAGTGGCGAGCGGCGGAATGGGACCCATACGAGAACGCGGTCACAGACGACACGGTGAAGGTTATGCGCAACCGACTGCGTAACCAACTGCACTGGTGGATATCGTGGTGCGGCAGCAGTTTTATTATCTCGATCATTGCCAGGGGATATTGGCTGCCTTGGAAAACTATAGAACCGCCACCCTTCGAAACAACAAACCACGCGGGTGTTCATGCACACACCACGTTCACTCGTGAGGCCATTCGCGACTTAATTACGTCGGGCGCGGCCACAAAGGTATCCTCGCGGACTGCGCTCTCGTGCGTAAGCACACTCAACGTGGTGGAACAACGCGACAAATGTCGCCTCATCCTCGACCTACGCAAGGTCAACCAACACCTCCAAGTCCCCAAATTCAAATACGAGGGCCTGAATCGGGTTTCAGAGATCATTCGACGCAACGACTGGTTGTTCACCATTGACCTAAAGTCGGGCTACCACCATGTTGAGATGCACCCATCATGCTGGAAGTTCCTAGGCTTCCAATTCGAAGGCGAGTTCTACTGCTTCCGAGCTTTGCCGTTTGGACTGGCGACAGCACCTTTCGTCTTCACCCAGTTGATCAAGCAATTGGCCAAACGTTGGCGTGCATGTGGCATCCGCGTAGTCCCATATGTTGACGACTTGCTATTCCTCTGTGACTCTGCGGAGCAAGCACGCAAGACATGCACAGAGGTTCTACGCGACCTGGGGGCGGCAGGTTTTGTGATCAACGAGAAAAAATCGCGCCTCCAGCCGGCCCATCAAACACGGTTTTTGGGGATGGAGCTTGACACGGAAAGCGGCATGTTTAGCATCAGATCCGATCGGCGGGCACAGTTCCTGGATACGCTCAACACACTCATCTCTAAAGGGCAACGCGACCAACAAGTCCCAATTCGGCAAGTCGCTCGTATCACCGGAATGTTGAGCTCCATGTCCCTCGCATTGGGCACGACGGCACGCGCCTTCAGCCACGAGCTGCTACAAGTAATTGATGCAGCGGAATCTTGGCACTCAAGAATCTGGATGCCACGGGCCGCCATTGAGGAGCTGATCTTTTGGCAACTGCACTTCGACCAATTTAATGGTGCCCCATTTCACCTGAGCCATCAATTCGATGCCGTGATCCACGTCGACGCGAGCGCTCACAGCTGGGGCGCCACCCTCACCAAGTTTACCGACGCGTCGTATGAGGCAAGCGCCAGCATGCCGAGCGAGCTCCTCCCAACCTCAAGCACTCAAAGGGAGCTCGAGGGAGTCCTCTGGGCGCTAGAGACGTTCACGTCTCACATTAAAAGCGGCCACGTTTTGGTTCGCGTGGACAACCAAGGAGTCGTGTTTATCTTGCGCAAAGGGGGGTTCAGCCAACCTCGGCTGACACTGACATGTCAAGCAGTCATACAGTTCTGCCTCAAGAACCATACACGCCTGGCAATCGAATGGATCCCACGGGAGCTAAATGCCCACGCGGACGAACTGTCTAAAATCCAAGACCACGACGACTACTCGTTGCACATGCCATGGTTCCTCCTACTGGAACGCCGATGGGGTCCCCACACGATTGACCTCTTCGCGAACATTACCAACAAGAAGCTGCCACGATTTTGCTCCAAGATACCGCACCCAAGCGCCACAGCAATTGACGCGTTCTCGATCTCGTGGAAAGGCGAGCGCTGCTTCACCTTTCCGCCCCCCGGCTTGATCCCGGCCACACTCTCTCACGCCAGGCGCACACAAGCCGAGTTGACACTCGTCGTCCCCAAGTGGCCGGGAGCAGCATGGTGGCCGTTGCTACAACCCTCCCCACATAAATGGGCCCCAGACGTGATCGCATGCTTGCCCCTCGCGCAAGGATGCCAGTGCCTTCGACCTGGCACGCACGCAACAGCATTTTCCGGACTCGGCCTACCGCATAGCCCAATCATTGCCCTGCATGTAAAATATCATATGTAACTAATATTCGAATGGTAATTCTTTCAGGATTGTTGACCAAGCTTCAAAACAAACTGTTACAAGTTATAAATGATGTTCGCGTACCATCCACGATCGAGACATATCAACCTTACTGGCTCAAATTTCGCAACTTCTGCACTCGAGTCAAGTTAGCATTCCTGCCAGCGACGGACCTCACGCTGGCACTCTACCTAGTCCACGCGCTGAACACCAAGGCAACGGTGTCAGCGATCAACCTCACGTGCTCCGCCGTGGCCTTCGCCCATCGGATGACCGGCGAGGCATCCCCAACGAACGGCCCGTTCACGCTGCAAGTACGGGAGTTTGCTAAGCGACATGGCCTACGCCAGACTAGGACCAAGGAACCCGTGTCACTCCATCAAGTGCACAACATGGCACGACCCTTCCTAGAATCAACAGTGCCGGCGGAATATCAGAAACGCTTGATACCTCTCTTGATGTTCGCAGCATTCCTGCGCTACTCCGACCTGATCTCCCTCCAATGGAACGACATCCAGTTTGAAGGGGCGGCCATGTGGCTAATGATCCCATACTCCAAGACGGACAAAGAAGGCAAGGGCACGTGGATCCCGGTCGCAGCGTCAGCAGGGCCCTACTGCGCAGTGAGATGCACACGGGAGTTCATTCGCATCGCAGGCCTTACAAACATGCCACACGGACCTCTGATCCGGGTTTTCAACAAAAGGGCACAAGCATCGCCGCACGACAAATCGCCTTCATATCCAACCATCCGGAGCTGGTGCCTCGAGGCTTGCAGGAAGGCGGGACTCAACGCCACGCACATCGGAACACACTCATTCCGCAAGGGCGCAGCAACAGCAGCAGCAGCTTTAGGCATCCCCGACCGGCTCTTCAAACGAATGGGGCGCTGGCGAAGCGACGGCGCGAAGGACCTATACGTCACCATTGCCCAAGACCAACTCATCGACCTCTCCACCCAGCTGCAGGACACCTCAGCAGCCCCATCGCCTGCTAGGCACCAGCAATCGTTGGAGAGGCACCGCCGACCCAAAATGCACTTGCCTCAGAAGACCCACTTGGAATGAAGCACGATGCCTTTGCAAGATGGACTAAGCAAGCTTTCACAATATTATAATTTGTAAAAGTGTAACACTTTTTCAATTTTCGTATTGTGAAAGCGAGGGCGTGGCCAGCAAAGCAAAGGTAGCGGCTCGACGCTACTCACCCCTCTTTTGCCTACAAAAGAGGAACGTGATTCCAGTAGCTCCACCCACGTTCTTCATTTCCAATTTCTAGTTTTACTTTCCCACCACCCACCCCATTGTGTACCATTGATGAACGAGAACGTTGTACTTGCCCACTTGGAATGAAGCACGCTGCCTTTGCAAGATGGACTAAGCAAGCTTTCACAATGTATGGAATGATGTATACCATATATTACCCACCACCAACAAGCCACAACTCCAGCGGTTGTGGAAGCATTCTCTATCGCAAAATTTTAGGCCAGTACTGCTGTGCGCCAGAAATGCACACGTCACTCCCAGGAACGCCATATGATGAGTCGAATCCCGTAGCTTGCTTCCTAAACTCCTGCACATTTTCGGTTTGCACACAATTCCCAACCTCTCGTAGTCGGCTGTGCCTGGTGTCAGAATTCTAAGGTTTATGCCTAAGAAGTCCTGACAAAGGGTGTAGAGAAGGGCCTGGGGGGGACAAACCTGTACATTTGTACCGTCATCGCCCCCTAGCTTGCCGCGCGTCGCCCTGCTGGCCGCGCTCCGTCCTGCCCTGCCCGTGCACCGCCTTGCCGCCTGCTGCGCCGCCCTGCCCTGCCCACGCGCTGCCCTGCTGGCCGCCGTGCCGTCCTGCCCTGCCCGCGCGCCGCCCTGCTGGCCGCCGAGCCGCCATGCCCTGCCCACGCGCCGCCCTGCTGGCTGTCGTGCCGCCTTGCCCTGCCCGCGCGCCGCCCTGCTGGCCGCCGCGTCGCCCTGATCTGCCAACGCGCACTTCCCTAGTGCCCGCGCGCAGCCCTGCCCGTCACGCCGTCCTCATAACGCGCCACCCTGCTTTGCCCGCTATGGCTACTCTCAGCGTTCTCACATTCGATCACGAGGGCCGTCCTATCCAGTTTGATATGTGGCTCGATGACTTACAGCTGTACCTACTGAGCGATTCTAGAGACATCGTTTCGTTGTTTGACCACACGTCTGGAGCCTCTCTTGCCCCTCCCGACACATCTCACAGTGCGACTCGCTCACAGTGGCTTACCCGTGACGCTGCTGCTCGCTTATCCGTTCGCAATCACCTGCCGTTAGCCGAACGCACTCACTTTGGCCAGCACAAGACTGCTAAGGCCCTGTATGATGCTGTAGTCGCTCGTTACTCTTCCCCTGCCACTGCCACTCTCGGCCGCCTTATACTGCCCTACCTTTGTCCCGAGGTGTCAGCCTTTGCCACAGTCGAGGACCTCATCACCCACCTTCGCACTAGCGACACTCGCTACCTCGCTGCCCTCAAAGCCGAGTTCCTAGACAAGAACCCGCCCCCGATGTACATCACTCTATACTTCATAGTCACCCGCCTCCCTGACTCTCTTCGCGCAGTCAGGGACCACTTTCTCGCACTTGACCCCACAGACCTCACTGTCGACCCGCTCGAGAAGCACCTCCTTGCAGCTGAGACTAGCATAGTCGCTGTAGGTGCTGCTCGTGGCACTCCTCGCACGCCCTTCTTTGAGGGGTGTTCCCCCTCCCCCCTTGCCCCCTCCTACGCTTCTGCTGCTGCTGTTGACATCCTTGGTACTGAAGAGGTCGGGGCTGCTTCTGCTCCTAGTGGGAAGCGCCGCAGCGGCAAGGGCAAGGGAGGCAAGAGTGGTGGACGTTGTCAACGGGAGTTGTTGTTGGCCCCGTCCTCGCTTGGGCGGAGCCGACCTCGGGGTCGGGTGTGAGGAGTGCAGCCGACCTGCAACAGTGGGCGAGCTGGTCGACGGGCCTGGTCGACCTGCACAAGGGCCATTGCAAGGGTGCCGACTTTGGGAGGGCGCCAACTTGGGCTGGTCGACTTGGGAGGTCGACCAGTGGAGGGCGTCGACTTGGGTGACGCCGACAGGGGGAAGCCGAGTGGGTGTGGTCGGCTGACCGGTATACTGGTCGACCTGGGGTTGGTCGACCAGGTGGGTTGTCGACCTGGAGTTAGTCGACCAGGGGAGTGGTCGACCTGGTGTGGTCGACATGAGGTGGTCGTCGACATGGGCAGTCGACGGGCCTGGGATGACACACCTGGTCGACATGGTTGCCTGGTCGACCAGGTTATCCGGACGACGAGGTCTGCGAGGTTCGCGACCGTCGCCCAGGTAGATAGGCAAAGTCAACCTGCGGTTCGGTGGCACATGGTCAACAGGACTCCTTAGGTGCAACCGTCGACATGTGGTTGACTTGGCACCTGCGCAATATGCATGGCGGTGCCTGTCGTTACCGTCACTTTGCACCTGCGAAGTAGGTGCGCGCACATGAGCACGTGTGGTGACCTGTGGTGACCTATTGTTGGTGTGCTGGCACGCCAGCCTTGCAGGTCGACTGAGGACGCCTGAGAACGCCTGAGGTCGACCATCTGGCAAGTCGCCTTCGTGATGAGCTGGTGGTCGACTTGTATGCTAGGCTTCTGATGTAGTCTATCTTGCCAATCTAGCTGCACCCTATTGTCCTCAACTTTTGCCAGTGAAACTACTTTCGGTTTTGCCCCGTAAATGCACAAGTGCTAGAGAATGACTAAGGGAACGAACGCATAGATCCCTCCTACCCCGTGGAGGCAAATCCAGTGGTAGTTCTGCTCGATAGTGGTTGCTCCCACCACTTGATGGGGACGAAGGAGGTCTTCGTCGACCTACAGCCGACCGGCGACGTCAAGTATGTGCGCGGCTTCAATGGGGCGCTGCAGGACGTCCAGGGCGCTGCAGATCGTCCACGACCTGACCTGCCCCTACACCCCGCAACAGAACGGCATGGCGGAGCGCGAGATGAGGACGGTGGTGGAGTCGGTGCGAACGATGCTGCTGCACATGGGCGTGCAGCACCACTGGTGGCAGCTCGCTCTACGGCAGGCCGTCTGGGTCCGCAACTGCCTGGAGCGGTCGATGCTGCGGTCGGGGATGACGCCATACCAGCTGTTGACCAGGAAGAAGCCCTACTTATCGTAGGCCCGGGTATGGGGCTGCATGGCGCAGTTCTTGGTCCCCGGGCGGCAGCGTGGTGGAAAGCTGAAGCCAAAGGCCAGGTGGGGCCTTCACCTCGGCGTGTCGGAGGAGAGCAAGGGCTGGGAGCTCCTCGACATCGCCGACAACCGGGTAGTCACCACGTCGGACGTGGTGTTCTACGAGAACATGTCGCTAGAGGTGTGGAAGTCGGAGCACGGGCCGGCGTCGGGCCGGATGCCGACCACCCCGCCGACGGACACCTCGACGGCGACACTCCCTCTGCTCGCTGAGGTTGGTGAGCGTGCTGCTGAGGACGTCGAGGATGTCTCCTTTCCCTCCCCCTCTCCTGCCCCTTGTGCCCCTCCCCTTGTGGCCGACCTGCGTGGGCTGACTCTGGTGTCGGCCTCCGGCGATGAGGGGAGAAGTGGGACGTCGCCTTCGGCGCCGGCTAAGAGCATCGCTGGTGGCCAACGTGACGAGCAGCAAGTCGAAGTGGGAGTGAAGTCGACGTTGATAGGGGAGGAGCAGGCCGAGGAGGTGCAGCCGACTTAGGAGAAGTCGGCGAAGAAGGCACCAGTAGGGCAGCAGCCGACAGGGGAGCAGGCAGCGGTGAAACCGACCACGAAGTAGTCCGCAAGTAGGCAGTCGGCAGAGGAGCCGACCACAGGGGAGAAGTCGGTAGGGAAGCCGACTGAGGTGCAGCAGGACGATGAGGGCAACGAAGCTGGTGACGATGGAGGGGACGCCGAGGAGTCCACCGACAGTGACGTGGTGGAGGTCCAGCGTGGACCATGGCAGTCAGGCCGAATTTGGAGGCCGCCCGACTTCTACGTACCGGCTGCTTTCACCACGGCGTACGACGAGGTCGATGACGACATGCAGTACGACGACGCCGAGGAGCACAAAGACTTTCCGGAGCTCGACCCCGACATGCACGCTGACCCCGAGCACCGTTGGGACATCTCGACGATGACTGTGAAGGAGGCGTTGGCGAGCTGGAAGGGCAAGGCGGTATGGAGGAGGAGATCCGCAGCCTCGTCGGCATGGGGACGTGGGAGCTGGTCGAACGCCCGCCATGAGTGAACATCATGAAGGACCGGTGGGTGCTGACGACGAAGTACCACATCGACGACACCGTCGAGCGAGAGAAGGCAAGGCTGGTCGTGAGGGGCTTCACACAGGTGTATGGTGCCGACTACGACGAGACGTATGCCCTGGTGAGCAGCTACGTCACTCTGAGGATCTTCCTCAGCATCGACGCCGTCCTCGACCTCAACCTGATGCAGCTCGACATGAAGAACGCCTTCTTGCAAAGCAAGCTCGACCGAGTGCTGTACATGTACCAGCCGAACTACTTCAACAACGGGACCGGCTGGGTGTGCAAGCTGCTGAAGAGCCTCTACGGCCTAAAGCAGTCACCGTTGTTGTGGTACAGGGCTCTCAACGGTGTGCAGCTGGGCGCTGGCTGGAAGAAGAGCCAGGTCGACACGGCGTTCTACTTCAAAGTCGGCGACGACAAGGTGACCTGCTGGGTGCTGGTCTACGTCGACGACCTGCTTGCCGCCAGCAGTAGTGCAGCGATGCTGAAGGAGCTGAAGGAGCTGCCGAAGGCCGCCTTCGAGCTGCGGAAGATCTCGCCGGTGCGAAAGTACCTCGGGCTGGAGATCGTGCGTGATAGGTCGGTGAGGAAGCTGCGGCTGCACCAGCAGGGCTACGCCGACAAGGAGCAGAATGGGCGCACCCCGAAGACGCCGGTCTTGGTCAACGCCTATGTTACACTCACCTTCGATGACGAGGAGGCACAGGAGCGAGAGGATGAGGAGTACCGGCAGAAGGTCGGCTCGCTGCAGTTCGCGGCGACGACAATGAGGCTGGACATCGCCTTCGCCTGCAGCAAGCTGGGGAGCGGCCTCACTGTGAGGAGCGACCAGCACTGGCGCGAGGTCGACCGCTGCCTCGCCTACCTTGCCAACACCCGTGACACCGCCCTGGAGCTCGGCAGTGGAGCAGAGTCGCTGAAGCTGGTCGGCTACGTGGACGCTGACGACGCCGGCGACAAGCAGAACCGGACGAGCACGGGCGGCTACGTGTTTGTCTTTGGAGGGGCCGCCGTCTCTTGGTCGAGCCAGCGCATCAAGTGCGCGACGCTGTCGTCGACCGAGTCGGAGTACGTGGTGGCAACCGAAGCCGGCAAGGAGGGACGTCGCCTTCGCTTCCTCATTGCAGAATTTCGGCAGCTGGACGCTGGGACGTCGAATGTCCTTCGGGTGGACAATAAGTTGGCCATCATAGTTGCCGAGGGCATGGGGTTGACGGGCAACCTCAAGCACATGGAGCGGCAACAAGCCTGGCTGCAGCACATGGTGAAGCGCGGGAAGTTTTCACAGAGGTACATCCTGACCACTGAGCAGCCAGCCGACTTCCTAACGAAGGCGCTGCACTACCCGGCCTTCAACCGGTGCTCCGTTGCAATTGGCCAGGTGTGCCTAGTCGATGTGGGCGACAGTGACAACGACGTGCAGCAGTAGGTGCCATGCCCTCTTGCATGGCTGGTGCGGTGACCGGCGTGCTGTGTGTTGAGTGCACGCCAACAAGCTATTCTCCAAGTAGTGCTGTCGTCTGGGCTGGGGGCCCAAGCGTGAACGCGGCAGGGGAGTGTCAACGGGAGTTGTTGTTGGCCCCGTCCTCGCTTGGGCGAAGCCGACCTCGGGGTCGGGTGTGAGGAGTGCAGCCGACCTGCAACAGTGGGCGAGCTGGTCGACGGGCCTGGTCGACCTGCGCAAGGGCCACTGCAAGGGCGCCGACTTTGGGAGGGCGCCAACTTGGGCTGGTCGACTTGGGAGGTTGACCAGTGGAGGGCGTCGACTTGGGTGACGCCGACCAGGGGAAGCCGACTGGGTGTGGTCGGCTGACCGGTATACTGGTCGACATGGGGTTGGTCGACCAGGTGGGTTGTCGACCTGGAGTTGGTCGACCAGGGGAGTGGTCGACCTGGTGTGGTCGACATGAGGTGCTCGTCAACCTGGGCGGTCGACGGGCCTGGGATGACACACCTGGTCGACATGGTTGCCTGGTCGACCAGGTTACCCGGACGACGAGGTCTGCGAGGTTTGCGACCGTCGCCCAGGTAGATAGGCAAAGCCGACCTGCGGTTCGGTGGCACGTGGTCAACAAGACTCCTCAGGTGAAACCGTTGACATGTTGTCGACTTGGCACCTGCGCAATGTGCGTGGCGGTGCATGTTGTTACCGTCACTTTGCACCTGCGAAGTAGGTGCGCGTACATAAGCACGTGTGGTGACCTGTGATGACCTGTTGTTGGTGTGCTGGCACGCCAGCCTTGCAGGTCGACTGAGGACGCCTGAGGACGCTGAGGTCGACCAGCTGGCAAGTCGCCTTCGTGCTGAGCTGGTGGTCGACTTGTATGCTAGGCTTTTGATATAGTCTATCTTGCCAATCTAGTTGCACCCTATTGTTCTGGAGTTTTGCTAGGGAGGCTACTTGCAGTTTTGCCCCGTGAATGCACAAGTGCTAGAGAACGACTAAGGGAACGAACGCAGAGATCCCTCCTAGCCCGTGCCTAGCCCGTAGTCTAGATCCGGTTGATAGAGTTATCTCTGCAGCACCACCACAAGGCAATCTTCCCTTGTGAATGGGGGAGAGGAGGCCAAGGATGCAGAGGAAGAAGATGAGGAGGTGCAACAAACAAGCAAGCATGCACCGACACTTCCATCTCGAGCAACGAGTGCTCCTCGGATTCACGTCATGAGAGCCTTCATGTCCCTGCAGCTGAGGAGGAAGGAAGGGGCAAGAGGAGAATTCAAGCCCCAAATAGGCTGACCTATGATGCACCGGGAAAGCCAGCCAAGTCAGCCTTGGCCGGAGCGGCAATGATGGTTGGAGATGACGAGCAAAGTGAGTACGAGGAGTTTGCTTTTGCGTTCTTCTCTCCGGTGGAGATGCTGTTAAAGTTTAGAAGAAAGAAGAGAGAAGAAGGGGGTTGCACTAGCAAGAATGAGGATACAAATAGCAAACCCTAGAAGGGTTGTACTCGCTATAGAGCACCCCACTACAGGCTAGAGCATAAGATAACATTCTGACACACCCCCATAGCCAAAGTGGGGTGTAATCAGCAGAGTAAGCAAAGGAGTACAAGCTCAGGGTGGATCACAATGTCACCACACATTCTGAGCACAAGTTCAAGAAGCAATAGTTTAAGTTCACAATTATGAGCAAAGCTAGTGGTAGTCACAACGGGCAAGTGAGGAGGAGGAGAGAGAGTGAGAGGAGAGGAGATAGGAGGCGACGGCTGAAGCTGCAGACACACGGGCAACAGGAGGCAGACTGGCACAGCGGCTACCGGACGAAGTCCCCGGAATACAGGAGTAACAGGCCCCGCGGCTAAAGTAGCGGCAGACGAGCAACGGACCCACGGGCGGCTGGCACAGCTGGCTACGACTGGGCTACCGGACGAAGTCCCCGGAATACAGGTGCTGCTGGCGACACGACGGCAACCTCCATTCAGCTTCCCCAAACTATCCCACTCCCCCCTGGCACACACCCGCTGCTACACCGCTAGCTCCACTCCCCCTTCACCCCCCCTTAGTACCACTCCACCGGTTCCAACACGTCCACCCCCCCTCAGCGGCAGCTGCAGCACAGGGAGACGGAGGAGGAGGAGGAGAAGGGTTAAACACAAACCCGCCACCCCCCAACTGCCACCCCCCAACCGCCACCCCCCAAACCCTAAAAACAGGGTAGGGAGGTAGGGGGGGGGGGGGGGGGACGCGCGGCCCCCCCAGGGCGCCGCGACGGGCGACGGGAGTTGAGCCGGGGCAGGTCGGGGCCGGGGCAGGTCCGGGACGGGGCGGGGCAGCAGGGGCCGCGCACGGCTCCCCTGGGCAGCGCGACGGGACAGCAGGGCCGCGCGCGGCTCCCCTGGGCGGCGCGACGGGGCTGCAGGGGCCGCGCGCAGGCCACGACGGGCGACGGGGGGCGACGCGCGGGTCCCCGTCGCCCGTCGCAGCGCCTCCCGAGGGCGACGCGCCGAGCAACGGGGCAGAAGCCCGCCGCGCGCCTCGGGGCGCACAGCGGGCAGAGAACCGCCGCGCGCCTCGGGGCGCACGGCGGGCAGAAAACCGCCGCGCGCCTCGGGGCGCACGGCGGGCAGAAAACCGCCGCGCGCCTCGGGGCGCACGGCGGGAAGAAAAACTGCCGCACGCCACGGGGCGTGCGGCACAGAGAGTAGCAGTAGCAGTTGCAGCGGAAGCAACAAGGTGGTGAGCCCACCCACAGGATCGATCCAAGGGGATCGACCTGCTCTGATAGCATGTTAAAGTTTAGAAGAAAGAAGAGAGAAGAAGGGGGTTGCACTAGCAAGAATGAGGATACAAATAGCAAACCCTAGAAGGGTTGTACTCGCTATAGAGCACCCCACTACAGGCTAGAGCATAAGATAACATTCTGACAGATGCCGGGGGAACCAGCAACTCTCAAGGAGGCCTTGGAGAGTAGTGATGCTGAGGAGTGGAAGAAGGCAATGGAGAGTGAGCCGAAGAGCATTGAGGAGAACGGCACGTGGGAATCGGTGGAGCTATGGGAGGGGCGTAAGGCGATTACGTCCAAGTGGCTCTTCAAGATCAAGTCCGACGCCGACAGCAAAATCGAGCGCTACAAGTCTAGGCTTGTGGCCAAGGGGTACCAGCAAAAGGAGAAGGTGGACTAGAAGGAATTGTTTTCTCCTGTGGTGAAGCCGACGACGCTGCGAACCCTACTCGTGGGAGCTACCATCAAATGATGGGTGGTGAAACAAATGGACGTGACAACGGCATTCCTCAACGGCGTCGTTGAGGAAGAGATTTTTATGGCGCAGCCAGAGGGGCTTGACGATGTTAGTGGCAGAGTGTAGAAGCTGAAGAAGGCGCTCTATGGGCTCAAGCAAGCCCCTAGGCAGTGGTACTTGAAGCTGCGTGAAGTCTTGGAGGAGATCGAGTTCACTCCCTCATCCGCCGATCATTCCTTGTTCATGCTTGGCGAGGGGGAGCAGAGGAGTTTCATGGTGGTTTATGTGGATGACATCCTCATTTTCTCACCCTCCTCTGACCTTGTGAAGGAGGTGATGCTGAAGCTTCAAGACAAGTTCAAGTGCAAGGCCCTTGGTGACGTGAGCTTCTACCTCGGGCTCCACATCGAACGAGATGTGGAGAAACGGTGTATGCGGGTGCATCAACGGAAGTACCTGGAGGCATTGGCTGCCAACTTTGGGCAGAGTGAAGGCCATGTGGCTACACCCTTTCCCTCAGGGTTCAAGTGTGTGAAGGGACCAGAGGAGGAGAGCGTTGGTGAAGAGGAGAGGCGCCGATTTCATTCGTTGGTGGGCAGCCTCATGTACGCGGCGGTAAACACCCGACTGGACGTCGCCTTAGCAACCGGATAGGTTGCTAGGGTTGTTCAATGCCCTAATGAGGAGCAGGTAGCAGCTGGAATAAAGGTGGCCAAGTATCTTGGCCAAACAGCGACGGTTGGGCTGCAATACTTGGCGGTGGCGCAAAGGCGCGAAAAGGGCGCGAATGGTGTTGAACCCGGGCGTTTGGGCGGCGCAGCCAGATCTCCTCGTGCAGGCTGCCATGTACGAAAGCTGTGCTGAAGTCAAGAGAGTGAAGCTCGTAGTCACGCTGAGCGGCGACGTGCAGCAGTACCCGAAGAGTAGTCATCTTTGGGGTAGGGGAGGTCTGGAAGAAGTCAACTCCCTGTCACTGTCTGAAGCCTCGTGCAACGTAACGAGCCTTGAATGCAGGCGGAGAACCCGACGGTCGCTTCACCCTGAAAATCCACATGCCATCGACTATGTTCGCCCCAGGAGGGGGAACTGCGTCGATGTAAGTGCCCGTGGACTTCCAGGATGCCATCTCTGCGTCCATGGCTGTCTGCCACTGAGAGGAGTAGGGACCCGTAATCGCCTCTGCGTAAGAGCGCGGGGTCGGGATGTTTGGGGCATCCGGGTCTCCCTTAGGTGCAATCACCATGGACACGAGATGAGGTACAGCAGCTGCAAAACACTCAAAGTCCTCCTGCCTGTCCTCAAGGACGTCCGTGCCAAGAGCACACTCACCCCCGACGGACGGAGGACAGCCAGACTCAGACTCAGCAACAAGACTAGCGGCGTAGTCGAGACGACAGGCGGCAGCAAAGTCAACAAGCTCAGCAACTAGGGCAGACGCAGCAGCAGACTCAAACGAAGGGTCAGTGACAACAGTGGCTAGAAGACAAGGGACAGTAGGACTGGCAGCACGAACTAAGTCAGACTCAGGGTCCGGACCGTCAGCAAGAGAGGACGCAAGAGGAGACAGTAGGGGGACACGCTGTGTAATAGAGGAAGGACGAAGTGCCATATGGTGCGTGCCAGGGACGGGAGGAGGACGCTGACAAGGAACACGACGACCAGCGCGAACAGGCAAGGCAGGAAGAGACACAGGCTCACAACGCTCTATAAGACCTCCGGTCTGCTCAGTGTACGGAGAAGGAGCAGGCAGTGGGTAGGCTGGCTATAACGGCGGCTGCGACTGGTCAGGCGGTGGACACAGTAAGGGAGGAGTAAGGCAAGTAGAAGACGGGAGAACAAGAACCTACTGAAGCAGGGGAATGAAGTACATTCGCGGCCGTCCTGTGTCACCAGAACCAGCACCAACAGCACCAGCACCCCCAGGGCCAGCGCCTCCAGCTCCAGTGTCTCCAACTCCAGGGTCCCCAGCTCCAACGCCTGCAGCACCACCAGCTCCAGAAGCTCCAGTACAAGCACCTCCGAGACCAGCGGCTCCAGTACCTCCAGCAGCTCTAGCTCCAGTACCTCCAGCAACTCCAGCTCCAATGCCTCCAGCTCCAACTCCTGCAGCACCACCAGCTCCAGCAGCTCTAGTACCTCCAGTACGAGCACCTCCGAGACCAGCGGCTCCAGTACCTCCAGCAGCTCCAGCTCCAGTGCCTCCAGCAGTAGACCCCCCGGCTCCAGCAGCGCCTCTCCTAAGGCGGGTGCGCCGAGCAAACCACTCGCGCAGCTGCGGTGGAGAGAGAGGCTCCCGCCGCGAGAAGACACCCAGAGGACCTCCAGTAGACAAAGTACCCGCAGGCTCAGTACACTCAGGCGCAGCACCCCCAGGCTCCGCACCCTCAGGCTCAGCACCCCCAGACCCGGCACCCCTTGGCTCAGCACCCCCAGACCCCGCACCCTCAGGCTCAGCACCCCCAGGCTCCGCACCCGCAGGCTCAGCACCACAAGACGCAGCACCCCCAGACGTAGCACCTCCAGACGCAGCACCTCGAGCAGCACCTGAGTCTACAACAACCTCGACAGGCACAGCCCCGGGGAGTGGGTCTACCTGAGACACACCGTAGGGAGCTGGACCCTGAGGGGGGAGGGGGTCTACCGGAGGGGGACCTGGAGTGAGGAAGAGCGACGGGGGGGGGGGGGAGAGGGGCAGAGTGGTGGAGGAAGAGATGGTAAAAGGGAACCGACTCGTCAAACGTCACGTCCTGAGAGGGGAGGACATGGCGCGAGGTGGGGTGGTAAAACTGCCAGCCAGGCGCGTCAGGGGGAAAGCCAAGGAAGACGCAGGGAATAGCGCGGGCGGAGAGCTTGTCCGCGGACGTATCGCGGACAAAGGCACGAGAACCCCAGACCCGGAACACCGATGCATCGCCAACCTTCCCCGTCCAACGCAGTGTAGGCGAGGTCTCCGGCAAGGAGACACGGGGCCAGAGGTTGAGCTGATGCGCAGCGTACCGGACCGCAAACGACCACAGAAAATGGGGAGCGGCCGCATGGATCATGGAGGTACAAGTGACCTCCATGACTAAGCCAATGTGGCGCTCAACAATCCCATTTTGCTGCGGGGAGGCCGGAAGCATGAACAACTGGAGAATGGCCTCCCCACGACAAAAGTCCCACAAGAGGTCGGAGGAGAACTCACCACCTCTGTCAGAGTGCAAACGCAGGACAGGAAGGTCCTGGCGGAACCGCTCGCGGAGCTAGAGACGGACTGCGCGGATCCAAGGGATCAAGACATCAGGGACATCACCCTTGCTGTGCAAGGGGAAGACCATGGTGTTAGAATATTGAAGAAATGAATGATTGAACTAGGAAGCAGGTGGGTACAAGTAGCAAACCTAAAAGTGTTGTACCCTATAAGGACTACCCCACTACAGCCTAAACAGACTATAGCATATAAGTTTGACACACCCCCATAGGCAAAGTGGGGGAGAACAAGAGGTCACAAGACCAGTCAAGAAAGGCAAAGCAAGCTCAGGGTGGATCACAAAGTCACCACGCAGTCTGAGCACAAGCAAATGACCACAAGGCCAGTTCACATGCAGAGTTATATAAAGGAAATCAAACAATACAGTGAACTCAACCTAGCAAGTGTAAGCATGCAGGTATATGTATATAGAGTACAGTACAAGCAGAGTCAAGAAGTAAGCAAGTGAGGCACAGTAGGTACAAGGCCTAGAACAGTACAGAAACGTTGATGATCACAAGGCTGAAGTGCCTTGGTGAAAACATCAGCAGTGTTGGCCTGCGAGGCCACGTAAGCGAGACGAAGCTGGCCACGCTGCTGCAACTCTCGAGCAAGGAAGTAACGTAGAGCGATGTGCTTCGTTCTGTGCTCCTGACACAAGGCAAGCATGGCCTTGTTGTCGACGTACAGAACTGGAGGAGAACGAGGCGCCTCTCCCAAGTTGGTCAGCAGGTAGGTGAGCCAGCGTAACTCCTATGCAGCCATGGCCCCAGCGTAGATCTCAGCCTCACAACTGGAGCTGAGAACCGAAGACGAGCGGGTAGACCGCCAAGAGACAGAACCGGAGCCAAGGCTGAAGGTGTAACCCTGTGACGACCGCTATGTAGCCAAGTCATCAACACAGGAAGCGTCTGCGTGACCAGTGAGGACAACTGGACCCCATCCTCCAAGCACGAGCCCCATGCCCGACGTACTGCACAAGTAGCGCAACACCCTCTTTGCAGCATCCCACTGCACCTTTCGGTGCCTACCGGGAGCCACGTAGCGAGCCAGCTGAGAGGGTATGCGAGAGGGTATGCGAGGTCAGGTTGTGTGCAAGTCATCAGGTACATGAGGCAGCTTACAAGCTCTCGATACGGGCCACTCGGCTCTACGGACTCGTCCGAAGGTGGAGCTGAGAGCAAGTGACCGGTAGGCAGAGGAGTGGACTGTGGGGAGGAGTACGTGAAGCCGAAGCGCTGAAGGACCTGCTACACCATGTGTGACTGAGTCAAGGTAATGGTGCACTGTGCTCTGTCCCGGGTGATCCGCAAGCCAAGATAGCTTGTCAGCTCACCCAGGTCTGTGCACGTGTGTCTCTTCTGCAGCTCCGACTTCACGTGGGCGAGCGCCTCAGTGTCAGCAGTAGCAAAGACGAGGTCGTCTACGTACACGAGAACCTAGAATGGCGGCAGAGTGGTGTCAGTGCGTAAAAACAGTGACGGGTCAGCAGTGGAAGGAGCAAAACCAAGAGCAGCAAGAGTCGTCCTCAGTGTGTCGTGCCACTCACGGGGTGCCTGGCGGAGACCGTAGACTGGCCGTCGGAGGCTCCACTGGGTACCAGCAGGAAACGACCCAGTGAAGCCAGGTGGGCGGCGCAGCCAGATCTCCTCGTGCAGGCTGCCCTGTAGGAAGGCTGTGCTGAAGTCAAGCGAGTGGAGCTCGTAGTCACGGTGAGCGGCGACGTGCAGTAGTACCCGAAGAGTGGTCATCTTCGGGGTAGGGGAGAAGTTCTGGAAGAAGTCAACTCCCTATCGCTGACTGAAGCCACGTGCAACGTAACACGCCTTGGAGACAGGCGGAGAACCCGGCGGCCGCTTCACCCTGAAGATCCACATGCCACTGACGATGTTCGCCCCAGGCGGGGGAACCTCGTCGACGTAGGTACCTGTGGACTTCTAGGAAGCCATCTCAGCGTCCATGGCTGCGTGCCACTGAGAGGAGTAGGGACCCTCTATCGCCTCTGCGTAGGAGCGCGGGGTCGGGATGTCTGGTGCATCCGGGTCTCCCTCAGGGGCAAGAAGCATGGACACGAGATGAGGTACAGCAGCGGCAAAGCACTCAAACTCCTCCTGTCTGTCCTCAAGAACGTCCATGCCAAGTACACACTCACCCCCGACGGACAGAGGACAGACAGACTCAGACGCAGACTCAGCAGCAAGACTAGTGGCAAAGTCTAGGTGACAGGCTGCAGTAAATTCAACAAGCTCAGCAACAAGAGCAGACGCAGCAGTGGACTCAAACAAAGGGTCAGTGACAGCAGTGGCCAGAAAGCGCGTGACAGTAGGACTAGCAGCACGAAGGGAGTCAGACTCCGGGTCTGGACCGTCAGGAAGAGAGGACGCAGGAGGAGACGGCAGAGGGACACGCTGTGGAGCAGTGGAAGGACGCAGAGTCATAGAGTGAGTGCCAGGGACAGGAGGAGGACGCGAACACGAAACACGACGACCAGCGCGAACAGTGCGGACATGCGACTCAGAACGAGACTCAGGTGACGCAGGACGCGACTCGGGCTCACGTGCCCGTAAGACCTCTAGTCGGTCCAGAGTAAGGAGAAGGACCAGGCAGTGGAGAGGTCGGCTGTAACAATGACTGTGACTGGTCAGGCGGTGGACTCAGTAAAGTAGGCGCAGGACCAGGAGAAGGCAGGAGACCAAGAACCTGCTGAAGGAGCAGAACGTAGTACGGCCGCAGCCGCGCAGCGCCTCTAGAAACAGTAGAGACAGCACCAGTAACCTCAGCTCCAGGGTCTCTAGAAACAACTCCCGCAGCAGCACCAGCTCCAGGACCTGCAGCGCCAACGCCTGCAGCACCACCAGCCCAAGCAGCTCCAGTACCTCCAGTACGAGCACCTCCAGGACCAGCGGCTCCAGCAGCTCCAGCACTAGTTGCACCTCCAGCAGCACCAGCACCAGCAGCGCCTCCAGCAGCTCCAGCACCAGCAGTACCTCCAGCAGCTCCAGCACCAGCAGCACCCCCAGCAGCTCCAGCACCAGCAGCACCTCGAGCAGCTCCAGCACCAGCAGCACCTCCAGTATCTCCAGCACCAACAGCACCTCTAGTAGCTCCAGCACCAGCAGCACCTCCAGCAGCTCCAGCACCAGCAGCACCTCCAGCAGCTCCAATAGCACGGCGACAGCGACGAGCGTACCACTCACGAAGCCGCTGCGGAGAGAGGGGCTCCCACCACAACGGGACACCCGGAGAACCTCCAGACTCAGCACGCACAGGCTCAGCACCCCAAGACGCAGTTGCCCCAGGCTCAGCACCCCCAGGCTCCACACGCTTAGGCTCAGCACCCCCAGACTCCACACGCTCAGGCAAAGCACCCCCAGGCTCCGCACCCTCAGTCTCCGCACCCCCAGTCCCCGCACCCGCAGGCTCAGCACCCCTAGCAGTACCTGAGTCGACAACTACCTCGACAGGCTCGGCAGGGTCTACCAGAGACACACCTGAGGGGGTAGGACCCTGAGGGAGGAGGGGGTCTACCGGAGGAGTACCTGGTGCTAGGAAGAGTGGCGGGGGGGGGAGAGATGCAGTGCGGTAGGGAAAGAGACGGTAGTAAGATACCGACTCGTCAAACGTGACGTCCTGAGAGGACAGAACACGACGCGAGGTGGGGTGGTAGAACTACCACCCGGGTGCGTCAGGGGGGAAGCCAAGGAAGACGCAGGGAACGGCACGGGAGGACAGCTTGTCCGCTGAAATATCGCGGACAAAAGCTCTAGATCCCCAGACACGGAACGCTGACGCATCGCCAACCTTCCCCGTCCACCTCACAGCGGGTGTGGTCTCCGGCAAGGAGACACGAGGCTGAAGGTTGATCTGATGCGCAGCGTACTGAACCGCGAACGGCCACAGAAAATGGGGAGCAGCCGCATGGATCATGGACGTACGAGCGACGTCCACGATCATGCCAATGCGGCGCTCAGCAATCCCATTTTGCTGTGGGGAGGTCGGAAGCGTGAACGTTTGGCGGATGCCCTCCGCACGACAGAAGGCCCTCAGGAGGTCGGAGGAAAACTCACCACCTCTGTCTGAGTGCAGACGCAGAACAGGAAGGTCCGAGCCGAAACGCTCGCTGAGCTGACGACGAGCACCGCGGATCCAGTCGATCAACACTTCAGGGACCTCACCCTTGCTGCGCAAGGGGAAGACAGTGGTGTAACGCGAGTAGTCGTCAACGACCAGCAGGAAGTAACGCTCGTGACCCTGTCCACGGACGCGGGCTGGGCCCCACACGTCCATGTGAAGAGTCTGCAGAGGAGCCTCTGTCGGAGGGAACGTGGAGGAGTGAGAAGCGGCGCGCTGCCGGCCCTCGACACAAGGAACACAGGTAGGGGCAGGCCCCAGAGGAAGGGGAGGGAGGGACCAGGGTAGACCCAAGACAAGGGTACGGGAGGCCATACCTCGAAGATGAGGCAGGGAGGGGTGACCAAGGCGGTGGTGCCAAAGGAGAGTCTCGTGCGACAGAGGACGACACGAGCAGGGGGCAGACGCAGGACTAGACCTGGACGCGGCAGCAAACACCTGACTAGACGCGGCTACCTGACCAGACGCAGTAACCGGAGGAGACGCAGTAGTCAGTGTGTACAGACTCGACCCAGGCCGACGGGTGAACGTGGTCAGGTGGCGGCCCGTCCGAGAGCAAGTGCAGTGGGTCACACGTTGACCACCAGGGGTGAACTGGTCAACCCACGCGTCCTGGAGGTCAGCTCCACTCACCATGTTCGTAGAGAACGAGGGGAGGTGGAGTCCCGACAGCAAGCCCGACGGGGCCGCAGGACACGGTAGAACTGTGGAAGAGTGCGCAAGGACTGGGCCCCCAGAGGGGTCAGCCAGGGAGACTGCGACAGGCCGACTGAGCTGCGTGAGTGCGGTGCTGTCTCGAAAGAAAGAGTGCGAAGCACCAGAGTCAAGTGTGAAAGTGTGCAAGGCCTCAGTAGGTGCGGTACGTGAGAGAGCAGACTCACCAGCACCTGGAGTAGCAGACTCACCAGTACCTGGAGCAGCAGACGCACTAGCACCTAGAGCAGCAGCCTCAATGGCCGGGTCGGGCGGGACACTCAGGTAACAGTCACCCTCAGCACTATCAGTCAAAGCATACATGGCAGCAAGGATAGCATCGAAATCAAGATCAAAGATAGCCACATTCTGCCTAAGCATATCACCCCAGCGAGGGAGCTCAACAGCGTCAGGAAACTGGGCGCACCAGGCGACAGTCAGGCGACCGAAGCAGCGCTGCGCAGTGTGTGGCAGCCCGCACGTCTCCCCACGACGACTGCCGGTGCGAAGAACGTAAGTGCAGGGACCAGCACCCCCAGACCTCCCACGCCCAGCGTACCACACACGAAGCTGCTGGGCTGACGGGGTCTCACTGGAACGCGGCTGCTGCTGGCGCTGGCTACCACCAAAGCCTTCACGCTGCGCGGCTGCACCTCGACTAGCACCACCGCCGCCGCCACCTCCACCACCGCTGCCGCTGCCTCCACCACCGCTGCCGCTGCCTCCACCACCTCCGCCGCTGCCTCCACCACCTCCACCGCCGCCACTAAAGCCCCAACTCCACCGCCACCCCCTTCGCCTCCTCCACCGCCTCCGCCGCCGCCCCCGCCGTCCCCTCCACCACCCTTGCTCCCCTTGCCGTTGCTGTTGCGGCGCCTCCTACTGGGAGCAGACGCAGTCCCGACCTCCTCAGTGCCAACGAGGTGGACAGCCGCAGCAGAAGCAACAGAGGGGAGAAGGGGGACAGGGGAACACCCCTCAAAGAAAGGGGTGCGACGGTCGCCACGAGAAGCACCTACAGCTAAGATACTCTTCTCAGGTGCAGCGAGGCGCTCCTCTAGCAGGTCGACAGTGAGCTCGGTGGGGCAAAGGGAGAGAAAGTGGTCCCTGACTAAAGCAAGGGAGTCAGGGAGGCGGGTGACTAGGTAGTAAAGGGTGATGTACATGGGGGGTGGGTTCTTGGCACAGAACTCAGTGGGAAGGGCAGCGCGGTAGCGGGCGTCACTAGTGCGGAGGTGAGTAATGAGGTCAGCGACTGTGGCAAAGGCGGCAAGGTCAGGGAACAGGTACGGCAGCATGAGGCGGCTGAGGGCAGCAGTGGCAGGGGAGGAGTAGCGCGCAACTACAGCGTCGTACAAAGACTGACCAGTCTTGTACTGGCCAAAATGTGCTCGCTCAGCAGGCGGCAGGTGACTACGAACAGCAAGACGAGCAACAGCGTCATGAGTGGTCCACTGCGAGCGAACCGTACTGTCAGCAGTGGCAGCAGGAGCAGTAGAGACACCGGAAGTGTGATCGAAAAGGGATACCCCATCCCTAGAATCACACTGAAGAAAGAGCTGCAGGTCGTCAACCCACACGTCAAAGTCAACTGCACGCCCCTCAGCATCAAACGTGAGAACAGTAGGGCTAGCCATAATAGCAGTAGCAGCAGTAGCAGTAGTGGTAGTAGAAGCAACAGTGGCAGCAGGAGTAGTGCAGGCAGGGCAGTGCGGCTCAGTAGGGCAGCGCGGCTTGGTATGGCTGCGCGGCTCGGCAGGGCAGCGCGGCTCGGCAGAGCGGCGCGGCTCGGTGGGCGGCGCGGCTCAACTGGGCGGCGCGGCTCGGCTGGGCGGTGTGGCTCGGCTTGGCGGCGCGGCTCAGTTCTGGCGGCGCGGCGCAGCAAGGCGGTGCGGGTGCTTACCAGGGGCGGGTGCACGGCAGGGCCGCGATAGCAGGGGCCGCGACGGCGGGTGCCGCGGCAGAAAAGGGGCCGCGACGGTTGGGGCCGCGACTGCAGGTGCGGCGACAGCAGGGGCCGCGACAGCAAGGGCCTCGACGGCAGGGGCCGCGGCAGCAAAGGTGCCGCGACGGCTGAGGCTGCGACTGCAGGTGCGGCGTCAGCAGGGGCCGCGACAGCAGGGGCCTCGACGGCAGGGGCCGCGACAGCAGGGGCTGCGGCGGCAGTAGGGGCCAAGACGGCAGCAGGGGCCTCGACGACAGCAGGGGCCACGACTGCAGCAGGGTCCGCGACGGCAGCAGGGGCCGCGATGGCAGCAGGGGCTGCGACGACAGCAGGGGCTGCGACAGCAGCAGGGGCCGCGATAGCAGCAGGGGCCGCGATGGCAGTAGGAGCCGCGACGGCAGCAGGGGCCGCGTCGGCAGCAGGGGCCGCGACGGCAGCAGGGGCCACGACGGCTGTAGGGGCCGCGACAGCAGCAGGGGCCGCGACAGCAGCAGGGGCCGCGACGGCAGCAGGGGCCGCGTTGGCAGTAGGGGCCGCGACGGGCCGGCTAGGGAAGGGCGCGCGACGGCGCAGGTAAGGCGGGCGCGAGGCGCGCTTCGGGCAGGGCAGGAAAAAACGATTTTCGTGGTGGGCCCTAAAAAAAACGTTCCCACGAGGGAACCTGCTTAGAATACCATGTTAGAATATTGAAGAAATGAATGGTTGAACTAGGAAGCAGGTGGGTACAAGTAGCAAACCTAAAAGTGTTGTACCCTATCAGGACTACCCCACTACAGCCTAAACATACTATAGCATATAACTTTGACACGTGGTGTAACGCGTGTAGTCGTCAACAACCAGTAGAAATTCGCGCTCGCGGCCCGGTCCGCTGACGCGGGCTGGGCCCCACACGTCCATGTGGAGAGTCTTCTGGGGAGCAGTCGTAGGGGGAAACAAGGAGGAGTGAGGAGCGGCGCGCTGCCGCCCCTTGACGCAAGGAAGGCAGGGCGGGGTAGGCGAGGGCGGGAGGGGAGGCAGAGACCTGGAAAGACCAGAAACAAGGAGGCGGGAGTGCATGCCACGAAGGCGTGGCAGGGATTCGTGACCAAGTCGGTGGTGCCATAGGAGAGTCTGGTGCGACAGGAGGCGACACGAGCAGGGGGGTGCTACCGGACCTGACGCGGACACCTTGGCAGACGCAGCTACCTGAGGAGGCTCGGTAGCCAGGGTGTACAGACTCGACCCAGGCCGACGGGTGAACGTGGCCAGGTGACGGCCTGTCCGTGTACACGAGCAGATTGACACACGCCGACCCTCAGGAGTGGTGGTAATGACCATCGCATCCTGGAGGGCAGCGGTACTCACCAAGTTCGTAGAGAACGAGGGGATGTGAAGACCTGACAGTGAGCCAGACGAAACCGCCGGACACGGGAGAACAGTGGAGGAACGGGCAACGACTGGGCCTTCTGAGGGGTCAGCCAGTCTGACCGGTATAGGTGCAGAGAGTGGAGTGAGGGTGGTGCTGTCGCGAAAGAAAAAGCGGGAAGCACCTGAGTCAAGCGTGAAGGTGTGCAAGGCCTCAGCTGGCGCAGTACCAGGGAGAGCAGACTCACTAGCACCTAGAGCAGGAGCCTCTATACCTGGGTCGGGCGGCACACACAGGTATCAGTCACCCTCAGCACTAACAAACAAGGCATACATAGCAGCAAGGATAGCATCATAGTCCTGATCGAAGATAGCAACTCCAGACCTAAGCAGCTCTTCTCAGCGGGGGCGCTCGGCCTCGTCACCAAACTCTGCGCGTCAAGCGTCGTCTAGGCGGGAGAAGCAGCGGTGCTGAGTGTGAGGCTTCCCGCATGTCTGACCAGCACGGTCACCCGTGCGAATGACATACGGGAAGCTACCACTACCCCCAGTCGCCCCACGCTGAGCAAACCACTCACGAAGCTGCTGGAGCGAAGGGGTCTCGCTCTGACGCTGCTGCTGCTGCCGCTGGCCACTGCCAGAACCTCCCCTCTGAACAGCTCCACTCAGACTACCACCACTCCCACTGCCGCCACTACCACCACTCCCACCGCCGCCACCAACGCCCCCACTCCCACCACCACTCCCACCGCTGCCACCACCTCCACTACCTCCACCACCTCCACTGCCGCCCCCACTACCACCCCCGCTGCCACCTCCACCACTCCTGCCACCCTTGCCCTTGCTGCTGTAGCGCTTTTCACTAGCAAAAGCAGCCCCGACATCCTCAGCACCAAAGAGGTCATCAGCAGCAGCAGAGGCGTAGGAGGGGGCAAGGAAGGAGGGGGAACACCCCTCAAAGAAGGGCGTGCGAGGAGTGCCACGAGCGGCACCTACAGCGACTACACTAGTCTCAGCTACAAGGAGGTGCTGCTCGAGAAGGTCAACAGTGAGGTATGTGGGGTCAAGTGCGAGAAAGTGGTCCCTGACTGCGCGAAGAGAGTCAGGGAGGTGAGTAACTATGGGTGGGTTCCTGTCAAGGAACTCTGCTGGGAGGGCAGCGCGGTAGCGAGCGTCGCTAGTGCAAAGGTGGGTAACGAGGTCCTCTACTGTGGCAAAGGGGGACAGCTCGGGAAACAGGTAGGGCAGTAGAAGACGGCCTAGAGCAACAGTGGCATGGGAGGAGTGACGAGCGACTACAACGTCGTACAGTGCTCTAGCAGTCTTGTGCTGTCCAAAGAGAGCACATTCGGCTAACGGCAGGTGGTTGCGAATGGCTAAGCGAGCAGCAGCGTCACGGGTAAGCCAGTGTGAGCGAGTCGCACTGTAAGCTGTGGCGAGAGGGGCGAGAGAGGCTCCAGACGTGTGGTCAAACAACAAAACGCTGTCTCTAGAGTCGCTCAGTAGGTACAGCTAGCTGTAAGTCGTCGAGCCACGTGTCAAACTGGATCGGACGGCCCTCATGATCGAATGTGAGGACACGGAGAGAAGCCATAGCGGGCAGAGCAGGGTGGCGCGCTATTAGTGGAGCAGTCGCAGGCAGAGCAGAGCGGCGCACGGCTAGGGTGGCGAGCAGGAGGGCGGGCAGAAGCCGGGTGGTGCAAGCAGCAGGGGGGGGTCGGCAAGCGGGCCGCAAGGGGCGGCGAGCGGGCTGCAAGTGGCGGCGCGCAGGCTGCAAGGGGCGGCAGGTGGGCCGCAGGGGGGCAACGAGCGAGCTGCAGGGGCGGCGAGCTGGCCGCAGGCAAGCGGCGAGCGGGCTGCAGGGGCAGCGGGCGGGCCGCAAATGGGCGGCGCGCGGGCTGCAGGGGCGGCGGGCCGGCCGCAAGCGGGCGGCGCGCGGGCTGCAGGGGCAGCGGGCGGGCCGCAAGCGGGCGGCGCGCGGGCTTCAGGGGCGGCGAGCGAGCCGCAGGCAAGCGGCTCGCGGGCGGCACAGGTGGCGCGCGGGGCTGCAGGGGCAGCGCGCGGGGCTGCAGAGGCAGCGTGCGGGGCTACAAGGGCAGCGCGTGGGGCTGCAGGGGCGGCGCGCGGGGCTGCAAGGGCGGCGCGCGGGGCTGCAAAGGCGGCGCGTGGGGCTGCAGTGGCGGCGCACAGGGCTGCTGAGGCGGCGCGCGGGCTGCAGGGACGGCGCGCTGGCTGCAGAGGCGGCGCGCGGGCTGCTAAAGGCGGCACACGGGCTGCAGGGGCGGCTCGCGGGCTGCTAACGGCGGCGCGCGGGTTGCAACGGGCGGCGCGACGGGCAGCTAAGGGCGGCGCGCCAGGTAGGGCAGGGCGACGGGGCAGCTAGTGGGGCAGCGCTGTGGTGGGCCCTAAAAAAACGGTCCTAGGGAAGGACCTGCTCTGAAACCATGTCAAACGAATGAACGAGAATGAATGCATTGAGCAGAAAGTTGGTACAAGTACTAACCCTAATTGGGTTGTACCCCTTATGGGCTACCCCACTACAGCCTACACAATATAAGCATTATAACATTTTGACACTATAAGGACCATTCAGCGAAGTTGTCGCCATTGAACTTGTCAAGCCCAAACACCCTAGGCTCATCCCTAGGTGGGCCAAGACTTGGTTGCACGGGAGACATGGTGGGATCACGGGGTTGGCCTTGAGCTTGGGCTTCTCCACTACCACCAGCACCTCTGCCAACTCTTTCCTTAGGTCCAGCCATTGTCGAAACTGCTTCAAGGGGCTCTGATACCAATTGTTATTGTCACAATAGGCTTGAATGTGCCTAAAACAAAAGATAGAGTGCACGGTCGGATCTCTGCACAGCGGCTTCAAACGTTGATAGCGTTCCGTTCACAGCTTCAAATGATCTTCAATAAATTGTTTCTAGAGCATCTTGATATCGCCTACAATAGGCAATTTAAATCGCACGATTTCATCAAGTATTGATGACGCAACGTCGGTTTGAACGAACAGCACTATGCCAGCCACTAAAATCTTAGAACACAAATTAGGAATGACTCCCAGCCGCTACAAACCCCAAGAGCCAAGGTACAGTGATGTGAAACAGTGCCACACTGTCCCCAACCATGAAGATGTTATGTGATGCTATCATTTGCATTCACGTCTGTCTGCCTCCCATCATATGTTCGTGCGTTGCATGCGTGGTGTGTGCAAGAATCTGTGTTTGGTGTGGTTTGGATTTTCTGAGTATGTGTATGTGTGTGTGTGTGAATTATTGGTGCAACCCTACGGTTTGCATTCGGCTTGTTGTCCGTGTGCGTGCATGCATGTGTGCATGGAATGGTATGAGGATATGAGATAATATATATTTCATGCTTACATTAGTGTGTGAATGATGAGGCATGATTTTGAATGTGTGTGTTGAGTCAATAGCGAGTTATCGCTAGTCGCGTGTCACGTCGTCGTTTGTGTGTCGTGTGCGGTTTTCTATTTTGGCGTGTGTGGAACGTTCGGCGTGTCGCAGGTATGCGCAGCAGACTTCCAAGAACTCAAGGAAGAATTTATCTTGAAGAACCAGAGCCATGGTTTCAAGATTCAAGTAATTTCGAAGCTCTCCAAAAGGGTAAATTTCAAGATAGTGAGAATAGTTACATTATCATGTGTAGTGTAACATTTCTCTTGGTGTAGGCCCTTGTGGAGGGTAGTTTCGAGACCCTTCATGGTTGGGGACAGTGTGGCACTGTTCCACATCACTGTACCTCGGCTCTTGGGGTTTGTAGAGGCTGGGAGTCATTCACAACTCCTAACTCTTCATAATTTGTGTTCTAAGACAATAGTGGCTGCCATAGTACCGTTCGTTCAAACCGACGCTGTATCGTCAATTCTGAATGAAATCGTGCAATCTAAATTTCTTATTGTAGGCGACGTTAAGACGCTCCAAATCCAAGTTGAATCAGGTCATTTGAAGCTGTGACCAGAACGCTATCAACGTTTGAAGCCGCTGTGCAGAAATCCGACCGTGCACTCTATCTTTCGTTTTAGGCACATTCAAGCCTATTGTGACTATAACAAGTGGTATCAGAGCCCCTTGGAGCAGTTTCGACAATGGCTGGACTTGAAGAAAGGGGTGGCAGAGGTGCTGGTGACAGTGGAGAAGCCCAAGCTCAAGGCCAACCCCATGATTCAGCAATGGCGCCCGTGCAACCAAGTCTTGGCCCACCTAGGGATGAGCCTAGGGTGTTTGGGCTTGACAAGTTCAATGGCGACAGCTTCGCTGAATGGTCCTTCAAAATGGAGAATGTATTTGACCACTATGACCTGCTGGAGGTGATGGAAGGAACGGAGAAGCGCCCCGAGAACGACCCAGAGAAGAGCCCGTGGGTGCGGAAGAGCGCACAAGGCTATCTCCTACTTGGGCAAGCGTTTGGGAGCAGCCAAATCCATCACATCAAGCCATTCCAGCGTGAACCAGAGAAGGGACCAAAGGCATGGGCTGCTCTCAAGGGTGTACACGCTCCTGCAACAGCGGCGGTAGCGGTGGTGTTGGAACGGCAAATGGCGGCACTTCGAATTGAAGAAGACGAAGCAGTTGAAGAAGGGGTGCAGAAATTCTTCGACTTGTTGACGCGGCTTGAGGGAGCTGATTTGAATTACAGTGAGCTCCAAAAGAAGACCAAGTTGCTGGCCTTACTCCCAGAGTCATGGTCCTCGCTCATCATCAACCTCAATCGTGACTTGCCCTGCCTCTTGCTTGAAGACGTGAAGCGAGCGATCCTTAAAGAGGACTTCCGTCGTCGTGAGTTGGCGAGTGCGGATGGCGCTGGGGCAGCAAGCATCGGCCGAGGGTATGGCCGTGGAAGGGGCAGAGGACGAGGGGGAGGCAGATTTGGCAGCAACAACTTCAATGGAGGCCGCGGGAGTGGCGGATACGGCAGCGACAACAAGATCTACGGACGCGGTCGCGGCCGATTCGACGGCGAGTGCCACTATTGTCACAAGAGCAGACATATGTGGCGCGATTGCTTCAAGCTCCCTGATAGATGGGCTCCTGCTCAAGGCCAAGAGGGTAGAGGAACTGGAGGAGGGAGAGGAAGAGGCCGTGGAGGCCGTGGCAGTCACGGAGGTGGTGCTGCAAATATGAAGAATGGTGACAACGAGAGCGAGTCGAGAGATGATCGCTTTCCAGGCCAATTCTTCTTCGTGTCCACGCAAACACTGGCTCGTCCAGAGAAGGATGAAGGTTTTGAGGAGCCAGCAGCTGTGGGGAAGGTCACCCTACACTCCCTGGACTATTGGGTGATCGATAGCGGCGCTACCTATAGCATGACACCTCGTGCGGACTTGCTCACCGAACTTGAACCGTCACCGGTGAAGCATGTCACATCGGCTTTGGGGCAGCGAGCAGAGGTGAAAGGCATGGGCAAGGCCATGTTCAAGGGTGCTGATGGGAAGATGTTGGGCCTTAAGAACGTGCTTTGGGTGCCTAACCTTGCTGCCAACCTGATTTCTGTGCGGCGGTTGCAAAAGGCCGGCATGGACACGAGCTCGAAGGGAGCTAAGACCTATACCGCGAGGCTTGGCGAGCGGATTCTTTGGGACCTTCACGAGGATAGGGATGTCTACAACGAGATGTGGCAGATCCCTTTGGTCCCCATGCCTAGGGAGAGGCAAGTGGCAGTAAGCATCAGCACCAAGGGTGAAGCGATTGGTAGCGGCGATGGCGCGAACGGTCGCGCTAAGGAGATTGAGTCCAAGAAGTGCAATCTTGGAGGGACCAGCAAGCTCGGTGAACACAAGGAGAGTGGTGCAGCAGCTCAGAAGCAGCATAAGGGTGAGGAGAACCCCAAGGTAGCAGCGGAGGAGGACTACGGAGAGAGCATGTGGGGCACTACTGCAAGTGCGGCATTCTCCAATCCGACTTCGGCTACGGGGGAGTGTGATTGGCTCACCTTGCATCGGTGCATGGGGCATGTGGCCCTGCCCATCTTGCAGCAGCTAGTGAAAAATGAGATGGTTGCTGGCATACGTGTGAAGAGGGAGCCCGATGAGGTACTTGGCTGCCCAACGTGCATGCAAGCCAAGTTCACCCGTTACCCGCTCTCTAGTTTGGAGGCAACGGCTAAGGCACCACTTGATGAGGTGGTGATGGACGTGGTGGGCCCCCTGAAGCTTGGAGCTGCTGGAGCTGAGTACTTTCTCACCATAGTGGACGTCTACACTCGCATGACTTGGGTGTACGTGCTGTCCAAGAAGAGTGACGTGGCTGAAACGGTGAAGACCGATTGGTTGCCGATGGTGGAGCGGCAACAAGACCGGCTAGTGAAGGCAATCCGCACCGATCGAGGGGGAGAGTTCTTGAGCAAGGAGTTTGGATTGTGGCTGAAGAAGAATGGCATAAGGCACTCCCTTACCATGCCATACTCCCCTGCAATGAACGGCATCGCCGAGCGAGCGAACCGGACAATCACGGAGACGGCGCGCGGGTTGCTCATTGAAGCCGGGCTACCCGAATATTTCTGGCCTGATGCGGTGCGGAGTGCATGTGTGGCCAAGAACACAGCTTTGACTCATGTGGGAGCAGACAAATGGGTGCCCTATGTGGAGTGGATTGGAAGGAAGCCAAAGGTGGATATGCTTCGGGTGTTCGGGTGCATGTGCATGGCGCTCGTGCCTAAGCATCTTCGGCACAACAAGCTCGGTGCCAAGGCGATATGGGCTGTGCACTTGGGCATGGCTCAAAACAGCAAGGGGTGGCTTCTTTGGGACCCATTCACCAAGAAATTCTTGGTGAGCAGGGACTGCAAATTCATGGAGAATCTGATGTACAAGGATTGGAAGGCGGAGAATGAGGCGAAGATAGGCGTGCGGTTGGGGGACGTGAAGAGTTCCGGTTTGGAGCATGTGGAGCTGCCCTTGGAGCTGAGCAGCGGCAGCACCACCACAAGGCAATCTTCCCTTGTGAATGGGGGAGAGAAGGCCAAGGATGCAGAGGAAGAAGAGGAGGAGGTTCAGCAAGTGAGCGAGCGTGCACCGACACTTCCTTCTCGCACTACGAGTGCTCCACGGATCCGAGTCACCCCGCAGCAACGCCAAGGCCTTCATGTCCCTGCAGCTGAGGAAGAAGGAAGGGGCAAAACGAGAATCCAAGCCCCAAATAGGCTGACCTATGAGGCACTGGGAAAGCCAGCCAAGTCAGCCTTGGCCGGAGCGGCACTTATAGTTGGAGAAGACGAGGAGAGTGACTACGAGGAGTGTGCCTTCGCGTTCTTCTCTCCGGTGGAGATGCCGGGGGAACCAGCAACTCTCAAGGAGGCCTTGGAGAGTAGTGATGCTGAGGAGTGGAAGAAGGCAATGGAGAGTGAGCTGAAGAGCATTGAGGAGAACGGCACATGGGAATTGGTGGAGCTACCGGAGGGGCGTAAGGCGATTACGTCCAAGTGGCTCTTCAAGATCAAGTCCGACGCCGACGGCAAGATCGAGCGCTACAAGTCTAGGCTTGTGGCGAAGGGGTACCAGCAGAAGGAGAAGGTGGACTATAAGGAGTTGTTTGCTCCTGTGGTGAAGCCGACGACGCTGCGAACCCTACTCGCGGGAGCTGCCATCAAAGGATGGGTGGTGAAACAAATGGATGTCACAACGGCATTCCTCAATGGCGTCCTTGAGGAAGAGATTTTCATGGCGCAGCCAAAGGGGTTTGATGATGGTAGTGGCAGAGTTTTGAGGCTGAAGAAGGCCCTTTATGGACTGAAGCAGGCCCCTAGGCAGTGGTACTTGAAGCTGCGTGAAATCTTGGAGGAGATCGGGTTCACTCCCTCATCCGCCGATCATTCCTTGTTCATGCTTGGCGAGGGGGAGCAAAGGAGTTTCATGGTGGTTTATGTGGATGACATCCTCATTTTCTCACCCTCCTCTGACCTTGTGAAGGAGGTGATGCTGAAGCTTCAAGACAAGTTCAAGTGCAAGGCCCTTGGTGACGTGAGCTTCTACCTCGGGCTCCACATCGAACGAGATGTGGAGAAGCGGTGCATGCGGGTGCATCAACGGAAGTACCTGGAGGCATTGGCTGCCAACTTTGGGCAGAGTGAAGGCCATGTGGCTACACCCTTTCCCTCTGGGTTCAAGTGTGTGAAGGGACCAGAGGAGGAGAGCGTTGGTGAAGAGGACAGGCGCCGTTTTCACTCGTTGGTGGGCAGCCTCATGTACGCGGCGGTAAACACCCGACCGGACATTGCGTTTGCTACCGGACAGTTGGCTAGGGTTGTTCAATGCCCTAATGAGGAGCAGGTAGCAGCTGGAATGAGGGTGGCCAAGTATCTTGGCCAAACACTGACCGTTGGGCTGCAATACTCAGCGGCGGCGCAAAGGCGCAAAAAGGGCGCGGATGGTGTTGAACCCGTGCGTTTGTTCCTCACCGCATTCTCGGATGCTTCTTATACATCGGTACTAGAGGACATGACAAGTGTTGGAGGGTTCATTTACTGTGTTGGTGGAGGCCCAACTGCTTGGGAGAGCAAGAAGCAGGTGGGTCAAGCATTGAGCTCGGTGGAGTCGGAGTACGTGGCACTCTTCTGTGCCATACAGGAGATTATGTGGCAGCGGCGTTTGTTGGCTGAATTGGGGGAGGAGCATCAAGGACCTACCCCACTCTACTGTGACAGCCAGGGTGCCATTGCTCTTGCTAAGAACCCTGTGTTGCATGGCCTCACGAAGCACATGAGGGTGAAGTGGCATTGGACGAGGAGCATGGTGGCCACGGGTGAAGTTGAGTTGCGCTATGTGAAGACGACGGGGCAGCCAGCTGACATGATGACCAAGAGGCTGGTTGAGCAGCAGCATTGGAAGTGTTGCAAGCTGGCTGGGATGGCTCTGAACTGAGAGAGCAAGATCCTAAGTCAAACAATCCGAGCGGGAGTTTGTTGGTGCAACCCTACGGTTTGCATTCGACATATTGTCCGTGTGCGTGGATGTGTGTGTGCATGGAATGATATGAGGACATGAGATAATATATATTTCATGCTTACAATAATGTGTGAATGATGAGGCATGATTTCGAATGTGTGTGTTGAGTCAATAGCGAGTTATCCCTAGTCGCGTGTCATGTCGTCGTTTGCGTGTCGTGTGCGGTTTTCAATTTTGTCGTGTGTGGAACGTTCGGCGTGTCGCAGGTGTGCACAACAGACTTCCAAGAACTCAAGGAAGAATTTATCTTGAAGAACCAGAGCCATTGTATCAAGATTCAAGTAATTTCGAAGCTCTCCAAAAGGGTAAATTTCAAGATAGTGAGAATAGTTACATTACAATGTGTAGTGTAACATTTCTCTTGGTGTAGGCCCTTGTGGAGGGTAGTTTCGAGACCCTTCATGGTTGGGGACAGTGTGGCACTGTTCCACATCACTGTACCTCGGCTCTTGGGGTTTGTAGAGGCTGGGAGTCATTCCCAACTCGTAACTCTTCCTAATTTGTGTTCTAAGACTATAGTGGCTGCTGTAGTACCGTTCGTTCAAACCAACGCTTTGTCGTCAATTCTGAATGAAATCGTGCAATCTAAACTGCATATTATAAGCGACGTTAAGACGCTCCAGATACAAGTTGAATCAGGTCATTTGAAGCTGTGACCAGAACGCTATCAACGTTTGAAGCCGCTGTGCAGAAATCTGACTGTGCACTCTATCTTTCGTTTTAGGCACATTCAAGCCTATTGTGACAATAACATGAATGTTATTTGGCTTGGGCAGATATCTGAAATGATTTCTCTGCTCAAGAGCTTTCCGACGAACCAAGAATCATCGCGATCGAAGCAATAACAAGAAAGATATGAGCGTTCGAAGTTTTTTATTGTGATGTAGCGACTATGGGAATTTGCGGGTTGACTCAATATGGGGTACAGAATTTTGGGGGTTGGGAAATTCGTCACCATCACTGTAGATGATGCCAAGTGTTTGGGAGAAGCCAAAACAGGTTGGCAAGTGTGGCCAAGTTGGGTGAGGTGGATGGAATGGGTTGGGAAAGTGACAAATGTCAAAGTTGGGGTGCCTATAGAGAGGGGAATTGTGTGGTATGGGGTTTCCTTGGTTGGGGAATCCCTAGGGACCTTCCCTCTCGTCTTCCTCATCCTGTTCTACCTGGTTCTTGCTACTCTAACTTTCTTGTGTGAATTTGTGAGTAAATTGTGATTGAGTTAAGTTTCTATGGCAGCATACCCCCAAGTGCGCCGAAATTAAAACTGGGAAAGATAGAGATACGAGCGACCTCCATGACTAAGCCAATGCGGCGCTTAGCAATCCCATTTTGCTGAGGGGAGTCCGGAAGCGTGAACGACTGGAGAATGCCCTCCCCACGACAAAAGTTCCGCAAGAGGTCGGAGGAGAATTTACCACCTCTGTCACAGTGTAGACGCAGGACAGGAAGGTCAGCACGGAACCGCTCGCGGAGCTGGAGACGGACTGCGCGGATCCAAGGGATCAAGACATCAGGGACCTCACCCTAGCTGCGCAAGGGGAAGACCGTGGTGTACCGCGTGTAGTCGTCAACGACCAACGACCACCCTTGCTCGCGGCCCTGTCCACTGACGCGGGCTGGGCCCCACACGTCCATGTGGAGAGTCTGCAGGGGAGCAGTCGTCGGGGGAAACGAAGAGGAGTGAGGAGCGGCGAGCTGCCGCCCCTCGACGCAAGGAAGGCAGGGCGGGGCAGGCGAGGGCGGGAGGGGAGGCAGAGACTGGGGAAGACCAGAGACAAGGAGGCGTGAGTGCATGCCACGAAGGCGTGGCAGGGAGGGGTCACCAAGGCGGTGGTGCCAAAGGAGAGTCTAGTGCGACAGGAGGCGACAGGACCAAGGGGGTGCGACCTGACCTGACGCAGACACCTGAGTAGACGCAGCTACCTGAGGAGGCTCGGTAGCAAGAGTGTACAGACTCGACCCAGGCCGACGAGTGAATGTGGCCAGGTGACGGCCCGTCCGTGTATACGTGCAGATCGACACACGCTGACCCCCAGGAGTGGTGGTAGTGACCATCGCATCCTGGAGGGCAGCTGTACTCACCAAGTTCGTAGAGAACGAGGGGAGGTGAAGACCTGAGAGTGAAACGGAGGGAACCGCTGGACAGGGGAGAACAGTGGAGGAAGTGGCAAGAACCGGGCCCCCTGAGGGGTTAGCCAGTCTGACCGGTACAGGAGCAGAGAAAGGAGTGAGGGTGGTGCTGTCTCGAAAGAAACATCGGGAAGCACCTGAGTCAAGAATATAGGTGTGCAAGGCCTCAGCAGGCGCACTACCAGGGAGAGCACACTCACTAGCACCTAGAGCAGCAGCCTCTATACCTGGGTCACGCGGCACACACAGGTAACAGTCACCCTCAGCACTAACAGATAATGCATACATAGCAGCAAGGATAGCATCAAAGTCAAGATCAAAGATAGCAACCTGCGTCCTAAGCAGCTCTGCCCAGCAGGGGAGCTTGGCCTCGTCACCAAACTCTGTGCGCCAAGCGTCGTCTAGGCGGGAGAAGCAGCGGTACTGAGTGTGAGGCTTCCCACATGTCTGACTTGCACGGTCACCCATGCGAATGACATACGGGCAGCTACCACTACCCCCAGACGCCCCATGCTGAGAAAACCACTCACGAAGTTGCAGGGGCGACGGGGTCCCGCTCAGACGCTGCTGCTGCTGCCTCTGGCCACCGCCATAACCTCCCCGCTGAGTAGCTCCAGTCCTACCACCACCACTCCCACTGCTGCCACGACCGCCACCCCCACCGCTGCCACCACCGCCTCCACCAAAGCCCCCACTCCCGCCACCACTCCAACCAGCGCCACCACCTCCACTGCCTCCACCACCTCCACTGCCGCCCCCACCACCACCCCCGCTGCCATTGCCACCACCCCTGCCACCCTTGCCCTTGCTGCTGCGGCGCTTCCCACTAGCAGAAGCAGCCCCGACACCCTCAGCACCAAGGACGTCAACAGCAGCAGCAGAGGCGTAGGAGGGGGCAAGGGGGAGGGGGAACACCCCTCTAAGAAGGGTGTGCGAGGAGTGCCACGAGCAGCACCTACACCGAGTACACTAGTCTCAGCTGCAAGGAGGTGCTGCTCGAGTAGGTCAACAGTGAGGGCTGTGGGCTCGAGCGCGAGAAAGTGGTCCCTGACAGCGCGAAGAGAGTCAGGGAGGCGGGTGACTATAAAGTAGAGAGTGATGTACATCGGGGGCGGGTTCTTGACAAGAAACTCTGCTGGGAGGGCAGCGCGGTAGCGAGCGTCGCTAGTGTGAAGGTGGGAAACCAGGTCCTCTACTGTGGCAAAGGCGGACAGCTCAGGAAACAGGTAGGGCAGTAGTAGACGGCCTAGAGCAGCAGAGGCGGGCGAGGAGTAATGGGCGACTACAGAGTTGTACAGTGCCTGTGCTGTCCTGTGCTGTCCGAAGTGAGTGCATTCGGCTAACAGCAGATGGTTGCGAATGGCTAGGTGAGCAGCAGCGTCACGAGTAAGCCACTGCGAGCGAGTCGCACTGTCAGCTGTGGAGGGAGGGCTGTGAGCAGAGCCAGACGTGTGGTCAAACAACGAAACGCTGTCCCTAGAGTCGCTCATCAGGTACTGCTGCAGGTCGTTGAGCCATGTGTCAAACTGGATCGGGCGGCCCTCATGATCGAATGCGAGAACACGGAGAGAAGCCATAGCGGCGCAGCACGCAGGGTGGGCAGAAGTCGGGCAGCGCAGAGAACAGGGCAGGCAGCAGCAAGGGGCGGCAAGCAGGCCGCAGGAGGCTAGGGGCGGCGCGCGGAGCCTTGGGTCGACGGGCGGGCCAGGCCTAGGGTCGACTGGAGGGCCGGGCCTAGGATCGATGGGGCGCGGGCCGGGGCCTAGGGTCGACGGGGCGCCATGGCCTAGGGTCGACGGGGCGGGCTGGGGCTAGGGTCGACGGGGCGCGGGCCGGGGCCTAGGGTCGACGGGGCGCCAGGGCCTAGGGTCGACGGGGTGGGCCACGGCTAGGGTCGACGGGGCGCGGGCCGGTGCCTAGGGTCGACAGGGCGCCGGGGCCTAGGGTCGACGGGGCGGGCCCGGGCTAGGGTCGACAGGGCGCGGGCCGGGGCTAGGGTCGACGGGGTGCCAGGGCCTGGGGTCGACGGGGCGGGCCACAAGGGGCAGGCGCGAGGGGCAGCATGTGCGGCACGAGGGTTGCTAGGGTGGCTAGTGGGGCAGCGCTGTGGTGGGCCCAAAAAAACAAACGGTCCTGGCGAAGGACCTGCTCTGAAACCATGTTAGAATAATGAACGAGAATGAATGCATTGAATAGAAGTTGGGTACAAGTACTAACCCTAATTGGGTTGTACCCCTTATGGGCTACCCCATTATAGCCTACACAAATGTAAGCACTATAACATTCTGACAGTCCTCACTGGTCACGCAGACGCTTCTTGGGTTGATGACTTGGCTACACAGCGGTCGTCACAGGGTTACACCTTCAACCTTGGTTCCTGCTCTGTTTCCTGGTGGTCTACCCGCTCGTCTTAAGTTCTCAGTTCTAGTTGTGAGGCTGAGATCTACGCCACAGCCATGGCTGCACAGGAGTTACGCTGGCTCACCTACCTGCTGACTGACTTGGGAGAGCAGCCTCGTTAGCCTCCAGTTCTGTACGTAGACAACAAGGCCATGATTGCCTTGTGTCAGGAGCACAGACTGGAGCACAGAACGAAGCACATTGCTCTGCGATACTTCCTTGCTCGAGAGTTGTAGCAGCGTGGTCAGCTTCCTCTTGCGCACGTGGCCACTAGGGCCAACACTGCTGATATGTTCACCAAGGCACTTCAGCCTGGTGATCATCAGATCTTCTCTACTGTGTTAGGCCTTGTGCCTACTTTGCCTCACTTGTTCACTGCGTGACTTTGCTTGTACTGTGATCTATATATATACCTGCATTCTTACTCTTGCTAGGCTATGATCACTGTATTGTTTGTTCTCCTTTATATAACTCTGCATGTGAACTGGCCTTGTGGCCCTTTGCTTGTGCTCGGAATGTGTGGTGACTTCGTGATCCACCCTGAGCTTGCTTTGCTTTTCTTGACTGGTCTTGTGACCACTTGTTCTCCCCCACTTTGCCTATGGGGGTGTGTCAAACTTATATAGAGCTTACATTGTGTAGGCTGTAGTGGGGTAGCCCATAAGGGGTACAACCCAATTAGGGTTAGTACTTGAACCCGACTTCTGTTTAATGCATTCATTCTCGTTCATTCTTCTGACAATCACTTGCAGGAAAAAAAAATCTTTCGCCCGAGTTCGTCACCCTTGGCCGCACTGATACTGTTCACACCAAAAAAGGACGGGGACTTTCGCATGTGCATAGATTATCGCGCACTGAACCGAGTTACCATCAAGTCCTGTTACCCCATCCCGAGAGCCGACGAACTGGTCAACTAACTGCGCACATTTCGGGTTTTCTCAATAATTGACCTTCGAGGAGGCTACCACCAGATTCGCGCCAACCCACCCGACTGCCCGAAAACAGCTTTCCGAACACGCTACGGATCGTTCGAATACACGGTAATGCCCTTCGGACTCACCAACGCCCCCGCAAACTTTCAGATGACGATGAACGAAGCCTTCCGTCCGCTCTTAGATCAGTGCGTCGTCGTGTACTCAGACGACATACCGATCCACAGCCCAGGCTGAGCACAGCACCTACAGGATATCGAAGCAGTTTTTAAAATGCCGAGTGAGAACTGCCTACTGACCAAAGCCTCTAAGTGTGAGTTTCTACAAGACAGAGTGGAGTTTTTGGGGCACGTAATTTCAGCCAACGGAGTGGAAATAGACAAAAAAAAAATCGCGACAATTCAAGCATGGTACACGCCGACCAACTTGACTGAGTTGCAGAGTTTTCTGGGGTTCATCAACTACGTGCGACGATTCGTCCCCGACATGGCGAAGTTGATTGCCCCGTTGACCGACCTGCTAAGGAAGGGGGTTGAGTATACATGGGGGGAGTAAGAGCAAGCTGCCTTCTCGGCCCTCAAAAAAATTTGTGCTCACCGCCCGTGTTTCACATCGCAGATCCTCATCGTTCGGTTGAGCTCATCACCGACGCAAGTGACATCGATGTGGGAGCAATACTGTTGCAGGACTTCGGGAACGACCTTCAGCCAATCGCGTACGAGTCCCGCAAGCTTCACCCGCCCGAGCACAACTACCTGGTACACGACCGCGAGATGTTGGCGATCGTGCACGCGTTCAAAGTGTGGCAGTGCTACCTGACAGGAGCCGACGTGACAGTACGGATAGACCATCGGGCACTACAGTACCTTCGCGCCCAACCGAATCTCAACCCGCGACAGATCCGCTGGATGGACTATCTGGAGTCCAACTTCCACTACACCATCACGTACAAAAAGGTAGCGACGAATATCGCTGACGCACTCACCCGCCCCACTGCTCAACTTCACGCCATCCTATTCGCCCAAACCAACCCACTGTTAACAGGCCTATTCACCCATGGGTACAGTACCGACCCATTCTTCACGACCGTAAATTCACAGCAACTGGTAGAAGCAAAGGGATTCTATTACGTAAGAAGAGGCACCAACCGCATTTGGGTACCCGCGTACTCACTACTGAGGGAACTGCTACTGCAGGAGGCACACGACGGGGTTACCTCGTGTCACTTCGGGATAGAAAAAACGCGACAGCATCTGCAGTGGTATTACTACTTCCGGAGCTATTGACCGACGTACAGCACCACGTGGGCTCGTGTCCTACGTGCTAGGTGATGAAGAGCTCGCGAAAAAGAAAGGCGGGTCAGTTGCAGTCGATTCCACCGCCTGAGCGCGCCTGGCAGCAGGTTACCATGGATTTTGTCACGGGGTTACCTTCAAACCCTGGGGGTAACGACGTTGTTATGGTCGTCGTTGACAGACTGACGAAAATGGCTCACTTCGCTACGTGCACGAAATCGATCTCAGCCGAAGAGACCGCTCGCCTGTTCATCACAACCGTCGTTCGGCCGCACGGGATACCAGCCGCGATAATCAGCGACCGCGACACGAAGTTCACCAGCTTGGGAGCAGTTCGGGACCAGGCTACAATTCAGCTCGTCGTACCACCCCGAGACCGACGGTCAGATGGAGCGGACAAACCAGACCATGGAGCAGCTGATTTGTGCCACGTGCGACAACCCGACAACATGGGAGCAGCAGCTGCCGCTGATCGAGTTCACGTACAACAATGCCACATCAGCGACGACGCAACAGTCCCCGTTTTACCTGAACTACGGGCAAAATCCAATAGTGCCCATGACGCCGAGTCCGGACAACCCAACGCCACGCGCACAGCAATTTGTCGAGATTCCGCAAGCTACCCGCACCAGAGCCGCATAAGCGATTAAAAAAAGCAAACGTCATCGCAAAAAGAAATGCTGACCGACACCACCGCCCAGTCACATACCAGTCAGGAGACTACGTACTGCTCGACACACAGAATTTAAGACTGCCTGTCGTACCGAAACTTCGACCGTGATACTGTGGACCGTTCCAAATCAGCCACATGATCACCCCAGTTACCGCCCATTTACTGTTGCCGACAGACTGGTACATCAGCCCATCGTTCCACATCAACCTGCTTCGCCCTTACATCCCAACCATGAGCCAGCTGCCTCGTCATCGCCCGCCATCCATGACTCGCCCTACATCGGAGCCGATCGTTGAGCCCGAGAAAATATTGAGCCATCGAATTCGACACCCCACATGCATCAAGATGATTGAGTTCCTCGTCCATTGGAAGGACCGCACGCCAACTGAAGATCGCTGGGTGCCCATGGCCAACATTGAAAACCACCCTGCCCTGCAAGTGTACCTGAGGAGCCGGGGTTTCCGCGATATACACGCACCCGCGTAGCGGAGGGGGCTTCTTGAGGGGAGGGGTAGTGTAAGGAATTTTCTCGACATTCCTTACCGCGACTATGAACATCGCGTACAGCAGCAGCCGTTGTTTGCCTATTACTGCTAACGGGGCTTCACCAACTTCGCGCGCACTGTTTCACCAAACCATGCACTGCTGGCCCGGCCGAGTCGGCCTACACTTCGGGGCTAATCCGAACCTCGATGCGGCCTAGCACTGGCTAGCTCGCATGTATCACGTAACCGTTGCATGTTTTCGCTCATAAGTATTCGCTCATGCCTTCGCTCATACTTTGTACTTTTGACCCACATAGTGCAATCTTCGCTACCTCGTTCGATTGCACCCGTAACACATTCACTCGCACTATGTGTTGTCATTCACTTTATCACTGTTGATGTGTGTCATCATTTATCGTTTGTCGTTTGTGTAATTTCGTTGTGTGATGTTAGATTTGCTGATTGTGTAGGTGGTTGTGGTATTTTGCTCTAGCTGGTTGTGGGCTAATGGTTTGGGCAAAATATGATTGCTAGACCTGTTACGGGCTGGATTTGATCTCGCACCAAACAAGCACCAACAAACCTTTGCTACCCACTACAACACATTTGGTGTTGCTAGATTGGCATTTTGGGTTCTTGGGGATTGTTGTATGGCGAGGGTTGGGATGGTAGGGTTTGTCAAACTTGTCATTTTTCAGATCTGAACTCTAGCTTAAGCCATTCCTATATCTAATCCATGGCTGCCAAGTAATTCTGCCAAGACACCCCGTCGCACTTAAATCGCGATAGCAATCGGCCTAGATCTTGGTTGAAAACGGGCGTTACCATTCTGGAAAATAGAGATTAAGACCTTTCCAACGCGTATCTGCTCATAGTTTAAAGTTACGTGAGCTGCACGCAATGTTCCGTCGAAGTCGGCGGACTTAATCTCTTGTACGCTCTCCAGATTTGCGCGCTTTCCATCAGTGGTATCAGAGCTGGTTAGGCCTGCGACATTCCCTCTTTTCATCAAATTTCGAATTAGTTGAAGCACCTCGAGATCTAGGGTTGTTCATGGCCCAGAAATTAGATGGCCCTCCTAGGTTCACCGGCTCGGATTTTTCGCTATGGCTGTTCCAGTTTATAGGTATCAAAGACCTAGAAGGCGTTTTAGAGGGATCAGAGCGAAGACCTTGAGCTGATGAAGCAGAGGCATCTGCTGGAGTGTCTAGCCAAGAGGGAGCAGGGGCTGGGGGAGCCTCTAGCTCATCTATAAGTGAGGGAAGTGGAGGTGGATCAGCAGCACCGCGAACCGGAAGGCACCGGTTTAGTGCGGAGGAGCTACTTAAGGCACAGGAAGCATGGGACCGCAAGGACAAGCAAGCGTTCCAGTACCTGTGATGGGCTTTGGAAGGCCAACTAAAGCTCCTAGAGATGCTGATTGGCCTGAAGGGGAAGCAAGGAGTAGCTGCCCAAGCATGGAAGAGAGTTCAAGACCGACATTTGCAAAAAGGGTCGCTAAGCATACTCACCTGGAGGAAGCGGTTCTACACCATGGAACACAACTATGGTGATGGAGAGACCATGGTGCAGTATCTCCAGAGGGTGGATGAGTATGTCAGGGCCTTGGAGGAGTTGAACTACAAAGTAGATGAGAACGAGATCATCTACACCGCACTCCAGGGGCTGGACCAAGAGGCAAACGAGGCCCTACTGCAGTACCTTCATCTTGAGCAGCAGAAATGGACCGAGGCCTGGATATGGGAGGTTTTGGTTTCTGATGAGGCTCGCAAACGTGATGCTGGAAGAGGAATTGAAGGGGGAATGGGGGCAGGTGATAGGGCTGCCTCCAAGAAGTACCAGCAGCGGCAAGGAGGTGGGGGGAAGAAGAAGGAGCTCGACAAGTGCCTCGTCCCTAGATGCAGCCGGAAGCACTCTTGGAAGGAGTGTTGGAGCCGACCAGATGGGTGGAAGCCTCAAGGGTACCCAGGAGAGGCTCCACCTGTCACTAGGCCTGAGTGGGTGGAGAGGAGGATGGAGAATGGAGCATGGAACAAGAAGGGCAGCAAAGAAAAAGCGGCAGCAGCGGTGGCAAACGAGGATAAGAAGGGAAAGGAAGACTCATCGGATGATGCTTTCTCCTTCTTATCCTTGGAGAAGGAGACGGCGCTTGCTGGTCGTGTGTTGGCTGACCCCAATCAGCTCATTCTAGACTCTGGGGCAACCTGTGGAATGGTACCCTCTCCCTATAGGGTTCGACGTGCATGCACATGCTGAGGAGCCCTTGCTGAGAGATGAGCTGGTCCTAAAAGGTTGTATCAAGTCACGTATCTTCTACCCCGCACACAGCAAGCCTCAAGTTGAGTTGGTGGGCTTTAGTGATGCTGATTATGCTGGAGATTCAGCTGATCGCAAGAGTCACACCGGCTATGTCTATTGCCTTAATGGTGCAGCCATCTCTTGGCAGAGCAAGAGGCAGCCAGTGGTTGCATTGTCCGCCACTGAAAGTGAGTATATCAGTATGTGTCAGTGCATTCAGGAAGGTGTGTGGATGAAGCGTTTGTTTGGGGAGTTTGGGCATGAGTTTGCTGGTGGTGTGCCTGTGTTTGTGGACAACCAGTCTGCCATTGCCCTTGCACAGAATGCATGCTTGCATGGCCGCACCAAGCACATGCAAGTTTGGTGGCATTTCATCAGGGAGATGGTGGCAAGCGGCGAGGTGATCCTCCGGTGATGCCCAACCAACCGTCAAGCAGCAGACATACTCACCAAACCCCTTCCTTTTGAGCGGCACGGTGTGTGCATGTCCTTGATGGGGATGCAGCCCCATGTTGGCATGGTGCTTGAGTAGGATGTGGGAGGGCTGGTGCTTCTCTGCCTTACAGTGATCATACTCAACAAGTGCAAGCATGCAGATATATATAGAGATCACAGTACGAGCAGAGTCAAGCAGTAAGCAAGTGAGGCAAAGTAGGCACAAGGCCTAACACAGTAGCAAAGCGCTGATGATCACCAGGCGGAAGTGCCTTGGTGAATATATCAGCAGTGTTGGCCCTAGTGGCCACGTACGCAAGACAAAGCTGGCCACGCTGCTGCAACTCTCGAGCAAGGAAGTATCGTAGAGCGATGTGCTTTGTTCAGTGCTCCAGTCTGTGCTCCTGACATAAGGCAATCATGGCCTTGTTGTCTACGTATAGAATTAGAGGCAAACGAGGCTCCTCTCCCAAGTCAGTCAGCAGGTAGGTGAGCCAGCGTAGCTCCTGTGCAGCCATGGCCTTGGCGTAGATCTCAGCCTCACAACTGGAGCTGAGAACCGAAGACGAGCGGGTAGACTGCCAGGAAACAGAGGCAGAGCCAAGGCTGAAAGTGTAACCCTGTGACGACCGCTGCGTAGCTGAGTCGTCAACCCAGGAAGCGTCTGCGTGACCAGTGAGAACAACTGGACCCCGTCCTCCAAACACAAGCCCCATGCCCGACGTATTGCACAGGTAACGCAGTACCCTCTTCGCAGCATCCCAGTGCACCTTTCGGTGCCTACCGGGAGCCACGTAGCGACCCAGAAGGCTGAGAGGGTACGTGAGGTCAGGTCGTGTGCACATCATCAGTACATGAGGCAACCCACAAGCTCTGGTTATGGACCACTCGACTCTACAGACTCGTTCGAAGGTGGAGCTGAGAGCGAGTGGCTAGTAGACAGAGGAGTGGGCTGTGGCGAGGAGAATTGGAAGCCGAAGCGCTGAAGGACCTGGTGCACCATGTGTGACTGAGTCAGTGTGATGGTGCGCCGTGCTCTGTCCCGGGTGATCTGCAGGCCAAGGTAGCTGCGCAGTTCACCCAGGTCAGTGCAGGTATGTCTCTTCTGCAGCTCGGACTTCACTAGGGTCAGTGCCTCAGTGTCAGCCGTGGCAAAGACGAGGTCGTCGACGTACACTAGGACGTAGAAGGGCGGCAGCGAGGTGTCGGTGCGTAGAAACAGCGACGGGTCTGCTGTAGAAGGAACAAACCCAAGAGCCGCAAGTGTAGTCCTGAGTGTGTCGTGCCACTCGCGAGGCGCCTGGCGGAGACCGTAGACTGGCCGGCGAAGGCTCCACTGGTTACCTGTAGGAAAAGACCCAGTGAAACCAGGTGGTCGGCGCAGCCAGATCTCCTCGTGCAGGCTGCCCTGCAGGAAAGCAGTACTGAAGTCCAGGGAGTGTAACTCGTAGTCACACTGAGCAGCGACGTGCAGCAACACCCGAAGAGTAGTCATCTTCGGGGTGGGGGAGAAGGTCTGGAAGTAGTCAAATCCTTATCGCTGACTGAAGGCTCGAGCAACGTAACGCGCCTTGAAGGCAGGCGGAGAACCCGGCGGCGGCTTCACCCTGAAAATCCACATGCCATCGACAATGTTCGTCCGAGACGGGGGAAATTCATCGACGTAGGTGCCTGTGGACTTCCAGGAAGCCATCTCGGCATCCATAGCTGCCTGCCACTGAGAGGAGTAAGGACCCGTAATCGCCTCTGCGTAAGAGCGCGGGGTCGGGATGTCTGGAGTATCCGGGTCTCCCTCAGCAAGGAGGCGAAACGAGGTACAGCAGCTGCAAGACACTCAAAGTCCTCCTGCCTGTCCTCAAGGACGTCCGTGACAAGAGCACACTCACCCCCGATGGACGGAGGACTGGCAGACACAGACTCAGCAACTAGAGCAGTGGCGTAGTCGAGACGGCAGGCAGCAGCAAAGTCAAGCAGCTCAGCAACGAGAGCAGACGCAGCAGCAGACTCAAAGGAAGGGTGAGTGACAGCAGTGGCGAGGAGACGAGAGACGGTGGGACTGGCAGCACGAGCGCGGTCGGACTCAGGGTCAGGGACCTCAGGAAGAGAGGACTCAGGAGGAGCAGGCAGAGGAACACGCAGTGGAACAGAGGAAGGACGGAGTGCCATAGCGTGCGTGCCGGGGACAGGAGGAGGACGCGAACAAGAAGCGCGACGAGCAGTGCGAACAAGCGAGACAGGACGAGACGCAAGCGCACGACGCTCTGTAAGACTGCCGGACTGCTCAGTGTAAGGAGAGGGAGCAGGCAGTGGGAAGGCTGGCTGTAACGGTGGCTGCGACTGGTCAGGCGGTGGACACAGGAAGGGAGGAGGAAGACCAGTAGAAGACGTGACACCAAGAACCTGCTGAAGCAGGGGAACGAATTACGGTCGCGGCCGCACAGCGCCTCCAGCGCCAGGGTCAACAGCTCCAGCTCCTGCAGCTCCAGCGCCTCCGGCGCCAGTGCCTCCAACTCCAGCTCCTGCAGCTCCAGCGCCTCCTGCGCCAGGGCCTCCAACTCCAGCTCCTCCAGCTCTAGCGCACCCAACACCACCAGACCCGGCAGCTCTAGCACCACTGGTACGAGCACCTCTAGGACCAGTAGCCGCAGTACCTCCAGTACCGCCAGCTCCAGTAGTAACAGCAGCACCTCTAGCTCCACTCCGATGGTGTGCTCGCTGAACAAGCCACTCACGCAGCTGTTGCAAGAACAGCCGCGGTGAAGCACCAGCAGGACCTCCAGACGAAGCAGCACCCCAAGACTCCGCACCCTCCGACTCAGCACCCCCAGGCTCCGCGCCCTCCGACTCAGCACCCCCAAGCTCAACACCCTCAGGCTCAGCACCCCCAGACCCAGCACCCTCAGACCCCGCACCCCCCGGCTCCGCACCCCCAAACGCAGCACCCCCAGACGCAGCACCTGGAGCAGCACCTAAGACGACAGCTACCTGAACAGGCACAGTACCAGGGAGAGGGTCTACCTGAGACACTCCCGAGGGAGCAGGACCCTGGGGCGGGAGGGGGTCTACCGGAGGTGGACCGGGAGCAAGGAAGAGCGGCGGGGGCGGGGAAGGGGCAGAGCGGTAGGGGAAGAGACGGTAGATGGGAACCGACTCGTCGAATGTGACGTGCTGAGATGGGAGGACACGGCGCGAGGTGGGGTGGTAAAACTGCCAGCCAGATGCGTTAGGGACAAAGCCAAGGAAGACACAGGGAATGGCGCGGATGGAGAGCTTGTCCGCGGACGTATCGCGAACAAAGGCACGAGAACCCCAGACCTGAAACACCGACGCATCGCCAACCTTCCCCGTCCAACGCAGTGTGGGCGAAGTCTCCGGCAAGGAGACACGGGGCCAGAGTTTGAGCTGATGCGCAACGTACAAGACCGCAAACGGCCACAGAAAATGGGGAGCGGCCGCATTGATCATGGAGGTACGAGCAACCTCCATGACTAAGCCAATGCGGTGCTCAGCAATCCCATTTTGCTGAGGGGAGGCCGGAAGCGTGAACGACTGGAGAATGCCCTCCACACGATAAAAGTCCCGCAAGAGGTCGGAGGAGAACTCACCACCTCTGTCAGAGTGCAGACGTCGGACAGGAAGGTCCGTACCGAAGCACTCGCGGAGCTGGAGACGGACTGTGCGGATCCAAGGGATCAAGACATCAGGGACCTCACCCTTGCTGCGCAAGGGGAAGACCGTGGTCTACCGCGTGTAGTCGTCAACGACCAACGACCACCCTTGCTCGCGGCCCTGTCCACTGACGCGGGCTGGGCCCCACACGTCCATGTGGAGAGTCTGCATGGGGAGCAGTCGTCAGGGGAAACGAGGAGGAGTGAGGAGCGGCGCGCTGCCACCCCTCGACGCAAGGAAGGTAGGGCGGGGCAGGCGAGGGCGGGAGGGGAGGCAGAGACCTGGGTAGACCAGAGACGAGAAACTGAGAGTGCATGCCACGAAGGCGTGGCAGGGAGGGGTGACCCAGGCGGTGGTGCCACAGAAGAGTCTGGTGCGACAGGAGGCGACAGGAGCAAGAGGCGGCTACCTGACCTGACGCGGACACCTGAGCAGGTGCAGCGACCTGAGGAGGCTCGGTAGCCAGCGTGTACAAACTCAACCCTGGCCGACGAGTGAACGTAGCCAGGTGACGCCCCGTCCGTGTGCACGTGCAGATCGACACACGCTGACCCCCAGGAGTGGTGGTAGTGACCATCGCATCCTGAAGGGCAGCGGTACTCACCAAGTTCGTAGAGAACGAGGGGAGGTGAAGACCTGACAGTGAGCCGGACGGAACCGCTGGACACGGGAGGACAGTGGAGGAACGGGCAACGACCGGGCCCTAAGAGGGGTTAGCCAGTCTGACCGGGACAGGTGCAGGGAGAGGAGTGAGAGTGGTGCTGTCACGAAAGAAACAGTGCGGAGCGCCTGAGTCCAACGTGAAGGTGTGCAAGGCCTCAACAGGCGCAGTACCAGGGGGAGTACCAGACGCACTAGCACCTAGAGCAGCAGCCGCTATACCTGGGTCAGGTGGCACACACCGGTAACAGTCACCCTCAGCATTAAAAGACAAGGCATACATGGCAGAGATAATAGCATCATAGTCTAGGTCAAAGATAGCAACTCCCGACCTAAGCAAATCCGTCCAGCGAGGGCGCTCGATGTCGTCACCAAACTCAGCACGCCAGGCGTCGTCAAGGCGGGAGAAGCAGCGGTGCTCATTGTGAAACTTCCCGCATGTCTGGCCCGCACGGACACCCGTGCGAATGACATACGGGCAGGTCTCACTACCCCCACCCGTCCCACGCTGAACCAACCACTCACGGAGCTGCTGGGGCGACTGGGTCTCGCTCCGACGCTGCTGCTGCTGACGCTGACCACCACCAGGGCCTCCACACTGAGGTCCAGACCTGCCACCACCAGACCCACCGCCTCCACTGCCGCCACTCCCTCCGCTGCCTCCACCGCCGCCACCAGAGCCCCCACTGCCGCCACCATTCACACCGCCGCCACCACCTCCACTGCCTCCACCACCTCCACCGCTGCCTCCACCACCGCTCCCACTGCCACCTTCACCACCACCGCTGCCACCTCCACCACCCCGGCCACCCTTGCCCTTGCTGCTGTGGCGCTTCGCACTAGTCGAAGCAGCACCGACGTCCTCAGTAACAGAGACGTCTGCACCAGCAGCAGAGGCGAAGGAGGGGGAAAGGGGGGAGGAGGAGCACCCCTCAAAGAAGGGCAGGCGCGGAGTGCCTCGAGCAGCACCTACAGCAACTGCACTAGTCTCAGCTGCGAGGAGATGCTGCTCGAGGAGGTCAACAGTGAGGGAGGTGGGGTCAAGGGAGAGAAAGTGGTCCCTGACAGAGCGAAGAGAGTCAGGGAGGCGAGAGACTATGAAGTAGAGGGTGATGAACATGGGGGGCTGGTTCGTGGCAAGGAACTCAGCAGGGACGGTAGCACGGTAGCGAGCGTCGTTAGTGCGCAGGTGGGTAACCAGGTCCGCTACGGTGGCAAAAGCCGACAGCTCAGGGAGCAGGTAGGGCAGTAGCAGTCTGCCTAGAGCAGCAGTGGCAGGGGAGGAGTAGCGAGCAAGGACAGCGTCGTACAGGGCCTGTGCTGTCCTGTGCTGTCCAAAGTGAGTACATTCGGCCACCGGTAGGTGGTTGCGAATGGCTAAGCGGGCAGTAGCGTCATGAGACAGCCACTGGAAACGAGTCCCACCGTCAGCTGTGGTGGGAGGGGCTGGAGCGACACCGGACACGTGGTCAAACAGTGAGACACTGTCCTTAATATCGCTCAGTAGGTATAGTTGCAGATCGTCGTGCCACGTGTCAAACGCAACCGGTCTGCCCTCATGATCGAACGCTAGAACTCTAAGCGAAGCCATAGTGGCGCAGCACTCAGGAGCAGCAGTAGCAGCAGTAGTAGCAGGAGCAGCAGCAGCAGTAGCTAAGGGGCCAAGGGGCGGGGCCGAGGGGCCAAACACGAGGGTGGCGGGGCCGTGGGGCCGAGGGGCCAAGGGTCCTAGGGGCCTAGGGGCCAAGGGAACTAGGGGCCAAGGGGCCTAGGGGCCGAGGGGCCGAGGGGCGGGGCCGAGGGGCCAAACACGAGGCCTAGGGGCCAAACACGAGGTTGAGGGGCCAAGGGGCCTAGGGGCCGAGGGGCCAAACACGATCTTGGCGGGGCCGAGGGGCCGAGGGTCCTAGGGGCCGAGGGGCCAAACACGAGGCCAAGGGGCCGAGGCTAGGGGCCAAGGGGCCGAGGTGCCGGGGGGCCAATGGGCCAAGGGGCCGAGGCCTAGGGGCGAAGGGGCTGAGGGGCGCGATGGGCGAAGGGGCCGAGGGGCGCGACGGGGCGGGGCCGAGGGGCCTAGGGGCCGTGGGTCGCGGGAGGGGCCGTTGGTCGCGAGGGGCCTAGTGGGCCGCGAGGGGCCTAAGGGCTGTGGGTCGCGCGTCGAGGGTCGCGAGAGGGGCCGTGGGTCGCGAGGGGCCTAGGGTCGCGAGAGGGGCCGTGGGTCGCGAGGGGCCTAGGGGCCGTGGGTCGCGAGAGGGGGCCGTGAGTCGTGAGGGGCCAAGGGGCCGTGGGTTGCTAGAGGGGGGGGCGTGGGTCGCGAGGGGCCTAGGTGGCGACGGGCGACGGGCCTAGGCGGCGACGGGCGACGAGCCGGGGGCGACGGGCTTAGGGCGACGGGCCGGGGGTCGACGGGCTAGGGGCGACGGGCCGGGGGTCGACGGGCTGACGGGGTGCCAGGCTAGGTGGCGACGGGCAACGGGCCGCGGGGCGACGTGCCTATGTGGCGACGGGCGACGAGCCTGGGGCGACGGGCCTAGGGCGACGGGCCGGGGGTCGACGGGCCTACGAGGCGCCGGGCTAGGTGGCGACGGGCGACGGGCCGCGGGGCGACGTGCCTAGGTGGCGACGGGCGACTAGCTGGGGGCGACGGGCCTAGGGCGACGGGCCGGGGGTCGACGGGCCTACGGGCCGCGACAGGCCTAGGGGCGCGACGGGCCAAGAGGCCGGGGCCTAGGGGCAACGGGGCCGAGGGGCGCGATGGGTCTAGGTAAACGGGGTACTAGCAAGGCAGCATGTGGTGGGCCCAAGGAACCTGCTCTGATTCCATGTCAAAGTTACAAACGAGAATGAAATGAACTAGCAGCAGGATGAGTACAAGTACTAACCCTGAGTTGTGTTGTACCCCATATGGGCTACACCACTACAGACTACACAATGTCAGCATATAAGTTTGACACCTTCCCTCTCGTCCTCCTCATCCCCCCCTACCTGGTTTATTGGTACTCTAATTCTCATGTGTGGAACTTGGGTGAACCTTTGTGATTGAGTTAAGTTTATGTGGCAGCATACCCCCCAGTGCGCCGAAATTAATATCTCGAGAAATACTCACCTTTTGATACGATTCAAATTGAGAATTGTAGCCACGGACTAGAGCTACAACATATCTATAATTGGTGAAGTTTTAACAGTGCAGTTGTCGTCAACGACGTTTCTTGTGAAGTCGATTTTTCTGTCCAGAAATATAGTCCAACGATTTTGAGATATTTCAGCCCCTAATCTTCATAGACTCTGTCCTTAGTCTCTAAGAGGCATGCGGGTAGCCAGTTGGACGACACGGAATTCCCGGGTTCGCTATCCGCGTGCCACACTATCCGCGAGCGACACTCTCTGCGCGCGTCGTTATCTACGTGCCACATTATCCGCGTGCGACGCTCTCTACGCGCATCGCTATCCGCGTGCCACACTATCCACAAGCGACGCTCTCTGCGCGCATCACTATCAGCGGGCGTCGCTATCTGCTTACGACCCAACCCATTAGAAACGTTGCTTGTGTGCATCGCCCCGTAAGCGACGCCACTGTTGGCGTAAGCTACTGTATTTGGGCGGAACTGGAGAACGACGGGCCGACAATGACGTTTGCGCGCAAAACAAAAACATGGCATCGCATTACTACCTGTCCTCGTATGACTACATTATGCATCTGATCTAAGTCGATAAATAGCACTGTCGAACTAAGTCGTTAATAGCGAGCATGTGATACGAACGACTAGTATTTCAGCTATACTTAGCGAGGCAAAAATCTAGTAACTATCGTAGTTAAAAACAAGGAGTTATGAACCCAGTTTCCACATGAAACTGAAGTTGGGCCTTGCAACAAAGTCCCTCGCTTTGCAAAGCCAATCACATCAGTTCGATCCAGACATTAGTTTGTTAGAAGCAGTGTTGCATCGGCCCAAGCTCTTTTTTTTGTTTGAGAAACTTGTTGCTGCACTTTTTTAACTTGGGTCTGGCAACACATAGCGGTTCTTAATCTTCATTGTTTTGCAACGTGATGCAGTATGAATAACCACACAGAATGAGTTGTAAACGTACGCGGTGGCAAGTAGGCGGACGCTACATCTATGAGGCTTAAATTGGCCAGGCTCAGCTGCAATGTGAGAAGGGGAAGAAATTGTTTCCATTACTACATGTGGATCTGTGCGTTCATGCTGGTGGGAGCGAAACAGCAGCATCAAGGTGGGGTAGGTGGAGAGCCAGCACATGAAGGCACTCAGGTAAGCAAGTATACACAGCAGTACATGACCTGACCACCCCCAAAAAAGAGGATCAACTCTGACTAACTTCGACCACATTCATCAACCACTACCGTACCATTGTTGTCGTTTCAACTCAGGGAAACAGGGTAACTACCCCACCATGTACTGTACCCCTATCGATTACCACTCAAGAGGCCTGAAAGTGACGGCACCTGCTGCTGCTGCATCTGCTCCTGCATCTGCTTCATCTCCTCTGGGTCTGAAGGGAGCGCAGGAAAGGGGATACGGAGACGGGCCACCGAGACAGGGATGGGGGGGAGTGAACACATGCGGCAAGTGCTTCTAGTGCTTCTAGTGCTTCTAGTGCTTCTAGTGCTTCTAGTGCTTCTAGTGCTTCTAGTGCTTCTAGTGCTTCTAGTGCTTCTAGTGCTTCTAGTGCTTCTAGTGCTTCTAGTGCTTCTACTGCTTCTAGTGCTTCTAGTGCTTCTAGTGCTTCTAGTGCTTCTAGTGCTTCTAGTGCTTCTAGTGCTTCTACTGCTTCTACTGCTTCTACTGCTTCTACTGCTTCTACTGCTTCTACTGCTTCTACTGCTTCTAGTGCTTCTACTGCTTCTAGTGCTTCTACTGCTTCTACTGCTTCTACTGCTTCTACTGCTTCTACTGCTTCTACTGCTTCTACTGCTTCTAGTGCTTCTAGTGCTTCTAGTGCTTCTAGTGCTTCTGCTGTGAATGCATGTGCATCAAATCCTCTGGGTCTGAAGGGAGAGAGGGACAAGTAGGAAGAAACGAGGGTGGGATCCACAAAACAGAGGGATCACGGTATATGAGAATCAAGAGCAGGAGCAGGAAGCAGAGCCCTGTGGTAAGAATGAGCATGCCGAGTACACACAAAATGTACATGCACAAAATGAATATGCACAAAATGAGTATGCAAGAAATGAGTATAAGGGCCGGCGGGGCGGGGCAGGACGGCCATAAGGATGAAAAATTACTTACCTCGAAGGCATGACCCATCCACGCAATAGCATTGAGCACTCTCATTTGTGCATCACCCACTCACTCACCTATGGAGTCTGCGAGGCGGGGCAGGATAACCATGACGAGGAGCATGTAGCAGATCATGATGCCCGTGGGGCGGATGATCGTACAACAAGAGGTGCGCTCTAAAAGTATGGTAAGGTTGAGTATGCTAGAAACGAGTACGCCAGTGGCAGAGAGGAGCCCACCTATGGAGTCAGCGAGGCGGGGCAGGACGACCATGACGACAAGCATGAAGCAGATCATGATGCCCATGGGGCTCTTCACTATCGTCCATATGCTGAACGGCTGGCGCCTCTGGAAGCATGGTGGCAAGGGGGAGGGCAAAGGCACAGGGGTGAGTGGTGCGAGTGAGTGATGAGTGGAGGGCAAAGGCACAGGGGTGAGTGGTGCGAGTGAGTGATGAGTGGAGGGCAAAGGCAGGGGGGTGAGTGGTGCGAGTGAGTGATGAGTGGAGGGCAAAGGCAGGGGGGTGAGTGGTGCGAGTGAGTGATGAGTGGAGGGCAAAGGCAGGGGGGTGAGTGGTGCGAGTGAGTGATGAGTGGAGGGCAAAGGCAGGGGGGGTGAGTGGTGCGAGTGAGTGATGAGTGGAGGGAAAAGGCAGGGGGGTGAGTGGTGCGAGTGAGTGATGAGCGGAGGGCAAAGGCAGGGGGGTGAGTGGTGCGAGTGAGTGATGAGTGGAGGGCAAAGGCAGGGGGGTGAGTGGTGCGAGTGCGTGATGAGTGGAGGGCAAAGGCAGGGGGGTGAGTGGTGCGAGTGAGTGATGAGTGGAGGGAAAAGGCAGGGGGGTGAGTGGTGCGAGTGAGTGATGAGCGGAGGGCAAAGGCAGGGGGATGAGTGGAGCATGAATCAGATCATGATGCCCATGGGGCTCTTCACTATCGTCCATATGCTGAAGGGCTCGCGCCTCTGCGTGTGGGGGCAAGTGGGGAATGCGGTTAGCAGCATGAATGCACACATGGGGGTTGATGAATAGCGTGAGATGATCATGATGCCCATGGGGCTCCGCACCACCGTCCATATGCTGAATGGCCCACGCCTCTGCAGGGGGTGAATGGACAGGCATGAAGGGCCCTGCTTGCTCACAGCTTGCTGTCGTCGCCGCGGCACGCCATGCCTCAAATGCTTGCCTGGCTGTCTCACCATTATTGTGCCAGACAATATTCAAGTTCCAACCAGCGTCACCTCAAAGGCTTCTTGAGCTGCGAAGGGCGAGATGATGAGGGGATTAATGGAAAGAGCTGCTGGGCCCTGCTCTCAGCCCACCACCTGTGCCTTGAATGGGGGGACAGGCTGGGAGGCCCCTGGTTACTATTTACGAAAACCACAATCGCCCTCTTCACCACTACCTTTCATCCTCACCTCGAAATACTCCTCAGCTGCGAAGGGCGAGATGATGAGTGGATCGATGGAGAGGCTTGCAGGGCCCTGTTCTCGGATCACCATTGCGCGGAAGTTTCCTGCATGCTTCGCACTGACTTGCAGCGTGACCTGCCCAGGAAGAGACAATGGCAAGGGAACGCCACGACAGGTGAGCCCTTGTGTCACGACGACCCGGGACCTGGTTGCATGCAGGAGGACAGTGGATGAGGTTGGGCTTACCGGCAGGAAAAACGCCCTTGGAGCGTGTGCGAGCCAGCAGGTAGGGTGGTGGGGATGGATGGATGGATGGTTTGGGCTTACCGGCAGGAAGAACCCCCTGGGAGGGAGCAGAGACTTTCAGCGTGTGCGTGGCGGGAGAGAGAGCACTGGGGATGGATGGAATGGGGTTGAGGACAGGACAGGACAGGACAGGACAGGACAGGACAGGACAGGACAGGACGAAGCAGGACGAAGCAGGACCTGGTTGCATGCAAGGCATGATTTGGGCTTACCGGCAGGAAGAACGCCCCTGGAGCCGAGACTTGCAGTGTGTGCGCGCCGGGAGAGAGAGCGCTGAGGAGGGAGGGAGGGAGGGAGGGAGAGAGGGAAGGAGGGAGGGAGGGAGAGAGGGAAGGAAGGAGGGAGGGAGGGAGGGAGGGAGGGAGGGAGGGAGGGAGGGAGGGAGGGGACGGTTAAGGGTAATGCAGTGAGGGAAAGACGTGCGTGGGAAAACTCAAGGACATTATGATACGGCACCTGCGCTGTGTGCGTGCCCGAAAGGCAGAGCGCTGGGGAGGGGCGTGTGGGAAAAGAATGGGGGAGGGAGGGGAGGGGGGGAGGGAGAGGAGAGAAGCATACATAGAGAAACTCGGTTGTGAAAAAACTCAAATAATTTTGACAGGCCACTTGCAGTGTGTGCATGGAAGGAGGCAAGGAGGTGAGGAAAGGCGTGTGAGGAGGAAGGGAGGGAAGGCGAGAGGACAGAGATGGAGGGTAACTGGCGTCTGAGTAAGTTTATAGACACTGCGGTGGGTAACGGAGGGCTGGAAGGGGGTGGGGGGAGGATACGGGGACTACAGGGTAGGGGAGGAAGCAAGTGAGATGACTCAAAAGGGATTGAGCCAGAAGGGAAGTCGACTCAAGCGGAACAGCCACTTGCAGCGTGTGAGTGCACGGAGGCAGGGTGGCGGTGGGGAATGGTGTGTTGGGAGAGGGGCATATGGGGGCGGCACTTCCTCAGGGAACTCCATAGGAGCGCCAGGGGAAATCTCACGCAGACACTGTTGGATGTGTTGGGAGTGTGGCTTGGACCTTCAAGGCACCTCAAAAGGCAGCGGTAATTTTTCAGTGAACTCCAAACGAGCTCCAGGAGAAATCTCACGCAGCCATGTGGGAGTGGCTTGGAGGAACGATGCTTGGTGAAATCTGAAGAGGGCGGCATCATAGACTTTTGAGGCGCCTCAGAAGGCGCTATGGGATGTGGGAGTGGCTTGGGGGGCATTACGCCTGGTGGGATGCAAGGAGAGCGGCATTATGAAACGGGGGCGTATGGCGGTGGTACTTGCTCAGTGAACTCCAAAGGAGGGCCAGTGGAAATCTCACGCAGGCATGATGCGATGTGCGATTTCCCTTTGGATTGAAGCTTGGAGGCACGAGTATGGAGAACGGAGGAGGGAGTGACGCGAATGATGAAACCCTTACATGGAGAAGTAGCCGTTGGATCACACAAACGCCACGGAGTCTCCGCCGTTGATCAGGATCTTCACAGCTGTCGATTTGATCTTCAGAGCTGACGGGAAAGATGAGATAAACACGGTTTGCACGCGAAAAGAAGAATAAGAATTTACAAAAAAAAAACGGCTACTAGTCGGTGGCTGCCCTGATACTGTTCCGCATCATGCTAATAAAGAGGGCACGAGGAAAGTGAGGTGAAATAAATTCCTATCGACCAGTCGCACGTAGCCGTCCACCACAGTGAAGCTCTAATTGAAGTGTGGCTCACCTAATTTCCGCATCATGCTAATAAGGGCACATAAGAAAAAAAAAGAGGAAAACTGGTCCTACCGTCCAGTCGCACGTAGCCGTCCACCACAGTGGAGCTCTAATAGAACGGTGGCTTCCCTAATATTGTTCCTCATCGTGCTAATACAGGGGATACGAGGAAAGAAAGGGAAAACTGGACCTACCGTCCAGTCGCACATAGCCGTCCACCACGGCACCGCCATTCACGGCCACGGAGCTCGCTGCTCGCACAGATCCCGCTGCCGCCGCGATCAGACACGCGACCAGCAGCGACGCCGCCGCAGCTGACATCGAGGAACGCCGGCAGGAGAGGCAGAGGAGGGCCATTCCGGGAGAGAATTGAAGATAAGAGAAGCCCCGATCTATGCTGATCTGACAGTCAGCGTAGCGAGAAAACGGCCGGGAGGAGGAGCGGAACCGATCTGCCCGGTAATTCACAAAAGACAACAACGAATTCACGCTGAAATCAAGGGTACTCTAAAGGCATCTCTGCGCGAAATAATCCGTCCTGCTCACGAGTCGATCACGAGGATCTATTTTAGGTGATTAGTTTCAGTAAGGGTGACACCTTCCATTCAATTCGCTGTTTCAGTTTCATTGCGGTTACTCTATCCCTCAGAACGTTGCAGCGCGGTGATTTTTCAAAATCTCTCAGCTGCCATGCAGCGGAAAGCTGAAGGAATTTGTGGATGCTGAACGACTAGCACCCATCTCGGCTTTGTAACCACACCGACGAGTTGACGACGAGTTTGTTCGGAACCAGAAGTCAGTGTAAAATCTTTCGGTTAACGAAGATCGTCCACCACTCCGGTAACCGTTATGTATTCCCGAAGCCAGATAACTAGCGAACACAACCTCAACCTCTAGGAGGAAACTCGAAAAGAACTCCCGATCACCACCGTGCAATTCGTCAGAACCAAGGAACAATCAGGCTGAAATTTCTCACGGCCGCCGGAACTCCCGGCCCATAACTTCGGAAACTTGGTGAAGGTTGTTTTGAGTAGCTCCGCTGCTAGTAGCACTACATCGTACAAGATTCCCGCCTTGTGCACTCTAGTATCAAATTCTTTCCGTGAGCCTCGCTTCTCCCTGCTCTCGTCGCTTACCACAAGCACCCTCGCCCCTAGCGGTTATACCGCCACCCGCGCAGCGCACCGCCATCCGCGCAGCGCGAGGCAAGGGAGCGGGGGAGCAGAGCTGCCGCGGGAAAGAGGTAAGAAAAGAATTAGGTGGGTAGGAGGCGAGGGGTTGGAGAAAAGAGGAGGAATAAGAGTAGGAGGGAAGGAGAGAGAGTAAGAGCAATGCGCGTATCATTACCATGTGTTTAGTGCTTTTACGAACCTGGCGTTGACTCGACTCGAGCTAAGCATCTTGCTGTTTTTTCACGCCACCCCCTTGCTCACATCCAGATTCACACATATATACAAACTGTCATCCTTTCCCTGTGGCCTTTCCTTTTTGTCATGCCTGCCTTCGTTCGTTCTATTCATGCTTCTGAAAGCATTCTTCCTTCCATCCATCCATCCATCCATCCACTCACCCACCCACCCACCCACCTACCCAGCCAGCCAGCCAGCCACCCACCCACCCACCCATCCATCCATCCATCCATCCATCCATCCATCCATCCATCCACCCATCCATCCATCCATCCATCCATCCATCCATCCATCCATCCATCCATCCATCCATCCATCCATCCATCCATCCATCCATCCATCCATCCATCCATCCATCCATCCATCCATCCATCCATCCATCCATCCATCCATCCTCCATCCATCCATCCATCCATCCATCCTCCATCCATCCATCCATCCCCGTCACTCATTCCCATCTCATCAGCACGCAACCAGCAACCTGCGAGCCACCTTACACCGCTCTGCACCGCTGCCTGCACCATCAGTCAGCCCCATGGCGCCAGTCACATCCGCCAGTACCCAGCCCTGGGTGGAGAAGTAGTGAGTGCGGGTCGAGGGAGGGATTGGGGGTGTGGGGATTGCAGGCATGGGGTGGAGAAGTAGTGAGCGCGGGATGGGAGTGTAGGGTTTGGGTTGTAAGGGCTAAGGGTGTTGCGGGTGTGGGGTATGTGGGATTGGGGGTGGTTGGGTTGGGTGCAGTGGGTGTGTGGGGTTTGTGGGATTGGGGGTGGGTTGGGTTGGGTGCAGCGGGTGTGTGGGGTTTGTGGGATTGGGGGTGGTTGGGTTGGGTGCAGCAGGTGTGTGTGGTTCAGCCCCATGGTGCCTGTCACATCCGGGTGGGATTGGGGGTGGTTGGGTTAGACGCCTCCCAGCACGCACCCTGGGTGGAGAAGTAGTGAGTGCCAGCAGGGAGCTGGGTGTGGGGGGCGGTTGCGGGCGTGTGGGGTTTGCAGGCAGCATTTAGGTTGCTGTGAGCTGCTGTAAGGCTTCTTGCTTTCGTATTACAGTCTAAGCCATGGCGCCAGCACGCAGCCCTAGATGGAGAAGTGGTGGGTGAGCGTGGGTGGGGGGGTTGGGGATGTGGTGTGGTTCCGGGCGTGTGGGGGTTGTAGGCAGCATTCAGGTTTTCGTGAGCTGCCAGTCACATCCGCCAGCAACAACCGGGCCTGGGTGGAGAAGTAGTGAGCGCGGGTGGGGGGATTGTGGGTGTATGGTTGCTGGGGTGTTTGGGGGTTGGGGGTGTGTGGGGTTGTTGGTGTATGGGTTGGGGGTTTAAGGGTTGGGGGTTTAAGGGTTGGGGGTTTAAGGGTTGGGGGTTTAAGGGTTGGGGGTTTAAGGGTTGCAAATCATTCTATGGCCTGTCGTGTTGCTCCTTGCAAGGACATCGGTCTGCTGGAGTAGAATGAACCTGCATTCACACCCTGAGACCTGTTATGTCGCTTCTTGCACCGACATCAGTCTGCTGACGTGGCGTCTCGACAAAATGCAACTCATCGCTGCTGGTACTTTTCTTTCTTCCTTTCTGGGCTCCAGCCGCCCAAAGCAGGTGTCTGACGTGGCACATCAGCAAGAGGTGGTGGCGACGCTAAAAAACACACTGGCTACTGGCAATGTGAGATGGGAGGAAGGCGAGGGAAGGGGAGTCATGTGTGTGTGAATGAGTGGGTGGTTGAGAGCTGGATGAGGTGGTGGCGACGCTCAAGAACACACTGACCACTGGCAATGAGAGGCGTGATTGAGAGGGGAAGGTAATTGATGCGTGAGTGAGTGAGTGAGTGAGTGAGTGAGTGAGTGAGAGCAGGAGAGCCGGAGGAGGGAAAACGTGGCAGGAGGTGGTGGCGACGCTCAAGAACACACTGACCACCGGCAATGTGAGGCGTGAATGAGATGGAATGATTTGAAATGAGGGTGGGGGAAGGGTAGGGTGGGACGGAACAAGGAATGGCCATTATATGGCTGGATGGGGTGGTGACGATGCTTGAGTGAAGGGCAGTGAGTGAGTGAGTGAGCGAGTGAGTGAGTGAGTGAGCGAGTGAGTGAGTGAGTGAGGGCGAGAGGAGGGGAAGAACACACTGGCTACTGGCATTTTGAATGGGGGGAGATGGGATGAGTTGAGGTAAAGTGAGATGATATGTGGAGAGAGGAGAAGAGATGATATGAGGGATGCAGATACGTGTGAACCGTCTATTGATTCCACTCTCCTACTCTTTCACCTTATCACATCATTCCTTCCCTGTGCGTTGCCCCACAACTTCCCCCTCCTCTCTCCCAACTACCCCATCTGCTCTTCTACGGCCCGCCCAGCACACGCAAGACGCCCACAGGACTGGTTATGAAGCACCTGCCTCTCCATCCATCCCACCTCATCCCTCCCTCACTTCTCCCCCCTCTTGTCCCCCCCAGCTGCCGCATCTGCTCATTTATGGCCCACTGGGCACAGATAAGACGTCAACAGCACTGGCAGGCAAGCGTTCACCTGCCACTTCATCCATGGCAGCACTGGCAGCACTGGCAGGCAAGCGTCAACAGACCTCCCTCCCTTCCGCTCCTCCTCTCCCCCTCATGTTCCCCACATCCCCAGCTGCCCCATCTACTCTTCTACGGCCCTCCCGGCACGGACAAGACGTCCACGTCTGCCAGTTCATGTCACCCCCTCATGTGCCCCATCATGTCACCTCCTCATGCCCCCCACCCCCCCTTCCCCCACACCATCCCTCCCACTCCAACCCCCACAGCTGCCCCATCTGCTCTTCTATGGTCCGCCGGGCACGGGCAAGACGTCCACAGCGTTGGCAATCACCAAAGAACTCTTTGGGTGAGCCGTGAGAGGGGTGGTGTGTGAATGAGCCATGAGAGGGGTGGTGTGTGAATGAGCCATGAGAGGGGTGGTGTGTGAATGAGCCATGAGAGGGGTGGTGTGTGAATGAGCCATGAGAGGGGTGGTGTGTGAATGAGCCATGAGAGGGGTGGTGTGTGAATGAGCCATGAGAGGGGTGGTGTGTGAATGAGCCATGAGCAAGTGAGTGCTTCTTGGCTTGACTTCATGTGATTCAGTAAGACTCTAGACACGGCTTTATTTGCTGATCTGGTAAGACGTCCACAGTGCTCGCAATCGCCAAGGAGCTCTTCGGGTGCGACACGAGCGAGTGAGTGAGTGGTTCTGTATGGAGTGGACACGAGTTGAGTGCCGTAGTTCTCTACTCTATGTGGCTTGCAGCTGTGTGTGTCAAAAAGGCAAGACGTCCACAGCGCTGACAGGCAATCAATTACCAAGGAGCTGTTTGGGTGGGACACGGCACGAATGGCTGGCTTGGCGCTGTGTGAATGGTTGGCTCTTCGGATGAGAGAGATGCCAATCAGTGTGCCCACACCGTGCCGCCCCCATTCCATTTGGAGGTCTCCTCCATCTCCCCTGTAACTCCGGGCTCTACTCGACCTGGGTGTTGGAGCTGATGATTAAGGATCTGAAAGCAGCATTGATGAAGGCTTGGCGGGTCCTGTCCCCGTGAGCCGAAACTAGTTTGCGATTAATGATTCCTACGAGTTGAGAGTTTCTTGGCCTACTTGAACTTCTGGGAAGCAATTTTGTGCCTCGTTCCTTGTTCCTTGTTGCTGAAGCGTTTTCTTCAGGTTTGCTGCTATTCCACTATGAGCTTGGAGTGTTGGAGCTGAACGTGGGTGACGACAAGGGCATCAGTGTGGTGCGACCAAGATGAACTCCAGACTCCATGGCTGCCCATCCCATACCCATACCCATACCCATACGCATACCCATACCCATACCCATACCCATACCCATACCCATACCCATACCCATACCCATACCCATACTGTGTGTCTCCCCTTAGTGCTCCTCCTCTCCAGTCGTGAGCTCTACTCTTCGCGGGTGTTGGAGCTGAATGCAAGTGACGACAGGGATATCAGTGTGGTGCACACCCAGATGAACAATGTACTCCTCTTCTCTCTCACAAGCGGTCCGTTGTATTGATTCAGCAGGGGTACAGGCATGCAGTTTTATCCAAGATACCCTTAATCCCTTTAACCCATTAACCCACCCCATGTGTGTCAATCCCTCCACAGCCACGATCTCTACCCCCCGCGAGTGTTGGAGCTGAACGCGAGCGACGGCATGGGGGCCATCAGTGTGGTGCGCACACAAACTAAGATGAACCGTGTACTCTTCGTCTCTCTCATACTCTCTGTGTGACCCACTCCCCAGTCCCAAGCTCTACTTCTCGCAGGCGTTGGAGTTAAACGCAAGTGGCGACAGGGGCATCAGTGTGGTGTGGGGCGGACTAAGATAAACCACCCCCCTTCCATGTCCATCTGTCTATCCATTTCATACCCATTCCCATGCCCATGCTGTCTGTGTGCAACCTCCTCCCCAGCCCCGAGCTCTACTCTTTGCGGGTACTGGAGCTGAATGCGAGTGACGACAGGAGCATCAGTGTGGTGCGCACCGAGAGAGGAACTCTCCATGTCTATGTGTCTTGTACCCTCACCCCTCTGCAGACCCGAGCTCTACCCCTCGCGGGTATTGGAGCTGAACGCGAGTGACGACAGGGGCATCAGTGTGGTGCGCACCAAGATCAAGGACTTTGCTGGCGTTGCCGTGGGGCATGGGGTCAGGTGAGCGGGCAGGTGAAGGGGCAGATTAATGGGCAGGTGAGGGAGCAGGTGAGCGGGCAGGCGAGAGAGGTGTTTTAAAGACTCAAGATGCTCCTTGATTCTATCGCCATTGCCATTTCCCCTGGTTATCACCCCCCTCCCACCCCTTCTGTCACCTCCCCCCTTCCCACCTATTCCCCATTTCCTCCACAGCGGCTATCCCTGTCCACCATTCGAATTGATCATTCTCAATGAGGCCGACTTTTGAGTCGACTCAAAAGTCACCTCGTTACCATCCCTGTCCACCATTCGAAGTGATCATTCTCAATGAGGCCGACTCAAGACAATAGAGGCATGGTGCCCCAATGTGCTCCTGCTTTCTCTCGCAACTGCCTTTTCCCCTGCTTACCAAACCGCCCCCCCTCCCTCACGCCCCTCCCCTCCGCCCTCCTCAGCGGCTACCCCTGTTCACCGTACAAGACGCTGGACGAGGCCGGCTGACGAATCCATCACCGAGCATGCTTGCTGCTGACGACACTCCACCTAGTTCTTCTCATGCGTACCACAACCTTGCCTCCCTCTTTTCTTTCTTCCCAGTGGCTACCCCTGTCCACCATTCAAGGTGATCATTCTGGACGAATCTGACTCCATGACTGAGGATGCTTGTTGTTTTGCTTGTGGCTGACTGCACTCCCCTCAACCCCTTCCTTGCCCACCGTACTCCCCTCACTTCACCCTTTACTCTCAGTGGCTACCCCTGCCCACCGTTCAAGGTGATCATTCTGGACGAGGCAGACTCCATGACTGAGGATGCTTGTTGCTAGTGGCTGACATCACTCCAGCTACCCACCTTGATCCCTTCACCCCTTGCTTCCAGCGGCTACCCGTGCCCACCGTTCAAGGTGATCATTCTGGACGAGGCCGATTCCATGACAGAGGATGCGCAGGTGAGGCAGGGAGCAAGCGGAGGGAATGGGGGGAAGGGACGGGGGAATGGAGGGGTGGAAGGGAGCGGGGGAGGAGAGGGGGAAGGGGGGGGGGGAGGGAAGGAGGGGAAGGAGGGGGAACAAGGGATGGTGCACAAGTGCTTGCCTGCATGTCATCTTTAGACAAAGCAGCAATTGCAAAGTCAGTATTTTCTCCCGTCCCCTCCTCCCCTCTCTCTCCCTTACCCTCCCCTCGTCTCATCTCCCCTCCTCACTTCTCCGCCCCCCTCCTCACCTCCCTTTTTTCTCCCCCATTCTTTTCTCCTCTCCCCCCCTCTCCTCTCCTCTCCCCTCCTCTCCTCTCCTCTCCTCTCCTCTCCTCTCCTCATCTCTCCTCTCCTCTCCTCTCCTCTCCTCTCCTCTCCTCTCCTCTCCTCTCCTCTCCTCTCCTCTCTGTTGGAATTATATTGTAGCATGCTAACACTTTTGTGACTGTACACCAAGTGTGGTGTAGATCTGGGTTGGGACTACACCCAACATTGGGTGTAGCCTTGCATGTTGGGGTGCCAATCCAACCCAATTGTGGTGGAGCCCCCAAATGCAACCCAATGGGCCATAGGTTCCCTCACTTCCCCAAGTGAGGTTAACCCAACCCATTGGGCTACATGTTGCCCCACTTCTCCAAGTGAGGTCAACCCAACCAATGGGCCATAGGTTAGCCAACTTCCCAAGTTCCACCTTCCAACCTTCTCTTTGCAACCTATGTATGCTACCTTTCTCCCTTAACGAAAGTAATGGTTTACTTTTAAATCTTCTTCTCAAACTCTCCCCTCCTCTCCTCTCCTCTCTCCTCTCCTCTCCTCTCCTCTCCTCTCCTCTCCTCCTCTCCTCCAATCAGAACGCACTTCGCCGGACGATGGAGCTGCACTCACGCGTCACAAGATTTGTCTTCATCTGCAACTACATCAGCAGGTAACTTCTCTCGTCCTGAACGGGCAAAATCAGAATCGTCGAGCTGCTGGCCTCTCGCAGCGCTGTGCCAAGTTCCAATTTCTTTGCGCCAAGTCTCGATTCCTTTGTGCTTTGCTTTGTGCTGTGTTGCCTTTTCACTCCCTTGAACCCCTGTTATCCCCTCATCTCCTCCTCCCACTCCCGCCCCCCACCGACGAGCATCAGAATCATCGAGCCGCTGGCCTCCCGATGTGCCAAGTTCCGATTCCGGCCGCTGGTGGGACAAGTGATGACTGACCGGCTCCGGCACATTGCAGACTGCGAGCACCTGTCGCTGAGTGATGAGGTGCGTTGCAATTGCTGTTCACTGTGGTGACCTGGTGCTGGTGGGGCCGGTGATGAGACACATTGCAGACTGCGAGCACCTAATGCTTCGCATTCAGTGTGCAATGCTGCGTTCCTTTCGCATAGTTGCTGGTGGGGCAGGTGATGACTGATCGGCTGAGACACATTGCGGACTTTGAACACCTCACGCACTCTGAGGAGGTAAGCTGCGCTCTGTGTTCATGCATTGCTGGTACCTTGCAGTTGAGGTGGGCTGCTGCTGGGGCAGGTGATGTCTGACCAGCTGGGACAGCCAACTGCGAACACCTAACGCTGTTAGAGGAGGTGAGGCGAGGTGGGCTGCGGTGGGTTGAGGTGGAGTGAGGTGGAGTGAGGTGGAGTGAGGTGGAGTGCGGTGCTGGTGGAGCAGTTGATGATTGGCAGGCTTCGCCACATCGCCGACTGTGAACACGTAACGCTTTCGGACGAGAGGGCGGGTTGCTAGTGGGGCAAGAGGGTGACTGACAGGCTCAGACACACAGTGGAGTGCGAACATTGTGCTCCCATCCCATGTGCACTCTCAGATGAGTTGTGTGCCTCCTAGGTGGGCTGCTGGGCTGCTGGGCTGGCACAAGAGGTAACTGATAAACCAGACAAAAGGTGAGATGGAATCATCACAGTCCCATTCAAGCTGGACACTCAATACAGCTGACTGCCTGCCTGCCAGGTGAGCGTTGGTGGGATAAGAGGTTACTGACAGGCTCAGAGTAGGGAGGAAAAAATAATAAAACATGTGTAGAGGGTCGGGAAGTCAATACCAGGGTAGGGTGGAAGGGATGAGCGATACAAATGTGAAAGTTCAAATGGTGCCTCAGCAGAGGATTGAACTCTGGACCTTTCGCTTACGAAGCGAACGCACTACCACTGTGCTACTGGGGCTGTCCGCCTTTCCTCTGTATTAATCTTCTAACTGCAAATTGCCAACACTTGTTCTTGCTGTGCCGCCCCTTGGTCTCGTATGCTGCAGGCCTTTGAAGAGCTTAGCAAAGTGTCGGAGGGCGATCTGAGGCGAGCCATCACAACGCTGCAGGTATGTGTGTGCGTGGGTAGAGGGGGGATGGTGTGGTGTGTGGAGGGGGCGCAGCTCTAGGCGTCTAAAGCGCTTGGGCAAGTGGCAGAGGGCGATCAGATTCTCAGGCGAGGCATCACACCGCTGCAGGTATGTGTGGGTGGAGTGGAGGAGGGCCGTTGCTAGCAGAAATCCCACAAGCATCGAATTCGAATCTGATTAGGCAATATCTGAGGCAGGGACAGGAAGAATAAAAATGAAATAACTCGTTGCTCTCTCTAATCTCAGCAGAAGCCCCCCCCCCCTATTCTTCCCATTTCTCCGAACGTTCTCGTGCTCCCTGCCCTCCAGAGAGCTGGTAGGATGCACAGGTAACTGGTATCAATGGAATAGCTGCGTGCTTGTATAGCCTTTGACCATTCTAAAAAATGATGCAAGAAAAGGTCTCTAATCTCATATGCACATGTCCTCCCCCTCCTTCCTTTCGTCCAGAATGCTCCCAGGCTGCACAGGTCACTAATTTGAACGCCATAACTCTCCCCTCTGCTTCTTGCCTTGTGCTACTTCCTCCCATCCTCCCGCTGCTTTCCTGCTCGTGTCCCCTGTCTCTTATCCCTTATCCCATGACCTAGTCACCGGTATCAACGCCAGAACTCTCCCCTCCACTTCTTGCCTTACGTTACTTCCTCCCATCCTCACCCTGTTCCCTGTCCCCTGACCCTTATCCCTTGCCTCCCTGCCTCCCTGCCTCCGTGCCTCCGTGCCTCCGTGCCTCCGTGCCACTGTAGCCCCTCTTCCCTGTCCCTATCGTGTGCTGCTTGCAGAGTGCGGCCTGGCTGTACAGCTCCTCGATTTCAGCGCAACACATGACCGCTAATATCACTCTCACCTTCCCCTACTCCCTGTCTCGTGTCTCCTCTGCCTGCCCTGCCACCTCTCCCATCCTCCCACCTTGCCCTGCTTGCAGAGTGCAGCCAGGCTGTACGACTCGTTGGTTTCAGCGCTCGACCATCCACGTCATCACACAATTGCTCAAGTCAATGTGACCTACCTACCCCTGTCCCCTGTCCCCTGTTCCGTGTCTGCACCCTCTTCTCTGTCCCTATCGTGCCCTGCTGGCAGAGTGCTGCCAGGCTGTACGGCTCTTCCATCTCAGCGCAACACATCATCGAAGTGTCAGGGGTATGTAATTAAATTATTATTTTTTCGCTGTTGCTATGCATACGCGCCGGAATTCTTCCCTACCAGGGTGTAATAGAGGGTGTAATATAGTGTGGGAGCATTGTTGTTGCTGGATATGCCAAGTAAACGGGAAGTACTTTGAAGAAGAGAAAAGGAAACGATAAAATCAGGATCCAACCAGAATTGAAAACATTTACACCCACACAGCAGATTGGCAACTTTATCAAGAATATAGTACATGTTTGTTAAGAGCAGGTTGCACATTCAACTGAATGGGCATCAAAGGTCAACCTTTGATGGCCCGGTTACATGGTGTGCTTTCAACCTGGGAAGCCAGACCCCCCCCCCGCCATTTCGTTTCTCCCCCTCCCGCCATTTTGAATATTTGCGCCACCCTAGTTGCCCTCCCCTCAACCCCACCCCCCCTCTCCCCACCAATGAAACGCGCGAAGCACCAGCTAAATCTTTGTTCTATCGCCGCTCGTTGACCACTAGCGTTTCTTCTCCGAATTGTTAGACATTCCAGCGAGCAGCAGCGACATTTTTTAGGTGCCTCAAAACTAGAATCTTTGTTCTATCGACCCCTAGTGTTTCTTCTCCGAATCGCCCTCCTCAAATCTCTTCCCGAGCCGCGTTGAATTTGTACTCTGGTTTTAACAGCCTCATTCCACCAATTAATACCTGCCTCAGATGTCACCTCTCCTTGATGAATCTGCCTTGTTTGGTGTTTACTCTCCACACTTCCTTCCTTCCTCCCTTCCTCCCTTCTTTCCTCCCTTCCTCCCCACATCTCACCTTCCTTCTCAAACGGCGTTCTTCCTGCTGGTCTCCTCGAACAGTCCTCATTGAATATAATAATATTGGTCTCCTCCCCACGTGGTCTCCTCTCTCTCCCAATGCAAATCATGCCTGCATCAGCTATCACCCATTGCATGTCATTTCCCTTGTCCCTGTTTTTTTCCCATTCACCCACCATGTCTCCCTCTCCCTTTTTGTGCAGGCGCTACCTGCCTCATTTGTCACCTCCCTCCGTCCCTTTCTTCATCCCATCCACCATCCATCCCTCTTCCACCCCATGCAGGTGGTACCTGCCTCAGTTGTCACCTCCCTCCTTGAGGCCTGCAGGGGAGGTGCATTTGAGGCAGTTCAATCTGCTGTCACTGCCGCTGTTGCTGACGGTTACCCTGCTGCGCAGATACTGTCTCAGGTAATTGCATTTCAAAAAATAATCAACTTACCAATAATTGCAGCTTTCTATTTTTCTAAGTTATCACCCCTTTATTTGCTGCTAATGGTTTCCCCACTGCACATATACTTTTTCATGTAACACAAAATAGGGTTACCACCATCATTTTCGCCGCTGAGGACCTCACAGACGACCAGAAGGCCTCACTGATTTTCCCACTACCGCAACCCCCCACCTTTCCCTTGTCCTTGCGTGCACCGATTGCCTTCTCCCGGATTTCATTCCCCTCTCAGTTGTTTGATGCAGCCACGGCAGCAGACGACCTCAAAGACGAGCAGAAGGCGCGCATCTGTGCCACCATTGCTGCTGCTGACAAGGTAAGTAGCATTTTCCGCCTTGCTGCTGGAACAGCGTCAGGGACTTACAAACCGTAGCTTGCCCTCTTCTCCTCCCCACTCCCATGTTCCTTGTGCCACTGTCATGCCGGTCCTTATTTCAGAATTTGGTGGGTGGTGCAAACGAATGGCTTCAGCTGCTGGATGTGTTTTGCAAGATCCCCCCCTGCTGCCTGGGCGAAATCAGGTGACTTTTGAGTCGACTCAAAAGTCACCTCGTTACAATGGCACACGATGTGTTTTGCAAGATCTCCCCCCTGCTGCCTGGGCGACAAATGCCTAGCTTAACGCCTTCTTCTCCACATGCCCTCCTTCCTTGTTCCACTGTCTGTTGTGCCGATACTTGCTTCAGAATCTGGTGGATGGGGCGGACGAGTGGCTTCAGCTGCTGGATGTTGCCAGCAGCACCATGCGGGCCGTGCACAACCTGCCGGTCTCGGCTTCCTTTGCCACTTGATGGTTTAGCTCACCCGCGGCTGCTGCTGTGGGGGGGGGGTGGCGGGGACGGGGGGAAGAAGGTGAAAGGGTGGCGTGAGTCGGCCGGCATCACCAGCACTCACGTCAATCCTTTCTCCTCTCTCTCCCGGCCGCGCCTGCTGCCGTGGGAGGGAGGGTGAGGGGGTGGAGGGGGTGTCCAGATAGCCAACAGCAACTGTCTCTCCTTCTCCTCCTCTCCCTTTCGCTGCACCTGTTCTCTCTTCTCCTCTGTTTTCTCTTGACCATCGTACAACAAGTCGCCGCCTTAGGTTCCGTCGTATCTGGGCATGTTCGCCCCCCTACGCGCACACCGGGCACCTGCTACGAGGGTTCAGTTGGGCACCTGGCGTGGGGATTCAACCACGGTGGTTCAAACTGCTGCTTGGTGAATGCACCTCTATGGATGACTGCCACTCACTAGCTAGTCTTGCATGCAGTAAAGGGGGGATGTTAGAATTATATTCTTATAACTGCATGCAGATAGTGTAGTACCGTATGACCCCGGATACCGTATTACCCCGGATAGAAGCGCACCTGCGCTTATAATAAAGCAGAGTTTTTTAGGGGGGTGCGCTTCTAATTGAGTCATTTTTATAAGCGCATGCGCTTATATAATGACATATACGAATTTATAAATTTAAGACACCAAATTGTATGTTTCACTCTTGCCATTTCAACCGAGTCGAAAATTTTCGCCTCACAATGCAGAATCTCCTGCAAGCGATTTTCTTCCAGCACACAGGGGCCAAGATGCAACACTTTGCAGTCATGCCAGCACATCCTGACTGGACGCGCAGCCAGTCAGGTCTTCGAGAGTCAAACTCAGCGAAAATGAGATTGTACTCGCTTCAAAATTGAAACTCGCTACCGTTTTGAACAGAAATTTTAATTTAAAATTGTACATGCGCTTATAATAAGTAACGTTTTCACAGGGGGTGCGCTTATAATTGAGGATCGGCCATAAGCGCATTGCTCCAGATAGAAGCGCATGCGCTTATAATAGGCCTGCGCTTCTATCCGGGGTGATACGGTATAAGCGCTTGCCTATTAAAAGCGCATGCGCTTATATCTGGAGCAATGCGCTTATGGCCGATCCTCATTTATAAGCGCACCCCTTATAAAACCCTGATATATTATAAGCGCATGTGTAATTTGATTTTTTTATCCTTGATAAAATCGTAACGAATTTCAATTTTGCAGCGAGGCCACATCCATTTTCGCTTAGGTTGACTTTCGAGGTGCGCGTTCAGTCAGCACGAGCTGGCACGCCCTCAAAGTGAGGTGTTACACTGTACTTTGCCCCTGTGCGCCGGCAGTGAATCACCCGCGTGTGATTATGATTCGTGACACTTAACAATTTCGATTCGATTGAAATCACAGGGATGTGATGTACAATTTTATGTTTTTTAATTATATATTGTATCGCCCCGGATATAATCGCATGCCTATTAAAAGCGCATGCGCTTATATATGGAGCAATGTACTTATGGCCGATCCTCAATTAGAAGCGCACCCCTTATAAAATCGTTAATTATTATAAGCGCACCCTTGCAGTAAAAAAAAAATACTTGTTGAATATTTGTCATTATTGTTAGAGCTAAACGAAGGCTAGCCTTCATTAGTTGTAATTTTGCACTAGCTAAAAGTTTCACATACAATATGGTGACTATTTTCCTAGCCTAAACACCATCATCTTGCCTAGTCTAGCCTTAGGCCTGCTCTTCCTCCACGTCCGATTCAGGCTCCGTGGCGTTGTTGCCCCAGAACCCGTCTATTTGGATATCGTCGTCTACCTCTACCTCGTCGCTCAACTGGCTTCTCCAGTGCGCCATCACCAGATGGACTTCGCTCCCGTCAAGGGCATTTCTGATGCCGCACGTGAGGAAGGCTTTCTTAATCAGGTCGGCGGGCACGTCCTTCCACGCCCGTGAAATCCACTTGAGCACCACCGCCGGGGGTGGTTTCTTGATGTTCCCTACACCACATGAAAGGGAGTGGGGAACACATTAGTCCACAAGCAGGCAAACAAGCACACGAAGGGGAGACGGGAGGACATGTCGTCGCTCACCTGCAGGTGTCAGAATGTTCATGCCGTCCGCCATTAAACCAGGACTGGTACTGCTGGCGAACACTCGCTTTGAAGCTCTTGTTCACCGACACATCGAGCGGCTGCACGTCTGCCGTGCATCCCGCCGGGATGATCGCCGGCACGATGTTGAGCGCCACGAATCTCGCCTTGACTTCCTAGGTAAGGTGACCACGGTAGGAGTCGAATACTAGCATGGCGCTCCGACTCTGCACTGTCAGAATGTTAAAGTGCTTACATTTGTGTAGGCTATAGTGGGGTAGCCCATAAAGGGTACAACCCAATTAGGGTTAGTACTTGTACCCAACTCTTTCATAGTTCATCCATTGTCGTTGATTCTTCTGACATGGTTTCAGAGCATGTCCTTCGCTAGGACCGTTTTTTTTTTCCTTGGGCCCACCACACCAATACCCCGCTAGCTGCCCTCTGCAGCCCTCGTGCTGCCCCTACTGCCCGTCGACCCTTACGCCAGGCCCCTAGGCCCGTCGCAACCCGTCGCCCGTAGGCCAGTCGCCCCTAGGTTTGTCGCCCCGGCCAGTCGCCCCTCGCCTGTCGCCTAGGCCCGTCGCCCTAGGCCCGTCGCCCCGGCTTGTCGCCCCTAGCCCGGCGCCCCTTAGGCCCGTCGACCCCCGGCCCGTTGCCCCTAGCCCATCGACCCCCAGCCTGTCGCCCTAGGCCCGTCGCCCCGGCCCGTCGTCCCTAGCCCGGCGCCCCTAGGCCCGTCGACCCCGGAGTTGAAATAGTTAGTTGAACTTAGGAACCATGGCTTGGGTTCTAGGTGCTATCATGAGTGTCGAGAGAGTTTTGGGTGAGGAAAAGTCGAGAAGGAGAATGAAGATGATTCACTATATAAAGTTGGGATACAAATAGCAAACCCTGAATTGGGTTGTACTCACTACAGAGTACCCCACTACAGGCTAGACAGCAAATACATTCTGACACACCCCCATAGTCAAGGTGGGGTATAATCAAGGTGAGGCCGGGCGCTGGGCGAGGGGCGAGGTGGGGCACAGGCTAAGGTCGGGGCCGGGCGCTGGGCTAGGTACGGGGCCGAGCTGGGCTAGGGACCAGGCCGGGCGCGGGCTAGGTACGGGCCAGGCGCGGGCTTGAGACGGGACGGGCGCGGGCTAGGTACAGGCCGGGCGCGGGCGAGAAACGGGGCCGGGCGCAGGCGTGAGACGGGGCCGGGCATGGGCTAGGTACGGGCCGGGCGCGGGCTAGGAACGGGCCGGGCGTGGGGCTAGGAACGGGCCGATCGCGGGCTAGGTACGGGCCGGGCGCGGGCGCGAAACGGGGCCGGGCGCGGGCTAGGTACGGGCCGGTCGCGGGGCTAGGTACGGGCCAAGCGCGGGCGAGAGACAGGGCCGGGCGCGGGCGTGAGACGGGGCCGGGCGCGGGCTAGGTATGGGCCGGGCGCGGGGCAAAGAACGGGCCGATCGCGGGCTAGGTACAGGCTGGGCGCGGGCACGAGACGGGGCCGGGCGCGGGCTAGGTACGGGCCGGTCGCGGGGCTAGGTACGGGCCGGGCGCGGGGCGACGGAGTTGACGGGGCCAGCGGGGCCGAGGGGCACAGCTAGGGGCGACGGGGCCAAGGGGCCGAGCCTAGGGGCTAGGGGCGACGCCAAGGGGCGACGGGCCGGGGCCTAGGCTAGCAGGGCATTAGGTGGTGGGCCCATTAATGTGAGGTCCTAGGAACGACCTACTCTGATAGCATGTTGAAATAGTTAGTTGAACTTAGGAGCCATGGCTTGGGTTCTAGGTGCTAGCATGAGTGTCGAGAGAGTTTTGGGTGAGGAAAAGTCGAGAAGGAGAATGAAGATGATTCACTATGGAAAGTTGGGATACAAATAGCAAACCCTAAATTGGGTTGTACTCACTACAGAGTACCCCACTGCAAGCTAGACAGCAAATACATTCTGACACCCCGGCCCGTCGCCCCTAGCCCGTCGACCCCCGGCCAGTCGCCCTAGGCCTGTCGCCCCGGCCTGTCGCCCCTAGCCAGGATCCCCTAGGCCCGTCGGCCCCTGCTAACGGCTCGCCCGCCGCCCTTACCACCCTCGCGAGGCCCGCGATCGGCCCGCCAGCTGCTGCTGCCGCCTGCGCGCCGCTCGCTTTAGGCCCGCCAGCCGCCCCTGCTGAGAAGAAACGAGGAATGATTTGACTAAGGGAAAGTTGGGTACAAATGCAAACCCTAGAAAACTGTACCCCATATGTGCTACCCCACTATAGCCTACAGTAGCTATGTCATATAAATCTGACACACCCCCATAGGCAAAGTGGGGGAGAACAAGGGGTCACAAGACCAGTCAAGCAAAGCAAAGCAAGCTCAGGGTGGATCACAAAGTCACCACACATTCCGAGCACAAGTTCAAGGCCACAAGGCCAGTTCACATGCAGGATTACATATATATATATAAGGCTAGACAAGCAAGAGGAGGAATATATATATATGCATCAGTACAAACAAGGTCAAGGGGTGAGCAAGTGAGGCAAGGTGGGCACAAGACCCAGCTGAGTACAAAAGCGCTGATGATCACAAGGCGCAAGTGCCTTGGTGAAGATATCAGCAGTGTTGGCCTGAGAGGCCACGTACGCAAGCCGCAGCTGACCACGCTGCTGTAGCTCACGAGCAAGGAAGTAGCGGAGAGCAATGTGCTTCGTTCTGTGCTCCAGTCTCTGCTCTCGACACAAGGCCAGCATGGCCTTGTTGTCTACGTACAGCACTGGAGGAGAACGAGGCGGCTCTCCGAGGTCAGTCAGCAGGTAGGTGAGCCAGCGAAGCTCCTGTGCAGCCATGGCCCCGGCGTAGATCTCAGCCTCACAACTGGAGCCGAGAACAGAAGACGAGCGGGTAGCCCACCACGAAACAGAGCCGGAACCAAGGCTGAAGGTGTAACCCTGTGACGACCGCTGCGTAGCCTGGTCGTCAGCCCAAGAAGCGTCTGCGTGCCCAGTGAGGACCACTGGACTCTGCCCTCCAAGCCCCATGCCCGACGTACTGCACAAGTAACGCAACACCCTCTTCGCTGCAGCCATGTGCTCCGGTCTGTGTCTCCCAGGAGCAACATAGCGTGCGAGAATGCTAAGAGGGTATGCAAGGTCAGGTCGTGTGCAGGTCATCAGGTACATGAGGCAGCCAACAAGCTCTGGGTACGGGCCACTCGACTCTACGGACTCATCCGAAGGCAGAGCTGAGAGCGAGTGGCGAGTAGGCAGAGGAGTGGCCTGAGGCGAGGAGTACGTGAAGCCGAAGCGCTGAAGGACCTGCTGCACCATGTGTGACTGAGTCAGGGTAATGGTGCGGCGTGCTCTGTCCCGGGTGATCTGCAAGCCAAGGTAGCTGCGCAGTTCACCCAGGTCTGTGCACGTGTGTCTCTTCTGCAGCTCGGACTTCACGTGGACGAGTCCAGCAGTGTCAGCTGTGGCAAAGACCAAGTCGTCGACGTACACGAGGATGTAGAACGGCGGCAAAGAAGTGTCGGTGCGCAGAAACAGCGACGGGTCGGCAGTAGAGGGAGCAAACCCAAGAGCCGCAAGTGTAGTCCTCAGTGTGTCGTGCCACTCACGCGGTGCCTGGCGGAGACCGTAGACTGGCCGCTGGAGGCTCCACTGGGTGCCAGGAGGAAAAGACGGCTCCGTACCCCCACGCTCAGCACCTCCAGGCATAGCACCCCCAGGCTCAGCACCCCCAGGCTCAGCACCCCCAGTAGTAGCACCCCCAGGCTCAGCACCCCCAGGCTCAGCACCCCCAGGAGTAGCACCCTCAGGCTCAGCACCCCCAGGCGTAGCACCCACACGCTCAGCACCCCCAGAGTCAGCACCCTCAGCAGCACTAGGGTCACCAGTAACCTCGACAGGCTCGACGGCGTCTACCTGGGACACACCTGAAGGGGCAGGACCCTGAGGGGGGAGGGGGTCTACCGGGGGGGGGCCTGGCACAAGGAAGAGCGGTGGCGGGGGGAGGGACGGAGTGCGGTAGGGGAAGAGGCGGTAGTAGGGGACCGACTCGTCAAACGTGACGTCCTGGGAGGACAGAACACGGCGAGAGGTGGGGTGGTAGAACTGCCACCCTGGCGCGTCAGGGGGGAAGCCAAGGAAGACGCAAGGAGCAGCACGAGGGGACAGCTTGTCCGCAGACAAGTCGCGGACAAACGCCCGAGATCCCCAGACACGGAACGCAGACGCATCGCCAACCTTCCCCGTCCACAGCAAAGCTGGGGAGGTCTCCGGCATGGAGACCCTGGGGTGAAGGTTGATCTGATGCGCCGCATACCGAACCGCAAACGGCCACAGAAAATGGGGGGCAGCCGCATGCATCATGGACGTACGGGCGACGTCCATGACCATGCCAATGCGGCGCTCAGCAATCCCATTTTGCTATGGAGAGTCCGGAAGCGTGAAGGTCTGGCGGATGCCTCGTGCACGACAGTAGGCTCGCAGAAGGCCAGAGGAGAACTCTCCACCTCTGTCAGAGTGCAGACGCAGAACAGGAAAGTCCGAGCCGAAACTCTGCCTAAGCTGGAGACGAGCTGCGCGGATCCAGTCGATCAACACCGCAGTGACATCACCCTTGCTGCGCAAGGGGAAGACTGTGGTGTAACGCGAGTAGTCGTCAACCACCAGCAGGAAGTAGCGCTCGTGACCCTGTCCACGGACGCGGGCCGGGCCCCACACGTCCATGTGAAGCGTCTGCAGCGGGGCCTCTGTCGCAGGAAACTGGGAGGAGTGAGGGGCAGCCCGCTGCCGCCCCTCGACACAAGGGACGCAGGTAGGGCCGGGCCCCGGAGGAAGGGGAGGGAGGGACCGGGGAAGACCAGAGACAAGGACACGGGAGGCCATGCCTCGGAGACGAAGCAGGGAGGGGTGACCAAGGCGGTGGTGCTAGAGGAGAGTCTCGTGCGACAGGAGGCGACACGAACAGGGGGCAGACTCAGGACCAGACCTGGACGCTGCAGCAAACACCTGACCCGACGCAGCTACCTGACCAGACGCAGTGACTGGAGGAGACGCAGTGGTCAGTGTGTACAGGCTCGACCCCGGCCGACGTGTAAACGTGGCCAGGTATCGGCCCGTCCGAGCGTCCGTGCAGTGGGTCACCCGCTGACTCGCAGGAGTGAACTGGTGAACCCCCGCATCCTGGAGGTCAGCACCACTCACCAAGTTCGTAGAGAACGAGGGGAGGTAAAGACCAGACAGGGTGCCAGAGGGGGCCGCCGGACACGGGAGGACAGTGGAGAAGTGAGCAAGGACAGGACCCCCAGAGGGGTCTGCCAGAGAGACTGCAACTGGCCGGCCAAGCGGCGTGAGTGTGGTGCGGTCTCGAAAGAAGGAGCGAGAAGCCCCCGAGTCAAGGGTGAAGGTGTGGGAGGCCGAAGCCGACGCAGTACCTGAGAGAGCAGACTCACCAGCACCTGAGGGAGCAGACGCACGAGCACCTAGAGCAGCAGCCTCGCTAGCACCTAGAGCAGCAGCCTCACCAGTACCTAGAGCAGCAGTCTCAATGCCCGGGTCGGGCGGAAAACACCGGTAACAGTCACCCTCATCACTAATAGTCACAGCATACATGGCAGCAAGAATAGCATCAAAGTCAAGGTCAAAGACAGCTACACCCGCCCTAGACAGCTCGCCCCAGCGGGGGATCTCAGTGGCCTCAGGGAACTGGTGACACCAAGCGTCCGTCAGGCGGCCAAAGCAGCGCTGGGTGGAGTGCGCACCCCCGCACTGCTCACCCGCGCGGTCGCCGGTGCGTAGGACGTAGGTGCACGGACCAGTACCCCCACCCCGCTGGCGTGCAGTGTACCACTCACGGAGCTGCTGAGGGGGGGGGGATGTCACGAGTGCGCTGCTGCCGCTGCTGCTGCTGCTGCTGCTGGCGCTGACCACCACCGGAGCCGACCCTCTGCCCAGCGCCACCCCGACCAGCTCCACCTCCTCCGCCGCCGCCTCCTCCACCGCCGCCACCTCCGCCACCTCCGCTCCCACCGCCACCGCCGCCGCCGCCTCCGCCTCCACTGCCGCCACCGACACCTCCACCCCCGCCACCACTCCCACCACCACCCCCACCCCCTCCACTGCCGCCACCGCCACCTCCGCCACCCCCGCCAGCCCCTCCAGCACCCTTGCCCCCCTTGCCCTTGCCGGTGCGGCGTCTCCCGCTCGGGGCAGACGCAGCGCCGACCGACTCGAGACCAACGAGGTCGGCCGCAGCAGCAGAGGCAACAGAGGGCAAAAGGGGGGAGGGGGAACACCCCTCAAAGACGGGGGTGCGAGGGTCACCACGAGAGGCTCCTACAGCGACTATGCTCTTCTCTGCTGCTAGGAGGGCCTTCTCAAGGAGGTCAACGGTGAGAGTGGTGGGGCAAACTGAGAGGAAGTGGTCCCTGACTACGCGAAGGGAGTCAGGGAGCCGGGTGACTATGTAGTAGAGGGTGATGTACATGGGGGGGGGGTTCTTGGCGCAGAACTCAGCAGGAAGCGCAGCGCGGTAGCGAGTGTCACTAGTGCGGAGGTGCGTAATGAGGTCAGCGACTGTGGGAAAGGCAGCAAGGTCAGGGAAGAGGTACGGTAGCATGAGGCCGCTCAGTGCAGCAGTGGTAGGGGAGGAGTAGCGCGCAACTACAGCGTCGTACAAGGTGTGAGCACTCTTGTACTGGCTAAAGTGCGCACGCTCAGAGGTAGGCAGGTGGCGACGCACAGCTAGACGTGCAGCAGCATCGCGTGTGGCCCACTGTGAGCGAACAGTGGCGTCGGCATCAGCAGCAGGGGCAGGAGAGGCACCAGAGGTGAGGTCAAAGAGGGAGAGACCGTCTGCCCTATCGCACTGTAAGAAAAGCTGCAGGTCATCTACCCAGACGTCAAAGTCAATGACCCGACCCTCAGCGTCAAAGGCGAGGACACTAGGGGTAGCCATGACAGCAGTAGACTAGCAGTGCGAACAGTAGGGTAAGGGCAGTGCAGTGATAGAGGCGCTGCTCTTACCGGACAGGGCGGCTCGGGCGGCTCGGCGGCTCGGCAGGACGGCGGGTCGGCGACTCGGCGGCTCGGGCGGCTCGGCGGCTCGGGCGGCTCGGGCGACTCGGCGGCTCGGGCGGCTCGGGCGGCTCGGCGACTCGGCGGCCCGGGCGGCTCGGCGGTCGGCTGCTGGGCGGCTCGGCGGCTGGTGTGGTTGGTGACGACCGCGGCAGCAGTCGCAGAAGCTGTGGCGACTGCTGCTGCAGAGACGGCTGCGGCTGCTGCCTCAGGGACGGCGGCTGCCGGCCATTAGGGGCCGCGAAGAGCGGCGGAGAGGCCGGGAAGGGCGCCACGAGGGGCCGTCGAGGGCGGCGACGGGCCGTGAGGAGGCCGCGGAAGGCGGCTCGAGGGGCCGCGAGGGGGCCGTAAGGGGCCGACTGGCGGCGGGAGGGGCTGAAGGGGCCGCGGGAGGGCCCGTAAGGGTAGCGTGAGGGGCCGCTAGGGGCCGTAAGGGGCCGTAAGGGCGGCGCGAGGGGCCGTAAGGGCGGCACGAGGGGCCGTGAGGGCGGCGCGACGGGCGCGACGGGACGTAAGGGCGGCGCGACGGGCCGTAAGGGCGGCGCGACGAGCTGTAAGGGCGGCGCTAGGGAGCCGTGAGAGGGCCGCTAAGGGCGACGCGACGAGGCCGTGAGGGGCCTAGCGAGGGCGCGACGGTAGGGAGAGCACACAGGGCGCGACTCGGGCCGGAGCGAAGCGCGCTCCGGGCCGGAAAAAAATTTCGTGGTGGTGGGCCCTAGGAATCGTTCCCACTAGGGAACCTGCTCGATACCATGAGAAGAAACGATGAATGAATTGACTAAGGGAAAGTTGGGTACAAATGCAAACCCTAGAAAACTGTACCCCATATGTGCTACCCCACTATAGCCTACAGTAGCTATGTCATATAAATCTGACACCTGCCGCCAGCGCGCCGCCTGCTAGTGGCCTGCCAGCCGCCTCTGCCGCCCGCGAGCCGCCTGCTCTTGGCCCGCCAGCTGCCCCCACCGCCAGCGCGCCGCCCGCTATCGGCCCGCCCGCCGCCCCCCACCGCCCGCCACCCGCGCGCCGCCTGCTTACGGCCCGCCAGCCGCCCCTTCCGCCCGCGCGCTGCCTGCTAACGGCCCGCCATCCGCCTCTGCCGCCTGCGCACCGCCTGCTTACGGCCTGCCAGCCGACATTGCCGCCCGCGCGCCACCCGCCTCAGGCCTGCTTGCCGCCCCCTGCAACTCGCGAGTCGCCTCTTTCTTCCTGTGCGCCGCCCCTTGCAGCCTGTTCACTGCCGTCTTGCAGCCCGCTTGCTCCCCCCCCCTCTGCGCTGCCCGGCTTCTACCCGCCCTGCGTGCTGCGCCGCTATGGCTTCTCTCCGCGTGCTAGCGTTCGATCATGAAGGACGCCCCCTGCAGTTTGACACGTGGCTCGACGACCTACAGCTGTACCTGCTGAGCGAATCTAGGGACAGTGTTTCGTTGTTTGACCACACGTCTGGCGCCGCTCCCGCCCGTCCCGCCACAGCTAACAGTGCGACTCGTTCACAGTGGTTGACTCATGACGCTGCTGCCCGCTTAGCCATTCGCAACCACCTCCCGTTGGCCGAATGCGCTCACTTCGGACAGCACAGGACAGCGCAGACACTGTACGACGCTGTAGTCGCTCGCTACTCCTCGCCTGCCACTGCTGCTCTAGGCCGCCTCCTCCTGCCCTACCAGTTCCCCGAGCTGTCCGCCTTTGCCACAGTCGAGGACCTGGTTTCCCACCTTCGCGCTAGCGAAGCTCGCTACCGCGCTGCCGCCCCCGCTGAGTTCCTTAACAGGAACCAGCCCCCGTTGTTCATCACTCTCTACTTTGTCGACACCCGCCTCCCTGACTCTTTGCGCTCTGTCAGGGACCACTTCCTCTCCCTTGACCCCACCTCCCTCACTGTTGACCTACTCGAGCAGCACCTCCTTGCAGCTGAGACTAGTGCAGTCGCTGTAGGTGTTGCTCGTGGCACTCCGCACACACCCTTCTTTGAGGGGTGCTCCCCCTCCCCCCTTGCCCCCTCATACGCCTCTGCTGCTGCTGTAGACGTCCTTAGTACTGAGGATGTTGGGACTCCTTCTACTAGTGCGAAGCACCGCAGCAGCAAGGGCAAGGGTGGTTGGGGTGGTGGAGAGGGCAGCGGGAGTGGTGGTGGGGGCAGCAGTGGAGGCAGTGGAGGTGGTGCCAGCGGTGGGAGTGGTGGAGGGAGTGGGGGCGTTGGTGGCGGCGGTGGAGGCAGCGGTGGGAGTGGCGGTAGTGGCAGCGGTGGCAGTGGTGGCGGTAGGACTGGAGCTCAGCGTGGAGGTTTTGGAGGAGGCCAACGACAGAGGCAGTAGCGTCGGAGCGAGACCCCGTCGCCCCAGCAGCTTCGTGAGTGGTTGTTTCAGCGTGGGGCGTCTGGGGTTAATGTAACCTACCCATATGTCATTCGCACGGGTGACCATACCGGACAGACATGCGGCAAGGTGCACACGCAGCACCGCTGCTTCTCCCGTCTCGACGATGCGTGGCGTGCTGAGTTTGTTGATGAGGTCGAGCGCCCCCACTGGGCAGAGTTGCTTAGGTATGGTGTTGCGATCTTTGACCTAGACTATGATGTTATTCTTTCTGCTATTTATGCTTTGTCTGTTAGTGCTGAGGGTGACTGTTACCGGTGTGTGCCACCTGACTCAGGTATAGCGGCTGCTGCTCTAGGTGCTAGTTATTCTGGTACTCTCCCTGGTACTGCGCCTGCTGAGGCCTTGCACACCTTCATGCTAGACTCAAGTGCCTCACGCTGTTTCTTTCGTGACAGCACCAATCTCACTCCTCTCCCTGCACCTGTCCCAGTCCGACTGGCTGACCCCTCCGGGGGCCCTGTCGTTGCCCGTTCCTCCATTGTCCTCCTGTGTCCGGCGGTTCCGTCCGGCTCACTCTCAGGTCTTCACCTCCCCTCGTTCTCTACGAACTTGGTGAGTACCGCTGCCTTCCAGGACGCGATGGTCACTACCACCACTCCTGGGGGTCAGCGTGTGCCGATCTGCACGTGTACACGGACGGGTCGTCACCTTGCCACGTTCACTCGTTGGCCAGGGTCGAGTCTGTACACACTGGCTACCAAGCCTCCTCAGGTAGCTGCGTCTGCTCAGGTGTCCGCGTCAGGTCAGGTAGCACCCCCTTGCTCGTGTCGCCTCCTATCGCACCAGACTCTTCTGTGGAACCACCGCCTGGGTCACCCCTCCCTGCCACGCCTTTGTGGCATGCACTCCAGTCCCCTTGTCTCTGGTCTTCCCAGGTCTCTGCCTCCCCTACCGCCCTCGCCTGCCCCGCCCTGCCTTCCTTGCGTCAAGGGGCGGCAGCGCGCCGCTCCTCACTCCTCCTCGTTTCCCCCGATGACTGCTCCTCTGCAGACTCTCCACATGGACGTGTGGGGCCCAGCCTGCGTCAGTGGACAGGGCCGCGAGCGCTACTTTCTGCTGGTTGTTGACGACTACACGCGGTACACCACGGTCTTCCCCTTGCGCAGCAAGGGTCAGGTCGTTGATGTCTTGATCCCTTGGATCCGCGCATTCCGTCTCCAGCTCCGTGAGCAATTCCGTGCGGACCTTCTTGTCCTGCGTCTGCACTCTGAGAGAGGTGGTGAGTTCTCCTCCGACCTCTTGCGGGACTTTTGTCGTGGGGAGGGCATTCTCCAGTCGTTCACGCTTCCGGACTCCCCTCAGCAAAATGGGATTGCTGAGCGCCGCATCGGCTTAGTCATGGAGTTCGCTTGTACCTTCATGATCCATGCGGCTGCTCCCCATTTTCTGTGGCCGTTTGCGGTCCGGTATGGTGCGCATCAGCTCAACCTCTGGCTTCGTGTCTCCTTCCCGGAGACCTCGCCTACACTGCGTTGGACGGTGAAGGTTGGCGATGCGTCGGTGTTCCGGGTCTGGGGTTCTCGTGCCTTTGTTCGCGATACGTCCGCGGACAAGTTCTCCGCCCGCGCTATTCCCTGCGTCTTCCTTGGCTTTTCCCATGACGCCCCTGGCTGGCAGTTTTACCACCCCACCTCGCGCCGTGTCTTCCCCTCTCAGGACGTCACGTTTGACGAGTCGGTCCCCTTTTACCATCTCTTACCCTACCGCTCTGCCCCTCCCCACCCCCCGCCGCTCTTCCTTGCTCCGGGTCCCCCTCCGGTAGACCCCCTCCCCCCCAAGGGTCCTGCTGCCTCAGGTGTGTCTCAGGTAGACCCTCTCCTTGGTACTGCGCCTGTTGAGGTAGCTGTCGGCTCAGGTGCTGCGTCTGGCGGTGCTGCGTCTGGGGGTGCGGAGCCGGGGGTTGCAGAGTCGGAGGGTGCTGGGTCTGGGGGTGCTGAGCCTGGGGGTGAGGAGCATCGGGGTGCTGAGCCTGCGGGTGTGGAGCCTAGGGGTACTGAGCCTTAGGGTGTTGAGCCTAGGGGTGCTGGGTCAGAGGGTGCGGAGTCTGGGGGTGCTGAGCCTCGGGGTGCTGCTTCGTCTGGAGGTCCTGCTGGTACTTCGCCGAGACTGTCTCCGCAGCAGCTGCGTGAGTGGCTTGTTTGGCGCGCACGCCTTCGCAGTGGATCTACCGGAGCTGGAGCTGGAGGTGCTAGAGTTACAGCTGGAGCTAGTGGTATTGGAGGTACTGCGACTACTGGTCCTGGAGGTGCTCGTACCAGGGGTACTGGAGCTGCCGGGATTGGTGGTGTTGGGGGCGCTAGAGCTGGAGTCCCTACGGAGCCTAGAGCTGGAGGAGCTGGCGCTGGTTGCGCTGGAGCTGGAGGAGCTGGAGCTGGTTGCACTGGCGCTTGAGGCGCCGGAGCTTTAGGAGCTGGAGTTGGAGGCACTTGCGCGGGAGGCGCTGGAGCTGGAGAGGCTGGAGCTGTTGACCCTAGAAGCACTGTGTGGCTGCGACCGTACTTCGTTCCCCTGCTTCAGCAGGTTCTTGGTGTCCCGTCTTCTACAGGCCTTACTCCTCCCCTCCTGTGTCCACCGCCTGACCACTCGCAGTTGTAATTACAGCCAGCCTCCCCACTGCCTGCTCCTTCTCCTTACACTGAGCAGTCCGTCGGTCTTACAGAGTGTCGTGAGCCCGTGTCTCGTCCTGCCTCCCTTGTTCGCACTGCTCGTCGCGTTCCTCGTTCGCGTCCTCCTCCTGTCCCGGGCACGCACACTATGACACTCTTTCCTTCCTCTGTTCCACTGCGTGTTCCTCTGCCTGCTCCTCTTGAGTCCTCTCTCCCTGACTCTGAGTCTGACCACTCTCATGCTACCAGTCCCACTGTCTCTCGTCTCCTCGCCACTGCTGTCACAGACCCTTCTTTTGAGTCTGCTGCTGCGTCTGCTCTCGTTGCTGAGCTGCTTGACTTTGCTGCTGCCTGTCGTCTAGACTACGCCACTGCTCTTGTTGCTGAGTCTGGATCTGCCAGTCCTCCATCCGTCGGGGGTGAGTGTGCTCTTGGCACGGACATCCTTGAGGACAGGCAGGAGGACTTTGAGTGTCTTGCAGCTGCTGTACCTCGTTTCGCTTCCATGCTGCTTGCCCCTGAGGGAGACCCGGATGCACCAGACATCCCGACCCCGCGCTCTTACGCTGAGGCGATTACGGGTCCTTACTCCTCTTAGTGGCAGACAGCCATGGATGCCGCGATGGCATCCTGGAAGTCCACAGGCACCTACGTTGATGAGGTTCCCCCACTTGGGGCGAACATAGTTGATGGCATGTGGATTTTCAGGGTGAAGCGGCCGCCGGGTTCTCCGCCTGCCTTCAAGACGCGTTACGTTGCTCGAGGCTTCAGTCAGCGACAAGGGGTTGACTACTTTCATACCTTCTCTCCCACCCTGAAGATGACTACTCTTTGGATGTTGCTGCACGTCGCTGTTGAGCGTGACTACGAGTTGCACTCTCTGGACTTCAGTACAGCTTTCTTGCAGGGCAGCCTGCACGAGGAGATCTGGCTGCGCCGCCCACCTGGCTTCACTGGGTCGTTTCCTGCAGGTACCCAGTGGAGCCTCCAGCGGCCAGTCTACGGTCTTCGCCAGGTGCCTCGTGAGTGGCACGACACAATGAGGACTACACTTGCGGCTCTTGGGTTTTCTCTTTCGACTGCTGACCCGTCGCTGTTTCTACGCATCGACACCTCACTGCCGCTGTTGTACGTCCTCGTCTATGTCGACGACCTGGTCTTTGCCACTGCTGACACCGAGGCACTGACCCTTGTGAAGTCGGAGCTGCAGAAGAGACACACCTGCACTGACTTGGGTGAGCTGCGCAGCTATCTTGGCTTGCAGATCACCCGGGATAGAGCACGGCGCACCATCACACTGACTCAGTCACACATGGTGCACCAGGTCCTTCAGCGCTTCGGCTTCCTGTTCTCCTCGCCACAGCCCACTCCTCTGTCTACCGGCCACTCGCTCTCAGCTCCACCTTCAGACGAGTCCGTAGAGCCGAGTGGTCCGTACCCAGAGCTTGTGGGTTGCCTCATGTACCTGATGACGTGCACTCGACCTGACCTCGCGTACCCTCTCAGCCTCCTGGCTCGCTATGTGGCTCCCGGTAGGCACCGAAAGGTGCACTGGGATGCTGCGAAGAGGGTACTGCGGTACTTGTGCACTACATCGGGCATGGGGCTCGTGCTTGGAGGACGGGGTCCAGTTGTCCTCACTGGTCACGTAGACGCTTCTTGGTTTGACGACTCAGCTACGCAGCAGTCGTCACAGGGTTACACCTTCAACCTCGGTTCCGGCTCTGTTTCCTGACGGTCTACCCCCTCGTCTTCGGTTCTCAGCTCCAAATGTGAGGCCGAGATCTACACCGCACAGGAGCTACGTTGGCTCAGCTACCTGCTGACCGACTTGGGCGAGCAGCCTCGTTCGCCTCCAAATCTGTACGTAGACAACAAGGCCATGATTGCCTTGTGTCAGGAGCATAGAATGGAGCACAGAACGAAGCACATCGCTCTGCGATACTTCCTTGCTCGAGAGTTGCAGTAGCGTGGCCAGCTTCGTCTTGCGTACGTGGCCACTAGGGCCAACACTGCTGATATATTCACCAAGGCACTTCAGCCTGGTGATCATCAGCGCTTCTCTACTGTGTTAGGCCTTGTGCCTACTTTGCCTCACTTGCTCACTGCGTGACTTTGCTTGTACTGTGATCTATATTTATACCTGCATGGTTACACTTGCTAGGGTATGATCACTGTATTGTTTGTCTTCTTTTATATAACTCTTCATGTGAACTGGCCTTGTGGACCTTTGCTTGTGCTCGGACTGTGTGGTGACTTTGTGATCCACCCTGAGCTTGTTTTGCTTTTCTTGACTGGTCTTGTGACCACTTGTTCTCCCCCACTTTGCCTATGCGGGTGTATCAGAATGTTATAGTGCTTACATTTGTGTAGGCTATAGTGTGGTAGCCCATAAGGGGTACAACCCAATTAGGGTTAGTACTTGTACCCAACTCTTTCATAGTTCATCCATTCTCCTTCATTCTTCTGACATGCATGCCGAATTTGGGTTTCAAGAACGGCACCATGCCCTCATCGAGCCACTGGATGACGCCCGTGGCCTCCATCCACCCGTTCGCTTGGCAGCCGACCACGACATCTGCACACAAGCAAGCGGTGGTTCATCCCTTTTTTGTTTTGAACGTCCAAAACACGCACAAGAACATGTGCTTACCGTTCGGGAAGTCACCCTTAGGCAGTGTCTTACGCTTTAAAAACACCCACGGCTTCAACTTCTCGCCCGTCGCCGTGCACGCCAGCATCACGGTGACTCTTTCTTTCTGGTAACCATCGCTGCGGATGGGCACCGACTTCACGACCGTCTGCTCCACGGTGGTAGTGGCCGGTATCTCCAACCAAAGAGGCGTCTGGTCGGCGTTGATTATGTATCGATTGTCGATCGCGTACTCGTTGCGTGCGTTGCAGACGAACTGCCAAAATTCTTTGCACTGCGTCGCCACGTCTGCGCACGGGTAGGGAAGGACAGATAGGAAGAAGGATGATTACCGCTACAATATAAAGATATTCACACGGGAGCAACAACTCTTAAACCATGCGAATTCGCCCGAGGTAAGCAGGAAACGAGGCACTTACGCAACTGCGTTTTCTGCGCCACCTTAGTTTTCATGCGCACGCGGAGGTTCCACCGCTTGCGGAACCGCTCCGACCACCGCTGACTCCCTTTCCACTTGACTTTCGGGAACAGCACCTTCATCACTTCGCGTGACCAATCTTGGAGCCAGCCGACTGAAACTGCAACACCGTGGCGTCGCCAGTCGAGGAGTTGAGCATACACCTCTAACTCCATGGGTCTGTACCAAGAAGACCTCCCGCGCCCATGAAGTCGACACCGTGCGGCGTGTGAAGCCTTGAGCTCCTCCGCTTGGGTTTTCCACTCCGTCAGGCATTTGCTGTGTATGCCGGACTCCCGCGCGACCTCGCTTATCGATGCCGCCAGCTCCAGCCGCACGAGCCACCTGAGTTTCTACTGGGAGGTGTAGGACTGCCGTTTATGTTGAGACGGCTTATGCCTGGGAGAGGGGGGGCGGGCATCTCGGTTCTCGGAGGAGGGGTGGGGTCGTTTTTTGTTAATCGGCGGATACGTCGGTATCGGCATCTTCTCGCGTGGTGCGTCGCGCCACCATGACTCCACACCGTCGTCGTGCTCGGCAGTTGCACCACGATCTGGGAACACGTCCTCCTCGGTGCCCGCTTCACCGTCGCCGACACCGTCACCGTCGCCGATGTTTTGTTTATCGGTGGCCACGTCATCGTCGGCACCTACAGCCGACTCGTCCCACGTACAGGCTTCAGGCTGTCCCCACTGTGGTGCAGGCGGCGGAGCCTGGATGAACACATCGGGGGCCTTGGGTGTGTCCGGTTCAGACAGCCACTCGTCGAAAGTGGCTGGTAAATACAGCTGGAGCACGGGCCGTTGGTGAGCACTGGCACCGATATCAGGCGGATTCGGAGGAGCGGGAGGAGCGGGAAGAGCAGGAGGAGCAGGAGGTGCAGGAGGAGCAAGGGGCGCAGGGTGTTCAGGTGGCACTGGAGGCGCTGCTGGCTCACGAGTATACCACCCGTCGTCGGTAAGTCGCCACGGGCGAGCTGATTTTTTCTTGAAGAGGAAGTGCGTCCCGCTGAATTCCGCCATGGCTTTGCTAGCCAGGCGGCCTAGCCTAGAATTGTCAAAATGGTGAAGGAATGAATGACTGAACTAGCAAGGAGGTGGGTACAAGTAGGAAACCTAAAAGTGTTGTACCCTATATGAACTACCCCACTACAACCTAGATAGACTATAGCATATAAGTTTGACACACCCCCATAGGCAAAGTGGGGGAGAACAAGAGGTCACAAGACCGGTCAAGAAAGGCAAAGCAAGCTCAGGGTGGATCACGATGTCACCACACATTCTGAGCACAAGCAAATGGCCACAAGGCCAGTTCACATGCAGAGTTATATAAAGGAGAACAAACCATACAGTGAACACAACCTAGCAAGTTCACATGCAGGTATAGGTATAGAGATCACAGTACAAGAAGAATCAAGAGGTAAGCAAGTGAGGCACAGTAGGTACAAGGCCTAGAACAGTACAGAAACGCTGATGATCACAAGGCTGAAGTGCCTTGGTGAAAACATCAGCAGTGTTGGCCCGAGAGGCCACGTAAGCAAGACGAAGCTGACCACGATGCTGCAACTCTCGAGCATGGAAGTAGCGCAGAGCAATGTGCTTCGTTCTGTGCTCCTGACACAAGGCAAGCATGGCCTTGTTGTCGACGTACAGAACTGGAGGAGAACGAGGCGCCTCTCCCAAGTCGGTCAGCAGGTAGGTGAGCCAGCGTAACTCCTGTGCAGCCATGGCCCCTGCGTAGATCTCAGCCTCACAACTGGAGCTAAGAACAGAAGACGAGCGGGTAGACCGCCAAGAGACAGAACCGGAGCCAAGGCTGAAGGTGTAACCCTGTGACGACCGCTGCGTAGCCAAGTCGTCAACCCAGGAAGCGTCTGCGTGACCAGTGAGGACAACTTGAGCCCGTCCTCCAAGCACGAGCCCCATGCCCGACGTACTGCACAAGTAGCGCAACACCCTCTTCGCAGCATCCCAGTGCACCTTTCGGTGCCTACCGGGAGCCACGTAGCGAGCCAGAAGGCTAAGAGGGTACGCAAGGTCAGGTCGTGTGCAAGTCATCAGGTACATGAGGCAGCCCACAAGCTCTGGATACGGGCCACTCGGCTCTACGGACTCGTCCGAAGGTGGAGCTGAGAGCGAGTGACCGGTAGGCAGACGAGTGGACTGTGGCAAGGAGTACGTGAAGCCGAAGCGCTGAAGGACCTGGTGCACCATGTGTGACTGAGTCAGTGTGATGGTGCGCCATGCTCTATCCCGGGTGATCTGCAAGCCAAGATAGCTGCGCAGCTCACCCAAGTCAGTGCAGGTGTGTCTCTTCTGCAGCTCCGACTTCACAAGGGTCAGTGCCTCGGTGTCAGCAGTGGCAAAGACCAGGTCGTCGACATAGACGAGGACGTACAACAGCGGCAGTGAGGTGTCGATGCGTAGAAACAGCGACGGGTCAGCAGTAGAAGGAGAAAACCCAAGAGCCGCAAGTGTAGTCCTTAGTGTGTCGTGCCACTCACGGGGTGCCTGGCGGAGACCGTAGATTGGCCGCCGGAGGCTCCACTGGGTACCAGCAGGAAACGACCCAGTGAAGCCTGGTGGGCGGCGCAGCCATATCTCCTCGTGCAGGCTGCCCTGTAGGAAGGCTGTGCTGAAGTCAAGCGAGTGTAGCCGTAGTCACGCTGAGCGGCGACGTGCAGCAGCACCCGAAGAGTGGTCATCTTCGGGATAGGGGAGAAGGTCTGAAAGAAGTCAACTCCCTGTCGCTGACTGAAGCCTCGTGCAACGTAACGCGCCTTGAAGACAGGCGGAGAACCCGGCGGCCGCTTCACCCTGAAAATCTACATGCCACTGACGATGTTCGCCCCAGGCGGGGGAACCTCGTCGACGTAGGTGCCTGTGGACTTCCAGGATGCCATCGCGGCATCCATGGCTGCCTGCCACTGAGAGGAGTAAGGACCCGTAATCGCCTCTGCGTAAGAGCGCGGGGTCGGGATGTCTGGTGCATCCGGGTCTCCCTCAGGGGCAAGCAGCATGGACACGAGATGAGGTACAGCAGCGGAAAAGCACTCAAACTCCTCCTGTCTGTCCTCAAGGACGTCCGTGCCAAGAGCACACTCACCCCCGACGGACGGAGGACAGACAGACGCAGACTCAGACTCAGCAACAAGACTAGCGGCGTAGTCTAGACGACAGTGAGCAGCAAAGTCGACAAGCTCAGCAACTAAGGTAGACGCAGCAGTGGACTCAATGGAAGGGTCAGTGACAACAGTGGCCAGGAGACGCGTGACAGTAAGACTAGCAGTACGAAGGGAGTCAGACTCCGGGTCAGCAAGTGTAGGAAGAAAGGACGTAGGAGGAGACGGCAGAGGGACACACTGTGGAGCAGTGGAAGGACGCAGAGTCATAGAGTGAGTGCCGGGGACAGGAGGAGGACGCTGACGCGGAACACGACGACCAGTGGAACAGGGCGAACAGGCGACTCAGGACGAGACTCAGGCGACGCAGGACGAGACTCAGGCTCACGACGCTCCGTAAGTCCTCTAGTCGGTCCAGAGTAAGGAGAAGGACCAGGCAGTGGAGAGGCTGGCTGTAATTGCGACGGTGACTGGTCAGGCGGTGGACTCAGTAAAGGAGGAGTAGGACCAGTAGAAGGCGGGAGACCAAGAACCTGCTGAAGGAGCGGGACGTAGTACGGCCGCGGCCGCGCAGCGCCTCCAGAAACAGCAGAGACAGCACCAGTACCCTCAGCTCCAGGGTCTCCAGCTACAACTCCCACAGCACCACCAGCTCCAGTACCTCCAACAGTTCCAGCTCCAGCAGCACCCCCAGTAGTAACAGCTCCAGCACCTACAGCTCCAGCAGCTCCAGTACCTCTAGTACGAGCACCTCCGGGACCAGCTGCTCCAGCACCTCCAACATCTCCAACACCAGCAGTACCTCCAACCGTGGGAACGTTTTTTAGGGCCCACCACGATTTTTTTAGGGCCCACCAGCTCCAGTATCTGTATTTGTCATTTTATAAGTGCATGTGGTTATATTTTTCACTCAATTATAAGTGCACCCCCCTAAAAAACACTGTTTTATTATAAGCACAGGTGTGCTTATATCCGGGGTGATACGGGTATCATCGTAGAATTCTGTCTGTTTGTGGTGTACTTTCTGGCAATCTTCCCTTGCTCTATATCTTGTACCTCTTTCAATACTGAACCCCTCTTTTCCCAACCTCGCTTACCAAACTCTCTCGATAGCCATGCCTGGTCTAAACCCTAGCATGGCTCCACGTTCTAGACCGTTTCTTGACAGTCTAGTATCCAGCCAAATACAGTGCATTTTCTGTATATAGAATCCCAGTCTAATTGTACCGTAGTATGGTAACTCAGGAAGGACTTCCCTCCCTCCCCTTGAAACAACAGCGGTACTTCAACAAGGAGGTTCTGATTCTGGTGTGTCACTGTCAACATCCTCACAAAGAGCAGAAAGCCAGACATCTAGCATGGCGAGCGTGACTGGCCAAGAGTAATGCGTGCTGTCGGTGCACCTGTCACCTCTAGGAAGGGTTAACGCTTGAAGGTCCACGAAATGCCCAAACTTTGTCTCATCAGACACCCTGAAGACAGAATGGCAGCAACACAGCAGGAAAAAAAAAAAAAACAGGCCTGAACAAAGGAGCATAAACACCTTAGTCTTGTTAGCTGTGAAGTCCTCCTCACCTGGCTACATGGTCATCGAACGTGAACCCTCTGACGTTGTTGCTCTTATGGAGATACCGCTGCGGCTTTTTATTTTCTTGCGCTGCCCAGATGCCAAAGAAAGTGACCCCGTCCGGATCGCGAACCACTGACTGGAGTGAAGGCAGAAACACCGACTCTGCAGCATTGGTAGGGATGGACATGTTGAGCACAAGAGCTAATTATATGGCGATGCTTGAAGTGTGGTAAATGCAACAAAGCCTGAAGAAAGACAGACGAGGGACTCACTGAACGCCTCTGCCATCTCCGATGCATTACTCTTGCGTGTGATGTCATGCAGGCCAAAGGACACTGCCACTACGTCGAATGGAGCAAAGTGAGTGGCGATGGGGCCGCCTGTGAGATTAGGGGCGGAACGCCAGTCGTGAAAGACGGGGGCATCTGAGTCCAGGTGCGTGGCATAGGTGAGGTTGAAGCTGTACGCACGGCCGCGGCGCCGCACTGGATGCACGAGCACCCTGTTGCCGGGCAGGGTGGCAGGGGAGAGAAGAGGCACGCTGTGGCAGAGGCAAGCAGCAGTATGTGAGAGGCAAGCAGCAGTATGTGAGAGGCAAGCAGCAGTATGTGAGAGGCAAGCAGCAGTGTGTGGGAGGCAAGCAGCAGTATCTGAGAGGCAAGCTGCAGTATGTGAGAGGCAAGCAGCAGTATGTGAGAGGCAAGCAGCAGTATGTGAGAGGCAAGCACTCACTGCTGCAGGGCGAAGCCACTCCAGAAGTGACCCCAGTAGGTGGTGCGGCCACAGAAGGTGCTGTAGTTGACAGCCAAGGCCATGCCCGTGCTGGGGTCCAGTGGCGGGCCCTCCTTCACCACCACGTTCCTCACCCGCACTCGGTGCACCTCCTGCCACTCGCCCCGCCACCACGCAGGCCAACAAGGTGAGTCACGAGCAACCTTAACGTGAAGGGATGCATGGAAAGTTAGCGGATATGAGCACATCAAACGGTTTCCCTCACCCTGCGCTGCCCGCACCACATCACCCTGACCTGCCCACACCACATCACCCTGACCTGCCCGCACCACCTCACCCTTACCTGCCCGCACCACCTCACCCTGACCTGCCCGCGCCACCTCACCCTGACCTGCCCGCGCCACCTCACCCTGACCTGCCCGCGCCACCTCACCCTGACCTGCCCGCACCACCTCACCCTGGGCTGGCGGCGGTAGCGCTTGAGGTAGCGGCAGCGTGTGCGGTAGTGCAGGAACATCTGCAGGTGGCCAAACAGGTACCGCATCTCCGAGTCCCCTGCCATGCACACGTGCAGCAGCAGCGGGCAGGCAGGCGGTGGCACACAGCGCGGTGCCGTGGCAGACTTGAGGGGCACTGGCACGGCACGAGTGCATCCACAGCCACAGCCACACCCACACCCACACCCACACCCACACCCACACCCACAACCACACCCACACACACACGCACACTCGCACTCACCACTGCACATCACAGATGTGAACTCGTGCACGAACGCACGCACGTGCATGGTACAGGCATTGTGCAGCACGGATGCATGGTACAGGCATTGTGCAGCACGGATGCATAGTACAGGCATTGTGCAGCACGGATGCATGGTACAGGCATTGTGCAGCACGGATGCATGGTACAGGCATTGTGCAGCACGGATGCATGGGTGCAGGACACGGGTAGATACCTATGGCTTTCCCGAAGCCAGATGCCTGCATGGTACAGGCTCTGTGCATAACACGACATGCCATGGAGAAGGACACAGCAGCAGGTGGGGTGTGGGTGGGCAGGAGGCGAGACCTAGAATGAGGACACAGCAGGTGGGGGTGGGCAGGCAGCACCCAATGCGTGCGGGCGACTTATGCGTGGGGGTGGGAATGAGGGCAGAAGGCGAGACCTAGAATGAGGGCAGGAGGCGAGACCTAGAATGAGGGCAGGAGGCGAGACCTAGAATGAGGGCAGGAGGCGAGACCTAGAATGAGGGCAGGAGGCGAGACCTAGAATGAGGGCAGGAGGCGAGACCTAGAATGAGGGCAGGAGGCGAGACCTAGAATGAGGGCAGGAGGCGAGACCTAGAATGAGGGCAGGAGGCGAGACCTAGAATGAGGGCAGGAGGCGAGACCTAGAATGAGGGCAGGAGGCGAGACCTAGAATGAGGGCAGGAGGCGAGACCTAGAATGAGGGCAGGAGGCGAGACCTAGAATGAGGGCAGGAGGCGAGACCTAGAATGAGGGCAGGAGGCGAGACCTAGAATGAGGGCAGGAGGCGAGACCTAGAATGAGGGCAGGAGGCGAGACCTAGAATGAGGGCAGGAGGCGAGACCTAGAATGAGGGCAGGAGGCGAGACCTAGAATGAGGGCAGGAGGCGAGACCTAGAATGAGGGCAGGAGGCGAGACCTAGAATGAGGGCAGGAGGCGAGACCTAGAATGAGGGCAGGAGGCGAGACCTAGAATGAGGGCAGGAGGCGAGACCTAGAATGAGGACGCTCTTGCCATGCAGGCAGCGCCCAATGCGTGCGGGCGTGATGGGGGCAGGCAGGCGGCAGGCCGTGGGGTGCCACGTGTCTCCACGCCAGAAGCCCGCATGCCGTGACTCGCGCAACAGACCGAATGTGCACCGCGGCAGGCTCTGCTCGCTGCCACGCCGCACACACACAGCAGGGAGGGGCGGGCACGGACGGGCCCGTGTGGGTTGGGAAATGAGTACAGTACCCACCGAGTGTGCATGTACCCACCGAGTGTGCAGATAACGAACGAGGGCACACTCAGAGGCGGGAGGGACGAAGGGAAGTGGGGTGGGTGGAGAGAGAAAGGTCTAAAGGGGGGAGGGCATGCAGAGACACAAAGAGGGCATGCAGAGACACAAAGAGGGCATGCAGAGACACAAAGAGGGCATGCAGAGACACAAAGAGGGCATGCATAGACACAAAGAGGGCATGCAGAGACACAAAGAGGGCATGCATAGACACAAAGAGGGCATGCATAGACACAAAGAGGGCATGCATAGACACAAAGAGGGCATGCAGAGACACAAAGAGGGCATGCAGAGACACAAAGAGGGCATGCAGACACACAAAGAGGGCATGCATAGACACAAAGAGGGCATGCATAGACAGAAAGAGGGCATGCATAGACACAAAGAGGGCATGCAGAGACACAAAGAGGGCATGCAGAGACACAAAGAGGGCATGCAGACACACAAAGAGGGCATGCATAGACACAAAGAGGGCATGCATAGACACAAAGAGGGCATGCAGAGACACAAAGAGGGCATGCATAGACAGAAAGAGGGCATGCATAGACACAAAGAGGGCATGCAGAGACACAAAGAGGGCATGCATAGACACAAAGAGGGCATGCATAGACAGAAAGAGGGCATGCATAGACACAAAGAGGGCATGCATAGACACAAAGAGGGCATGCAGAGACACAAAGAGGGCATGCAGACACACAAAGAGGGCATGCATAGACACAAAGAGGGCATGCATAGACACAAAGAGGGCATGCAGAGACACAAAGAGGGCATGCATAGACACAAAGAGGGCATGCAGAGACACAAAGAGGGCATGCATAGACACAAAGAGGGCATGCAGAGACACAAAGAGGGCATGCATAGACACAAAGAGGGCATGCAGAGACACAAAGAGGGCATGCAGAGACACAAAGAGGGCATGCATAGACACAAAGAGGGCATGCAGAGACACAAAGAGGGCATGCATAGACACAAAGAGGGCATGCAGAGACACAAAGAGGGCATGCAGAGACACAAAGAGGGCATGCAGAGACACAAAGAGGGCATGCATAGACACAAAGAGGGCATGCAGAGACACAGAGAGGGCATGCAGAGACACAAAGAGGGCATGCATAGACACAAAGAGGGCATGCATAGACACAAAGAGGGCATGCAGAGACACAAAGAGGGCATGCAGAGACACAAAGAGGGCATGCATAGACACAAAGAGGGCATGCATAGACACAAAGAGGGCATGCATAGACACAAAGAGGGCATGCATAGACACAAAGAGGGCATGCAGAGACACAAAGAGGGCATGCAGAGACACAAAGAGGGCATGCATAGACACAAAGAGGGCATGCATAGACACAAAGAGGGCATGCAGAGACACAAAGAGGGCATGCATAGACACAAAGAGGGCATGCAGAGACACAAAGAGGGCATGCATAGACACAAAGAGGGCATGCAGAGACACAAAGAGGGCATGCATAGACACAAAGAGGGCATGCATAGACACAAAGAGGGCATGCAGAGACACAAAGAGGGCATGCATAGACACAAAGAGGGCATGCAGAGACACAAAGAGGGCATGCAGAGACACAAAGAGGGCATGCAGAGACACAAAGAGGGCATGCATAGACACAAAGAGGGCATGCAGAGACACAAAGAGGGCATGCATAGACACAAAGAGGGCATGCATAGACACAAAGAGGGCATGCATAGACACAAAGAGGGCATGCAGAGACACAAAGAGGGCATGCAGAGACACAAAGAGGGCATGCAGAGACACAAAGAGGGCATGCATAGACACAAAGAGGGCATGCAGAGACACAAAGAGGGCATGCAGAGACACAAAGAGGGCATGCATAGACACAAAGAGGGCATGCATAGACACAAAGAGGGCATGCAGAGACACAAAGAGGGCATGCATAGACACAAAGAGGGCATGCAGAGACACAAAGAGGGCATGCAGAGACACAAAGAGGGCATGCAGAGACACAAAGAGGGCATGCATAGACACAAAGAGGGCATGCAGAGACACAAAGAGGGCATGCAGAGACACAAAGAGGGCATGCATAGACACAAAGAGGGCATGCATAGACACAAAGAGGGCATGCAGAGACACAAAGAGGGCATGCAGAGACACAAAGAGGGCATGCATAGACACAAAGAGGGCATGCAGAGACACAAAGAGGGCATGCATAGACACAAAGAGGGCATGCAGAGACACAAAGAGGGCATGCATAGACACAAAGAGGGCATGCATAGACACAAAGAGGGCATGCAGAGACACAAAGAGGGCATGCAGAGACACAAAGAGGGCATGCATAGACACAAAGAGGGCATGCATAGACACAAAGAGGGCATGCATAGACACAAAGAGGGCATGCAGAGACACAAAGAGGGCATGCATAGACACAAAGAGGGCATGCATAGACACAAAGAGGGCATGCAGAGACACAAAGAGGGCACGCATAGACACAAAGAGGGCATGCATAGACACAAAGAGGGCATGCAGAGACACAAAGAGGGCATGCATAGACACAAAGAGGGCATGCAGAGACACAAAGAGGGCATGCAGAGACACAAAGAGGGCATGCATAGACACAAAGAGGGCATGCATAGACACAAAGAGGGCATGCATAGACACAAAGAGGGCATGCATAGACACAAAGAGGGCATGCATAGACACAAAGAGGGCATGCAGAGACACAAAGAGGGCATGCAGAGACACAAAGAGGGCATGCAGAGACACAAAGAGGGCATGCATAGACACAAAGAGGGCATGCAGAGACACAAAGAGGGCATGCAGAGACACAAAGAGGGCATGCATAGACACAAAGAGGGCATGCAGAGACACAAAGAGGGCATGCAGAGACACAAAGAGGGCATGCAGAGACACAAAGAGGGCATGCATAGACACAAAGAGGGCATGCATAGACACAAAGAGGGCATGCAGAGACACAAAGAGGGCATGCAGAGACACAAAGAGGGCATGCATAGACACAAAGAGGGCATGCAGAGACACAAAGAGGGCATGCAGAGACACAAAGAGGGCATGCATAGACACAAAGAGGGCATGCAGAGACACAAAGAGGGCATGCAGAGACACAAAGAGGGCATGCATAGACACAAAGAGGGCATGCAGAGACACAAAGAGGGCATGCAGAGACACAAAGAGGGCATGCATAGACACAAAGAGGGCATGCATAGACACAAAGAGGGCATGCAGAGACACAAAAAGGGCATGCATAGACACAAAGAGGGCATGCAGAGACACAAAGAGGGCATGCATAGACACAAAGAGGGCATGCATAGACACAAAGAGGGCATGCAGAGACACAAAGAGGGCATGCATAGACACAAAGAGGGCATGCAGAGACACAAAGGGCATGCATAGACACAAAGAGGGCATGCATAGACACAAAGAGGGCATGCATAGACACAAAGAGGGCATGCAGAGACACAAAGAGGGCATGCATAGACACAAAGAGGGCATGCATAGACACAAAGAGGGCATGCAGAGACACAAAGAGGGCATGCATAGACACAAAGAGGGCATGCAGAGACACAAAGAGGGAATGCAGAGACACAAAGAGGGCATGCATAGACACAAAGAGGGCATGCATAGACACAAAGAGGGCATGCAGAGACACAAAGAGGGCATGCAGAGACACAAAGAGGGCATGCTTAGACACAAAGAGGGCATGCAGAGACACAAAGAGGGCATGCATAGACACAAAGAGGGCATGCAGAGACACAAAGAGGGCATGCATAGACACAAAGAGGGCATGCAGAGACACAAAGAGGGAATGCAGAGACACAAAGAGGGCATGCATAGACACAAAGAGGGCATGCATAGACACAAAGAGGGCATGCAGAGACACAAAGAGGGCATGCAGAGACACAAAGAGGGCATGCATAGACACAAAGAGGGCATGCAGAGACACAAAGAGGGCATGCATAGACACAAAGAGGGCATGCATAGACACAAAGAGGGCATGCATAGACACAAAGAGGGCATGCAGAGACACAAAGAGGGCATGCAGAGACACAAAGAGGGCATGCAGAGACACAAAGAGGGCATGCATAGACACAAAGAGGGCATGCAGAGACACAAAGAGGGCATGCATAGACACAAAGAGGGCATGCAGAGACACAAAGAGGGCATGCATAGACACAAAGAGGGCATGCAGAGACACAAAGAGGGCATGCAGAGACACAAAGAGGGCATGCATAGACACAAAGAGGGCATGCAGAGACACAAAGAGGGCATGCAGAGACACAAAGAGGGCATGCAGAGACACAAAGAGGGCATGCATAGACACAAAGAGGGCATGCAGAGACACAAAGAGGGCATGCAGAGACACAAAGAGGGCATGCATAGACACAAAGAGGGCATGCAGAGACACAAAGAGGGCATGCATAGACACAAAGAGGGCATGCAGAGACACAAAGAGGGCATGCAGAGACACAAAGAGGGCATGCAGAGACACAAAGAGGGCATGCATAGACACAAAGAGGGCATGCAGAGACACAAAGAGGGCATGCATAGACACAAAGAGGGCATGCATAGACACAAAGAGGGCATGCAGAGAAACAAAGAGGGCATGCAGAGACACAAAGAGGGCATGCAGAGACACAAAGAGGGCATGCATAGACACAAAGAGGGCATGCAGAGACACAAAGAGGGCATGCATAGACACAAAGAGGGCATGCAGAGACACAAAGAGGGCATGCATAGACACAAAGAGGGCATGCATAGACACAAAGAGGGCATGCATAGACACAAAGAGGGCATGCAGAGACACAAAGAGGGCATGCAGAGACACAAAGAGGGCATGCATAGACACAAAGAGGGCATGCAGAGACACAAAGAGGGCATGCATAGACACAAAGAGGGCATGCAGAGACACAAAGAGGGCATGCATAGACACAAAGAGGGCATGCAGAGACACAAAGAGGGCATGCATAGACACAAAGAGGGCATGCAGAGACACAAAGAGGGCATGCATAGACACAAAGAGGGCATGCAGAGACACAAAGAGGGCATGCAGAGACACAAAGAGGGCATGCAGAGACACAAAGAGGGCATGCATAGACACAAAGAGGGCATGCAGAGACACAAAGAGGGCATGCATAGACACAAAGAGGGCATGCAGAGACACAAAGAGGGCATGCAGAGACACAAAGAGGGCATGCATAGACACAAAGAGGGCATGCAGAGACACAAAGAGGGCATGCAGAGACACAAAGAGGGCATGCATAGACACAAAGAGGGCATGCAGAGACACAAAGAGGGCATGCATAGACACAAAGAGGGCATGCATAGACACAAAGAGGGCATGCAGAGACACAAAGAGGGCATGCAGAGACACAAAGAGGGCATGCATAGACACAAAGAGGGCATGCAGAGACACAAAGAGGGCATGCAGAGACACAAAGAGGGCATGCAGAGACACAAAGAGGGCATGCAGAGACACAAAGAGGGCATGCATAGACACAAAGAGGGCATGCATAGACACAAAGAGGGCATGCATAGACACAAAGAGGGCATGCATAGACACAAAGAGGGCATGCAGAGACACAAAGAGGGCATGCAGAGACACAAAGAGGGCATGCAGAGACACAAAGAGGGCATGCATAGACACAAAGAGGGCATGCAGAGACACAAAGAGGGCATGCATAGACACAAAGAGGGCATGCAGAGACACAAAGAGGGCATGCATAGACACAAAGAGGGCATGCATAGACACAAAGAGGGCATGCATAGACACAAAGAGGGCATGCAGAGACACAAAGAGGGCATGCATAGACACAAAGAGGGCATGCAGAGACACAAAGAGGGCATGCAGAGACACAAAGAGGGCATGCAGAGACACAAAGAGGGCATGCAGAGACACAAAGAGGGCATGCATAGACACAAAGAGGGCATGCAGAGACACAAAGAGGGCATGCATAGACACAAAGAGGGCATGCAGAGACACAAAGAGGGCATGCAGAGACACAAAGAGGGCATGCATAGACACAAAGAGGGCATGCAGAGACACAAAGAGGGCACGCATAGACACAAAGAGGGCATGCATAGACACAAAGAGGGCATGCATAGACACAAAGAGGGCATGCAGAGACACAAAGAGGGCATGCATAGACACAAAGAGGGCATGCAGAGACACAAAGAGGGCATGCAGAGACACAAAGAGGGCATGCAGAGACACAAAGAGGGCATGCAGAGACACAAAGAGGGCATGCATAGACACAAAGAGGGCATGCAGAGACACAAAGAGGGCATGCAGAGACACAAAGAGGGCATGCATAGACACAAAGAGGGCATGCAGAGACACAAAGAGGGCACGCATAGACACAAAGAGGGCATGCATAGACACAAAGAGGGCATGCATAGACACAAAGAGGGCATGCAGAGACACAAAGAGGGCATGCATAGACACAAAGAGGGCATGCAGAGACACAAAGAGGGCATGCATAGACACAAAGAGGGCATGCAGAGACACAAAGAGGGCATGCATAGACACAAAGAGGGCATGCATAGACACAAAGAGGGCATGCAGAGACACAAAGAGGGCATGCATAGACACAAAGAGGGCATGCAGAGACACAAAGAGGGCATGCAGAGACACAAAGAGGGCATGCAGAGACACAAAGAGGGCATGCATAGACACAAAGAGGGCATGCAGAGACACAAAGAGGGCATGCATAGACACAAAGAGGGCATGCAGAGACACAAAGAGGGCATGCAGAGACACAAAGAGGGCATGCAGAGACACAAAGAGGGCATGCATAGACACAAAGAGGGCATGCAGAGACACAAAGAGGGCATGCAGAGACACAAAGAGGGCATGCATAGACACAAAGAGGGCATGCATAGACACAAAGAGGGCATGCAGAGACACAAAGAGGGCATGCATAGACACAAAGAGGGCATGCATAGACACAAAGAGGGCATGCAGAGACACAAAGAGGGCATGCATAGACACAAAGAGGGCATGCAGAGACACAAAGAGGGAATGCAGAGACACAAAGAGGGCATGCATAGACACAAAGAGGGCATGCAGAGACACAAAGAGGGCATGCAGAGACACAAAGAGGGCATGCTTAGACACAAAGAGGGCATGCAGAGACACAAAGAGGGCATGCATAGACACAAAGAGGGCATGCAGAGACACAAAGAGGGCATGCATAGACACAAAGAGGGCATGCAGAGACACAAAGAGGGAATGCAGAGACACAAAGAGGGCATGCATAGACACAAAGAGGGCATGCATAGACACAAAGAGGGCATGCAGAGACACAAAGAGGGCATGCAGAGACACAAAGAGGGCATGCATAGACACAAAGAGGGCATGCAGAGACACAAAGAGGGCATGCATAGACACAAAGAGGGCATGCATAGACACAAAGAGGGCATGCATAGACACAAAGAGGGCATGCAGAGACACAAAGAGGGCATGCATAGACACAAAGAGGGCATGCAGAGACACAAAGAGGGCATGCAGAGACACAAAGAGGGCATGCAGAGACACAAAGAGGGCATGCATAGACACAAAGAGGGCATGCAGAGACACAAAGAGGGCATGCATAGACACAAAGAGGGCATGCAGAGACACAAAGAGGGCATGCAGAGACACAAAGAGGGCATGCATAGACACAAAGAGGGCATGCAGAGACACAAAGAGGGCATGCATAGACACAAAGAGGGCATGCAGAGACACAAAGAGGGCATGCAGAGACACAAAGAGGGCATGCAGAGACACAAAGAGGGCATGCATAGACACAAAGAGGGCATGCAGAGACACAAAGAGGGCATGCATAGACACAAAGAGGGCATGCATAGACACAAAGAGGGCATGCAGAGAAACAAAGAGGGCATGCAGAGACACAAAGAGGGCATGCAGAGACACAAAGAGGGCATGCATAGACACAAAGAGGGCATGCAGAGACACAAAGAGGGCATGCATAGACACAAAGAGGGCATGCAGAGACACAAAGAGGGCATGCATAGACACAAAGAGGGCATGCATAGACACAAAGAGGGCATGCATAGACACAAAGAGGGCATGCAGAGACACAAAGAGGGCATGCAGAGACACAAAGAGGGCATGCATAGACACAAAGAGGGCATGCAGAGACACAAAGAGGGCATGCATAGACACAAAGAGGGCATGCAGAGACACAAAGAGGGCATGCATAGACACAAAGAGGGCATGCAGAGACACAAAGAGGGCATGCATAGACACAAAGAGGGCATGCAGAGACACAAAGAGGGCATGCATAGACACAAAGAGGGCATGCATAGACACAAAGAGGGCATGCAGAGACACAAAGAGGGCATGCAGAGACACAAAGAGGGCATGCAGAGACACAAAGAGGGCATGCAGAGACACAAAGAGGGCATGCATAGACACAAAGAGGGCATGCATAGACACAAAGAGGGCATGCATAGACACAAAGAGGGCATGCATAGACACAAAGAGGGCATGCAGAGACACAAAGAGGGCATGCAGAGACACAAAGAGGGCATGCAGAGACACAAAGAGGGCATGCATAGACACAAAGAGGGCATGCAGAGACACAAAGAGGGCATGCAGAGACACAAAGAGGGCATGCATAGACACAAAGAGGGCATGCATAGACACAAAGAGGGCATGCAGAGACACAAAGAGGGCATGCATAGACACAAAGAGGGCATGCAGAGACACAAAGAGGGCACGCATAGACACAAAGAGGGCATGCATAGACACAAAGAGGGCATGCATAGACACAAAGAGGGCATGCAGAGACACAAAGAGGGCATGCATAGACACAAAGAGGGCATGCAGAGACACAAAGAGGGCATGCAGAGACACAAAGAGGGCATGCAGAGACACAAAGAGGGCATGCAGAGACACAAAGAGGGCATGCATAGACACAAAGAGGGCATGCATAGACACAAAGAGGGCATGCAGAGACACAAAGAGGGCATGCAGAGACACAAAGAGGGCATGCATAGACACAAAGAGGGCATGCAGAGACACAAAGAGGGCATGCATAGACACAAAGAGGGCATGCAGAGACACAAAGAGGGCATGCAGAGACACAAAGAGGGCATGCAGAGACACAAAGAGGGCATGCATAGACACAAAGAGGGCATGCAGAGACACAAAGAGGGCATGCAGAGACACAAAGAGGGCATGCATAGACACAAAGAGGGCATGCATAGACACAAAGAGGGCATGCAGAGACACAAAGAGGGCATGCAGAGACACAAAGAGGGCATGCATAGACACAAAGAGGGCATGCAGAGAAACAAAGAGGGCATGCAGAGACACAAAGAGGGCATGCAGAGACACAAAGAGGGCATGCATAGACACAAAGAGGGCATGCAGAGACACAAAGAGGGCATGCATAGACACAAAGAGGGCATGCAGAGACACAAAGAGGGCATGCATAGACACAAAGAGGGCATGCATAGACACAAAGAGGGCATGCATAGACACAAAGAGGGCATGCAGAGACACAAAGAGGGCATGCAGAGACACAAAGAGGGCATGCATAGACACAAAGAGGGCATGCAGAGACACAAAGAGGGCATGCATAGACACAAAGAGGGCATGCATAGACACAAAGAGGGCATGCAGAGACACAAAGAGGGCATGCATTGACACAAAGAGGGCATGCAGAGACACAAAGAGGGCATGCATAGACACAAAGAGGGCATGCAGAGACACAAAGAGGGCATGCATAGACACAAAGAGGGCATGCAGAGACACAAAGAGGGCATGCATAGACACAAAGAGGGCATGCAGAGACACAAAGAGGGCATGCAGAGACACAAAGAGGGCATGCATAGACACAAAGAGGGCATGCAGAGACACAAAGAGGGCATGCATAGACACAAAGAGGGCATGCAGAGACACAAAGAGGGCATGCATAGACACAAAGAGGGCATGCAGAGACACAAAGAGGGCATGCAGAGACACAAAGAGGGCATCCATAGACACAAAGAGGGCATGCAGAGACACAAAGAGGGCATGCATAGACACAAAGAGGGCATGCATAGACACAAAGAGGGCATGCAGAGACACAAAGAGGGCATGCAGAGACACAAAGAGGGCATGCATAGACACAAAGAGGGCATGCAGAGACACAAAGAGGGCATGCAGAGACACAAAGAGGGCATGCATAGACACAAAGAGGGCATGCATAGACACAAAGAGGGCATGCAGAGACACAAAGAGGGCATGCATAGACACAAAGAGGGCATGCATAGACACAAAGAGGGCATGCAGAGACACAAAGAGGGCATGCATAGACACAAAGAGGGCATGCATAGACACAAAGAGGGCATGCAGAGACACAAAGAGGGCATGCATAGACACAAAGAGGGCATGCAGAGACACAAAGAGGGCATGCATAGACACAAAGAGGGCATGCATAGACACAAAGAGGGCATGCAGAGACACAAAGAGGGCATGCAGAGACACAAAGAGGGCATGCAGAGACACAAAGAGGGCATGCATAGACACAAAGAGGGCATGCAGAGACACAAAGAGGGCATGCATAGACACAAAGAGGGCATGCAGAGACACAAAGAGGGCATGCATAGACACAAAGAGGGCATGCATAGACACAAAGAGGGCATGCATAGACACAAAGAGGGCATGCAGAGACACAAAGAGGGCATGCAGAGACACAAAGAGGGCATGCATAGACACAAAGAGGGCATGCAGAGACACAAAGAGGGCATGCATAGACACAAAGAGGGCATGCAGAGACACAAAGAGGGCATGCAGAGACACAAAGAGGGCATGCATAGACACAAAGAGGGCATGCAGAGACACAAAGAGGGCATGCATAGACACAAAGAGGGCATGCATAGACACAAAGAGGGCATGCAGAGACACAAAGAGGGCATGCAGAGACACAAAGAGGGCATGCATAGACACAAAGAGGGCATGCAGAGACACAAAGAGGGCATGCATAGACACAAAGAGGGCATGCAGAGACACAAAGAGGGCATGCATAGACACAAAGAGGGCATGCATAGACACAAAGAGGGCATGCAGAGACACAAAGAGGGCATGCAGAGACACAAAGAGGGCATGCATAGACACAAAGAGGGCATGCATAGACACAAAGAGGGCATGCATAGACACAAAGAGGGCATGCAGAGACACAAAGAGGGCATGCATAGACACAAAGAGGGCATGCAGAGACACAAAGAGGGCATGCAGAGACACAAAGAGGGCATGCAGAGACACAAAGAGGGCATGCAGAGACACAAAGAGGGCATGCATAGACACAAAGAGGGCATGCAGAGACACAAAGAGGGCATGCATAGACACAAAGAGGGCATGCATAGACACAAAGAGGGCATGCAGAGACACAAAGAGGGCATGCAGAGACACAAAGAGGGCATGCATAGACACAAAGAGGGCATGCAGAGACACAAAGAGGGCATGCAGAGACACAAAGAGGGCATGCAGAGACACAAAGAGGGCATGCAGAGACACAAAGAGGGCATGCATAGACACAAAGAGGGCATGCATAGACACAAAGAGGGCATGCAGAGACACAAAGAGGGCATGCAGAGACACAAAGAGGGCATGCATAGACACAAAGAGGGCATGCAGAGACACAAAGAGGGCATGCAGAGACACAAAGAGGGCATGCATAGACACAAAGAGGGCATGCAGAGACACAGAGAGGGCATGCAGAGACACAAAGAGGGCATGCATAGACACAAAGAGGGCATGCATAGACACAAAGAGGGCATGCAGAGACACAAAGAGGGCATGCAGAGACACAAAGAGGGCATGCATAGACACAAAGAGGGCATGCATAGACACAAAGAGGGCATGCAGAGACACAAAGAGGGCATGCATAGACACAAAGAGGGCATGCAGAGACACAAAGAGGGCATGCAGAGACACAAAGAGGGCATGCATAGACACAAAGAGGGCATGCAGAGACACAAAGAGGGCATGCATAGACACAAAGAGGGCATGCATAGACACAAAGAGGGCATGCATAGACACAAAGAGGGCATGCAGAGACACAAAGAGGGCATGCAGAGACACAAAGAGGGCATGCATAGACACAAAGAGGGCATGCAGAGACACAAAGAGGGCATGCAGAGACACAAAGAGGGCATGCATAGACACAAAGAGGGCACGCATAGACACAAAGAGGGCATGCATAGACACAAAGAGGGCATGCAGAGACACAAAGAGGGCATGCATAGACACAAAGAGGGCATGCAGAGACACAAAGAGGGCATGCATAGACACAAAGAGGGCATGCAGAGACACAAAGAGGGCATGCATAGACACAAAGAGGGCATGCATAGACACAAAGAGGGCATGCATAGACACAAAGAGGGCATGCAGAGACACAAAGAGGGCATGCAGAGACACAAAGAGGGCATGCAGAGACACAAAGAGGGCATGCATAGACACAAAGAGGGCATGCAGAGACACAAAGAGGGCATGCAGAGACACAAAGAGGGCATGCATAGACACAAAGAGGGCATGCATAGACACAAAGAGGGCATGCAGAGACACAAAGAGGGCATGCAGAGACACAAAGAGGGCATGCAGAGACACAAAGAGGGCATGCATAGACACAAAGAGGGCATGCATAGACACAAAGAGGGCATGCAGAGACACAAAGAGGGCATGCAGAGACACAAAGAGGGCATGCATAGACACAAAGAGGGCATGCAGAGACACAAAGAGGGCATGCAGAGACACAAAGAGGGCATGCATAGACACAAAGAGGGCATGCATAGACACAAAGAGGGCATGCAGAGACACAAAGAGGGCATGCAGAGACACAAAGAGGGCATGCATAGACACAAAGAGGGCATGCAGAGACACAAAGAGGGCATGCATAGACACAAAGAGGGCATGCAGAGACACAAAGAGGGCATGCATAGACACAAAGAGGGCATGCATAGACACAAAGAGGGCATGCAGAGACACAAAGAGGGCATGCAGAGACACAAAGAGGGCATGCATAGACACAAAGAGGGCATGCATAGACACAAAGAGGGCATGCAGAGACACAAAGAGGGCATGCAGAGACACAAAGAGGGCATGCATAGACACAAAGAGGGCATGCATAGACACAAAGAGGGCATGCAGAGACACAAAGAGGGCATGCAGAGACACAAAGAGGGCATGCATAGACACAAAGAGGGCATGCAGAGACACAAAGAGGGCATGCATAGACACAAAGAGGGCATGCATAGACACAAAGAGGGCATGCAGAGACACAAAGAGGGCATGCATAGACACAAAGAGGGCATGCAGAGACACAAAGAGGGAATGCAGAGACACAAAGAGGGCATGCATAGACACAAAGAGGGCATGCAGAGACACAAAGAGGGCATGCATAGACACAAAGAGGGCATGCAGAGACACAAAGAGGGCATGCATAGACACAAAGAGGGCATGCATAGACACAAAGAGGGCATGCAGAGACACAAAGAGGGAATGCAGAGACACAAAGAGGGCATGCATAGACACAAAGAGGGCATGCATAGACACAAAGAGGGCATGCAGAGACACAAAGAGGGCATGCATAGACACAAAGAGGGCATGCAGAGACACAAAGAGGGCATGCAGAGACACAAAGAGGGCATGCATAGACACAAAGAGGGCATGCAGAGACACAAAGAGGGCATGTAGAGACACAAAGAGGGCATGCAGAGACACAAAGAGGGCATGCAGAGACACAAAGAGGGCATGCATAGACACAAAGAGGGCATGCATAGACACAAAGAGGGCATGCATAGACACAAAGAGGGCATGCATAGACACAAAGAGGGCATGCAGAGACACAAAGAGGGCATGCAGAGACACAAAGAGGGCATGCAGAGACACAAAGAGGGCATGCATAGACACAAAGAGGGCATGCAGAGACACAAAGAGGGCATGCATAGACACAAAGAGGGCATGCAGAGACACAAAGAGGGAATGCAGAGACACAAAGAGGGCATGCATAGACACAAAGAGGGCATGCATAGACACAAAGAGGGCATGCAGAGACACAAAGAGGGCATGCAGAGACACAAAGAGGGCATGCATAGACACAAAGAGGGCATGCAGAGACACAAAGAGGGCATGCATAGACACAAAGAGGGCATGCAGAGACACAAAGAGGGCATGCATAGACACAAAGAGGGCATGCATAGACACAAAGAGGGCATGCATAGACACAAAGAGGGCATGCAGAGACACAAAGAGGGCATGCAGAGACACAAAGAGGGCATGCATAGACACAAAGAGGGCATGCAGAGACACAAAGAGGGCACGCATAGACACAAAGAGGGCATGCATAGACACAAAGAGGGCATGCAGAGACACAAAGAGGGCATGCATAGACACAAAGAGGGCATGCAGAGACACAAAGAGGGCATGCATAGACACAAAGAGGGCATGCAGAGACACAAAGAGGGCATGCATAGACACAAAGAGGGCATGCATAGACACAAAGAGGGCATGCAGAGACACAAAGAGGGCATGCAGAGACACAAAGAGGGCATGCAGAGACACAAAGAGGGCATGCAGAGACACAAAGAGGGCATGCAGAGACACAAAGAGGGCATGCATAGACACAAAGAGGGCATGCAGAGACACAAAGAGGGCATGCATAGACACAAAGAGGGCATGCATAGACACAAAGAGGGCATGCAGAGACACAAAGAGGGCATGCAGAGACACAAAGAGGGCATGCAGAGACACAAAGAGGGCATGCATAGACACAAAGAGGGCATGCATAGACACAAAGAGGGCATGCAGAGACACAAAGAGGGCATGCATAGACACAAAGAGGGCATGCATAGACACAAAGAGGGCATGCAGAGACACAAAGAGGGCATGCATAGACACAAAGAGGGCATGCAGAGACACAAAGAGGGAATGCAGAGACACAAAGAGGGCATGCATAGACACAAAGAGGGCATGCATAGACACAAAGAGGGCATGCAGAGACACAAAGAGGGCATGCAGAGACACAAAGAGGGCATGCATAGACACAAAGAGGGCATGCAGAGACACAAAGAGGGCATGCATAGACACAAAGAGGGCATGCATAGACACAAAGAGGGCATGCAGAGACACAAAGAGGGAATGCAGAGACACAAAGAGGGCATGCATAGACACAAAGAGGGCATGCATAGACACAAAGAGGGCATGCAGAGACACAAAGAGGGCATGCAGAGACACAAAGAGGGCATGCATAGACACAAAGAGGGCATGCAGAGACACAAAGAGGGCATGCATAGATACAAAGAGGGCATGCAGAGACACAAAGAGGGCATGCAGAGACACAAAGAGGGCATGCAGAGACACAAAGAGGGCATGCATAGACACAAAGAGGGCATGCAGAGACACAAAGAGGGCATGCAGAGACACAAAGAGGGCATGCATAGACACAAAGAGGGCATGCAGAGACACAAAGAGGGCATGCATAGACACAAAGAGGGCATGCAGAGACACAAAGAGGGCATGCAGAGACACAAAGAGGGCATGCAGAGACACAAAGAGGGCATGCATAGACACAAAGAGGGCATGCAGAGACACAAAGAGGGCATGCAGAGACACAAAGAGGGCATGCATAGACACAAAGAGGGCATGCAGAGACACAAAGAGGGCATGCATAGACACAAAGAGGGCATGCATAGACACAAAGAGGGCATGCAGAGACACAAAGAGGGCATGCAGAGACACAAAGAGGGCATGCATAGACACAAAGAGGGCATGCATAGACACAAAGAGGGCATGCAGAGACACAAAGAGGGCATGCATAGACACAAAGAGGGCATGCAGAGACACAAAGAGGGCATGCATAGACACAAAGAGGGCATGCAGAGACACAAAGAGGGCACGCATAGACACAAAGAGGGCATGCATAGACACAAAGAGGGCATGCATAGACACAAAGAGGGCATGCAGAGACACAAAGAGGGCATGCATAGACACAAAGAGGGCATGCAGAGACACAAAGAGGGCATGCATAGACACAAAGAGGGCATGCAGAGACACAAAGAGGGCATGCATAGACACAAAGAGGGCATGCAGAGACACAAAGAGGGCATGCATAGACACAAAGAGGGCATGCAGAGACACAAAGAGGGCATGCATAGACACAAAGAGGGCATGCATAGACACAAAGAGGGCATGCAGAGACACAAAGAGGGCATGCATAGACACAAAGAGGGCATGCAGAGACACAAAGAGGGAATGCAGAGACACAAAGAGGGCATGCATAGACACAAAGAGGGCATGCATAGACACAAAGAGGGCATGCAGAGACACAAAGAGGGCATGCAGAGACACAAAGAGGGCATGCATAGACACAAAGAGGGCATGCAGAGACACAAAGAGGGCATGCATAGACACAAAGAGGGCATGCAGAGACACAAAGAGGGCATGCATAGACACAAAGAGGGCATGCAGAGACACAAAGAGGGCATGCATAGACACAAAGAGGGCATGCATAGACACAAAGAGGGCATGCAGAGACACAAAGAGGGCATGCAGAGACACAAAGAGGGCATGCATAGACACAAAGAGGGCATGCAGAGACACAAAGAGGGCATGCATAGACACAAAGAGGGCATGCAGAGACACAAAGAGGGCATGCAGAGACACAAAGAGGGCATGCAGAGACACAAAGAGGGCATGCATAGACACAAAGAGGGCATGCAGAGACACAAAGAGGGCATGCAGAGACACAAAGAGGGCATGCATAGACACAAAGAGGGCATGCAGAGACACAAAGAGGGCATGCATAGACACAAAGAGGGCATGCAGAGACACAAAGAGGGCATGCAGAGACACAAAGAGGGCATGCAGAGACACAAAGAGGGCATGCATAGACACAAAGAGGGCATGCAGAGACACAAAGAGGGCATGCAGAGACACAAAGAGGGCATGCATAGACACAAAGAGGGCATGCAGAGACACAAAGAGGGCATGCATAGACACAAAGAGGGCATGCATAGACACAAAGAGGGCATGCATAGACACAAAGAGGGCATGCAGAGACACAAAGAGGGCATGCAGAGACACAAAGAGGGCATGCAGAGACACAAAGAGGGCATGCATAGACACAAAGAGGGCATGCATAGACACAAAGAGGGCATGCATAGACACAAAGAGGGCATGCAGAGACACAAAGAGGGCATGCATAGACACAAAGAGGGCATGCAGAGACACAAAGAGGGCATGCATAGACACAAAGAGGGCATGCATAGACACAAAGAGGGCATGCAGAGACACAAAGAGGGCATGCATAGACACAAAGAGGGCATGCAGAGACACAAAGAGGGCATGCATAGACACAAAGAGGGCATGCAGAGACACAAAGAGGGCATGCAGAGACACAAAGAGGGCATGCAGAGACACAAAGAGGGCATGCATAGACACAAACAGGGCATGCATAGACACAAAGAGGGCATGCAGAGACACAAAGAGGGCATGCATAGACACAAAGAGGGCATGCAGAGACACAAAGAGGGCATGCATAGACACAAAGAGGGCATGCAGAGACACAAAGAGGGCACGCATAGACACAAAGAGGGCATGCATAGACACAAAGAGGGCATGCATAGACACAAAGAGGGCATGCATAGACACAAAGAGGGCATGCATAGACACAAAGAGGGCATGCAGAGACACAAAGAGGGCATGCAGAGACACAAAGAGGGCATGCAGAGACACAAAGAGGGCATGCATAGACACAAAGAGGGCATGCATAGACACAAAGAGGGCATGCATAGACACAAAGAGGGCATGCAGAGACACAAAGAGGGCATGCAGAGACACAAAGAGGGCATGCATAGACACAAAGAGGGCATGCAGAGACACAAAGAGGGCATGCATAGACACAAAGAGGGCATGCATAGACACAAAGAGGGCATGCAGAGACACAAAGAGGGCATGCATAGACACAAAGAGGGCATGCAGAGACACAAAGAGGGCATGCAGAGACACAAAGAGGGCATGCAGAGACACAAAGAGGGCATGCATAGACACAAAGAGGGCATGCAGAGACACAAAGAGGGCATGCATAGACACAAAGAGGGCATGCAGAGACACAAAGAGGGCATGCAGAGACACAAAGAGGGCATGCATAGACACAAAGAGGGCATGCAGAGACACAAAGAGGGCATGCAGAGACACAAAGAGGGCATGCATAGACACAAAGAGGGCATGCAGAGACACAAAGAGGGCATGCATAGACACAAAGAGGGCATGCATAGACACAAAGAGGGCATGCAGAGACACAAAGAGGGCATGCATAGACACAAAGAGGGCATGCAGAGACACAAAGAGGGCATGCAGAGACACAAAGAGGGCATGCAGAGACACAAAGAGGGCATGCATAGACACAAAGAGGGCATGCAGAGACACAAAGAGGGCATGCATAGACACAAAGAGGGCATGCATAGACACAAAGAGGGCATGCAGAGACACAAAGAGGGCATGCATAGACACAAAGAGGGCATGCAGAGACACAAAGAGGGCATGCATAGACACAAAGAGGGCATGCAGAGACACAAAGAGGGCATGCAGAGACACAAAGAGGGCATGCATAGACACAAAGAGGGCATGCAGAGACACAAAGAGGGCATGCATAGACACAAAGAGGGCATGCATAGACACAAAGAGGGCATGCAGAGACACAAAGAGGGCATGCATAGACACAAAGAGGGCATGCAGAGACACAAAGAGGGCATGCATAGACACAAAGAGGGCATGCAGAGACACAAAGAGGGCATGCATAGACACAAAGAGGGCATGCATAGACACAAAGAGGGCATGCAGAGACACAAAGAGGGCATGCAGAGACACAAAGAGGGCATGCATAGACACAAAGAGGGCATGCAGAGACACAAAGAGGGCATGCATAGACACAAAGAGGGCATGCAGAGACACAAAGAGGGCATGCATAGACACAAAGAGGGCATGCATAGACACAAAGAGGGCATGCAGAGACACAAAGAGGGCATGCATAGACACAAAGAGGGCATGCATAGACACAAAGAGGGCATGCAGAGACACAAAGAGGGCATGCATAGACACAAAGAGGGCATGCAGAGACACAAAGAGGGCATGCATAGACACAAAGAGGGCATGCATAGACACAAAGAGGGCATGCATAGACACAAAGAGGGCATGCATAGACACAAAGAGGGCATGCAGAGACACGCAGAGGGTGGTGCAGCGCATGGCATGGAGGGTGGTGCAGCGCATGGCATGGAGGGAGGTGCAGCGCATGGCATGCGCACCTCATTTGAGTCGAATCCGTGCCATTCTTCAAGGCATGGAGGGCGGTGGCGGCAGCAACGGTGATGTTGCGTTGAGCCACGACCTTGGACCTGCGAGCGAGGTGCAGCAGTGGGCAGCACAGTTGCAAGTGGTCAGCACAGTTGCAAGTGGTCAGCACAGTTGCAAGTGGTCGGCACAGTTGCAAGTGGTCAGCACAGTTGCAAGAGGGCAGGCGCTCACAGCACAGGTGGTTCATTCAAGGCACAGCAGGGCATGGGGAGGAGAGGGCAGGCGCTCGGATCGGCAGGCAGTGGCACGGCACCTGAAGAAGTTGGAGGCGAGCTTGGGGTTGACGGCCTGGCGCAGCAGGAAGGCATTGGTCCATGGCAGCGCCACCACCACCTCGTACACCCCACCGCGCTGCACCGTGTAGCACACCTGCTCGTGGCCCCACACGCACGCTTTGCAGTGGCATGATTCGTGGTGGGACACGCAGTTTGCAGCAGGAGCGTGTGGGTGCGACTGGCAAGGGCGTCGGTGCACCGTGCACGGACGAGAGCAAGAATGCGGGAACCTAGAGGTGCCAAGAGCAGGTGGGGCACGGCAGCAGGGGTGAGGGGGGGGGAGCACCCACCTGGTGGGGGGGGGAGCGCCCACCTGGTGCGAGGTGGACTCGGGCCGGTACTGCACTTGCGGCGCCTGCACTTCTTCAGCCACTGCCTCGTCCGACGCGGAGTCCCCGTCGCTGCTGGCAACGCGGCGCATGCGAACCACTAAGAAGGCGCGCTGCCCGCCCACCCCGCACACACACGCCCCGCACACACACGCCCCGCACACACACGCCCCGCACACACACGCCCCGCACACACACGCCCCGCACACACACGCCCCGCACACACACGCCCCGCACACACACGCCCCGCACACACACGCCCCGCACACACACGCCCCGCACACACACGCCCCGCACACACACGCCCCGCACACACACGCCCCGCACACACACGCCCCGCACACACACGCCCCGCACACACGCCCCGCACACACACGCCCCGCACACACACGCCCCGCACACACACGCCCCGCACACACACGCCCCGCACACACACGCCCCGCACACACACGCCCCGCACACACACGCCCCGCACACGCAAGGCGAGACATGCAGGAGAAGGTGGTTGGCATGAGGCGGACATCATATCCCCAAGATAGACCAACTGTGACCCGCCCCATAGCTTTTGAGGCGCCTCAAAAGTGACCCGCCCCATAGCTTTTGAGGCGCCTCAAAAGTGACCCGCCCCATAGCTGCCAGGCCACTAGCGGCAAGGCCGTGCGCGCATGGGCCAGAGCATGAATAGAGAAGGAAAGTTGAATTGCATGATAGACGAGGTGAATCACAGTCGTACCTGCAACCACGGTCGAATCGCCCGCCTTCGACATCAAAAGCTGCACAGGAGGGATGTGTCAGAACTTGAGCTTAGAATCCATGCATTAGTAATGAGCTCAAGGCTCTTTAAGTACATCGAAAATGGGCAAGGTAAGGATGAGGAGAGAATCGGGGGCAATCCTAGGGAATTGGGGGTAATCCCAAGGCAATCTCCAATTGGTGGGTTGGAGATTGCTTGGAGATCACATTTGGGTTTGGTTGGGATGTGGGTGTACACCCAACCAAACACAAAGTGCACACTACACTAGAATATAAAAGTGCAAGTACAACATGTGAGATTCAGGGCTAACACAAACAGGATGCACAAGCCGGTGGGCAACACAACATGGCAGCACGTGCGGCAGTGCAGCGAGTTGGAACAGATCAGGTGCGGCAGGCATCGCCAGCAGGGAACACCTAGAGTGTGACGCACAGCACAGCGCGGCTGAGAGAGCGCAGGTTTTGAGTCAACTCAAAACAGCGGCAGGCATCGCCAGCAGGGAACACCTAGAGTGTGACGCACAGCACAGCGCGGCTGAGAGAGCGCAGGTTTTGAGTCGACTCAAAACAGCGGCAGGCATCGCCGGCAGGGAACACCTAGAGTGTGACGCACAGCGGCACAGCACACCGCGGCTGAGAGAGCGCAGGTTTTGAGTCGACTCAAAACAGCGGCAGGCATCGCCGGCAGGGAACACCTAGAGTGTGACGCACAGCGCAGCGCTGAGAGAGCGCAGGCAGTGGAAGGTGGTATTGGACGCACAGGATGGAATACAGTGGTATTGGACGCACAGGATGGAATACAGTGGTATTGGACGCACAGGATGGAATACAGTGGTATTGGACGCACAGGATGGAATACAGTGGTATTGGACGCACAGGATGGAATACAGTGGTATTGGACGCACAGGATGGAATACAGTGGTATTGGACGCACAGGATGGAATACAGTGGTATTGGACGCACAGGATGGAATACAGTGGTATTGGACGCACAGGATGGAATACAGTGGTATTGGACGCACAGGATGGAATACAGTGGTATTGGACGCACAGGATGGAATACAGTGGTATTGGACGCACAGGATGGAATACAGTGGTATTGGACGCACAGGATGGAATACAGTGGTATTGGACGCACAGGATGGAATACAGTGGTATTGGACGCACAGGATGGACTACAGTGGTATTGGACGCACAGGATGGAACACAGTGGTATTGGACGCACAGGATGGAACACAGTGGTATTGGACGCACAGGATGGAACACAGTGGTATTGGACGCACAGAATGGAACACAGTGGTATTGGACGCACAGGATGGAATACAGTGGTATTGGACGCACAGGATGGAATACAGTGGTATTGGACGCACAGGATGGAATACAGTGGTATTGGACGCACAGGATGGAATACAGTGGTATTGGACGCACAGGATGGAATACAGTGGTATTGGACGCACAGGATGGAATACAGTGGTATTGGACGCACAGGATGGAATACAGTGGTATTGGACGCACAGGATGGAATACAGTGGTATTGGACGCACAGGATGGAATACAGTGGTATTGGACGCACAGGATGGAATACAGTGGTATTGGACGCACAGGATGGAATACAGTGGTATTGGACGCACAGGATGGAATACAGTGGTATTGGACGCACAGGATGGAATACAGTGGTATTGGACGCACAGGATGGAATACAGTGGTATTGGACGCACAGGATGGAATACAGTGGTATTGGACGCACAGGATGGAATACAGTGGTATTGGACGCACAGGATGGACTACAGTGGTATTGGACGCACAGGATGGAACACAGTGGTATTGGACGCACAGGATGGAACACAGTGGTATTGGACGCACAGGATGGAACACAGTGGTATTGGACGCACAGAATGGAACACAGTGGTATTGGACGCACAGGATGGAATACAGTGGTATTGGACGCACAGGATGGAATACAGTGGTATTGGACGCACAGGATGGAATACAGTGGTATTGGACGCACAGGATGGAATACAGTGGTATTGGACGCACAGGATGGAATACAGTGGTATTGGACGCACAGGATGGAATACAGTGGTATTGGACGCACAGGATGGAATACAGTGGTATTGGACGCACAGGATGGAATACAGTGGTATTGGACGCACAGGATGGAACACAGTGGTATTGGACGCACAGGATGGAACACAGTGGTATTGGACGCACAGGATGGAACACAGTGGTATTGGACGCACAGGATGGAACACAGTGGTATTGGACGCACAGGATGGAATATAGTGGTATTGGACGCACAGGATGGAACACAGTGGATGCTGTAGCCGCACGTTGGCTTCGAGTCGACTCAAAAGTCATCTCGGATGCTGTAGCCGCACCTTGTTTTGAGAAGCACGCATGCGATGAGACGTGATAAAAGAGAGTTTTTGAGGGTTTCAGGTTTAAGGTTCCTGAGAAACTCTCTTTTATCACGAGGAAAACAGTGGATGCTGTGGCCGCACCTTGGATTTGGAAGCACGCGTGCTGGAATGGCGTGGCGGGGCCATCCCACCCGTCGCCGCTGATGTTGACGTGCGAGAACCCTAACTCGGCGAGATCCGATCCTTCTGCGGCACGCGTGTCCGCGTAAGCGCCGGCTTGACTGCAGATATTGTTGGGGTCGAAGGAGGAAAGCGACGCGGTCGCGGACGGGGAAGAAGACGCGCTGCTGCTAGGTGCCGAACCCGCAGCGTCGTGAACAATGCCGCCTAGCAGAGCCTGTGGCGCGCTGGGTGATTTAAAATCGGCCCGGCCCGGGGAACTAGAAGCAAGAGTGGAGGTAGGAGAAGCGACGGTGAAAATGGAGCTGGAGAAGACCCATATTCGGCAGACGAGGAGGAAGCACACGAGGACACAGAGACATGAGAGCACAATTCGACGACGGAGAGCCATGATGGCATGGGAGTCGGCCGGCTGTGATTGTGGTCAGCAGGGCGCGCTGCACGTGGGATACGCTGCTAGCATGCGAGGTGCGTATGAGTAGGGGCTGCTGCCGGCTGATTCGTGCTGGCAGCTAGCTGTACCGGCGGCTGCTAGCGCTGCTGTGAGCGGCGCGCGGCGGGAGCAGTGCTGCGCGTGGTGGGCGGGCGGTGGTAGCCGGCGCGCGCTGGCGACTGGCGTGCGTGCGGCTCCTGCCGTAAACTGCAGTGCGTGCGCTGCGCGTACGGCTATTGGCTGCGCGTGACGCGCGCGCTACTGCGTGCGCGCGGAGGCTTCGCGCGCGCGGCTACTGCTGGCGCGTCGCGCGCGGGCGGCATGCGGGCTGTGCGTTGGGTGCGCGCGGATGCAGACTACGCGCGCGTGGGTGCAGGCTGGCGCTCGCGCTATGCAGTGGCGGGGCGCGCTGCCTGTGGGGAATTGGGTGGCTGGCGAGGGAACTGGCTGGCTGACGAGGTAATCGACTGGCTGGCTGGCTAGGAGGTAAAAGGAGACAGACTAAAGCCTGGCACTTGATGATACCATCTCAGAGTAGGTAGCGGAATGAAATGAATTGGAGTAGAAATTATGTACCCTATACTAAATACCTCACTGCAGCACAACATATCTAACAAATATATGAACATAACTTGACAGTGAGCACGAGGACAAGTTCGTGTTTTCGGGTTTAGAGTGCACGAGAAAAACGTACGCCCTATTTCTTTTTCGCTTTAGTACAAAATATAGCCGATTATAACCGTATACTCGTACGCACGGATGAGCAGCGCTAACACTATCATACTATATAGTTTGATTAGTCTGACGAATGAGACCTCCCACTTGCTGGAAATTTGTATTTCAGAGTAGTACAATTTTTATACCTGAATACATCAGAGTTGTGTATTAGTGGAGCCTGGCTTAACAGATGTTAAGATATAAAACTTTATGAGAAGACATCCCTGTACGCTGCAGGGGCCGACTCTACCGAGTACCGTAAAAGTCGAGGGGTCAGAAGAATCGAATGTTAGAAGGATGTCAGAACAAGAAGTGTCGATTAGGTTGGGGAGGGGGGTACAAGTAAGAATGACGAGGTGAATTGTGTACCCCCTAAGGCTAGTCCCTATATAGTTTAGATAACATAGAACACATATGTTTTGACACACCCCCATAGGCGAAATGGGGGATAGCTGTCGAGAGAACTGTGTACGAATGATTGAATTAGCAAGAGTTGGGGTACAAGTACTAACCCTAGAAGTGTTGTACCCCATAAGGAGTGCCCCACTATAGCCTACAAGTAAGGTTGTACTTTGACACACCCCCATAGGCTAAGTGGGGAACAACAAGACGGTCACAAGACCAGTAAGGAAGACAACAGAGTAAAAGCAAAGCAAAACAAAGCTCAGGGTGGATCTCAAGGACACCACACAATCTGAGCACAAGCAAGTGGCCACAAGGCCAGTTCATATGCAGAGTTATAATAGTAATGCATTACACTAATCACAACCTAGCAAGAGTAAACAAGCAGGTATAATTATATATATCAGTGTACAACAAGAGCAAGTCAAGCAACCAGCAGGTGAGGCAGAGTGGGCACAAGCCCAAGAGCAGTGCAGAAACGCTGATGATCACCAGACCCAATGGCCTTGGTGAACACATCAGCAGTGTTGGCCCACGAGGCCACGTAGGAAAGGCGGAGCTGACGACGCTACTGCAGCTCACGCGCAAGGAAGTAGCGAAGAGCAATGTGCTTCATTCTGTGCTCCAGTCTCTGCTCGTGACACGAGGCAAGCATTGCCTTGTTGTCGACGTACAGAACTGGAGGAGAACGAGGCTGCTCCCCCAAGTCGGTCAGCAGGTAGGTCAGCCAGCATAGCTCCTGTGCAGCCATGGCCCCAGCGTAGATCTCGGCCTCACAGCTAGAACTAAGCACAGAAGAAGAACGAGTGGACCTCCACGAGACAGAACCAGAGCCAAGACTGAAGGTGTAACCCTGTGACGAACACTGAGTCGCCTGGTCATCGGCCCAAGAAGTGTCGGAGTGTCTGGTGAGTACCACTGAAACCTGTCCTCCAAGCACTAGCCCCATGCCCGATATACTGCACAAGTAACGCAGTACCCTCTTCGCAACATTCCAGTGCACCTTTCGGTGTCTACCGAGAGCCACGGGAGTCGAGGGAGCCTGCCTTGCAGATTTCCTGTGAAAGCTGTGGGAAGTCGAGGGAGTGCAGCTCGTAGTCACGCTGTGCTGCAACGTGCAGCAGCACTCGAAGAGTAGTCATCTTCGGGGTGGGGGAGAAGGTCTGGAAGAAGTCGACCCCCTGTCGTTGTCTGAAGCCTCGAGCAACATAACGCGCCTTGAAGGTAGGCGGAGAACCCGGCGGCCGCTTCACTCTGAAAATCCACATGCCATCGACTATGTTCGCTCTTGGAGGAGGAACCTCGTCGACGTAGGTGCCTGTGGATTTCCAGAAAGCCATCTCTGCATCCATGGCTGTCTTCCACTGAGAGGAGTACTCACCCGCGATCGCCTCAGCGTAAGAGCGCGGGGTAGGGATGTCAAGTGCATCCGGGTCTCCCTCAGGGCAAAGCAGCATGGATGCGAAACGAGGTAAAGCGGTCGCAAGACACTCAAGCTCAAACTGTCTGTCCTCAAGTATGCATTGCCAAGGGCAAGCTCACCCCCGACGAACGGAGGACATACAGACTCAGACTCAGTGACAAGACTCTCGACGTAGTCGAGACGACTCCTAGCTGCAAAGTCGACTAGCTCAGTGACTAGGGCAAACGCTGCAGTAGACTCAAGGTCAGGGTCAGTGACGACAGTAGCGAGGAGACGAGTGACTGTAGGACTGGCAGCACGAGCAAGGTCAGACTCAGGGTCAAGAACATGCGGAAGAGAGGACGGGTCAGCAGTAGAGGGAGCGATTGTAGCCCTCGGTGTGTCGTGCCACTCGTGGGGCGCATGTCGTAGTGTGTAGACTGGTCGTCGAAGACTCCACTGGGTACCCTCGGGAAACGACCCAGTGAAGTCACGTGGACGGCGCAACCAGATAGCCTCGTGAAGGCTGTTGATTGTGTAGGTGGTTGTGGTATTTTGCTCTAGCTGGTTGTGGGCTAAGGGTTTGGGCAAAATATGATTGCTAGACTTGTTACGGGCTGGATTTGATCTCGCACCAAACAAGCACCAACAAACCTTTGCTACCCACTACAACACCTTTGGTGTTGCTAGTTTGGCATTTTGGGTTGTTGGGGATTGCTGTATGGCGAGGGTTGGGATGGTAGGGTTTGTCAAACTCGTCACTTTTCAGATCTGAACTCTAGCTTAAGCCATTCCTACCGTATTCTCCCGGACAAAACACCCCCCCGTAATTGTACACCCCCGGGTAGCTTGTGCGGGGTGGGTGTTATGATAGACCTCGTTTCTACTATACCCCCCTTTTTTGCTGATTTTCTATAACACCCCCCTTTTCTTACGAATTCGTTATAAGTCGTTAACGAGTAGCTGCAATATTGAAGAATATCGCGAAAATTTCTCCCTAGATGAAATTTCGCGGTACATTCACTTACAATCTACCGAGATTTCCCCCCTCGCACTACTTCGCTATGACCACGTGCAGGCGAATCTTCCGCTGCAAGTGGCAAGAGAGGTGCCACATGGCATTTTCGTGGGGGTGATGAAGCTCGTGGCCGAAACCCATATTCGCGCCTCAGACAGTGATGTTAAAATGAAAATCAAAACACCCACATTGTCTAATTAAATGAACACTAACACCAAAATATACCATATGTAAAGACCCGGGTATTATGTTTTTTTTTCCTATGAGGAGACCCCCCCCATTTTTTCCCTGTATTTTTAGCTATACCCTAGGGTGCTATGTCCGGGAAAATACGGTATATCCAATCCATGGCTGCCAAGTAATTCCGCCAGGACACCCCGTCGCACTTAAATCGCGATAGCGATCGGCCCAGATCTTGGTTGAAAGCGGGCGTTACCATTCTGGAAATTAGAGATTAAGAACTTTCCAACACGTACCTGCTCATAGTTGAAGGTTACGTGAGCTGCACGTAATGTTCCGTCGAAGTCGGCGGACTTAATCTCTTGTACGCTCTCCAGATTCACGCGCTTTCCATCAGTGGTATCAGAGCTGGTTAGGCCTGCGACATTCCCTCTTTTCATCAAATTTCGAATTGGTTTAAGGACCTCCAGATCTAGGGTTGGTCATGGCCTAGAAATTAGATGGCCCTCCTAGGTTCACCGGCTCGGGTTTTTCGCTATGGCGGTTCCAGTTTACGCTTTGGCTATGTATCAAAGACCTAGAAGGCGTTTTGGAGGGATCGGAGCGAAGACCTTGAGCTGATGAAGCAGAGGCATCTGCTGGAGTGTCTAGCCAAGAGGGAGCAGGGGCTGGGGGAGCCTCTAGCTCATTTATAAGTGAGGGAAGTGGAGGTGGATCAGCAGCACCGCGAACCGGAAGGCACCGGCTTAGTGCGGAGGAGCTACTTAAGGCACAGGAAGCATGGGACCGCAAGGACAAGCAAGCGTTCCAATACCTGTGTTGGGCTTTGGAAGGCCAACTAGAGCTCCTAAAGATGTTGTTTGACCTGAAGGGGAAGCAAGGAGCAGCTGCCCAAGCATGGAAGAGAGTTCAATATCGACATTTGCAAAAAGGGTTGCTAAGCATACTCACCTGGAGGAAGCGGTTCTACACTATGGAACGCAACTATGGTGATGGAGAGACCATGGTGCAGTATCTCCAGAGGGTGGATGAGTATGTCAGGGCCTTGGAGGAGTTGAACTACAAAGTAGATGCGAAGGATATCATCTACACCACACTCCAGGGGCTGGACCAAGAGGCGAACGAGGCCCTACTGCAGTACCTTCACCTTGAGCAGCAGAAATGGACCAAGGCCTGGATATGGGAGGTTTTGGTTTCTGATGAGGCTCGCAAACGTGATGCTGGAAGAGGAATTGAAGGGGGAATGGGGGCAGGTGATAGGGCTGCCTCCATGAAGTACCGGCAGTGGCAAGGAGGTGGGGGGAAGAAGAAGGAGCTCGACAAGTGCCTCGTCCCTGGATGCAACCGGAAGCACTCTTGGAAGGAGTGTTGGAGCCGACCAGATGGGTGGAAGCCTCAAGGGTACCCAGAAGAGGCTCCACCTGTCACTAGGCCTGAGTGGGTGGAGAGGAGGATGAAAAATGGAGCATGGAACAAGAAGGGCAGCAAAGAGAAAGCGGCAGCAGCAGCGGCAAACGAGGATAAGAAGGGAAAGGAGGACTCATCGGATGATAGTTTCTCCTTCTTATCCTTGGAGAAGGAGACGGCGCTTGCTGGTCGTGTGTTGGCTGACCCCAATCAGCTCATTCTAGACTCTGGGGCAACCTGTGGAATGGTACCTCGGCGCGACCTCTTCACCACCTATCACTCCCTCCCACCTAACTCCAGAAATGTGATTGTGGGGAGCGGAGATACGCTGCAAGCAATCGGCATCGGCACCATCACCGTCAAGGGGAAGGAGGGGGAGGTGCTGAATGTGAAGGGTGTGCTTCATGTTCCTGGATTGGCAGCCAACCTTCTCTCATGCTCTCAGCTTGCGAGACAAGAATACAAATGCACCTTCACCATTGGAGGGTGCACGGTTCACAAGGGTGGAGCTGTGGTGATGGAGGCCAAGTTAGAGAAGGGTTTATACCTTGTTCCAGTGTGTGTGCCTCACGTGGAGAAGGCACATGGGGTTGAAGCTGAGGATGCCGCTTGCAGCACCCGCTGGAGGGACGTGGAGCAGGTGACGGCAGATTTGCTGCACCTACGCATGGGGCATGCGGGAAGGCAGCAACTTGTGGAGTGTGTGAAGAAGGGGGAGCTGAAGGGTGTGGAGATCAAGGAGGGTGGTGGGCAGCCAAGCAAGTGCCCTGATTGCATGACCGGGAAGCTGCCAGGAACCTCCTTCCCTACCTCCACCACTAGAGCCTCCGCACCTCTTGAGTTGGTGCACACGGATGTGTGTGGCCCCATGCAAACACCGGATAGGGAGAAGGGCAGCAAATATTTCATCACCTTCTTGGATGACTTCAGCCGCCTAAGTTGGGTTACCTTGGTGAAAACCAAGGATGAGGTGGCCAAGGTCTTCAAGCGTTGGATACGCTATGCGGAGAGGGAAGCCGGGGCCAAGGTGAAAATACTTAGGTCTGATCGGGGTGGGGAGTACATGGGGAAGGATCTGGAGTCTTTCCTTGAAGACAAGGGCATCACCCACCAGCTTTCAGTTGCCTACACGCCGCAGCAAAATGGGGCAGCGGAGAGGCTAGACCGGACCCTCATTGACCTTGCCCGAGCCATGCTTGCTCATGCGCAGCTAGACCATACTTGGTGGGGGGCAGCAGTGCAATATGCCAACTGGGTTAAGAACTGGATGGGCAGCAAGGGGCTAGAGGGCAAGAGCCCATACTTCATGTGGACCAGGAAGGTGCCTATTGTGTCGATGGCACGAGTGTGGGGGTGCATGGCGCAGTACAAAGCGCCCGACCAGCTGGATCCTAAGGCACAATGGGGCATTTTCCTTGGGGTGTCGGAGAGGAGCAAAGCTTGGATGTTGTGGAGTGTGGCGGTTCAGCGGGTGGTGGAAAGCCGAGATGTGGTTTTCCACGAGGGGCTGAGCTACAAGGGGTGGAAGAAGCATGGTGCTAGTACAGTTGGGAGCTCCTTCTAGGATCCCTACACCTCTTCCATCTTTGAGGGGGCATGGGAGCACCCTAGAGAGGATGTACAAGAGCAGCAAGAGGAACAAAAGGCAGCTGCACCTCACCATGAGGAGTCACCAACTGCTGGTTCTAACCATGACCCTAACGCGCCAGCCCATGACCCAGAGCAGCCACAGGGGCAGCAGCAGCAACAAGAGAAGCCGCAACAGCCACCACAGCAGCATACACCGCCTGTTCCTGTGGGTAGGTGGCAGCAACTACTGAAGCAGTAGCTGTCCAAGTCACCACGGTCCCCCATGAAGAGAGTGACTTGGAGGGAGTGTCAGAATGTTATATTTGTCTAGCCTGCAGTGGGGTACTCAATAGTGAGTACAGCCCAATTTAGGGTTTGCTATATTTACTCAACTGCTTGCTAGTGAAACCCCTCTTCTCTGTTTCATTCATTCGTTCACATTCTAACAGGGAGAAGCTGCAAAGTTTGGAGCAGGGGGAGGCATCACCTCTGCGCCGCACCACACGCATCTCCCGGCCACCTGAGAGGTTCACACAAAGTGCACAGTATGCTTGCATGCATGATCATGAGGTGCATGATTTGGAGGAGTGCATGCTTGTGGATGCTGATGGGGGTGCGCATGGACTTGATTTTTGTCTTATGGGTCAGGTACATGAGCCTAAGTCAGTCAAGGAGGCCTTGTCCCGTCTTGAGTGGGTCGAGTCCATGCGCGAGGAGCTTGAGTCTCATAAGGTGAACGAGTCCTTTGAGCTGGTTGATCCAGCTTGTGTGCCACCTGGTATGGAGGTCTTGAGGTGTCAGTGGGTGTGGAAGTACAAACACAAGGCAGATGGTAGCATTGAGAGGCCTAAGTCCAGGTTGGTGGCCATGGGGAACACTCAAACACGGGGTGTTCACTATGACCAGGTGTTTACCCCGGTGGGTAAGCCTACTACCCTGAGAGGCTCCCTTGGGATGGCAGTCTCCTCGGGGTTTCACTTCCATCACATGGATGTGACCACTGCCTATCTTCATGGGGTCTTGAAGGAGGAGCTTTATATGAGGCAGCCCCCTGGTTTTGATGATGGGTCCGGCAGATTTTGCCGGCTCATAAAATCAATCTATGGCCTTAAGCAAGCTCCAAGGCAGTGGTACCTCAAGTTTGATGAGGCGCTGATGGATTTTGGCTTTGAGAGGTCCGAGTGTGACCCTGCCTTGTACCACTTGGTGAGGGATGAGGGCAGGTTGTCCCTTTACCTCTATGTGGATGACATTCTGCTCATGTCTTCGAGCATGGTCTTGCTGGACGAGGTGAAGAGTCTCTTGGCCTCTCGTTTCCGCATGAAGGACTTGGGGGAGGCTAAGTACTATTTGGGGGTGCGGATTGAGCGTGATGAGAGTGGCATCTTGATTCATCAGGAGAGGTACATTCTCAACATGCTTGAGTCCTTTGGCCTTTCTGAGGCTAACCCTGTGCGTACCCCTCTCCCTACAGGGTTCGACGTGCATGCACATGCTGAGGAGCCCTTGCTGAGAGATGAGCTGGTCCAGCTCTATCAAAGCATTGTGGGGTCTCTCATGTATGCAAGCACGACCACACAGCCCCAGATTGCTTATGCCGTGTCACAGCTGTCCAAGGTGGTGTCTTGTCCCAAGGCATTTCACCTACAGGCTGCTAAGAGAGTGCTAAGGTACCTGAAAGGTTGTGTCAAGTCACGTATCTTCTACACCGCACACAGCAAGCCTCAAGTTGAGTTGGTGGGCTTTAATGATGGTGATTATGCTGGAGATTCAGCTGATCGCAAGAGTCACACCGGCTATGTCTATTGCCTTAATTGTGCAGCCATCTCTTGGCAGAGCAAGAGGCAGCCGGTGGTTGCATTGTCCACCACTGAGAGTGAGTACATCAGTCTGTGTCAGTGCATTCAGGAAGGTGTGTGGCTGAAGCGTTTGTTTGGGGAGTTTGGGCATGAGTTTGATGGTGGTGTGCCTGTGTTTGTGGACAACCAGTCTGCCATTGTCCTTGCACAGAATGCATGCTTGCATGGCCGCACCAAGCACATGCAGGTTCGGTGGCATTTCATCAGGGAGATGGTGGCAAGCGGCGAGGTGATCCTCCGGTGGTGCCCAACCAACCGTCAAGCAGCAGACATACTCACCAAACCCCTTCCTTTTCAGCGGCACGGTGTGTGCATGTTCTTGATGGGGATGCAGCCCCATGTTGGCATGGTGCTTGAGCACGATGTGGGAGGGCTGGTGCTTCTCTGCCTTAACGACATCATGCTGTGGATGGCGCCCCTCCCTGGGCAAGGGGGAGTGGAGTGAAGGATTTTTCCCAGTGGTGTTCAGCCACCTCCAGCACGAGCAAGGGGGAGTGTTGATTGTGTAGGTGGTTATGGTATTTTGCTCTAGCTGGTTGTGGGCTAAGGGTTTGGGCAAAATATGATTGCTAGACTTGTTACAGGCTGGATTTGATCTCGCACCAAACAAGCACCAACAAACCTTTGCTACCCACTACAACACCTTTGGTGTTACTAGTTTGGCATTTTGGGTTATTGGGGATTGTTGTATGGCGAGGGTTGGGATGGTAGGGTTCGTCAAACTCGTCACTTTTCAGATCTGAACTCTAGCTTAAGCCATTCATATATCTAATCCATGGCTGCCAAGTAATTCCGCCAGGACACCCCGTCGTACTGAAATCGCGATAGCGATCGGCCTAGATCTTGGTTGAAAGCGGGCGTTACCATTCTGGAAATTAGAGATTAAGAACTTTCCAACGCGTACCTGCTCATAGTTGAAGGTTACGTGAGCTGCACGTAATGTTCCGTCGAAGTCGGCGGACTTAATCTCTTGTACGCTCTCCAGATTCACGCGCTTTCCATCAAAGGCTGCCCTGCAAGAAGGCTGTCGAGAAATCGAGGGAGTGCAGCTCCTAGTCGCGCTGTGCTGCAACGTGCAGTAGCACCCGAAGAGTGGTCATCTTCGGGGTGGGGGAGAAGGTCTGAAAGAAGTGAACCCCCCCTCACCCCCCTCAGCTGGGCCAGAGGTGTCAGAGGAGACCTCGACTGGCTCAACTAAGGGGGACGGGTCAACTTGAGACACACCTGAGGGAGCACGACCGTGCGGGGGGGGTGGGGCTACCGGGGGGGGGGGGTCGAAGACCAGTGTGAGAGGCGGGAGGGGCACAGGGGAACTGCGGTGGGGGTGGAGACGGTAGAAGCAGACAGACTCGTCAAAGGTGACGTCCTGGGAGGAGAGAACACGACGGGAACTTGGGTGGTAAAAATGCCAGCCCGGGGCGTCGGTAGGGAAGCCAAGGAAGACGCAGCGAAGAGTGCGGGGAGAGAGCTTCCCTGCGGGGGGGTCGCGAACAAGCGAAAGGGCACCCCAAACCCGAAACGGCGACGCATCACCAACCTCACCTGTCCACCGCAGAGTGGGAGAGGTCTCCAGGTGGGAGACACGGGGCCAGAGGTTGAGTTGCTCAGCAGCGTATTGGACCGCAAACGGCCACAGAAAATGGGGAGCAGCCGCATGGACGATGGAGGTGCGAGCAACCTCCATCACCAAGCCAATGCAGCGCTCTGCAATCCCATTCTGCTGTGGAGAGGCCAGAAGTGTGAACGTCTGGCAGATGCCTTCAGCACCACAGAACTCCTCGAGAAGACCGGAGGAAAACTCACCACCTTGGTCAGAGTGCAGTCGAAGGACCGGGAGGTCCTGCTGAAACTGAGCACTGAGCTGGCGACGAACAGCACGGATCCAGCGGATCAGAACAGTGCGGACCTCTGCCTTGCTTTGCAAGGGGAAGACCGTGGTGTAGCGCGTGTAGTCGTCTACGACCAGCAAGAAGTAGCGCTCTCCGCCCTGTCCAAGGACTCGGGCTGGGCCCCACACGTCCACATGCAGGGTCTGCGGAGGAGCAGTGGTAGGAGGAAACAAGGAGGAGTGAGGAGCGGCGCGCTGCCGCCCCTCAACGCAGGGAAGACACGGCGGCGCAAGCGACCTCGGGAACGGGGGTAGGAACCTGGGAAGCCCAGAGACAAGGAGACGGGAGTCCATGCCACGAAGGCATGGCAAAGAGGGGTGGCCAAGACGGTGGTGCCAGAGGAGAGTCTAGTGCGTGAGGAGACGACACGAGCAAGACGCAGCGACCTCAACCGGCGCAGCTACCTGACCTGACTCAGTGACCAGTGCAGACTCAGTGGTCATTGTGTACATGCCAGACCCAGGCCTCTGAGTGAATGTGGCGAGGTGCTCACCACTGCGCGAGTCCGTACAGATTGCCACTAGCTCTCCTCCAGGCTGGGTGACAGTGACCCACTGATCCTGGAGGACAGAGGTAGCCACCAAGTTCTTAGCGAACGAGGGGAGGTGGAGGCCTGTGAGGAGGCCCAAAGGGGCCGCCGGACAAGGGAGAACAGTGGCGCCACGCGCGACTACCGGGCCCCCGGAGGGGTCGGCCAGTGTGACAAGGACAGGGACTGTGAGTGGTGTGACTGCGGTGCTGTCGCGGAAGAAGCAACGAGACGCTCCTGAATCGAGCGTAAAAGTGTGCAAGGCCTCCTCAGGCTCTGCACATGTGCTAGCTGAGTCAAAAGCACCAAGACTAGCAGCCTCTACTCTAGCAACTCTAGGCACACACGAATAACAGTCCCCCTCAACACTAGCAGAAGCAGCATATATTGCATGCATGCCAGCATGGATTACGTCCCAATCACAAGCAAAAGCATCGATGTCCTTCTTCAGCAAAGCTAACCAGTCAGGAGTCTTCATCTGCTCACCATGCTCCGGACGATACAAGTCGTCGAGGCGAAAGAAGCACCGAGACTCCGTATGATCAGTGCGGGTGCAAGCCGTGCCAGGGTGACCTGTGCGACGGATGTACCCACAGCGAGCTGGGCCACCCGAGCTACCACGCCTAACTGCCCACTCCCGAAGCTGCTACGACGAGAGCTGCAGCTGTCCACCCCCAGGGCCGCCTCCACCACCGGCTGCACCACCAGACGTAGCAGTGCGCATAGTCAAGCCTCCAGCTCCATCCCCTCCAGCTCCACCTCGAGTGCCACCCCCGCCCCCTCCACCACCCCAACTGCTCCCACCACCCCCTCCACCTCCACTGCCGCCATCACCTCCTCCCCCCCCACCACCTCCACCACGACCGCCCCCGCCACTACCACCGCCAACCCCACCTCCCCCACCACCCCCACCCTTGCCCCCCTTGACCTTGCCACTCTTGCGCCTCCCAGCAGGAGCAGACGCAGCACCAAACTCCTCAACACCAAGGAATTCAACAGTAGCAGCAGAGGCCACAGAGGACACGGGCAGGGAGGGGGAGCACCCCTCGAAGACGGAGGGGAGGGGAGTGCCACAGGAGGTAGCTACAGCTAGGGCAGCAGACTCAGCCTCTAAGAGGCGTTTCTCAAACGAGTCAGTGGTGACTTTGGTGGGGTCGAGAGAGAGGAAGTGATCACGAACAGCACGAAGCGTGTCAGGGAAGCGAGTCGTGAGAAAGTAGAGGGTGATATATATGGGGGGCTTGTTCTCAGCCAGAAAGTCGGCATCTAGGGCAGCATGGTAACGGGTGTCAAGAGAGTGCAGGTGCGTGATGAGGTCGGCTACAGTGGTGAAGTCGGCGAGCTTAGGAAAGAGTAAATGTAGCGCCAGGCGGCCTCTCATGGCAGAAAACGGGGAGGAATAGCGTTTGACTACTGTGTCATAAAGCGCTTTGGCCGTCTTAAGCTGGTGAAAATGAGAGCGCTAGTCGGGCAGAATGTGGTTACGGACAGCAAGGGCTGCACTGGCGTCACGAGCGGTCCACTGAGAACGAACTTTCTGGTCTGTGGATTCAGTAGGGCTAGCGACAGACCCGGAGGTATGCTCAAACAATGAGATATCCTCCCTAGTGACGCTCTTAAGGAACCATTCTAAGTCCTCGAGCTAGTTCTCAAAATCGATCGGGTGCCCCTCGGCATCAAAGGTGAGCAAAGTAGGAGTAGCCATAGCAGCAGTAGCGGCAGTGGCAGCAGCAGTAGCGCTTAGTAGCAGCAGCAGCAGCAAGGCAGGGCAGCGCGCTCGGTCAGGGCAGCGCGGCTCGGGCAGGGCGGCGTGGCTCGGCAGGGCAGCGCGGCTCGGGCAGGGCACAGCGCAGCAGTGCGTGCAGTAGCAGCAGTGGCAGCAGCGTGCTTAGCAGCAGCAGCAGCTCTGGGCAGCAGTGCGCTTATCAGCACCCGCAGCGCTTAGTGTCAGAATCCCAGTCATTAGACCACTTGGATAAAAGGGCTTGTTAAGTAGCGGGTCAGAGCGCCCATAACCCCCCAGGACAACGTGCCTGTAACCCTTCCCTAGGATCAATCGGGGATCTCCAGTGGACCTCTGACACCCCCCCGCACTGGGATGCCCGAGGTGCACACACTGGGATTCGAACCCGAGACCTTCGCTCTGATACCATGTCAGAATCCCAGTCATTAGACCACTGGGATAAAAGGGCTTGTTAAGTAGCAAGTCAGAGCGCCCATAACCCCCCAGGACAACGTGCCTGTAACCCTTCCCTAGGATCAATCGGGGATCTCCAGTGGACCTCTGACACTTAGCACCAGCAGCAGAGCATGCAGCAGTGGCAGCAGAACGCTTAGCAGCAGCAGCAGCGCTTAGCAGCAGCAACAGTAGCAACTGCAGAAGTGACAGCAGCAGCAGCGCGCAGCAGCGCGGACGGGCAAGGAGCAGGCAGGGTGCACGTGGGGTGCGCGCGGTGTCAAACTTATATCTGCTATGGTCTATTTAGGCTGTAGTGGGGTAGCTCTTAGAGGGTACAACACTTATGTGTTTTCTATTTGTACCCATCTCATTTCCTAGCATTATTCATTCTTTTGTCAATCCTTCTCACATGGTATAGAGCTAGTTTCTAGAATCTTTAAAAAGGGCCCACCACTGAAATTCGTCACTGCCTGTTCGACGTGCGCGTCGTGCCTTCCCTTCGAGGCCCGTCGCGGCCCCTGCGCCTGCCCTTAGAGCCAGCGCCCGCCCCGTAAGGCCCCATAAGGCCCCTTTTTCCGGCCCCGTAAGGCCCCGTAAGGCCCCGTAAGGCCCCTTAAGGCCCCGTTTACGGCCCCGTAAGGCCCCGTAAGGCCCCATAAGGCCCCGTTTACGGCCCCTGTTAATGCCCCGTAAGGCCCCGTACGGCCCCGTAAGGCCCCGTAAAGCCTCGTAAGGCCCCATTTACGGCCCCGTTTAAGGCCCCGTAAGGCCCCGTAAGGCCCCGTAAGGCCCAGTATGGCCCCATAAGGCCCCGTAAGGCCCCATTTACGGCCCCGTTTAAGGCCCCGTAAGGCCCCGTAAGGCCCCGTAAGGCCCCGTAAGGCCTCGTTTACGGCCCCATTTAAGGCCCCGTAATGCCCCGTAAGGCCCCGTAAGGCCCCGCCAGGCCCCGTTTAAGGCCCTGTAAGGCCCCGTAAGGCCCCGTCAGGCCCCGTTTAAGGCCCCGTTAGGCCCCGTACGGCCCCGTAAGGCCCCGTAAGGCCCCGTTAGAGGCCCCGTAAGGCCCCGTTAGAGGCCCCGTACGGCCCCGTCAGGCCCCGTCAGGCCCTGCGCCGGCCCTGCTGCAGCCCTGTCGCAGCTCTGCCCCGGCCCTGCTCCTGCACTGCCGCGGCCCGGCCCCGGCCCTGCCCCGGACCTGTCGCGGCCTCGCCCCTGCCCTGTCCCGGCCCTGCCCAGGCCCTGCCCAGGCCCTGCCCCGGCCCTGCCCCGGCTCTGCCCCGGCCCTGCCCCGGCCCTGCCCCGGCCCTGCTTCTGAACTGCCCCGGCCCTGCCCCGGCCCGGCCCCTGAACTCCCCCGGCCCTGGCCCGGCTCTGCCCCGGCCCTGCCCCGGCCCTGCCCCGGCCCTGCTCCTGACCTGCCCCGGCCCTGCCCCGGCCCTGCTCCTGAACTGCCCCGGCCCTGCCCCTGAACTGCCCCGGCCCTGGCCCGGCTCTGCCCCGGCCCTGCCCCAGCTCTGCTCAACTGCCCCGGCCCTGCCCCTGAACTGCCACGGCCCTGGCCCGGCTCTGCCCCGGCCCTGCCCCGGCCCTGCTCTTGAACTGCCCCGGCCCTGCCCCGGCCCTGCCCCTGAACTGCCCCGGCCCTGGCCCGGCTCTGCCCCGGCCCTGCCCCGGCCCTGCCCCGGCTCTGCCCCGGCCCTGCCCCGGCCCTGCTCCTGAACTGCCCCGGCCCTGCCCCGGCCCTGCTCCTGAACTGCCCCGGCCCTGCTCCTGAACTGCCCCGGCCCTACCCCGGCCCTGCCCCAGCCTCTCCCCTAGTAAGAGCGCCGCGCTGCCGAGCCACACCGCCCTGCCTAGCCTGCTTAGCCGAGTTGCACTGCTGCTGTTGCTAGCCTGCTGCTTCTCCTGTCATGGCTAGTCTCAATGTTCTTACCTTTGATGCTGAGGGTCGAGCTGTTGACTTTGAGGTCTGGCTAGATGATCTGCAGCTTTTCCTACAGTGCGGTAGCAAGGATGGTCTCTCACTGTTCGATCTCACGTCTAGCGCCTCTACTGCCCCTACTGCTGATGCTGACAGTACTGTTCGCTCGCAGTGGCTCACGCGCGATGCTGCTGCTCGTCTTGCTGTGCGCCTGCCGTCTACTGAGCGCGCGCACTTTAGTCAGTACAAGAGTGCTAGGGCTCTGTACGACGCTGTAGTTGCACGCTACTCCGCCCCTACCACTGCTGCCCTCAGCCGCCTCATACTGCCGTACCTTTTTCCTGACCTTGCCGCCTTTGCCACAGTTGCTGACCTAGTTGCTCACCTCCGCACTAGTGACGCTCGCTACCGCGCTGCCCTTCCCACTGAGTTTTTTCCCACGAACTCCCCCCCCATGTACATCACCCTTTACTACCTAGTCACCCGCCTCCCTGACTCTCTCTTCTCAGTCAGGGATCACTTTCTCTCCCTTTGTCCTACCGAGCTGACTGTCGACTTGCTAGAGGAGCGCCTTGCTGCAGCTGAGAAGAGTATCTTAGCTGTTGGGGCTTCTCGCGGCGACCGTCGCACCCCCTTCTTTGAGGGGTGTTCCCCTGTCCCCCTTCTCCCCTCTGTTGCCTCTGCTGCTGCTGTCGACCTCGTTGGCACTGAGGAGGTCGGTGCTGCGTCTGCCCCTAGTGGGCGACGCCGCACTGGCAAGGGCAAGGGAAGCAAGGGTGGTGGAGGGGGCGGTGGAGGAAGCGGTGGAGGAGGTGGAGGTGGTGGTGGGGGTGGTCTCGGGGGTGGGGGCGTCGGTGGCGGCAGTGGAGGCCGTGGAGGCGGTGGCGGAGGCGTTGGAGGCGGCGGCAGCGGTGGTGGAGGTAGCGGAGGAGGTGGTGCTGGTCGCGGTGCAGCCACGCAGCGTGGAGGCCTTGGTGGCGGCCAGCGTCAGCAGCAGCTGCGCACCCGTGAGACCCCGTCTGTTCAGCAGCTTCGTGAGTGGTACGCTGGGCGTGGGAGGTCTGGGGGTGCAGGTCCCTGCACGTACGTTCTTCGCACAGGCACTCGTAGTCGGGAGGTGTGTGGTCTCCCACACACCACGCAGCGCTGCTTCGGCCGCCTGACTGATGCTTGGCGTACCCAGTTTCCTGACGCTGTTGAGCTTCCTCGTTGGCATGATCTGCTTCTGCAGAATGTGCCTATCTTTGATCTAGACTTTGATGCTATCCTTGCTGCCATGTATGCCCTTGCTGATATTACTGAGGGTGATTGTTACCTGCGTGTCCCGCCCGACCCGGGCACTGTGGCTGCTGCTCTAGGTGCTAGTGCGGCTGCTGCTCTAGGTGCTAGTGCGTCTGCTACTCCAGGTGCTGGTACGTCTCCTCTCTCAGGTACTGCACCTACTGAGTCCTTGCACACCTTCACACTTGACTCTGGTGCTTCGCGCTCTTTCTTTAGAGACAGCACCACGCTCACGCCGCTCCGTCGGCCTGTTGCAGTCTCCCTTGCTGACCCCTCAGGGGGTCCAGTACTTGCACACTCCTCCACTGTCCTACCGTGTCCTGCGGCCCCGTCGGGCTTGCTGTCGAGACTCCACCTCCCCTCGTTCTCTACGAACCTGGTGAGTGGAGCTGACCTCCAGGACGCGTGGGTTGACTAGTTCACCCCTGGAGGTCAGCGTGTGACCCACTGCACTTGTTCTCGGACGGGCCGTCACCTGGCCACGTTCACCCATCGGCCAGGGTCGAGTCTGTACACACTGACTACTGCGCCTCCTCCGGTCTCTGCGTCTGGTCATGTAGCTGCGTCCAGTCAGGTGTTTGCTGCCGCGTCCAGGTCTAGTCCTGCGTCTGCCCCCTGCTCGTGTCGTCCTTTGGCACACGAGACTCTCCTTTGGCACCACCGCCTTGGTCACCCCTCCCTGCCTCGTCTTCGAGGTATGGCCTCCCGTGCCCTTGTCTCGGGTCTACCCAGGTCCCTCCCTCCCCTTCCTCTGGGGCCTGCCCCCACCTGTGTTCCTTGTGTCGAGGGCCGGCAGCGCGCCGCCCCTCACTCCTCCTCGTTTCCTCCGACTGAGGCCCCTCTGCAGACTCTTCACATGGACGTGTGGGGCCCAGCCCGCGTCCGTGGACATGGTCACGAGCGCTACTTCCTCCTGGTCGTTGACGACTACTCGCGTTACACCACAGTCTTCCCCTTGCGCAGCAAGGGTGAGGTCACTGAGGTGTTGATCGACTGGATCCGCGGTGCTCGTCGCCAGCTCAGTGAGAGTTTCGGCTCAGACCTTCCTGTTCTGCGCCTGCACTCGGACAGAGGCGGGGAGTTTTCCTCCGACCTCCCGAGGGCCTTCTGTCGTTTGGAGGGCATCCGCCAGACGTTCACGCTTCCGGCCTCCCCGCAGCAAAATGGGATTGCTGAGCGCCGCATTGGCATGGTCATGGACGTCGCTCGTACGTCCATGATCCATGCGGCTGCTCCCCATTTTCTGTGGCCGTTCGCGGTTCAGTACGCGGCGCATCAGATCAACCTTCAGCCTCGTGTCTCCTTGCCGGAGACCACACCTACTCTGCGGTGGACTGGGAAGGTTGGCGATGCGTCCGCGTTTCGTGTTTGGGGATCTCGAGCTTTTGTCCGCGATACTACTGCGGACAAGCTGTCCTCCCCTGCCGTTCCCTGTGTCTTCCTTGGCTTCCCTCCTGACACACCCGGGTGGCAGTTCTACCACCCCACCTCGCGTCGTGTTCTGTCCTCTCAGGACGTCACGTTCGACGAGTCGGTGTCATACTACCGTCTCTTTCCCTACCGCACTGCCTCTCCCCCCCCCCCCGCCGCTCTTCCTCGCACCAGGTACTCCCCTGGTAGACCCCCTCCCCCCCCAGGGTCCTGCCCCCTCAGGTGTGTCCCAGGTAGACCCTGCGGAGCCGGTCGAGGTAGCTGTCGACTCAGGTGCTGCTAGGGGTGCTGAGACTGGGGGTGCTGAGACTGGGGGTGCTGAGACTGGGGGTGCTGAGTCTGGAGGTGCTCTGGGTGTCCCGTCGCGGCGGGAGCCCCTCTCTCCACAGCGGCTTCGTGAGTGGTACTCTCGGCGCTGTCGAGGTGCTGCTGGTGCTGGAGGTGCTGGAGGTGCGACTGGAGCTACTGGAGGTGCTGGCGCTGCTGGAGGTGGTGCTGGTGCTGGAGCTGCTGCTGGTGCTGGAGCTGCTGGAGGTGCTGCTGGTGCTGTAGGTACTGGAGGTGCTCCTGTAGCTACTGGAGGTGCTGCTGGTGCTGGAGCTGCTGGAGGTGCTGCTGGTGCTGTAGGTGCTGGAGGTGCTACTGGAGCTGCTGGAGGTGCTGGTGCTGCTGGAGGTGGTGCTGGTGCTGGAGCTGCTGGAGGTGCTGCTGGTGCTGGTGCTGGAGCTGCTAGAGGTGCTGCTGGGACTGGAGACCCTGGGGCTGAGGGTACCGGTTCTGTCTCTGCTGTTTCTCGAGGCGCTGCGCGGCCGCGGCCGTACTACGTTCCCCTCCTTCAGCAGGTTCTTGGCTCCCCGCCTTCTCTTGGTCCTCCTCCTCCTTTCCTGAGTCCACCGCCTGTCCAGTCTCAGTCGCAGTTGCAGCCGCCCCCCCCCCCTGCCTGGTCCTTCTCCTTACTCTGGTCCGACTAGAGGTCTTACGGAGCGTCGTGAGCCTGAGTCGCGTCCTGTGTCGCCTGCGTCTCGTTCTGAGTCGCCTGTCCGCACTGTTCGCGCTGGTCGTGTCTCGCGTCCACGTCTTCCTCCTGTCCCAGGCACTCACTCTATGACACTGCGTCCTTCTACTGCTTCACAGCGTGTCCCTCTACCCTCTCCTCCTGCGTCCTCTCTTCCTGACGGTCCGGACCCGGAGTCTGACTCCCTTCGTGCTGCTAGTCCTACTGTCACGCGCTTTCTGGCCACTGCTGTCACTGACCCTCTGTTTGAGTCCTCTGCTGCGTCTGCTCTTGTTGCTGAGCTTGTTGACTTTGCTGCAGCCTGTCGCCTAGATTACGCCACTAGTCTTGTTGCTGCGTCTGCGTCTGTCTGTCCTCCGTCCGTCGGGGGTGAGTGTGCTCTTGGCACAGACGTCCTTGAGGACAGGCAGGAGGACCTTGAGTGCTTTGCCGCTGCTTCACCTCATCTCGTGTCCATGCTGCTTGCCCCTGAGGGAGACCCGGATGCACTAGACATCCCGACCCCGCGCTCTTACGCTTAGGCGATAGAGGGTCCCTACTCCTCTCAGTGGCAGGCAGCCATGGACGCAGAGATGGCTTCCTGGAAGTCCACAGGCACCTACGTAGACGAGGTTCCCCCACCTGGGGCGAACATCGTCAGTGGCATGTGGATCTTCAGGGTGAAGCGGCCGCTGGGTTCTCCACCTGCCTTCAAGGCGCGTTACGTTGCACGTGGCTTCAGTCAGCGACAGGGAGTTGACTTCTTTCAGACCTTCTCCCCTACCCCGAAGATGACCACTCTTCGGGTACTGCTGCACGTTGCTGCTCAGCGTGACTACGAGCTCCACTCGCTTGACTTCAGCACAGCCTTCCTACAGGGCAGCCTGCACGAGGAGATCTGGCTGCGCCGCCCACCTGGCTTCACTGGGTCGTTTCCTGCTGGTACCCAGTGGAGCCTCCGGCGGCCAGTCTACGGTCTCCGCCAGGCGCCCCGTGAGTGGCACGACACGCTCAGGACGACTCTTGCTGCACTTGGTTTTGCTCCTTCCACTGCTGACCCTTCTCTGTTTCTACGCACTGACGCTACTCTGCTGCCGTTCTACGTTCTTGTGTACGTAGACGACCTTGTCTTTGCTACTGCTGACACGGAGGCACTCGCCCACGTGAAGTCCAAGCTGCAGAAGAGACACACGTGCACAGACCTGGGTGAGCTCACAAGCTATCTTGGCTTGCGGATCACCCGGGACAGAGCACAGCGCACCATTACCTTGACTCAGTCACACATGGTGCAGCAGGTCCTTCAGCGCTTCGGCTTCACGTACTCCTTGCCACAGTCCACTCCTCTGCCTACCGGTCACTCGCTCTCAGCTCCACCTTCGGACGAGTCCGTAGAGCCGAGTGGCCCGTATCCAGAGCTTGTGGGCTGCCTCATGTACCTGATGACTTGCACACGACCTGACCTCGCATACCCTCTCAGCCTTCTGGCTCGCTACGTGGCTCCCGGCAGGCACCGAAAGGTGCACTGGGATGCTGCGAAGAGGGTGTTGCGATACTTGTGCAGTACATCGGGCATGGGGCTCGTGCTTGGAGGACGGGCTCGAGTTGTCCTCACTGGTCACGCTGACGCCTCCTGGGTTGACGACTTGGCTACGCAGCGGTCGTCACAGGGTTACACCTTCAGCCTTGGCTCCGGTTCTGTCTCCTGGCGGTCTACCCGCTCTTCTTCTGTTCTCAGCTCCAGTTGTGAGGCTGAGATCTACACTGGGGCCATGGCTGCACAGGAGCTTCGCTGGCTCACCTACCTGCTGACCGACTTGGGAGAGGCGCCTCGTTCTCCTCCAGTTCTGTACGTCGAAAACAAGGCCATGCTGGCCTTGTGTCAAGAGCACAGACTGGAGCACAGAACGAAGCACATTGCTCTGCGCTACTTCCTTGCTCGAGAGTTGCAGCAGCGTGGCCAGCTTCGTCTTGCTTACGTGGCCTCTCAGGCCAACACTGCTGATGTTTTCACCAAGGCACTTCAGCCTTGTGATCATCAGCGTTTCTGTACTGTGTTAGGCCTTGTACCTACTGTGCCTCACTTGTTGACTTCTTGACTCTGCTTGTACTGTACTCTATATACTTATACCTGCATGCTTACACTTGCTAGGTTGTGTTCACTGTACTGTTTGCTTTCCTTTATATAACTCTGCATGTGAACTGGCCTTATGGCCCTTTGCTTGTGCTCAGACTGTGTGGTGACTTTGTGATCCACCCTGAGCTTGCTTTGCTTTTCTTGACTGGTCTTGTGACCTCTTGTTCTCCCCCACTTTGCCTATGGGGGTGTGTCAAACTTATATCTGCTATGGTCTATTTAGGCTGTAGTGGGGTAGCTCTTAGAGGGTACAATACTTATGTGTTTTCTATTTGTACCCATCTCATTTCCTAGCATTATTCATTCTTTTGTCAATCCTTCTCACACGCGGGCAGGGAAAAGGCCGGGCGCAGGCTGCTGGCCGGCAGCGCGTTTGCGGGGTAGAGCGCACTGGAGGGGCCAGCAAAGTGAGTGCGGGCAGCGCGCGTATGGGCAGTAGGGTGCGTGTGCAGAGCGTGTGGGCAGGCAGAGCGGCGCAGCTGCACGCAAAGCACGCGCGGGCAGGGCAGCACTTAGGTAGGGCAACGGGGCACGCGAACTGGGCAGTGGGGCAGCGGGGCTAGGCAGTGAAAATCGACGCGCCTAGGGCACGTTTTGAGCAGGGTAAAAACGTGACGTGCCTAGGGGCGCGATTCGGGTAGGAACTAACGGTGGGCCATTTTAAAAATCTGGTCCTAAGGACCTACTAGCTCTTAATACCATGTTAGAAGGATGTGAGAACAAGAAGTGTCGATTAGGTTGGGGAGGGGGGTACAAGTAAGAATGACGAGGTGAATTGTGTACCCCCTAAGGCTAGTCCCTATCTAGCCTAGATAACATAGAACACATATGTTTTGACATCGAAGCGACACCAGCAACCGTCAGATTGAGACCGATGCAGGCAAAAACATTTGAAGTGAAAAAGAGCGGGAACATGTTTGAAATGGGTTCCCGCACCACACGGTTTGAATTCATTGTAATAAAGGAATTTACCCCTTAAAGTACATGGCTAGTCTAGGTCGTTTCGCATTCCATTGTATTTCATATATAAACACGGTGTATCCATGCTCTTATCATCTCAATCATTTTACATTCACTCTGACCTGAGTTCAAACATTTCCGCTGCAACAAATCACATGCAATCAACCCTGTGCCGATCCATGGCTAAGTCCTGTTTGGGATTGTAACATGGTATGAGAGCTACTGGGTTTTCAACTATATTAAGGTCTCCGATTATTAGCAGGTGAGAGCCCGGCGGGACAAGGTTAACTGTCGAGCCAAGCACTGTCCTGATAAATGCTCGTCTTACAGCTTTGTCTGAAGGAAAGTAGGTCGCTATCAGGGTAAGGTGCAGGCTGGCGCAGTGGACTTCAGTCTTAACGAGTCTGCCATGGGGTGAGATAGAGGGTTGTGAAAAGTGAGGTCAGTTCTACGGCTAAGGATGGCGACACCTCCAACACGGGTAATAGGTGATGAGGTGGCAAAGGAAGTGAGATTAAGGGTAGTCTAGTATGAGTTGCCCGCTGCTATCCTGGTGTCTGAGAGGGTCATTACGTCTGTTGCTTTCGTACTATAAGTCCAGTCCGTTGTGCGCTTCTGTTTGTTGTTATCACCCAGGCCATTTACATTAAGGCACGCAAACGAGAGGATATTGCGTGTATTCGTTTAATCACTCCTTGATCGCCTCTTCGCATCCATAGGCAGGCGAGAAAAAACATAGCAACAACCGACACTCCAACTGCTATCACCATGGCAAGCCGGTCTGGGTCCATCAGATTCCATACTCCTTGCGAATCGTATGCAGATTTTCTTTCTCCTTCGTCATGCAGGTGACAGCACCTAGCACCTAGATGACGCGCAGAAGTGATATATTCTGCAGCAGCAACAAACAGCTTCCCGTGTGCTTTCCCGCAGCAGTGGAAAGAAGGACGATGGCAGGGTCTAGCACGATCGCCCGCACTAGGCGCGATGTAGTCAGGGTCGCATCTGCGAAAAGCGGCCAAAGGGTTAGTTTCCATATGATAGGAAAAGCAGGTAAGACCACGGAAATGAACAGATGCACTGTTACCGTTGATCCTATGCACACGACCTAAGCTCAAGTTCCATTTCCCTATGTTATTCTGTCGGTCAGTCGTAAAGGCATCATGATACTTGTCATAATGCGGACCCCCACAGAGCAGACAGGAGAGCATAGGATAATGAACCAGGAGCTTCTTGCCATGCTCCAGCAGGTGATTGACTTGATGAATCCAGCGCCACTTCTTGTCTTCCAGATGTGGTACCACCAGACCCTTGATAACGTATGTGTCAGCCCCAGATACCAGATGCAGTACGCAGTGGAAGCAATTACTCTCCAGGAACGGCATGACTTGTCAGACTTCCAGTTTGCATTTCACCGGCAACTCTTCCACTGCTTCCGGCGTAATGTTCGCAGGTATGTCCTTGAAAACCACTTCAATAGCTTGCTGATTAGTTGCCTTTTCCTTTGCAAATGCTGCGTTCTCAGTATGCAGCCAATCTAGACTGTATGATGTACCATTCTGTCATAATAGTGAAGGAAGGAATGACTGAACTAGCAAGCAGGTGGGTACAAGTAGGAAACCTAAAAGTGTTGTACCCTATATGAACTACCCCACTACAGCCTAGACAGACTATAGCATATAAGTTTGACACACCCCCATAGGCAAAGTGGGGGAGAACAAGAGGTCACAAGACCGGTCAAGAAAGGCAAAGCAAGCTTAGGGTGGATCATGACGTCACCACGCATTCTGAGCACAAGCAAATGGCTACAAGGCCAGTTCACATTCAGAGTTATATAAAGGAGAACAAGCAATACAGTGAACACAACCTAGTAAGTGTAAGCATGCATGTATATATATAGAGATCACAGTACAAGCAGAGTCAAGAAGTAAGCAAGTGAGGCACAGTAGGTACAAGGCCTAGAACAGTACAGAAACGCTGATGATCACAAGGCTGAAGTGCCTTGGTGAAAACATCAGCAGTGTTGGCCCGAGTGGTCACGTAAGCAAGACGAAGCTGACCACACTGCTGCAACTCTCGAGCAAGGAAGTAGCGTAGAGCGATGTGCTTCGTTCTGTGCTCCAGTCTGTGCTCCTGACACAAGGCAATGATGGCCTTGTTGTCGATGTACAGCACAGGAGGAGAACGAGGCGTCTCTCCCAGGTCGCTCAGCAGGTAGGTGAGCCAGCGTAACTCCTGTGCAGCCATGGCCCCTGCGTAGATCTCAGCCTCACAACTGGAGCTGAGAACAGAAGACGAGCGGGTAGACCGCCAAGAGACAGAGTCGGAGCCAAGGCTGAAGGTGTAACCCTGTGACGACCGCTGCGTAGTCAAGTCGTCAGCCCAGGAAGCATCTGCGTGACCAGTGAGGACAACTCGAGCCCGTCCTCCAAGCACGAGCCCCATGCCCGACGTACTGCACAAGTAGCGCAACACCCTCTTAGCTGCATCCATGTGCTCCTTCCTGTGTCTGCCAGGAGTGACATAGCGTGCTAGAATGCTAAGAGGGTAGGCAAGGTCAGGTCGAGTGCAGGTCATCAGGTACATGAGGCAGCCCACAAGCTCTGGATACGGGCCACTCGGCTCTACGAACTCGTCCGAAGGTGGAGCTGAGAGCGAGTGACTGGTAGTCAGAGGAGTGGACTGCGGCGAGGAGTACGTCAAGCCGAAGCAATGAAGGACCTGCTGCACCATGTGTGACTGAGGCAAGGTAATGGTGCGCTGTGCTCTGTCCCGGGTGATCCGCAAGCCAAGATAGCTTGTCAGCTCACCCAGGTCTGTGCACGTGTGTCTCTTCTGCAGTTCCGACTTCACGTGGGCGAGTGCCTTAGTGTCAGCAGTAGCAAAGACGAGGTCGTCTACGTACACAAGAACGTAGAACGGCGGCAGAGTGGTGTCGGTGCGTAGAAACATCGACAGGTGAGAAGTGGAAAGAGCAAACCCAAGAGCAGCAAGAGTCGTCCTCGGTGTGTCGTGCCACTCATGGGGTGCCTGGCGGAGACCGTAGACTGGCCGCTGGAGGCTCCACTGGGTACCAGCAGGAAACGACCCAGTGAAACCAGGTGGGCGGCGCAGCTAGATCTCCTCGTGCAGGCTGCCCTGTAGGAAGGCTGTGCTGAAGTCAAGTGAGTGTAGCTCGTAGTCACGCTACGCGGCGACGTGCAGCAGCACCCGAAGAGTGGTCATCTTCGGGGTAGGGGAGAAGGTCTGGAAGAAGTAAACTCCCTGTCGCTGACTGAAGCCTCGTGCAACGTAACGCGCCTTGAAGACACGCGGAGAACCCGGCGGCCGCTTCACCCTGAAAATCCACATGCCACTCGTCGACTTCACCCCAGGCGGGGGAAACTCGTCGACGTAGGTGCCTGTGGACTTCCAGGAAGCCATCTCTGTGTCCATGGATGTCTGCCACTAAGAGGAGTAGGGACCCTCTATCGCCTCTGCGTAAGAGCGCGGGGTCGGGATGTCTAGTGCATCCGGGTCTCCCTCAGGGGCAAGCAGCATGGACACGAGATGAGGTAAAGCAGCGGCAAAGCACTCAAACTCCTCCTGACTGTCCTCAAGGACGTCCGTGCCAAGAGCACACTCACCCCTGACGGACGGAGGACAGACAGACGCAGACTCAAACTCAGCAACAATACTAGCGGCGTAGTCTAGACGACAGGCGGTAGCAAAGTCAACAAGCTCAGCAACTAGAGCAGACGCAGCAGTGGACTCAAACGAAGGGTCAGTGACAACAGTGGCCAAAAAACGCGTGACGGTAGGACTAGCAGCACGAAGGGAGTCAGACTCCGGGTCCGGACCGTCAGGAAGAGAGGACGCAGAGGGACACGCTGTGGAGCAGTGGAGGGACGTAGAGTCATATAGTGAGTGCCGGGGACAGGAGGAAGACGCTGGCGCGGAACACGTCGACCAGTGCAAACAGCGTGAACAGGCGACTCAGGACGAGACTCAGGTGACGCAGGACGAGACTCAGGCGACGCAGGACGAGACTCAGGCTCACGACGCTCCGTAAGACCTCTAGTCGGTCCAGAGTAAGGAGAAGGACCAGGCAGTGGAGAGGCTGGCTGTAACTGCGACTGTGACTGGACAGGCGGTGGACTCAGTAAGGGAGGAGTAGGACCAGTAGAAGGCGGGAGACCAAGAACCTGCTGAAGGAGCGGAACGTAGTGCGGCCGCGGCCGCGCAGCGCCTCCAGAAACAGCAGAGACAGCACCAGTACCCTCAGCTCCAGGGTCTCCAGCTACAACTCCCGCAGCACCTCCAGTAGCAACAGCTCCAGCACCTACAGCTCCAACTCCTGCAGCACCACCAGCCCCAGCAGCTCCAGTACCTCCAGTACGAGCACCTCCGGGACCAACTGCTCCAGCACCTCCAGCAGCTCCAGCACCAGCAGGACCTCCAACAACGCCAGTACCTCCAGCACCAGCACCTCCAGGACCAACGGCTCCAGCATTTCCAGCACCAGCAGCACCTCCAGCAGCTCCAGCTCCAGAAGCACCTCCAGCAGCAGGCCCCGTAGCTCCAGCAGCACGGCTACAGCGCCGAGCGTACCACTCACGTAGCCGCTGCGGAGAGAGGGGCTACTGCCGTGACGGGACACCCGAAGGACCTCCAGACTCAGCACGCTCAAGCTCAACACCCCCAGGCTCAACACCCCCAGACTCAGCACCCCCAAGCTCAGCACCCCCAGGCTCCATACGCTCAGGCTCAGCACCCCCAGGCTCCGCACCCTCAGACTCAGCAACCCCAGGCTCAGCACCCCCAGGCCCCGCACCCGAAGGCTCAGCACTCCTAGGAGCACCAGAGTCGACAGCTACCTCAACAGGCTCTACAGGGTCTACCTGGGACACACCTGAGGGGGCAGGACCCTGAGGGGGGAGGGGGTCTACCAGAGGAGCACCTGGTGCGAGGAAGAGTGGCGGGGGGGGGAGAGGGGCAATGCGGTAGGGAAAGAGACGGTAGTAAAATACCGACTCGTCAAACGTGACGTCCTGAGAGGACAGAACACGGCGCGAGGTGGGGTGGTAAAACTGCCACCCAGGTGCGTCAGGGGGGAAGCCAAGGAATACGCAGGGAACGGCACGGGAGGACAGATTGTCCACTGAAGTATCGCGGACAAAAGCTCGAGATCCCCAGACACGGAACGCAGACGCATCGCCAACCTTCCCCGTCCAACGCAAAGTAGGTGTGGTCTTCGGCAAGGAGACACGAGGCTGAAGGTTGATCTGATGCGCAGCGTACTGAACCGCGAACGGCCACAAAAAATGGGGAGCATCCGCATGGATCATGGACGTACGAGCGACGTCCATGAACATGCCAATGCGGCGCTCAGCAATCCCAATTTGCTGTGGGGAGGCCGGAAGCGTGAACGTCTGGCAGATGCCCTCCGCACGACAGAATGCCCTCATAAGGTCAGAGGAAAACTCACCACCTCTGTCTGAGTGCAGACGCAGAACAGGAAGGTCCGAGCCGAAACGCTCTCTGAGCTCGCGACGGGTACCGCGGATCCAGTCGATCAACACCTCAGTGACCTCACCCTTGCGGCGAAAGTGGAAGACTGTGGTGTAACGCGAGTAGTCGTCAACGACCAGCAAGAAGTAACGCTCGTGACCCTGTCCACGGACGCGGGCTGGGCCCCACACGTCCATGTGGAGAGTCTGCAGGGGAGCCTCTGTTGGACGGAACTCGGAGGAGTGAGGAGCGGCGCGCTGCCGGCCCTCGACACAAGGAACACAGGTAGGGGCACGCCCCGGAGGAAGGGGAGGGAGGGACCGGGGGAGACCAGAGACAAGGGTACGGGAGGCCATACCTCGAAGACGCGGCAGGGAGGGGTGACCAAGGCGGTGGTGCCAAAGGAGAGTCTCGTGTGACAGCGGACGACACGAGCAGGGGGCAGACGCTGGACTAGACCTGGACGCAGCAGCAAACACCTGACCAGACGCGGCTACCTGACCAGACGCAGTAACCGGAGGAGACGCAGTAGTCAGTGTGTACAGACTCGACCCAGGCCGATGGGTGAACGTGGCCAGGTGGCGGCCCGTCCGAGAGCAAGTACAGTGGGTCACACGCTGACCTCTAGGGGTGAACTGGTCAACCCACACGTCCTGGAGGTCAGCTCCACTCACCAAGTTCGTAGAGAACGAGGGGAGGTGGAGTCCTGACAGCAAGCCCGACGGGGCCGCAGGACACGGTAAAACCGTGGAGGAGTGCGCAAGGACTGGGCCCCCAGAGGGGTCAGCCAGGGAGACTGCGACAGGCCGACTGAGCGGCGTGAGTGTGGTGCTGTCGCGAAAGAAGGAGCGCGAAGCACCAGAGTCAAGTGTGAAAGTGTGCAAGGCCTCAGTAGATGCAGTACCAGAGAGAGAAGACTCACCAGCACCTGGAGCAGCAGACTCACTAGTACCTGGAGCAGCAGACTCACTAGTACCTGGAGCAGCAGACTCACTAGCACCTAGAGCAGCAGCCTCAATGCCCGGGTCGGGCGGAACACACAGGTAACAGTCACCCTCAGCACTATCAGTCACAGCATACATGGCAGCAAGGATAGCATCGAAATCAAGATCAAAGATAGCAACATTCTGCTTAAGCAGATCACCCCAGCGAGGGAGCTCAACAGCGTCAGGAAACTGGGCGCTCCAGGCGTCAGTCAGGCGACTGAAGCAGCGCTGCGTAGTGTGTGGCAGCCCGCACGTCTCCCCACGGCGCCCGCCGGTGCGAAGAACGTAAGTGCAGGGACCAACACCCCCAGACCTCCCACACCCAGCGTACCACTCACAAAGCTGCTGGGCCGACGGGGTCTCACGGGAACGCGGTTGCTGCTGGCGCTGGCTACCACCAAAGCCTCCATGCTGCGCGGCTCCACCTCGACCAGCACCACCGCCGCCGCCACCTCCACCACCGCTGCCGCTGCCTCCACCGCCGCTGCCGCTGCCTCCACCACCCCCACCGCCGCCACCGAAGCCCCCACTCCCGCCACCACCCCCACCTCCACCGCCACCCCCTCCGCCTCCTCCACCGCCTCCACCGCCGCCCCCACCGTCCCCTCCACCACCCTTTCCCCCCTTGCCCTTGCTGTTGCGGCGCCTCCCACTACGAGCAGACGCAGCCCCGACCTCCTCAGTGCCAACGAGGTCGACAGCAGCAGCAGAAGCAACAGAGGGGAGAAGGGGGACAGGGGAACACCCCTCAAAGAAAGGGGCGCAAGGGTCGCCGCGAGAAGCACCTACAGCAACGATGCTCTTCTCAGCTGCAGTGAGACGCTCCTCTAGCAGGTCGACGGTGAGCTCGGTGGGGCAAAGGGAGAGAAAGTGGTCCCTGACTGAAGCAAGGGAGTCAGGGAGGCGGGTGACTAGGTAGTAAAGGGTGATGTACATGGGGGGGGGGGGGGGGGTTCTTGGCACAGAACTCAGTGGGAAGCGCAGCGCGGTAGCGGGCGTCACTAGTGCAGAGGTGAGTAATGAGGTCAGCGACTGTGGCAAAGGCGGCAAGGTCAGGGAACAGGTACGGCAGCATGAGGCGGCTGAGGGCAGCAGTGGCAGGGGAGGAGTAGCGCACTATGACAGCGTCATACAAAGACTTAGCAGTCTTGTACTGGCCAAATTGCGCGTGCTCAGCAGACGGCAGGTGACTACGAACAGCAAGGCGAGCAACAGCGTCACGAGTGGTCCATTGCGAGCGAACCGTACTGTCACCAGTGGCAGCAGGTGCAGGAGAGACACCGGACGTGTGATCGAAAAGGGATACTCCGTCCTTAGAGTCACACTGAAGAAAGAGCTGCAGGTCATCAACCCACACGTCAAAGTCAACCGCACGCCCCTCAGCATCAAAGGTAAGAACATTAGAGCTAGCCATAGCGGCAGTAGCAGTAGTAGCAGCAGTAGCAGCAGTGGCAGCAGAAGCAGCAATAGCAGTAGGAGCAGCGCGGGCAGGGCAGTGCGGCTCAGTAGGGCGGCGCGGCTCGACAGGGCGGCACGGCTCGGTAGGGCGGCGCGGCTCGGCTGGGCGGCGCGGCTCGGCTCCTGGCGGCGCGGCGCGGCTCGGCTCCTGGCGGCGCGGCGCGGCAGGGCGGTGCGGGTGCTTACCAGGGGCGGGTGCAGGGCAGGGCCGCAGTTGGCGGTTAGGTCAGGGCCGCGACTGGGGCGGCAGCAGGGCAGGGCCACTACTTGGCGACGATAGAGCAGGGCCGTGACTGGGGCGGCTGAAGGGCAGGGCCGCGACGCGTCGGCAGCAGCGCAAGGCCGCGATAGGGCGGCGGCAGGGCAGGGCCGCGGCTGGACGGCAGGGTAGGGCAGGGCCGCGACGAGCAGCGGCAAGGCAGAGGCCGCGGCGGGCGGCAAGGTCAGGGCCGCGACGAGAGGCGGCAGGGTAGGGCCGCGACAGGCGGCTAGGGTAGGCCGCGACGGGCGGCAAGGCAGGGCCGCGGGTGGCGGCAGGGCAGGGCCGCGACTAGGCGGCTAGGTCGGGGCCGCGACGAGGCGGCGAGAGGGCAAGGCCGCGACGGGCCGAGAAAGCAGGGGGCCGCGACGGGCCGTTAGGGCAGGGCCGCGACGGGCCGAGAAGGTAGGGCCGCGACGGGCGGCACTAGGGCAGGGCGCGCGACGTCGCACGTGAGGCAGGCGCGAGGCGCGCTTCGGGCAGGGCAGGAAAAAAAAATATCGTGGTGGGCCCTAAAAAAAACGTTCTCACGAGGGAACCTGCTCAGAATACCATGTCAGAATAGTGAAGGAATGAATGACTGAACTAGCAAGCAGGTGGGTACAAGTAGGAAACCTAAAAGTGTTGTACCCTATATGAAATACCCCACTACAGCCTAGACAGACTATAGCATATAAGTTTGACACATTCGGCTTGTGATACTCCATAGATGCTTGACGCACGCTGATTGTATCTTCTTCTTTCAAAAATGACACCTGAAGGCGGCTGTATTTTGTCTTTGCGGCGTATGCAGGGTGAATGTCCTGAAAGTTAACTGGTGTGTTAGCACCGTCAAAGAGCAAAGAAGACCAGACGCGTTTCAGCAACATCTGCACGGTTATAATAACCAAAGCCATTTCATGCTGCAGAATGAGCGGGAGTAGCAGGATGGCCGTGTAGCGTAGCTTCGCGACGGAGTCCTTGGAGATCTCAAACTCCAGTTCATCATCCGAGTCATCGTCTGTGAATTCGTCATCGTTGACATGCGCGGAGGTAAATGCAGCAAGTTTTTCCTCCAGCGACAGACCCGAGCTCCCTGGTACCATAGAAATGACCGGTTCATCATTCTCCACTTGCTTTTCCTTGTCATCAGACTTCGAATCGGCGTCAGTAGCAGCGCGCTTCTGCACCGGTGGTGCTCGTTCCTTTGGAGGCGCACGCAGCATGGTGCAATGATGAGCAAGATCCAACAGCTGAAAGCTTGCAAAGGCCAGAAATGCCTGAAGTGCTGGACGTCTGAGCCTAATCTGATGATATAGGCGCATTGTCCCTTCAGCAGACCAGTATTCATGGTGTAGGTGTTGTATTGTTGCTGACAAGACCGACGGATGTTGGCCAGTAGCCTTGATAACGCCATGTAATAAGAGTAACCAATCCTAGTCTTGTGATGAGATACCTTGGAAAGCACGATGGATTAATGTCAAGAAACCAGATAATGAAGCCTTGAAGTTACATGGCTGAAGGAACCTGAACAGCAGATGCCGAGAATAGGTTGATACGATGTCCGCCTGATGGACAATAAAAGTCTACCAATCGATTCGTCGTGATAAGGCGATTATGAACATGTGGTCCTTAAAGCCAACCAGGCCACACGATATCAGGGTAAAACATCCTGATTACCCTGATTTCATGATAGTGTCAGGAGTTTTCCTTGCAATTTCAGGATGATGGTATATTTTACCCTGTGACTTCAGGATAATTTTCGTGTTGAGCCCTGGAATTTCAGGAAGTCTATGAGATTTTGCCCTGAAGCACCAGGACGAAGGTCGAGGACTGCCCTGATGCATATGCAGAAGGGGAAGGGGTGTGGGGGGGATGGGGAAGAGGGGGGAAGGGGCGGGGGGGTGTGTGTACTGGTTTTGCCTCCTCCCAAGGATTTTGTCGCTTCCTCATCGCACCGTACTATGCACGCACCGGGCTTCCCACTCATATCGTGCCTTCCCCTCCACCTCTCTCATGTCTTGTGATTTTTTTGCCATGAGAGATCAGGATGAACTCCTGTTGGTGCCCTGAAATTTCAGGATGGCCATACAATTTTGCCCTGAAAAATCAGGGCATTATTGAGAATTTTCAAAAGTTGCTCTGAGGGCTCAGGATGCCCAAAATCCTTGCACAGGCCCTGAAGCCAACTTACAAATCTGCTTCACGAAATGCTGGATTAAATACCCTGAAGAAATCCATGGAGGCGATCTCGAGGCTCATTGTCATCTGACAGGTGAGGTAAAAGGTTCGTGGTTCGTGGTAATGGTATTAAACATTTCGAGCATTCTTCATGGCTAAAGTGAGAACATATATGCCTAAAGTGAGTACATATATGCAGATGCTTCCTGGTATGTTTTCGTGAATATCGTTATGCTGTGTTCGCGAGTAGAGCAAAGTTACGTAGGTGATTTCGTACTTGCAAAGTGTTGCTGACCTGTCGGGTTTTCAGCCGCGGAGATGCAAGTGTCGCTGAAGCATGCTCAAGCTCGGGACCACGTGGCAGTCTGACGAAGAGAACAGCATCATAACAAGCCCCACGGCTCTAATGAAATTCCAGCGACTGGTTTTGCGCATCGTCATTGGTCGCACCTTCAGAACCTTTCTTCCCGTCCGTGAAATTTCTCCACATTCTAATCACCTGTCGCTTGGCTGTCGTCACGTGCTCATAGGAATCTTGGGGAATCGCCTGCGTTGTGTGTCAAAATCACTGGCACCTTGTTCAGACATCTGAAGCATCTGTACCACTTCCAAATATTTTCCAACCGCAGTATACCCCTTTCTTCCATCTGTCCATGGTTTTGTGTCTGCCATTGAAAGATGCTACTCTCGCAGATGCTGTTCTGGTCAGGCAATGAGCATCAAGAGAGGCCATAGAGTGCTTGCAATTCGACAGCAATCAAACCCGATATTACCAGCAAGAGGCTAGGCAAAGATCTTTTTACAAGTCCGAACAACAGATCTCGCTCTCGACTCTTGCTGAAGTGTCACTCTCGACCAAACCACGTGATTGAACAAACCAAACCAAGTCTTAGACGCAACCAGCCGATCCGGCGAGGCCAGTCTTAGACCCGTGTGTTGGCCAGTCTTAGACCCGTGTGTTCTGAGACCGTCACGTGACGCGTCGAGATGGTGCTATGGGAGCTGACGCTGGCGACGGCGTATTTCCTCGGGCTCAAGCGCACGTACCGCCTGGCGCTCAAAATTCAGAAGAGGGTCCTCCTTGCGCGACCGGGGATTCGCGACTTCGCGAAAAGGTCAGTTTCGTTTGAGACCAATCCAACTCGTGCATTCTGAAACGTCTCAGACGTCTCAGCCGTCTTTGACGCCAGGTAGCTGGTCCGGTCAAGCCGATCGAGTTGGTGCTATGGGAGTTGACGCTGGCGACGGCGTATTTCCCGAGGCTCAAGCGCACGTACCGCCTGGCGCTCCGAATGCAGAAGAGGGTGCTTTTCTCGCGACCCGGGATTCGCAATTTCGCGAAGAGGTGAGCTGTGCGTTGTGATCGATCTCATCTCGCCGATTCGATCTGGCGGATCTGATTCGACCGAGCTGATGATCGCTCCGATTTTTCGTGTTCGGGTCTATCGGGCGTATCGCGCCTGAGTGATTCCACCTGACCGAAGGTGAATTGCGAGTCGACTCCAACATCACCTCCGGATTCCGCCTTGCTGATCCCATCTGACCGATTCTGCGTTTTTAAGACGAACTGCATGACTTTTGTTGGCTGAACTCAGCACCTGGCCGATCAAGGCGGGCTGACTGCGCATGGCGAATCCTGGTCTGGCCTTCCGCTTTCCGTCATACGATTGTGTAACCTTAAAAGGTTCGCACATTTCTGCAGCTCCCCTTGTTCGCTTCCGTCGTCACTAATCTCCTTCGCTCTCTTACTTTCTCGCTCATTCTCCTGCTCCCTTGTTCCCTTATCTTGCCCTCCCTTCTCCTTCCAGGCGCACGCGAGCAGTGTTCAGAGTGGCACTAACAGCTGTTGAGACCATCCAGCACAGGGACATCGAGATTGGTCGCTCTGTGGGAAACTTCCTCCTCCGCTTCCTCGACCGCATGAAGCCCTCGGCGCACATCCGAGGGGATGGGCCACACATGCCAGGAGGGGCGGGAGGAGGGGGTGTTCATTCGAGCCATGCACCACCCACGCCGGGAGGAGCAGCTGGAGGTGCTCCTTCAAACCATGCACCCATAACGGGAGGTACAGCAGGGGGCAGTGGAGCCGTTTCAAGGCATGGTGTTGGAGGGTCACATGCAGGTGAAGCAGCAGCAGGACAGCACACGATTGGCAGTAATGGCAGCAGTGGCAGCAGCAGTAGCAGAAGTTTTAGCACCATGATCGGCCAAGGCGGAAGCAGCAGCAGAAGTAGCAGCAGCAGCCCTGTTAGCAGATGCGTGGGGAGCCAGGGGCACTTGCGCACTCACGCATTCACCTTCAATTCGAACAGGAAACCTCCCTTCTTCTCACAAAACCTGCCATTCTTAGCACACCTGCAGGCCCTCACGACCATCCCAGGCCACACGTTGCAAAGCAGAGCACTTCAGATTCATGGAGCCCCTTCACTCGTGCTACCAGCTGCCCTGCAAGCCCGAGACAGCCTGCCTGCCATGCCCCACTATCTCCAGTCTCCCTTATTTCAAAAGGCTTTGTTTCCATCACAGCTCATCCCTGCTCCCTCCACGTATGTGTCGTGTCATCATGCTGCTGGTGCCACCCCTACAACGTTCTCCTGCTTGCCAAGAATAGTCCAACCGCTGCTTGCATTCCCTCCCAGATGACCAGCATTGTTGGAGCCGTCGCAAACAGCACTTCAAGCCTCGGTTTTGGCATGCTTGAAGACCAGTCTAATCACTGGTGGCATGTCCGCTGATGTGACAAGCATGATTGAAGCTGCCGCACAGCAGCTCAAGTGTCGCCAGTCTAGTGGGGATAGGCTGGTCGAGCTTGGCTTGCCAGGGATACGCTGACTGTTGCTGGCTCCCCTTCCAACTACGTGAGCAGTTTATTGCAGGAAAGAAGCGAAGGTTCTCTTAGAGCATTACTTCCACGTAGTTGTTAGGATTCTCCAAGAGTTGGGTTTTTTTGGATGAATGGTACTCCCGCCTCTGAAGAAAGAAATTCGCTAACGTTTTGGCGATACCATATCTGCCTCTTCAGAATTAGAAAATATATTGTGCCAAACAATTCATCCCTCTTAAGGATTAGTGAATGGAGGTTAGAGACAAACGAAACAAATAAAGAAATGGATGATAAATTGAAAGCGGTTAGGGTACTCGGCTCTCACCCGAGTTGAGACCCGGGTTCAAGTCCCAGCATCGGAATGTTTTCTCCAAGGTTGAATGATGATGCTTGTGTTCAGTAGTATGCCTCCCGTACACCCCAGTATAGTATGAAACCTCTCACATAGGCTTTTGTTATGTTAGTTGCCTCTCTCACATTCCATCATGCGCAAGGCGACGAGTATAAAGCCATGATCTTGTTTGGTAGTCTGCCTCCCGCAAGGTCCACGCTCGAGGTGACAAGTGTTTAAGCCTCTCACTGGCTCGTGCTCGGTAGTCTACCTCCTGCACACTCCACACGGAAAATATAAAGGCTATCAAAGGCTCGTGTTTGGTTGTTTTGTCTCGATGCTCGCTACACTAAAGCACGGAACTGCCAAAGTGTAGTTGTCATATTTGGTTGTTACAATTGGTAGGCTAGATTAGGGTTTCCTATTTGTACCCTTGCTTCCCATTTAGGTATCACATTCTCATTCTGATACGGTATCAATTACCGGTACCAGGTCCGCGCTTCCGCTCATCGACACCTAGCCCACCACCTTGCCCTTAAACCACCTTGTAGACCACCCGCCAGCCGTAGCGCCGCCAGCCAGCCTTAGCGCCACCAGCCAGCCCTTGCATCAACACGCTAGTCAGCCTTCTGAGCAACCCGCCAACGCCCACGCCAGCACACAGCGGACACGGGACCAGCCCGCTCAGCTGCAGCCACGCGCCAGCAGCAAAAGCGCGAGCAGCACACCACTAGCGCCACTTACTTATAGAAGTTCCTACTGCCGTTCCTAGCACCGTTCCTAGCGCAGTTCCGACCGCCGTTCCCAGCGCGTTCCTCGTGTTGTTCCTACCGTCGTTCCTAGTGCCATTCCTAGCCGGCTGCTCAGCACAGTTGTCGACTAGACCCGGCTAGCCTTCTGTCAAATCATACTTATACGCCCACGCCAGCACACAACGGACATGGGACCAGCGCGCTCAGTTGCAGCCGCACGCCAGCAGCACAAGTGTCAGCAGCGCACCACTAGCGCCTCTTACTTACATCCGTTCCTACTGCCGTTCCTAGCACCATTCCTAGAGCAGTTCCCACCGCCGTTCCCAGTGCGTTCCTAGTGATGTTCCTACCATCGTTCCTAGTGCCATTCCTAGCCCGCTGCTCAGCACAGTTGTCGACTAGACCCGGCTAGCCTTCTGTCAAGTTATACTTGTATCTTATTTATGTATGATAGGCTACAGTAAGGCATTTAGTATAGGGTATAGCACATTTCTCGACATCTGCTAGTATTTTTCTCGCTACTAGTCTACCCCATTCCGCTAACTAACTCTGAGATGGTATCATGTCCTTAGCTCCTAGGCCTATTTACCTACCTCCTAGACCAAACCTCCTATTTAGCTCACGCCAGCCAGCCGTCCCGTCCACCTCCATCGCGCCCCCCTAGGAGCAGCGCGCACCCCTAGAACCAACGCGTGCCCCGCTGTAGGCAGCGCGCGCACCTCTAGCAACAGTGCACGCCCCGTCGTAAGCAGCGCTCGCACCACGGGAGCAGCGCGAGCACTGCCAGAGCAGCGCACAGAGTGGCGCGCACGCACTACCACAGCAGCGCCCATAGCAGCTCAATGCTGCATTGCGCACAACAGGCAGAGCACTAGCAGTTCTAGCTAACAGCCGTGCACGATTGCGCCCAACGCAGTATACCCGCCCACCCGTAGCTGCCCACAGCCCCTCCCAGCCATCCACAACCCCTCCTAGCCATCCTCAGCCCCTTACTGCCACCCACAGCCCCTCCAAGCCGCCCACCACTACCTACTTTTGTCCATTTTCGCTTACTGCCACCCATAGCCACCCACAAGGGCACACTCCCCCCCCCTTGCATACTTACCATTACTGGCGACACTACTAGCCGCTGCTGAAAGCCACTTCACCGTTCCACTAGCACCGTTAGTGTTTGTGCGAGCCAGTTGTCCCTAGCTCCAGCGGCTCTTTACTCCGACCGTGTCTCACTCCAGCCATCCCTAGCTCCGGCCATTCCTCACTCTGGCCACTCCCCGCTCCAGCCGCTCCTAGCTCGAGTTGTAAACTCTAGCTCAAACTGCATGTCCTCTAGGATGTTACCGCCAAGGGCAGACTCACCTCTGACGCTCCAGACATCCTGACTTCTCATACTTGCACCTTAGGCAATTTCGGGACAGTCGGCCTCTCACTAATTTGCAGCCATGGACTTAGAGGTGGCGTCTTGGAGGTCCACAGGAACGTACGTCGACGCACTTTCCCCTCCCTGGGGGAGCGTAGTCGATGTCATGAGGATGTTCAAGGTGAATCGGTCGCCTGGATCGCCGATTGTCTTCAAGGCGCGCTACATGGCGAACGGCTTCAATCAGCATGAGGGAGTGTACTTCTTTCAGACCTTCTCCCCCACCCAGAAGATGTCCACTCTTCGGATGTTGCTACACAGCACAGCAAGACTATGAGCTGCACTCACTAGAATTCTTCACTACCTTCCTCCAAGGCTGTCTTCACGAGGAGATCTGGCTGCGCCGTCCTCCTGGATTCACTGGCACTTGTCCGCCTGGGACTCAGTGGAGCTTGAGATGACTAGTCTACGGTCTCTGTTAGAATAGTGAACGGAATGAAACAGAGAAGAGAGTTTCACTAGCAGGCAGTTGAGTACATATAGCAAACCCTAACAGGGCTGTACTCACTATAGAGTACCCCACTGCAGACTAGAGAAATTACACATTCTGACACACCCCCATAGTCAAAGTGGGGTATGATCAGCACAACAAGCAGCAGTTTATAGCTCACAAATATAAGCAAAGCTAGAAGCTATCACAGAGGGCAAGTGTGGAGGAGGAGGGACTATGAGAGGAGAGGAGGTAGTGGGCGGCAGCTGAAGCTGCTGGCACACGGCGCAACTGGAGCAACTGGCACACGGGAAACTGGAGCAACTGGCACACTGACAACTGGAGCAACTGGCACACAGGCAACTGGAGTAACTGGCTCCGCGGCTAACTCTGAGCGGCAGGAGCAACGGACCCACGGGCGACTGGAGCAACGGGCTCACGGGCAACTGGAGCGACGGGCTCACGGGCGACTGGCGCAACGGTCTCATGGGCGACTGGAGCTGTTGGCTTCACGGCGACCACCCCCCTTCAACCTCCCCCAACTGTCCCACCCCCCTTTCACACACCCCCTGCTGCACCCCTAGCTACAATCCCGTGTCACCCTCCTAGCGCCACTCCCTCGGCTCCCACACATCCACCCCCCTCAGCGGCAGCTGCAACAGTGGGAGACGGAGGAGGAGGAGCAGGGGACAACTCATACACCCGCCACCCCCATACCCGCCACCCCACAGGTGCACGAGGACAGGAGGCGGCAGGGGCGGCTCGCGGGCTGCAGGGGCGGCACGCAGGCTGCAGGGGCGGCAGGGGGGGGCAGCGCGCGGGCCCCCGAGGGCGCCTCGATGGGCGACGGAAAGAGGGAGGGGCCGCGCGCGGGCCCCCGAGGGCGCCATGACGGGCGAGGGGAGGGGGCCGCGCGCGGGCCCCGGAGGGCGCCACGACGGGCGACGGGAGGGGGCTGTGCGCGGGCTCCCGAGGGCGCCACGACGGGCGACGAAATCGCCGCACGCCTCGGGGCGCGCGACGGGCAGGGCACCGTCGCGCGCCACGGAGTGCACGACGGGCAGGGCAGGGCGTTACGCGACCACCAGGGCAGCGCGACGGGCAGAAAACCGCCGCGCGCCCCGAGCGCGCGGCGTGAAGAAAAAACGCCGCGCGCCACGAGCGCGCGGCAGGCAGAAAATGCCGCCCGCCCGGGGCGCGCGACAGGCAGTACAGAAGCGGAAGCATCGGGTGGGCCCTGTCAAACAATATATATGTTTCTGTTGTGTAGGCTACAGTGGGTTAGCCTTTAGGGGGTACATTTCACTAGGGTTTACTACTTGTACTCCAACAACTTTCTAGTTCAACACTTCTTGTTTCTGAAATGGTATTAAGAGCTTAGGTTCTAGACCTAAGGGCCCACCGTTCCGCTAGGGGTGCCCTCGTGCGCCCCCTTTTTTTTTAGCGCCCTCGTGCGCCTCTCTCCTAGTGCGCCCTCGTGCGCTCTCCTCTCACGCTGCCCGTGTGCAGCCCGCTAGCAGCCCGAGCGCGGCCCCGCTGTTTTAGCGCGCGCGTAGGAAATCCGCTGCCTAGGGCGGCCCGATTTTTTCTCGCGAGCCCCAGCAGGCCGTCGCCCGTAGGCCCCGCTCGCCCCTAGGCCGACGCGCGACCCACAGCCGCCCGCCCGCAGGTCGCAGCCAGCGCGCCGCGGCGATCGCGCGTCGGCTGCTGCAGCTCGCGCTTAGCAGCCGCTAGAAAGCAGCCGCGGCCCGCGCGCAGCCGCACCCTAGGCGCCGCCGCGCACCGAGCATAGGCCCGCCGTCGCGCCGCCATACCCACCCGAGCCGCGCCGCCCGAGTCGCACCGCCCGAGTCGCGCCGCCCTGACCGAGCCGCGCCGCCCTTCCTGCAGCAACTGCTCTTCCTACTCCTACTGCTACCACTGTTGCTAATGCTAGTGCTGCAACTGCTACTACTGCTACTCCTGCTACTGCCATATGGCCACTCCCACTGTTCTCTCCTTTGACGCCGAGGGCCGCCCGATTAAGTTCGATGTATGGCTTGATGACCTTCACCTGTACCTCCAGATCACTGCCAAGGACGATGTTTCCCTCTATGACCACACGTCCGGCGCTGCTCCCGCACCTCCCACTACTGCTGACAGTACTGCTCGCTCTCAGTGGCAGACCCGTGATGCTCACGCTCGCCTAGCCGTTCGCAGCCACCTGCCGTTAGATGAGCGCGAGCACTTCGGCCAGCATAAGACCGCTAAGGAGCTGTACGACGCAGTAGTCGCACGTTACTCCTCCCCTGCCACTGCTACTATAGGCCGTCTCTCACTGCCCTATCTCTTCCCTGACCTGTCCGCGTTTGCCACTGTAGCTGACCTCATCACCCACCTCCGTACCAGTGACCTCTGCTACCGTGCCGCGCTCCCCCCCGATTTCCTCGCGAAGAACCCCCCCCCGATGTACCTCACACTGTACCACCTTGTCACCCGCCTCCCTGACTCCCTTCGCACTGTCAGGGACCAGTTTCTCGCTCTCTCCCCCACTGACCTCACTGTCGACCTCCTCGAGAAGGAACTCGTAGCAGCCGAGAAAAGCATTGTAGCTGTAGGTGCCTCTCGTGGTGACCCCCGCACCCCCTTCTTTGAGGGGTGCTCCCCCTCCCCCCTCCTCCCCTCCATTGCATCTGCTGCTGCTGTCGGCTACCTCGGAGCTGAGGGGGTCGGGGCCGCGTCTTCTCCTAGTGGGAGGCGCAAGGGCAACAGGGGCAAGGGGGGCAGGGGTGGTGGAGGTGGAGGCGGGGGCGGCGGCAGTGGAGGGGGTGGGGGGGGCGGAGGTGGTGGCGGAGGTGGGAGTGGCGCGGGTGGTTGGGGGGTCAGTGGCGGCACAGGGGGTGGTGGCGGCGGCGGCGGTGGTGGGGGTGGTGGGGGCGGTGGGGGCAGTGGTGGCGGCGGTGGAGCGGGTGGCAGGCGCGGTGGGGCGGTGCAGCGTGGGGGGTTCGGCGGTGGCCAGAGGCAGCAGCAGCAGCGTCCCGGCGAGACTCCCTCGCCCCAGCAGCTCCGTGAGTGGTACTCTCAGCGTGGGGGGTCTGGGGGTGGAGGTACCTGCCCGTATGTCATCCGCACAGGTGACCGCACTGGCCAGACTTGTGGGAAGTTTCACACGGCGCAGCGTTGTTTCTTTCGCCTCGACGACGCCTGGCGTGAGCAGTTCCCTGACGCCTCTGAGCTGCCCCGCTGGGCTGATCTGCTTAGGAAGGGGAATGATATCTTTGCTCTTGATTATGATGCTATCCTTGCTGCTATGTATGCATTGACTATTAGTGCTGAGGGTGACTGTTACCTGAGTGTACCGCCCGACCCAGGTATTGGGACCTGTGAGGCTGCAGCTCTAGGTGCTAGCGCGACTGTTGCTCTAGGTCCTGGTGAGGCTGCTGCCCTAGGTGCTAGTGCGTCTACGTCTGTTGGTACCGCACCTACTGAGGCACTGCACACCTTCACACTGGACTCAGGTGCTTCCCGCTGTTTCTTCCGCGACCGCACTGCCCTAGAGCAGCTCCCTAGACCGGTTGCTGTCTCCCTGGCCGACCCCTCAGGGGGTCCGGTCCTTGCGACCTCCACCACTGCCCTCCCTTGTCCTGCTGTCCCGTCTGGCACGCTGTCGGGCCTCTACCTCCCCTCGTTCTCTACGAACTTGGTGGCGGGTTCCGCGCTCCAGGACGCGGGTGTTCACCAGTTCACCCCGGCCTACGAGCGTGTGATGCACTGCACGTGCGCCCGGACGGGTCGTCACCTGGCTACCTTCACTCGGCAGCCGGGGTCGGACTTGTACACACTGACCACAGAGTCCCCTCAGGTAGCTGCGTCTGCGTCTGCGTCAGGTCAGCTGTCGGCCCCCTGCTCGTGTCGCTCCCTGTCACACAGGACTGTTCTCTGGCACCACCGCCTTGGTCACCCGTCAGTGCAGCGCCTTCGCGGCATGCACTCCAAGTACCTTGTCTCTGGTCTTCCCAGGGTTCTCCCTCCCCTACCACCCTCGCCTGCTCCTCCCTGTCTTCCCTGTGTCGAGGGGCGGCAGCGCGCCGCTCCTCACTCTTCCTCGTTCCCTCCCACAGCGGCTCCCCTGCAGACTCTCCACCTGGACGTGTGGGGCCCCGCCCGCGTCCGGGGACAGGGCCACGAGCGGTACTTTCTGCTGGTCGTCGACGACTACACGCGTTACACCATGGTCTTCCCCTTGCGTACCAAGGGTGAGGTCCCTGATGTCTTGATCCCCTGGATCCGCGCTGCTCGTCTCCAGCTCCGTGAGCGGTTCCAGTCGGACTTTCCTGTCCTACGTCTGCACTCTGACAGAGGTGGCGAGTTTTCCTCTGACCTCTTGGCAGCCTACTGTGCGGAGCACGGCATCCGCCAGACGTTCACTCTCCCGGCCTCTCCGCAGCAGAATGGGGTTGCTGAGCGCCGCATTGGTCTTGTCATGGAGGTCGCTCGTACCTCCATGATCCATGCGGCTGCCCCCCATTTCCTGTGGCCGTTTGCAGTGTAGTACGCCGCGCATCAACTCAACCTCTGGCCCCGTGTCTCTGTTCCGGAGACCTCGCCTACCCTGCGTTGGACGGGGGAGGTTGGCGATGCGTCGGTGTTCCGAGTCTGGGGATGTCGAGCCTTTGTCCGCGATACGTCCGCGGACAAGCTCTCGTCCCGTGCCGTTCCCTCCGTCTTCCTTGGCCTTGTCCCTGACGTGCCTGGCTGGCAGTTTTACCACCCCACCTCGCGTCGTGTCTTTGCCTCTCAGGACGTCACCTTTGACGAGTCGGTACCCTTTTACCGTCTCTTCCCCTACCGCACTGCCCCGCTCCCCCCCCCCGCCGCTCTTCCTCACCCCAGGTGTCCCGTCGGTAGACCCCCTCCCTCCCCAGGGTGCTGCTCCCTCAGGTGTTTCCCAGGTAGACCCGGTCGAGCCTGTCGAGGTAGCTGTGGACTCTGGTCCTGCGCGAGGTGCTGAGCGTGCTGAGCCTGGTGGTGCTGGGTCTGGGGGTACTGAGACTGGGGGTGCTGAACCTGGGGGTGCGGGGACTGGGGGTGCTGAGCCTGGGGGTGTGGAGACTGCGGGAGCTGAGCCTGGAGGTGCTGAGCCTGGGGGTGCTGCGACTGGGCGTGCTGAGCCTAGAGGAGCTGAGGCTGGGAGTTCTGAGCCTGACCGTGCTGCGCCTGGTGGCGCTCCCTCTTCACAACAGCTGCGTGAGTGGTACGCTCGGCGCTGCAGCCTCCGGAGTGGAGCTCATGGCGTTGAGGTACCGCCTGCTGGAGGCCCTGCTGCTACTGGAGGTCCTGGAGCTGCTGGAGGTACTGCTGGTGCTGGAGCTGCTGGTTCGGCTGGAGGTTCTGGTGCTACTGGAGGTACTGCTGGTTCTGGTGCTGCTGGAGGTGCTGCTGGTGCTGGAGCTGCTGGAGGTGCTGCTGGCGCTGGTTCGACTGGAGGTTCTGGTGCTGCTGGAGGTGCTGCTGGTGCTGCTGGAGGTACTGGAGCTGCTGGAGGTGCTGCTGGCGCTGGTTTGGCTGGAGGTTCTGGTGTTGTCTCTGCTGCTTCTGGGGGCACTTCACGGCCGCGGCCGTACTTCGTTCCGCTCCTTCAGCAGGTTCTTGGTCAGCCGCCTCCTCCTAGTCCTCCTCCCTCCTTAGAGTGTCCTCTGCCTGTCCAGTCGCAGTCACAGCTACCGCCTGCCTCGCCACTTCCTGGTCCTTCTCCCTACACTGGTCTGACAGGCGGTCTTACCGAGCGTCGTGAGCCTGAGTCCCGTCCTGTGTCACCTGTGTCTCGTCCTGTGTCACCTGTTCGTGCTACTCGCACTGGTCGCCGTGTTCCGCGTGAGCGTCCTCCACCTGTCCCTGGCACACACTCTATGACTCTGCGTCCTTCCACTGCTCCACAGCGTGTCCCTCTGCCGTCTCCTGCTGCGTCCTCTCTTCCTGCTCTTGCTGACCCGGAGTCTGACCGGGTTCGTGCTGCCAGTCCTACTGTCACGCGTCTCCTGGCCACTGCTGTCACTGACCCTTCCTTTGAGTCTGCTGCTGCGTCTGCCCTAGTTGCTGAGCTTGTCGACTTTGCTGCTCACTGTCGTCTAGACTACGCCGCCAGTCTTGTTGCTGAGTCTGAGTCTGTCTGTCCTCCGACCGTCGGGGGTGAGTGTGCTCTTAGCACGGACGTCCTTGAGGATAGACAGGAGGACCTTGAGTGTCTTGCAGCCGCTGCGCCTCATCTCGTGTCCATGCTGATTGCCCCTGAGGGAGACCCGGATGCTCCAGACATCCCGACCCCACGCTCTTACGCTGAGGCGATCGCGGGTGAGTACTCCTCTCAGTGGCAGTCAGCCATGGATGCAGAGATGGCATCCTGGAAGTCCACTGGCACTTACGTCGACGAGGTTCCCCCTGCTGGGGCGAACATCGTCAGTGGCATGTGGATTTTCAGGGTGAAGCGGCCGCCGGGTTCCCCGCCTGTCTTCAAGGCTCGTTACGTTGCTCGAGGCTTCAGACAGCGAGAGGGAGTAGAATTCTTTCAGACCTTATCCCCCACCCCGAAGATGACCACTCTTCGGGTGCTACTGCACGTTGCTGCTCAGCGTGACTACGAGCTTCACTCTCTTGACTTCAGCACAGCTTTCTTGCAGGGCAGCCTGCACGAGGAGATCTGGCTGCGCCGCCCTCCTGGCTTCACTGGGTCGTTTCCTGCTGGTACCCAGTGGAGCCTCCGGCGGCCGGTCTACGGTCTCCGCCAGGCGCCACGTGAGTGGCACGACACACTGAGGACTACTCTTGCGGCACTTGGGTTCACGCCTTCTACTGCTGACCCGTCACTGTTTCTGCGCACCGACACTTCGCTGCCGCCGTTCTACATCCTCGTGTACGTCGACGACTTGGTCTTTGCCACTGCTGACACTGAGGCTCTCGCCCACGTGAAGTCCGAGCTGCAGAAGAGACATACGTGCACAGACCTGGGTGAACTGCGCAGCTACCTTGGCTTGCAGATCACCCGGGACAGAGCACGCCGCACCATCACAATGACTCAGTCACACATGGTGCAGCAGGTCCTTCAGCGCTTCGGCTTCACCTGGTCCTCAGCACAGGCCACTCCTATGGCTATAGGTCACTCGCTCTCAGCTCTGCCTTCGGATGAGTCCGTAGAGCCGAGTGGTCCTTACCCAGAGCTAGTTGGTTGCCTCATGTACCTGATGACTTGCACTCGTCCTGACCTAGCATACCCTCTTGGCCTTCTGGCCCGCTATGTGGCTCCTGACAGGCACCGAAAGGTGCTCTGGGATGCTGCAAAGAGGGTATTGCGCTACTTGTGCAGTACATCGGGCATGGGGCTCGTGCTTGGAGGAGGGAGCCCAGTTGTTCTCACTGGGCACTCAGACGCTTCTTGGGTTGACGACCAGGCTACTCAGCGGTCGTCACAGGGTTATACCTTCAGCCTTGGCTCTGGCTAAGTTTCTTGGCGTTCTACGCGTTCGTCTTCAGTTCTCAGCTCCAGTTGTGAGGCTGAGATCTACGCCACAGCCATGGCTGCACAGGAGTTACGCTGGCTCACCTACCTACTGACCGACCTGGGAGAGCGGCCTCGTTCTCCTCCAGTGCTGTACGTCGACAACAAGGCTGCCATTGCCTTGTGTGAGGAGCACAGACTGGAGCACAGGACGAAGCACATCGCTCTACGTTACTTTCTGGCTCGAGAGTTGCAGCAGCGTGGTCAGCTTCGTCTGCGTTTTGTGGCCTCTCAGGCCAACACTGCTGATATATTCACCAAGGCACTTCAGTCTGGTGATCATCAGCGTTTCTGCACTTTGCTAGGACTTGTGCCCACTTTTCCTCACTTGTTGTAGACCTTGCCTGTACTGTGATCTATATATCTATACCTGCATACTTGCTAGACATAGATCACTGTGATGTTTGTACTATATATATGCCTCTGCATGTGAACTGGCCTTGTGGTCCTTTGCTTGTGCTCAGAGTGTGTGGTGACATTGTGATCCACCCTGAGCTTGCTTTGGTTTTCTTGACTGGTCTTGTGACCCCTTGTTCTCCCCCACTTAGCCTATGGGGGTGTGTCAAACAATATATATGTTTCTGTTGTGTAGGCTACAGTGGGTTGGCCTTTAGGGGGTACATTTCACTAGGGTTTACTACTTGTACTCCAACAACTTTCTAGTTCAACACTTCTTGTTTCTGACAGGCCCATCCACAGGATCGACAAGAGAGGGTTGACCTACTCTGATAGCATGTTAGAATAGTGAACGGAATGAAACAGAGAAGAGGGTTTCACTAGCAGGCAGTTGAGTACATATAGCAAACCCTAACAGGGCTGTACTCACTATAGAGTACCCCACTGCAGACTAGAGAAATTACACATTCTGACAGTCTCCGCCAGGCACCTCGTGGTGTCAAATTATAAGTTCACTGCTATCTAGGCTGTAGTGGGTTTAGCCTTAGGGGGTACAGTAAATTGCTCGACACTTCATTGTATCCCCCTCCTTGAACCTAATCCACTTCATTCCTTCTCAAACTCTCTCGACATTGAACCCTAGCATGGTTCCTACACTCACTATAGCTACGATTCCAACAAGGTATTAGAGTAGTTACGCTCCTTGGGCCCACCACCTGCTGCCCTGCGTGCCGCCCTCGTGCGGCCCCATACTCTCGACGTTCGGCACGGCCCGTCGCCCGTCGCCCCTAGGCCCCGGCCCCGTGGCCCGTCGCTCGCGCCCGTCGCCCCTCGGCCCGTCGCCCCTCGGCCCCTTGGCCCCGTCGCCCCTAGCCGCGGCCCCTAGGCCCCGTCGCCTCGGCCCCTTGGCCCCGTCGCCCCTAGCTGGAGCCCCTCGGCCCCTTGGCCCCGTCACCCCTAGCCGCGGCCCCTAGGCCCCGTCGTCTCGGCCCCTCGCGACCCTAGGCCCGTCGCCCCGTCGCCTCGGCCCCTTGGCCCCGTCACCCCTAGCCGCGGCCCCTAGGCCCCGTCGCCCCCAGCTGCGGCCCCTCGCGACCCTAGGCCCCTTCGCCTCGGCCCCTTGGCCCCGTCGCCCCTAGCCGTGGCCCCTAGGCCCCGTCGCCCCCAGCTGCGGCCCCTCGCGACCCTAGGCCCCTTCGCCTCGGCCCCTTGGCCCCGTCGCCCCTAGCCGTGGCCCCTAGGCCCCGTCGCCCCCAACTGCGGCCCCTCGCGACCCTAGGCCCGTCGCCCCGTTGCTTCGGCCCCTTGGCCCCGTCACCCCTAGCCGCGGCCCCTAGGCCCCGTCGCCCCCAGCTGCGGCCCCTCGCGACCCTAGGCCCCGTCGCCTCGGCCCCGGTGCCCCGTCGCCCCTAGCCGCGGCCCCCAGGCCCCGTCGCCCCCAACAGCAGCCCCTCGCGACCCTAGGCCCGTCGCCCTGTCGCCTCGGCCCCTTGGCCGCGTCACCCCTAGCCGCGGCCCCTAGGCCCCGTCGCCCCCAGCTGCAGCCCCTCGCGACCCTAGGCCCCGTCGCCTCGGCCCGTTGGCCCCGTCGCCCCTAGCCGCGGCCCTCGTCGACCCGTCGCCCCGTCGCCCCGTCGCCCCTAGCTACGGCCCCTCGCGACCTGCCGCCCCTAACCACGGCCCCATCGCCTCTAGCCTCGGCCCCTCGCGACCTGTCGCCCCTAGCCGCGGCCCCGGTGCCCCGTCGCATCATGGAGGGTAAGGGGGTGGCAAGAGGGGTGACAGTTTCTTCCTGCCTGCGCGCCCTGCAGTCGCACGCGCAGCTCCGCCCCCGCCCCCCTCCCCCCCCTCCCCCCCCTCCATGGGGACGGGAGGGAGAGGGTGTGAGGGGGTGGCGGATGTGCCTCAGCAGCAGCAGCTGCCACCACGCCTCCTCCTCTCTCTCTCCCTGCCGCACCCTGTGTTGGGAAGGGGGGGGGAGCTTGGAGGTTCAGGGGGAGGCAGGAGGGGATCTGCAGCACCAGCCCCCCCCGCCCCCCCTTTCTCCTCCATCCCTGGCGGGTGAAGGATTGTGGAGCAGCAGTGGGGGGGAGGGGATCTGCAGCACCAGCCCCCCCCCGCCCCCCCCTTCTCCTCCATCCCCCTGCTGCGGGTGCAGCAGTGTGGGGGAGGGGATCTGCAGCACCAACCCCCCCCGTCCCCCCCCTTCTCCTTCATCCCTGGGGGGTGACGGATAGTGGAGCAGCAGTGGGGAGGAGGGGATCTGCAGCATCAGCCCCCCCCCCCGCCCCCCCTTCTCCTCTCTCTCTCCCTGCCGCACCTTGTGTTGGAGGGGGGGGGGGGGAGCTTGGAGGTTCAGGGGGTGGCAGGAGGGGATCTGCAGCACCAGCCCCCCCCGCCCCCCCCCCCCCCCCCCCCTTTCTCCTCCATCCCTGGGGGGAGGGGATCTGCAGCACCAGCCCCCCCTCCCCCCCCCCCCTTTCTCCTCCATCCCTCTGCTGCGAGTGCAGCAGTGGGGGGGAGGGGATATGCTGCTGCCACGCCTCCTCCCCTCTCACGGCTGCGCCTGCTGCTGTGGGAGGAGAGTATGGGGGAGCTTGGAGGTTCAGCGGGTGGCAGGAGGGGATCTGCAGCACCAGCCCCCCCCGCCCCCCTCCCCCCCCCCCCCCTTCTCCTCCATCCCCCTGCTGCGGGTGCAGCAGTGGGGGGGGAGGGGATCTGCAGCACCAGCCCCCCCCCCCCCCCCCCCCCCCCTTCCCTTCTCCTCCATCCCCCTGCTGCGGGTGCAGCAGTGGGGGGGAGGGGATCTGCAGCACCAGCCCCCCCCGCCCCCCCCCCCCCCCCCCCCTCCCTTCTCCTCCATCCTCCTGCTGCGGGTGCAGCAGTTGGGGGGAGAGGATCTGCAGCCCTGTGCGCCCCGCGCGCCCTGCTTCCCTGCAGCCCTGTGCGCCCTGCTGCCCTGCAGCCCTGTGCGCCCTGCTGCCCTGTGCGCCCCGCGTGCCCTGCAGCCCTGCTGCGCCCCGCGCGCCCTGCTGCCCTGTGCGCCCCGCGCGCCCTGCAGCTCTGCTGCGCCCCACGCGCCCTGCTGCCCTGCTGCCCTGTGCGCCCCGCGCGCCCTGCAGCCCTGCGCGCCCTGCGCGCCCTGCTGTCCTGCTGCCCTGCGCGCCCTGCGCGCACTGCAGCCCTGCGCGCCCCGCGTGCCCTGCTGCCCTGCAGCCCTGTTCGCCCTGCTGCGCTGCAGCCCTGTGCGCCCTGCTGCCCTGTTCGCCCCACGCGCCCTGCTGCCCTGCAGCCCTGTGCGCCCTGCTGCCCTGCTGCCTTGCGTGCCCCGCGCGCCCTGCTGCCCTGCAGCCCTGTGCGCCCTGCTGCCCTGTTCGCCCCGCGCGCCCTGCTGCCCTGCAGCCTTGTGCGCCCTGCTGCCCTGCTGCCCTGTGCGCCCCGCGCGCCCTGCAGCCCTGCGCGCCCTGCAGCCCTGCGCGCCCCGCGCGTCCTGCTGTCCTGCTGCCCTGCGCGCCCCGCGCGCCCTGCTGCCCTGCAGCCCTGTGCGCCCTGCTGCCCTGCAGCCCTGTGCGCCCTGCTGCCCTGTTCGCCCCGCGCGCCCTGCTGCCCTGCAGCCCTGTGCGCCCTGCTGCCCTGCTGCCCTGTGCGCCCCGCGCGCCCTGCGGCCCTGTGCGCCCCGCGCGCCCTGCTGCCCTGCTGCCCTGTGCGCCCTGCTGCCCTGCTGCCCTGTGCGCCCCGTGCGCCCTGCTGCCCTCTGCACGCGCCATGCACAGCCCCTACCCCGCCCCCCCCCCCCCCCCCCTCCCCCTTCTCCTCCATTCCCCTGGTGCAGGTGTCGCAGTGGGGGGAAGGGATCTGCAGCACCAGCCCCCCCGCCCCCCCCTCCCCCCCCCTTTCTCCTCCATCCCCCTGCTGCGTGTGCAGCAGTGGGGGGGGGGGGAGTATGGGGGTGGCGGGATCTTGGAGGGTATGGGGGTGGCGGGTATGAGGAGCCAGCAGCCACCCCTCCTCCTCTCTCTCTCACGGCCGCGCGTGCCACTGTGGGGGGTGGGTGAGGCGGTGGTTTGTTGACTTTTTTGCTCGTCTGCCGTAGCCTTGCCCTGCTTGTACTCGCACCTGTATATCTTATGTAACCTCTTGGACTGGCCTTGTGGCCGCTTGCTAGTGCTCAGAGTGCGTGGTGATCTTGAGATCCACCCTGAGCTTGCTTTGCTTTGTTCCTTCTCTTGACTGGTCTTGTGACCGCTTTGTTGTGTTTGCTATCCCCCACTTCGCCTATGGGGGTGTGTCAAATTATAAGTTTACTGCTATCTAGGCTGTAGTGGGTTTAGTCTTAGGGGGTACAGTAAATTGCTCGACACTTCATTGTATCCCCCTCCTTGCCCTAATCCACTACATTCCTTCTCAAACTCTCTCAACATTGAACCCTAGCATGGTTCCTACACTCACTATTGCTACGATTCCAACACGTGGGTGGCACGACACTCCCCGCTCCACTTTTGCGGACCTCGGGTTCCGTCCTTCGTCCGCCGACCCATCACTGTTCGTTCGTTCTGGCTCCACTCCTTTCTTCGTCCTCATCCACGTCAACGACTTGGTCTTCGCCGAATTAGACAGAGTTGCTCCGGCTTTAGTGAAGTCTGAAATGCAGAAGAGACACATATGGACTGACCTCGGTGAACTGCGCATCTATCTTGGCTTGCAAATCACCAGGGACAGAGCCGCCCGCACCATCACACTAACATAATCACACATGGTGCAGCAGGTCCTTCAGCAGTTTGAGCTCCAGTTCTCCTCCGCACAGCCCAATCCTCTTGCCATTGACCACAAACTCACTGCTCCTGTTCCCGACAAGCCTGTTGAGCCTAATGGTCGCTAAGCAGAACTTGTGGGTTGTCTCATATACCTGATGATTGCACTCGTCCGTACCTCGCTTACCGTCTCAGCGCCCTGGCTCGCTTTGTTGTGACTGGGAGACACCGTCCTATTCACTGGACGATGGTAGAAAGTACATGGTGGCTACATCAGGCATGGGGCTTGTGCTTGGAGGGACACACCCACTGCAGATTACCGAGCATTGCGACTCGTCTTGGTCGGACGACGAGGAGACCAACATGTCAACTCAGGGGTACTGCTTTAGCATGGGCTCTGGATCTGTGTCGTGGAGGTCTACTCAATCGTCGTCTGTGGTGCAGTCTAGCGCTGAAACCAGGATCTACGTTGGTGCCATGGCTGCTCGAGAGCTTGCTCTGACTGGTTTTCTTGCTCACTGACCTAGGTGAGTGGCCTATCTCTGCACCGGCGTTTATTCGCTGACAACAAGGCCATGATCCTCCTATGTCGAAAGCCTCGACTGGAGAGCAGAATGAAGTACATCTCCTTGTGGTACATCCTACTAAAAGATCTATAGCGACGCGGCCAGGCTCGCTTGGTCTTTGTGGCCTCAGCGGCCAACACTGTGGACATCTTCACCAAGGCCCTGCCGCTTGGTGACTGTGAGAGTACGCCGACGTTCGACATATTTCTCATTTCCATATTTTTACTCCATCTTATTCTCCTTATTTTCCTCTTTCATTTGCATTTTGTTTCACCTCAATCAGACTACTATTCTATTTTATAGAGCTTTCTGATTATTTCACTTATTTGGTATTTTCGGCACCGACATTTACATTATACGGCACCGACAGCACCGACAGTGGTGTACAAGGCGTAATCTCGCCATAATCCGAAGTGCCAATGGGCTTGCTGTCAGAATTATGCTGTTATAACTGCATGTAGGTCTAGAGTTAGTGTAGTTATCTTGATATCCTGCTTGGTGGTGTACCCCCCCCCTTGTCCTGCCCTATATGTTGTGAACCTCTCCATAGTGAAATCATTCCTTCTCATTCTCTCGACTCTCGCCTCCTTGGCTCCAACCATCTCGACCTCCTTTGGCCTAGGCTACTAAGCCTAGGCCCAATCAACCTAACCAATCTTGCTACTATTTCAACACTTGCGTGCTTATGCGCACTTGTGATTATCTATTCTAGAAGAGCGCGTTCCCGAAGGTTCGGATTATCTGTTGTTTCTATGTAGTTCTGAGTATAAATACGCCTTGTACTCACCTTTAGTGCAACATTCTCGAGTGGAAATTCGATCCTGTGACACTTGGTATCAGAGCCGTTTTCACTCGCGGGGTTTCAGCTAAGCAGCGCGCTCAAGAAATTCCTGCTTCGAAAAACCGCCGGGGGCGACGAATTCGGCGCCGATGCTGGTAAGCACCAGATTCCGCATTTTTTTAATAACCCCCCTCGCGCGTTTTTTGAGCAGGATCGTGAGTTCGATTGTTGGCGAAAACGTTTGCGATACAGGGACGACAATTGCAAATTGTCGGGACCTATATCGAGCGGTGCAGAAGTAGCGAGACCGACGCGCGACGGATCGAATGACTTCGGGTGAAAGCGCGCGTCATGGCGAAAATTGCGACAGAAGCAGAATCGATCGTGACTTCGCAGCAGTCGCGAAATTTTCCCAACGCCCAAGAAATTCGAGCCTCCAACACCTTTGATGGGGAAATCGACGCTAGGCGCTGGCTTTTGGCGATCGAAATTTATTTCGCCGCCATTGGATGGACAGCACCAGCAGAAACAGAATTAAATTTGCAGCAACACTACTGCGCGGACCAGCAATTGAATGGATAAGCAGAAGCGGTTTATTAAACCAAGGTGAAGCGACGTGGCAGCAGTTCCGTGAAGGATTACTACAACGTTTTGAGCCGATTAATGCAGCGTTAATCGCCCGCGACAAAATGCATCGTCATCGACAAATCGGGAGCGTCACAAACTACACACAACAAATGGAGGAGTTGTTCAACCGTATCCCCGACGTCACAGAAGGCGAAAAAATTAGAGCATTCATCGCGGGGCTGAAAAAATAAACATGACAACATGTTGCGGCCACAAATTGGAGCAGCTACAACGACGTCGTTTCGGCAGCGGAACGTTTCGATGTAACCACGATCGGAACACGACGACTTCATGGACGAGCTAGACGACATGGAGGACGCTTGGCTAACCCTACGTACGCCGACCCGATGGAACTCGATCGAATCGACGCGAAGGCAAGACCAAAGAAGAACAAATCTAAGTGTTCTTTCTGCGGCAAGCCCGGACATCGACTCATCGATTGTGACGAAATGAAAACTGCACGTTCAGCGCTCAGGGACCGTAGCAGTGGAGCAGATTTAATGCGAATATTGGAGGATCGTGGAGTGATTTTTTCAAACCACGAACGGACTCTACCAGGGAAAATCGCCGAGGGAAATAAAATCTCTGCGACACAAGACCTTGCTGGACCCGGACAACTCCAAAATGTCAAACTTATATCTGCTATAGTCTGTTTAGGCTGTAGTGGGGTAGTTCTTAGAGGGTACAACACTTTTGTGTTCTCTACTTGTACCCATCTCCTTTCTAGTTCAATCATTCCTCAATTCTCTCACATGGTATAGAGCTAGTTCGATTTTTTCCTAAGGGCCCACCACTGATTTTTTTTTTTCCTTACCTGCCTGACGCGCGCGTCGCGCCTGCCCTTCGAGGCCCCTTCGCGGCCCGTAGCGGCCCCTTCACGGCCCGTAGAGGCCCCTTTTGCGGCCCGTAGCGGCCCTTTAGCGGCCCGTAGTGGCCCCCCTTTGCGGCCCGTCGCGGCCCCTTTGCGGCCCGTATCGGCCCCTTCGCGGCCCGTCGCGGCCCCTTCACGGCCCGTCGCGGTCCCTTCACGGCCCGTCGCGGCCCCTTCACGACCCGTAGCGGCCCCCCTTTCCGGCCCGTAGCGGCCCCTTCGCGGCCCGTAGTGGCCCCTTCGCGGCCCGTAGCGGCCCCATTCCGGCCCGTAGCGGCCCCTTTCCGGCCCGTAGCGGCCCCTTCGCGGCCCGTCGCGGCCCCTGTCCAGCCCGTAGCGGCCCCTTCGCGGCCCGTAGCGGCCCCTTTGTGGCCTGTAGGGGCCCCTTCGCGGCCCGTCGCGGCCCCTTCACGGCCCGTCGCGGCCCCTTCACGGCCTGTCGCGGCCCCCTCACGGCCCCGTCGCGGCCCCTTCGCTGACCAGCAGCCCGTCGCCGACATGCCGCCCGCCATTGACCAGTCGCCCGTCGCCGACCCGCCGCCCGTCCCTGATCAGCCGCCCGTCCCTGACCAGCCGCCCGTCGTCGACCTGCCGCCTGTCCCTGACCAGCCGCCCGTCGCCGACCTGCCGCCCGTCCCTGACCAGCCGCCCGTCGCCGACCTGCCGCCCGTCCCTGTCCAGCCGCCAGTCGCCGACCTGCCGCCCGTCGCTGACCCGCCGCCCGTCGACCTGGCCCTGCCCAGCTGCCGCCCCAACAGCGGCCCCTGGTAAGCACTCGTGCTCCCCCCCCCCCCCTCCCCCTGCTGCCGTGCCGCCAGTAGCCGAGCCGCGCCGCCCAGCCGAGCCGCGCCGCTCTGCCGAGCCGCGCTGCCCCCACCGAGCCGCCCTGCTCTGCCGAGCAGCACTGCTGCTACTGCTTCGACTGCTGCTATTGCTTCTATTGCTGCTACTGCTGCTACTGCTCCTACCACTGCTTTGCACTGCTGCTACTCCTACTGCTACTATGGCTAGTCCTACCATTCTCACCTTTGATGCTGAGGGACGTGCAGTTGGCTTTGACGTGTGGGTTGACGATCTACAGCTGTTTCTTTAGTTTGATTCTAGAGATGGGGTATCTCTTTTCGATCACACGTCCGGTGTTTCCACTGCTCCTGCTGCCACTGCTGACAGTACTGTTCGCTCTCAGTGGACCACTCGTGACGCTGTTGCTCGTCTTGCTGTTCGTAGTCACCTGCCGCCTGCTGAGCGCGCACACTTTGGCCAGTACAAGACTGCTCAGTCTTTGTACGACGCTGTAGTTGCACGCTACTCCTCCCCTGCCACTGCTGCCCTCAGCCGCCTCATGCTGCCGTACCTTTTCCCTGACCTTGCTGCCTTTGCCACTGTCGCTGACCTAGTTGCTCACCTTCGCGCTAGTGACGCCCGCTATCGTGCTGCCCTTCCCACTGAGTTCTGTGCCAAGAACCCCCCCCCCATGTACATCACCCTTTACTACCTAGTCACCCGCCTCCCTGACTCACTTTCCTCAGTCAGGGATCACTTCCTCTCCCTTTGCCCCACCGAGCTGACTGTCGACCTGCTAGAGGAGCGCCTTACTGCAGCTGAGACGAGTATCTTAGCTGTAGGTGCTTCTCGCGGCGACCGTCGCACCCCTTTCTTTGAGGGGTGTTCCCCTGTCCCCCTTCTCCCCTCTGTTGCTTCTGCTGCTGCTGTCGACCTCGTTGGCACTGAGGAGGTCGGGACTGCGTCTGCTCCGAGTGGGAGGCGCCGCAACAGCAAGGGCAAGGGGAGCAAAGGTGGTGGAGGGGGCGGCCGGGGTGGTGGTGGCGGAGGAGGAGGGGGTGGCGGTGGAGGTGGGGGTGGCACAGGGAGTGGGGGCTTCAGTGGCAGCAGTGGAGGTGGTGGAGGCAGCGGCGGAGGTGGTGGAGGCAGCGGCAGCGGTGGTGGAGGTGGCGGCGGAGGTGCTGGTCGAGGTGCAGCCGCGCAGCGTGGAGGCGCTGGTGGTAGCCAGCGTCAGCAGCAGCCGCGCTCCAGTGAGACCCCGTCAGTTCAGCAGCTTCGTGAGTGGTACGCTGGGCGTGGGAGGTCTGGGGGTGCAGGTCCCTGCGCGTACGTTCTTCGCACCGGCCCTCGTAGTGGGGAGGTGTGTGGGCTCCCACACACCACGCAGCGCTGCTTCGGTCGCTTGACTGACGCTTGGCGTACCCAGTTTCCTGACTCTGTTGAGCTTCCTCGCTGGCATGATCTGCTTCTGCAGAATGTGCCTATCTTTGATCTAGACTTTGATGCTATCCTTGCTGCCATGTATGCTCTTGCTGATATTACTGAGGGTGACTGTTACCTGAGTGTCCCGCCCGACCCGGGCACTGCGGCTGCTGCTCTAGGTGCTAGTGCGGCTGCTGCCCTAGGTGCTAGTGCGTCTGCTGCTTCAGGTGCTGGTACGTCTCCTCTCTCTGGTACTGCACCTACGGAGGCCTTGCACACTTTCACACTTGACTCTGGTGCTTCGCGCTCTTTCTTTAGAGACAGCACCACGCTCACGCCGCTCAGCCGGCCTGTTGCGGTCTCCCTTGTTGACCCCTCAGGGGGCCCAGTCCTTGCACGCTCCTCTACAGTTCTACCGTGTCCTGCGGCCCCGTCGGGCTTGCTGTTGGGACTCCACCTCACCTCGTTCTCTACGAACTTGGTGAGTGGAGCTAACCTCCAGGACGCGTGGGTTGACCAGTTCACCCCTGGAGGTCAGCGTGTGACCCACTGCACTTGCTCTCGGACGGGCCGCCACCTGGCCACGTTCACCCGTCGGCCAGGGTCGAGTCTGTACACACTGACTACTGCGCCTCCTCCGGTCTCTGCGTCTGGTCAGGTAGCTGCGTCTAGTCAGGTGTTTGCTGCCGCGTCCAGGTCTAGTCCTGCGTCTGCCCCCTGCTCGTGTCGTCCTCTGTCGCACGAGACTCTCCTTTGGCACCACCGCCTTGGTCACCCCTCCCTGCCTCGTCTTCGAGGTATGGCCTCCCGTGCCCTTGTCTCTGGTCTCCCCAGGTCCCTCCCTCCCCTTCCTCCGGGGCCTGCCCCCACCTGTGTTCCTTGTGTCGAGGGCCGGCAGCGCGCTGCCCCTCACTCCTCCTCGTTCCCTCCGACTGAGGCTCCACTGCAGACTCTACACATGGACATGTGGGGCCCAGCCCGCGTCCGTGGACAGGGTCACGAGCGTTACTTCCTGCTGGTCGTTGACGACTACTCGCGTTACACCACAGTCTTCCCCTTGCGCAGCAAGGGTGAGGTCACTGAGGTGTTGATCGACTGGATCCGCGGTGCTCGTCACCAGCTTAGTGAGAGTTTCGGCTCAGACCTCCCTGTTCTGCGTCTGCACTCAGACAGAGGCGGGGAGTTTTCCTCAGACCTCGTGAGAGCCTTCTGTCGCTCTGAGGGCATCCGCCAGACGTTCACGCTTCCGGCCTCCCCGCAGCAAAATGGGATTGCTGAGCGCCGCATTCGCATGGTCACGGACGTCGCTCGTACGTCCATGATCCATGCGGCTGCTCCCCATTTTCTGTGGCCGTTCGCGGTTCAGTACGCAGCGCATCAGATCAACCTTCAGCCTCGTGTCTCCTTGCCGGAGACCACACCTACTCTGCGGTGGACGGGGAAGGTTGGCGATGCGTCCGCGTTCCGTGTCTGGGGATCTCGAGCTTTTGTCCGCGATACTACAGCAGACAAGCTGTCCTCCCGTGGCGTTCCCTGTGTCTTCCTTGGCTTTCCTCCTGACGCACCCGGGTGGCAGTTCTACCACCCCACCTCGCGTCGTGTTCTGTCCTCTTAGGACGTCACGTTTGACGAGTCGGTGTCGTACTACCGTCTCTTTCCCTACCGCACTGCCTCTCCCCCCCCCCCCCGCCGCTCTTCCTTGCCCCAGGTACTCCTCCGGTAGACCCCCTCCCCCCCCAGGGTCCTGCCCCCTCAGGTGTGTCCCAGGTAGACCCTGCCGAGCCGGTCGAGGTAGCTGTCGACTCAGGTGCAGAGTCTGGGGGTGCTGAGCCTGCGGGTGCGGGGACTGGGGGTTCTGAGTCTGGGGGTGCTGAGTCTGGGCGTGTTGAGCCTGGGGGTACTGAGCCTGGGCGTGTGGAGCCAGAGGGTGCTGTGTCTGGAGGTGCTGAGCCTGCGCGTGCTGCGTTTGGAGGTGCTCTCGGTGTCCCGCCGCGGCGGGAGCCTCTCTCTCCACAGCAGCTTCGTGAGTGGTACTCTCGGCACTGTCGGGGTGCTGCTGGAGCTCCTGGAGGTCCTGCTGGAGCTTCTGGAGGTGCGGCTGGTGCTGGTGCTGCTGGAGGTGCTACTGGTGGTGCTGCTGGTGCTGGTGCTGCTAGAGGTGCTGCTGGTGCTGGAGGTGCTACTGGAGGTGCTGCTGGTGCTGGAGGTGCTACTGGAGGTGCTGCTGGTGCTGGAGGTGCTGCTGGAGCAGCTGGAGGTGCTGCTGGTGCTGGAGGTGCTGCTGGAGCTTCTCGAGGTGCTGCTGGTGCTGGTGCTGCTAGAGCTGCTGCTACTGGAGCTGGTGTTGGTGGTGCTACTGGGACTGGAGACCCTAGGGCTGAGGGTACCGGTTCTGTCTCTGCTGTTTCTCGAGGCGCTGTGCGGCCGCGACCGTACTACGTTCCGCTTCTTCAGCAGGTTCTTGGCTCCCAGCCTTCTCCTGGTCCTCCACCTCCTTCCCTGAGTCCACTGCCTGTCCCTTAGCAGTCGCAGTTACAGCCGGCCTCTCCGCTGCCTGGTCCTTCTCCTTACTCTGGACCGACTGGAGGTCTTACAGAGCGCCGTGAGCCTGAGTCGCGTCCTGTGTCGCCTGTGTCTCGTTCTACGTCTCCTGTCCGTTCTGTTTGCGCTGTTCGTGTCTCGCGTCCGCGTCCTCCTCCTGTCCCTGGCACCCACTCTATGACTCTGCGTCCTTCTACTGCTCCACAACGTGTCCCTCTGCCGTCTCCTCCTGCGTCCTCTCTTCCTGACGATCCTGACCCTGCGTCTGACTCCCTTCGTGCTGCTAGTCCTACTGTCACGCGCTTTCTGGCCACTGCTGTCACTGACCCTCTGTTTGAGTCCTCTGCTGCGTCTGCTCTTGTTTCCGAGCTTGTTGACTTTGCTGCCGCCTGTCGCCTAGACTACGCCGCTAGTCTTGTTGCTGAGTCTGCGTCTGTGTTTGTCTGTCCTCCGTCCATCGGGGGTGAGTGTGCTCTGGGCACAGACGTTCTTGAGGATAGACAGAAGGAGTTTGAGTGCTGTGCTGCTTCTGTACCTCATCTCGTGTCCATGCTGCTGACCCCTGAGGGAGACCCGGATGCACTAGACATCCCGACCCCGCGCTCTTACGCAGAGGCGATAGAGGGTCCCTACTCCTCTCAGTGGCAGGCGGCCATGGATGCAGAGATGGCTTCCTGGAAGTCCACAGGCACCTACGTAGACGAGTTTCCCCCACCTGGGGCGAACATCGTCAGTGGCATGTGGATCTTCAGGGTGAAGCGGCCGCCGGGTTCTTCGCCTGCCTTCAAGGCGCGTTACGTTGCACGTGGCTTCAGTCAGCGACAGGGAGTTGACTTCTTTCAGACCTTCTCCCCTACCCCGAAGATGTCCACTCTTCGGGTACTGCTGCACGTTGCTGCTCAGCGTGACTACGAGCTCCACTCACTTGACTTCAGCACAGCCTTCCTGCAGGGCAGCCTGCACGAGGAGATCTGGCTGCGCCGCCCACCTGGCTTCACTGGGTCGTTTCCTGCTGGTACCCAGTGGAGCCTCCGGCGGCCAGTCTACGGTCTCCGCCAGGCACCCCGTGAGTGGCACGACACACTCAGGACGACTCTTGCTTCTCTTGGTTTTGCTCCTTCCACTGCTGACCCTTCTCTGTTTCTACGTACTGACACTACTCTGCTGTCGTTCTACGTTCTCGTGTCCGTAGACGACCTCGTCTTTGCTACTGCTGACACTGAGGCACTCGCCCATGTGAAGTCCGAGCTGCAGAAGAGACACACGTGCACAGACCTGGGTGAACTGACAAGCTATCTTGGCTTGCGGATCACCCGGGACAGAGCACAGCGCACCATTACCTTGACTCAGTCACACATGGTGCAGCAGGTCCTTCAGCGCTTCGGCTTCACGTACTCCTCGCCACAGTCCACTCCTCTGCCTACCGGTCACCCGCTCTCAGCTCCACCTTCGGACGAGTCCGTAGAGCCGAGTGGCCTGTATCCAGAGCTTGTGGGCTGCCTCATGTACCTGATGACTTGCACACGACCTGACCTCGCATACCCTCTCAGCCTTCTGGCTCGCTACGTGGCTCCCGGCAGGCACCGAAAGGTGCACTGGGATGCTGCGAAGAGGGTGTTGCGATACTTGTGCAGTACATCGGGCATGGGGCTAGTGCTTGGAGGACGGGCTCGAGTTGTCCTCACTGGTCACGCTGACGCCTCCTGGGTTGACGACTTGGCTACGCAGCGGTCGTCACAGGGTTACACCTTCAGTCTTGGCTCCGGTTCTGTCTCTTGGCGGTCTACCCGCTCTTCTTCTGTTCTCAGCTCCAGTTGCGAGGCTGAGATCTACGCTGGGGCCATGGCTGCACAGGAGCTACGCTGGCTCACCTACCTGCTGACCGACTTGGGAGAGGCGCCTCGTTCTCCTCCAGTTCTGTACGTCGACAACAAAGCCATGTTGGCCTTGTGTCAGGAGCACAGACTGGAGCACAGAACGAAGCACGTTGCTTTGCGCTACTTCCTTGCTCGAGAGTTGCAGCAGCGTGGCCAGCTTCGTCTTGCTTACGTGGCCTCTCAGGCCAACACTGCTGATGTTTTCACCAAGGCACTTCAGCCTTGTGATCATCAGCGTTTCTGTACTGTGTTAGGCCTTGTACCTACTGTGCCTCACTTGTTGACTTCTTGACTCTGCTTGTACTGTACTCTATATACATATACCTGCATGCTTATATTTGCTAGGTTGTGTTCACTGTATTGTTTGCTTTCCTTTATATAACTCTGCATGTGAACTGGCCTTGCGGCCCTTTGCTTGTGCTCAGACTGCGTGGTGACTTTGTGATCCACCCTGAGCTTGCTTTGTCTTTCTTGACTGGTCTTGTGACCTCTTGTTCTCCCCCACTTTGCCTATGGGGGTGTGTCAAACTTATAACTGCTATAGTCTGTTTAGGCTGTAGTGGGGTAGTTCTTAGAGGGTACAACACTTTTGTGTTCTCTACTTGTACCCATCTCCTTTCTAGTTCAATCATTCCTCAATTCTCTCACACAAAAAGGCCCTGTAAAAAGTAAGCACCCCTTCAAAATATCATACAAGGATGCTTTACTTGGAAAAAAATCCCTTGGGTCTACGGCCTTTGTGAAATCACGAGAGAGGCTCCAAAAGAAAAAGAATGTACCGGTACGACAACTACAACAGCTGCGCATGGGGAACCAACAACGGAGCGTGGAAGATCGACCTTCCAACGACGACATCGTCCTCTCTCTGAAAAACCAGCCCACGTCGACCAACCGGTCCCCATGGAAGAAGTCGGTGGCGCTGAAGCAGCTCAAGAGGGAGCTGGAGGTCAACATGAAGCTGCGACGACCTCAAACCTCCTCTACAGATGCATCTGCAACATCTGAAACATCTACGATATCTACCCCATCTATGAATTCTACTACGAGCTCGAGAACCACGTCGTCGACGACAACAAAAAATCATGGCAATAGGGAACGGCAGGACCGGCCATCTGCCACCCCAGGAGAAAACACAGAGCTATGGGAAATGCCCTATGATCCAATCAACGAGACGATCAACGGGTACAACGAGCAACGCCAACCACTTTTGCTCGAGGTGATCTGCAATGGTCGACGCCTCCAAGCACTCGTGGAGAGCGGAGCATCCCATTCAGTATGCGACAAAACAACCCTCGAACGCATCAATGAGAAGTACACGCCTTCAAACTTCACAGCTACGATGGTTGACGGAAGCAAATTACAAGTCTACGGCGAAGCAGCGTTACACCTGCAGATGGGTCCTCTTCGCTGGAAACCGACCCTACCCGTCACCAACATCAAAAGGCTAGACTTGATTCTTGGGAGAGATTTTCTGAAGAAGTTCAACCCCGAGATCAACTGGGTCACCCGCACGGCGAGTATTTACAATCAAGACATAAGAGTTCCTCTTCCGAATTGGAGCAACACAGGAGATATTCCGGAGGAGACTTTCGCACGCTTCGAGAAGAACGTGAAGCGAACCATGGCAGGGTTTGTTGCACTGGTTACCAACGAGGACGAAGGAGAGAGAAAAATTCTCGAGCTTCCACCAGCAATCCAGAAACTTCTAGAAGAGCTCGAAGACGTTCTCCCTGACGACCTTCCAGACCAGTTGCCGCCATACCGAACCCACCAGCACGAGATCATCGAAGAACCTGGTTCAAAACCGACCTTCTGAGCACCATATCGACTCAGCCCTACCGAGTTGGCCGACATGAAGAAGCAGATCGAGTTTTTTCTGGACAAAGGATTCATTCGACCATCAACATCACCATATGGTGCACCAGTGCTTTTCACACCAAAACCTGACGGAAGCTTACGCATGTGCATCGACTACCGAGCCCTCAACAAGCAGACGATCAAGAACAAGTATCCGATTCCACAGATCGACGATCTACTTGACCAGCTTCGTGGAGCCACAGTATTCTCAAAACTCGATTTGAGATCGGGATATTGGCAGATCCGGATGGCGGATAACTCCATCCATAAGACAGCGTTTCGGACACGATACGGATCCTACGAGTACCTCGTCATGCCGTTCGAACTCACCAACGCACCCGCTACATTCCAGGCCGAAAGGACTACAACCAATCGCCTACCTCAGCAAGAAATTGTACGGGGCAGAACTCAACTACCCGATTCACGACAAAGAGGCCTTAGCGATCATCACCGCATTCAAGACATGGCGATGCTACCTCGAAGGGAGAAAGACCACAGTCTATACTGACCATTGCAGCCTAAAATACCTGAAAACGCAGCCGACCCTCTCCAGACGACAAGTCAGGTGGATTGACTTCCTCGAGACGCACTTCGACTACGACATCGTGTACAAGCCGGGACACAAGAATAAGGCAGACGCACTGAGCCGGCCTGGACACGTTGCCGCCATACAGATTGAGGGGATGAATCCGCTACTCAAGGGACTCTTCACGCACGGGTATACCATCGACCCCGAGATTCCCTTAGCAGAGAAAAAGAAATTGTTGCAGTGGGACCACGACGTCGCACTACGCAAAGGATCAATAAAGATATGGGTACCCAACTACCCGCCTCTTCGGCAGTTGCTTCTCGAAGAATTCCATGACGTGCTCTACGCTGGACACTTCGGGAGTAACAAGACTCTTGCCGGGATTGCGAAAGTCTACTACTGGCCTCACATGGCAAACGACGTGCAAAATTTTGTCACTTCGTGCGACATGTGCCAGCGGATGAAAAGCAGCAAGCAGAAGAAAGCAGGACTTCTTCAGCCTTTACCCGTCCCGGAACAGCCTTGGCAAGTGGTCAGCTTGGATTTCATCACCAGTTTACCACCTACCAACACGGGGCATGACGCCATCCTAGTCGTCATCGACAAATTCTCAAAGATGGGACACTTCATTCCGACACATACAACCGCACGCACGGAGGAAATGGCACAGCTATTCCTCAAACACATCATCTCACAGCACGGGATCCCAACAACCCTCATATCCGACAGGGACCCCAAGTTTACTAGCAAGTTATGGAAAGAGCTCATGTCGCTCATGGGGACACGCCTAGCAATGTCATCTGCATATCATCCCCAGACCGATGGGCAGACAAAGCGCTTGAACCAAATTGTGGAACAACTCTTGCGCGCAGCGTGCAAGGACGACATTAACAAGTGGGACTTGCACTTGCCGGTGTTGGAGTTCGCCTACAATAATGCGAAGCATGCCGCAACAAGAAAGACCCCATTTTTCCTGTGTTACGGACGACATCCACTAACTTCACAACAGCCGACAGTACCTGCAACTGTCCAACCCACGCACGACTTCGTTACCACAATGCAGCAGCTTTGGGATCGGACACACAAGCGTCTACAGGACATACAGTCTTCACAGAAATGCTTGGCCGATCGCCATCGACGTGATCATACCATTGCGGTTGGTGACCATGTGCTTCTCGACACATGCAACCTCAACCTCGGTCACCTTCCATCCAAGTTACGACCTCGCTTCTGCGGACCTTTCCTCGTAGAAGAGCATGTCACTCCAGTCACATTCCGCTTGCGCCTACCAGCTTCTTGGAAGATTCATAACGCCTTCCACGTGCAGCTTGGTTTAAACCCTATCAAGATCCAAATAAGCTGTACACGGGACGCCAACCTCCGCCGCCGCCTCCAGTCCTCGTGAATGATGAACTTGAGTACGAGGTTGAATCTGTGCTTGCACATCGTCGTCGTCGGCATGGCGCCCTGGAGTTTCTCGTACGCTGGAAAGGCTATGATCCTTCTGAGGACAGCTGGGTCCCTGAAGAAGACATGAGTAACGCCCAACGTTCTCTCCGCGACTATCTTGTCAAGCAGGGTGTTACATCTACCACCCAGCTTTGAGGGGGGGAAGTGTGAGAGTACGCCGACGTTCGACATATTTCTCATTTCCATATTTTTACTCCATCTTATTCTCCTTATTTTCCTCTTTCATTTGCACTTTATTTCACCTCAATCGGACTACTATTCTATTTTCTAGAGCTTTCCGATTATTTCACTTATTTGGTATTTTCGGCACCGACATTTACATTATACGGCACCGACAGCACCGATAGTGGTGTACAAGGCGTAATCTCGCCATAATCCGAAGTGCCAATGGGCTTGCGTGCTTATGCGCACTTGTGATTATCTATTCTAGAAGAGCACGTTCCCGAAGGTTCGGATTATCTGTTGTTTCTATGTATTTCGGAGTATAAATACGCCTTGTACTCACCTTTAGTGCAACATTCTCGAGTGGAAATTCGATCCTGTGACAGTGACCCCAAGAGATTCTGTTCGCAGCTTGGCCTTGTTCGGACAGGGCCTCGTTTGTTATAGACTCGCCTCCTGCCTCTTGCTCTGCTTGTTTTGTTGTTTATATATATTTATATGTACCCTTCAACTGGCCTTGTGACCATTTGTCTCAGAGGCTAGCTAGTCATACCACCCTAAGTTGCATGTCTTGATTTGTTGCCTTTCTTTATTGTTCTTGTGACAATGTGTCTCTCTTGCTCGTTTTGATGCCCCTCACTTAGCCTAAGGGGGTGTGTCAAATTATATTTATATCCTAGTTAGATATGTTAGGCTACAGTGAGGCAGCTAGTATAGGGTATCACACATTTCTCAACATCTCCTACTTGTACTCTTCTCGGTACTTGTCTTCCCCATTCCGCTAACTAACTGTGAGACCTTCATTATGGCGTCCGATATAGTCTTGCGTTTTGACACCGAAGGGCGTGCGCGATTGACTTCAGCACGTGGCCACTGCACGCCATGCTCCACCTCCAGAGTCAGCATTAGGACGGTGACACTCTGTACGCTCACATTTTGGGTGAGCTACCTACGCGCCCCCCCCCCCCCCCCACCCCCCCTCCCCGTCCCACCCCTCTTACTAGTGAGGCCACTGCGGTGGACCAGGAGACCTTTGCTGCGCACTTGGTATGGCAGTTACGCATCGCTGCCGCTCGACACGCTCTTAGTCGCCTCCTCCAAACGACTGGGTGTGTTCACTTCAGCCATGTTATGTTGGAGAAGGAGTGTTTTCATGCCATCGTTTCTTGCTATTCCACTCCTTCTGCTACCCTAGGGCGCCTGCTCATGCCGTTTCTCTTCCCAAACCTGAAACAACGTTTGCCATTACTGCTTACCTAGCCACGCACCTGCTCCCACTGGACGCTAGCTTTCGTGCTGCCTGCACCGCTGCCCAGCTTGAAAGTCACCCTCCACCTATCTTTCTCACCCTCTACTTCGTTGTGATGCGTTTCCCTAGCCACCTTTTGATTGCGCGCGACGCTCTCCTCGCGATGCACCCCACTGAACTCACCATCAATTTCATTGAGACTAGACGGGTCTTAACTAGACCAACGAACCTTCGCTCCATCACCTCTGCTACTGGTGCACTAGTCCCCCATCTCTTTGAGGGGTGCGCTCTGCCCCAGCTCCCTACATTTACTGCTTCTCTGGTTGCTGCTGGATCTTCTGCTACCGAGGAGACTGCAGCTGTTGCTACCTCTAGGGGGCAGCGGCGTCGCAAGGGAGGTAAGAAGGGTGGGAAGGGTGGCGGAGGTGGTGGGGGTGCTGGAGTGTCTGGGGAAGCCAACACGAAAAGCAGTGCCAGAGTTGCAGATCTGGCTGGAGGAGGCGCGGTCTTAGGGGCGTGGTAGGGGCTCAACAGCAGCAATAGCAGCACCAATACTAGCAGCGGCAGCCTCAGCAGCGTCAGCAGGTGTAGCAACAGTAGGTGTAGCAGTAGCAGTTGCAACAGCAGCAAATGCAACAACAGCAGTTCCAGCAGTGCCCCCCCCATTAGCAGCGTCGGCTGCAGTAGCGGCCCTGACAGCTGGGGGGCAAGTTGTCGCGATGCCGGCCCCTGCAAGTAGTACTGGATTTTGACTGGTCCAGGCGCTTGCACTGTCTACGGGCGCCTCGACCACTTCGCAATGCGCTTCTTCCGCCGCCTCAAGGACCTCTACCGTGATAGCTTTGGGCCTCATGCGGCTCCCCCGCATTGGCCCTCCCTATTGAGTCGTGGTTTGCCGTTGTTTACCATGAACATGTCTGATGTTTAATCTGGTAATACATGTGGCTGGATCGTCACTGTTCATGGTTTTGAAGTATAACAATTAGTCACGAATAACGTTTGTGATGCACGAATATGAAAACGCATCTCCGCTGAAATGCACGCTTTGTGAGTGTGATCTTCCAAAAGTACGACCTACCAAAACCACCCTGATTTTCAAGGTACGGTATTGAGGTAATTCACACTGATAAAAAGGTCTTGTTTTTGAACACGTACATTAACCTTGGTACAGCACAATGCTTCTTCAATCTTAGTTAGGTAACTGATACATATCATGCCATGAAAGCCTTATCCGAATCAATAATGTTCAATGCTGTGAATGGGCTAAACCACGATGGCAGTCAAGGCTCAAGAAATGTATGTAACGCTTGTCCCAATTAAACAAGCAAGCTGTTGGGCTGAGAATTAGCCCTTAGGATCTTTTCAAGGCTAAGATCTCTTGAGTAGGAATGTTGTAGTTTGCGGAAGCGTAATATCAGAGTTGCTGAACCACCTTGTACTGGTATGTGAGAACAAGATAAGTTGATAATAGCAAAGAGAAACAAGGCTTTATATGATTACAAAGGAATACGAAAGGTTTTACTTTAACCGTTTTGTTGTTGCGGTTCGATACAGTGACGACTCGGGTAACTGCTCAGTATCGAGTCAGTTATGTGTCCTTGTTGTCGCACTGTAGTTTTCGTCGAGTCAAAGGTCAGCGAACTTTGACCTTCGCGTAACCTCCAGCTGTTACTTTTGTTGACTCGTGTATTGCTTCACTGTAGTCTGCTCCGTTTCGTGTTGATACTTTGATACTTCAGAAGCGTTAAGTGACTTGTTTCCAACACTCCCCTTCGCTTCTAGAGTGTCGCTGCTGATGACGTGTCCTTGTCCAGTCAGCAACATGCAGTACTCGAACTTCTGTTTTCCGAGTTTCTTGGTCAAGTAATCGGCTGCCATCTCGGATGTGGGACAGTAAGATAACTCGAGTCTTCCCTTCTCGATTTCGTCTTTTATGAAGAAGTACCGGAGGGCGATGTGCTTCGTTCGATTCGCGAACCCATTTTTGTTCGCTATGCGAATGGCCGATTGGTTGTCGCAGAAGATGGAGAAGCTGGGTAACTGAGCCAATTTTGCTTCTTCCAGCAATTCGCGAAGATTTAGTCCTTCCTTGGTGGCTGAGCAGAGTGCGATGTATTCTGCTTCGGCTGAGGAGAGAGCGATTAGCTCTTGCTTGTTCGACTGCCATGAGATAGGGCCGATAGGTTCGAGTCGATAGATGTAGCCAGTTCGAGATCGCCTGTTGTCAGGATCTCCAGCGTGATCGGCGTCGACATAGCCGATTAACTTAGGTGTCGTAGTTCTGGTCTTGTGGTAGGTTAGTCCGATCGTCGGGGTGCTGACGAGGTAGTGAAGTGCACGGTCGAGCTCCATCATGTGTTCTGCTTCAGGCTTCTTGAGGTAGGTGGCGAGTTGACTAGCTGAGTAAGATAGATCCGGTCGGCAGGTAACGGCTGCAAAGAGTAGACAGCCTAGCTTTTGTTGGTAGTCGCGAATGCCGGCGGGTTTGAGTAGGGTGGAGACTTTGCGATTTCTGTCAGTGTAGCGATATGGCGTGGTGATGGTATCTGGAGTAAGTCCGAATCGTTTAGCGATGGTGTCCGTGTATTTTTCGGCGCTGAGGTAGATTGCGTTGTCGCCGTCTTGTATATTGAGTCCCAGGTACTGTGTCACGGTAGTCGTGACGGTGAGTGTGAGATCCTGCTGCAACTCCCCTTCAAACCAGGTCGTTATGTCGTCGGTGGAGCCTATGTAGAGAAGGTCGTCTACGTAGACGATGAGCAGGATGTAGTTGGTCCCCTTAGTAAGTCGGTACATCCCTTGGTCGTGTGGTAGTTGGAGGAATCCGATGCGGATTAGACGGGCGTGAAGATGCTGCTGCCACAGTCTCGGGCCTTGTTTGATTCCGTACAGCAACTTTTGCAGCTGACAGACTTGGTTGGGGTCTGCATTAGACCCATGTGGGTGTTCGACGAAGATCTCAGCATCGACCGGGGCGTAGAGGAATGCGTTGGCAACGTCGATTTGTCGAAGTTTCTTCCGGTTCATGGCGGCTATCGCGAGGAGAATCCGCAGTGAGGTATATCGACTAACTGGCGCGAATGTTTCCGTGAAGTCTCGTCCATGTTCTTGGTCGAAGCCGCGCACAACCTAGCGTGCCTTGAATTTGTCTATCGTTCCGTCAGCTTTTGTTTTCACACGGAAAACCCATTTTCCCGTGAGAATGGTCTTGTTGCGTGCCATTCCGATAGGCACGACTTTCCAGGTGTTGCGTTCTTGCAGCGCCTTTAATTCTCTATCCATGGCTTCGCGCCATTTTTCCCTGTGTTCCCCCCCCAGAGCGTGCTGAATGTTGGCAGGCTCCTTAGGTGGTGCTGCTCCGTGGACGGCGGTGGCGAGTCTTAGTATTTGCAGTCCGCTCTGTGTGTAGCGGGGGAGATTTGCGTCCTCGTGATAAGCTGCTTCATCTCCCGCTTCAAAAGCTCGGTTGCCACGGAAGCCTCCCGTGAGGTCTCGATTTGCTGCCAGGTTGTCCAGGTACGTTTGAAGTGTGAGTCGCTCGTAGAAAATGACATCACGTGCTGCTACTGTTTCCTTCGAGTGGACGTCAAAAATCTTCCATGGGTTGTAATGCTTTTCGATGCCCAGGTGTAGCCCCCACTGTGCACGTTGGGAAAGTCTTCCAGCTCTTGCAGTGTGCGGTCGGTACTGTACCATGCACCCAAAAACTCGTAACATTTTTGTGTTGCCCAGTTTTCCTGTCCACAGCAGGTGCGGTGATGCGTTGTTCGGGAGCGATGATGACGAGAGCAAGTTGTGCAGCATGACAGCGTGGTCCATTGCCTCAGGGCACTGGTGGTTGGGCAGTCGCATGCCACGCAACAGTTTGCGCATGGTGTTTTGGAGAGTTCTGTTCATCCATTCTGCCACGCCTTGCTGTTGATGGGCGTAGGGAAGCGAGATGAGTCGCTTGATGCCTCGTGCTGCGAGGTACTGCTTGAACCTTTGTGATTGATATTCTCCTCCCTTGTCCGACTGGAAGCTTTTCAGCTTTGCTCCTGATTCTCGTTCTTCCACAGGTAGACAGGCGATGAAGGCTTCGAAGGCCATGTCGCGACTTGGGAGGTTGAGGTGCCAGACGTATCGGGTGGCAGCGTCGATGAAAGTAATCACATAGTTTTATGCTCCTTGACCTTGTTCGCGAGTATACAAGATGTCACTGTATACTTTCTCTAGGGGTGTGTAAGCTGGCGAGCTTGGATTGTGGTGAGAGACAAACGGTTGATGGGGTAAGTCGGCTTCGGGGCAGGTAAAGCATGTGCCTCGGAATCGTTGAAATTCTCTTCCGTCGGGTAGAAGGAGTGAGTCTTTGTCGAGTAAAGCTGCCTTGATCGTGTTGTTTAACGTAATGTTGCTTGGATGGCCTTATCGTCCGTGCCACAGTGATTCACTCGCACGATGTCTGGGTGAGCGCCTGTACAGGTCGGAGTTGGAGTAAAATCCCGCGCTAAGGTTGGCGCTTCTATGAACTTTGCGTGGAGTGGGAGTTAACTGCTGCGCAAGAGTCGGTGGAGTGTCGTCGATGAGAACTGGTGCTGTCGAAGAGCCCGAGATTGGTGCCGTAGCGCCTGCGTAGAAGCTAATTGACTGCTTGAGGGCCGAAGTTGACGTTGCGGCGACGTCAACTGCTGCTGATTCGGGCAGTGTGTGCGAGGATGTCCGTACGTCTTGCAAAGGTGATAGAACGGTGGGACATACTGTTGAACTTGTCGGTTGTTTTGTCGATTGTTGTTGTTGTTGTATGGGTGACGAAACGCGAATTCTGGTGCTGACGCTCTCTTCTTGTGTCGTTCTTCGTGTAGGTCCATATCCTGCTGTTCGGCGTGAATTTCGGCGCAGAGTGCTGCTTCGGAGATCTTCCCGTGAGCTCGGAGGAGTGCTCGAGTGGAGCGCCAATGAGGACTGAGGCTAGCGATGATAAGTGTTACGAAGGCTTCTTCGGATATCGATCCTCCGCATTGAAGGAGTCTGTCGCGCAAGCCACGACAACGGCTGATATACGCCATTCCCTGTCATAACATTATAGCTTTACATTTGTGTAGGCTATAGTGGGGTAGCCCATAAGGGGTACAACCCAATTAGGGTTAGTACTTGTACCCAACTCTTTCATAGTTCATTCATTCTCGTTCGTTACTTTGACATGGAATCAGAGCAGGTTCCTTGGGCCCACCACCTGCTACGCTGCTAGTAACCGCCCCTAGGCCCGTCGCTCCTAGCCTACGCGGCCCGTCGACCCCTAGCCCGCGCCCGGCCCCGTTCCTAGCCCGCGCCCGGCCACGTCGGCCCTTAGCCCCGCGCCCGGCCTCGTACCTAGACTGCGCCCGGCCCCGTACCTAGCCTCACGCCCGGCCCCGTATCGCGCCCGGCCCCGTTTCGCACCCGGTCCCCGTATCGCGCCAGGCCCCGTATCGCGCCCGGCCCCGTACCTAGCCTAGCGCCCGGCCCCGTATCGCGCCCGGCCCCGTATCGCACCTAACGCCCGGCCCCGTTCCTAGCCCGCGTCCGGCCCCGTACCTAGCCTGGCGCCCGGCCCCGTATCGCGCCCAACGCCCGGCCCCGTACTTAGCCCACGCTTGGCCCCGTACCTAGTCTCGCGCCCGGCCCCGTATCGCGCCCGGCCCCGTACCTGCCTAGCGCCCGGCCCCGTACCTGCATAGCGCCCGGCCCCGTCCCTTGCCTAGCGCCCGGCCCCGTATCAAGCCCAACGCCTGGCCCCGTACCTCCCCAGCGCCCAGCCCCGTCCCTTGCCCAGCGCCCGGCCCCGTACCTAGCCCGCGCCCGGCCCCGTACCTAGCCCCGCGCCCGGCCCAGTACCTAGCCCGCGCCCGGCCCTGTACCTAGCCCTGCGCCCGGCCCCGTTTCGCGCCCCACGCCCGGCCCCGTACCTGCCCAGAGCCCGGCCCCATACCTAGCCCAAGCCCGGCCCCGTACCTAGCCCGCGCCCGGCCCCGTACCTAACCCCACGCCCGGCCCCATACCTGCCCAGAGCCCGGCCCCGTACCTAGCCCACGCCCGGCCCCGTACCTAGCCCGCACCCGGCCCCGTACCTAGTCCGCGCCCGGCCCTGTTCCTAGCCCAAGCCCGGCCCCGTACCTAGCCCGCGCCCGGCCCCGTACCTAACCCCACGCCCGGCCCCATACCTGCCCAGAGCTCGGCCCCGTACCTAGCCCACGCCCGGCCCCGTACCTAGCCCGCACCCGGCCCCGTACCTAGTCCGCGCCCGGCCCTGTTCCTAGCCCATGCCCGGCCCCGTACCTAGCCCACGCCCGGCCCAGTACCTAGCCAGTGCTCGGCCCCGTACCTAGCCAGCGCCCGACACCGTACCTAGCCAGCGCCCGGCCCCGTCCCTAGCCCGCGCCCGGCCCCGAAGGCCTCTTAGCCCCACTGACACTGCTGCTCCTGCTACTGCTGCTACTGCTACTGCTACAGCTGCTACAGCTGCTCCTACGTACTACACAGCTATGGCTTCGCTTCGTGTCCTTGCGTTTGATCATGAGGGTAGACCAGTTCAGTTTGACACGTGGCTTGACGACCTGCAGCTGTACCTACTGAGCGATTCAAAGGACAGTGTCTCGCTGTTTGACCTAGCGTCAGGCGCCGCTACTGCCCCTCCCGCCACAGCTGATAGTTCAACTCGCTCACAGTGGCTTACTCGTGACGCTGCTGCCCGCTTAGCCATTCGCAACCACCTGCCATTAGCTGAATGCGCTCACTTCGGACAGCACAGGACAGCACATGCACAATACGACGCTGTAGTCGCTCGCTACTCCTCCCCTGCCACTGCTGCTCTAGGCCGCCTTCTTCTGCCCTACCTGTTCCCCGAGCTGTCTGCTTTCGCCACAGTCAAGGACCTTGTTTCCCACCTTCGCGCTAGTGACGCTCGCTACCGCGCTGCCGTTCCTGCTGAGTTCCTTGACAGAAACCCGCCCCCGATGTACATCACTCTCTACTTCATAGTCACCCGCCTCCCAGACTCTCTTCGCTCTGTTAGGGACCACTTCCTCTCTCTTGACCCCACCTCCCTCACTGTTGACCTCCTCGAGCAACACCTCCTCGCAGCTGAGACTAGTGCAGTTGTTGTAGGTGCTGCTCGTGGCACTCCGCGCCCGCCCTTCTTTGAGGGGTGCTCCCCCTCTCCCCTTGCCCCCTCCTACGCCTCTACTGCTGCTGCAGACGTCTCTGTTCCTGAGGACGTCGGGGCTGCTTCTGCTAGTGCAAAGTGCTGCAGCAGCAAGGGCAAGGGTGGCAGGGGTGGTGGAGGTGGCAGCGGCGGTGGTGGAGGTGGCAGCGGGAGTGGTGGTGGGGGCAGCAGTGGAGGTGGTAGCGGCGGTGGGACTGTTGGAGGGAGTGGGGGTTCTGGTGGCGGTGGTGGAGGCAGCGGTGGGAGTGGCGGCAGTGGAGGCGGTGGGTCTGGTAGCGGTGGGACTGGCGCTCGGCGTGTCGGTACTGGGGGTGGCCAGAGTCAGCAGCAGCAGCGTCGGAGCGAGACCCCGTCTCCCCAGCAGCTTCGTGAGTGGTTTCTGCGTGGGGCGTCTGGGGGTAGTTGCTCGTATGTCATTCGCTCGAGTGACAGTGCTGGTCAGACTTGCGGGCGGCTCCACACTCAGCACCGCTGCTTCTCCCGTCTCGACGACGCTTGGCGTGCTGAGTTTGGTGACGACGTCGAGCTCCCTCGCTGGGCAGATCTGCTTAAGTCTAGGATTGCTATCTTTGATCTAGACTTTGATGCTATTCATTCTGCTATGTATGCTTTGTCTGTTAGTGCTGAGGGTGACTGTTACCGGTGTGTGCTGCCTGACCCAGGTATAGCCGCTGCTGCTCTAGGTGCTAGTGAGTCTGGTACTCTCCCTGGTACTGCGCCTGCTGAGGCCTTGCACACTTTCACGTTGGACTCCAGCGCCTCGCGCTGTTTCTTTCGTGACAGCACCACCCTCACTCCTCTTCTTGCACCTGTCCCGGTCAGAATGGCTGACCCCTCTGGGGGCCCGGTCGTGGCCCGTTCCTCCACTGTCCTCCTGTGTCTGGCGGTTCCGTCCGGCTCACTGTCAGGTCTTCACCTCCTCTCGTTCTTTACGAACTTGGTGAGTACCGCTGCCCTTCAGGATGTGATGGTCACTACCACCACTCCTGGGGGTCAGCGTGTGTCGATCTGCACATGCACACGGACAGGGCGTCACCTGGCCACGTTCACCCGTCGGCCAGGGTCGAGTCTGTACACACTCGCTACTGAGCCTTCTCAGGTAGCTGCGTCTGCTCAGGTTTCCGCGTCAGGTCAGGTAGCCGCCTCTTGCTCGTGTCGCCTCCTGTCGCACCAGACTCTTCTGTGGCACCACCGTCTGGGTCACCCCTCCCTGCCTAGCCTTCGTGGCATGCACTCTCGTCTTCTTGTCTCTGGTCTCCCCACGTCTCTGCCTCCCCTGCCGCCCTCGCCTGCCCCGCCCTGCCTCCCTTGCGTCGAGGGGCGGCAGCGCGCCGCTCCTCACTCCTCCTCGTTTCCTACGACGACTGCTCCCCTTCAGACTCTCCACATGGACATGTGGGGCCCAGCCCGCGTCAGTGGACAGAGCTGCGAGCACTACTTTCTGCTGGTCGTTGACGACTACTCACGATACACCACGGTCTTCCCCTTGCGCAGCAAGGGTGAGGTCGTTGATGTCTTGATCCCTTGGATCCGCGCAGTCCGACTCCAGCTCCGCGAGCTCTTCGGCCAGGACCTTCCTGTCCTGCGTCTGCACTCTGACAGAGGTGGTGAGTTCTCCTCCAACCTCTTGCGGGACTTTTGTCGTGGGGAGGGCATTCTCCAGACGTTCACGCTTCCGGACTCCCCTCAGCAAAATGGGACCGCTGAGTGCCGCATTGGCTTAGTCATGGAGGTCGCTTGTACCTCCATGATCCATGCGGCCGCTCCCCATTTTCTGTGGCCGTTTGCGGTCCAGTACGCTGCGCATCAGCTCAACCTCTGGCCCCGTGTCTCCTTGCCGTAGACCTCGCCCACACTGCATTGGACAGGGAAGGTTGGCGATGCGTCGGTGTTCCGGGTCTGGGGCTCTCGTGCCTTTGTTCGCGATACGTCAACGGACAAGCTCTCCCCCGGCGCTATCCCCTGCGTCTTCCTTGGCTTCGTCCTCGACGCGCCTGGCTGGCAGTTTTACCACCCCACCTCGCGCAGTGTCTTCCCTTCTCAGGAGGTCACGTTTGACGAGTCGGTTCCCTTTTACCGTCTCTTCCCCTACCGCTCTGCCCCTCCCCCGCCCCCGCCGCTCTTCCTTGCTCCCGGTCCCCCTCCGGTAGACCCCCTCCTGCCCGAGGGTCCTGCTCCCTCAGGTGTGTCTCAGGTAGACCCTCTCCCTGGTCCTGCGCCAGTTCAGGTAGCTGTCGACTCAGGTGCTGCTCGAGGTGCTGCGTCTGGGGGTGCTGCGTCTGGGGGTGTGGAGCATGGGGGTGCGGAGTCCGAGGGTGCTGAGACTGGGGGTGCTGAGCCTGGGGGTGTTGAGATCGGGGGTGCTGAGCCTGGGGGTGTTGTGACTGGGGGTGGTGAGCCTGGGGGTGCTGAGCCTGAGGGTGTTGAGCCTGTGGTTGCGGAGTCTGGAGGTGCGGAGCCTCAGGGTGCTGCTTTGTCTGGAGGTTCTGCTGGTGCTTCGCTGAGCCTGTCTCCGCAGCAGTTGCGTGAGTGGTTTGTTTGGCGTACGCGCCTTCGGAGTGGAGCTACTGGCGCTGGAGGTGCTGGCCCTGCTGGAGCTGGCGGTACTGGAGTTGCTTTTGGAGCTGGTGTTACTGGAGGTTCTGCGACCACTGGTCCTGGAGGTGCTCGTACCCGGGGTACTGGAGCTGCCGGGAGTGGTGGTGTTGGGGGTGCTGGAGCTAGAGACCTTACGGAGTCTGGTGCTACTGGCGCTGGTGGTGCTGGAGCTGGAGGAGCTGGAGTTGGTGGCCCTGGTGCAGGAGGCGCTGGGGTTGGAGGCCCTGGTGTCGGAGGTGCTGGAGCTGGAGGAGCTGGAGCTGTTGACCCTGGTGGCGCTGTGCGGCCGCGACCGTAATTCGTTCCCCTGCTGCAGCAGGTTCTTGGTACCCCGCCTTCTGCTGCCCTTACTCCTCCCCTCCTGTGTCCCCCGCCTGACCAGTCGCAGCCGCCGTTACAGCCGGCTTCACCACTGCCTGCTCCTTCTCCGTACCTTGAGCAGTCCGGCGGTCTTACTGAGCGTCGTGAGCCTGCGTCTTGTCCTGTCTCACCTGTTCGCACTGCTCGTCGCGTTCCTCGTTCGCGTCCTCCTCCTGTCCCTGGCACGCACGCTATGACCCTTCGTCCTTCCTTTGTTCCTCTACGTGTTCCTCTGCCTGCTCCTCCTTAGTCCTCTCTACCTGAGGTCCCTGACCCTGAGTCTGACCGTGCTTGTGCTGCCAGTCCCACTATCTCTCGTCTCCTCGCCACTGCTGACACTCACCCTTCCTTTGAGTCTACTGCTGCGTCTGCTCTCGTTGCTGAGCTGCTTGACTTTGCTGCTGCCTGCCGTCTAGACTACGCCACTGCTCTTGTTGCTGAGTCTGCGTCTGCTAGTCCTCCGTCCGTCGGGGGTGAGTGTGCTCTTGGCACGGACGTCCTTGAGGACAGGCTGGAGGATTTTGAGTGTCTTGCAGCTGCTGTACCTCGTTTTGCTTCCATGCTGCTTGCCCCTGAGGGAGACCCGGATGCACCAGACATCCCGACCCCGCGCTCTTACGCTGAGGCGATTACGGGTGCTTACTCCTCTCAGTGGCAGGCAGCCATGGATGCCGGGATGGCATCCTGGAAGTCCACAGGCACCTACATTGACAAGCTTCCCCCACCTGGGGCGAACATAGTCGATGGCATGTGGATCTTCAGGGTGAAGCGGCCGCCAGGTTCTCCGCCTGCCTTCAAGGCGCGTTACGTTGCTAGAGGCTTCAGTCAGCGACAGGGAGTTGACTTCTTCCATACCTTCTCCCCCACCCCGAAGATGACTACTCTTCGGGTGTTGCTGCACGTAGCTGCTCGGCGTGACTACGAGTTGCACTCTCTGGACTTCAGCACAGCGTTTCTGCAGGGCAGCCTGCACGAGCAGATCTAGTTGCACCGCCCATCTGGTTTCACTGAGTCTTTTCCTGCAGGTACTCAGTGGAGTCCTCGGCGACCAGTCTACGGTCTCCGCCAGGCGCCTCGCGAGTGGCACGACACACTGAGGACTACACTTGCGGCTCTTGGGTTTGCTCCTTATACTGCGGAACCGTTGCTGTTTCTACGCACCGACACCTCGCTGCCGCCTTTCTACGTCCTTGTCTACGTCGACGACCTCGTCTTTGCCACTGCTGACACTGAGGCACTGACTCTTGTGAAGTCGGAGCTGCATAAGAGACACACCTGCACTGAGCTGGGTGAACTGCGCAGCTATCTTGGCTTACAGATCACCCGGGACAGAGCACGGCGCACCATCAGACTGACTCAATCACACATGGTGCACCAGGTCCTTCAGCGCTTCGGCTTCCAGTTCTCCTCGCCACAGCCCACTCCTCTGTCTACCAGCCACTCGCTCTCAGCTCCACCTTTGGACGAGTCCGTAGAGCCGAGTGGTCCGTACCCAGAGCTTGTGGGTTGCCTCATGAACCTGATGACGTGCACTCGACCCGACCTCGCGTACCCTCTCAGCCTCCTGGCTCGCTATGTGGCTCCCGGCAGACACCAAAAGGTGCACTGGGATGCTGCGAAGAGGGTACTGCGTTACTTGTGCAGTACGTCAGGCATGGGGCTCGTGCTTGGAGGACGGGGTCCAGTTGTCCTCACCGGTCACGCACACGCTTCCTGGGTTGACGACTCAGCTACACAGCGGTCGTGACAGGGTTACACCTTTAACCTTGGCTCTGGCTCTTTCTCCTGGCGGTCTACCCGCTCGTCTTCGGTTCTCAGCTCCACTTGTGAGGCTGAGATCTACGCTTGGGCCATGGCTGCTTAGGAGCTACGCTGGCTCACCTACCTGCTGACCGACTTGGGAGAGCAGCCTCGTTCGCCTCCAGTTCTGTACGTAGACAACAAGACCATGATTGCCTTGTGTCAGGAGTACAGACTGGAGCACATAACAAAGCACATCGCTCTGCGATACTTCCTTGCTCGAGAGTTGCAGCAGCGTGGCCAGCTTCGTCTTGCGTACGTGGCCACTCCGGCCAACACTGCTGATATATTCACCAAGGCACTTCCGCCTGGTGATCATCAACGCTTTGTTACTGTGTTAGGCCTTGTGCCTACCTTGCCTCATTTGCTTACTGCTTGACTCTGTTTGTACTGTGATCTATATATATACCTGCATGCTTGCACTTGCTGGGGTATGATCACTGTGTTGTTTGTTCTCTTTATGTAACTCTGCATGTGAACTGGCCTTGTGGCCCTTTGCTTGTGCTCGGACTGTGTGGTGACTTTGTGATCCACCCTGAGCTTGCTTTGCTTTCTTGACTGGTCTTGTGACCACTTGTTCTCCCCCACTCTGCTTATGGGGGTGTGTCAGAACATTATAGCTTTACATTTGTGTAGGCTATAGTGGGGTAGAAGGGGTACAACACAATTAGGGTTAGTACTTGTACCCAACTCTTTCATAGTTCATTCATTCTCGTTCGTTACTTTGACATTCCCTTTTCGCCGGGCTTCAATTCCACTGTTGTCAGCTGTGCCATGAGACGGCTTTGATTAACACTGTCTGTTGCTTGATACTGGCTCTTCAGTTGGTCGTACGCCAGTTCGGCGGAGTTGCCGTATCCTCGATAAGACCGGATGTTCTGCTGCTCGTTTGGAGATAGGTTTCGCAGAAGTATCGTATACGCCATCAGTGACTGATATGTGTACTGCTGCTTATCGTACTGCATCCCGTGTATTGGGTATGGCAGGGACCCGTTGAAGAATCCAAGTATTTGCGCGTCCTCCATCATCAGCTCGAACTCGAATGACCAGGTATAGAAGTCTTTTCCGTCGAAGGGTGTTGATGTCTGCAGTTTTAAAACATGTGTGAATTGTGATTGAACCTGAAGCACGTCCAATGTCTTCTCTTGTCCAGGTGAAGGCTGTTGGTGTGGCGTGAAGCTGATGGAGCCGTGTTGAGGTTCGTACGGAACAAAGGTAGGTTGCTGCTGGTTTCCGCGCGCATACGATGAACCGTCAAGGCTCATTGGAGTATCCCTGTTGTTGTTGTCACTGTTGTTTGACTGCGCAGGAGCTGCTTGCTGGTGTTGCTCGTAGAAGGACATGAAGGAGAAGAATTTCTCCATCATGTTTGGGTCGAAGCATGCTGCTTGATTCCCAGGAGTTTCGGTTGACTCCGCAGCTAGTCTTGTCGCTGTGCCTTCCTCTGTCTGTAGGCCAGAGGCTGGAGGTGGGGTAGGAGTAGTGCCAGGAGATCCATTGGAGGAGCTCCTCTCCTTCTGTGTTGCCATGCCTTGTGTTGTTGTAGGAGTTTGGGAAATTGATCTTGCCTTGGAGGCTCTCATACCATGTTGGGCTGAGAATTAGCCCTTAGGATCTTTTCAAGGCTAAGATCTCTTGAGTAGGAATGTTGTAGTTTGCGGAAGCGTAATATCAGAGTTGCTGAACCACCTTGTGCTGGTATGTGAGAACAAGATAAGTTGATAATAGCAAAGAGAAACAAGGCTTTATATGAATACAAAGGAATACGAAAGATTTTACTTTAACTGTTTTGCTGTTGCGGTTTGATACAATGATGACTCAGATAATTGCTCAGTATCAAGTCAGTTATGTGTCCTTGCTGTCGCACTGTAGTTTTCGTCGAGTCAAAGGTCAGCGACCTTTGACCTTCGCGTAACCTCCGGCTGTTACTTTTGTTGACTCGTGTGTTGCTTCACTGTAGTCTGCTCCGTTTCGTGTTGATACTTCGATACTTCATAAGCGTTAAGTTACTTGTTTCCAACACAAGCGAGGAGTCCCACAAGACTGCCAACTAGGGACGTTGCTAGTAAAAAACTCAGTCTGAAAACCAGACGGGATTTTTTTTCCTTTTTCTGAGCGTCAGACGAAAATTTATGGCTAGTCTGGAAATTCTGACGAAATATTTTACCAAGTCTGTAAAATCAGATGAGAACGAAACATATGTCTGAGAATGAACAAACATGTAAATCTTCAGTTCCCAAAATCGCATGCCTTTGTAGTGGAATATTTGCTTGAATTTTTTAAGTGTTGGCCTGCTGGCGGAAGGCTGTGAGAGGAGAGAGAATCTCCCCCTCAGCAGCAAATGTGCATGTGTGTCAGTCAGAGAATATGTTGATGTGTCAGAGAGCCATTAGATGCGTCAGTGTGGACCTTTTGACGCGCCAGAGAACATTTTGACGCGTCAGAGTTAACAATTTGACGCGTTAGAGTTGACAATTTGACACGTCAGAGTTGACATTTTGACGCGTCAGATAACATTTTGGCGTGTTAGTGAATGCGCCCCTCCGCAAATTTACACATGGCGTAGTGGGGGACATCGTTGGTCTCAGACGAAATAATCCGCATTGTTTGTGAATTCAGACAAACTGTACAAGCTCGTCTGAAAAATCAGACGGATAAATTTAGCACATCTAGTGATTCAGATGAAAAATAATTCACTGTCTGTAAATTCAGATGAATACTAAAAAACGAGTCTGATTTTCAGACCATCAGACGAATTTCGTCTGATATCGACATCCCTGCTGCCAACCCTAGCAAATCCCATGCCAGCTCTGCTTCACGCCACTAGCAACACAGGGAGATGGTGTTTGAGAATCATCCAGTCAGACGTCGAGTGTTTTATGCCTGTCCCTGTTGGGGTGGTAACATTCTTTACGACTCAATTTGAATCTCACTCGCCATTCAAACATCCAGAGTTTCAAGCTTGTCCCGATCGAAGGGGATGAGGTCTGGCGAGCCGTCCCACAGATCTGCCAGCTCGCCTCTTCTCCATGCCACTAGCGACACGGGGCCGAGAGTTGAAGGCACCTGGGAGAGGAGGAGGGAGAGGGAATGGGCGAGGGGGAGGGTGCAAGAGGTTGTGTGTAAGTCCAATCTGCCTGCTAGCCTCTTCTCCACTCCACCAGCGACACGGGGCCGAGAGTATTGGCACCTGAAGGGAGGGTGGGTAGAAAAAAGGTGAGCATATCAGGTCAAGGCAATCTGGTGAGCACACAAGCGGCTGGAGCAGCCACTAGTCCCACAGCATGCCCCGCCTTGTAGTAGCAACTATTGATAGAATTGGAGCTGAACTGATTGATTAGTAAAGAATGCGCTAGGCCTTAAGTACAAACAACGTTGGGTTGGGCAAAGCTAGGGAAAGGATGGGATGGGAATCCTAGCAAATCTCCAAATGGTGAGTTGGCAGATTTGCTGGATTACGAGGGAATCCCAACCAGATAGGGTTGGGATTACAATCTACACCCAACCTACAAAATAACCTAACCGATATGGAATATAGTACAAAGTGTTGACAGCCTATTTCTAACAACCATTACGGGTGTGACGATCAAACAAAAGTGTACACAGCATAGCAGGTAGAGCAGAGCAGGTTGGGGTGATCTGGTGAGCACGCCAGCAGCGAGAGCAGCCACGAGCCCCACGGCATACACCGCTGAATTGCACCCACAGCACATCGACATACCAACCAGCAGATAGAAGCGTGCTCAGCATATCAATCATAAAACGGAGTGTGCTTTGCATACCAGGTAGAGCAAGGCAGGTTGGGGCGATCTTGTGAGCACGCCAGCAGCCAGAGCAGCCACGAGTCCTACGGCATACCCCACCGCTGCCACCCACACATAGCCCAGGTACCCACTCCCCTGCTCCCCTGCTGCAGGCAACGAGTCCAGTAGTGGGCGGCTCAAATTGCCCTTAGTGACGCCCGCTACCGTGCTGCGCTTCCCACTGAGTTCTGTGCCAAGAACCCTCCCCCCATGTACATCACCCTTTACTACCTAGTCACCCGCCTCCCTGACTCCCTTGCTTCAGTCAGGGACCACTTTCTCTCCCTTTGCCCCACCGAGCTCACCGTCGACCTGCTAGAGGAGCGCCTCACTGCAGCTGAGAAGAGTATCGTTGCTGTAGGTGCTTCTCGCGGCGACCCTCGCGCCCCTTTCTTTGAGGGGTGTTCCCCTGTCCCCCTTCTCCCCTCTGTTTCTTCTGCTGCTGCTGTCGAACTCATTGCGCGGAGGTCGGGGCTGCGTCTGCTCCTAGTGGGAGGCGCCGCAACAGCAAGGGCAAGGGAGGCAAGGGTGGTGGAGGGGACGGTGGGGGCGGCGGTGGAGGCGGTGGGGGAGGCGGTGGGGGTGGCGGTGGAGGTGGGGGTGGTGGTGGGAGTGGGGGCTTCGGTGGCGGCGGTGGGGGTGGTGGAGGCAGCGGCAGCGGCGGTGGAGGCAGCGCAGCGGTGGTGGAGGTGGCGGCGGCGGTGGTGCTGGTCGAGGTGGAGCCGCGTAGCGTGGAGGCTTTGGTGGCAGCCAGCGCCAGCAGCAGCCGCGTTCCCGTGAGACCCCGTCGTCCCAGCAGCTTCGTGAGTGGTACGCTGGGCGTGGGAGGTCTGGGGGTGTTGGTCCCTGCACTTACGTTCTTCGCACCGGCGGGCACCGTGGAGAGACGTGCGGGCTGCCACACACTGTGCAGCGCTGCTTCGGTCACCTGACTGACGCCTGGCGCGCCCAGTTTCCTGACGCTGTTGAGCTCCCTCGCTGGGGTGATCTGCTTAGGCAGAATGTTGCTATCTTTGAGCTTGATTTCGATGCTATCCTTGCTGCCATGTATGCTATGACTAATAGTGCTGAGGGTGACTGTTACCTGTGTGTTCCGCCCAACCCGGGCATTGAGGCTGCTGCTCTAGGTGCTAGTGCGTCTGCTGCTCCAGGTACTGGTGAGTCTACTGCTCCAGGTACTAGTGAGTCTGCTGCTCCAGGTGCTGGTGAGTCTGCTCTCTCTGGTACTGCACCTACTGAGGCCTTGCACACTTTCACACTTGACTCTGTGCTTCGCGCTCCTTCTTTTGCGACAGCACCACACTCACGCCGCTCAGTCGGCCTGTCGCAGTCTCTCTGGCTGACTCCTCTGGGGGCCCAGTCCTTGCACACTCTTCCACGATTCTACCGTGTCCTGCGGCCCCGTCGGGCTTGCTGTCGGGACTCCACCTCCCCTCGTTCTCTACGAACTTGGTGAGTGGAGCTGACCTTCAGGACTTGTGGGTTGACCAGTTCACCCCTGGAGGTCAGCGTGTGACCCACTGCACTTGCTCTCGGACGGGCCGCCACCTAGCCACGTTCACCCGTTGGCCTGGGTCGAGCCTGTACACACTGACTATTGCGTCTCCTCCGGTTACTGCGTCTGGTCAGGTAGCCGCGTCTGGTCAGGTGTTTGCTGCCGCGTCCAGGTCTAGTCCAGCGTCTGCCCCCTGCTCGTGTCGTCCTCTGTCACACAAGACTCTCCTCTGACACCACCGCCTTGGTCACCCCTCCCTGCCTTGTCTTCGAGGTATGGCCTCCCGTACCCTTGTCTCTGGTCTCCCCAGGTCCCTCCCTCCCCTTCCTCCGGGGCCTGCCCCTACCTGTGTTCCTTGTGTCGAGGGCCGGCAGGGCGCCGCTCCTCACTCCTCCGAGTTCCCTCCGACAGAGGCTCCCCAGCAGACTCTCCACATGGACGTGTGGGACCCAGCCCGCGTCAGTGGATATGGTCACGAGCATTACTTCCTGCTGGTGGTTGACGACTACTCGCGTTACACCACAGTCTTCCCCTTGCGCCGCAAGGGTGAGGTCACTGAGGTGTTGATCGACTGGATCTGCGGTGCCCGTCGCCAGCTCAGCGAGAGTTTCGGCTCTGACCTTCCTGTTCTGCGTCTGCACTCAGACAGAGGTGGTGAGTTTTCCTCCGACCGTATGAGGGCTTTCTGTCGTGCGGAGGGCATCCGCCAGACGTTCACGCTTCCGGCCTCCCCACAGCAAAATGGGATTGCCGAGCGCCGCATTGGCATGGTCATGGACGTCGCTCGTACGTCCATGATCCATGCGGCTGCTCCCCATTTTCTGTGGCCGTTCGCGGTTCAGTACGCTGCGCATCAGATCAACCTTCAGCCTCGTGTCTCCTTGCCGGAGACCACACCTACTCTGCGGTGGACGGGGAAGGTTGGCGATGCGTCTGTGTTCCGTGTCTGGGGATCTCGAGCTTTTGTCCGCGATACTACAGCGGACAAGCTGTCCTCCCGTGCCGTTCCCTGCGTCTTCCTTGGCTTCCCCCCTGACGCACCCGGGTGGCAGTTTTACCACCCCACCTTGCGTTGTGTTCTGTCCTCTCAGGACGTCACGTTTGACGAGTCGGTCTCCTACTACCGTCTCTTTCCCTACCGCACAGCCTCTCTCCCCCCCCCGCCCCTCTCCTAGCACCAGGTGCTCCTCTGGTAGACCCCCTCCCCCCTCAGGGTCCTGCCCCCTCAGGTGTGTCCCAGGTAGACCCTGTCGAGCCTTTCGAGGTAGCTGTTGACTCTGGTGCTGCCAGGGGTACTGAGCCTACGGGTGCGGGGCCTGGGGGTGCTGTGCCTGGGGTTGCTGAGTCAGAGGTTGCGGAGCCTGGGGGTGCTGAGCCTGCGCGTGTGGAGCCTGGGGGTGCTGAGCCTGGGGGTGTTGAGCCTGGGGGTGCTGAGACTGCAGGTGCTGATCCTGAGCGTGCTGAGTCTGGAGGTCCTCCGGGTGTCCCGTCACGGCAGGAGCCCCTCTCTCCGCAGCGGCTCCGTGAGTGGTACGCTCGGTGCTATCGCCGTGCTGCTGGAGCTACGGGGCCTGTTGCTGGAGGTGCTTCTGGGGCTGGAGCTGCTGGAGGTGCTGCTGGTGCTGGAGCTGCTAGAGCCGCTGGTCCTGGAGGTGCTGGTGGTGGAGGTACTGGCGTTGTTGGAGGTCCTGCTGGTGTCGGAGCTTGCTGGAGGTGCTGGAGCAGTTGGTCCCGGAGGTGCTCATACTGGAGGTACTGGAGCTGCTGGGGCTGGTGGTGCTGCAGGAGTTGGAGTTGTAGGTGCTGGAGCTATTGCTACTGGAGGTGCTGCTTGAACTGGAGCTGCTGGAGGTACTGGAGCTGGTGGTGCTGCGGGAGTTGTAGCTGGAGACCCTAGAGCTGAGGGTACTGGTGCTGTCTTTGCTGTTCCCGGAATCAGACTCCCTTCGTGCTGCTAGTCCTACTGTCACGCGTTTTCTGGCCACTCCTGTCACTGACCCTTCGTTTGAGTCCACTGCTGCGTCTGCTCTAGTTGCTGAGCTTGTTGACTTTGCAGCCGCCTGTCGTCTAGACTACGCCGCTAGTCTTGTTGCTGAGTCTGAGTCTGCGTCTGTCTGTCCTCCGTCCGTCGAGGGTGAGTGTGCTCTTGGCACGGACGTCCTTGAGGACAGACAGGAGGAGTTTGAGTGCTTTGCCTCTACTTTACCTCATCTCGTGTCCATGCTGCTTGCCCCTGAGGGAGACCCGGATGCACCAGACATCCCGACCCCGCGCTCTTACGCAGAGGCGATAGAGGGTCCCTACTCCTCTCAGTGGCAGACAGCCATGGACACAGAGATGGCTTCCTAGAAGTCCACAGGCAATTACGTCGACGAGGTTCCCCCACCTGGGGCGAACATCGTCAGTGGCATGTGGATTTTTAGGGTGAAGCGGCCGCCGGGTTCTCCGCCTGTCTTCAAGGCGCGTTACGTTGCTCGAGGCTTCAGTTAGCGACAGGGAGTTGACTTCTTCCAGACCTTCTACCCTACCCCGAAGATGACCACTCTTCAGGTGCTGCTGCACGTCGCCGCTCAGCGTGACTACGAGCTACACTCTCTTGACTTCAGCACAGCCTTCCTACAAGGAAGCCTGCACGAGGAGATCTGGCTGCGCCGCTCACCTGGCTTCACTGGGTCGTTTCCTGCTGGTACCCAGTGGAGCCTCCGGCGGCCAGTCTACGGTCTCCACCAGGCACCCCGTGAGTGGCACGACACACTGAGGACAACTCTTGCTGCTCTTGGGTTTGCTCCTTCCACTGCTGACCCGTCGCTGTTTCTTCCCACTGACACCACTTTGCCGCCGTTCTATGTTCTCGTGGACGTAGACGACTTAGTCTTTGCTACTGCTGACACTGAGGCACTCGCCCACGTGAAGTCGGAGCTGCAGAAGACACACGTGCACGGACCTGGGTGAGCTGACAAGCTATCTTGGCTTGCGGATCACCCGGGACAGAGCACAGCGCACCATTACCTTGACTCACTCACACATGGTGCAGCAGGTCCTTCAGCGCTTCGGCTTCACGTACTCCTCGCCACAGTCCACTCCTCTGCCTACCGGTCACTCGCTCTCAGCTCCACCTTCAGACGAGTCCGTAGAGCCGAGTGGCCCGTATCCAGAGCTTGTGGGCTGCCTCATGTACCTGATGACCTCCACTCGACCTGACCTTGCCTACCCTCTTAGCATTCTAGCACGCTATGTCGCTCCTAGTAGACACAGGAAGGAGCACATGGATGCAGCTAAGAGGGTGTTGCGTTACTTGTGCAGTACGTCGGGCATGGGGCTCGTGCTTGGAGGACGGGCTCGAGTTGTCCTCACTGGTCACGCAGACGCTTCCTGGGCTGACGACTTGGCTACGCAGCAGTCGTCACAGGGTTACACCTTCAGCCTTGGCTCCGGCTCTGTCTCTTGGCGGTCTACCCGCTCGTCTTCTGTTCTCAGCTCCAGTTGTGAGGCTGAGATCTACGCTGGTGCCATGGCTGCACAGGAGTTACGCTGGCTCACCTACCTGCTGACCGACTTGGGAGAGGCGCCTCGTTCTCCTCCAGTTCTGTACGTCGACAACAAGGCCATGCTTGCCTTGTGTCAGGAGCACAGACTGGAGCACAGAACGAAGCACATTGCTCTGCGCTACTTCCTTGCTCGAGAGTTGCAGCAGCGTGGTCAGCTTCGTCTTGATTACGTGGCCACTCAGGCCAATACTGCTGATATCTTTACCAAGGCACTTCAGCCTTGTGATCATCAGCGCTTTTGTACTATGCTAGGTCTTGTGCCTACTTGGCCTCACTTGCTCACTTCTTGACTCTGCTTGTACTGTGATCTCTATACATATACCTGCATGCTTACACTTGCTAGGTTGTTTTCACTGTATTGCTTGTTCTCCTTGATATATAACTCTGCATGTGAACTGGCCTTGTGGCCATTTGCTTGTGCTCAGAATTCGTGGTGACGTCGTGTTCCACCCTGAGCTTGCTTTGCCTTTCTTGACCGGTCTTGTGACCTCTTGTTCTCCCCCACTTTGCCTATGGGGGTGTGTCAAACATATATGCTATAGTCTATCTAGGCTGTAGTGGGGTAGTTCATATAGGGTACAACACTTTTAGGTTTTCTACTTGTACCCACCTGCTTGCTAATTCAGTCATTCCATTCTTCACTATTCTGATAACACCATGTCGCGGTAGTTGTAGTTCGCGGCAATCACCTGTCGGCGGACTTCCATTTTTAGCCCCTCAGTATACGCTTGGATTTTTTCCCCTTCGGTCAGGTCGGTAATTCGGTTGAAGAGGCTCTCCATCTGCTGCGTGTACTGTGTTAGATTGCCGAACTGTTTATGCCGATGAATCTGCCGCCGCGCCATGTAGCTCGAATTAATCGGTTCGAAACGTTGAATTAAAGCTGCCCGAAACTGCGTCCATGACCCCTCGCCTCGGATCTCATTACTGTCAAACTTATATGCTATAGTCTGTCTATGCTGTAGTGGGGTAGTTCATATAGGGTACAACACTTTTAGGTTTCCCACTAGTACCCACCTGCTTTTCTAGTTGAGCCATTCCTTCCTTCACTATTCTGACATGGTATTTTGAGCAGGTTCCCTCGTGGGAACGTTTTTTTTTAGGGCCCACCACGATAACATTTTTTTTTCCTGCCCTACCCAAAGCGCGCCTCGCGCCTCCCTCACCTGCGCCGTCGCGCGCCCTGCCCTAGTGCCGCCCGTCGCGGCCCTGCCTTCTCGCCCCGTCGCGGCCCTGCCCTAACGGCCCATCGCCTCCCCCTGCTTTCTTGGCCCGTCGCGGCCTTGCCCTCTCGCCGCCTCGTCGCGGCCCCGACCCAGCCGCCTAGTCGCGGCCCTGCCCTGCCGCCACCCGCGGCCCTGCCTTGCCGCCCGTCGCGGCCTACCCTAGCCGCCTGTCGCGGCCCTACCCTGCCGCCTCTCGTCGCGGCCCCGACCTTGCCGCCCGCCGCGGCCTCTGCCCTGCCGCTGCTCGTCGCGGCCCTGCCCTACCCTGCCTTCCAGCCGCGGCCCTGCCCTTCATCCGCCCCAGTCGCGGCCCTGCTCTACCGCCGCCAGGTAGCGGCCCCGCTCTGCTGCCGCCCCAGTCGCGGCCCTGACCTAACCGCCAATCGCGGCCCTGCCCTGCACCCGCCCCCGGTAAGCACCCGCGCCGCCCAGCCGAGCCGCGCCGCTCCTCCGAGCCGCGCCGCCCAGCCGCGCCGCGCCGCCTTACCGAGCCGCGCCGCCCTGCCGAGCCGCGCCGCCCTACTGAGCCGCACTGCCCTGCCCGCGCTGCTCCTGCTGCTACTGCTGCTTCTGCTGCCACTACTGCTACTGCTGCTACTGCCACTATGGCTAGCCCTAATGTTCATATCTTTGATGCTGAGGGGCGTGCGGTTGACTTTGACGTGTTGGTTGACGACCTGCAGCTCTTTCTTCAGTGTGACTCTAAGGACGGAGTATCCCTTTTCGATCACACGTCCGGTGTCTCTCCTGCACCTGCTGCCACTGCTGACAGTACGGTTCGCTCGCAGTGGACCACTCGTGACGCAGTTGCTCGCCTTGCTGTTCGTAGTCACCTGCCGTTTGCTGAGCGTGTGCACTTTGGCCAGTACAAGACTGCTAAGTCTTTGTATGACGCTGTCGTAGCGCGCTACTCCTCCCCTGCCACTGCTGCCCTCAGCCGCCTCATGCTGCCGTACCTGTTCCCTGACCTTGCCACCTTTGCCACAGTCGCTGACCTCATTACTCACCTCCGCACTAGTGACGCCCGCTACCGCGCTGCGCTTCCCACTGAGTTCTGTGCCAAGAATCCCCCCCCCCATGTACATCACCCTTTACTACCTAGTCACCCGCCTCCCTGACTCCCTTGCTTCAGTCAGGGACCACTTTCTCTCCCTTTGCCCCACCGAGCTCACCGTCGACCTGCTCGAGGAGCGCCTCACTGCAGCTGAGAAGAGTATCGTTGCTGTAGGTGCTTCTTGCGGCGACCCTCGCACCCCTTTCTTTGAGGGGTGTTCCCCTGTCCCCCTTCTCCCCTCTGTTGCTTCTGCTGCTGCTGTCGACCTCGTTGGCACTGAGGAGGTCGAGGCTGCGTCTGCTCCTAGTGGGAGGCACCGCAACAGCAAGGGCAAGGGGAGCAAGGGTGGTGGAGGGGACGGTGGGGGCGGCGGTGGAGGCGGTGGAGGAGGCGGAGGGGGTGGCGGTGGAGGTGGGGGTGGTGGCGGGAGTGGGGGCTTCGGTGGCGGCGGTGGGGGTGGTGGAGGCAGCGGCAGCGGTGGTGGAGGCAGCGGCAGCGGTGGTGGAGGTGGCGGTGGCGGTGGTGCTGGTCGAGGTGGAGCCGCGTAGCGTGGAGGCTTTGGTGGCAGCCAGCACCAGCAGCAGCCGCGTTCCCGTGAGACCCCGTCGGCCCAGCAGCTTCATGAGTGGTACGCTGGGCGTGGGAGGTCAAGGGGTGTTGGTCCCTGCACTTACATTCTTCGCACCGGCGGGCGCCGTGAGGAGACGTGCGGGCTGCCACACACTACGCAGCGCTGCTTCGGTTGCCTGACTGACGCCTGGCGCGCCCAGTTTCCTGACGCTGTTGAGCTCCCTCGCTGGGGTGATCTGCTTAAGCAGAATGTTGCTATCTTTGATCTTGATTTCGATGCTATCCTTGCTGCCATGTATGCTGCGACTGATAGTGCTGAGGGTGACTGTTACCTGTGTGTTCCGCCCGACCCGGGCATTGAGGCTGCTGCTCTAGGTGATAGTGAGTCTGCTGCTCCAGGTACTAGTAAGTCTCCTGCTCCAGGTACTAGTGAGTCTGCTGCTCCAGGTGCTGGTGAGTCTGCTCTCTCTGGTACTGCACCTACTGAGGCCTTGCACACTTTCACACTTGACTCTGGTGCTTCGCGCTCCTTCTTTCGCGACAGCACCACACTCACGCCGCTCAGTCGGCCTGTCGCAGTCTCCCTGGCTGACCCCTCTGGGGGCCCAGTCCTTGCACACTCTTCCACAGTTCTACCGTGTCCTGCGGCCCCGTCGGGCTTGCTGTCGGGACTCCACCTCCCCTCGTTCTCTACGAACTTGGTGAGTGGAGCTGACCTTCAGGACGTGTGGGTTGACCAGTTCACCCCTAGAGGTCAGCGTGTGACCCACTGCACTTGCTCTCGGACGGGCCGCCACCTGGCCACGTTCACCCGTCGGCCTGGGTCGAGTCTGTACACACTGACTACTGCGTCTCCTCCGGTTATTGCGTCTGGTCAGGTAGCCGCGTCTGGTCAGGTGTTTGCTGTCGCGTCCAGGTCTAGTCCAGCGTCTGCCCCCTGCTTGTGTCTTCCTCTGTCGCACGAGACTCTCCTTTGGCACCACCGCCTTGGTCACCCCTCCCTGCCTCGTCTTCGAGGTATGGCCTCCCGTACCCTTGTCTCTGGTCTTCCCCGGACCCTCCCTCCCCTTCCTTCGGGGCCTGCCCATACCTGTGTTCCTTGTGTCGACGGCCGGCAGCGCGCCGCTCCTCACTCCTCCGAGTTCCTTCCGACAGAGGCTCCCCTGCAGACTCTCCACATGGACGTGTGGGGCCCAGCCCGCGTCCGTGGACAGGGTCACAAGCGTTACTTCCTGCTGGTCGTTGACAACTACTCGCGTTACACCACAATCTTCCCCTTGCGCCGCAAGGGTGAGGTCACTGAGGTGTTGATCGACTGGATCCGCGGTGCCCGTCGCCAGCTCAGCGAGAGTTTTGGCTCGGACCTTCCTGTTCCGCGTGTGCACTCAAACAGAGGTGGTGAGTTTTCCTCCGACCTTCTGAGGGCTTTCTGTCGTGCGGAGGGCATCCACCAGACGTTCAAAAATCAGACGGATAAATTTAGCACATCTAGTGATTCAGATGAAAAATAATTCACTGTCTGCAAATTCAGATGAATACTAAAAAACGAGTCTGATTTTCAGACCATCAGACGAATTTCGTCTGATATCGACATCCTTGCTGCCAACCCTGGCAAATCCCATGCCAGCTCTGCTTCACGCCACTAGCAACACAGGGAGATGGTGTTTGAGAATCATCCAGTCAGACGTCGAGTGTTTTATGCCTGTCCCTGTTGGAGTGGTGACATTCTTCACGACTCAATTTGAATCTCACTCGCCATTCAAACATCCAGAGTTTCAAGCTTGTCCCGATCGAAGGGGATGAGGTCTGGCGAGCCGTCCCACAGATCTGCCAGCTCGCCTCTTCTCCATGCCACTAGCGACACGGGGCCGAGAGTTGAAGGCACCTGGGAGAGGAGGAGGGAGAGGGAATGGGCGAGGGGGAGGGTGCAAGAGGTTGTGTGTAAGTCCAATCTGCCTGCTCGCCTCTTCTCCACTCCACCAGCGACACGGGGCCGAGAGTATTGGCACCTGAAGGGAGGGTGGGTAGAAAAAAGGTGAGCATATCAGGTCAAGGCAATCTGGTGAGCACACAAGCGGCTGGAGCAGCCACTAGTCCCACAGCATGCCCCGCCTTGTAGTAGCAACTATTGATAGAATTGGAGCTGAACTGATTGATTAGTAAAGAATGCGCTAGGCCTTAAGTACAAACAACGTTGGGTTGGGCAAAGCTAGGGAAAGGATGGGATGGGAATCCTAGCAAATCTCCAAATGGTGAGTTGGCAGATTTGCTGGATTACGAGGGAATCCCAACCAGATAGGGTTGGGATTACAATCTACACCCAACCTACAAAATAACCTAACCGATATGGAATATAGTACAAAGTGTTGACAGCCTATTTCTAACAACCATTACGGGTGTGACGATCAAACAAAAGTGTACACAGCATAGCAGGTAGAGCAGAGCAGGTTGGGGTGATCTGGTGAGCACGCCAGCAGCGAGAGCAGCCACGAGCCCCACGGCATACACCGCTGAATTGCACCCACAGCACATCGACATACCAACCAGCAGATAGAAGCGTGCTCAGCATATCAATCATAAAACGGAGTGTGCTTTGCATACCAGGTAGAGCAAGGCAGGTTGGGGCGATCTTGTGAGCACGCCAGCAGCCAGAGCAGCCACGAGTCCTACGGCATACCCCACCGCTGCCACCCACACATAGCCCAGGTACCCACTCCCCTGCTCCCCTGCTGCAGGCAACGAGTCCAGTAGTGGGCGGCTCAAATTGCCCTTAGAGTGCTGCTGAGTGTGCTGTTGAGAATGCTCATGCGGCTCTTGCTGCTGTTCTTGCCCTCCCTTCCCTGCCTCTAGGACCTCCAGCTCCCGCTCCTGCTGCCGCTCCTGCTGCTGCCGCCTCTTGTGCTGGTCCACGCACAGAACAAGGGCCAGTAGCATGCCTGGTATGGCCTGCAGAGGAGGGAGGGATGGGAAGAAGAGTGCTGGTGAGTACTTATACAGTACCCTGCTTTTGCTGCTCCTGTTCACACACAGCACAAGAGTCAGCTACATAAGCTCCCGTGCTCCAACCCTCTTCGTCCCCCGAAATTATAGGTGCCTTTGAAATCGCCTCCTGCCTCTCTCCCCCGAAAAGCTGTTGAGCTCTCTTAACAAATCTCGTGGGAACAGCAGCTTCGCGGGCAGCTCTATGTCCCTCACGACCGACCCCGCCACTGCAGAGGGCAGGCGCAGAGAGTGAGCGACGGAGTGGGCGCAGACAGCAAGTGCTTCCAATCTCCAAACACGATTTCACCAACTCACCATGTCGCCCAGTTATAGCACCATGAAATCACCTGCCTGCCTGCCTTTCTCCCCCGAAAAGCTGTTGAGCTCTCTTAACAAATCTCGTGGGAACAGCAGCTTCGCAGGCAGCTCTATGTCCCTCACGATCAACCCCGCCACTGCGGAGGGCAGGCGGAGAGAGTGCTGCCAATTTCTAAACTCCACTCCATCAACTCACCATGTCTCCTAGTCCCAGCACCATGAAGTCCCGCGCTCTCCTTCCTCGCTGCTTCGAGGAAATGTAGAGCTCTCTTAACAAATCTTGTGGGAACAGTTACAGCAGCTTCATGGGTAATTTGATTTCCCTCACAATCGACCCTGCCACTGCGAAGGGAAGGCGCAGAGAGTGTGCGACGGAGTGGGCTTCCAACTTCCGAACATGATTTCTAACAACTCACCATATCGCCTAGTCCGAGCACCATGAAATCACGCGCCCGCCTGCCTTTCTCCCCCGAAAAGATGTTGAGCTCTCCGAACAGGTCCCTCGGGAAAAGCAGCTTCACGGGAAGCTCGATTTCTCTAACGATCGACCCCGCCACTGCGGAGGGCAGGTGCAGCGAGTGCGCGACGGAGTGGGCGGGGTTGTGGGCGTGCTGCGTGGCGACTGAGAGCATCACGTTGGCCCCGAAGAAGCGGTGTGAGAAGAACACCCAGAAGATGTCGTACGCGAATAGACACGCCAGGAGCAGGGCGCAGACCTGAAGGGGGGAGGATCGCACAGCAGGGGGAGAGGGAGAGGAAAAAACACTGAAAAAGCGGGTGAAAAATGGGAGGGAGAGGTGGGAGAACGAGGGTGGGGGAAATGGGAGGGAGGGAGTGGAGTCGGCAAGAGAATGGGCGTGCTGCGTGGCGACTGAGAGCATCACGTTGGCTCCAAAGAAGCGGTGTGAGAAGAACACCCAGAAGATGTCGTACGCGAATAGACACGCCAGGAGCAGGGCGCAGACCTGAGGGGTGAGGGGTGTGAATGGGTGCGGATGGGTGTAGAGTGTAAACGGGCGTGGGAGATGGAAGAACACCCAGAAGATGTCGTACGCGAATAGACACGCCAGGAGCAGGGCGCAGACCTGAGGGGTGAGGGGTGTGAATGGGTGCGGATGGGTGTAGAGTGTAAACGGGCGTGGGAGATGGAAGAACACCCAGAAGATGTCGTACGCGAATAGACAGGCGAGGAGGAGGGCGCAGACCTGGGAGGGGATGGGTGTATATGGGTGGGAGTGCACACATGTGAGCGAATAGAAACGCGAGGAGGAGGGCGCAGACCTGAAGAAGATGGGTGTGTATGGGTGGAAGTGGGTGGAGAGTGTACACATGTGTGGGAGATGGAAGAACACCCAGAAGATGTCGTATGCAGAGAGTCAGGTGAGGAGCAGGGCACAGACCTGGGAGGGGAGGGGTGCGAATGGGTGGGGATGGGTGTGAGTGTGCGAGGTTGGCAGTGCACATGTGCGTGTGTGGGAGATAGTAGAACACCCAGAAGATGTCGTACGCGAATAGACAGGCCAGGAGGAGGGCGCAGACCTGAAGAGGGGATGGCATGAGAGGTAGGGATTAGAGTGTAAAAGTGTGTGTGGAATAGCCTGGAAGGGGAGAGAAGAGAAGGCATATGGCAGTGGGAGCGGGAGGGGAGAAGATGGGGGGAAGAGGTGGGAGGATTTGGGGGAAAGATGGGAGCAAATGAGTGGGCGAGGTTGCGGCGCAATAAGTATAGTTCCATTTTTCCCGAAAGAGATCATGTTTTCAGGCTTGGATAAGGTCGCATGCTTCATTGTGATGAAACGAGAGACTCGCCAATACCACGCCATAACGACATTACCAATTCACCTGGGCGTTGGGCAGCCGCACCGCACGTGGCTGACGAACACCACACTGATGGCGGCAAAAAGGGCGTTGTTGAGCAGCCAGCATTGCAATGTTACCCTGTTACCCTGACGCCACCACATGGTTACTACCTCACCTTCACATTTGGCAGGCACACGTGGCTGACAAAAGCAACAAAGATGGCTGCACTGAGTTCGTTGCTGGGCAGTCAGTGCCCCGACACCAGCCACGCCAGCACCAGCACCCTGCTCGGCACTCCCAGCAGCAGCACTGTCAACATGGATAATATGTACAGTGTTACCGTCTCACCTTGACATATGGAAGGGGCATGTGGCTGACAAAAGCCACACAGATGGCGGCACCAAGGGCGTTGTTGAGCAGCCAGTGCCCCGACACCAGCCAGCTCAGCACCAGCACTGATACCCTGTCATTAGTTACCTTGGTGCTACAGCAATACCATCTCACCTTGACGTTGGGCAGGCGCACGTGGCTGACAAACGCCACACAGATGGCGGCACCAAGTGCGTTGTTGAGCAGCCAGTGCCCCGACACCAGCCAGCTCAGCACCAGCGCTCCGCTCAGCCCTCCCAGCAGCAGCTGCGTGCGAGTCACCGCTCCCAACACCGTGCTGCTGCTGCTGTCACTGCTGGGGCTGATGGTGGGAACGTAAGGGCTGCTGCCGCTGGTGCCGTTGGTGATGGTGCTGGTGCTGGTGGTGCTAGTGGTGGTGCTGGTGGCGGTTTTTCCATTAGCAGCGTTGCTTCTGCTCCTGTTGTTCCCGTCGCTGCTGTTCCTGCTCTCTCTGCCTCTCACGCCGTCGCCTAGTAATAAGCTGCCAATCTCACCCCTGCTACTGCTGCTGTTGCTGCGTTGGCCATTCCATAGCGAAAAAGACGGGATATGTACAGTAATCAACGGATCCTGCAGCCCTAGCGACGTGTTCAACCATGCTACTAACGGGGACAGGGCGAAGCAGGTCGCGGACGCTGACGCGACGGCGGCGAACGCGGTAACCAGCTGCGAAACCGTCGCGAAGAGGTAAAACATGAGCAGGAGCGACGCGGAGCTCGCCAACGGGAGCAGCAGCGCGCGGTTCGCGTCTAGGGTTATGGCGGAAGCGGACAAATCGCGGTGGCGCTCGGATTCGCGGTCGTGCGCGAGCGCGCGGAAGGCGGAGAGGAGAACGACCGCGAGCGCGGTTGCGACGAGCGCGAGCGACGAAGGTTCGAGAAGGTACTGTAGATCGCGGAGGGGACCCATTGCGATGAAGTGGTTGTAACGGGAGGGTTCTAAATTAGGACACGCGCGTGTGTGGCTGGGTTGGGTGTAGTACGGTAACTGATGCGTTGCTGTGCAGTAGCAGTGTGCACAACCGAAATTCGCGGAGCCGCCTCAAAGGTCATTCCGCGTCGCGGTATTCTCAAATCGTTGCGTCCGTCACGCGTCGCGCGCGCGCCGACTGGAGGAACTAGGCCTCGAGTTGACTTTTGAGTCGACTCAAAAGTCAACTGGAGGAGCTACTAGTCCTCGACTCCTACCGTTGGTCCTCGCGAGTCGCGACGACCACCTCAGGTACTATCGCCGCGCACACTGTCTCCTCAGCCTACTACCTAGCATAATTCGTCTCTCCATCACTCATTGACAGTCGACTTGTGTTTTCTGAAACGCTCCGTCAAGAGCTTCCTCACTCACTCCCTCACTCCCTTTCTCCCTCACTCCCTATCTCTGCTCCGCCGCTACCCACCCCCACTCGCTCGCGGTTCGTAAGCTCCTGCTCCTCTCTCCCGCAGCACCGGCGCGCTCAGCTTCTAAACTATCCCGCTGACTCAGCGTCACGTGGCATTCCGGCCACTCTTACTCGCTCCACCCTGCGCAACCCTCGCTGCTCGCTCGGTTCCGAGCTTACTTACTCGCTCACTCTACGTCGTCGGCAGTCAAATGGTTCACAGGTCGGCGACTCGCACAGGCTACGTGGTCTAGACCTGCATTACACCGTCCGAAATGCCTCCTGAAAACCCGGAACAAACAATCCTAGAAACCATCACCTAACCAAGTTTCCAGCAGAACCGTACACTGCTGCGACTCGTAATGCAGGATTCACTGGGGGAACGAATCTATAGTCTTGTTCCCAGGTCCGTTGTTCCACTCTGGCCTTGGGCACTTCCAGATAGCGAACTGAGCTGAATGTGCTGTATGGTAACGAGGTTTCGAGAATGTTGAGTAAACGTGCTCGTAATGCCATTCATTGGCCTTCACGACCGTCGTTATTGTCGACTTTCTTGTCGTTTCCTGCCACCCGTCATTTGCGAAACTCCCAGGAGAACAATGTGGGGTGCCCCCGCATTTCCAACTGTAACGAAACTTCCTCCATAGCCGAATGCCTGCTGATTATAAACACGCCCTCGCATCCATCCACTGGTACCTTAGGACGCGGTACAAGTGCTCGATCGGGGAAAATCGAAACGGCTACCGCACTGAAATCTCGCTTTTCGCCTACAAAAAGTACACAACCTTATACAACCGCGTTAAAAAACGAACCTGAAGCGATCGAACCTACACTCTTACCACGTCCTTACTATTCGTAGCAAACTAGGTAGACATGGCTCCTCCAGCCATCCCATCTGCATAACTTAGAATGAGGGGACGATAAGGGATAGAACACCTTATACCTCTTTCTATGGTCTCTCGCTTCTCCGTCTGTCCTTGGCTGTTCGAGTAGCAGGGGGTGCAGTAGTCTCACATCCGCGCTGCTCGTTTTTTGTAGCGAGTAGATTCAACGCGCGATCGTCACCCGATCGCAGAATCTGCTTCGCAGTCGTCTGCTGCTGCGTATCTTCTCCGTAAAAAAACCCTAGAATCTGAGGCTTGGCCGTCAGTATCGTCTTTGATCCATCTCAGGAACAACCCTTTATCACGAGGATTTGCCGTCGCTGTTATCGTCGTGCTCGCATCGCTTGTTCTCGACATTGGTTAGCGGTTTTCACTCATACGATCAGATACAGAGTAAGATCAGATACAGAGTACGATCAGATACAGAGTACGATCCGACTCAGTGCACTAGAGCCACTCGGCGTCGAAGCCGCGTCGACCGTATCTTTACTCTTGCTGCTTCGCGTGCTCGTAAATGCGGTTCGAGGATCATACCACGCGAGCGAGCGGAGCGGATTGGTAACCACCTGACGGCGTGACGGCGTGTAACCACCTGACGAGCAGCTGAGCCAATAGTAACAGGAGGCTTCAGTTAGGCGCGAGCGAGCAGTGCAGAGCAGAGGAGAGCAGAGCAGGCGCGATGGCGTCGTGGCTGATGCGGCTGAAATACATGACTCAGAAGTGCTCCCTGTACAGCTACGTGATCATGCGCGTGAGTTATTATGGTGTGAAAGATGGTGTTGGTGTGACTCTCGGGAATTCTCAAAATTCAACGTGACTTAGAAGTGCCCCCTGTACAGCTTCGTGATCATGCGCGTGAGTGCTGGTGTGCGGGAACGTGCGAGTGCTGTGCTAGTGTAAATATTGGTACAATGCTCTGATGATGCAGCTGGAATGCCTGACTCAGAAGTTCTCCCTGTACAGCGTCGTGCTTGTGCGCGTGAGTGATGGTGTGAGGGGTGTGAGAGAGTGAGTGTTGGCGTGACGGGTGTGAGAGAGTGAGTGTTGGTGTGAGGGGTGTGAGAGAGTGAGTGCTGGTGTGAGGGGTGTGAGAGAGTGAGTGCTGGTGTGAGGGGTGTGAGAGAGTGAGTGCTGGTGTGAGGGGTGTGAGAGAGTGAGTGCTGGTGTGAGGGGTGTGAGAGAGTGAGTGCTGGTGTGAGGGGTGTGAGAGAGTGAGTGCTGGTGTGAGGGGTGTGAGAGAGTGAGTGCTGGTGTGAGGGGTGTGAGAGAGTGAGTGCTTGTGTGAGGGGTGTGAGAGAGTGAGTGCTGGTGTGAGGGGTGTGAGAGAGTGAGTGCTGGTGTGAGGGGTGTGAGAGAGTGAGTGCTGGTGTGAAGGGTGTGAGAGAGTGAGTGCTGGTGTGAGGGGTGTGAGGGGTGTGAGAGAGTGAGTGCTTGTGTGAGGGGTGTGAGAGAGTGAGTGCTGGTGTGAGGAGTGTGTGTGAGAGAGTGAGTGCTGGTGTGAGGGGTGTGAGAGAGTGAGTGTTGGTGTGAGAGACTGCAGGGGTTATTCTGGTGAGCAGGGCACAAGGTACGTGCTCCCCGTACAGCTCCGTGATTGCGCGCTTGGGTGCTGGTGTGAGTGCTGCTGGTGTGAGTGCTGGTACTGGTGCTGGTGTCTCGCCCTGAATGTTGCTCCTCCTTTCCAGGGTGATTGGCCCTGAAAAGGCTCTATCCCCCCTACCCTTCATAGCCATTGTAGTGAGACCTCTCAACAGTACCGTGCAGCACGAGGCATCATCACACAGGGCAGCTCTGGCGCCCTTCCTTCCTCCTGCCTGACCACCCCCCCATGCCTGATTGCAGCCCCACATGTAGCAGCATCAAGGGCAGCTCCCCCCATCGCCACCCTAGTGGCATCACTTGCCTTGCCAGCTGATCCATGCCTCCCGCCCCCCCTCTTGCCCATTCCCCGTGCCTGATTGCACACCCATATGCAGCAGCATCAAGGGCAGCTTCCCCCCATCACCAAGCTAGTGAGGGCCCTCAACAGAATGAGAAATCGTATATGACACCTTTGAAGCCTTCCCTTTCGCCCCTTTCCCCTGCCTTGCAGACCCACATGGAGCAGCATCAAGGGGAGCTGCTCCCCGTCTGCAAGCTAGTGCGCCAGATGAGACGGCAGGGGAACATGCTGTGGAATAGAGGAAGGACGAAGTGCCATAACGTGAGTGCCTAGGACAGCAGGAGGACAAGGACGGGCAACACGACGAGCACAAACAGGTGCGGAAGCACGAGTCTCAGGCTCACGACGCTCAGTCAGAGACTCTGTCACCTCATTGTGAGGAGCAGGAGCAGGCAGCGGGGAGCCATGCAGTAGCTGTGGCTGAGATTGGTCTGTCGGTGGACACAGGAGAGGTGGAGTGAGGCCAGTGGAAGATGGGAGACTAACAACCTGGCAAAGGGCCGAGTCAGGCGGTGGCAGGGACGACTGCTGCTGCGGGTAGAAAAACGGTCGGCGCGGCGCAGTACCTGTACCGTCAGCAGCTCCAGCACCTCTAGTACCTCCAGCTCCAGCACCTCCAGTAGCACCTCCAGCACCAGCAGTACCACCAGCTCTAGCAGCTCCAGCACCTCTAGTACGAGCACCTCTATGACCAGCAGCTCCATATCAAAATCCCAACCACTAGACCATTGGGATAAAAGGGCTTGTTAAGTAGCGGGTCAGTGCGCCCATAACCCCCCAAGACAACGAGCCTGTAACCCTTCCCTAGGATCAATCGGGGATCACCAGTGGACCTCTGACACCCCCCCGCACTAGGATGCCCGAAGTGCACACAATGGGATTCGAACCCGAGACCTTTGTTCTGATACCATGTCAGAATCCCAACCACAAGACCATTGGGATAAAAAGGCTTGTTAAGTAGCGGGTCAGTGCGTACATAACCCCCTAGGACAACGAGCATGTAACCCTTCCCTAGGATCGGGGATCACCAGTGGACCTCTGACACTCCAGCACCTCCAGTACCTCCAGTACCTCCAGCTCTAGCGCCTCCAGCACCAGCAGCACCTCCAGCATTCTCCAGCACGAGCAGCACCACCAGCTTCGGCAGCTCCAGCACGTCTAGTACGAGCACCTCCAGGACCAGCAGCTCCAGCAGCTCCAGTACCTCCATTACCTCCAGCTCCAGCGCCTCCAGCACCAGCAGCACCTCCAGCACCAGTACCACCACCAGCTTCGGCAGCTCCAACACCTCTAGTACGAGCACCTCCAGGACCAACAGCTCCAGCACCTCCAGTACCTCCACTACCTCCAGCTCCAGCGCCTCCAGCACCAGCAGCACCTCCAGCACCAGCAGCACCACCAGCTTCGGCAGCTCCAGCACCTCTAGTACGAGCACCTCCAGGACCAGCAACTCCAGCACCTCCAGCACCAGTAGCCCTAGCGCCTCCAGCACCAGCAGAACCTCCAGTAGTACCTTCAGTACCAGTAGCACCTCCAGCACCTGCAGCATCTCCAGTAGTACCTCCAGCACCAGCAGCTCCAGCACCCCCAGCACCAGCACCTCCAGCACCTCCAGCACCTCCAGCAGTACCTCCAGCACCAGCAGCTCCTGCGTCTAGGAAACTCCAAGCTCCAGCACCAGAGCGGCCTCGCCGAACGACCCACTCACGAAGCTGCTGCGGTGAGGGCGTCTCGAGTCAACTAGGCGGCTGCTGCTGTCCAACGCCAGGACCTACAGTAGGAGCATCCACGACCACACCACCACTAGGAATCGCAGCACCCCCAAAGTCAGCACTCCCAGAACCCTCACCCCCAGTCTCAGCACCCCCAGAACCCTCACCCCCAGTGTCACCACCCCCAGCAGCACCGGTGTCCATAGCTACAGGCTGCAGATGCGGCGAAGACGGTCGAGGCAAAAAACCCGGAGGGGTCTCCAAGCGTGGAGAGCGGCAAGTGGCCGCCGAGTCGTCAGCGGCGGGGTCAACCCCCTCAGCGGGGCCAGAGGAGTCAGAAGAGATCTCCAGAGGCTCAACCAAGGGGGGTGGGTCTACTTGAGACACACCTGAGGGAGCAGGACCCTGTGGGGGGAGGGGTTTTACTGGGGGGGAACTGGTACCAAAAAGAGAGGCGCCAAGGGGACCAGGTGGGACGCGTGCGGGTAGAGCATGTAGAAACAGACAGACTTGTCAAAGGTGACGTCCTAGGAGGACATGAATCTATGCATGCGAGGGTAATAAAACTACCATGGCGAGGCGTCAGTGGGGAAGCCCAGGAAGGCGGAGCGGAGAGTGCGAGGAGACAGCTTGCTCGCGGTGGTATTGCGGACAAGGGAGAGCGCGCCCCAGACCCGAAACGCCGATGCATCGCCAACCTTTCCCGTCCAACGGAGTGTGGGCGAGGTCTCTGGCAAAGAGACACGGGGCCAGAGGTTGAGCTGATGCGCGGCGTATCGGACCGCAAACGGCCACAGAAAATGGGGAGCATCCGCATGGATCATGGAGGTACGAGCAACCTCCATGATCAAGCCAATGCAACGCTCAGCAATCTCATTCTGCTGCAGCGAGGCCGGAAGCGTGAACGACTGGACGATGCCCCCGCAAGGAGGCCGGAAGATAACGCGCCGTCCCTGTCAGAGTGCAGACGCAGGACCGGAAGGTCCCGCCGAAACCACTCGCCCAGCTGGCGACGAGTAGCGCGGATCCAGGGGATCAAAACACCGTGGACGTCCGCCTTGCTGCGCAAGGGGAAGACCGTGGTGTAGCGCGTGTAGTCGTCAACGACCAGCAGGAAGTAGCGCCCCTGGTCCGTCCCATAGACGGGGGTCGGGCCCCACACGTTCATGTGGAGAGTCTACAGAGGAGCAGTGGTCCGAGGAAACGAGGAGGAGTGAGGAGCGGCGCGCTGCCGCCCCTCGACGCAGGGAAGGCAGGGCAGGGCAGGCGAGCGCGGGAGGGGGGGCAGGGACCTGGGAAGGCCAAAGACAAGGAGATGGGAGTGCATGCTGTGGAGACGCGGTAGAGAGGGGTGACCGAGTCGATGGTGCCAGAGAAGAGCCTGGTGGGAGAGTACCCGACACGAGGACGACGCAGCGAACTGACCAGACATAGACACCTGACTTGACACAGCCACCTGTGCAGACGCAGTGGTCAGGGTGTACAGACTGGACCCTGGCTGCTGAGTGAACGTAGCAAGGTGACGTCCAGTCCGGGAGCACGTACAAATCTCCACACGTTGCCCTCCAGGGATAAAGGTATCAACCCAAACATCCTGAAGGACTGCGTTGCTCACCAAGTTCGTCGAGAACGAGGGGAGGTGGAGGCCTGAAAGAGAGCCGGAGGGGACTGCTGGACACGGGAGGACAGTGGAGGCTCGTGCAACGACGGGGCCCCCAGAGGGGTCAGCCAGTGAGACTGTTGTGCAATCATGAAAGAAGCAACGAGACGCGCTAGAGTCAAGTATGAAAGTGTGCAGGGCCTCAGCTGAGGCAGCAGACTCACTAGCACCTGTGGCAGCAGTCTCACTGGCACCTAGAGCGGCAGCAGACTCACTAGCACCTAGAGCAGTAGCACCGACACTACCAGAGATGCGTCGTTGACACTGCTGCCGCTCCTGTCCAGTACCTCTAGCACGCAGGAAATCCCAAGCTCCAGGACCAGAGCGTCCTCGCTGAATAACCCACTCGCGAAGCTGCTGCGGTGATAGAGTGTCCGGGTGAGGAAGTGGTTGCTGTTGTCCACGCCTAGACGCTGCTACGACCGTGATAGTGGCCATGACAGGCAGTGGCAGTCAGTAGCAGCGGCACAAGGGTGGTAGTAGCGACTGCTGGAGCTGCAGCTGTAGCAGTAGTGGTGGTAGCTGTGGCTGTAACAGAAGTAGCGACTGTTGGAGTGGCTGTGCGTGGTTAGCAGGGCACGAGTTAACAGCAGTGCGCGGGCAGCGTAGGCACGCGGGCGGTAGGTCAGCACGGGCGGTAGGTCAGCACGGGTGAAACAAGGCTACGGCGCAGCCCCCATGGCGCGGCTGGCCTAGCCCGCCATATAGCGACGGTGGCGCCGTAGCATGAAGAGAAAGAAGAGTGTCGCAGCGGAATGAAGCTAGGCAAAGGGAGAAGCCTAACTTCAGAGAAGTCGACGAGAGAGTTGAGGGGAGAGAAGAATCAAGAAGTGGATTCTTAGATTAGACAAAGGATGATACCACAAACAAGAACTAGAGAGATATTTATGCTAAGGAAGGGAGGAGCGCGACTTGGAAGGAAACCTGTGTCGCTAGTCCTTTGGCATGGCATCTTGGCATAGCGCCTCGATGCCATGCCCTGCTGTATTCTAAGGTATGACGGGGATAGGGGGGACTGCCCTATGCTAGCAAGTGTTCCTGTTTGGAGCTAGCTAGGCAACGTCATCATTCCCTTTCGGAAATTCCCATGCATATCGCATGGCGAATTCCCAACCTGTTACAACGGGCTTCAGGGCGCACGCGGGCTGCAGGGCACACGCAGGGCACAGGGCAGCAGAGGCGCGTGGGCTGCAGGGCTGGGCAGCGCGCGGGCTGCAGGGGCGAGTGCGGCTGCAGGGGCGAGCGCAGGCTGCAGGGGCGAGCGCGGCTGCAGGGGCTAGCACGGGCTGCAGGGGCGAGCGCTGGCTGCAGGGGCGAGCGCGGCTGCAGGGGCGAGCACGGGCTGCAGGGGCGAGTGCGGGCTGTGGGGGCGAGCGCGGGCTGCAGGGCCGAGCGCGGGCTGCAGGGGCGAGCGCGGCGGCAGGGGCTAGCGCGGGTTGCAGGGGCAAGCGCGGCTGCAGGGGCGAGCGCGGGCTGCAGGGGCGAGCGCCGGCTGCAGGGGCGAGCACGGCTGCAGGGGCGAACGCGGCTGCAGGGGCGAGCGCGGGCTGCAGGGGTGAGCGCGGCTGCAGAGGCGAGCGCGGGCTGCAGGGGCGAGCGCGGCTGCAGGGGCGAGCGCGGACCGCAGGGGCGAGCGCGGGCTGCAGGGGCGAGCGCTGGCTGCAGGGGCGAGCGCGGCTGCAGGGGCGAGCGCAGGCTGCAGGGGCGAGCGCGGGCTGCGGGGGCGAGCGCGGGCTGCAGGGCCGAGCGCGGGCTGCAGGGGCGAGTGCGGCGGCAGGGGCTAGCGCGGGCTGCAGGGGCAAGCACGGCTGCAGGGGCGAGCGTGGGCTGCAGGGGCGAGCGCCGGCTGCAGGGGCGAGCACGGCTGCAGGGGCGAGCGCGGCTGCAGGGGCGAGCGCGGGCTGCAGGGGCGAGCACGGCGGCAGGGGCTAGCGCGGGCTGCAGAGGCGAGCGCGGCTGCAGGGGCGAGCGCGGGCTGCAGGGGCGAGCGTGGGCTGCAGGGGCGAGCACGGCTGCAGGGGCGAGCGCGGCTGCACGGGCGAGCGCCGGCTGCAGGGGCGAGCGCGGGCTGCAGGGGCGAGCGCGGGCTGCAGGGGCGAGCGCGGGCTGCGGGGGCGAGCGCGGGCTCCAGGGCCGAGCGCGGGCTGCAGGGGCGAGTGCGGCGGCAGGGGCTAGCGCGTGCTGCAGGGGCAAGCGCGACTGCAGGGGCGAGCGCGGGCTGCAGGGGCGAGCGCCGGCTGCAGGGGCGAGCGTGGGCTGCAGGGGCGAGAGCAGTGGCAGGGGCTAGCGCGGGCTGCAGAGGCGAGCGCGGCTGCAGGGGCGAGCGCGGGCTGCAGGGGCGAGCGCGGGCTGCAGGGGCGAGCACGGCTGCAGGGGCGAGCGCGGCTGCAGGGGCGAGCGCGGGCTGCAGGGGCGAGCGCGGGCTGCAGGGGCGAGCGCGGCGGCAGGGGCTAGCGCGGGCTGCAGGGGCGAGTGCGGCAGCAGGGGCGAGCGCGGGCTGCAGGGGCGAGCGCGGGCTGCAGGGGCGAGCATGGCTGCAGGGGCGAGCGTGGACTGCAGGGGCGAGCGGGGCTGCAGGGGCGAGCGCGGGCTGCAGGGGCGAGCGCGGGCTGCAGGGGCGAGCGCGGCGGCAGGGGCTGGAGCAGGCTGCAGGGGCGAGCGCGGCTGCAGGCGAGCGCGGGCTGCAGGGGCGAGCGCGGGCTGCAGGGGCGAGCGCGGCTGCAGGGGCGAGCGCGGCTGCAGGGGCGAGCGCGGGCTGCAGGGGCGAGCGCGGGCTGCAGGGGCGAGCGCGGCGGCAGGGGCTAGCGCAGGCTGCAGGGGCGAGTGTGGCAGCAGGGGCGAGCACGGGCTGCAGGGGCGAGCACAGCTGCAGGGGCGAGCACGGGCTGCAGGGGCGAGCGTGGCTGCAGGGGCGAGCGCGGGCTGCAGGGGCGAGCGCTGCTGCAGGGGCGAGCGCGGGCTGCAGGGGCGAGCGAGGGCTGCAGGGCAGGGCGGCGCGCGGGCCTAAGGGCAGGGCGGCGCGCGGGCTGCAGGGCAGGGCAGCGCGGCGCGCGGGCTGCAGGGCAGAAAAAAATTACGGGCAGGGCAGGGCGGAACGTTTGGTGGGCCCTAGGAACGATCATGCTCTAATACCATGTTGAGATATGAAAACATGAATGATGAGTGACTAGCAACAGGGAGATACAAGTATGAAACCCTAACTGGGGTTGTACTCTATACTGAGCACCTCACTGTAGCCTAGCAGAATTAAGAACATACAAATATGTTTGCATCGTCGCCCTGTAGAAACCGCATGGTGATGTACGTCCCATCATCGGAAAAGTGCTACCGCACCTCCTTTCGCACTACATCACTCTCCTTTTCAAGCAGCAGATGCGAGAGGTGTTCCTTCCCCACCTTCAGTTTGGTGTAGCAGTTCCAGGATCTATGTTGTGTTTCGCGCTGTCTAATCCGCCTTCTCCCTTCATCCGGACTGGGTGGGGCTTCAGCTGACACATTTAACTCTTTCAATAAAGTTTCCATGTTTGAGGTGCTTTCAGGGCTGACAATATCAGACTATTTTAGTCTGATTGTCTGAAATTTCAGACTATTTTCCTGACATTCCTGATTTTTCAGAGTTGGCTGGTTTTGAAAAATGAGTGCTTCAGACTAATGGTTTTTTCGATACTGAAAAATTCAGAGAACTTGCTTACCGGATAATGAGTTTTCATACTACAGAGTACGAACTCCCCTTCGCCATACCTGTTACTTCGAGGAAAACCCATCCCTCCGAACTTGTGCAAAAGGTTCGTTAGTAGGAAAACCTGCCTTAGTCTCTGAATTATAAAATTTTCAGAGTTATACTTCTCTGGTTCCTGAGAAATCAGAGTATTCACTTTTTGGAAAATGGGCCTCTGACTAAAAAAAATTGGGGGGCCAAAAAAATCAGAGTGGTTTTATTCGAAAAGTCAGCCCTGGGTGCTTTCCGCATTCTCCAGTCGGATTGCATTTTTCCACTTAGTTTACTCAAACCATGTTTAAGAGAGGCTTCAAAGGCTTGTTATGTGAGAGGAAAATGTTTTTTTCTGTACGAGAAGGTGGCCGATGCTAGTTAGCAGGTGGAGCAGTTGGTAAATTTATAGAACAAAAAACTGTAATTATTTCTCGTAACATCCGTTGTAGTCTAGTCGGTTAGGATACTCGGCTCTCACCCGAGAGACCCGGGTTCAAGTACCGGCAACGGAATGATTTTGGCTGCCTGAGTAGATCCCAGTCGCTGATATGCTTGAGCTTGAGATCCACCCAGTTTTGGGTGCCGAAATCTGGTCAGAATGGTGTACAATCAATGATTGTTTTTAAGAAACACCAAATGATAAACCGGTACTTGTGTTGGAAAGATACATCCGCTCCAATTACCTCGATATAAAGTCATCCGCTGAAGGCAGGAGCATGGCCCACAATTTAGACATCAGCCATCATCTTTAGCACTGACTCCACAGTGGGGAATGCCTGGTGGATGCTAGGCAAGCTGTGGAAGCCACTTGCATTGACATTGGTTGGATACATCCACTCTGACACAACACACTTACAAGCATCTACCCAGACATCAGCCATCATCTTTAGCACAGAATCTACAGTGGGGAATGCCTGGTGGATGCCAGGCAAGGTGTGAAAGCTTCTTGCATCAACAATAGAGGGATACATCCACTCTGACATCCTCGATATAAAGTCATCCACCGATGGTGTCAGCATTGCCTCCCAGTCCACCTGAGGTGCACGAAGGGTACATCAGGTTAAGGGTAAAGAGTGTTGATGCATGCAGACATATGGTTGACCAACACACATCAAGTGTTAGCTATGCTTTGAAGTAAACCTACGGGGTAAGAGCACACATGCATACAAAAGCCCTGAAGACTTGAGATAGAGAAGAGGAATACCCCCGTACAGGCATCCTTGTAACGGATTATACCTTAATAAAATACTTATATCTTGGTACGAACGAAAGCGCATACCTACCTACTGGGGACATCCTTCCTGCCGGTCTCTTTGCCGGCAACCCTTCCTGCCAGTCTCTTCGCCGGCAACCAAGAAGAGGCCAGGAAGGGTTGTACACTCCCCTGTCGCTGCAGTCATGTCGATTTTTTAGGCGCCTAAAAATCGCCTCGAAAATCGTTTTAAGGCGCCTAAAATACTGGAAGACGCCAGGAAGGGTTGTACACTCCCCTGTGGCTGCAGTCATCTATCCCCGATGTGGAACATAGGATGCAAACAATCGTACCTGCATTCGTGGGGGGATGCTTGCTGTGATCTCCTTCCCAGCAGCCAGGAAGAGGCCTTGGAGCGTGGCATATCCCACCATGGCTGTTCCTCGCGACAGGGGCAGTGCCTGGTACCTGGGTGAATGCGTTAAGATAGTGTCAAAACACATGGAATAGTGACTTCAATGAAAAACTTCTCCATTAGTGGTGCACCCCAGGGCAAGAGCTAAGAGCGTGGCATATCCCAGCATGGCTGTTCCTCGTGACAGGGGCAGTGCCTGGTGCCTGCATGAAGGGGGCTCAGATAAACAGAAGGCTCCGTCCTTAAGAATTGTGACAGAAATGGGAAGTTGCTGTTTATCTGCATTAGTCGAGCACCACAGGAGGAGGGTCGCATAACCCTTCATGGCTGTTCCTCACGACAGGGGCAGTCCCTGGAACCTGGATGAAGGGGTTGTGACAGTAGTGAGAGGAGAAGTTGGTACATGAACGGGTAGCACAGGAAGCTGCCCGAGAGGATGGCGCTACGTCACGACCATGGCTCCTCCTCGCACCATGGTACCAGGCGCTGCCCCTGATACCTGCCTGGACGAAGGGGGGTTGTGATAGTGTAAAACTCAAGGACTTCACACATGGACTTGTGACTGTAATGACAGGTTGCTGCATGTATAAGCACCTCTGGAAAAGGCCTAGGAGAGTGGAATATCCCCCCATGGAATATCCCCCCATGGAATATCCCCCCATGGAATATCCCCCCATGGAATATCCCCCCATGGAATATCCCACACCATGGCTTCACCAGACGTATGCAACTCGCAGAATGGAAGCATCCACTCCCCTTCCTCCTCCCCCATCGGCCACGGGTCGGCACAGGTGCTCCCATGCTGCCCGCAGCTCCCATCCCGCAGTCAAGTCATCTGCCACGAGGCCTAGGAGCGTTGCATATCCCACCATGGCTGTTCCTCGTGACCAGTCACTCTCACCAGAAGTATGCAAATCGAAGAATGGCAGCTTCCACTGCCCTACCTCCATGCCCACTCGTCCCTCCCCCTGTCCTTATCCAATCAGCCATGAGTCCACACAGGTGCTCCCATGCTGCCCTCATCTCCCGGTCAAACTGGTCAACGTGGTCAACATGGCGCGTTGTGCGGATGGAGAGCTCTAGAGAGTAATGAGACGAGCTGGCATGGAATGGGTAGAAAAGGGGGAGAGGGGAAGTTGGTCAAACTGGTCAACGCGGTCAACATGGCGCGTGGTGCGGATGGAGAGCTCCAAAGAGTAATGAGACGAGCTGGGATGGGAGGGGAAAGGAAGGAGAGGGAATGAAGGTGGGAGGGTGTGGGGAGAAAACATGTGCATGTGACGCCAGTTTAGCCAGTCAAAACCCTGAATGGGAATGGAAAGTAGGAGGGAAGAAGAGTTGGTCAAACTGGTCAAAGCGGTCAATGTGGCGCGTGGTGCGGATGGAGAGCTCGAGAGAAAGAGATGGGATGAGCTGGATGGAATGGGAGTGAAGGGGGGTTTGCAGAGGGAGCTGTGGGTGATGAGCGCAGGGAGATGGCTGAAGGGAGAGAGGGACTGAGTTGCAGTCAAGGCGGTCAAACTGGTCAAACTGGTCAACGAGGTGCACTGTGTGGATTAGAGTGTTTGAGAGAGAAACGAAAAGAGCTGGAAAGGGAAGGTGGGACTGCAGTCAAGCCGGTCAAACTGGCCAAGGGATCATCATAGAGCACTGCACGGATCAAGAGATTTGAAGGGGGGCTGTAGAGAGAGCATAGCACCCTGCGTGAATCATGATGTATGCGTGTTACGGTAGGAGTGCATCCTATAAAGGGTACAGGAAGGGCACTCACACTTCCCGGATGAGGATCTCTGTACCGTTGAGAACCATGCTGTGTGGAGGGGGGGGGATTGAAGGTGAGGGGGGGGGAGGGGGAAGGGAAGAAGGAGTGCATTGAGAGAAGGAGGGCAGTACTGACGCATCCTAAAGAGAGCTCACGATTACCTGATGAGGATCTTTGTACCATTGAGCACCATGCTGTGAGGAGGAGGATGAGGGGATGGAGAGAGGGAAGGGATGGTTGGTGAGGGAGGAGAATGATGGGTGTAACGGGTAGTAAGACGTCTCACAAGGGATCCAAATAAGGATCTCTGTGCAGTTGAGCAGCATGTGGAGGAGAATGATGGGATGGATGGAGAGAATGGGAGGATGGGAGAGAGGCTGAGAAGTGAGGCAGTGGCAGCACAGAGAGATGAACCTGACTAGAAGAAATATTTCAGCAGAGTGTCTTGGAGTGGCACGAAGTGGTATGAAGAGGCACCGACAGATTCTTTTATTGTAGAAACGTAACGTATGGTATTTGCTATGAATTATCTTTTGAGGCGCCTCAAAAGTTGAGGCGCCTCAAAAGTCGTCTCATGTCTCGCGGTTTTTATGTGGGGAGAATTATAATTGCATGGAAGTGTGCACGTAACCTTCAGCGGTTACTCGTAAGGGCGCGGTTACCAAAGTCACTCGCCAATGCTGTCGAAGAAGTTCCCGAAGGCTGACTTGGCACCCTGAATTTGTTTCATTGCCTAGTTGGCGAACCCCTTTCCTAGTTGGATTCTGGGTAGTTGGGTTTCTTATACGTAGATCTCGAGGGTAGTCTAGCTATTTTAGCTGCTACCAGACTCTCTGTTTCTGAGTTCCGAATTGTGCTGTACTGATGAAGGCGTGATTGGGTTCGCCCATCCGCCGAAACTAGTTTACGCAAGGAGGCTTTTCGGAAGCTAAGGGTTTTTTCAGATCTGCGTTTTTCTCACCTTTTTTCACTGATTCCTTTGCTTAAGCGTCCTCTCTACTACTGCAGCCCTTCGAAACATGAGTCAGGGTGACCCTTGGGATACCGAGTGGTATGAAGAGGCACCGACAGATTCTTTTATTGTAGAAACGTAACGTATGGTATTTGCTATGAATTATCAAAGCACACAAGAAGCATACGTACCCAGGAGTGGAGGCATGGCATGAGGTGAATGTGCCGGTTGTCCATGTTAGAGAGCACATGCTGCTGCTGCATAATAATGCTCTTGAGGACTGATAGGGTTCTCATAAGGGAAACGGGGGGAGCAGAGCAGGCATTGGCAGCAAACAATATTTGAGGAAAGGTTTCTTGGGGTGCTGACCACACTTGTTTCGGCACCGTGCTGCACCGTGCAGGCCTTGAGGACTGAGAGGGTTCTGATAGGCACGGGCGGGAGCAGAGGAGGCATGGGTAACAGCTGTAAGCCAGATCAGCAGCTCCTGACCCCCCATGATAATAGTCGGCATATTTAACAGTCAGTTGGCGCCATGTAGAGATGGCTGTCACGGAGTTGCCGACCAGAGAGGGATCGGCGCTCCTTCAGTTCAGACGAGGGGGGGGAAGAGGGTTGCAGAGGGATGCAGAGGGGTGCAGTGCAGAGGTATTAAGAGGGAATAGCGGGTGGTGAGTTGGCGCCACACACAGATGAACGTGACAGAGTTGCCGACCAGAGAGGGATCGGCACTCCTTCAGTTCAGACGAAAGGGGGGAAGAGGGTTACGGAGGGATGCAGAGGGGTGCAGGGGGTGTGAGGTATGAAGGAGAGGGATGGTGTGGGGGGAGAGTGAGTGAGGGATGGTGTGGTGGGAGAGTGAGTGAGGGATGGTGTGGGGGGAGAGTGAGTGACGGTGTGGGGGGAGAGTGAGTGAGGGGTGGTGTGGGGGGAGAGTGAGTGAGGGGTGGTGTGGGGGGGAGAGTGAGTGAGGGGTGGTGTGGGGGGAGAGTGAGTGAGGGATGGTGTGGGGGGAGAGTGCGTGAGGGATGGTGTGGGGGGAGAGTGAGTGAGGGATGGTGTGGGGGGAGAGTGAGTGAGGGGTGGTGTGGGGGGAGAGTGAGTGAGGGATGGTGTGGGGGGAGAGTGAGTGAGGGATGGTGTGGGGGGAGAGTGAGTGAGGGATGGTGTGGGGGGAGAGTGAGTGAGGGATGGTGTGGGGGGAGAGTGAGTGAGGGATGGTGTGGGGGGGAGAGTGAGTGAGGGATGGTGTGGGGGGAGAGTGAGTGAGGGATGGTGTGGGGGGAGACTGAGTGAGGGATGGTGTGGGGGGAGAGTGAGTGAGGGGTGGTGTGGGGGGAGAGGGAGTGAGGGATGGTGTGGGGGGAGAGTGAGTGAGGGATGGTGTGGGGGGAGAGTGAGTGAGGGGTGGTGTGGGGGGAGAGTGAGTGAGGGGTGGTGTGGGGGGAGAGTGAGTGAGGGATGGTGTGGGGGGAGAGTGAGTGAGGGATGGTGTGGGGGGAGAGTGAGTGAGGGATGGTGTGGGGGGAGAGTGAGTGAGGGATGGTGTGGGGGGAGAGTGAGTGAGGGGTGGTGTGGGGGGAGAGTGAGTGAGGGATGGTGTGGGGGGAGAGTGCGTGAGGGATGGTGTGGGGGGAGAGTGAGTGAGGGATGGTGTGGGGGGAGAGTGAGTGAGGGGTGGTGTGGGAGGAGAGTGAGTGAGGGATGGTGTGGGGGGAGAGTGAGTGAGGGATGGTGTGGGGGGAGAGTGAGTGAGGGATGGTGTGGGGGGAGAGTGAGTGAGGGATGGTGTGGGGGGAGAGTGAGTGAGGGATGGTGTGGGGGGAGAGTGAGTGAGGGATGGTGTGGGGGGAGAGTGAGTGAGGGATGGTGTGGGGGGAGACTGAGTGAGGGATGGTGTGGGGGGAGAGTGAGTGAGGGGTGGTGTGGGGGGAGAGGGAGTGAGGGATGGTGTGGGGGGAGAGTGAGTGAGGGATGGTGTGGGGGGAGAGTGAGTGAGGGATGGTGTGGGGGGAGAGTGAGTGAGGGGTGGTGTGGGGGGAGAGTGAGTGAGGGATGGTGTGGGGGGAGAGTGCGTGAGGGATGGTGTGGGGGGAGAGTGAGTGAGGGATGGTGTGGGGGGAGAGTGAGTGAGGGGTGGTGTGGGAGGAGAGTGAGTGAGGGATGGTGTGGGGGGAGAGTGAGTGAGGGATGGTGTGGGGGGAGAGTGAGTGAGGGATGGTGTGGGGGGAGAGTGAGTGAGGGATGGTGTGGGGGGAGAGTGAGTGAGGGATGGTGTGGGGGGAGAGTGAGTGAGGGATGGTGTGGGGGGAGAGTGAGTGAGGGATGGTGTGGGGGGAGAGTGAGTGAGGGATGGTGTGGGGGGAGAGTGAGTGAGGGATGGTGTGGGGGGAGAGTGAGTGAGGGGTGGTGTCGGGGGAGAGTGAGTGAGGGATGGTGTGGGGGGAGAGTGAGTGAAGGATGGTGTGGTGGGAGAGTGAGTGAGGGATGGTGTGGGGGGAGAGTGAGTGAGGGGTGGTGTGGGGGGAGAGTGAGTGAGGGATGGTGTGGGGGGAGAGTGAGTGAGGGATGGTGTGGGGGGAGAGTGAGTGAGGGGTGGAGTGGGGGGAGAGTGAGTGAAGGATGGTGTGGGGGGAGAGTGAGTGAGGGATGGTGTGGGGAGAGAGTGAGTGAGGGGTGGTGTGGGGGGAGAGTGAGTGAGGGATGGTGTGGGGGGAGAGTGAGTGAGGGATGGTGTGGGGGGAGAGTGAGTGAGGGATGGTGTGGGAGGAGAGTGAGTGAGGGATGGTGTGGGGGGAGAGTGAGTGAGGGATGGTGTGGGGGGAGAGTGAGTGAGGGGTGGTGTGGGGGGAGAGTGAGTGTGTGAGGGATGGTGTGGGGGGAGAGTGAGTGAGGGATGGTGTGGGGGGAGAGTGAGTGAGGGGTGGTGTGGGGGGAGAGTGAGTGAGGGGTGGTATGGGGAGAGAGCGAGTGAGGGGTGGTGTGGGGGGAGAGCGAGTGAGGGGTGGTGTGGGGGGAGAGCGAGTGAGGGGTGGTGTGGGGAGAGAGCGAGTGAGGGGTGGTGTGGGGGGAGAGCGAGTGAGGGGTGGTGTGGGGGGAGAGCGAGTGAGGGATGGTGTGGGGGGAGAGTGAGTGAGGGATGGTGTAGGGGGAGAGTGAGTGAGGGGTGGTGTGGGGGGAGAGTGAGTGAGGGATGGTGCGGGGGGAGAGTGAGTGAGGGATGGTGCGGGGGGAGAGTGAGTGAGGGGTGGTGTGGGGGGAGAGTGAGTGAGGGGTGGTGCGGGGGGAGAGTGAGTGAGGGATGGTGTGGGGGGAGAGTGAGTGAGGGATGGTGTGGGGGGAGAGTGAGTGAGGGGTGGTGTGGGGGGAGAGTGAGTGAGGGGTGGTGTGGGGGGAGAGTGAGTGAGGGATGGTGCGGGGGGAGAGTGAGTGAGGGATGGTGTGGGGGGAGAGTGAGTGAGGGATGGTGTGGGGGAAGAGTGAGTGAGGGATGGTGCGGGGGGAGAGTGAGTGAGGGATGGTGCGGGGGGAGAGTGAGTGAGGGATGGTGCGGGGGGAGAGTGAGTGAGGGGTGGTGCGGGGGGAGAGTGAGTGAGGGGTGGTGCGGGGGGAGAGTGAGTGAGGGATGGTGTGGGGGGAGAGTGAGTGAGGGATGGTGTGGGGGGAGAGTGAGTGAGGGGTGGTGTGGGGGGAGAGTGAGTGAGGGGTGGTGTGGGGGGAGAGTGAGTGAGGGATGGTGTGGGGGGAGAGTGAGTGAGGGATGGTGTGGGGGGAGAGTGAGTGAGGGATGGTGTGGGGGGAGAGTGAGTGAGGGATGGTGTGAGGGGAGAGTGAGTGAGGGGTGGTGTGGGGGGAGAGTGAGTGAGGGGTGGTGTGGAGGGAGGAGAGTGAGTGAGGGATGGTGTGGGGGGAGAGTGAGTGAGGGATGGTGCCGGGGGAGAGTGAGTGAGGGGTGGTGTGGGGGGAGAGTGAGTGAGGGATGGTGTGGGGGGAGAGTGAGTGAGGGGTGGTGTGGGGGGAGAGGGAGTGAGGGATGGTGTGGGGGGAGAGTGAGTGAGGGATGGTGTGGGGGGAGAGTGAGTGAGGGATGGTGTGGGGGGAGAGTGAGTGAGGGATGGTGTGGGGGGAGAGTGAGTGAGGGGTGGTGTGGGGGGAGAGTGAGTGAGGGGTGGTGTGGGGGGAGAGTGAGTGAGGGATGGTGTGGGGGGAGAGTGAGTGAGGGGTGGTGTGGGGGGAGAGTGAGTGAGGGGTGGTGTGGGGGGAGAGTGAGTGAGGGATGGTGTGGGGGGAGAGTGAGTGAGGGGTGGTGTGGGGGGAGAGGGAGTGAGGGATGGTGTGGGGGGAGAGTGAGTGAGGGGTGGTGTGGGGGGAGAGTGAGTGAGGGATGGTGTGGGGGGGAGAGTGAGTGAGGGGTGGTGTGGGGGGAGAGTGAGTGAGGGGTGGTGTGGGGGGAGAGTGAGTGAGGGATGGTGTGGGGGGAGAGTGAGTGAGGGATGGTGTGGGGGGAGAGTGAGTGAGGGGTGGTGTGGGGGGAGAGTGAGTGAGGGGTGGTGTGGGAGGAGAGTGAGTGAGGGGTGGTGTGGGGGGAGAGTGAGTGAGGGGTGGTGTGGGGGGAGAGTGAGTGAGGGATGGTGTGGGGGGAGAGTGAGTGAGGGATGGTGTGGGGGGAGAGTGAGTGAGGGATGGTGTGGGGGGAGAGTGAGTGAGGGATGGTGTGGGGGGGAGAGTGAGTGAGGGATGGTGTGGGGGGAGAGTGAGTGAGGGATGGTGTGGGGGGAGAGGGAGTGAGGGGTGGAGTGGGGGGAGAGTGAGTGAGGGATGGTGTGGGGGGAGAGTGAGTGAGGGATGGTGTGGGGGGAGAGTGAGTGAGGGATGGTGTGGGGGGAGAGGGAGTGAGGGATGGTGCGGGGGGAGAGTGAGTGAGGGATGGTGTGGGGGGAGAGTGAGTGAGGGATGGTGTGGGGGGAGAGTGAGTGAGGGATGGTGTGGGGGGAGAGTGAGTGAGGGATGGTGTGGGGGGAGAGTGAGTGAGGGATGGTGTGGGGGGAGAGTGAGTGAGGGATGGTGTGGGGGGAGAGTGAGTGAGGGATGGTGTGGGGGGAGAGTGAGTGAGGGGTGGTGTGGGGGGAGAGTGAGTGAGGGATGGTGTGGGGGGAGAGTGCGTGAGGGATGGTGTGGGGGGAGAGTGAGTGAGGGATGGTGTGGGGGGAGAGTGAGTGAGGGGTGGTGTGGAAGGAGAGTGAGTGAGGGATGGTGTGGGGGGAGAGTGAGTGAGGGATGGTGTGGGGGGAGAGTGAGTGAGGGATGGTGTGGGGGGAGAGTGAGTGAGGGATGGTGTGGGGGGAGAGTGAGTGAGGGATGGTGTGGGGGGAGAGTGAGTGAGGGATGGTGTGGGGGGAGAGTGAGTGAGGGATGGTGTGGGGGGAGAGTGAGTGAGGGATGGTGTGGGGGGAGAGTGAGTGAGGGGTGGTGTGGGAGGAGAGTGAGTGAGGGATGGTGTGGGGGGAGAGTGAGTGAGGGATGGTGTGGGGGGAGAGTGAGTGAGGGATGGTGTGGGGGGAGAGTGAGTGAGGGATGGTGTGGGGGGGAGAGTGAGTGAGGGATGGTGTGGGGGGAGAGTGAGTGAGGGATGGTGTGGGGGGAGAGGGAGTGAGGGATGGTGTGGGGGGAGAGTGAGTGAGGGATGGTGTGGGGGGAGAGTGAGTGAGGGGTGGTGTGGGGGGAGAGGGAGTGAGGGATGGTGTGGGGGGAGAGTGAGTGAGGGATGGTGTGGGGGGAGAGTGAGTGAGAGATGGTGTGGGGGGAGAGTGAGTGAGGGGTGGTGTGGGGGGAGAGTGAGTGAGGGATGGTGTGGGGGGAGAGTGAGTGAGGGGTGGTGTGGGAGGAGAGTGAGTGAGGGATGGTGTGGGGGGAGAGTGAGTGAGGGATGGTGTGGGGGGAGAGTGAGTGAGGGGTGGTGTGGGGAGAGAGTGAGTGAGGGGTGGTGTGGGGGGAGAGTGCGTGAGGGGTGGTGTGGGGGGAGAGTGAGTGAGGGATGGTGCGGGGGGGAGAGTGAGTGAGGGATGGTGCGGGGGGAGAGTGAGTGAGGGATGGTGTGGGGGGAGAGTGAGTGAGGGATGGTGTGGGGGGAGAGTGAGTGAGGGATGGTGCGGGGGGAGAGTGAGTGAGGGATGGTGTGGGGGAAGAGTGAGTGAGGGATGGTGCGGGGGGAGAGTGAGTGAGGGATGGTGTGGGGGGAGAGTGAGTGAGGGATGGTGTGGGGGGAGAGTGAGTGATGGGTGGTGTGGGGGGAGAGTGAGTGAGGGATGGTGCGGGGGGAGAGTGAGTGAGGGATGGTGTGGGGGGAGAGTGAGTGAGGGATGGTGTGGGGGGAGAGTGAGTGAGGGATGGTGTGGGGGGGAGAGTGAGTGAGGGGTGGTGTGGGGGGAGAGTGAGTGATGGGTGGTGTGGGGGGAGAGTGAGTGAGGGATGGTGTGGGGGGAGAGTGAGTGAGGGATGGTGTGGAGGGAGAGTGAGTGAGGGATGGTGTGGGGGGAGAGTGAGTGAGGGGTGGTGTGGGGGGAGAGTGAGTGAGGGGTGGTGTGGGGGGAGAGTGAGTGAGGGGTGGTGTGGGGTGAGAGTGAGTGAGGGGTGGTGTGGGGGGAGAGTGAGTGAGGGATGGTGTGGGGGAAGAGTGAGTGAGGGATGGTGTGGGGGGAGAGTGAGGGAGGGATGGTGTGGGGGGAGAGTGAGTGAGGGATGGTGCGGGGGGAGAGTGAGTGAGGGGTGGTGCGGGGGGAGAGTGAGTGAGGGGTGGTGCGGGGGGAGAGTGAGTGAGGGGTGGTGCGGGGGGAGAGTGAGTGAGGGATGGTGTGGGGGGAGAGTGAGTGAGGGGTGGTGTGGGGGGAGAGTGAGTGAGGGGTGGTGTGGGGGGAGAGTGAGTGAGGGATGGTGTGGGGGGAGAGTGAGTGAGGGATGGTGTGGGGGGAGAGTGAGTGAGGGATGGTGCGGGGGGAGAGTGAGTGAGGGATGGTGTGGGGGGAGAGTGAGTGAGGGGTGGTGTGGGGGGAGAGTGAGTGAGGGGTGGTGTGGAGGGAGGAGAGTGAGTGTGGGATGGTGTGGGGGGAGAGTGAGTGAGGGATGGTGCCGGGGGAGAGTGAGTGAGGGATGGTGTGGGGGGAGAGTGAGTGAGGGATGGTGTGGGGGGAGAGTGAGTGAGGGATGGTGTGGGGGGGAGAGTGAGTGAGGGATGGTGTGGGGGGAGAGTGAGTGAGGGATGGTGTGGGGGGAGAGTGAGTGAGGGATGGTGCGGGGGGAGAGTGAGTGAGGGATGGTGTGGGGGAAGAGTGAGTGAGGGATGGTGCGGGGGGAGAGTGAGTGAGGGATGGTGCCGGGGGAGAGTGAGTGAGGAATGGTGTGGGGGGAGAGTGAGTGAGGGAGTGGGAGAGTGAGTGAGGGATGGTGTGGGGGGAGAGTGAGTGAGGGATGGTGTGGGGGGAGAGTGAGTGAGGGGTGGTGTGGGGGGAGAGTGAGTGAGGGGTGGTGTGTGGGGGGAGAGTGAGTGAGGGATGGTGTGGGGGGAGAGTGCGTGAGGGATGGTGTGGGGGGAGAGTGAGTGAGGGATGGTGTGGGGGGAGAGTGAGTGAGGGGTGGTGTGGGGGGAGAGTGAGTGAGGGGTGGTGTGGGGGGAGAGTGAGTGAGGGGTGGTGTGGGGGGAGAGTGAGTGAGGGGTGGTGTGGGGGGAGAGTGAGTGAGGGGTGGTGTGGGGGGAGAGTGAGTGAGGGATGGTGTGGGGGGAGAGTGCGTGAGGGATGGTGTGGGGGGAGAGTGAGTGAGGGATGGTGTGGGGGGAGAGTGAGTGAGGGGTGGTGTGGGGGGAGAGTGAGTGAGGGGTGGTGTGGGGGGAGAGTGAGTGAGGGGTGGTGTGGGGGGAGAGTGAGTGAGGGGTGGTGTGGGGGGGAGAGTGAGTGAGGGATGGTGTGGGGGAAGAGTGAGTGAGGGATGGTGCGGGGGGAGAGTGAGTGAGGCATGGTGTGGGGGAAGAGTGAGTGAGGGATGGTGCGGGGGGAGAGTGAGTGAGGGATGGTGTGGAGGGAGGAGAGTGAGTGAGGGGTGGTGTGGGGGGAGAGCGAGTGAGGGATGGTGTGGGGGGAGAGTGAGTGAGGGATGGTGTGGGGGGAGAGTGAGTGAGGGATGGTGTGGGGGGAGAGTGAGTGAGGGATGGTGTGGGGGGAGAGTGAGTGAGGGATGGTGTGGGGGGAGAGTGAGTGAGGGATGGTGTGGGGGGGGAGTGAGTGAGGGATGGTGTGGGGGGAGAGTGAGTGAGGCATGGTGTGGGGGAAGAGTGAGTGAGGGATGGTGCGGGGGGAGAGTGAGTGAGGGATGGTGTGGAGGGAGGAGAGTGAGTGAGGGGTGGTGTGGGGGGAGAGCGAGTGAGGGATGGTGTGGGGGGAGAGTGAGTGAGGGATGGTGTGGGGGGAGAGTGAGTGAGGGATGGTGTGGGGGGAGAGTGAGTGAGGGATGGTGTGGGGGGAGAGTGAGTGAGGGATGGTGTGGGGGGAGAGTGAGTGAGGGATGGTGTGGGGGGAGAGTGAGTGAGGGATGGTGTGGGGGGAGAGGGAGTGAGGGATGGTGTGGGGGAGAGTGAGTGAGGGGTGGTGTGGGGGGAGAGGGAGTGAGGGATGGTGTGGGGGGAGAGTGAGTGAGGGATGGTGTGGGGGGAGAGTGAGTGAGGGATGGTGTGGGGGGAGAGTGAGTGAGGGATGGTGTGGGGGGAGAGGGAGTGAGGGATGGTGTGGGGGGAGAGTGAGTGAGGGATGGTGTGGGGGGAGAGTGAGTGAGGGATGGTGTGGGGGGAGAGTGAGTGAGGGATGGTGTGGGGGGAGAGTGAGTGAGGGATGGTGTGGGGGGAGAGTGAGTGAGGGGTGGTGTGGGGGGAGAGTGAGTGAGGGATGGTGTGGGGGGAGAGTGAGTGAGGGATGGTGTGGGGGGGAGAGTGAGTGAGGGATGGTGTGGGGGGAGAGTGAGTGAGGGATGGTGTGGGGGGAGAGTGAGTGAGGGATGGTGTGGGGGGAGAGTGAGTGAGGGGTGGTGTCGGGGGAGAGTGAGTGAGGGATGGTGTGGGGGGAGAGTGAGTGAAGGATGGTGTGGTGGGAGAGTGAGTGAGGGATGGTGTGGGGGGAGAGTGAGTGAGGGGTGGTGTGGGGGGAGAGTGAGTGAGGGATGGTGTGGGGGGAGAGTGAGTGAGGGATGGGTGTGGGGGGAGAGTGAGTGAGGGATGGTGTGGGGGGAGAGTGAGTGAGGGATGGTGTGGGAGGAGAGTGAGAGAGGGATGGTGTGGGGGGAGAGTGAGGGATGGTGTGGGGGGAGAGTGAGTGAGGGGTGGTGTGGGGGGAGAGTGAGTGAGGGATGGTGTGGGGGGAGAGTGAGTGAGGGGTGGTGTGGGGGGAGAGGGAGTGAGGGATGGTGTGGGGGGAGAGTGAGTGAGGGATGGTGTGGGGGGAGAGTGAGTGAGGGATGGTGTGGGGGGAGAGTGAGTGAGGGATGGTGTGGGGGGAGAGTGAGTGAGGGGTGGTGTGGGGGGAGAGTGAGTGAGGGACGGTGTGGGGGGAGAGTGAGTGAGGGACGGTGTGGGGGGAGAGTGAGTGAGGGACGGTGTGGGGGGAGAGTGAGTGAGGGATGGTGTGGGGGGAGAGTGAGTGAGGGATGGTGTGGGGGGAGAGTGAGTGAGGGATGGTGTGGGGGGAGAGTGAGTGAGGGATGGTGTGGGGGGAGAGTGAGTGAGGGATGGTGTGGGGGGAGAGTGAGTGAGGGGTGGTGTGGGGGGAGTGGGAGTGCGGGATGTTGTGGGGGGAGAGTGAGTGAGGGATGGTGTGGGGGGAGAGTGAGTGAGGGGTGGTGTGGGGGGAGAGTGAGTGAGGGGTGGTGTGGGGGGAGAGTGACTGAAGGATGGTGTGGGGGGAGAGTGAGTGAGGGATGGTATGGGGGGAGAGTGAGTGAGGGATGGTGTGGGGGGAGAGTGAGTGAGGGATGGTGTGGGGGGAGAGTGAGTGAGGGGTGGTGTGGGGGGAGAGTGAGTGAGGGATGGTGTGGGGGGAGAGTGAGTGAGGGATGGTGCGGGGGGAGAGTGAGTGAGGGATGGTGCGGGGGGAGAGTGAGTGAGGGATGGTGCAGGGGGAGAGTGAGTGAGGGATGGTGCGGGGGGAGAGTGAGTGAGGGGTGGTGCGGGGGGAGAGTGAGTGAGGGATGGTGTGGGGGGAGAGTGAGCGAGGGATGGTGTGGGGGGAGAGTGAGTGAGGGATGGTGTGGGGGGAGAGTGAGTGAGGGATGGTGTGGGGGGAGAGTGAGTGAGGGGTGGTGTGGGGGGAGAGTGAGTGAGGGATGGTGTGGGGGAAGAGTGAGTGAGGGATGGTGTGGGGGGAGAGTGAGTGAGGGATGGTGCGGGGGGAGAGTGAGTGAGGGATGGTGCGGGGGGAGAGTGAGTGAGGGGTGGTGCGGGGGGAGAGTGAGTGAGGGGTGGTGTGGGGGGAGAGTGAGTGAGGGATGGTGTGGGGGGAGAGTGAGTGAGGGATGGTGTGGGGGGAGAGTGAGTGAGGGATGGTGTGGGGGGAGAGTGAGTGAGGGGTGGTGTGAGGGGAGAGTGAGTGAGGGATGGTGTGGGGGGAGAGTGAGTGAGGGATGGTGTGGGGGGAGAGTGAGTGAGGGGTGGTGTGGGGGGAGAGTGAGTGAGGGACGGTGTGGGGGGAGAGTGAGTGAGGGACGGTGTGGGGGGAGAGTGAGTGAGGGATGGTGTGGGGGAGAGTGAGTGAGGGATGGTGTGGGGGGAGAGGTAGTGAGGGATGGTGTGGGGGGGAGAGTGAGTGAGGGATGGTGTGGGGGGAGAGTGAGTGAGGGATGGTGTGGGGGGGGGAGTGAGTTAGGGGTGGTGTGGGGGGAGAGTGAGTGAGGGGTGGTGTGGGGGGAGATTGAGTGAGGGATGGTGTGGGGGGAGAGTGAGTGAGGGATGGTGTGGGGGGAGAGTGAGTGAGGGATGGTGTGGGGGGAGAGTGAGTGAGGGGTGGTGTGGGGGGAGAGTGAGTGAGGGATGGTGTGGGGGGAGAGTGAGTGAGGGACGGTGTGGGGGGAGAGTGAGTGAGGGACGGTGTGGGGGGAGAGTGAGTGAGGGATGGTGTGGGGGGAGAGTGAGTGAGGGATGGTGTGGGGGGAGAGTGAGTGAGGGGTGGTGTGGGGGGAGAGTGAGTGAGGGGTGGTGTGGGGGGAGAGTGAGTGAGGGATGGTGTGGGGGGAGAGTGAGTGAGGGATGGTGTGGGGGGAGAGTGAGTGAGGGATGGTGTGGGGGGAGAGTGAGTGAGGGATGGTGTGGGGGGAGAGTGAGTGAGGGGTGGTGCGGGGGGAGAGTGAGTGAGGGATGGTGCGGGTAGACATGAGCAAGATGTCGAACACCTGTTCGGTTCGCCTCGAACATGTTCGAGGCGAACCGAACTATTTTTTTTTTAGAAAAAAATAGTTCGTGGCGAACATGTTCGGTGTTCGGCCGAACATGTTCGCCGTTCGCCACCTCCATTTGGCGGAGTGTGGACGAACACGAACATGTTCGTGTTCGTTTTCGGCTTGACGCGAACACTAAAGTGTTCGCGTCAAAATTGGCCGCGACCAAATTTAGGTCGCGGCCAATTTGAGTTTGAGCTCATTTTTTGAGCTCAAACTCAAAACGCGTTTGTTGGTTAGCCCTCCCTCCCTCAACCACCATAGGCTTCATCCCTAAGAGCCACCACACACCGTTCCCTAACTATTACACGAACATGTCAACTAAGTAGTTCGTAGTAGTGAGTGAAGGGTAATTTCAGAAATCGCGAGGGGTTAGTTCGTAGTAGCTACGGGATCAATTTCGTAGAGGATAATTCTCTAGTTGTAGGGGCGGGCATTTCTCCGTGCCACACGTAACTAGGAGTTCAATTAGGACCGTGCTATCCGTGGCTTGCGACCGTTCCTTTGGGGTTTTAGGGTTTTAAAGCCGAGGGCGGATTTATGGCTTCCAGCCAACATGGATATGTAGAACGAGGTGCAGGCAGCGCCCAGGGCGGTACACCAGGTTCTCCACCACGACCTATGCAGGGGCGAGTAGGGGATGGACCTGCAGGAGCCGGTGCTTGTTTCGTCGGGGGGTTTCTTTCCGTAGCGGCGCCGACGTCCCGTCACTCGTTCCGTTACTCAGGCCCGCGACCCCCTCCTTCTCGGCAGACGCAGCCGGAGAGTGGGAGTGGGGAGGAGGATGAGGAGGAGGAGGGTGAGGGCGAGGAGGATGAGGACGATGAGGGGAGCGGGGAACACACTGAGGCCGGGTGGGACCCGAGACGCATGGCGGTGGGAAAGGGGGGGATGATGAGGAGGACCATGAGATGGATGGGTTGGAGCCAGAGGAGGTGGAGGAGGGGGTGGGAGAGGGTGGTGGAGGGGCGGCGACAGAGGCGGCCTTACAGCATGTGGCTGAAGGAGGAGGGAGCGTGGGGGTTAAGGTGGGGATAAAGCGGGCATCCATTAGGATGCCGAAGCGGAGGAAGAGGGCGAGCAAGTTGAGGGAGCGAGCATATCCCTGCACATTCACTGGGAAGCCCTTGGGCGAGAGTGTGGTCGCTCCGGAGTTCCTAGACGAGGACGGAGGGTCCGAGAGTAGTAAGGGGACTGGCAAGGGTAATAAGAAACCGGGGTGGCAAGTACAGATGTTCGGGCCTAAAGGTGCAGACGAGAAGCGTCAGTGCAAGATTTGCACTGACAGGATTTCGTCGAAGCAATCCACAACAACACCCGGCGAGCGGCACTTCGAGAGCTACCACACAGCGCACATGCACGTGTGGCATCACCGTTACCACACTCCGTCCGTTCACTTGCCTGGGGAGACGTTTCCTCGTGGGGGCTACAAGGGTGTGCTGGATGGCTACGTCGATGGGTGGCCGCATGCCAAGTCTTGGCCGCATCTCGCCAAGAAGAAAGGGACGGCGTCCGGTGGAGCTCGGGGGTCAAGCGGGATGGAGCGGTTCATGACAACCAAGCTGTCCACGGAGGAGCTACGGCAGGCGATCGCCAAGCTGGTGGTCACCTGCGACCTCCCCTTCCGCATCGTCGAGTCCGAGGCCGTGAGTGTCCCATGCCTGGTGTTTTGGCAGTATGTGGTTGACTATTTCATGCTTCTATTGTAATCCACCATTCACATGTCCACCATTCACATGTCCACCATTCACATGTCCACCATTCACATGTCCACCACCATTCGCATGTCCACCATTCACTCACATGTCCACCATTCACATGTCCATTATTCACATGTCCATCATTCACATGTCCACCATTCACATGTCCACCATTCACATGTCCACCATTCGGATATCCACCATTCACAGTTGTCTCTACTCTACCCTATGTGGAGAAAGACGCGTCCAGCGTCCTGGACGCATGCGTCCAGACGCTGGACGCTAGTTTAGGGCCCCCGAGACGCAGCAAAAGACGCAGGTCCGGGCAGCCAAAAAAAAACCCCCCGGGCAGCCAAAAAAAAAGTTATAGGGCAGAGGGAAGAGGGGGGTAAGAGGGGGGGGGGGGGGGGGGGGGGACACACTTTCATAGCAAAATTTCTCCTCAACAACAAAATTTCAGCCACAACAATAGAACATGAAGGTGAGCCCCAAATTTCCATAATCACAATTAGTCCAAGGGTTGTTTAGCATGCATGCATACTACCACTAACTAACATGCATCACTCATCCTCCTCGCTCTCCATCCCCTTCTCCTCCTCCTTCTCCAAATCCTCCTGCTCCTTGTACTCGTCGAAGGTGAGGTCATCCTCATCCACCTCCACCTCTCCATCCTCCTCAAGCTTGTACCCCTCGGGAAGGGGTCAGGGGGGAATGTTCCCCTCCACTATTCCCGCCTTCCTGACTTCCCCACTCGGCCCCGCACCCGCCGCACCCTTGTGGTGGTTGTGCACAACGTTCCAGTTGTGCGCAACGAACACAAGGTCGCGAACACAAGGAGCTAGCCATAACGGTGGTGCGCGGAAAGGAGCTAAAACCACTAGGGTTTTTGAAAGAGAATTGGGTTGTGAGAAAAGGGAGCACAAATGAGAGGTTTCATGAACTAAATGGGCTTTGTGGGGGTGGTGGACCACAAAGGTTGGGTTTCCTAGTTGTGGAGTGGTGGAGAGGGGTTGGATTTCCAAATCAATTTTGCAAAAAGGGGAGGGGGTTAGGGGTGAATTAGATGGCTGGTTTTGGGGGTCGAATTTGCTTGGGGGGTGTCGAATTTCGGCGAAATTGACATTCGCGACGAAATCGCGAATGTCAATTTCGCGATCGCGAAAAAAAAAAATATCTCGGTCTGCCCGAAAAAATTTCCAGGGTGCGTCCTGCGTCCGGACGCGCGTCCTGCGTCTTTGCGTCCGGACGCGCGTCCTGCGTCTTTGCGTCCGGACGCAGGACGCAGGGCTACCCCAGCGTCTTTCTCCACATAGACTCTACCCTCCTCCAGTTTCGGGAGCTATTGATCCTGCTAAACCGCAACTGCGCACAGAAGAATTTCATCCCCTCGCGGTGGACGGTATCCCGCGACACTGTGGTCTATGCAACAGCAGCTCTCCAGTCCGCCATTGCGGAGATGCTGGCGAAGGAGGGGGAGTTGGGGTGCAAGGTGTCGATCACCATCGACATGTGGACGGCACCCAACAACAAGGCATGGCTAGTGGTGACTGGTCACTGGATAGACGAGAACTTCCAGCTGCGCACAATGGTGCTTGAGTTCCGTGAGATGCTCGGGCGGCATGGGGGCAGGGAGATGGCGCAGGTGGTTGAGGAGACGATTGTGCAGTGGGGGTTGGAGGGGCGTTGTCTTGGTTTCACGACAGACAACGCCTCTAGCAACATTGCCGCCTTCAGGCGGATGTCGGAGGAGGGTGGTGGTCAGTGCTTCTTCAACCCGGCCGGATGCCATAATCCTCCTCCATAATCACAGTTTCCCTCATACCTCCCCCCAAACCATTCCCTCTACCCGACAGGGCTTGTCGAAGACCGACAAGAAGAAGGTGGAGAGTTTGCGCCTGACAGACGCAGACTGGGAGACCCTGCAGGCGGTGAAGACATTCCTAAGCCCCTTCGCCAAGGTCTCCAAGGCAGCAGAGGGGGCGGCGTACCCGACTGTGTCGATGGTGGTGCCGTACTACAACGGCCTGATCGACGCCATGGAGTCGCGCCTTGCCAAGGGGCCATCTCCGACGCTGCAGCCGATGATCGTGGCGGCGCTGAGCCACATGAAGAAGTACGCGTACATCACCAGCAACGAGTACTGGATCGCCACCTTCTTGGACCCTTCCATGAAGGCGGCGTGGTTCGACGACGCGCACTGGGAGAAGCTGCATCCCGAGACCGACAGGAGGGTGAGGCCGCGTCCGGCGTCTGGCGAGGTGATCAAGCTGGTGCGCGACCGCGTGGCCGAGTACCAGGCCCGGGCTGCAGAGCTTGCTCCACGGCCGACCCCACTTGCCCCCGTTGCGGAGGAGGAGGGAGACGAGGAGGAGGACGACGATGACGCGCAGTTTCTCCCTAGTCGCCGACGACTTGCGGCGCGTCTGTCGGCGAGCCAGGATGCGGGGGCGGGTGGGATGGTGCAGGACGACGAGGTTAGCAGGTACTTGTCCGAGAGGGTGCGGTGCGACGTGACAGCGCTAGAGTACTGGCGCAGTGCCACCAACATGCAGACGCTGAGGCGCATGGCCCGGGATTATCTCGCCATCCCTGCCACGTCCGCTTCGAGTGAGCGGGTGTTCTCCCTTGGTCGCAACCTCATTTCCTAGAAGCGGCACCGCCTTGCTTCTCAGAGGACGCGAGCTGTCATGATTCTCAGATCATGGTACAGTTCACACCCTGGCCAGAGGATAGGCGAGGGCCGCCGACCGAGAGGCGTCGCACCACCAGAGTTCGCCATTGAGGGCGAGGGGGCAGTGGAGGATGACGAGGAGGAGGAGGAGGAGGGTGTGGAGGCTGACGACACAGCTGGTGGAGAGGATGCTGTTGTTGGTAGTAGCAGTGCAGTGGCGCTTTAGTCACTTAGTGTAGGAATTTGTTAGACTTTGACATTTCCCTTCACAGTATGTGATGTTGTACTATTGGGTTCGTTGCATGCACACATATACACCCTGCACAAATTTTGCTATCATCCTGAACCTTGAAAACTGTTTTCTGACATGTGTGACTGTAGTGAATTTTCCCCAGGGCGAACACGAACATGTTCGTCTCGAACATGTTCGTGTTCGCCAGCTGAAAAAAATCGTTCGCCACATAGGGCGAACGGCGAACACAAACTTTCAGCTAAATAGTTCGCCGAATCGAACAGTGTTCGGTTCGGCAAAAGTACATGTTCGAGGGTGGGCGAACTCGAACATGTTCGAGTTCGCCCTTTGCTCATGCCTAGGTGCGGGGGGAGAGTGAGTGAGGGTTGGTGTGGGGGGAGAGTGAGTGAGGGGTGGTGCGGGGGGAGAGTGAGTGAGGGATGGTGCGGGGGGAGAGTGAGTGAGGGATGGTGTGGGGGGAGAGTGAGTGAGGGATGGTGTGGGGGGAGAGTGAGTGAGGGGTGGTGTGGGGGGAGAGTGAGTGAGGGATGGTGTGGGGGGAGAGTGAGTGAGGGATGGTGTGGGGGGAGAGTGAGTGAGGGATGGTGTGGGGGGAGAGTGAGTGAGGGATGGTGTGGGGGGAGAGTGAGTGAGGGATGGTGTGGGGGGAGAGTGAGTGAGGGGTGGTGTGGGGGGAGAGTGAGTGAGGGGTGGAGTGGGGGGAGAGTGAGTGAAGGATGGTGTGGGGGGAGAGTGATGTCAGTATGAAGGATGGTGTGGGGGGAGAGTGAGTGAGGGATGGTGTGGGGGGAGAGTGAGTGAGGGATGGTGTGGGGGGAGAGAGAGTGAGGGTTGGTGTGGGGGGAGAGTGAGTGAGGGGTGGTGTGGGGAGAGAGTGAGTGAGGGGTGGTGTGGGGGGAGAGTGAGTGAGGGATGGTGTGCGGGGAGAGTGAGTGAGGGATGGTGTGGGGGGAGAGTGAGTGAGGGATGGAGTGAGGAGAGTGAGGGGAGGGTGCGTGAGGGATGGAGTGAGGAGAGTGAGGGGAGAGTGCGTGAGGGATGGAGTGAGGAGAGTGAGGGGAGAGTTCGTGAGGAATGGAGTGCTGATTGACTGCTTCCACACCTGCTCACACAGTCAACACACAGCAGCATACTGCCATCCCCATATCACCAAACCCCATATCACCACCCCCATATCGCCATCCCCCCATATCACCATCCCCCCATATCACCATCCCCCCATATCGCCATCCCCCCATATCACCATCCCCCCATATCACCATTCCCCCATATCACCATCCCCCCATATCACCATCCCCCCATATCACCATCCCCCCATATCACCATCCCCCCATATCACCATCCCCCCATATCACCATCCCCCCATATCGCCATCCCCCCATATCACCATCCCCCCCATATCACCATCCCCCCCATATCACCCATCCCCCATATCACCATCCCCCCATATCACCATCCCCCCATATCACCATCCCCCCATATCGCCATCCCCCCAAATCACCATCCCCCCATATCACCATCCCCCCATATCACCATCCCCCCATATCACCATCCCCCCATATCACCATCCCCCCATATCACCATCCCCCCATATCACCATCCCCCCATATCGCCATCCCCCCATATCACCATCCCCCCATATCACCATCCCCCCATATCACCATCCCCCCATATCACCATCCCCCCATATCGCCATCCCCCCATATCGCCATCCCCCCCATATCACCATCCCCCCATATCACCATCCCCCCATATCACCATCCCCCCATATCACCAACCCCCCATATCGCCACCCCCATGCTCCCCCCAAACCCCCTTTAGCCTCACCCCAAATCCCTTCCCCCTTACCGAATGACCCCCTCCATCCATCCACAAGACCTCCTCACACTCTCCCTCTACCTGCTGTTTACCATAACCACAACTTTTCTTCCCTTTAACGCACACCCACCCAGCCTCGCACCTGACCCCCTCCATCCATCCACACGACCGGCTCACATGGTTCCTCCAGCCAGCTACCCATCTCTCACCACTCCAAACACATTTCCGATCCACACCAGCGCACCAGAACTCCTCCCTTTCCGCTCAACACACCTCGCTCCAAATCCCTTCCCCCATCAGCCCTCACCTTGTCTTACCTAACCCTGTCCATCCACAAGACCGGCTAACACGGTTCCACCAACTGCCTCCATCTCGCCAGCACCTCCCCCAGGGAAACCACAACCACAACTCCTCTCCCCCCCAACCGCACTGCACCTCACCTGACCCTCTCCATCCACAAAACCGGCTCGCACGGGTCCACCAGCTGCCTCCATCTCGCACCAATGCCAAACACCCCCCTCCACCCATTCACAATCATCCCCACCCCTTCCTCCTCTTCCTCCTCATCCTCCTCATCCTCATCCTCATCCTCCTCCTCCTCGTCCTCTTCATCCTCCTCATTTTCCTTATGCCCTGCAGCTTTCCTCCCCTCCATCAGCCCATGTGGTTGTTTTCTCCTGGCCCAGCGCCGCCACGTGGCGCGTGCTGATTGCATCACTTCGAGCGCTGCCATGCCCGCTGCCCTTTGCTGCCATTTGGGAATCAACAGGGTGAACCGGGAGTGATGGCAGGTGAAGAGCGGTGACAGGGAGTAACGAGAGCAGCATAGGCGTGAATGGGGGTGTGCTGATTGCTTCGATAAGAGCGCTGCCAGGACCGCTGCCCTGTGCTACCGGTTGGGGAAACCAATGGGAGAAGAGGGGTGGGGGGTTTAAATGCCAGGTGAGGAGCGGTGACGAGGAGTGAAGAGAGTTGCACAGGAGTGACTGGAAGCGCGTGGTGATTGCACACACCGAACCGATTTTCGCAGCGCCTCAATCTTTTAGGCAACTAAGAAACGAAAGTTAAAGAATTTGAGGCGCCCAGAAAATCGCCAAGAAAAAATCTCGGTCGCCCAGCCACCATCGCTTACTGCTCTCCAATTGACGATACTGCCAACACCACTATACTGCATGCTCCCAAACACCAACCAAGTCAACTGCCGCAAAACCTCCCTCCCCACAACCATTTCTCATTGCTCTCCCATTCACAGCATTGCCAACACCTCCGTAATGCACGTGCCGACCAATCAAATTAACCATTCCAAACCGACCATCCTCCCCTCTCATCCTCCCTGCCTCTCCCAACCACCATCGCTCACCAATCTCCTATGCACGACGTCGCCAGCACTGCTGTACTGCACACGCCGCCCAATCAAATTTGCTGCCCAATCAGATTTGTCGCCCAATCGAATTTTGCCGCCCAATCAGATTTTTCGCCCAATCAGATTTGCAGCCCAATCAGACTTGCCGCCCAATCAGATTCGCCGCCCCAAACAAGCACTTCTCACCATCTCATCCTCCATCCCACCCAGCCCAAGAACCATTGCAGCATTGCTCACCGCTCTCCTATTCAAAACGTTGCCAACGCTGCTGTACTGCACGCGCCGACCAATCATGTCCGCCGCCCGAACCACCCATTCCCTCTCCCTCTTGTCCTCCTCTGCCGCCCACCGAGGCGGGCGGCGGGGAGCAAAGGCAGCAGCTTGGGGCAGCATGGTATAGCCGGGAAAGAGGTTTCTCGGATCCTTCTTGTACGCCCAGTGGTTCTGATGGGTGAGGAGGTGGGGCAGACCGGGGCACAGAACAGGAAGGTTAAGGAGAAAGGAAGGGAGCAAAGGCAGCAGAGTGGGGCAGCATGGCATAGCCAGGAAAGAGGTTTCCTCGGATCCTTCTTGTACGCCCAGTGGTTCTGAGGAGGACGGGATGGAAGGATATGGTGTGGAAGAAGAGGGTTTCTTGGGCCTTCCTTTTGTTTGCAGGTTGTTTTTAAACATGCTCAGGGTTGTTTCTTAGCAAGGTTATTTCTTAAAATTCTCAAGGTCGATTCTGAGAATCCTCACAGATGCTTTCTGAGAATTCTCCAAAAAAAGCTGCGAAAAAACAGTGTAGAAGGAGAGGTGTCTAAGGCCCTCCTTGTGGGCCGATTTGTAGTCAACTAAGAAGAGTCAGTGGTTCTGAAGCAACGAATTTGAGAGCTGGAGTGACAGCACAGGGGAAAGGCATAGCAATACCTGGGGAAAGAATGAAAAAAAAACATCGCTGCTCCGCCTCTTCTTATGAATCTATGATTGAGTTGAGTTTCATCTGACTGCGCACCGAATTGGTTCCTCAGAAACTGGAAAAACGTTTTCCGTTGCCGGGACTTGAACCCGGGTCTCTCGGGTGAGAGCCGAGTATCCTAACCGACTAGACTACAACGGATGTCACATGAGCCACATGTGATTTACTTACTCAGATTTTATGACAACTTGTCAGCCATCAGGTGTTTCGCCTTCTTCCCTTCCCCACGCCTGTTAGATGCCCTCACCAGGAACTTGGTGCTGAAGAAGCCTTCAATGGAGAAGTCACTGAAGGAGCTGTGGAGACGCATTGATGTGAGTGTGGCGATCCATGGTACCTGCTTGCCCTCTCCATCCCTCCCTCATGCTACCTGCTTGCCCTCTCCATCCCTCCCTCATGCTACCTGCTTGCCCTCTCCATCCCTCCCTCATGCTACCTGCTTGCCCTCTCCATCCCTCACTCATGCTACCTGCTTGCCCTCTCCATCCCTCCCTCATGCTACCTGCTTGCCCTCTCCATCCCTCCCTCATGCTACCTGCTTGCCCTCTCCATCCCTCCCTCATGCTACCTGCTTGCCCTCTCCATCCCTCACTCATGCTACCTGCTTGCCCTCTCCATCCCTCCCTCATGCTACCTGCTTGCCCTCTCCATCCCTCCCTCATGCTACCTGCTTGCCCTCTCCATCCCTCACTCATGCTACCTGCTTGCCCTCTCCATCCCTCCCTCATGCTACCTGCTTGCCCTCTCCATCCCTCCCTCATGCTACCTGCTTGCCCTCTCCATCCCTCCCTCATGCTACCTGCTTGCCCTCTCCACCCCTCCCTCATGCTACCTGCTTGCCCTCTCCATCCCTCCCTCATGCTACCTGCTTGCCCTCTCCATCCCTCCCTCATGCTGCCTGCTTGCCCTCTCCATCCCTCCCTCATGCTACCTGCTTGCCCTCTCCATCCCTCCCTTATGCTACCTGCTTGCCCTCTCCATCCCTCACTCATGCTACCTGCTTGCCCTCTCCATCCCTCCCTCATGCTACCTGCTTGCCCTCTCCATCCCTCCCTCATGCTACCTGCTTGCCCTCTCCATCCCTCACTCATGCTACCTGCTTGCCCTCTCCATCCCTCCCTCATGCTACCTGCTTGCCCTCTCCATCCCTCCCTCATGCTACCTGCTTGCCCTCTCCATCCCTCCCTCATGCTACCTGCTTGCCCTCTCCATCCCTCACTCATGCTACCTGCTTGCCCTCTCCATCCCTCCCTCATGCTACCTGCTTGCCCTCTCCATCCCTCCCTCATGCTACCTGCTTGCCCTCTCCATCCCTCACTCATGCTACCTGCTTGCCCTCTCCATCCCTCCCTCATGCTACCTGCTTGCCCTCTCCATCCCTCCCTCATGCTACCTGCTTGCCCTCTCCATCCCTCCCTCATGCTACCTGCTTGCCCTCTCCATCCCTCCCTCATGCTACCTGCTTGCCCTCTCCATCCCTCCCTCATGCTACCTGCTTGCCCTCTCCATCCCTCCCTCATGCTGCCTGCTTGCCCTCTCCATCCCTCCCTCATGCTACCTGCTTGCCCTCTCCATCCCTCCCTCATGCTACCTGCTTGCCCTCTCCATCCCTCACTCATGCTACCTGCTTGCCCTCTCCATCCCTCCCTCATGCTACCTGCTTGCCCTCTCCATCCCTCCCTCATGCTACCTGCTTGCCCTCTCCATCCCTCGCTCATGCTACCTGCTTGCCCTCTCCATCCCTCCCTCATGCTACCTGCTTGCCCTCTCCATCCCTCCCTCATGCTACCTGCTTGCCCTCTCCATCCCTCCCTCATGCTACCTGCTTGCCCTCTCCATCCCTCCCTCATGCTGCCTGCTTGCCCTCTCCATCCCTCCCTCATGCTACCTGCTTGCCCTCTCCATCCCTCCCTCATGCTGCCTGCTTGCCCTTGCCATGCATGCCCTCTCCATCCCTCCCGCATGTTGCCTGCATGCCCTTGCCATCCCTGCCTAATGCTGCCATGCACGCCCTCACCAGGAACTTGGTGCTGAACGCGCCTTCGAGGGAGAAGTCACTGAAGGAGCTGTCGAGATGCATTGCTGTGAATGTGGCGATCTCACGCTGAAAGGGGGGAGAGGGGAGAGGAGAGAAAGGAAGCAGGGAGGAAGAGATAGAGATAGTGCAACACCTCCAGCAAGCTAGCGAGGAGATTGGGAGTTAAATGAGGCATATCTACAAGGTAAGGACGTATCAAATAGCAGTGCCGTGGGAATAGCGATCGCACGCATGGACGAAAGTAGCAGGAGGTCGGTGTGGTAAAGTGCAACAAACCACACTCATACTTTTCTAAAAGTCAAGTAGTTCAAAGGTCTCTTGGTGATTGGAGGCCAGCAGGCATTTTCCAAGATGCCACCTGGTAAATTCACTGAAAATCACCTAGTAACTCCCTCCAAGGCACCTATTGTTCCTACAGCCTGATCACCTGAGGATATTTTTTTTTTAGGTTGATTTTGAGAATTCTCAAAATCAACCTCAAACTATAGAAGCCACAAGGTAGTTCCCTACACAGCAACTACCACTCCCCACAGCAGTACCTGGTGGAAGGCGTGGAAAGGAATGGGAGCCGCTAGAGGATCGGATGGGGCGTCGATGATGGGAGTGAAGGCAGATACCTACACGGTGGTGTGCGGTGGTGGGTGGTTCCCTACAAAGCCCATACCACTCCCCACAGCTTACCTGGTAGAAGGCGCATCTTCAGGGTCGGATGGGTTGGCTTGGTAGGCAGATCGCCTGAGAATCTATCTATAGAAGCCACACCACAAGGTAGTTCCCGACAAAGCACCTACCACTCCCCACAGTAGCACAGCTCACCTGGTAGAAGGCGTGGAAGAGGATGGGCGCATCTTCAGCGTCGGATGGGGTGTCAATGATGCGAGTGAAGGCAGATACCTGCACAGTGGTGTGCGGTGGTGTGTGATGGTGGGTGATGGTGGGTGATGGTGGGTGATGGTGGGTGATGGTGGGTAATGGTGGGTGATGGTGATGGGCATGAGTGCAGGGGCATATGTGAAGCGGCATGTGTGAGTATGGGTACGTGGGAATGGGTACGTGGGATTAGGCACGCGTGAATGGGCATAACACTTACAGCATGTGCAGTGTGCCCCAGAGCCTGGCGGCAGCAGCCCAAGGCGAGATGGTTCTTGGGGGTGTAGAGGGACAAGTGCAACCCCAGGCTTCCAATCCCCCATACCCCAGGCTTCCAATCCCCCATACCCCAGGCTTCCAATCCCCCATACCCCAGGCTTCCAATCCCCCATACCCCAGGCTTCCAATCCCCCATACCCCAGGCTTCCAATCCCCCATACCCCAGGCTTCCAATCCCCCATACCCCAGGCTTCCAATCCCCCATACCCCAGGCTTCCAATCCCCCATACCCCAGGCTTCCAATCCCCCATACCCCAGGCTTCCAATCCCCCATACCCCAGGCTTCCAATCCCCCATACCCCAGGCTTCCAATCCCCCATACCCCAGGCTTCCAATCCCCCATACCCCAGGCTTCCAATCCCCCATACCCCAGGCTTCCAATCCCCCATACCCCAGGCTTCCAATCCCCCATACCCCAGGCTTCCAATCCCCCATACCCCAGGCCTTCCAATCCCCCATACCCCAGGCTTCCAATCCCCCATACCCCAGGCTTCCAATCCCCCATACCCCAGGCTTCCAATCCCCCATACCCCAGGCTTCCAATCCCCCATACCCCAGGCTTCCAATCCCCCATACCCCAGGCTTCCAATCCCCCATACCCCAGGCTTCCAATCCCCATACCCCAGGCTTCCAATCCCCCATACCCCAGGCTTCCAATCCCCCATACCCCAGGCTTCCAATCCCCCATACCCCAGGCTTCCAATCCCCCATACCCCAGGCTTCCAATCCCCCATACCCCAGGCTTCCAATCCCCCATACCCCAGGCTTCCAATCCCCATACCCCAGGCTTCCAATCCCCCATACCCCAGGCTTCCAATCCCCCATACCCCAGGCTTCCAATCCCCCATACCCCAGGCTTCCAATCCCCCATACCCCAGGCTTCCAATCCCCCATACCCCAGGCTTCCAATCCCCCATACCCCAGGCTTCCAATCCCCCATACCCCAGGCTTCCAATCCCCCATACCCCAGGCTTCCAATCCCCCATACCCCAGGCTTCCAATCCCCCATACCCCAGGCTTCCAATCCCCCATACCCCAGGCTTCCAATCCCCCATACCCCAGGCTTCCAATCCCCCATACCCCAGGCTTCCAATCCCCCATACCCCAGGCTTCCAATCCCCCATACCCCAGGCTTCCAATCCCCCATACCCCAGGCTTCCAATCCCCCATACCCCAGGCTTCCAATCCCCCATACCCCAGGCTTCCAATCCCCCATACCCCAGGCTTCCAATCCCCCATACCCCAGGCTTCCAATCCCCCATACCCCAGGCTTCCAATCCCCATACCCCAGGCTTCCAATCCCCCATACCCCAGGCTTCCAATCCCCCATACCCCAGGCTTCCAATCCCCCATACCCCAGGCTTCCAATCCCCCATACCCCCAGGCTTCCAATCCCCCATACCCCAGGCTTCCAATCCCCCATACCCCAGGCTTCCAATCCCCCATACCCCAGGCTTCCAATCCCCCATACCCCAGGCTTCCAATCCCCCATACCCCAGGCTTCCAATCCCCCATACCCCAGGCTTCCAATCCCCCATACCCCAGGCTTCCAATCCCCCATACCCCAGGCTTCCAATCCCCCATACCCCAGGCTTCCAATCCCCCATACCCCAGGCTTCCAATCCCCCATACCCCGGCTTCCAATCCCCCATACCCCAGGCCTCCAATCCCCCATACCCCAGGCTTCCAATCCCCCATACCCCAGGCTTCCAATCCCCCATACCCCAGGCTTCCAATCCCCATACCCCAGGCTTCCAATCCCCCATACCCCAGGCTTCCAATCCCCCATACCCCAGGCTTCCAATCCCCCATACCCCAGGCTTCCAATCCCCCATACCCCAGGCTTCCAATCCCCCATACCCCAGGCTTCCAATCCCCCATACCCCAGGCTTCCAATCCCCCATACCCCAGGCTTCCAATCCCCCATACCCCAGGCTTCCAATCCCCCATACCCCAGGCTTCCAATCCCCCATACCCCAGGCTTCCAATCCCCCATACCCCAGGCTTCCAATCCCCCATACCCCAGGCTTCCAATCCCCCATACCCCAGGCTTCCAATCCCCCATACCCCAGGCTTCCAATCCCCCATACCCCAGGCTTCCAATCCCCCATACCCCAGGCTTCCAATCCCCCATACCCCAGCACCACATACCCAAAGAACACATTCCCCACACTGTGAATTCCAAACCCTTAACAGTGTTATACTCACCGCATGTGCCAGGTGCCCCAGAGCCCGGCGACAGCAGCAGCCCGGCCCGAGGTGAGGTGGTCCTTGGGGGTTGGGGGGGCGTTTGGAACCCCACGCTTTAAATCCCTCCCGTACCCCAACACAGCAGCACATTCCCCACACCCTGAAATTCACACCCTTGCCAGTGCTGCACTCACCGCATGTGCCAGGTGCCCCAGAGCCTGGCGACAGCAGCCCAAGGCGAGGTGGTCCTTGGGGGTGTAGAGGGGGGTTGTGGGGGGCAAGTGGAACCCTAAACCCCAAACCCGTGCACAAGGCACACCCACCGCATTGCGCCACATGCCCCAGAGCTTGCCGACAGCAGCCCCAGGAGAGATGGCCCTTGGGGATGCGCAGGGCGAGTGGAACCCTAAAGCTTATGCTCTAGATCAGACGTTCAACCCCCCAGACTTGACCCGTGCACAAGACGCACTCACTGCATGTGCCATGTGCCCTAGAGCCTGGCGACAGCAGGCCAACGCGAGGTGATCCTTGGGGGTGCGAGGAGCGAGGGAGAACCAGTTGGTGAGGAGAGGAATGGTGCCCCTGGTGTGGGGGGAGGGAGAAAGGGAGGAAGGGGTGGATGAGGAACGGAGGGGAAGGAGATGAAGAGGAGTGTTCCTTGGGGGTGCAGCAGGAGGGGCGAGGGAGAACCAGTTGGTGAGGAGAGGGGTGGTGCCCCTGGTGTGGGGGAGGGTGAAATGGAAGGCACGTGGGGAGAGCGAGCACGTTGGAACAATGAGGGGAGGGAAGAAGAATCAGAGGAAGAAAAGTTGATCCTGGGGATGCAAGGTGCGAGGGAGAACCGCTTGGTTAGGAGAGGGATGGTGCCTCTGGTGTGGGGGAATAGAGAAGAGGGAAGGGTGGGAAAGAGAGAAAGAAAGATGGTCCTTGGGGGTGCGAGGGGCGCGGGAAAACCACTTGGTTAGCAGGGGGATGGTGCCCCTGGTGTGTGGGAGGGTGAGAAGGTCAATGAGAAGCAATGACATGGGGAAGGGAGGGATGGGGAAGGAGAGAAAGAAAGGTGATCCTTGGGGGTGCAAGGGGCGCGGGAAAACCACTTGGTTAGGAACTTAGGAGAGGGATGGCGCCCCTGGTGTGGGTGAGGAAGAGCACACACTTGATGGCATGAGGGCATGATGGCATGATGGCATGATGGCATGATGGCATGATGGCATGATGGCATGATGGCATGAGGGCATGATGGCATGATGGCATGATGGCATGATGGCATGATGGCATGAGGGCATGATGGCATGATGGCATGAGGGCATGATGGCATGAGGGCATGAGGGCATGAGGGCACGATGGCATGATGGCATGATGGCATGATGGCATGAGGGCATGATGGCATGATGGCATGATGGCATGATGGCATGATGGCATGATGGCATGATGGCATGAGGGCATGATGGCATGATGGCATGATGGCATGAGGGCATGATGGCATGATGGCATGATGGCATGATGGCATGATAGCATGATGGCATGAGGGCATGATGGCATGAGGGCATGAGGGCATGAGGGCACGATGGCATGATGGCATGATGGCATGATGGCATGAGGGCATGATGGCATGATGGCATGATGGCATGATGGCATGATGGCATGATGGCATGATGGCATGAGGGCATGATGGCATGATGGCATGATGGCATGAGGGCATGATGGCATGATGGCATGATGGCATGATGGCATGATGGCATGATGGCATGATGGCATGATGGCATGATGGCATGAGGGCATGATGGCATGATGGCATGAGGGCATGATGGCATGAGGGCATGAGGGCATGAGGGCACGATGGCATGATGGCATGATGGCATGATGGCATGAGGGCATGATGGCATGATGGCATGATGGCATGATGGCATGATGGCATGATGGCATGATGGCATGAGGGCATGATGGCATGATGGCATGATGGCATGAGGGCATGATGGCATGATGGCATGATGGCATGATGGCATGATAGCATGATGGCATGAGGGCATGATGGCATGAGGGCATGAGGGCATGAGGGCACGATGGCATGATGGCATGATGGCATGATGGCATGAGGGCATGATGGCATGATGGCATGATGGCATGATGGCATGATGGCATGATGGCATGATGGCATGAGGGCATGATGGCATGATGGCATGATGGCATGAGGGCATGATGGCATGATGGCATGATGGCATGATGGCATGATGGCATGATGGCATGAGGGCATGATGGCATGATGGCATGATGGCATGATGGCATGAGGGCATGATGGCATGATGGCATGATGGCATGATGGCATGATAGCATGATGGCATGAGGGCATGATGGCATGAGGGCATGAGGGCATGAGGGCACGATGGCATGATGGCATGATGGCATGATGGCATGAGGGCATGATGGCATGATGGCATGATGGCATGATGGCATGATGGCATGATGGCATGAGGGCATGAGGGCATGAGGGCATGAGGGCATGATGGCATGCGGGCATGATGGCTTAACGGCATGATGGCATGATAGCATGAAGGCATGAGGGCATGATGGCATGAGGGCATGAGGGCATGATGGCATGATGGCATGATAGCATGAGGGCATGATGGCATGATGGCATGATGGCATGATGGCATGAGGGCATGATGGCATGATGGCATGATGGCATGATGGCATGATAGCATGATGGCATGAGGGCATGATGGCATGAGGGCATGAGGGCATGAGGGCACGATGGCATGATGGCATGATGGCATGATGGCATGAGGGCATGATGGCATGATGGCATGATGGCATGATGGCATGATGGCATGATGGCATGATGGCATGAGGGCATGAGGGCATGATGGCATGCGGGCATGATGGCTTAACGGCATGATGGCATGATAGCATGAAGGCATGAGGGCATGATGGCATGAGGGCATGAGGGCATGAGGGCATGATGGCATGATGGCATGATAGCATGAGGGCATGATGGCATGATGGCATGATGGCATGATGGCATGATGGCATGATGGCATGAGGGCATGAGGGCATGAGGGCATGAGGGCATGATGGCATGATGGCACGAGGGCATGAGGGCATGAGGGCATGATGGCATGATGGCATGAGGGCATGAGGGCATGAGGGCATGAGGGCATGATGGCATGATGGCATGAGGGCATGAGGGCATGAGGGCACGATGGCATGATGGCATGATGGCATGAGGGCACGATGGCACGATGGCATGATGGCACGATGGCATGATGGCATGAGGGCATGATGGCATGAGGGCATGAGGACATGGGGGCATGAGGACATGAGGGCATGAGGACATGACGGCATGAGGGCATGAGGGCATGAGGACATGAGGGCATGAGGGCATGAGGGCATGAGGACATGAGGGCATGATGGCATGAGGACATGAGGACATGAGGGCATGAGGGCATGAGGGCATGAGGACATGAGGGCATGAGGGCATGAGGGCATGAGGGCATGCGGGCATGAGGACACGAGGGCATGAAGGCATGAGGACATGAGGGCATGAGGACATGAGGGCATGAGGGCATGAGGGCATGCGGGCATGAGGACATGAGGGCATGAGGGCATGAGGACATGAGGGCATGAGGACATGAGGGCATGAGGACATGAGGGCATGAGGACATGAGGGCATGAGGGCATGAGGACATGAGGACATGATGCCAAACCCTCACACCACTCTCCCTCACTCCAAACGCACCCACGCCATTCTCACTCTCTCCCAGCTGCCCCTGGCACTTACAAATTGCACTCACTACCAGCCTCCCCAAGCACTTGCACCCCGCACTCACTACCAGCCTCCCCAAGCACTTGCACCCCGCACTCACTACCAGCCTCCCCAAGCACTTGCACCCCGCACTCACTTCAAGTCCCCTGTCATCTGTCGGTGCATTGCCCAGTGCTTGTAAGCCTTGGGGTTCCTGCACTGGAGCAAAGGGAAAGGAGCAGAGAGGAGAGAAGCGGCCTCGTGGCTTATCCTTGGGGTGCCTGTAGCCGCACTGCCTTACTTTTCAAGTCCCCTGTCATCTGTCGGTGCATTGGCCAACCATGGTAGGCTTTGGGGTTCCTGCACTGGAGCCAAGGGGGGGAGGGGTGAGGAGAGCCCGAGAAGGATAGGAGACGTGTGATGAAGACGGGAGAGGGTGGGGTTTAGGGAGAGAAGGAGAGGAGACTTGTGGTATAGCAACTTTGGTGGGGGCAAAGAGGAGTAAACAAGAGGCCTTAGTGCCCGAGCGCACATGGCCTGTGCTGGTGGGGTTTCTGGGCTGCAGCAAAAAGGGAGAGGGGTGAGAAGAGAACAAGGAGGGGAGGAGATGTGTGGTGAAGACAGGAGAGGGGTGGGGGTCAGGGAGAGAAGGAGGAGAGACTCTTCCATTTAGGGACCAACAACGTGGATTCTTATTTTTGAGACGTCTCAAAACTCCATTTAGGGACCAACAGCCTATGATGGATTATACGCTCTAGACCCTTTGCGTTTAGCGTATCTACGCTAGCGCGTACACGCAATACGCTAAACGCTAGCGAATACGCGATACGCAGCCATAATTTTTTTCGTGCAGCCCAGGAAAGTAAAATCGCAGAAAAGATGCGGATTTTCTTGGTGAGCATTTCGCCGAAGTCGAAATGCAAATCCGCGGTCTATGCAAGCTGGGATCTGACTTCGAAGTTTTCAGGCACATCTGGCTATTCAAATGTCGAATTTCAGGTCCCATCTAAGCATTTGAACCCATCCCCTCTACCGCATTGAAAACCATCTTATCTACGAACCCCAACCTATCAAAATCGAACCCCCAACAAATCTCACACTACTTACCAGCCAATCCAACTCCTAACCCGTCATTTCCTACCTTGCATTCCCGCTTGCAGCAGTGTCCCCGCGCACTCCAACTTGAACAGCCTCTCCAACACTACTCCCTCTAGCTATGATGTCTACTCCCTGCCCCATCCCACCCGCCGATCGGACTCAGGAAAATGCTAGGGCACGTCTTAGTGAGATGAGATAGGGGGTAATTTTTTTCCACCTTGCCCGAAATGTTTTTTTCCCTGCCCGAAAAAGCATATGCCTGATCCGACCCTCAAGCGTATGGCGTATACACGCTAGCGTGTATACAATACGCATATATACGCTAAACGCGTATAATCCATCATAGCCAACAGCGTGGGTTCCTATTGAGGCGGAACCAAAAGCAAAGCACAGTGCTCTTTTCCGCCCCACTCACCGTGGGTCCGCCTCAACAGCCAATCGGAACGCCCTCTCAGCCTTGTCAGCATCCGGCAGCCAATGGTACGACAGCCCCACCAGCGCCCACGCCGCTGAAGTTGTCATCACCCACTCCGCTGAGCTGGCAGCTGCTGACGTGTCCTCTGCTGACGCGGCTGCTGTTGACGTGTCAGCGGAGGAGCTGGGCGCTGACGTGGCAGGGCTGGTGAGGTTCTGAGATGAGAGGAGGGCGGTGGCGCGTTCGTTGGCTTCCACTGCTTCCTGCACCCTGCCAGCTGCATGCAGGGCTTGACCCTGGAAGGAGAGGGAGAATGGGGAAGGGATGGGCAAGGATGAGAGAGGGTTGGGTGAACGTGCGAGGATAGGTGGCGAATAGTGCATGGTTTTCTCCAATGCACCCTGCTTCCACTGCTTCCACTGCTTCCTGCACCCTGCCTGCTGCGTGTAGGGCTTGGCCCTGGGAGAGGGAGTGAGGGAGAGTCAAGCAGCCAAGCATGGGAGAGTGGTGATGAATGGGCCAGAATATGCAGACACGCGCTTGCTCCGTGTCTCCCCCAATGCACACTGCTTCCTGCACCCTGCCTGCTCCATGTAGAGCCTGGCCCTGGGAGAGGGACTGAAGGGATGGGATAGCATGGGAAGGAGTTGGATGGGCAAAAATCAGCATGAAAGCGATTGGTGCTCCTTGGGCCTTTGTATTCTGCAGCACTGCACCCTCCATGCCACATGCAGGGCCTTTGCCCTGAGAGAGGGAGAACAGGGGAGTGACGGGGAAGGATGAGAGGGGACTGGATGGGTGGGCTGGGATATGCGGTCAAGCACTCAGTGTCTCCCGCAATGCACCCTGCACCAGCCTTGCACGCGGTGGGAGACAGACAGACAGCACACGCACACGCACACGCACACACACACGCAGCAGCTTACTTATCACGGCGAGCAGCACCCCTGGTGGTTCGGAGGGGTGGTAGCTGCTGCGACTGCTCCTGCTGGTTTTAGGCAGGTGATTTGAGCAGCAGAGGGCTCCACGAGGGATCCCAGCACACGGACAGAGCAGCTTACCAGGGCGAGCAGCGCCCGCAGCAAGTCGGACGGGTGGCAGCCGCTCCCACTGCTGTTAGGGTCGTCACGTGATAGAAGTGTATTTTTGGGACGTCTCCAGATTTTGCAGACCCGTGCTATTCAGGCGCGTCAAAAGGGCGCACGCAAACAGCACAGGGATGGAGCACCATACATTCAAAAGGGCGTCAAACGGGCAGCGTAGTGCTGCCGGGGGGGAGCTGCCTGCCTGGTACACTACCGTTCTTCAAGAGCGCGGATCCAAAAGGGAGCAGCTTACCAGGGCGAGCAGCGCCCGAGGCAGGTCGGACGGGTGGTAGCCGTTCCCACTGCTGCTAGGGTTGAAATGAGCAGCAGAGGCTGCCAAGAGGGCCACAGCTCGCTGCCGGTCCGTTATGGCCTCTGGGAAGCGGTGGATGCTGTAGCACGCCTTGCCTGGGGGTGTGGGGTAGTGTGATAGTAACGAGGGTTGTTTGACTTGTGAGTCAGCTCGCAACAACCCAAGAGGGTACCGGATTGCTGCTGGTCCGCTATGGCTTCTGGGATGGGAAACGGTGGATGCTGTACCACGTTTTGCCTGGGGAAATGGTGTGACAATAACGAAGGTGGGAGCGATTCACTTCACAGCCATGGTTGTCGATGTAACAACCCTTTGCTTGTGCATGTGAGCATGAGTGGCAATGGAAAAATGAGTAGTGAGTGGAAATGCATGCAGCGGCACCACTGGCAGCTACCAATCATAACACCCTATAGCAGCATTACCAGCAACGAAACAAACCCAGTCCTGACGTTGCACTTCAACAAAGTGTCACACACGCAAAGTCTATTTTTTAGTCGATTAAAAAAGTATATTTTTGAGTCGTTAATAAAAAAGTATATTTTTGAGTCAACTAAAAAATAGATCCTAACACCCTGTTGCAGCATTACCAGCAAACAAACCCAATCCACACATTGCACTTCACCAACGTGTCACGCACGCAAAGCACGCGGAACAGCAGGACTATAGCAGCCTGAGCGGGTGCAGGAGCCTCACGTCGCTCAAGCACGAAAGCAGAGCAGCGTTGAGCATCTGTTGACAAGCTTCAACATAAGGTAAGAAAAGCCTCACCTCGCTCGCAGTTTTGAGACGTCTCAAAACTACACTTTTATCACCTCGCTCGCAGAACAAACAAGCAGCAATGAAAGCACACAAGCTACGCACACAAGCGAACCAAACCACACAGGCAACCCCAAGCAGGAAAGCAGAGCAGCGGGGTTGACAAGGTTCAATTCAACATAGGATAAGAAAGCCCCACCTCTCTCCAGCAGCAGGTGAGCATCTGTTGGGTCGCGTTCCAGGTGAGCCGTCAGGTTGGCAATCTCCTGAACAGGTGACGTTCAGGTAAAACAACAGAGCACACAAACAGTAAGGGCTACCAGCAGAGATTGACTCCTTTGCCCCACCAGCCAACGGGGTGCCTTTCTGCCTACAGAGCGAGAGGGGTGTATGTACTAGTACTTGTGCTTGCCAGTATCACTGTATCACATGCATGAACCACCAACCTATGCTGCACTGCATCACATGACCAGCATCTGGCGAGTCTCCTGCAAGGTTCAAAAATACGACCGTATTTTTGAAAATTTACCGTAAATTACGGAATCGTAATTTACGGTCGTAAATTACGGTAAAAAACGGTGTGACCTTGCAAAATTAGGTTGGTTTAAAAATACGGTCGTAAATTACGACCGAAAATTTGAAACCGAGTTTGTGTATAGCGAATTTCGACATTTCCCAAACGTCACCCTGCTTGTGAGAATTTTCGTGCGCCCAAATCCACTCGAGTGTGTTTTTTTCCCGAGTTGGGAGTGTGGGGAGGGAGTAGGAGCAGTTTTAGCCTAAAGGTAGGTACTAGGTAGGCTTAGCAATGGTAGTGGTGTTGTGGTCCATTGTAGGCTTGTTTCTCTGTAGTGTAGTTTGTTGTCGCCTTCCTGGTCATCGTTGTAAGCGTTCTAGTAGTTTCTGGAAAAAAAACAATTGCTGCAAAAAATGTCCAACAAAAAAACGACCGTATTTTTGGCAAAACCACCGTAAATTACGACCGTAATTTACGACCCGTAATTTACGATTACCGTATTTTTGAACCTTGGTCTCCTGGCCATGCATGGATACAATAACATTTGAGAATTCTCCAAAACTGACTCCGATATTGCACCACATGACCTGGAGAATTTATGTAGCCCACATGACTCCCGAAATTCCAAAACGGACTCCAACTTGTCTAAGTCGGCGTCTATGTCGACCACATGACCTGGATCTGATGATTACTCATTCCCCCAAGTGCATGCATGCTGTCTGTAGCCCGTACCCCCTAGCTGCACTGCATCACCCTACCTACAGTGTATGCGAATGATGCAAACTGCTTTTCTATATTCTCAAATGCACGCAATATCCTAAGCCTCCATCTGCATTAATATCGATGTGAGTGTAGTTCTGAGACGTCTCAATTTTCAGAAGCCACTCAAATGCGCGCGTTACCCCAAGCCTCCAGCTGCGTCAATATCGATTCCCGCTAGTGCGGTTTCCAGCGCAAGGCTCACTCTCTCACCTGCATCGCTCTCCAGTGCATCGCCACTTCAGCGTATTCTAGTCGTAGGGGTGGCCATGACCTATAGCCCACTGTTGCGTCCCTCTATATTGCGTATAACAATCCTATTAATGAATTTTCCAGCATCAGGCTCATTCACTCACATGCATCACTCTCCACCTGTGCATCGCCACTTCCGCATTCTCTAGAGGAGGCGGCGGGTGGTGAGGAGGCAAGTGGTCGAGAGAAGGGAGGTGTCTCACTCACCTGCATCACTTTTCGATGCATTGCCACTTCTGCATCACTCTGCGGTGCATCGCCACTTGTGCATTCTCCAGTGGCGGAGGCGGCGCGATGAAAGGCGAGAAGAAGGGCAGCGCGGGGGAGAGCAGCAGCGTGCAGGCAGAGAGCCAGGGCTGTTGGGCTCTCCAGAGGGCGAAGGGGGTGGTGGGGCGGGTGGTGTGGGGGGGGGTGTGCCCTCTCCAGAGGGCGAGCAAGGGAGATTGGAAGACAGAGAGAGGGGCTGTCCAACTCTCACATACCTGCATCACTCTGCGGTGCATTGCCACTTCCGCGTTCTCCAGAGGAGGAGGCGGGGCGATGAAGGGCGAGAAGAAGGGCAGCGAGGGGAGAGCAGCGGCGTGCAGGCAGAGAGCCAAGGCGGAAGGGCGCTCCAGAGGGCGAGAGGGATGTTGTGGCGGGTGGTGGTGGGGAGAGGCGGAAGGTGCGGCAGGGGATCCCATGGGGAAGAGGTGAGTGCCTGGGATGGGGATGGGGAGGGGGAGGGGGAGGGGGGTAGAGAAAGAAGTTGGAAATTAAGGAGCGCGGGGGGAGCTGCGGCGTGCAGGCAGAGAGCCAAGGCGGAAGGGCGCTCCAGAGGGCGAGAGGGATGTTGTGGCGGGTGGTGGTGGGGAGAGGCGGAAGGTGCGGCAGGGGATCCCATGGGGAAGAGGTGAGTGCCTGGGATAGGGATAGGGATGGGGAGGGGGAGGGGGAGGGGGGTAGAGAAAGAAGTTGGAAATTAAGGAGCGCGGGGGGAGCTGCGGCGTGCAGGCAGAGAGACAGGGCGGATGGGCGTTCCACAGGGCGAGAGGGGTGGTGGGGAGAGGCGGCAGGAGGGGCAGCGGATCCGTTGGGGAAGAGGTGTATGCCTGGGATGGGGAGAGGGAGAGGGAGGGGGGCAGAGAAAGGAGTTGGAAATTAATGAGTGCGGGGAGGGCAGCGGCGTGCAGGCAGAGAGACAGGGCGGAAGGGCGCTACAGAGGGCGAGGGGGGTGGTCTTGGGGCGAGGCGGAAGGCGTGGCTGGGGATCCGATGGGGAAGAGGTGAGTGCCTGGGATAGGGATGGGGAGAGGGAGAGAGGGAGAGGGAGAGGGGTCAGGAGGAAGTGTGTGGAGGGGGGTACTGTGCTGTATTTGAGCGGAACGGACTAGAATGGATAGTGTGTATGGAGCGGCGCGGAACGGAAGGGCGCTCCAGAGGGCGAGGCGGGTGGTGGTGGGGAGAGGTGGAAGGCGTGGCTGGGAATCCTATGGGGAACAGGTGCGTGCCTGGGTTGGGGAGAGGGAGAGAAAGGGGTCGGAAATGAAGGAGTGAGTGGGGAGAAGGATTGTGCTGGTTCTGTGTGGACTAGAATAGAGAGTGTGTATAGAGAGGAGAGGAAGAAAGGGAAGGGTGGATTATTCTGATTGGAGGGAGCGCATGACGTGGCACAAATGCTGTGGTGTGAGCACTGATTGGTTCAAGTGGCAACATTTTTGACTCACCATGCCGCAGGAGGAGAAGCTCAGGACACGTGGCATCACTGCGTGTGTCCACGTCAGCAAGATCTTCTCCCTGCACCGTCGGATTTCCTCCTTCCGCCCTCCTCCTCGCATCTCCACCTCCAGCTCCGACACGTCTTCCCTCCCCTCCACCCCCACCCCTACCCTCTCCATCCCCCCTTCCTGCTTCTCCAGCTGCAACAGGCAATTCCTCACCCCTAACCTCTCCACCACCCCTCCCTCCAGCTGCTACACGTCTTTTCTCTCCTTGGCCCTCCTCATCCCTCCCTGCACCGTCCTCCCCTGCTTCGTCCCTCCCCCCATTACCACATTCCTTGCCAAATTTATCCGCCACGTCAGCAAAACCCTCACCCTCGTCAGCCCTCCGTTCGGTCTCTCCCTCCATTCCACCATCCTTGTCCTCCTTATTGAGTCGCAAGAGGGAATCAAGAATCTGGTAGCAGAATTCGTCGTTGCTGGTATCGGGCGGGGGGCCGATGGCGAGGAAAAGCAATGTGGTATGGAAAAAGAGGAGGAAGAGTCAGAAGCGAGTAGCGGAGGCAAACTGTGGACCTACAGCTACCCTTTTAAAAATGAATCTGTGCAATGCAGTTTCCTTAACGAGACGCTTCTAGCCGGGGATGTAAACAAACGAACCAGAGGATGCTCGTGCCATCGAGGCCGTCCTTCACTTGAGTCACAATCACGGCCATGGTTCGCAACCACTCGTTAGAGTCACACCCTCGCTGTACGACCAGAGGCGCAGTCGCGAAGTCATCATTGCGGTCATCACCATCGGATGGGACTGTGTCGGGAGAAAGGGACTCAGCTTGCGGGGATTCTAATACGGTGCAGCTTAGAAGCGAGAGGGCAATGCAAATAAATGCCGCCGCCATGAGAATGTGAGCTCACAGACTCGGTACACATGATCCCCGCGAAACGGCCCACTTTCAACACGCCCACTGACAACCGACAGGAGCAGTGGTCGACATTCTCAGCCAACGGCCCACAGCCTTACACGCCCAAGTTAAAGCCCCCAAAACTTTGACCGCGAATAGTTAGCCAAATTTCCCGTGCAAAACACTAGAGGCTACTTGTGAAATTGGAACAGTAGTTCAAATTGTAACCACACTCCTACGAACAGGCCCAATTTGCCCCTGATTGACACGAGTGCGAGACAGGAGCAAAATGAAGTTACTTTTTATAGATTTAAATATTTACTTATTTCTCATCAACATACGTTGTAGTCTAGTTGGTTAGGATACTCGGCTCTCACCCGAGAGACCCGGGTTCAAGTCCCGGCAACGGAACGTTTCTTGCTTACAACTTTTTGCTTATGTTGGAGGATTGAGCTTTTCGGATTTCCTTTCATTTGTTTTCCGTGGAGCGGTTAGTTTTTGTGTTTCGACGGAGCGGTTTGCGCTGGTGAAGAGTGTCGAGAGGATCGCAAGGGTCCCGCGTTTCGCGGGAACCACTTGCGAACCGGTCGAAATCGTCCGCGCCTGACTGAGGCGAGCGCGGAGTGGCGGGAAATGAACGAGCGAGGTGGAGTGAGGCGTTTTGCGCGGTTACATCACTCGGGGACGAGTTCGACTTTGCTCCCGCCAGTAACGCTGCTCCCGCCCTAACTTCCTCGACATTCGACTATAGTTCCTTTAGGTTAGACTTTTACGGGAAGCCGTTTTCCTAGCAAATAGCCGCGCGCGACTCGGTTATTTTCGTGGCCCACCGCTTAACACATCGATTCCTTACCTTCGTTAGCACGTGACAATTAGCCGTCGCGAAGGGAAACACGGGAGGCCGCGAGACCGTCGTTTTTCTCTAGCGGCGGTTACGCGGCGCCCCTTTCCCCTGCCGCGATCGTTATAGTTTCCTCGGCGCCCAGCCGTTTTTAGGACACAGATGCGCCGACGCCATTTTACCACCGCTTCTATCTCTGCCTCTCACCCTAATCTGACCATATTTGTTACATAGCTTGAGTTCGAACGGGTGGAAAGGGTAGGTGTCACAATAGTGAACGAATGAATGAAACAGAAAAGAGGGGATTCACTAGCAGGCAGTTGAGTACATATAGCAAACCCTAAATTGGGCTGTACTCACTATTGAGTACCCCACTGCAGGCTAGACAAATATAAAATTCTGACACACCCCCATAGCCAAAGTGGGGTATAATCAGCACAATAAGCAAGCAGAGCAATAGTTCACAAATATAAGCAAAGCTAGAAGCTATCACAGAGGGCAAGTGTGGAGGAGGAGGGACTATGAGAGGAGTGGAGGTAGTGGGCAGCAGCTGAAGTTGCTGGCACATGGCGCAACTGGAGCAACTGGCACACGGGCAACTGGAGCAACTGGCACACGGGCTACAGGAGTAACTGGCTCCGCGGCTAACTCTGAGCGGCAGGAGCAACGGACCCACGGGCAACTGGAGCAACGGGCTCACGGGCAACTGGAGCAACGGGCTCACGGGCGACTGGCGCAACGGTCTCACGGGCGACTGGAGCTGCTGGCTTCACGGCGGCCACCCCCCTTCAACCTCTCCAAACTGTCCCACCCCCCTTTCACACACCCCCTGCGGCACCTCTAGCACTGCTCACACGCCACCCCCTTAGTACCACTCCGACGGCTCCTACACATCCACCCCCCTCAGCGGCAGCTGCAGCAGTGGGAGACGGAGGAGGAGGAGGAGCATGTGAGAGAATTGAGGAATGAATGAGAGAAGTGAAAGAGAGGATGATTGCACTAGCAAGCAGTTGAGTACATATAGGAAACCCTAGATTGGGCTGTACTCACTATTGAGTACCCCACTGCAGGCTAGACAAATATGACATTCTGACACACCCCCATAGCCAAAGTGGGGTGTAATCAGCACAAGAAGCAAAGCAAAACAAAAGACAAGCTCAGGGTGGATCACAATGTCACCACACATTCTGAGCACAAGTAAGCAAGCAATAGTTCACAAATGTAAGCAAAGCTAGAGGCTATCGCAGAGGGCAAGTGTGGAGGAGGAGGGACTATGAGAGGAGAGGAGGTAGTGGGCGGCAGCTGAAGTTGCTGGCACACGGCGCAACTGGAGCAACTGGCACACGGGCAACTGGAGCAACTGGCACACTGGCAACTGGAGCAACTGGCACACGGGCTACTGGAGTAACTGGCTCCGCGACTAACTCTGAGCTGCAGGAGCAACGGACCCACGGGCGACTGGAGCAACTGGCTCACGGGCGACTGGCGCAACGGGCTCACGGGCTACTGGCGCAACGGTCTCACGGGCGACTGGAGCTGCGGGCTTCACGGCAGCCACCCCCCTTCAACCTCCCCAAACTATCCCACCCCCCTTTTCACACACCCCTTGCTACACCCTAGGTTCACTCACAACCCACCCCCTAGCACCACTCCTTTGGCTCCCACACATCCACCCCCCTCAGCGGCAGCTGCAGCAGTGGGAGACAGAGGAGGAGGAGGAGCAGGGGAGTCCACACACCCGCCACCCCCTACTCGCCACCCCCAAACCCTAACACAGGGCAGGGCGGGATGGCGGGTAGGGAGGTTACGGGGGGGGGGGGGGGGGGATTACGGGGGCCGACGTGCGGCCTCCCAGGGCGCCAGAACGGGCGGAAGAAGGGGCGACGCGCGGCCCCCCAGGTCGCGGCCCCCCCCCAGGTCACCACGAAAGGCGACGGGAAAGGGGGGGGGGGGGGGCGGTGCACGGGCCCCCGGTGCGCCGCGACAGGCATGAGGGGGGCGGGGCCGGGGCAGGGTCGGGGCATGGCCGGGGCAGGGCCGCGACAGGGCCACGACAGGGTCGGGGCAGGGCCGCGACAGGTCCGGGACAGGGGCGGCGCCGGGCGACGGGGCAGGGCCGAGACGAGGGGCCCGCGACGGGGGGGGCCGCGACGGGGGGCCGCGACAGGGGGGGGGCCGCGACGGGGGGCCGCGAGGGGAGGGGGGGCCGCGACGAGGGTCGTTAAGGGGCCGCAAGGGGGGCCGCGACGGGGCAGGGCCGGGGCGGGGCCGTGACAGGCTACGGGGCAGGGCCGGGGCGGGGCCGCGACGGGGTCGCGACGGGGCCGCGTCAGGACCACGACAGGCGACGGGGCAGGGCCGCGACGGGGCAGTGACGGGGCCGCGACGGGGCAGTGACGGGGCCGCGACGGGGTCGCGACGGGGCCTCTAAGGGGGCCGCCAACAGGCCGCAAGGGGGCCGCGTAAGGCAGAGAAGGCCACTAGGGGGCCGCAAAGGGGCCGCGTAGGGCAGAGCGCAAAGCGCGCTTCGGGCAGGTAGGTAAAAAAAAAATTTTAACGGTGGGCCCTTAGGAAGGATTCGAACCAGCTCTATACCATGTGAGAATTGAGGAATGAATGAGAATGAGAAAGAGAGGATGATTGCACTAGCAAGCAGTTGAGTACATATAGGAAACCCTAGATTGGGCTGTACTCACTATTGAGTACCCTACTGCAGGCTAGACAAATATGACATTCTGACAGAGCAGGGGAGGCCGCAGACACCCGTCACCCCCATACTCGCCACCCCCAAACCCTAACACAGGCAGCACGGTGCGGTAGCGGGTGCGCGCATGGCAGGGCAGGTGTGCGCGGGCCTGGCGCAGGCTGAACGGGCCGCGCATGGGCCTGGCGCAGGCCGGACGGGCCGCGCATGGGCCTGGCGCAGGCCGTACGGGCCGCGCGCGGGCTGGACGGGTCGCGGGCGGGCATGGCGCAGGTCGTACGGGCCACGCGCGGGCCTGGAGCATGCCGTACGGGCCGCGCGCAGGCTGTACGGGCCGTGGGTCCCGGGGGCGCTTCGACGGGCAACGGGGGGCGACGCGCAGGTCCCCGGGGGCGCTTCGACGGGCGACGGGGGGCGACTCGCAGGTCCCCGGGGGCGCTGCGATAGAGCAGCAAACCACCCGGGCAGGGCAGAAAACCGCCGCGCGCCCAGCAGGGCGGCGCGACACGCAGAAAACCGCCGCGCGGGGCTCGGGGCGCGCGGCGGGAAGAAGAAATGCTGCGCGCCATGGGCGCGTGGCAGGCAGAAAAACGGCGCGCGCCCGAGGCGCGCGATAGGCAGGACAGCAGCAGCGAAAGCTAACTGTGGGCCCATGCACAGGATCGACCCGGGAGGGTCGACCTGCTCTGATTCCATGTCAGAATAGTGAACGAATGAATGAAACAGAAAAGAGGGGTTTCACTAGCAGGCAGTTGAGTACATATAGCAAACCCTAAATTGGGCTGTACTCACTATTGAGTACCCCACTACAGGCTAGACAAATATAACATTCTGACAGTAGGAACGCAGGAGCCGCCCGTACGAACGTGCCGCTCGTCGCGCCAGCTTACATAGCTAGCATATTCGCCGCCAGCACTACCTGCACAGCCTGCCGCCAGTTTTTCCCATGCTCCAGCCGCTAGCAGCCACATACCCGCCGCTAGCAGTCGTGTTCCCGCCCCTAACAGTCACGCACCCGCCGCTAGCAGTTACATATCACCGCTAGAAGCCATGTACACACCGCTAGCAGTCGCATACCCGCCGCTAGCAGTGATGTACACGCCGCTAGCAGTGACGTACCCGCCGCTAGCAGTCACGTACCCGCGGATAGCATTGCCAACATACTAGAAACACAACCAAAGTAAGAAAGAAAGAAAGAAAGAAAGAAAGAAAGAAAGAAAGAAAGAAAGAAAGAAAGAAAGAAAAGAACAAATATATTCAGTAACAGGAGCAGGTTTCAAGGTGGGCTATTGCCCCCTCTGCCCCGCCCTTTCTCCCCCCCCACCCACACTCCCCACCTCCACCTAAATGCTCCCCTACTCCCCTCCCTGCAGCGTACCCCCTCTACCCCCCCACCTGTCTTTCTCCCGCTGCCCACCCCCACTCTGCCCCCCAACTTTCTATGAGCCGTGCACCCCCTTCCAGTCACCTTTTCCCCCTCACCTGTATCCAGCGTGGGCACCACCCCAGCATCCCTTTCCCCCTGTCCTCCCAGCGCTCCACCCGTCCCTCCCCGGCACCAGACAGTTTTTCCCATCGGCAGCCAACCCCTACACCCCCTGCACCTGCCCCCTGTGCCTTCTATCCCCCTCCCCCGACCCACGCCAGTCACCCCCTCTCTTAATATCCTCCATTTACACTCCCCCCTGGGGGCCGCCCCTCCCCTATTGTCACCTATCTTCGTTTCCCCCACCCCCTCTGTCCTTTGTGCCCCAGCCCCCCACTTTCTTTTCCTTGTTCCACAGCGTCTCCTTCAGGTGCCCTCTCTGCCCTCCCGCTTTCACACCACCCGCCCCTCAACCCCTTCATCACCCACCGCAAGGCTCACGCCAGCTCGACCACTCGTTCCCTCACCAACTACCCTTCGCCCCTCCCCCTCTGCCCTCCCCCTTTCCCTCCCTCCTGGGCCCCACCTGCCCACCCTCACCTCCCGTTGACTTCTGTCCCGGGCCCCCCCTTTGGTTGCACCACCCTTCCCCACACCCTGCTCACCCCCCGCTACACCACCTCCCCTTCCCCACCTCCCCTGCACCCTGCCACCACTTCCCCCCCCTTCTGTCCTCCAGCCCGTCCCCCCCTTGGTCCCCCATCCTCTCCAACGGCCTTCCCTCGGCACTAGACCGCCTCCCCCTCCCCCAGCCAACCTCTACACCCCCAGTTCCTGCCCCTTGTGCCTTCCAGCCCCTCTCCCCAACCCCCCCCAATCTCCCCCTTCTCCAGTACCCTCCATATTTCCTCCCCCCTGGGGCTCGCCCCTCCGCTATTATTACCTTTCACCGGTCCCCCAATCCCCTCTGTCCCCTGTCTTCTAGCCCCCCCAGTTTATTCTGCATTTACCACAGCTCCTCTTTTCGGTGCCCTCTCTGCCCTCCCACGTTCTCACCCCCCGCCCCCCAACCTCCTCACTACCCGCTACCAGGCTCACGCCAGTTCTACCACCCTCCCCCTCCCCCTCTGTCCCCCCCCCTTCCTTCCCCACCTTGCTCCACCTGCCCATCCCCACCTCCCGTTGAATTCTGCTCCGCCTCTCCTCACTTCGGCCCCACCACCCGGCTCACCCCTCGCTACATCACCTTTGTTCCCCCACCTCCCCTGCAACCCGCCACCACTTCCTCTCCCCTTTGTCCCCCAGCCTGTCCCCCCCTTGATCCCCCATCCCCCCCAACGGTCTGCCCCTGTTACCCTCTCTTGACCCCACTACGCACCCCTGTCCCCATCCTCTTCCCTTTGTTTTTCCAAGCTACCCCCTCCCACCCCGGCCTCTGCCAGGGAGTTTCTACCCCCTTTGACGCCCTTTCCAGCCAATTCCAGCCACCCACATCGTCACCACCAGGCATGCCGTATCTGTGACAATGCCCCAGCACTCCACGAGTGGGGGAAAAGCAGACCTGGGAGCCCCTCGGCGATCTGGGAGGGCCCGCATCCGAGCCACCCCCTACGCACCCACCCCCCCCCCCCCCCCCCACTTCAACAGTCAAGAAGAAACAACCCACACCTGACCAAGCGAAAGCACTCAAACACTCTGACCCTAGAGGCCAGAAGCGTACCCTTGAAGAGGATGGAACAGAGGAACACCCAGCCCAAAGGAAAGAAACACATGAAGAAGTGCCAGCACGCTCAAAACCCCGCCCCAACCCGCGTGGCCCACCCCTGCCCACCCTCCATCCAGATGATAGCGGGGGCACCCGTGCAGGCTCAGTGGAGAGGTCCTCTAACTCACCCACCACCTCCCACTCCCAGGCCAAAAAACAAATGGAAACACCAAATCCCGCCCGCACACCCAACCACACAGTAGTGGGGGAGGGCAGAGCCGGTGGGGAATCTGTGACAAACGCTACAGGGAAAGGGGTGAGTGAGTCTATGAGGGAAAGGGCAGCAGAGGCCGCACGGGAAGGGTCAGCAGAGGCTGCGGAGGAAGGGGCAGCAAAGGCTGCAGGGGAAGGGGCAGCAGGGGCTGCATGGGAAGGGGCAGCAGAGGCTGCAGGGGAAGGGGCTGCAGGGGCTGCATGGGAAGGGGCAGCAGAGGTGGCAGGGAAAGGGGCAGCAGGGGTTGCACGGGAAGGGGCAGCAGAGGCTGCAGAGGAAAGGGTGGCAGGGGCTGCCGAAGATGGCACCGGAGTAGGTAGGGGCGGCGGAGGCCGCAGAGGAAGGGGCAACAGAGGCTGCAGAGGAAGGGGCAGCAGAGGCGGCAGAGGAAGGGGTAGCAGGGTCTGCAGAGGAAGGGGCAGCAGAGGCTGCAGAGGAAGGGGCAGCAGGGGAAGGGGCAGCAGGGGCTGCAGAGGAAGGGGCAGAAGAGGGTGCAGAGGAAGGGGCAGCAGGGGCTGCAGAGGAAGGGGCAGCAGAGGCTGCAGGGGAAGGGGCAGCAGAGGCTGCAGGGGCAGGGGCAGCAGAGGCCTCGGCAGAGGTGACAGAGGCCCCAGTAGGGGCGACAGTGGCCCCAGCAGGGGCGGCAGAAGACCAAGCAGGGGCGGTAGAGGCCCCAGAAGGGGCGGCAGAGGCTCCAGCAGGGGCGGCGGAAGCCACATCTGGAGCAGCAAGTGTTGGAATGGGTGCTGCCAGTGAAGTGCCAGCTGTAGGTCCGGGCGCGGTGGGACAAGGGACAGTGGGGACAGGAGAGAAGGGAACGGGTCAGCCCAAGGGAGAAGTAGACGAGGTGGTTATGACCCTTTCGGAGGGGAGCGGGATGGGGGACCTGATGCTCATCGATGGCCCTCTGGCCCACTACCTCACCCTCACGGACGGGGACGACAGAGACCCCTCGCTGCCCCATGGTGAGGTCTCCCCCACTCCCAAACCCCATGCTAGCAGGTGGACCAAGGGAGGAACCAGAGGAGACAACAAGGACGAGGCTTTCGGAGGGCGCCCCCATCCACCTCTACCCCTCAGCCCACCCTCCCCCAGGAACATCCCCCCCACACCCCCACCCCGGCAGGCACTCCCGTGTGATAGGCGGGGCAGCCAAGGCCAGGGCTTTCTTAGAGGAGCCCTGCTCCCCGACCCCGGACACCCAGCCCCTACCCCCCCCCCCCCCCCCCCCCCCCCACCAGGTCCCCCCCCTCCCACAGCGGTACACATCTCCGAGGTGTCGGGTCCAACCTCTTACTCCCACTCCACGCTCTCCACACCTCTGATCCGCCACCCCTCCTATCACCTCCCCCGGGCTGGTGGGAGCAACCCACAGGGACCATGCCCATCGGCACAAAGGGTCGAGGGAGTGTGTGGTTATAGGAACGCCCGGGGCAGCACCCCTCATAAGGACAAGCCCCGGAACCCACCCCCTCTTTCCACCCCTCCAACTCCACCCCCATCACCACCTTCAACCTCCCAGCCCCAAGCAGCTAATCCCAGCCGTTACACCATCCCACAACGTCGCTCTCCACCTGCACCTTTGGCTGCCCACCTCCGTAGATTGAACCAACAAGCACCTCTTGCCGCTCCACAGGGTTCCAGGGGAGATGGAAGGGGGAACCGTACCGGGCCCTCACCCCCTGCTCACGCTGTCACTCAGACCTCACTCCCCCCACCGCAGGCACAACGCCCTAACGGGAGCATAACTCCAGCCCTCTTTGGCCCCCTTCCCCACAAGGGGCCCCTTCGGACAGCCATTGCCCCCCCCGCACAGCCCACCCGGCCGGCCCCCACGGAGGGAGATGCCATGGAGAGGGAGGAGATGCAAATGGAGCTCCCCCCACCTGGCCAACCACCCACGCTCCCCCCACTCACTCCCACGGCCCCTCAGCCCCCCCTTCTCACACCAGCAGGCACGGACAACCAAAACCAGGTTGGCCGCCGACGGAAGAAGGGAGGCAAAGGCGGCAAGGGGTCAGCTCACCTACTCCCCCGTCCCTCCCTTCCCCCCCAGGCGCCCCTCCTCACCTCACATCCCGCTGAACCTGCACCAGGCCTTACCCCTATGGGCCAACCAACACACATACACCCCCCTCCCGTTCCTGCCCCTCCGCAGGGCCATGGGAGCGATCCAGCCCACTCACCCTCGGGCTGCCCCTCCCCTCCTCTAAACCCCCCCCAGGTGGCAGCAGCCGCGTACGTCATCGGGATGGGGGCCGACGAGAGGAGGGATGCGCCAATGGCAGACGCTACCGACTCCTCTTCCCATACCTCCCACCCCATTCGGGTCGGCGGCCCCTTTCCACAACCCATGGACTCTGGGGAGAGCCAAGGGGGCTCTTGAGAGCACGGACCATACCCGAGCTCTGCTCAGCCAACACGCCCCACCCCACCCCCTACCCTGCCAGCCCTTCTTCCCTTGCCAACAGGCAGGCAGGTTACCGAGACCCCACAGGAGGTGAGGGCCGCCATCTCAGACTTGCTGGCGATACAGAGCCCCAGCAGCCCCCCGGACGCCCCCACCCTACCAGTCCCACAGGTCCGGACCTGGACGTATGCGGAGGTCACTTGCTCTGTCCCTTCTTTTACCCCCCCCACTACTCAGCTAGGCTCTTCACTCCCGTTCCCGATGGAGACGGACCTGTTTCTGAGGCTGTGTCACCCGCACCCAGATGTGGTGGCGCCTCCCCCTGTGCAGCCTGTCACCGACGCACTTCCCGTGGCACAGGAGGGCACCGGCACCGGGCTCGAGGTCTCCGCTCCTGCCGATACCCCTTCGCCTGGAGTAGCAGAGCCGCCACGCGGACCCCACCCCGCCGAGGGAGAGGAGCACACCATGGCATGCTCTTTTGGCTCACCTCCACATCCTCCCTCCTTGACTACAAGGCCGGTACGGCCGGGGGACCCGACCCCATCTAGTGTGGCACCATCTCCACCTCTGCCGACACCCCTCCTGCACGAGGTCGGTGAGTCTTCTCCTACCCTCCTCCCAGGCGATCGACTTGGAGCTCAAGCCGACCATGGGGTCCCTTCTACGGCCAGTTCCGACGCCACAGCCCCAATCGACCCCACCGACACGGCGACGTCACCCGACCAGGTCGTGAGATGCTCCACCTGCAGGAGCTCTCTCGCGAACCGACGCGCGCTCCAGCACCACACTCCCTTCTGCCATCCTGCGGACGCAGCTCGCAGGGCACAGGCTGTCCATGACACCACCTCGATCCTCCCTTCCCTCTCACAGCCGCATGCGACCGGGATACAGTTCACTGACGCACAGTGGCAGACGCTTGACTCGGTGGACTGGACGGAGTACTTCTCGCCTGAGCGTATTCATGCACGCCCTCTCCGGCGTGTCTCGGAGAGGATCCGCGGAGGATATCTCGACGTCCTCAGTGCGATCCTAGCCCGCATTGCCCAGGACCCGGAGGTTGCTGGCCCTACCTTCCTTCTCGCCGCAGCGCCCACCCTTTTCCTTGCTCCAGCGACGCCACCTGACCGCTCGCACACGGCGGCCATTGCAACGCGCATCTCCCGCTTTGGTCAAGGTGAGTGGGATGAGCTACTCTCGGAGGCACTAGGCCGCCTCACACCCCTCCCTCGACGCACAGGTCACCACTCACGCACCGCCACCGATCCCTCCACAGCAAATGAGCGCCGCATTGCACGTTGCCTTTGTCTGGCAGCGTGCAATGTGACCTCATGGGCCTGCGCGACTCTCGAGTCCGCGGAGGCGGCCCCAGATACACAGGGGACGATACAGCGCCTACGGTCAAAGCACCCCAATGCAGAGAGGCCGACCCCAACTTGGCTGTTTGGTTTCTAGGGGTCTACTCTTGTGCTCTCGGTGGATCACTTACGTCGCGCGATCTTCACAGCTCCACGGGGCTCCTCGGGAGGTCCATCCGATTGGGTCGCTGTGCACCTTCGAGACACTTTCCTGGCTTTCCCTCAGAGTCTCGATTTCCTCCTGGTTGTGTACCAGCAGTAGCTCCGAGGTCGTTGCGCTCCAGCTGCGCACTTTGCTAGCGTCCTCCACCCTCGTGGCTCTAGCGAAGTCGAACATGGATGTTCGGCCGATTGCCATCGGCGAGGTGTTGGTCCGCATTCTTTCGCAAGCAGTCTGTCTCCAGCTACGTGACCAGATGGCGAGAGTCTTTTTGGCGTCACAGCAGTTTGGGGTGGGGGTGACGTGCGGGATAGAGGTCGTGGTTAGAGGCGTCCGCCGCGCTCTGGCTGACCACCCAGACTGGGTGGTCCTGCAGCTAGACGTGGCGAATGCCTTTAACTCTTTCCACCGAGACAGGATGTTCCAGGCTCTGCAGGCCAGTCCGGAGTTTCAGTGTCTGATCCCCTTCATCGACCTCTTCTACGGGACGCCCTCAGACCTCCACTACAGGTCAGGTACGGGAGTGGTCACGATGCACTCGGAGCGTGGCACTCGTCAGGGAGACCCCCTCAGCCCCTTCTTGTACGCTCTGACAGAGCGCCTTGCCCTGGAGCCGGTTCTGATGGAGGGGGATGTCCAGCTCTGGTCGTACGCCGATGACATGTACGTGCTAGGCCCCCCAGACAGGGTGCTGCACCACTTCACCGAGATCGTGAGGCGCTTGAGCGAGATGGGCCTGGCTGTCCAATCGCACAAGTGCCTCGTCTACCAGACAGAGTCCTTTCAGTTCAGGGATTTGGAGGCTTTCACGAGCCTAGGGTTTGAGATCGCACGCCGAGGGCTCACCGTGACAGGCGTTCCGGTGGGCACCGTTTCGTTTGTGGAACACAGCCTCCCAGATCGTCTCGAGAGGATGGGGCGGGTGCTTCCTTGGTTTCCGAGGTTGCGCCAGCCCCAGACAGCTGCCCGCCTTCTTTCGGCATGTGTGAGCACTCGTCCGCAGTACCTGTCGAGGACCGTCCCTCCCTCGCCCGCAGTGATCTCTAGTTTTACACGGTGGGACGCACGTCTGGGAGAGAATTTTCAGCAGATTTTAACGCCAAGGACCTGGGCTTGTCGCGAGGACGTCCGGGAGGCCGCCCTAGACCAGATTTTCCTCCCGATCCGCCTCAAGGGCTTCGGCATTCGTTGCATGGCGCGCATTGCTCCGGTGAGTTACGTGTGCTCTTGGGTGCAGTGCGCACCCATTCTCTGTTCTCTCCCTGCGTGTGGCGAGGTGTTTCGACGGAGCTTCGCTTCAGGTGAGCCAGAGCAGATTGACCGAGCTCTGCAGACGGCGCTAGAGGGCCTCCCACCGGATGTTCTCTCCCTGCTTCCCTCCTGGCCCTCTTGTGCTTCCGCCTCCCCCGATTCCCTTTTTACAGGAGCGAGCCGCCTTCTGGAGGCGCATGCTTTGGAGGCCGTGCGTGCCCATCACACCTCTCCCTTACACCTTGCCCGTTTGACTTCCCTTCAGGGCGTAGGTGCAGGAGCGTGGCTGCAGTCGGTGCCGTACGCCGATCCACTGCGCATCCCGGAGGCGCAGTGGCAGGTGGCCTCATCATCCCGTCTTGGTCACCCTATCGCCCAGTTAGCTCTCACAGGTCAGTGCTCTTGTGGACAGGCGATCAACGATATGACGGTGCCCCATCACGCGGTTCGGTGCCCACGATTCGGCGTCGCCACGACCATCCACGACACGGTGAAGTTTTTGCTTCGAGACTTCGCGGTTGAGGCGGGCTTCGCGGTGAAGGTGGAGGACTCTACGCTGTTCACACAGTTGGAGGCGGCTCGAGCGAGACTGCAGGGACAGCCGGTGGTGGGAGAGGGGACACGGGCTGGGGGGCCGCTGGAGCAGAGGGGCGAGGCGGGACAGCCGGGTAGTGGGGGACAGTGGGGACAGCATCAGCTGCGGGGTCGGGTGGCGAGAGGAGCAGGGGGGCAGAGGGGACGGCAGGGGGAGCAGACAGGTCAGGACGGGGAGGGGGGACAGCAGAGGCAGCAGCAGGGGAGCCAGCGGAGACCGCAGGCCCAGGGCGCCGCGCCTCCGGGTTTGGGCTCGGGGGTGGGGCAGGGGCGGGAGCAGCAAAGAGCGGACGGAGGTACAGGGGGGGCAGCAGGATCGGGAGGAGAGGACCAGGGAGTGAGAGAGGCAGCAAGGGATCGAGCAGGGGGGTTGGGAGGGTTGGGGGAGGGTAGAGAAGGGGAGGGGAGAGGACAGGGGGGTGGAGGAGAGGACAGGGGGAGAGAGACAACTGGAGAGGAGGCACCGAGGGACCAGACAGACGCATAGGCCGTGTAGGCACCACCTCCTTCTCCCGCATTCCAGACCCCACCTGCCGCGACGTTGGGCAGACTTTGATGGTTCTTGTGGATGTCTCTATAGCGGATCCACAGCGGGAGGGGAACATGCAGCTGAGAAGGGCGACCCCCACACAGATTGGAGTGGCAGCAGCTAGGCGGGTACAGGAGAAGTTGCGTCACTGGGGGCCGCACTTAGAGGGGCTACAGCCGGCACCACACTTTTACGCGTGCGTGGCTGAGACCTTTGGCCTTTTGAGCGAGCCGCTGCGTCAGTTTCTGGGGCTCTGCGAAAAGAGGATAGCACAGTGGAGGAGGGACAGGAGAGGGGGGGATGACGGATCAGCACGGATATTTGAGGCAGGACTCACTACACGCCTCTCCGTGGCACTGCAGCGCGCGCAGGCTCAATGCATCATCCAGCATGCAGTGCGGCAGTTGGGGTGGTCTGACGACGGGTGGATGCCCGCACCAGTCCCACTGAGTGGGGGGCAGGGTACATGGCACCACGTCACAGGGTGCTTCTGGACTGTTGCTGACATGCAATACATATATGATGCATATGTGTAGGAAAAAAAAAAAAAAAAAAAAACAATAGTGGCTGTGCTTGAAACGCTGTGTCCGCGCTGTCGTGCGGGTTGCTGTCGTGTTTGGTCCCTTGGTGCTTCCTCCTCCTTACTCTCTTTCTCTCTCTCCTCTTCTCTTCCCACCTCCCTCTTTCTTTTCCCTTCTCCTATTCTTCTCCTCTCTTCCTACCACTCTCTTCTTTTCCCTACTACTTTTTCTTACTCCTTGATCCTTCCTTTCTTCTTTCTTTCCCCTCTTTCCTACAAAATATATATACCGTCCTCATAGCGAATTAGTCATGCCGAAATTTCTTGTTCTCGGAAAAACCATTATATTCGGCTTGTATATGCTTTTCCCTTATCAATGAATAACCACACTCTTACGAACAGGCCCAATTTGCCCCGGATTGACGCGAGTGCGAGACAGGAGCAAAATGAAAGATGGGAAAGGGGAGTGAAAGGGGCATCATGTGTACGTGTTGATAGTATCGGTAAGTGTTATTGTATTTACATTTATAGTCTAGTCGGTTATTCCAATATCCGTTGTAGTCTTTCTGTTAGGATACTCGGCCCTACCGAGAGACCCAGGTTCAAGTCCCGGCATTGGAACGGATTTTGCTTACAAATGAATGCAAACTTTTTGCTTATGCTGGAGGATTGAGCTTTTCGGATTTCCTTTCATTTGTTTTCCGTGACATTTTATATCCGCTTGAAATAGTTCGGCATATCATATTAGAGTCTGCACGCTGGTTGTCGTTGGCTCGTCTGTGAGTACGGGTCATGCTCTAACTTATCCGCCATTCGTTATCTCTTAGCTTATACTCCTCTGCTCTCCTTGCTCCCTTTCCTCGTCTAGAGAATGACATAGCACATAGCCTTCGTGTATCATCCAAGTCTCTCCAGTGCCGCTAATCCGCCCATATGCTTGCTTCGTCGGTTTATACGAATCATGCAGTCGCCTTGAGACGTCCTTAATTCAATTCACAAATGTTGCGAGAAGTTTATTTTCTTAGTCGACCCAAAAAAATGGTTCACACATGTTGTGAGAAGTGTAGTTTACCTCCCAGCCTCAGAGTCACTAGGCTGCGTCTGCTAGGCGGAGTCGTTTCTTGGTAACCTCCTAGGGAGCTGAGCCGAGGGTCTTCTGGTGGTATGATTTGAAACCAATGGCATTGAACTTGCTTCACACTCGTTGGAGCTTGAAATTCTCTCCAGGTCGAACATAGGTTGGCGCTGCTAGGCGAGTCGTTTCTTGGTAACTAGCTAGATGTAACCATATTCGCATCTCTCTGCGCTGTCAAACCGTCGAGCTGTTGCGCTGCTGACCTGTCACGATGGGATTTGCTGCACAGGACGGGAGTCACCAGCAAATCTCGTGTTGAACGTTAGAATCAATTTCCCCCCTCAAGGTCACTGGCTCGGATCAGGTTCGGTTTTGCAGGATCAGATTCTCAGGGTCGAATTTCCAGAGTCGAATTAGGGTCGGAGCTCCAAAAGCGGGTTCGAGGGCCGGATTGGGCAACCAACCAGTATGGCGTCACTGCGGTAGCGGCTTCGGTACCTAAATGAGCAGGCTGCGGTGTTAAGAGGAATGCTCATTATGGTGAGAGTGGTGCATGGCATGATGCTCTCACTTTCACGCAATTACAATGGCGTACGCGGTCCTACACAGGGATTTACACAGGCTTGAATGGGCGTACGCGGTCTTACACAGAGATTTACACGGGCTTGAATGGGCGTACGCGGTCTTACACAGGGATTTACACGGGCTTGAATGGGCGTACGCGGTCTTACACAGGGATTTACACGGGCTTGAATGGGCGTACGCGGTCTTACACAGGGATTTACACGGGCTTGAATGGGCGTACGCGGTCTTGCACAGGGATTTACACGGGCTTGAATGGGCGTACGCGGTCTTACACAGTGATTTACACGGGCTTGAATGGGCGTACGCGGTCTTACACAGTGATTTACACGGGCTTGAATGGGCGTACGCGGTCCTACACAGGGATTTACACGGGCTTGAATGGGCGTACCAGAGATTTACACGGGCTTGAATGGGCGTACGCGGTCCTACACAGGGATTTACACGGGCTTGAATGGGCGTACGCGGTCTTACACAGAGATTTACACGGGCTTGAATGGGCGTACGCGGTCCTACACAGGGATTTACACGGGCTTGAATGGGCGTACGCGGTCTTACACAGAGATTTACACGGGCTTGAATGGGCGTACGCGGTCTTACACACAGAGTTACATGTGTCAAGTCAAGCATTTGCAAGAATTCACAAATGCATGAAGCATATGCACATGAAGCATCTGCACATGAAGCATCTACACATGAAGCATCTGCACATGAAGCATCTGCACATGATGCATCTGCACATGATGCGCAAGTTGCTTGTCATCCTTACATCCCCTCCTCTCCATCTCTCCATGCATCATTCTCAACCCCTCCCTTGCTCAATCCCTCTCACTCACTCACTCCCTCTCTCCCTCCCTCCCTCCCTCCCTCCCTCCCTCCCTCCCTCCCTCCCTCCCTCCCTCCCTCCCTCCCTCCCTCCCCTCCCCCCCCCCCCCCCCCCTCCCGCCCGCCTGCCCGCCCGCCCGCCCTCGCTCCCTCCCCACCTGTTAGACCCACCTCGCTGAGCACCCAGGAACACGGCCTCCCTACTGGAAGCACGCAAAAAGGGTTGCCAGGTTGCTCGTGACCCGCGGGACTTATCTCAGCTTGGTTACGCCGACTGCGGCCGGAGACGAATCAATGAAGCCGATCATAAATGGGACAAAGGGCGAGTGGGTGCTCAGCCGATATCTGCTACCTCCTGGCTTGCAGTAAGTATGGCTCTTGAGCCGCCTCTTGTCGATGTCCATAGATGTTGTTTTATTACGTTTTTTCAACATCTATGCCTTGTCTTACCTCCTGGTTTGCAGTGAGTATGGCTCTTGAGGTGCGTCCAAAGTCACCTCTTGCCCTGCAGTAAGTAGACGAGTTTTGAGAGGCAGCCTCTCAAAAGCCTTCCAAAGTCGTCCAAAGTCGTCCAAAGTCGCCTCTTGCCCTGCAGTACGAATGGTCATTGATGTTTATGTCAACATCTATGCTTTAGGGTTAGATGCATATACTCTAAGTTTCCAGCTTAATGCCTTGCCAACTGTAATGAATCTCGCTGTAGTTGTGCTTAGGCACGGCATTTACACTAACAAGTGTGGTGCGGAGGCTATATTCCCACATGCAATAGCAAACCAAAGAGTCTGAAGTTTGATATGAGTGCTGTGCTGTCACACCCAGAATTCCTCGTACAACAAGCAAGTGCACTTGAAATAACGCTGGAGTATCTTCTTTGCACGCAAAGCCTTCTTTCTTCACTTATATTCCTAATAAACAAGTGTTCAATTATTCTTCTTCAATTTATCTCACAGTTAGCCCCGTAACTCCCGTAACCGCTGGAAGCGCATCTCATTCTTTAGCAATGCCAGGCAGTGCTGTAGATGCTGTCGATGTTTGATGCGAGCCAGTCCTTTTCATCTCTTTGGTTGGTCGTTTCTTGAAACTCTATATCTAAATCGCTCACTTCTTAAGCAACGCCAGGCAGTGCTGTAGATTGCTGGCGTTTTTTTACGCTAGCCAGTCCTTTTGATCACGTTTGTCGTGTTTGCTTGCTTACGGCGCCTGTTTTTTTTTTTTTTTTTTTTTTTTTTTTTTTTTGGCTCCTTGAAAGCAGGTTATGGCACCTGGGTATAATTGCTCCTGTTCTGATGTCTTGGCCTGTGCAGTGGCATCTCAGGTGGTGAAGTTGTGGTGATGCGATATGATCCTGCTAAACCTGCTTTTGAGGCGTCTCAAAAATCGGCCTCAGTTCTCTCAGTCAACGCCTGCTCCCACCCAACCATCTCTCTCATGCCGGTCTCCGCCTGTGCAGTGACATCTCAATTGGCGATGTTGTGGCGACGTTGTGGCGATGCTATACGATCCTCCACCAGATGCCTCTGATGCCAGTTCAGCCAATCCTGAGGTGTCTGCTGATGCAACGGCCAATGGGGCAACAACCAATGGGGCATCAGCCAATGGGGCATCAGCCAATGGGGCAACAGCAAGTGGGGCAACAGCTACTCCTCAGTTACTAACTGCCTCTTCTCTCAAAAGAAACAATCCAAAGAAGGCAATGAAAAGGGAAAAACATGGCTCTTTTGGAAGCCGCCACGAGTGATGCCACCAGTGCAGCCGATGCCTCCTCTCCCTCATCTTCTTCGTCATCCGCTTCCCCAAGCCGAGACAGCACATAACCCTTTTCACTTTGCTTTTCGGCGAGTGGTAGCCGTTGAGGGGGACGAGATTGTGCCATCTCGGCCGTCGGATGAGCCGTTTTGGATAGAGGACCATTTTTGGTTGCTCGCAGACAATCCAGACGTTCCTGCGAAGGTGATGACTCGAAAAGCTTGCATCAGTGGTTCATAGTGAGGCATGCAGTGAGGCATGCAATGAGGCATGGTGAGTGAGGCATACAGGCAAGCACTATGCATGCACCAATGTGCATACAATGCACATGGCCATACACACTTGCCACATCGCTGGTCCCGTAAAGTTGACCTTCCCACACCACCCTCTCTTCTCACACCCTTTCTGTCCTCCAGGTGAACTCAATGCTTCCACGTTTCGTCTTCCCATGATGATCTGGACAACTGCCCCATCCAGCTCAGTACCAATACATTTTTAGTCGGCTGTGCTGAGTCGAATCTCATTGTTCCATCCCAACTTGCAGTTATCAGGCCAATTTGCAAGACGAGGCAATCATGGCCATGGAATGCAATATCAAGGATGTTTTCCGAAGAATACTTATCGAAGTCATCAAGTCTTCCAGAATCTGGCAGTCTTGTGGCAAACCCATCTGAAAAAACCCCATGGGCATCACAAACGGTGTTGCTTTGCAGTGATAGTACATCTAGAACCTTTTCTTTGGACAAGCAATTGGTTTGTAATGTTGCCATAGCATCTTGCGTTGCACTGCATCACACTCCAGGTATGAAATAGCAAATGCCCTGCGCTCTCAAGTCAGCTACAGCCAGCCACCGCAACCAGACTCGTTTGTTTGGAATTAATGTGAGAAGAATTGCGTAAGTAGAACAAGGTGTAACCAGGTGGATTTACACAAGTAATGGGCTTCTGGAGACTTATAACGAGGATCGTCTTTCTTTGTAGTATCTCCTTCGTTTGTCTCAGTCATTTCGGTTACGTTCAGCATGACACTCGGTATCTCAGAATAGAGTACACGTGCTAGTTGTTTTTGCCAGCGCGGGTCGTGCTAGATCATCTCGTCGCTCAACCTCCTTTGTTCTCCTCGCTCCCTTCTCTGAGTCGTCCTTCGGAATAAAACGACGTAGCCTCCGTGTATCAGCCTAGCCTCTCCTTTGCCGCCAATCCCCGCGTATGATTAAGCTTCGTCGTTTCACACGCATCAGCCAGACGTCCTTGAATCTGGTTCACACACGTTGCGAGAAGTTTAGCTTACCGCTTCAGGTTGGAGATATTAGGCTGGCTCTGCTAGGCGATTTCGTTCCTCCAGTTACTAAGCTGCTGATGAGCTGAACCTAGGGGTCCCCTGGTAGGATGATTCGAAATCATTGAACAGATTGGCGCTAACGCAACCAGGGAGTCCACCAACCAGGCTCCTATTCCCAGGAATAGAGAGGGTGTTTTTGAGACGTCTCAAAAACAAAATGACGCTAACGCAACCAGGGAGTCCACGTCCACCGCGAAGCTCCTATTCCCAGGAATCCGACGGTCTCGGACTCAAATTTCGTTACTCCAGCTCACCGTCTCAAATTCCAGGACTCATCGTCTGAATCCCTGGTTCAGGTTTCCATTCACCGGCTCAGCTTCGGTTTGACAGGATCAGATTTCCCAGGGTGGATTTTCAGGTTCAGACTTCCAGACGCGGAATCATGGAGTCGGGTTTCCGCGGTTTCCCAAACTTCAAGTCCCAGGCTTCGTCTTTTCAGGCTCGGGTTGGGGAGCCAGTATGGGACTGCGGAGACGGCTTGCGTACTTTGCTGAAAAGGTCGCGTTTTACCATGCAGTGGTCCACTTGGTGAGTGCTGTATGGCACGCGCGCACGCAGTATCACCCATTTTCACACGTTTACACGCACTTACAAGCACTTTCAAGCACTTACAAGCACTTTGCATCTGCGAGGACTCACAATCAATCCCACATATAGCAGCCACACATGCTGTGGAAGTTGCTTACTATCCTCACCTCCCCTCCTCTCCATCCCACCCTCCCTCCCTCCCTCCCTCTCTCCCTCCCTCCCTCCGTCCCTCCCTCCCTCCATCCCTCCTTCCCTCCCACCCCCCCTCCCTCCCTCCCTCGTCTCTTTCAAAACCACTTGAAGCACTCAGGAACAAACCTTTTTGAGCATACAAAAAGGGTCGTTAAGATCATGATGAGTCGTGACTACTACTTAAGCTCGCTCAGGCCGACTGTGGCTGGAGACGAGTCAATGAAGCCGATTATAAAGGGGACAAAGGGCGAGTGGGTGCTTAGCCGATATCTGCTACCTCCTGGCTTGCAGTGAGTACGGCCATAGAGACAGTCACTTTTGAAAAAAAATAAAGAAAGAAAGAAAAAAATAAAAACTATTTTTTTGGTTACCTCCTGGCTTGCAGTGAGTTATTTAGCAGTAGGTTTCTCAACTTTCTGCGTCGTCAAGTCATTGCTGCAGTAACTGCCTGGGTTGCAGTAACGGCTGCTCCCCTGCTCTGCTTCCCCGCTCTACTTCCCCGCTCTGCTTCCCCGCTCTGCTTCCCCAGTTCTCTGAACCAATCTCTGCTCGCTGAAATAGGGAGGAAAAGCTCTTTGATGTCTGCCTCAACCTATTTCCGAATGTCCCTATTTTCTCTCTCATATCTGCCTCTGCCTATGCAGTGACATTTCTGTTGGTGATATCGTGGCGATGAGATATGATCCCGCAACAGTTGCCTTTTATGCCAAGTCAGCCAATCCCGAGGCTTCTGCTGAGACAACGGCCAATGACGGGGCAGCAACTGAGGCAGCAGCCAATCATAGGACAAAAGCAGGGGCAGCTTCTCGAATACGAACCGCTGCCTCTTCTTTCAAAAGCAACAATCCAAAAAAGGCAATGAAAAGGAAAAACGTGGCCCAATCAGAAGCTGTCACGAACACAGTCAACCGCGCAACCCACGCTGCGCCTTTGTCAGTACCCAAGACTGATATGCCAATGTCTGAGCTCCCCGTTGCTTTTCGGCGAGTGGCAGCCGTTGCTGGAGATGAGATTGTGTTATCTCGGCCGTCGGATGAGCTGTTTTGAATAGAGAAGGACCATTTTTGGCTTCTTGCTGACAACTTCGCTGTTCCTGCAAAGGTGAGGAGTGAAGAGGGCCGTGAGGAACGAAGAGGACCGTAGGGCCAAAACTTTTCACTAGTGCCCTGTATTGAGGCAAGTATTGAGGCATGTATTGAGGCATGTATTGAGGCATGTATTGAGGCATGCATTGAGGCATGTATTGAGGCATCTATTGAGGCATGTATTGAGGCATCTAGTGAGGCATGTAGTGGGGCATGTATTGGGGCATGTAGTGAAGCATGTAGTGACGGATGTAGTGACGCATGTAGTGACGCATGTAGTGACGCATGTAGTGACGCATGTAGTGACGCATGTAGTGACGCATGTAGTGACGCATGTAGTGACGCATGTAGTGATGCATGTAGTGGCGCATGTAGTGACGCATGTAGTGACGCATATAGTGACGCATGCAGTGACGCATGTAGTGACGCATGTAGTGAGGCATACATGCAGGCATATTAACACCGTCCTCCCCTCTCAGACAGTTTTTGCGCTCTACGTGTTCTTGCACTTAATTTCTTTGCTCCACGTTTCGTCATCCCAGGATGAGTTAGACGACTGAACTGATATCATTGCTCCTTCTTAGCTTCTGCCTCCTCTTCCACATCCTCCTATGGCACTTTCCAGGAAGCTATCGACAGCCACACCATTGGGCCTGTGCACAGGAACTACATTTTGGAAAGAGCACTGTTTGTGGTGCGGCCAGAAGGAGATCACGGGCCGATCCAAAGCAGGTAAGATTTCTGCCATCCGATGCACGTCAGGGTTCTGTCATGTGAAGGAAGCTGTTGATAGTCGCACCATCGGGCCTGTGCATAAGAACTACATCCTGGAAAGAGCACTGTATGTGGTGCGATCAGAGGATGATCATGGGCCCATCCGAAGCAGGTGAGATTTCTGCCATACGAAGCAGGTGATGGATATTTCATGGGAAGCAAACACTCAGCACCATTGTGGTGACTTTTGAGTCGACTCAAAATTCATGGGAAGCAAGCACTTGGCAGCGGCACCATCGGCCTTGTGTATGTTTTGCGGTCAGAGGAGGATCATGGGCCCATCCGAAGCAGATGAGATGTCTGTGACCTGTCATATGAAGCAAGCTTATCGACAGCCGCACCATTGGGCAGATCTGTGCAGCTGTCCATATGGTATATATTGTCTTGGAGGGGGCACTATATGTGGTGCCATCAGAAGAGGTTCATGAGCCCATCCAAAGCAGGTGAGATTTCTTTCATGTGATGCAAGTTTTGCTATGAACACATACCGTAACATGTATTATGTGAAGGGTACTGTTTATGGTGCAATCAGCAGTTGACCTCAAGCCACTTGACTTCAGGTGAATGGTGAAAAAAGAAGGGGAACGTTTCAGTTGACCTGCTGTATTGTAAATTCTTACCTCTTTAGTGAACATTTTTTTCCTATATTTTGGTACCTTTTATAGCCCATGAGCTTATGTTCACTGTGCCTTCCCTGTTGCAGTTTTCTGGCCCGGGTGCAAGATGCAGGAGTGGACGTGGAATGCAAAAATCTCGAGGATATTTTGAAAAGAACTGTGGAGGTCATTAGATCACATAGAAGCTGATGTGCACTCGATTAGATGATGTCCTCCTTTCGAAGACCCCTAGGTAGTCATCATGGTAGCATGTTCATTGGCGTCATTCGGTACGTATTGAGCTCGTATATTTGAAAGAATACCTTTTGAAAGCATTTGCGTTTGTAGTATTAACGGGGCTGCTTTAAAGATCACTATGAGAATTCCAACCATCATACCGTCAGCCCCCGGATAGAAGCGCCCCTGGGGGTATAAAAAAACACTGTTTTTTAGGGGGTGCGCTTATGATCGAGGAAATTTATAAGCGCCGGCGATTATAAAATGGCAAAAAGTTTTTCTATCTGTTTTACACCAAACTGTAGATCTCGTTCTGCCGATTGTAATCGAGTCGAAAACATATAGGGTCGCGAATCTGATTCTCGCGCAGCTTGGCAGGGAGTGATTCCCTGCCAAGTCAAACTGACAGAATGACAACATATGCTGACTAGACGCGCAAAAGGTGAGATCAGAGTGTGGGAAATCGAATTTGTAGTTCGTTTCCCTGATAATATGAAATTTGTTTCTGTGTTTCGTCAGGTTTTCAAATGAAAAACCAACATGCGCTTATAATAAATCATATTTTTTTAGGGGGTGGGCTTATAATCGAGGACTAGATATAAGCGCCGTCATCCTTTTGTCAGAACATTATAGCTCATGCATATTGTGTAGGCTATAGTGGGGTAGCCCATAAGGGGTACAACCCAATTAGGGTTAGTACTTGTACCCAATTCATTCATAGTTCATTCATCCCTTGTTTCTTCTCATGGTATCGAGCAGGTTCCCTAGTGGGAACGCTTCCTAGGGCCCACCACGAAATTTTTTTTTTCCCTGCCCGGAGCGCGCTTCGCTCCCACAGTCGCGCCCTCTCACGGCCCCTCGCGTCGCCCTTAGCGGCCCCTTACGGCCCCTCGCGCCGTCCCTTACGGCCCCTAGCGCGGCCCCTTACGGCCCCTTACGGCCCCTAGCGCGGCCAGTCGGCCCCTTACGGCCCCTTACGGCCCCTCGCGCGGCTCCTTACGGCCCCCTACGGCCCCTTACGGCCCCTCGCGCGGCCCCTTACGGCCCCTCGCGCGGCCCCTTACGGCCCCTTGCGCCGCCCGTCGGCCCCTTACGGCCCCTTACGGCCCCTCGCGCGGCACCTTACGGCCCCTCGCGCCGCCCGTCGGCCCCTCGCGCCGCCCTCAGCGGCCCCTTACGGCCCCCTACGGCCCGTCGCCGCCCTCCGCGGCCCCTCGCGCCGCCCCTTCACGGCCCGTCGCCGCCCTCCGCGGCCCCTCGCGCCGCCCCTTCACGGCCAGTCGCCGCCCTCCGCGGCTCCTCGTGACGCGGCCCCTCGCACCGCCCTCTCCGGCCCACTGTCGCCGCCCCTACCGCAGCGGCCGCCGCCGTCCCTGCAGCAGCAGCCGCAGCCGTCGCCAGCAGCAGCCGCCACCACCTCCCTCGGGGCCGCGGCTGCTGCCGCAGCTGACTGCACCCGTCGACGCCGCTCCACTCGGCCCCGCCGCCGCTCCCCACGCGGCTTCGCCGCGCCACCTGAGCCGCCCGGGCCTGCCGAGCCGCCGTACCGCCCGAGCCGCAGTACCGCCCGAGCCGCCGTGTCGCCGAGCCGCACTTGCTGCCGAGCCGTCGTACCGCCGAGCCGCCCGAGCCGCCCGAGCCGCCCGAGCCGCCGAGTTGCCGAGCCGCCGAGCAGCTGAGCCACCCGAGTCGCCCTGTCCGGTAAGTGCAGCGCCTCTGTCCCTGCACTGCCCTCACCCTACTGTTAGCGCTGCTAGTCTACTGCTGTCATGGCTACCCCTAGTGTCCTCGCCTTTGACGCTGAGGGTAGGGCCATTGACTTTGACGTCTGGGTAGATGACCTGCAGCTTTTCCTACAGTGCGATAGGGCAGACGGTCTCTCCCTCTTTGACCTCACCTCTGGTGCCTCTCCTGCCCCTGCTGCTGATGCCGACGCCACTGTTCGCTCCCAGTGGGCCACTCGCGATGCTGCTGCACGTCTTGCTGTGCGTCGCCACCTGCCTACCTCTGAGCGTGCGCACTTTAGCCAGTACAAGAGTGCTCAGACCTTGTACGACGCTGTAGTTGCGCGCTACTCCTCCCCTGCCACTGCTGCACTGAGCCGCCTCATGCTACCGTACCTCTTCCCTGACCTTGCTGCCTTTCCCACAGTCGCTGACCTCATTACGCACCTCCGCACTAGTGACACTCGCTACCGCGCTGCGCTTCCTGCTGAGTTCTGCGCCAAGAACCCCCCCCCCATTTACATCACCCTCTACTACATAGTCACCCGGCTCCCTGACTCCCTTCGCGTAGTCAGGGACCACTTCCTCTCCGTTTGCCCCACCACTCTCACCGTTGACCTCCTCGAGAAGTCCCTCCTAGCAGCAGAGAAGAGCATAGTCGCTGTAGGAGCCTCTCGTGGTGACCCTCGCACCCCCATCTTTGAGGGGTGTTCCCCCTCCCCCCTTTTGCCCTCTGTTGCCTCTGCTGCTGCGGCCGACCTCGTTGGGCTTGAGTCGGTCGGTGCGGCGTCTACCCCTAGCGGGAGACGTCGCCCTGGCAAGGGCAAGGGGGGCAGGGGCACTGGAGGAGCTAGCGGGGGCGGTGGAGGCGGCGGTGGAGGCGGTGGAGGGGGTGGGGGTGGCGGTGGGAGTGGTGGCGGGGGCGGAGGTGTCGGTGGCGGCAGTGGAGGCGGAGGCGGCGGTGGCGGTGGCGGTGGGAGCGGAGGTGGCAGCGGTGGAGGAGGAGGCGGCGGAGGAGGTGGAGCTGGTCGGGGTGGCGCTGCACAGAGGGGCGGCTCCGGTGGTGTTCAGCGCCAGCAGCAGCAGCAGCAGCAGCGCACTCGTGACATCCCCTCCCCTCAGCAGCTCCGTGAGTGGTACACTGCACGCCAGAGGGGTGGGGGTACTGGCCCGTGCACCTACGTCCTACGCACCGGCGACCGTGCGGGTGAGCAGTGCGGGGGTGCGCACTCCACCCAGCGCTGCTTTGGCCGCCTGACGGACGCTTGGCGTCACCAGTTCCCTGAGGCCACTGAGATCCCCCGCTGGGGTGAGCTGTCTAGGGCGGGTGTAGCTGTCTTTGACCTTGACTTTGATGCTATTCTTGCTGCCATGTATACTGTGACTATTAGTGATGAGGGTGACTGTTACCGGTGTTTTCCGCCCGACCCGGGCATTGAGACTGCTGCTCTAGGTACTGGTGAGGCTGCTGCTCTAGGTGCTAGCGAGGCTGCTGCTCTAGGTGCGTCTGCTCCCTCAGGTGCTGGTGAGTCTGCTCTCTCAGGTTCTGCGTCGGCTTCGGCCTCCCACACCTTCACCCTTGACTCGGGGGCTTCTCGCTCCTTCTTTCGAGACCGCACCACACTCACGCCGCTTGGCCGGCCAGTTGCAGTCTCTCTGGCAGACCCCTCTGGGGGTCCTGTCCTTGCTCACTTCTCCACTGTCCTCCCGTGTCCGGCGGCCCCCTCTGGCACCCTGTCTGGTCTTTACCTTCCCTCGTTCTCTACGAACTTGGTGAGTGGTGCTGACCTACAGGATGCGGGGGTTCACCAGTTCACTCCTGCGAGTCAGCGGGTGACCCACTGCACGGACGCTCGGACAGGCCGACACCTGGCCACGTTTACCCGTCGGCCGGGGTCGAGCCTGTACACCCTGACCACTGAGTCTCCTCCAGTCACTGCGTCTGGTCAGGTAGCTGCGTCGGGTCAGGTGTTTGCTGCAGCGTCCAGGTCTGGTCCTGAGTCTGCCCCCTGTTCGTGTCGCCTCCTGTCTCACGAGACTCTCCTCTGGCACCACCGCCTTGGTCACCCCTCCCTGCTTCGTCTCCGAGGCATGGCCTCCCGTGTCCTTGTCTCTGGTCTTCCCCGGTCCCTCCCTCCCCTTCCTCCGGGGCCTGGCCCTCCCTGCGTCCCCTGTGTCGAGGGGCGGCAGCGGGCTGCCCCTCACTCCTCCCAGTTTCCTCCGACGGAGGCCCCGCTGCAGACGCTTCACATGGACGTGTGGGGCCCGGCCCGCGTCCGTGGACAGGGTCACGAGCGCTACTTCCTGCTGGTGGTTGACGACTACTCGCGATACACCACAGTCTTCCCCTTGCGCAGCAAGGGTGATGTCACTGAGGTGTTGATCGACTGGATCCGCGCAGCTCGTCTCCAGCTCAGGCGGAGCTTCGGCTCGGACTTTCCTGTTCTGCGTCTGCACTCTGACAGAGGCGGAGAGTTCTCCTCTGGCCTTCTGCGAGCCTACTGTCGTGCACGAGGCATCCGCCAGACCTTCACGCTTCCGGACTCTCCACAGCAAAATGGGATTGCTGAGCGCCGCATTGGCATGGTCATGGACGTCGCCCGTACGTCCATGATGCATGCGGCTGCCCCCCATTTTCTGTGGCCGTTTGCGGTTCGGTACGCAGCGCATCAGATCAACCTTCAGCCCAGGGTCTCCATGCCGGAGACCTCCCCAGCTTTACTGTGGACGGGGAAGGTTGGCGATGCGTCTGCGTTCCGTGTCTGGGGATCTCGGGCGTTTGTCTGCGACTTGTCTGCGGACAAGCTGTCCCCTCGTGCTGCTCCTTGCGTCTTCCTGGGTTTCCCCCCTGACGCCCCAGGGTGGCAGTTCTACCACCCCACCTCTCGCCGTGTTCTGTCCTCCCAGGACGTCACGTTCGATGAGTCGGTCCCCTACTACCGCCTCTTCCCCTACCGCACTCCGTCCCTCCCCCCGCCACCGCTCTTCCTTGTACCAGGTCCCCCCCCGGTAGACCCCCTCCCCCCTCAGGGTCCTGCCCCTTCAGGTGTGTCCCAGGTAGACGCTGTTGAGCCTGTCGAGGTCGCTGGTGACTCTGGTGCTGCTGAGGGTGCTGAGCCTGGGAGTGCTGACTCTGGGGGTGCTGAGCGTGTGGGTGCTACGCCTGGGGGTGCTGAGCCTGAGGGTACTACGACTGGGGGTGCTGAGCCAGGGGGTGCTGAGCCTGGGGGTGCTACGCCTGGAGGTGCTGAGCCTGGGGGTGCGGAGCCTGAGGGAGCTGGGCCTACTGGTGCTGTGCCTGGCGGTTCTCCGGGTGCTTCTTCTCGCCGGGAGCCACTCTCTCCACAGGAGCTGCGTGAGTGGTTTGCCCGGCGCTGGAGGCGAGCGGCTGGAGCTGGAGGAGCTGCGAGTACTGGAGTTTCTGTTGCTGCTGAGGGAGCTGGTGCCACGGGTCCCGGAGGTGCTCGTACTGGGCGTACTGGAGCTGCTGGACCTGCGGGTACTTCTGGAGCTGGAGCTGCTGCGGGTGTTGGCGCGGAGGCTACTGCTGTCGGTCCTGGAGGCGGTCCTGCTGGGGGTACTGCTGGTGCTGCTGGGGGTACTGGAGCTGGAGCTGCTACTGGTGCTGGTGCTGTCACAGGGGGTGCTGGTGCTGTCCCTACTGTGTCTGGAGTCGCCGCGCGGCCTCGGCCGTACTTCGTTCCGCTCCTTCAGCAGGTTCTTGGTCTCCTGTCTTCTACTGGTCCTCCTCCTCCCTTAGAGTGTCCACAGCCTGTCCCGTCGCAGTTACAGTTACAGCCGGCCTCCCCACTGCCTGCTCCGTCTCCCTACACTGGTCCTACTGGAGGTCTTGCTGAGCGTCGTGAGCCTGCGTCTCGCCCTGCGTCGCCTGTTCGTGCTGCTCGCACTAGTGGCCGTGGTTCGCGTCAGCGTCCTCCTCCTGTCCCTGGCACGCACCGGATGTCTCTGCGTCCGTCCACTGCTCCTCTGCGTGCCCCTTTGCCTTCTCCTCCTGAGTCTTCTCTTCCTGCTCCTGCCGACCCGGAGTCGGACTCTCTTCGTGCTGCCAGTCCTACTGTCACGCGTCTCCTTGCTACTGTTGTCACTGACCCTTCCTTTGAGTCCACTGCTGCGTCTGCCCTAGTTGCTGAGCTCGTCGACTTTGCTGCTCGCTGTCGCCTAGACTACGTCGCCAGTCTTGTTGCTGAGTCTGAGTCTGTCTGTCCTCCGTCCGTCGGGGGTGAGTGTGCCCTTGGCACGGACGTCCTTGAGGACAGGCAGGAGGAGTTCCAGTGCTTGGCCGCTGCTTCACCTCATCTCGTGTCCGTACTGCTTACCCCTGAGGGAGACCCGGATGCACTTGACATCCCGACTCCGCGCTCTTACGCGGAGGCGATAGAGGGTCCCTACTCCTCTCAGTGGCAGGCAGCTATGGACGCAGAGATGGCTTCCTGGAAGTCCACAGGCACCTACGTTGACGCTGTTCCCCCTCCTGGGGCGAACATCGTCAGTGGCATGTGGATTTTCAGGGTGAAGCGACCGCCGGGTTCTCCGCCTGTCTTCAAGGCGCGTTACGTGGCTCGTGGCTTCAGTCAGCGGCAGGGAGTTGACTACTTTCAGACCTTCTCTCCCACCCCGAAGATGACCACTCTTCGGGTACTGCTGCACGTAGCTGCTCACCGTGACTACGAGCTACACTCTCTTGACTTCAGCACTGCTTTCTTGCAGGGCAGCCTGCACGAGGAGATCTGGCTGCGTCGCCCACCTGGTTTCACTGGGTCTTTTCCTCCTGGCACCCAGTGGAGCCTACGGCGGCCAGTCTACGGTCTCCGCCAGGCACCGCGTGAGTGGCACGACACACTGAGGACTACACTTGCGGCTCTTGGGTTTGCTCCCTCTACTGCCGACCCGTCGCTGTTTCTGCGCACCGACACTTCTTTGCCGCCGTTCTACATCCTCGTGTACGTCGACGACTTGGTCTTTGCCACAGCTGACACTGCTGGACTCGCCCACGTGAAGTCCGAGCTGCAGAAGAGACACACGTGCACTGACCTGGGTGAACTGCGCAGCTACCTTGGCTTGCAGATCACTCGGGACAGAGCACGCCGCACCATTACCCTGACTCAGTCACACATGGTGCAGCAGGTCCTTCAGCGCTTCGGCTTCACGTACTCCTCGCCTCAGGCCACTCCTCTGCCTACTCGCCACTCGCTCTCAGCTCTGCCTTCGGATGAGTCCGTAGAGTCGAGTGGCCCGTACCCAGAGCTTGTTGGCTGCCTCATGTACCTGATGACCTGCACACGACCTGACCTTGCATACCCTCTTAGCATTCTCGCACGCTATGTTGCTCCTGGGAGACACAGACCAGAGCACATGGCTGCAGCGAAGAGGGTGTTGCGCTACTTGTGCAGTACGTCGGGCATGGGGCTTGTGCTTGGAGGGCAGAGTCCAGTGGTCCTTACTGGGCACGCAGACGCTTCTTGGGCTGACGACCAGGCTACGCAGCGGTCGTCACAGGGTTACACCTTCAGCCTTGGTTCCGGCTCTGTTTCGTGGCGGGCTACTCGCTCGTCTTCTGTTCTCGGCTCCAGTTGTGAGGCTGAGATCTACGCAGGAGCCATGGCTGCACAGGAGCTTCGCTGGCTCACCTACCTGCTGACTGACCTCGGAGAGCCGCCTCGTTCTCCTCCAGTGCTGTACGTAGACAACAAGGCCATGCTGGCCTTGTGTCGGGAGCAGCGACTGGAGCACAGAACGAAGCACATTGCTCTCCGCTACTTTCTTGCTCGTGAGCTGCAGCAGCGTGGTCAGCTGCGTCTTGCGTACGTGGCCTCTGAGGCCAACACTGCTGATATCTTCACCAAGGCGCTTGCGCCTTGTGACCATCAGCGCTTCTGTACTCAGCTGGGCCTTGTGCCTACCTTGCCTCACTTGCTCACCTCTTGACCTTGCTTGTACTGTTACATATATATATACCTGCTCTTGCTTGTCTAGACTTTTTATATATATGTACTCCTGCATGTGAACTGGCCTTGTGGCCTTGAACTTGTGCTCGGAATGTGTGGTGACTTTGTGATCCACCCTGAGCTTGCTTTGCTTTGCTTTGCTTGACTGGTCCTGTGACCCCTTGTTCTCCCCCACTTTGCCTATGGGGGTGTGTCAGAACATTATAGCTCATGCATATTGTGTAGGCTATAGTGGGGTAGCCCATAAGGGGTACAACCCAATTAGGGTTAGTACTTGTACCCAATTCATTCATAGTTCATTCATCCCTTGTTTCTTCTCACCTTTTATAAGCACCGGCGCTTATCCGAGGCATGCGCTTATATCCGGAGGCTTACGGTAATCTTTGCCCGCCGTTTTGATTGTTGAGGTAACCTTCGCTTCGATATTTGGCGAACCAGTATACTCGAAAGGACTCGTCAGGGTACGATTTTGGTTGCTTCAATAACTTGGATTCGAGTAGGCGTACCACGACGACTAAGCACGCGTCGAGTCTGTATCGTCGTTCTTAGTTCGTTCTTCTCGCTCCCGTTTCGCTAAAGCGCGCGTCGAGTCTGCACCAGATCGAACCTCCTTACGATGGTTGAATCGAAACCGAGCCAAACCGAACTTCATCTGAGCGCGGATCGCATTACTGCGCGGACCAGCAATTGAATGGATAAGCGGAAGCGGTTTATTAAACCAAGGTGAAGCGACGTGGCAGCAGTTCCGAGAACGATTACTACAACGTTTTGGGCCGATTAATGCAGCGTTTATCGCCCGCGACAAAATACATCGTCATCGACAAATCGGGAGCGTCGCGAACTACATGCAACAAATGGAGGAGTTGTTCAACCGCATCCCCGACGTCACGGAAGGCGAAAAAATTAGAGCATTTATCGCGGGGCTGAAAAAAGAAACACGACAACATGTTGCGGCCGCAAATTGGAGCAGCTACAACGACGTCGTTTCGACAGCGGAACGTTTCGACGTAACCACGATCGGAACACGACGACTTCATGGACGAGCTATACGACATGGAGGACGCTTGGCTAACCCCACGTACGCCGACCCGTTGGAACTCGATCAAATCGACGCGAAGGCAAGACCAAAGAAGAACAAATCTAAGTGTTCTTTCTGCGGCAAGCCCGGACATCGACTCATCGATTGTGACGAAATGAAAACTACACGTTCAGCGCTTAGGGACTGCAGCAAGGGAGCAGATTTAATGCGAATATTGGAGGATCGTGGAGTGATTTTTTCAAACCACGAACGGACTCTACCAGGGAAAATCGCCGAGGGAAATAAAATCTCCGCGACACAAGACCCTGCTGGACCCGGACAACTCCAAAAAGGCCCTGTAAAAAGTAAGCACCCCTTCAAAATATCATACAAGGATGCTTTACTTGGAAAAAAATCCCTTGGGTCTACGGCCTTTGTGAAATCACGAGAGAGGCTCCAGAAGAAAAAGAATGTACTGGTACGACAACTACAGCAGCTGCGCATGGGGAACCAACAACGGAGCGTGGAAGATCGACCTTCCAACGACGACATCGTCCTCTCTCTGAAAAACCAGCCCACGTCGACCAACCGGTCCCCACGGAAGAAGTCGGTGGCGCTGAAGCAGCTCAAGAGGGAGCTGGAGGTCAACATGAAGCTGCGACGACCTCAAACCTCCTCTACAGATGCATCTGCAACATCTGAAACATCTACGGTATCTACCCCATCTATGAATTCTACTACGAGCTCAAGAACAACGTCGTCGACGACAACAAAAAATCATGGCAATAGGGAACGGCAGGACCGGCCATCTGCCACCTAGGAGAAAACACAGAGCTATGGGAAATGCCCTATGATCCAATCAACGAGACGATCAACGGGTACAACGAGCAACGCCAACCACTTTTTCTCGAGGTGATCTGCAATGGACGAAGCCTCCAAGCACTCGTGGACAGTGGAGCATCCCATTCAGTATGCGACAAAGCAACCGTCGAACGCATCAATCAGAAGTACACGCCTTCAAACTTCACAGCTATGATGGTTGACGGAAGCAAATTACAAGTCTACGGCGAAGCAGCGTTACACCTGCAGATGGGTCCTCTTCGCTGGAAACCGACCCTACCCGTCACCAACATCAAAGGGCTAGACTTGATTCTTGGGAGAGATTTTCTGAAAAAGTTCAACCCCGAGATCAACTGGGTCATCCGCACGGCGAATATTTACAATCAAGACAGAAGAGTTCCTCTTCCGAATTGGAGCAACACGGGAGATATTCCGGAGGAGACTCTCGCACGCTTCGAGAAGGACGTGAAGCGAACCATGGCAGGGTTTGTTGCACTGGTTACCAACGAGGACGAAGGAGAGAGAAAAACGCTCGAGCTTCCACCAGCAATCCAGAAACTTCTAGAAAAGTTCGAAGACGTTCTCCCTGACGACCTTCCAGACCAGTTGCCGCCATACCGAACCCACCAGCACGAGATCATCGAAGAACCTGGTTCAAAACCGACCTTCCGAGCACCATATCGACTCAGCCCTACCGAGTTGGCCGACATGAAGAAGCAGATCGAGTACCTTCTGGACAAAGGTCTCATTCGACCATCAACATCACCATACGGTGCACCAGTGCTTTTCACACCAAAACCTGACGGAAGCTTACGCATGTGCATCGACTACCGAGCCCTCAACAAGCAGACGATCAAGAACAAGTATCCAATTCCACGGATCGACGATCTACTTGACCAGCTTCGTGGAGCCACGATATTCTCAAAACTCGATTTGAGATCGGGATATTGGCAGATCCGGATGGCGGATAACTCCATTCATAAGACAGCGTTTCGGACACGATACGGATCCTACGAGTACCTCGTCATGCCGTTCGGACTCACCAACGCACCCGCTACATTCCAGGCCGAAATGAACCATATTCTTAGGCCTCTACTCGACGAATGCGTGGTGGTGTACCTGGACGACATCCTGATCTACTCGAGGGACATGATGCAGCACATCGAACACCTACGACGTATCTTCGAGATACTTCGACGGGAGAAGTTCTACGTCAAGCTATCCAAGAGCGAGTTTGCCTTGAAGAAAGTTCAGTTCCTTGGACACATGGTGAGCGCTCAAGGAGTCCATGTCGACCCAAAGAAGATCGAAGCCGTACGTACGTGGAAGACACCGGAGAACGTGAAGGAACTTCAGCAATTCCTTGGCTTTGCGAACTACTATAATCGGTTCGAGCCACAGTATGCAAAGATTGCAACACCTCTCACCAATCTACCGAAGAAGAATACACCGTTCAAGTGGGAGGATGTACACTAGCAAGCCATGGAGCAGTTGAAGACCACACTCACGTCCGCACCCGTCCTGATCCTGCCAGATCCAGAAAAAGATTATGTCATCGAAGCTGACGCTAGCGACCAAGCAGTTGGAGCAGTCTTGATGCAAGACCAAGGGAAAGGACTACAACCAATCGCTTACCTCAGCAAGAAATTGCACGGGGCAGAACTCAACTACCCGATTCACGACAAAGAGGCCTTAGCGATCATCACCGCATTCAAGACATGGCGATGCTACCTCGAAGGGAGAAAGACCACGGTCTACACTGACCATTGCAGCCTAAAATACCTGAAAATGCAGCCGACCCTCTCCAGACGACAAGTCAGGTGGATTGAATTCCTCGAGACGCACTTCGACTACGACATCGTGTACAAGCCGGGACACAAGAATAAGGCAGACGCACTGAGCCGGCTTGGACACGTTGCCGCCATACAGATTGAGGGGATGAATCCGCTACTCAAGGGACTCTTCACGCACGGGTATACCATCGACCCCGAGATTCCCTTAGCAGAGAAAAGGAAATTGTTGCAGTGGGACCACGACGTCGCACTACGCAAAGGATCAACAAAGATATGGGTACCCAACTACCCGCCTCTTTGGCAGTTGCTTCTCGAAGAATTCCATGACGTGCTCTACGCTGGACACTTCGGGAGTAACAAGACTCTTGCCGGGATTGCGAAAGTCTACTACTGGCCTCACATGGCAAACGACGTGCAAACGTTTGTCACTTCGTGCGACACGTGCCAGCGGATGAAAAGCAGTAAGCAGAAGAAAGCAGGACTTCTTCAGCCTTTACCCGTCCCGGAACAGCCTTGGCAAGTGGCCAGCTTGGATTTCATCACCGGTTTACCACCTACCAACGCGGGGCATGACGCCATCCTGGTCGTCATCGACAAATTCTCAAAGATGGGACACTTCATTCCGACACATACAACCGCACGCACGGAGGAAACGGCACAGCTATTCCTCAAACACATCATCTCACAGCACGGGATCCCAACAACCCTCATATCCGACAGGGATCCCAAGTTTACTAGCAAGTTCTGGAAAGAGCTCATGTCGCTCATGGGGACACGCCTAGAAATGTCATCTGCATATCATCCCCAGACCGATGGGCAGACAAAGCGCTTGAACCAAATTGTGGAACAACTCTTGCGTGCAGCGTGCAAGGACGACATTAACAAGTGGGACTTGCACTTGCCGGTGTTGGAGTTCGCCTACAATAATGCAAAGCATGCCACAACAGGAGAGACCCCATTTTTCCTCTGTTACGGACGACATCCACTAACTCCACAACAGCCGACAGTACCTGCAACTGTCCAACCCGCGCACGACTTCGTTACCACAATGCAGCAGCTTTGGGATCGGACACACAAGTGTTTACAGGACATACAGTCTTCACAGAAACGCTTGGCCGATCGCCATCGACGTGATCATACCATTGCGGTTGGTGACCATGTGCTTCTCGACACATGCAACCTCAACCTCGGTCACCTTCCATCCAAGTTACGACCTCGCTTATGCGGACCTTTCCTCGTAGAAGAGCAGGTCACTCCAGTCACATTCTGCTTGCGCCTACCAGCTTTTTGGAAGATTCATAACGCCTTCCACGTGCAGCTTCTTAAACCCTATCAAGATCCAAATAAACTGTACACGGGACGCCATCCTCCGCCGCCGCCTCCAGTCCTCGTGAATGATGAACTTGAGTACGAGGTTGAATCTGTGCTTGCACATCGTCGTCGTCGGCATGGCGCCCTGGAGTTTCTCGTACGCTGGAAAGGCTATAATCCTTCTGAGGACAGCTGGGTCTCTGAAGACGACATGAGTAACGCCCGACGTTCTCTCCGCGACTATCTTGTCAAGCAGGGTGTTACATCTACCACCCAGCTTTGAGAGGGGGAAGTGTGAGAGTACGCCGACGTTCGACATATTTCTCATTTCCATATTTTTACTCCATCTTATTCTCCTTATTTTCCTCTTTTATTTGCACTTTAGTTCACCTCAATCGGACTACTATTCTATTTTCTAGAGCTTTCCGATTATTTCACTTATTTGGTATTTTCGGCACCGACTTTTACGTTATACGGCACCGACAGCACCGACAGTGGTGTACAAGGTGTAATCTCGCCATAATCCGAAGTGCCAATGGGCTTGCGTGCTTATGCGCACTTGTGATTATCTATTCTAGAAGAGCGCGTTCCCGAAGGTTCGGATTATCTGTTGTTTCTATGTATTTCTGAGTATAAATACGCCTTGTACTCACCTTTATGTCAAACTTATATGCTATAGTCTGTTTAGGCTGTAGTGGGGTAGTTCATATAGGGTACAACACTTTTAGGTTTCCTACTTGTACCCAACTGCTTTCTAGTTCAGTCACTCATTCCTCTCATTATTTTCACATGGTATAGAGCAGGTTCCCTAGTGGAACAGTTTTTTTTTTTAGGGCCCACCACTAACTGTTTTTTTTTTTGCCCTGCACGAATCGCATTGTCGTGCCTGCCTGCCCTGTCACGTGCCTTGAGACTGACTACCTGCGCCCTCGAGCGCCTGCCTACCCGCGCCCTCGCGCGCCTGCCTACCCGCGCCTTTGAGCACCGGCCTACCCGCGCCCTCGAGCGCCACCCTGCCGCCCTGCCCTGCAGGCCGCGCGCGGGCCTGCCCTGCACCCGCGCAGCCGCCCCTGGACCCCGCGGCGCGGCCCCTGGACCCCGCGGCGCGGCCCCTGGACCCCGCGACGCGTCGCCCTACTCGTCGCGACGCCTCTGCGGGACCCGGGCGTCGCCCCTGCCTCGACGCGACGCCCCTGCGGGACCCGCGCGTCGCCCCTGCCTCGTCGTGACGCCTCTGTGGGACCCGCAAGGCGCGGCTCCTGTGCATCCCGCCGGCCCAAACGGGACCCGGGCGTTGCCCCCGCACGTCGCGACGCCCCTGCGGGACCCGCGCGGCGTCGACCCTGCCCGCCGCGGCGCCCTGCCCTACCCCGCGCCCGCCCTTTGGACGGCCGCCCCTGCCCCGCCCTGCAGCAGCTGCCGTCGCAGCCCTGCCCCGCCCTACATCAGCCGCCGTCGCGGACTGCCCCGCCCTGCAGCAGCTGCCATCGCGACCCTGCCCCGCCCTGCAGCAGCCACCGTCGCGGACTGCCCCGCCCTGCAGCAGCTGCCGTCGCGGCCCTGCCCCGCCCTACAGCAGCCGCCGTCGCGGACTGCCCCGCCCTGCAGCAGCTGCCGTCGCGGCCCTGCCCCGCCCTGCAGCAGCTGCTGTCGCGGACTGCCCCGCCCTGCAGCAGCTGCCGTCGCGGCCCTGTCCCCGCCCTGCTCCAGCTGCCGTCGCGGCCCTGCCCCGCCCTGCAGCAACTGCCGCGGAGATCCCTGCCGCGGTCGCGGCCCCGCCCTGCCGCTGTAGCGACCCCGCCGTCGCTGCCGTCGAGCGCCTGCCCTTCCCACCACTGGTGAGCACTGCCCTGCCCTCGCTGCTACCGCTGTTACTGCTGCTACTACTGCTACTGCTGCTCCTGTTGCTACTGCTGCTACTGCTGCTCCTGCTGCTCCTGCTGCTACTGCTGCTCCTTGCGTGGTCAGATGCAGCTCCAGGGCCGTCCTCGTGAGTCCCTCACGTCCCAGCAGCTTCGTGAATGGTACGCTAGTTGGGGTTGTCGGGGTGGCCGTAGTGGGAGTCGCCCTGGAGTGGGTAGTTCGGGAGCTTCTGGTAGTGGCCAGATGCAGCTGCAGCGTCGTCCGCGCGAGGCTCTTTCGCCCCAGCAGCTTCGTGAGTGGTACGCTCAGAGTAGAGGGTCGCTGAGAGCTGCTCGCTGCCCGTACGTCATTCGCACGGGTGTCCGGACTGGTCAGCCTTGCGGGACGGTTGGTCACACAGGGTCCCGCTGCTTAGCCCGTCTGAGCGACGCTTGGCGTACAGAGTTTGGCGACGACGCTAAGCTCCCCGACTGGGTGGAGCTGCTTAGGCAGAGGGTAGATATATTTGCTCTTGACTATGATGCTATCCTCACTGCCATGTATGCATTGTCTACTAGTGCTGAGGGTGCCTGTCACGTGTGTCTGCCGCCTGACCCCGGTATCCAGTCTGCTGCTCTAGGTGCTGGTGAGGCTGCTGCTCTAGGTGCTTGTACGTCTCCTGCTCCAGGTGCTGGTGAGGCTGCTGCTCTAGGCGCTGGTGAGTCTACTGCTCCAGGTGCTGGTGAGTCTGCTCTCTCTGGTGCTGCGCCTGCTGCGGTCTTGCACACTTTCACACTTGACTCTGGTGCTTCGCGCTCTTTCTTTAGAGACAGCACCACGCTCACGCCGCTCAGTCGGCCTGTTGCGGTCTCCCTGGCTGACCCCTCAGGGGGCCCAGTCCTTGCACACTCCTCCACGGTTCTACCGTGTCCTGCGGCCCCGTCGGGCTTGCTGTCGGGACTCCACCTCCCCTCGTTCTCTACGAACTTGGTGAGTGGAGCTGACCTCCAGGACGCGTGGGTTGACCAGTTCACTCCTGGAGGTCAGCGTGTGACCCACTGCACTTGCTCTCGGACGGGCCGCCACCTGGCCACGTTCACGAGTCGGCCAGGGTCGAGTCTGTACACACTGACTACTGCGCCTCCTCCGGTCTCTGCGTCTGGTCAGGTAGCTGCGTCTAGTCTGGTGTTTGCTGCCGCGTCCAGGTCTAGTCCTGCGTCTGCCCCCTGCTCATGTCGTCCTCTGTCGCACGAGACTCTCCTTTGGCACCACCGCCTTGGTCACCCCTCCCTGCCTCGTCTTCGAGGTATGGCCTCCCGTGCCCTTGTCTCGGGTCTACCCAGGTCCCTCCCTCCCCTTCCTCCGGGGCCTGCCTCCACATGTGTTCCTTGTGTCGAGGGCCGGCAGCGCGCCGCCCCTCACTCCTCCTCGTTCCCTCTGACTGAGGCTCCTCTGCAGACTCTTCAAATGGACGTGTGGGGCCCAGCCCGCGTCCGTGGACAGGGTCACGAGCGTTACTTCCTGCTGGTCGTTGACGACTACTCGCACCCACCACAGTCTTCCCCTTGCGCAGCAAGGGTGAGGTCCCTGAGGTGTTGATCGACTGGATCCGCGGTGCTCGTTGCCAGCTCAGTGAGAGTTTCGGTTCAGACCTTCCTGTTCTGCGTCTGCACTCGGACAGAGGTGGGGAGTTTTCCTCCGACCTCTTGAGGGCCTTCTGTCGTTCGGAGGGCATCCGCCAGACGTTCACGCTTCCGGCCTCCCCGCAGCAAAAGGGGATTGCTGAGCGCCGCATTGGCATGGTCATGGACGTCGCTCGTACGTCCATGATCCATGCGGCTGCTCCCCATTTTCTGTGGCCGTTCGCGGTTCAGTACGCTGCGCATAAGATCAACCTTCAGCCTCGTGTCTCCCTGCCGGAGACTACACCTACTCTGCGGTGGACGGGGAAGGTTGGCGATGCGTCCGCGTTCCGTGTCTGGGGATCTCGAGCTTTTGTCCGCGATACTACAGCGGACAAGCTGTCCTCCCGTGCCGTTCCCTGTGTCTTCCTTGGCTTCCCTCCTGACGCACCCGGGTGGCAGTTCTACCACCCCACCTCGCGTCGTGTTCTGTCCTCTCAGGACGTCACGTTTGACGAGTCGGTGTCGTACTACCGTCTCTTTCCCTACCACACTGCCTCTCTCCCCCCCCCGCCGCTCTTCCTCGCACCAGGTACTCCCCCGATAGACCCCCTCCCCCCCCAGGGTCCTGCCCCCTCAGGTGTGTCCCAGGTAGACCCTGCCGAGCCGGTCGAGGTAGCTGTCGAATCAGGTGCTGCTAGGGGTGCTGAGCCTGCGGGTGCTGAGACTGGGGGTGCTGAGTCTGGGGGTGCTGAGTCTGGGCGTGCTGAGCTTGGGGGTGTGGAGCCTAAGGGTACTGTGTCTGGAGGTGCTGAGCCTGCTCGTGCTGAGTCTGGAGGTGCTCTAGGTGTCCCGTTACGGCGGGAGCCCCTCTCTCCACAGCGGCTTCGTGAGTGGTACTCTCGGCGCTGTCGAGTTGCTGCTGGTGCTGGAGGTGCTGCTGGGGCTACTGGAGGTGCTGCTGGTGCTGGAGGTGCTGGTGCTACTAGAGCTACTGGAGGTGCTGCTGCTGCTGGAGCTGCTGGAGGTGCTGCTGGTGCTCGAGGTGCTGCTGGAGCTACTGGAGGTGCTGCTGGTGCTGGAGGTGCTGGTGCTACTGGAGCTACTGGAGGTGCTGATGCTGCTGGAGCTGCTGGAGGTGCTGCTGGTGCTGGCGATGCTGCTGGAGCTACTGGAGGTGCTGGCGCTGCTGGAGGTGCTGCTGGTGCTGGAGCTGCTGGAGGTGCTGCTGGTGCTGGTGCTGCTGGTGCTGGAGCTGCTGGAGCTGCAGGAGCTGCTGGAGGTGCTGCTGGGACAGGAGACTCTGGGGCTGAGGGTACCGGTTCTGTCTCTGCTGTTTTTGGAGGCGCTGCGCGGCCGCGGCCGTACTACGTTCCGCTCCTTCAGCAGGTTCTTGGCTCCCCACCTTCTCCTGGTCCTCCTCCTCCTTTCCTGAGTCCACCGCCTGTCCAGTCCCAGTCGCAGTTGCAGCCGGCCTCTCCACTGCCTGGTCCTTCTCCTTACTCTGGACCGACTAGAGGTCTTACGGAGCGTCGTGAGCCTGAGTCGCGTCCTGTGTCGCCTGCGTCACGTTCTGCGTCGCCTGTCCGTATAGTTCGCGCTGGTCGTGTTTCGCGTCCGCGTCTCCCTCCTGTCCCAGGCACTCACTCTATGACACTGCGTCCTTCTACTGCTCCACATCGTGTCCCTCTGCCGTCTCCTCCTGCGTCCTCTCTTCCTGACGGTCCGGACCCGGAGTCTGACTCCCTTCGTGCTGCTAGTCCTACTGTCACGCGCTTTCTGGTCACTGCTGTCACTGACCCTCTGTTTGAGTCCTCTGCTGCGTCTGCTCTTGTTGCTGAGCTTGTTGACTTTGCTGCAGCCTGTCACCTAGACTACGCCACTAGTCTTGTTGCTGAGTCTGCGTCTGTGTTTGTCTGTCCTCCGTCCGTCGGGGGTGAGTGTGCTCTTGGCACGGACGTTCTTGAGGACAAACAGGAGGAGTTTGAGTGCTTTGCTGCTTCTGTACCTCATCTCGTGTCCATGCTGCTGACCCCTGAGGGAGACCCGGATGCACTAGACATCCCGACCCCGCGCTCTTACGCAGAGGCGATAGAGGGTCCCTACTCCTCTCAGTGGCAGGCAGCCATGGACGCAGAGATGGCTTCCTGGAAGTCCACAGGCACCTACGTAGACGAGGTTCCCCCACCTGGGGCGAACATCGTCAGTGGCATGTGGATCTTCAGGGTGAAGCGGCCGCCGGGTTCTCCGCCTGCCTTCAAGGCGCGTTACGTTGCACGTGGCTTCAGTCAGCGACAGGGAGTTGACTTCTTTCAGACCTTCTCCCCTACCCCGAAGATGACCACTCTTCGGGTACTGCTGCACGTTGCTGCTCAGCGTGACTACGAGCTCCACTCGCTTGACTTCAGCACAGCCTTCCTACAGGGCAGCCTGCACGAGGAGATCTGGCTGCGCCGCCCACCTGGCTTCACTGGGTCGTTTCCTGCTGGTACCCAGTGGAGCCTCCGACGGCCAGTCTACGGTCTCCGCTAGGCACTCCGTGAGTGGCACGACACACTCAGGACGACTCTTGCTTCTCTTGGTTTTGCTCCTTCCACTGCTGACCCTTCTCTGTTTCTACGCACTGACACTACTCTGCCGCCGTTCTACGTTCTCGTGTACGTAGACGACCTCGTCTTTGCTACTGCTGACGCTGAGGCACTCGCCCACGTGAAGTCCAAGCTGCAGAAGAGACACACGTGCACAGACCTGGGTGAGCTGACAAGCTATCTTGGCTTGCGGATCACCCGGGACAGAGCACAGCGCACCATTCCCTTGACTCAGTCACACATGGTGCAGCAGGTCCTTCAGCGCTTCGGCTTCACGTACTCCTCACCACAGTCCACTCCTCTGCCTACCGGTCACTCGCTCTCAGCTCCACCTTGGGACGAGTCCGTAGAGCCGAGTGGCCCGTATCCAGAGCTTGTGGGCTGCCTCATGTACCTGATGACTTGCACACGACCTGACCTCGCATACCCTCTCAGCCTTCTGGCTCGCTACGTGGCTCCCGGCAGGCACCGAAAGGTGCACTGGGATGCTGCGAAGAGGGTGTTGCGATACTTGTGCAGTACATCGGGCATGGGGCTCGTGCTTGGAGGACGGGCTCGAGTTGTCCTCACTGGTCACGTTGACGCCTCCTGGGTTGACGACTTGGCTACGCAGCGGTCGTCACAGGGTTACACCTTCAGTATTGGCTCCGGTTCTGTCTCTTGGCAGTCTACCCACTCTTCTTCTGTTCTCAACTCCAGTTGTGAGGCTGAGATCTACGCTGGGGCCATGGCTGCACAGGAGCTACGCTGGCTTACCTACCTGCTGACCGACTTGGGAGAGGCGCCTCGTTCTCCTCCAGTTCTGTACGTCGACAACAAGGCCATGCTGGCCTTGTGTCAGGAGCACAGACTGGAGCACAGAACGAAGCACATTGCTCTGCGCTACTTCCTTGCTCGAGAGTTGCAGCAGCGTGGCCAAATTCGTCTTGCTTACGTGGCCTCTCAGGCCAACACTGCTGATGTTTTCACCAAGGCACTTCAGCCTTGTGATCATCAGCGTTTCTGTACTGTGTTAGGCCTTGTACCTACTGTGCCTCACTTGCTTTCTTCTTGACTCTGCTTGTACTGTACTCTTTATACATATACCTGCATGCTTACTCTTGCTAGGCTTTGTTCTGTTTATTGTTTGTTCTCCTTTATATAACTCTGCATGTGAACTGGCCTTGTGGCCATTTGCTTGTGCTCAGACTGCGTGGTGACTTTGTGATCCACCCTGAGCTTGCTTTGCCTTTCTTGACTGGTCTTGTGACCTCTTGTTCTCCCCCACTTTGCCTATGGGGGTGTGTCAAAATTATATGCTATAGTCTGTTTAGGCTGTAGTGGGGTAGTTCATATAGGCTATAGTCTGTTTAGGTTTCCTACTTGTACCCAACTGCTTTCTAGTTCAGTCACTCATTCCTCTCATTATTTTCACACTTTAGTGCAACATTCTCGAGTGGAAATTCGATCCTGCGACATCTACTGCGAGCATTGTTTGTGAAGTAAGAGTAGAGCCTTCTCAACTATGGCGGGGAGCAGGTACCCGCTATTTCTGATTGCCTAGAATCTAATCGGCGATAGGTTCTATTTCTACAGGGACAACCGTTATTCGTCTTAAAACTGGAGTCCCAAACGACACAAAACTGCCTCAACCTCGATGAAGTGAGAGCGCAGGAGTTGCTGTTCGACTGAGGTCATCGGAAAAATCCCTGGTTAGGCAAACACAGGTCCGAGGGATTTGCCCGTGAGTCCTCTGAGGGGGGGGGCAAATGGAAACCGTAGGTTTTCTGCTAGAAATTCTCGAAACTGACGAATGATCGTTTATTTTCTGTCCTTTTCTACCATTCATCTGGCTGACTGGAACGGCCGATGATAGACAGTTTAGGGTTTGGTCAGTGTCGAGCTGGATTGGATGAGACACAGCCGTGAATGTCAAACTTATATGCTATAGTCTGTTCAGGCTGTAGTGGGGTAGTTCTTATAGGGTACAACATTTTTAGGTTTGCCACTTGTGTCAAATTATATGCCTATGTCATAATAGAATATAGGCTTTAGTGGGGTAGCTAATGTAGGGTATAGTTTTTGTTACTTGTACCCAACTTTCTCGATAGTGCACCAACTTTTTCCCTTTACTCTCGACATGGTATTAAGAGCAACATAGGTCCTTAGGACCGTTTTAGGACTGTTTTTCAGGGCCCACCAACCGTTTTCCGCCAGTTACCGAGTTACCCCGCCCCTTGCCTACACTGCCCTGCGTCGCGCAGCCCTCGCGCTCGCCTCTGCTGGCCCTCGTACAGCCCGCTAGCAGCCCGCCTGCTGCCTCGTCAGCCCCGCGCGTAGCCCGCTAGCTGCCTTGGCAGGCCCGCGCACCGCCCCGCAGCCCCCGCGCTGCCTTCTCCTGCCCCGCGCGTCGCTTCGCAGCCCTCGCGCTGCTTTCTACGGCTGCCGACGCGGCCTCGCCCTGCCGCGGTCGCGGCCCCACCCTGCTGCCGACGCGGCCCCGCCTGGTCTGCGCGCTGCCCCCCCGTCGCCAGTCGTGGCGCCTGTGGGACCCGCGCGCTGCCCTGCACCAGCTACGCCGCCCCTGGTGCAGCCGCCCCTGGACCCTCGAGCAGCCGCCCCTGGACCCAGAGCAGCCGCCCCTGGCCCCTGAAGCAGCCGCCCCTGGTGCAGCCGCCCGTGGACCCTCGAGCAGCCGCCCCTGGACCCAGAGCAGCCGCCCCTGGCCCCTGCAGCAGCCGCCCCTGGAGCAGCCGCCCCTGGACCCCGAGCAGCTGCCCCTGGCCCCTGGTCCAGCCGCCCCTGGACCCAGAGCAGCCGCCCCTGGCCCCTGCAGCAGCCGCCCCTGGAGCAGCTGCCCCTGGACCCCGAGCAGCCGCCCCTGGCCCCTGAAACAGCCGCCCCTGGTCCAGCCGCCCCTGGACCCAGAGCAGCCGCCCCTGGCCCCTGAAGCAGCCGCCCCTGGTGCAGCCGCCCCTGGACCCTCGAGCAGCCGCCCCTGGACCCAGAGCAGCCGCCCCTGGCCCCTGAAGCAGCCGCCCCTGGTGCAGCCGCCCCTGGACTCCGTGCAGCCACCCCTGGATCCCGCGACGCCGCCCCTGGACCCCGTGCAGCCGCCCGCCGAGCACCGGCCCTGCTCGCCCGGCGAGCGCCTGCTCTTCCCGCCACTGGTGAGCACCTGCCTTGTTAGCGCGCTGCCGCGCCATCTGCCTGCCTGCCTGCCTGCCAGCCAGCCAGCCTGCCTGCCTGTCTGCCTGCCTGCCTGCCTGCCTGCCGCGCCTGCTCTGCTAGGCTACTGCTACTGGTACTGGCGGTGGCCAGATGCAGCTCCAGCGACGTCCGCGCGAGTCTCTCACGCCCCAGCAGCTTTGTGAGTGGTACGCTAGTTGGGGTTGTGGCGGTAGTCATCGTAGCTGTCGCCCTGGAGCTGGTCAGTTGGGAGCGTCTGGCAGTGGCCAGCTGCAGCTGCAGCGGCGTCCACGCGAGACACTTACGTCCCAGCAGCTTCACGAGTGGTACGCTCAGAGTAGAGGGTCTTTGAGTACCGTTCGTTGCCCGAACGTCATTCGCACAAGTGATCGGACGGGTCAGACTTGCGGGACGCTTAGTCACACCCAGTCCCGCTGCTTCGCCCGTCTGAGTGACGCCTGGCGTACCGAGTTTGGCAACGAGGCTGAGCTCCCCGACTGGGTGGAGCTGCTTGGGCAGAGGGTAGATATATTTGCTCTTGACTATGATGCTATTCTCACTGCCATGTATGCATTGCCCACTAGTGCTGACCGTACCTGTTACCTGTGCGTACCGCCTGACCCAGGTATAGAGCCTGCTGCTCTCGGTGCTGGTGAGGCTGCTGCTCTAGGTGCTAGTGCGTCTCCTGCTCTGGGTGCTGGTGAGGCTGCTGCTCCAGGTACTGGTGAGTCTGCTCTCTTTGGTACTGCGCCTGCTGAGGCCTTGTACACCTTCACACTTGACTCAGGTGCTTCCCGCTCCTTCTTTCGCGACAGCACCACCCTCACGCCGCTCAGCCGGCCGGTTCCAGTCTCCCTGGCAGACCCCTCTGGGGGTCCAGTCCTTGCGCACTCCTCCACGGTCCTGCCGTGTCCGGCGGTCCCGTCTGGCTCCCTGTCAGGTCTTCACCTCCCCTCGTTCTCTACGAACTTGGTGAGTGGTGCTGACCTCCAGGACCAGTGGGTTGACCAGTTCACTCCTGGAGGTCAGCGCGTGACCCACTGTACGTGCTCCCGGACGGGCCGGCACCTGGCCACGTTTACCCGTGCGCCTGGCTCGAGTTTGTACACACTGACTACTGTGTCCCCTCAGGTCGCTGCGTCTGCGTCTGCGTCAGGTCAGCTAGCGGCCCCCTGCTCGTGTTGCGCTTTGTCGCACCAGACCCTCCTTTGGCACCACCGCCTTGGTCACCCCTCGGTGCAGCGCCTTCGTAGCATGCACTGCCGTGTCCTTGTCTCTGGTCTTCCTAGGGTTCTCCCTCCCCTCCCACCCTCGCCTGCTCCTCCCTGTCTTCCCTGTGTCGAGGGGCGGCAGCGCGCCGCTCCTCACTCCTCCTCGTTCCCTCCCACAGAGGCTCCCCTGCAGACTCTCCACCTGGACATGGGGGGCCCAGCCCGCGTCTGTGGACAGGGCCACGAGCGGTACTTCCTGCTGGTCGTCGACGACTACACGCGTTACACCACGGTCTTCCCCTTGCGCACAAAGGGTGAGGTCCCTGATGTTTTGATCCCTTGGATCCGCGCTGCTCGTCTCCAGCTCCGCGAGCGGTTCGGGACGGAGTTTCCCGTCCTGCGTCTGCACTCTGACAGAGGTGGGGAGTTTTCCTCCGACCTCTTGGCAGCCTTCTGTGCGGAGCACGGCATCCGCCAGACATTCACGCTTCCGGCCTCTCCGCAGCAGAATGGGGTTGCTGAGCGTCGCATTGGCTTAGTCATGGAGGTCGCTCGTACCTCCATGATCCATGCGGCTGCCCCCCATTTTCTGTGGCCGTTTGCGGTCCGGTACGCCGCGCATCAGCTCAACCTCTGGCCCCGTGTCTCCTTGCCGGAGACCTCGCCCACACTGCTGTGGACCGGGAAGGTTGGCGATGCGTCGCGTTTCCGGGTCTGGGGTGCTCGTGCCTTTGTCCGCAATACCACCGCGGACAAGCTCTCCGCCCGCACTGTTCCCTGTGTTTTCCTTGGCTTTGTCGCTGACGCGCCTGGTTGGCAGTTTTACCACCCCACCTTGCGCCGTGTCTTCCCCTCTCAGGATGTCACGTTCGACGAGTCGGTTCCCTTTTACCGTCTATTCCCTTACCGCACTGCCCCTCTCCCCCCCCCGCCGCTCTTCCTCGCTCCAGGTGCTCCCCAGGTAGACCCCCTCCCCGCTCCCGGTCCTGCTCGTTCAGGTGTGTCTCAGGTAGACCCTCCTCCCTTGACTGCGCCGGTTGAGGTCACTGGTGACTCGGGTCCTGCTGAGGGTGGTCCTGCTCGGGGTGCTGTTTCTGGGGGTTCTGAGCATGGGGGTGCGGAGCCTGGGGGTGCTGAGCCTGGGGATGCTGAGCCTGGGCGTGAGGATTCTCGGGGTGCTGAGCCTGGGGGTACTGAGCCTGGGAGTGCTGCACCTGGGGGCGCTGAGGCATCTGGTGAGCAGTCTCCCTGGAGCGGCCGTCTCCGTAGTCGCTCCGCTGGTACCTCGCCGCTGCACTCTCGTCGTCGACTCCCTCTCTCCCCACAGCAGCTGCGTGAGTGGTACGTTGGCCGTCAGGGTCGCACTGCTGGAGCTAGGGGCCCTGCTGCGGGAGGCGCTGGAGCTGGTGACTCTGCTACTGGAGTTGTTTCTGCTGGAGGTTCTGGAGCTGCTGAGGGTGCTGGAGCTAGAGGTTGTAGAGCTGGTGAGGGTGCTGGCGCTGGAGGTTCTGGAGCTGCTGCGGGTGCTGGCACTGAGGGTTCTGAGTCTGCTGTTGCACGGTCTCCTTGGAGTAGCCGCCTTCGTCCGCGTGTGCCTCTCACCTCACAGCAGCTGCACGACTGGTACGGTCGCCGTCAGGGTCGCGCTTCTGGAGCTCGGGGCTCTGCCGCTGGAGGTACTTCTGCTGACGTCACTGGAGCTGGGATTGGTGCTGGTCCCGGAGGTGCTCGTACTGGAGGTACTGGAGCTGCTGGGGCTGGAGGTGCTGAGCTTGAGGGTGCTGCTGCTGGAGACACTGAGGCTGGAGACCCTGGGACTGGAGGTGCCGGTTCTAGGGGTGCTGCTGCTGGTGGAGCTGGTCCTGGAGGAGCTGGAGCTGAGGGTTCTGGAGCTGCTGGAGGTGCTGGGACTGCTGGGGGTGCTGGAGGTGCTGGTGCTGGTAGCACTGCACAGCCGCGCCTGTTCTTTGCTCCACCGTCTCCGTCGTCTCAGCCACCGTCTGACTCTGTGCTTCGCCAGGTTCTTAGTCTCCCTTTGTCTACTGGTCTTCCGTTACAGCCTGGCTCACCGCTGCCTGCTCCTTCTCCTTACACTGAGCAGACATGGGGTCTTACTGAGCGTCGTGAGCCTGCGTCGCGTCCTGTCTCGCCTGTCCGTTCTGGTCGTTCCGGTCGTCGTGTTCCTTGTTCGTGTCAGCCGGCTGTCCCCGGCACCCACCTTGTAGTCCGTCGTCCTTCCTCTCCTCTGCAGAGTGTTCCCCTGCCGTCCCCTCCTGCGTCTTCTCTGCCTACTGTTCGTGAGCCTGAGTCTGACCGCGCTCGTGCTGCTCACCCTACTGTCACGCGTCTGCTAGCCACAGTTGTCACTGACCCGTCGTTTGAGTCTACTGCTGCGTCTGCCTTAGTCGCTGAGCTTATTGACTTTACTGTTGCCTGTCCTCTAGACTACGCCGCTAGTCTTGTTGCCGAGTCTGAGTCTGTCTGTCCTCCGTCCAACGGGGGTGAGTTTGCTCTTGGCACGGACGTCCTTGAGGACAGGCAGGAGGACATTGAGTGTCTTGCAGCCGCTGCGACTCATCTCGTGTCCATGCTGCTTGCCCCTGAGGGAGACCCGGATGCTCCAGACATCCCGACCCCGCGCTCTTACGCTGAGGCGATCGTGGGTGAGTACTCCTCTCAGTGGCAGACAGCCATGGACGCAGAGATGGCATCCTGGAAGTCCACAGGCACCTACGTCGACGAGGTTCCCCCTCCTGGGGCGAACATCGTCAGTGGCATGTGGATTTTCAGGGTGAAGCGGCCGCCAGGTTCTCCGCTTGTCTTCAAGGCATGTTACGTTGCTCGAGGTTTCAGTCAGCGAGAGGGAGTTGACTTCTTCCAGACCTTCTCCCCCACCCCGAAGATGACCACTCTTCGGGTGCTGCTGCACGTTGCCGCTCAGCGTGACTACGAGCTTCACTCTCTTGACTTCAGCACAGCTTTCTTGCAGGGCAGCCTGCACGAGGAGATCTGGCTGCGCCGCCCGCCTGGCTTCACTGGGTCGTTCCCTCCTGGTACCCAGTGGAGCCTCCGGCGGCCGGTCTACGGTCTCCGCTAGGCGCCACGTGAGTGGCACGACAAACTGAGGACGACACTTGCGGCTCTTGGGTTTGCTCCGTCGACTGCTGACCCGTCGCTGTTTCTGCGCACCGACACTTCGCTGCCGCCGTTCTACATCCTCGTGTACGTCGACGACTTGGTCTTTGCCACTGCTGACACTGAGGCTCTCGCCCTGGTGAAGTCGGAGCTGCAGAAGAGACACACGTGCACAGACCTGGGTGAACTGCGCAGCTACCTTGGCTTGCAGATCACCCGGGACAGAGCACGCCGCACCATCACACTGACTCAGTCACACATGGTGCAGCAGGTCCTTCAGCGCTTCGGCTTCACCTGGTCCTCAGCACAGACCACTCCTCTTGCTACAGGTCACTCGCTCTCAGCTCCACCTTCGGACGAGTCCGTAGAGCCGAGTGGTCCTTACCCAGAGCTAGTGGGCTGCCTCATGTACCTGATGACCTGCACTCGTCCTGACCTTGCGTACCCTCTTGGCCTTCTGGCTCGCTACGTGGCTCCTGGTCGGCACCGAAAGGTGCACATGGATGCTGCTAAGAGGGTATTGCGCTACTTGTGCAGTACATCGGGCATGGGGCTCGTGCTTGGAGGACCGGGCGACGTTGTCCTCACTGGTCACTCGGACGCTTCTTGGGTTGACGACCAGGCTATGCAGCGCACGTCAGAGGGTTACACCTTCAGCCTTGGCCCTGGTTCAGTTTCTTGGCGTTCGACACGCTCGTCTTCAGTTCTCAGCTCCAGTTGTGAGGCTGAGATCTACGCCACAGCCATGGCTGCACAGGAGTTACGCTGGCTCACCTACCTGCTGACCGACTTGGGAGAGCGGCCTCGTTCTCCTCCAGTGCTGTACGTCGACAACAAGGCCGCCATTGCCTTGAGTCAGGAGCACAGACTGGAGCACAGAATGAAGCACATCGCTCTGCGTTACTTCTTGGCTCGAGAGTTGCAGCAGCGTGGTCAGCTTCGTCTTGCACACGTGGCCACTCGGGCCAACACTGCTGATATATTCACCAAGGCACTTCCGTCTGGTGATCATCAGCGTTTCTGCACTTTGTTAGGCCTTGTGCCCACTTTTCCTCACTTGCTGTAGACTTTGCTTATACTGTGATCTATATATATATTCCTGCATGCTTGCTCTGCTAAGTAGAGATCACTGTACTATTGTTGTTGCATATATACCTCTGCACGTGGACTGGCCTTGTGGCCCTTTGCTTGTGCTCAGTGTGTGTGGTGACGTTGTGATCCCCCCTGAGCTTGCTTTTCTTCTCTTGACTGGTCTTGTGACCCCTTACTCTCCCCCACTTTGCCTATGGGGGTTTGTCAAATTATATGCCTATGTCATAATAGAATGTAGGCTTTAGTGGGGTAGCTAATGTAGGGTATAGTTTTTGTTACTTGTACCCAACTTTCTCGATAGTGCACCAACCTTTTCCCTTTACTCTCGACAACTTGTACCCACCTGCCTTCTAGTTCAGTCATTCATTTGGTCAGGATTCTAACATGGTATTCTGAGCAGGTTCCCTCGTGGGAACGTTTTTTTTAGGGCCCACCACGAACATTTTTTTTTCCTTCCCTGCCTGTAGCGCGCCTCGCGCCTGCCTTACCTGCGCTGTCGCGCGCCCTTCCTTAGCTGGCCCGTCGCGGCCCTGCCTCAGCCGGCCCGTCCCGGCCCGTAGCTGCCCGTCGCTGGCCTGTCGCCACGCGTCGTGGCCCTGACTTAGGCGCCCGTCCCGGCCCGTCCCGGCCCGTCTAGGCCCGACCCGGCCCGTCCCGGCCCGTCTTGGCCCGTCCCGGCCCTTCCCGGCCCGTCCCGGCCCGTCTCAGCCCGTCCCGGCCCTTCTCGGCCCGTCCAGGCCCGTCTCGGCCAGTCCCGGCCCTTGCCGGCCCGTCGCCGGCCCGTCTCGGCCCGTCCCGGCCCTTCCCGGCCCGTCACCGGCCCGTCCCGGCCCCTTTGCCGCCCGTCGTCGGCCCGTTCACCGCCCGTCGCGGCCTCTGCCCTGCAGCCGCCCTGTCGCGGCACCTGCCCTGTTGCCGCCCTAGTCGCAGCCCTGCCTTCGCCGCCCGTCGCGGCCCCTGCCCTGCAGCCGCCCCCTGTCGCGGCCCTGTCCTGCAGCCGCCCACTGTCGCGGCCCTGTCTTCGCCGCCCGTCGCGGCCCCTGCCCTGCAGCCGCCCCCTATCGCGGCCCTGATTTGCTGCCGCCCCAGTCGCGGCCCTGCCTTTGCCGCCCGTCGAGGCCTCTGCCCTGCAGCCGCCCTGTCGCGGCCCTGCCCTACTGCCGCCCCTGTCGCGGCCCTGCCCTGCTGCCGCCCACTGTCTCGGCCCTGCCCTGCACCCGCCCCTGGTAAGCACCCGCGCTGCCCTGCCGCGCCGCGCCGCCTGCTTCCGCGCCGCGCCGCCAGGAACCGAGCCGCGCCGCCCTGCCGAGCCGCGCCGCCCTACCGAGCCGCGCCGCCCAGCCGAGCCGCGCTGCCCTTATGCTTGCACCACTTATGCTACCACTACTGCTACTGCTGCTATTGCTGCTACTGCTGCTACTGCTACTATGGCTAGCCCTACTGTTATCACCTTTGATGCTGAGGGGCGTGCAGTTGACTTTGACGTGTGGGTTGACGACCTGCAGCTCTTTCTTCAGTGTGACTCTAGGGATGGGGTATCCCTTTTCGATCACACGTCCGGTATCTCTACTGCACCTGCTGCCACTGCTGACAGTACGGTTCGCTCGCAGTGGACCACTCGTGACGCTGTTGCTCGCCTTGCTGTTCGTAGCCACCTACGGCCTGCTGAGCGCGCGCATTTTGGCCAGTACAAGACTGCTAAGTCTTTGTACGACGCTGTAGTTGCGCGCTACTCCTCCCCTGCCACTGCTGCCCTCAGCCGCCTCATGCTGCCGTACCTTTTCCCTGACCTTGCCGCCTTTGCCACAGTTGCTGACCTCATTACTCACCTCCGCACTAGTGACGCCCGTTACCGCGCTGCCCTTCCCACTGAGTTCTGTGCCAAGAACCCCCCGCCCATGTACATTACCCTTTACTACCTAGTCACCCGCCTCCCTGACTCCCTTGCTTTAGCCAGGGACCACTTTCTCTCCCTTTGCTCCACCGAGCTCACTGTCGACCTGCTAGAGGAGCGCCTCGCTGCAGCTGAGAAAAGTATCTTAGCTGTAGGTGCTTCTCGCGGCGACCGTCGCACCCCTTTCTTTGAGGGGTGTTCCCCTGTCCCCCTTCTCCCCTCTGTTGCTTCTGCTGCTCCTGTCGACCTCGTTGGCACTGAGGAGGTCGGGGCTGTGTCTGCTTCCAGTGGGAGGTGCCGCAACAGCAAGGGCAAGGGGAGCAAGGGTGGTGGAGGGGACGGCGGGGGCGGCGGCAGAGGCGGTGGAGGAGGCGGAGGGGGTGGCGGTGGAGGTGGGGGTGGTGGCGAGAGTGGGGGCTTCAGTGGCGGCGGTGGAGGTGGTGGAGGCAGCGGCGGAGGTGGTGGAGGCAGCGGCAGCGGTGGTGGAGGCAGCGGCAGCGGTGGTGGAGGTGGCGGCGGCGATGGTGCTGATCGAGGTGCAGCCGCACCACGTGGAGGCTTTGGTGGTAGCCAGCGCCAGCAGTAGCCGCGTTCCCGTGAGACCCCGTCGGCCCAGCAGCTTCGTGAGTGGTACGCTGGGCGTGGGAGGTCTGGGGGTGCTGGTCCCTGTACTTACGTTCTTCGCACCGGCGGGCGTCGTGGCGAGACGTGCGGGCTGCCACACACTGCGCACCGCTGCTTCGGTCGCCTGACTGACGCCTGGCGCGCCCAGTTTCCTGACGCTGTTGAGCTCCCTCGCTGGGGTGATCTGCTTAAGCAGAATGTTGCTATCTTTGATCTTGATTTCGATGCTATCCTTGCTGCCATGTATGCTGTGACTGATAGTGCTGAGGGTGACTGTTACCTGAGTGTCCTGCCCGACCCGGGCATTGAGGCTGCTGCTCTAGGTGCCAGTGCGTCTGCTGCTCCAGGTACTGGTGAGTCTGCTGCTCCAGGTGCTGGTGAGTCTGCTCTCTCTGGTACTGCACCTACTGAGGCCTTGCACACTTTCACACTTGACTCTGGTGCTTCGCGCTCTTTCTTCCGCGACAGCACCACACTCACGCCGCTCAGTCGGCTTGTCGCAGTCTCTCTGGCTGACCCCTCTGGGGGCCCAGTCCTTGCGCACTCTTCCACGGTTCTACCGTGTCCTGCGGCCCCGTCGGGCTTGCTGTCGGGACTCCACAACCCCTCGTTCTCTACGAACCTGGTGAGTGGAGCTGATCTCCAGGATGCTTGGGTCGACCAGTTCACCCCTGGAGGTCAGCATGTGACCCACTGCACTTGCTCTCGGACGGGCCGCCACCTGGCCACGTTCACTCGTCGGCCTGGGTCGAGTCTGTACACACTGACTACTGCGTCTCCTCCGGTCACTGCATCTGGTCAGGTACCAGCGTCTAGTCAGGTGTTTGCTGCCGCGTCCAGGTCTAGTCCAGAGTCTGCCCCCTGCTCGTGTCGTCCTCTGTCGCACGAGACTCTTCTTTGGCACCACCGCCTTGGTCACCCTTCCCTACCTCGTCTTCGAGGTATGGCCTCCCGGACCCTTGTCTCTGGTCTCCCCCGGTCCCTCCCTCCCCTTCCTCCGGGGCCTGCCCCTACCTGTGTTCCGTGTGTCGAGGGCCGGCAGCGCGCCGCTCCCCACTCCTCCACGTTCCCTCCAACGGAGGCTCGCCTGCAGACTCTTCACATGGACGTGTGGGGCCCAGCCCGCGTCCGTGGACAGGGTCACAAGCGTTACTTCCTGCTGGTCGTTGACGACTACTTGCGTTACACCACAGTCTTCCCCTTGCGTAGCAAGGGTGAGGTCACTGAGGTGTTGATCGACTGGATCTGCGGTGCCCGTCGCCAGCTCAGCGAGAGTTTCGACTTGGACCTTCCTGTTCTGCGTCTGCACTCAGACAGAGTTGGTGAGTTTTCCTCCGACCTTCTGAGGGCCTTCTGTCGTGCGGAGGGCATCCACCAGAGGTTCACGCTTCCGGCCTCCCCACAGCAAAATGGGATTGCTGAGTGCCGCATTGGCATGGTCATGGACGTCGCTCGTAATCCATGATCCATGCGGCTGCTCCCCATTTTCTGTGGCCGTTCGCGGTTCAGTACGCTGTGCATCAGATCAACCTTCAGCCTCGTGTCTCCTTGCCGGAGACCACACCTACTCTGCGGTGGACGAGGAAGGTTGGTGATGCGTCTGTGTTCCGTGTCTGGGGATCTCGAGCTTTTGTCCGCGATACTTCAGCGGACAAGCTGTCCTCCCGTGCCGTTCCCTGCGTCTTCCTTGGCTTCCCCCCTGACGCACGCGGGTGGCAGTTCTACCACCCCACCTCGCGTCGTGTTTTGTCCTCTCAGGACGTCACGTTTGATGAGTCGGTGTCTTACTACCGTCTCTTTCCCTACCGCACTGCCTCTCCCCCCCCCCCCACCACTCTTCCTAGCACCAGGTGCTCCTCCGGAAGACCCCCTCCCCCCTCAGGGTCCTACCCCCTCAGGTGTGTCCCAGGTAGACCCTATCGATCGTGTTGAGGTAGCTGTCGACTCAGGTACTGCTAGGGGTGCTGAGCATGTGGGTGCGGGGACTGGGGGTGTTGTGCCTGGGGTTGCTGTGTCTGAGGGTACGGAGCCTTGGGGTGCTGAGCCTGAGCGTGTGGAGCCTGGGGGTGCTGAGCCTGGGGGTGGTGAGTCTGGGAGTGCTGAGCCTGGGGGTGCTGAGCCTGAGCGTGCTGCGTCTGGAGGTCCTCCGGGTGTCCCATCGCGGCGGGAGCCCCTCTCTCCGCGGCAACTTCGTGAGTGGTACGCTCGGCGCTGTCGAGGTGCTGCTGGTGCTGGCGGTGCTGCTGGAGCTGCTGGAGGTGCTGCTGGTGCTGGAGCTGCTGGAGGTGCTTTTGGAGCTGCTGGAGGTGCTGCTGGTGTTAGAGCTGCTGGAGGTGCTTCTGGAGCTGCTGGAGGTGCTGCTGGTGCTGGAGTTGCTGGAGGTGCTGCTGGAGGTACTGGTGCTGTTGGAGGTCCTGCTGGTGTTGGAGCTGCTGGAGGTGCTGCAGCAGCTGGTCCTGGAGGTGCTCGTAGTGGAGGTACGGGAGCTGCTGGGGCTGGTGGTGCTGCAGGAGTTGGAGCTGCTGGTGCTGGAGCTGTTGCTACCGGAGGTGCTTCTGGAGCTGGAGCTGCTGGAGGTATTGGAGCTGGTGGTGTTGCGGGAGTTGTAGCTGGCGACCCTGGAGCTGAGGGTACTAGTGTTGTCTCTGCTGATTCTGGAGGCGGTGCGCGGCCGCGGACGTACTACGTACCGCTCCTTCAGCAGGTTATTGGTCTCCCGCCTTCTCCTGGTCCTACTCCTCCTTTACTGAGTCCACTGCCTGTCACGTCACAGTTGCAGTTACAGCCGACCTCTCCATTGCCTGGTCCTTCTCCTTACTCTGGACCGACTAGAGGTCTTACGGAGCGTCGTGAGCCTGAGTCTCGTCCTGCGTCGCCTGAGTCTCGTTTTGCGTCGCCTGTCCGCACTGTTCGCGCTGGTCGTCGTGTTTCGCGTCCGCGTCCTCCTCCAGTCCCTTGCACTCACTCTATGACACTGCGTCCTTCCACTGCTCCACGGCGTGTCCCTCTGCCGTCTCCTCCTGCGTCCTCTCTTCCTGACGGTCCGGACCTGGAGTCTGACTCCCTTCGTGCTGCTAGTCCTACTGTTACGTGCTTTCTGGCCACTGCTGTCACTGACCCTTTGTTTGAGTCCATTGCTGCGTCTGCTCTCGTTGCTGAGCTTGTTGAATTTGTTGCAGCCTGTCGCTTAGACTTCGTTACTAGTCTTGTTGCTGAGTCTGCGTCTGCGTCTGTCTGTCCTCCGTCCGTCGGGGGTGAGTGTGCTCTTGGCACGGACGTTCTTGAGGACAGACAGGAGAGTGCTTTGCCGCTGCTGTACCTCATCTCGTGTCCATGCTGCTTGCCCCTGAGGGAGAGCCGGATGCACCAGACATCCCGACCCCGCGCTCTTACGCAGAGGCGATAGAGGGTCCCTACTCCTCTCAGTGGCAGGCAGCCATGGACGCCGAGATGGCTTCTTGGAAGTCCACAGGCACCTACGTCGACGAGGTTCCCCCGCCTGGGGCAAACATCGTCAGTGGCATGTGGATCTTCAGGGTGAAGCGGCCGCCAGGTTCTCCGCCTGTCTTCAAGGCGCGTTACGTTGCACGTGGCTTCAGTCACTGACAGGGAGTTGAATTCTTCCAAACCTTCTCCCCTACCCCAAAGATGACCACTCTTCGGGTACTGCTGCATGTCGCCGCTCAGCGTGACTACGAGCTCCACTCGCTTGACTTCAGCACAGCCTTCCTACAGGGCAGCCTGCACGAGGAGATCTGGCTGCGCCGCCCACCTGGCTTCACTGGGTCGTTTCCTGCTGGTACCCAGTGGAGCCTCCGACGGCCAGTCTACAGTCTCCGCCAGGCATACCGTGAGTGGCACGACACACTGAAGACGACCCTTGCTGCTCTTGGTTTTGCTCCTTCAACTGCTGACCCGTCGCTGTTTTTACGTACTGACACCACTCTGCCGCCGTTCTACGTTCTCGTGTACGTAGACGACTTGGTCTTTCTACTGCTGACACTGAGGCACTCGCCCACGTGAAGTCCGAGCTGCAGAAGAGACACACGTGTACAGACCTGGGTGAGCTGACAAGTTATCTTGGCTTGCGGATCACCCGGGACAGAGCACAGCGCACCATTACCTTGACTCAGTCATACATGGTGCAGCAGGTCCTTCAGCGCTTCGGCTTCACGTACTCCTCGCCACAGTCCACTCCTCTGCCTACCGGTCACTCGCTCTCAGCTCCACCTTCGGACGAGTCCGTAGAGCCGAGTGGCCCGTATCCAGAGCTTGTGGGCTGCGTCATGTACCTGATGACTTGCACACGACCTGACCTCGCATACCCTCTCAGCCTTCTGGCTCGCTACGTGGCTCCCGGCAGGCACCGAGAGGTGCACTGGGATGCTGCGAAGAGGGTGTTGCGCTACTTGTGCAGTACGTCGGGCATGGGGCTCGTGCTTGGAGGACGGGCTCGAGTTGTCCTCACTAGTCACGCAGACGCTTCCTGGGTTGACGACTTGGCTACGCAGCGGTCGTCACAGGGTTACACCTTCAGTCTTGGCTCTGGTTCTGTTTCTTGGCGGTCTACCCGCTCGTCTTGTGTTCTCAGCTCCAGTTGTGAGGCTGAAATCTACGCTGGGGCCATGGCTGCACAGGAGTTACGCTGGCTCACCTACCTGCTGACCGACTTGGGAGAGGCGCCTCGTTCTCCTCCAGTGCTGTACGTCGACAACAAGGCCATGCTTGCCTTGTGTCAGGAGCATAGACTGGAGCACAGAACGAAGCACATTGCTCTGCGCTACTTCCTTGCTCGAGAGTTGCAGCAGCATGGCCAGCTTCGTCTTGCTTACGTGGCCTCTCAGGCCAACACTGCTGATGTTTTCACCAAGGCACTTCAGCCTTGTGATCATCAGCGTTTCTGTACTGTGTTAGGCCTTGTACCTACTGTGCCTCACCTGCTTACTTCTTGACTCTGCTTGTACTGTACTCTCTATACATATGCCTGCATGCTTACACTTGCTAGGTTGTGTTCACTGTATTGTTTGTTCTCCTTTATAAAACTCTGCATGTGAACTGGTCTTGTGGCCATTTGCTTGTGCTCAGACCGCGTGGTGACTTTGTGATCCACCCTGAGCTTGCTTTGCCTTTCTTGACTGGTCTTGTGACCTCTTGTTCTTCCCCATTTTGCCTATGGGTGTGTGTCAAACTTATATGCTATAATCTGTTTAGGCTGTAGTGGGGTAGTTCTTATAAGATACAACACTTTTAGGTTTGCCACTTGTACCCACCTGCCTTCTAGTTCAATCATTCATTCGGTCAGGATTCTAACAGTGAATTGTGCCACGTACTCTCCCTTCGTAACTTTGCCACTATTTGCCCATTCCGGACGGTTTTGTTTTGCTGTCGCGGGTGTCGCGATCTGGTTACTGGTTTCTTATTTCGTTGCATGTGGCATTTGCCTTGTCCTGTAGTGTTGGTACATCGCCTTTTTTTTAGTGACTCCTTGCTACTCTGTTTTTTATATTTCCGATATAGGTTGGCTCGTTTAAATTATGTGCAGGTATTGTGTTCTACGTTTGGTTTATGTTTTCTGCTTATAGGGAGGTGATTCGTTTTAAAATTCCAGACGGCTCGCTTTGGTTTTCGTCATTCGTCTTAGTGTTTAAAGCGTACAATTTTGTAATTGGTCCATTGCGATTATGTAGATTAGATTTCCAATTTAATAATTCATTTGCTATGATACTAGCCTTAGTATTCCTTGTGAATGTATGTATATTTATACACATGATTACGGATAACTTTGCGTAATTGACATTAACAGGCACGCCATTTATTGTTGTGCATATGTTATTGCAGTATTGTATGGTATAGTTATAGTGATTTAACTATTATGGTTGTTCTATTGTGCATACAGTATGTTACTATGCAACGCTTCCGTTTGTTTTGTCGTACACGACCAGGTTGATTACGTTGGGTGACACGTGTGTTTCCCGCCACAATTTAGTCAATGCTGTTTTGTGACGCAACGCGTTTTTTTGCGAGTTGCGCTAATTCGCATTAGGGTGATTTGGCACGGTTGTGAAAGGAAGAACGAGAATGTTTGAACTATGAATGAAGTGAGTACATATGGGAAACCCTAATTGTGTTGTACCCCTTATGGGATACCCCACTATAGCCTACACAACAGCATAAGCTATATAATGTTCTGACACACCCCCATAGGCAAAGTGGGGGAGAACAAGGGGTCACAAGACCAGTCAAGCAAAGCAGAGCAAGCTCAGGGTGGATCACAAAGTCACCACACAGTCCGAGCACTACGACAAGGCCACAAGGCCAGTTCACATGCAGGAGTACACATATATATATATATAGAGCTAGACAAGCAAGAGCAGGTATATATATGTAACAGTACAAGCAAGGTCAAGAAGAGAGCAAGTGAGGCAAGACAGGTACAAGACCCAGCTGGGTGCAGAAGCGCTGATGGTCACAAGGCGCAAGTGCCTTGGTGAACACATCAGCAGTGTTGGCCGCAGAGGCCACGTAAGCAAGTCGCAACTGACCACGCTGCTGCAGCTCACGAGCAAGAAAGTAACGGAGAGCAATGTGCTTCGTTCTGTGCTCCAAGCGCTGCTCTCGACACAAGGCCAGCATGGCCTTGTTGTCTACGTACAGCACTGGAGGAGAACGAGGCGGCTCTCCAAGGTCAGTCAGCAGGTAGGTGAGCCAGCGAAGCTCCTGTGCAGCCATGGCCCCGGCGTAGATCTCAGCCTCACAACTGGAGCTGAGAACAGAGGACGAGCGAGTAGCCCGCCACGAGACAGAGCCGGAACCAAGACTGAAGGTGTAACCCTGCGACGACCGCTGCGTAGCCTGGTCGTCAGCCCAAGAAGCGTCCGCGTGCCCAGTGAGGACCACTGGACTCCGCCCTCCAAGCACTAGCCCCATGCCCGACGTACTGCACAAGTAGCGCAACACCCTCTTCGCTGCAGCCATGTGCTCTGGTCGGTGTCTCCCAGGAGCAACATAGCGTGCAAGAATGCTAAGAGGGTATGCAAGGTCAGGTCGTGTGCAGGTCATCAGGTACATGAGGCAGCCAACAAGCTCTGGGTACGGGCCACTCGACTCTACGGACTCATCCGAAGGCAGAGCTGAGAGCGAGTGGCGAGTAGACAGAGGAGTGGCCTGAGGCGAGGAGTACGTGAAGCCGAAGCGCTGAAGGACCTGCTGCACCATGTGTGACTGAGTCAAGGTAATGGTGCGGCGTGCTCTGTCCCGAGTGATCTGCAAGCCAAGGTAGCTGCGCAATTCACCCAGGTCTGTGCACGTGTGTCTCTTCTGCAGCTCGGACTTCACGTAGGCTAGTCCAGCCGTGTCAGCTGTGGCAAAGACCAAGTCGTCGACGTACACGAGGACGTAGAACGGCGGCAGAGAAGTGTCGGTGCGCAGAAACAACGACGGGTCAGCAGTAGAGGGAGCAAACCCAAGAGCCGCAAGCGTAGTCCTCAGTGTGTCGTGCCACTCACGCGGTGCCTGGCGGAGACCGTAGACTGGCCGTCTGAGGCTCCACTGGGTGCCAGGAGGGAAAGTCCCAGTGAAGCCAGGTGGACGGCGCAGCCAGATCTCCTCGTGCAGGCTACCCTGCAAGAAAGCAGTACTGAAGTCAAGAGAGTGGAGCTCGTAGTCGCGCTGAGCGGCTATGTGCAGCAGCACCCGAAGAGTGGTCATCTTCGGGGTGGGAGAGAAGGTCTGAAAGTAGTCAACTCCCTGCCGCTGACTGAAGCCACGAGCGACGTACCGCGCCTTGAAGACAGGTGGAGAGCCCGGCGGCCGCTTCACCCTGAAGATCCACATGCCACTGACGATGTTCGCCCCAGGAGGGGGAACCGCGTCAACGTAGGTGCCTGTGGACTTCCAGGACGCCATCTCTGCATCCATAGCTGCCTGCCACTGAGAGGAGTAGGGACCCTCTACGGCCTCCGCGTAAGAGCGCGGAGTCGGGATGTCTAGTGCATCCGGGTCTCCCTCAGGGGCAAGTAGTACGGACGCGAGATGAGGTGAAGCAGCAGCCAGACACCGGAACTCCTCCTGCCTGTCCTCAAGGACGTCCGTGCCAAGAGCACACTCACCCCCGACGGACGGAGGACAGACAGACGCAGACTCAGCAACAAGACCGGCAGCGTAGTCTAGACGACAGCGAGCAGCAAAGTCGACAAGCTCAGCAACAAGCGCAGACGCAGCAGTGGACTCAAAAGAGGGGTCAGTGACGACAGTAGCAAGGAGACGTGTGACAGCAGGACTGGCAGCACGAAGAGAGTCCGACTCCGGGTCAGGAAGAGCAGGAAGAGAGGACTCAGGAGGAGAAGGCAAAGGGGCACGCAGAGGAGCAGTGGACGGACGCAGAGACATCCGGTGCGTGCCAGGGACAGGAGGAGGACGCTGACGCGAACCACGACCACTAGTGCGAGCAGCACGGACAGGCGACGCAGGGCGAGACGCAGGCTCACGACGCTCAGCAAGACCTCCAGTAGGACCAGTGTAGGGAGAAGGAGCGGGCAGTGGGGAGGCCGGCTGTAACTGTAACTGTGACAGGACAGGCTGTGGACACTCTAAGGGAGGAGGAGGACCAGTAGAAGGCGGGAGACCAAGAACCTGCTGAAGGAGCGGAACGAAGTACGGCCTAGGCCGCGCGGCGACTCCAGACACAGCAGGGACAGCACCAGTACCCCCAGCGGCAGCACCAGCGCCAGTAGCACCTCCAGCTCCAGGACCTCCAGCAGCACCAGTAGCACCCCCAGCAGGACCGTCAGCAGTAGCCTCAGCTCCAACACCCTCAGCAGCTCCAGCTCCAGCACCTCCGGGACCCGCGGCACCAGCTCCCTCAGCAGCCGAAGAACCTCCAGCCCCAGCAGCACGCCTCCAGCGCCTGGCAAACCACTCGCGCAGCTCCTGTGGAGAGAGGGGCTCCCGCCGAGGCGAAGCACCCGGAGAAACGCCAGGTCCCGCACCGCCAGACGGCACAAGGGGAGGTCCAGTGGCCGCAGGCTCAGCAGCTCCAGGCTCAGCAGCTCCAGACGCAGCACCCCCTGGCTCAGCACCCCCAGACTCCGCACCCCCAGGCTCAGCACCCCCAGTCGCAGCACCCCCAGGCTCAGCACCCCCAGACTCCGCACCCCCAGGCTCAGCACCCCCAGTCGCAGTACCCCCAGGCTCAGCACCCCCAGACTCAGCACCCCCAGGCTCAGCACCCCCAGGCTCAGCACCCACGCGCGTAGCACCCCCAGAGTCAGCACCCCCAGGCTCAGCACCCGCAGCAGGACCAGAGTCACCAGCAACCTCGACCGGCTCGACTGCGTCTACCTGGGACACACCTGAAGGGGCAGGACCCTGAGGGGGAAGGGGGTCTACCGGGGGGGGACCTGGCACAAGGAAGTGCGGTGGCGGGGGGAGGGAAGGAGTGCGGTAGGGGAAGAGGCGGTAGAAGGGGACTGACTCGTCGAACGTGACGTCCTGGGAGGACAGAACACGACGAGAGGAGGGGTGGTAGAACTGCCACCCTGGAGCGTCAGGGGGGAAGCCGAGGAAGACACAGGGAGCAGCACGAGGGGACAGCTTGTCCGCAGACAAGTCGCGGACAAACGCCCGAGATCCCCAGACACGGAACGCAGACGCATCGCCGACCTTCCCCGTCCACAGCAGAGCTGGGGAGGTCTCCGGCCGGGAGACCCTGGGGTGAAGGTTGATCTGATGCGCCGCGTACCGAACCGCAAACGGCCACAGAAAATGGGGGGCAGCCGCATGCATCATGGACGTACGAGCGACGTCCATGACCATGCCAATGCGGCGCTCAGCAATCCCATTTTGCTGTGGAGAGTCCGGAAGGGTAAAGGTCTGGCGGATGCCTCGTGCACGACAGTAGGCTCGCAGAAGGCCAGAGGAGAACTCTCCACCTCGGTCAGAGTGCAGACGCAGAACAGGAAAGTCCGAGCCGAAGCTCCTCCTGAGCTGGAGACGAGCTGCGCGGATCCAGTCGATCAACACCTCAGTGACATCACCCTTGCTGCGCAAGGGGAAGACTGTGGTGTAACGCGAGTAGTCGTCAACCACCAGCAGGAAGTAGCGCTCGTGACCCTGCCCACGGACGCGGGCGGGGCCCCACACGTCCATGTGAAGCGTCTGCAGTGGAGCCTCTGTCGGGGGGAACTGGGAGGAGTGAGGGGCAGCCCGGAGCCGCCCCTCGACACAGGGGACACAAGAAGGTCCGGGTCCTGAAGGAAGGGGAGGGAGAGACCGGGGAAGACCAGAGACAAGGACACGGGAAGCCATGCCCCGAAGACGAAGCAAGGAGGGGTGGCCAAGACGGTGGTGCCACAGGAGAGTCTCGTGAGACAAGCGGCGACACGAGCAGGGGGCAGACTCAGGACCAGACCTGGACGCAGCAGCAAACACCTGACCCGACGCAGCTACCTGGCCAGACGCAGGGACAGGAGGAGACGCAGTGGTCAGTGTGTAGAGACTCGACCCCGGCCGACGCGAGAACGTGGCCAGGTGTCGGCCTGTGCGGGCGTCCGAGCAGTGGGTCACCCGCTGACTCGCAGGAGTAAACTGGTGAACCCCCGCATCCTGGAGGTCAGCACCACTCACCAAGTTCGTCGAGAACGAGGGGAGGTACAGACCAGACAAGGTGCCCGAGGGGGCAGCCGGACACGGGAGGACAGTGGAGAAGTGAGAGAGGACTGGACCCCCAGTGGGGTCAGCCAGGGAGACTGCAACCGGCCGGCCAAGCGGCGTGAGTGTGGTGCGGTCTCGAAAGAAGGAGCGAGAAGCCCCTGAGTCAAGCGTGAAGGTGAGGGAGGCCGAAGCCGACGCAGTACCTGAGAGCGCAGCCTCACCAGTACCTGAGAGTGCAGACGCACTGGCACCTAGAGCAGCAGCCTCAGAAGTACCTAGCGTAGCAGTACCAATGCCCGGGTCGGGCGGGAAACACCGGTAACAGTCACCCTCCTCACTAATAGTCACAGCATACATGGCAGCAAGGATAGCATCAAAGTCAAGATCAAAGATAGCTACGCCAGCCCTAGACAGCTCTCCCCAACGGGGAATCTCACTGGCCTCGGGGAACTGCTGACGCCAAGCGTCCGTCAGGCGGCCAAAGCAGCGCTGAGTGGGGTGCGCACCCCCACACTGCTCACCCGCGCGGTCACCGGAACGAAGGACGTAGGTGCACGGACCAAAACCCCCACCCCGCTGACGCTGCGTGTACCACTCACGGAGCTGCTGGGGCGGGGGGATGTCCCGCGAACGCTGCTGCTGCTGCTGCTGCTGCTGCTGCTGCTGCTGCTGCTGACGCTGGCCACCACTAGGGCCGCTACGCTGCGGGGCACCACCCCGACCAGCTCCACCCCCTCCGCCACCGCTGCCTCCACCTCCACCACCACCGCTGCCTCCGCTCCCACCGATGCCGCCACCACCGCCTCCTCCTCCGCTGCTGCCACCGCCACCACCGCCCCCGCCACCACTCCCACCGTCACCCCCACTCCCTCCTCCGCCTCCACCGCCTCCTCTACCGCCCCCGCCAGCTCCACCCGCGCCCTTGCCCCCCTTGCCCCTGCCAGGGCGGCGTCTCCCGCTAGGGGCAGACGCCGCGCAGACCGACTCAAGACCAAGCAGGTCGGCAGCAGCAGCAGAGGCAATAGAGGGCAGCAGGGGGGAAGGAGAGCACCCCTCAAAGATGGGGGTGCGAGGGTCACCACGAGAGGCTCCTACAGCGACGATGCTCTTCTCCGCCGCCAGGAGGGACTTCTCGAGGAGGTCGACAGTGAGAGTGGTGGGACAGACCGAGAGGTAGTGGTCCCTGACTACGCGAAGGGAGTCAGGGAGGCGTGTGACTATGTAATAGAGAGTGATGTACATGGGGGGGGGGTTCTTGGCGCAGAACTCAGCAGGAAGGGCGGCGCGGTAGCGAGTGTCACTAGTGCGGAGGTGCGTAATGAGGTCAGCGACAGTGGGAAAGGCAGTAAGGTCAGGAAAGAGGTACGGTAGCATGAGGCGGCTCAGGGCAGCAGTGGCAGGGGAAGAGTAGCGCGCAACTACAGCGTCGTACAAGGTCTGAGCACTCTTGTACTGACTAAAGTGCGCGCGCTCAGTGGTAGGCAGGTGGCGACGCACAGCAAGACGTGCAGCAGCATCGCGGGTGGCCCACTGAGAGCGAACAGTGGGGTCAGCATCAGTAGCAGGGGCAGGAGAGGCGCCAGAGGTGAGGTCAAAGAGGGAAAGACCGTCCGCCCTATCGCACTGTAAGAACAGCTGCAGGTCGTCGACCCAGACCTCAAAGTCAATGGCTCGACCCTCAGCGTCAAAAGCGAGGACACTAGGGGTAGCCATGACGACGACAGACGAGCAGTGCAAGCAGTAGGGGAAGGGCACGCAGTGACAGTGGGGCTGTGCTCACCGGACAGGGCAGGTCGGGCGGCTCGGCAGTAGGGCGGCTCGGCTGCTCAGCGGCTCGGCGGCAGGGCGGCTCGGCTGCTGGGCGGCTCGGCTGTTGGGCGGCTCGGCGGCAGTGCGGCTCGGCTCCCGGGCGGCTCGGCGGCAGGGCGGCTCGGCTCCCGGGCGGCTCGGCGGCAGGGCGGCTCGGCTCCCAGGCGGCTCGGTGGCAGGGCGGCTCGGCTCCCGGCGAATCTGCTGCTAGGCAGCTCCCGCAGGTAGGGCGGCGGTAGGGCCGCAGGTAGGGCGGCGGGCGGGCCGTAGGTAGGGCGGTGGGGGGGGCCGTAGGTAGGGCAGCGGGCTGGCCGCAGGTAGGGTGGCGGGCGGGCCGCAGGCAGGGCGGCGGTAGGGCCGCAAGTAGGGCGGCGGGCGGGCCGCAGTTAGGGCGGCGGGCGGGCCGCAGGTAGGGCGGCTGGCGGGCCGCAGGTAGGGCAGCGGGCGGGCCGCGACGTGAGGGCGGCGGGGCCGCTGTAGTGGGGCGGCGGGGCCGCTTAGCAGAGGGCGGCGGGGCCGCGTGAGCAGGGCGGCGGGGCCGCGAAGCAGAGGGCGGGCGGGCCGCGACGTGAGGGCGGCTGGGCCGCTGCAGCAGGGCGGCGGGGCCGCTTAGCAGAGGGCGGCGGGGCCGCGTGAGCAGAGCGGCGGGGCCGCGAAGCAGAGGGCGGCTGGGCCGCGCGAGCAGGGCGGCGGGGCCGCGAAGGAAGGGCGGCGGGGCCGCGTTAGTAGGGCGGCGAGGCCGCGAAGGAAGGGCGGCAGGGCCGCGTGAGCAGAGTGGCGGGGCCGCGAAGGGAGGGCGGCGGGGCCGCGAGGGGCGACACGGAGGGTCGCTAAAAAAAAGGAAAACGCGCCTCGGGGCGCGCTTCGGTGGGCCCTAGAAGCAGTCCCTAGGAGGGGACCTGCTCTGATTCCATGTGAAAGGAAGAACGAGAATGTTTGAACTATGAATGAAGTGAGTACATATGGGAAACCCTAATTGTGTTGTACCCCTTATGGGATACCCCACTATAGCCTACACAACAGCATAAGCTATATAATGTTCTGACAACGGTCTCACTCGTTCACCCGCGTTTGACCAGCCATGTCGCTTTGTAACATTTAGGTTTGGTCGCGGGTCAGTTTGAAGTGTTCACGGGTTGGTTTCGAGTGGGTAGCCCGTATGACTATGTCAAACTTATATGCTATAGTCTATCTAGGCTGTAGTGGGGTAGTTCATATAGGGTACAACACTTTTAGGTTTCCTACTTGTACCCACCTGCTTGCTAGTTCAGTCATTCGTTCGTTCACTATTCTAACATGGTATCCTGAGCAGGTTCCCTAGTGGGAACGTTTTTCGTAGGGCCCACCACGAATTTTTTCCTGCCCTGCCCGAAGCGCGCCTCGCGCACTGCCTGAAGCGCGCCTCGCGCCCTGCCCTAGTACGGCCCGTCTCGGCCCTGCCTCTGCTGGACCGTCGCGGCCCTGCCTTCGCTGGCCCGTCGCGGCCCTACCTTAGCCGCCCGTCGCTGGCCCGTCCCGGCCCGTCGCCACCCGTCGCTGGCCCGTCGCCACGCGTCGCGGCCCTGCCTTAGCCGCCCACTGCGGCCCTGTCCTGCCTTTCGCCGCCCGTCGCTGGCCAGTCCCGGCCCGACCTGGCCCGTCCCGGCCCGTCGCCGGCCCGTCCCGGCCCGTCGCTGCCTGTCGCTGGCCCATCCCAGTCGCGGCCCTGCCTTCGCCGCCCGTCGCAGCCTCTGCCCTGCAGCCGCCCTGTCGCGGCCCTGCCCTGCAGCCGCCCTGTCGCGGCCCTGCCCTGCAGCTGCCCTGTCGCGGCCCTGCCCTACTGCGGCCCCAGTCGCGGCTCTTTCCTGCAGCTGCCCCTGTCGCGGCCCTGCCCTGCTGCCGCCCCAGTCGCGGCCCTGACCTAAACCGCTAGCTGCGGCCCTGCCCTGCACCCGCCCCTGGTAAGCACCCGCGCCGCCCTGCCGCGCCGCGCCGCCAGGAACCGAGCCGCACCGCCCTTCCGAGCCGCGCCGCCCTACCGAGCCGCGCTGCACTACCGAGCCGCGCCGCCCTGCCGAGCCGCGCCGCCCTGCACTGCTGCTACAGCTGCTACTGCTGCTACTGCTGCTACTGCTACTATGGCTAGCCCTACTGTTCTCACCTTTGATGCTGAGGGGCTTGTAGTTGACTTTGACGTGTGGATTGACGACCTGCAGCTCTTTCTTCAGTGTGACTCTAGGGATGGGGTATCCCTGTTTGATCACACGTCCGCTGTCTCTAATGCACCTGCTGCCACTGCTGACAGTACGGTTCGCTCGCAGTGGACCACTCGTGACGCTGTTGCTCGCCTTGCTGTTCGTAGTCACCTGCCGTCTGCTGAGCGCGCGCATTTTGGCCAGTACAAGACTGCTAAGTCTTTGTATGACGCTGTCGTAGCGCGCTACTCCTCCCCTGCCACTGCTGCCCTCAGCCGCCTCATGCTGCCGTACCTTTTCCCTGACCTTGCCGCCTTTGCCACAGTCGCTGACCTCATTACCCACCTCAGCACTAATGACGCCTGCTACTGCGCTGCGCTTCCCACCGAGTTCTGTGCCAAGAACCCCCCCCCATGTACATCACCCTTTACTACCTAGTCACCCGCCTCCCTGACTCCCTTGCTTCAGTCAGGGACCAATTTCTCTCCCTTTGCCCCACCGAGCTCACTGTCGACCTGCTAGAGGAGCGCCTCACTGCGGCTGAGAAGAGTATCTTAGCTGTAGGTGCTTCTCGCGGTGACCGTCGCGCCCCTTTCTTTGAGGGGTGTTCCCCAGTCCCCCTTCTCCCCTCTGTTGCTTCTGCTGCTGCTGTCGACCTCGTTGGCACAGAGGAGGTCGGGGCTGCGTCTGCTCCTAGTGGGAGGCGCTGCACCAGCAGGGGCAAGGGGGGCAAGGGTGGTGGAGGGGACGGTGGGGGCGGCGGTGGAGGCGGTGGAGGAGGCGGAGGGGGTGGCAGTGGAGGCGGGGGTAGTGGCGGGAGTGGAGGCTTCGGTGGCGGCGGTGGGGGTGGCGGAGGCAGCGGCAGCGGCGGTGGAGGCAGCGGCAGTGGTGGTGGAGGTGGCGGTGGCGGTGGTGCTGGTCGAGGTGCAGCCGCGCAGCGTTGAGGCATTGGTGGTAGTCAGCGCCAGCAGCAGCCGCGTTCCCGTGAGACCCCGTCGGCCCAGCAGCTTCGTGAGTGGTACGCTGGGCGTGGGAGGTCTGGGGGTGTTGGTCCCTGCACTTACGTTCTTCGCACCGGCGGGCGTCGTGGGGAGACGTGCGGGCTGCCACACACTGCGCACTGCTGCTTTGGTCGCCTGACTGACGCCTGGCGCGCCCAGTTTCCTGACTCTGTTGAGCTCCCTCGCTGGGGTGATCTGCTTAAGCAGAATGTTGCTCTCTTTGATCTTGATTTTGATTCTATCCTTGTTGCCATGTATGCTGTGACTGATAGTGCTGAGGGTGACTGTTACCTGTGTGTTCCGCCCGACCCGGGCATTGGAGCTGCTGCTCTAGGTGCTAGTGCGTCTGCTGCTCCAGGTACTGGTGAGTCTGCTGCTCCAGGTGCTGGTGAGTCTACTCTCTCTGGTACTGCACCTACTGAGGCCTTGCACACTTTCACACTTGACTCTGGTGCTTCGCGCTCTTTCTTTCGCGATAGCACCACACTCACGCCGCTTAGTCGGCCTGTCGCAGTCTCCCTGGCTGACCCCTCTGGGGGCCCAGTCCTTGCGCAATCTTCCACGGTTCTACCGTGTCCCGCGACCTCGTCGGGCTTGCTGTCGGGACTCCACCTCCCCTCGTTCTCTACGAACCTGGTGAGTGGAGCTGATCTCCAGGATGCTTGGGTCGACCAGTTCACCCCTGGAGGTCAGCGTGTTACCCACTGCACTTGCTCTCGGACGGGCCGCCACCTGGCCACGTTCACCCGTCGGCCTGGGTCGAGTCTGTACACACTGACTACTGCGTCTCCTCCGGTGGCTGCGTCTGGTCAGGTAGCCGCGCCTGGTCAGGTGTTTTCTGCCGTGTCCAGGTCTAGTCCAGTGTCTGCCCCCTGCTCGTGTCGTCCTCTGTCACACGAGACTCTCCTTTGGCACCACCGCCTTGGTCACCCCTCCCTGCCTCGTCTTCGAGGTATGGCCTCCCGTACCCTTGTCTCTGGTCTCCCCCGGTCCCTCCCTCCCCTTCCTCTTGGGCCTGCCCCTACCTGTGTTCCTTGTGTCGAGGGCCGGCAGCGCGCCGCTCCTCACTCCTCCGAGTTCCCTCCGACAGAGGCTCCCCTGCAGACTCTTCACATGGACGTGTGGGGCCCAGCCCACGTCCGTGGACAGGGTCACGAGCGTTACTTCCTGCTGGTCGTAGACGACTACTCGCGTTACACCACAGTCTTCCCCTTGCATAGCAAGGGTGAGGTCACTGAGGTGTTGATCGACTGGATCCGCGGTACCCGTCGCCAGCTCAGCGAGAGTTTCGGCTCGGACCTTCCTGTTTTGCGTCTGCACTCAGATAGAGGTGGTGAGTTTTCCTCCGACCTTCTGAGGGCCTTCTGTCGTGCGGAGGGCATCTGCCAGACGTTCACGCTTCCGGCCTCCCCACAGCAAAATGGGATTGCTGAGCGCCGCATTGGCATGTGTTAGAATACTAGCGTGACTTAGGAGCGATGGCTAGTGAGTGTCGAGAGAATTTTGGGTGAGGAAAGTCGAGAAGGAAGAATGAGTGATTTCACTATAGAAAGTTGGGATACAAATAGCAAACCCTAAGTTGGGTTGTACTCACTACAGAGTACCCCACTGCAGGCTAAACAGCAAATACATTCTGACACACCCCCATAGTCAAAGTGGGGTATAATCAGCAGAGCAAGCAGTCATAGAGCAGGTTCACAAGTACAAGCAAAGCTAGAGGCATTCACAAAGGGCAAGTGAGGAGGAGGAGGTTGGACTGTGAGAGGAGAGGAGATAGGAGGCGACGGCTGATGCTGCAGACACATGGGCAACAGGAGCGGGGTGCACTGTGGCTACCGGGGCCGTATCCCAGGACTACAGGAGTAACTGGCTCTGCGGCTAACTCTGAGCGGCAGGAGCAACGGACCCACAAGCGACAGGCGCAGTAGGCTCTCTGAGCTACCAGAAGCAGAGCCCCGGACTACAGGTGCTGCGGATTACAAGACGGCAGCCTCCGCTCAACCTCCCCCAACTGTCCCACCCCCCCTTACACACACCCCTTGCTGCACCCCTAGCTCCACTCCCAATCACCCCCCTAGCACCACTCCCTCGGCTTCCACACACCCACCTCCCTCAGCGGCAGCTGCAGCAGTGGGAGACGAAGGTGGAGGAGGAGGAGGGGACGGTTCACACACCCACCACCCCGCAGTTGCACCCACACCCGCCACCCCCATACCCTCCCCCCACTGCTGCACCTGCAGCAGGGGATGGAGGAGAAGGGGGGGCGGCTGGTGCTGTAGATCCCCTCCCCCCCACTGCTGCACCCGCAGTAGGGGGAGGTAGGAGAAGGGAGGGGGGGGGGGGTTGTGCATGGCGCGTGCAGAGGGCAGCAGGGCGCGCGAGGCGCACAGGGCTGCAGGGCGCGCGGGGCGCACAGGGCAGCAGGGCGCACAGGGCTGCAGGGCAGCAGGACGCGCGGGGAAAACAGGGCAGCAGGGCGCACAGGGCTGCAGGGCAGCAGGGCGCGCGGGGCGCGCAGGGCTGCAGTGCGCGCAGGGCGCGCAGGGCAGCAGGACAGCAGGGCGCGCAGGGCGCGCAGGGCTGCAGGGCGCACGGGGCGGAGCAGGGCTGCAGGGCGCGCGGGGCGCGCAGGGCAGCAGCAAGGGCTGTAGCGGCAATAGCAAGGGCTGTAGCGGCAGCAGCAGGGCAGCAGGGCGCACAGGGCTGCAGGGCAGCAGGGCGCCCAGGGCTGCAGGGCAGCAGGGCGCGCGGGGCGCGCAGGGCTGCAGTGCGCGCAGGGCGCGCAGGTCAGCAGGACAGCAGGGCGCGCAGGGCTGCAGGGCGCGCGGGGCGCACAGGGCAGCAGGGCAGCAGGGCGTGCAGGGCTGCAGTGCGCGCAGGGCGCGCAGGGCAGCAGGACAGCAGGGCGCGCAGGGCTGCAGGGCAGCACAGGGCTGCAGATCCCCTCCCCCCCACCGCTGCACCCGCAGCAGGGGGATGGAGGAGAAGCGGGGGCGGGGGGGGGGGGGGGGGGGGCTGACGCTGCAACTCCCCTCCCCCCCACTGCTGCTGCAGATCCCCCCCCCCCACTGCTGCTGCAGATCCCCCCCCCCCACTGCTGCACCCGCAGCAGGGGTGGAGGAGAAAAGGGGGGGGGGGGGGGGGGGGGCTGATGCTGCACATCCCCTCCCCCCACTGCTGCTGCAGATCCCCTCCCCCCACTGCTGCACCCGCAGCAGGGGTGGAGGAGAAAGGGGGGGGGGCAGGTGGGGCTGGTGCTGCAGATCCCCTCCTGCCTCCCTCTGAACCTCCAAGCTCCCCCCCATCTCCCAACACAGGGTGCGGCAGGGAGAGAGAGAGGAGAAAAGGGCGGGGGGGGGGGGGCTGATGCTGCAAATCCCCTCCCCCCACTGCTGCTGCAGATCCCCTCCCCCCACTGCTGCACCCGCAGCAGGGGTGGAGGAGAAAGGGGGGGGGGGCAGGTGGGGCTGGTGCTGCAGATCCCCTCCTGCCTCCCTCTGAACCTCCAAGCTCCCCCCCCCCTCCCAACACAGGGTGCGGCAGGGAGAGAGAGAGGAGAAAAGGGCGGGGGGGGGGGGGGGGGGGGGCTGATGCTGCAAATCCCCTCCCCCCACTGCTGCTGCAGATCCCCTCCCCCCCACTGCTGCACCCGCAGCAGGGGTGGAGGAGAAAGGGGGGGGGGCGGGGGGGGGCTGGTGCTGCAGATCCCCTCCTGCCTCCCTCTGAACCTCCAAGCTCCCCCCCCTCTCCCAACACAAGGTGCGGCAGGGAGAGATAGAGGAGGAGGCGCGGCGGCAGCTGCTGCTGCTGCTGAGGCACATCCGCCACCCCCTCACACCCTCTCCCCCTCGTCCCCATGGAGGAGGGGGAAGGGGGGGAGGGGGGAGGGGGCGGACCTGCGCGTGCGACTGCAGGGCACGCGGGCAGGAAGTCATCACCCCTCTTGCCATAGCTAGGGGCGATGAGGCCAGTGGGGCCGAGGGGCGCGGCTAGGTACGGGGCCTGGCGCTGGGCTAGGGACAGGGCCGGGTGCTGGGCAGGTACGGGGCCGGGCGCTGGGCAGGTACGGGGCCGGGTGTTGGGCGCGGAATGGGGCCGGGCGCGGGGCTAGGTACGGGGCCGGGCGCGGGCTAGGTACTGGGCCGGGCGCGGGCTAGGTACTGGGCCGGGAGCGGGCTAGATACGGGGCCGGTCGTTGGGCGCGGAACAGAGGCCGGGCGCGAGGCTAGGTACAGGGCCGGGCGCTGGGCAAGGGACGGGGCCGGGCGACGGGCTAGGTACGGGCCGGTCGCGGGCTAAGTACGGGCCGGGCGCGGGCTAGGTACGGGCCGGGCGCTGGGCGAAGGACAGGGCCAGGCGCGGGCTTGGTACGGGCCAGGCGCGGGCTAGGGACGGGGCCAGGCGCGGGCGAGGTACGGACCGGGCGCGGGCTAGGTACGGGGCCGGGCGTTGGGCGCGGAACGGAGGCCGGGCGCGAGGCTAGGTACGGGCCGATCGCGGGCTAGGTACGGGCCGATCGCGGGCTAAGTAAGGGCCGATCGCGGGCTAGGTATGGGCCGGGCGCGGGCAACGGAATCGATGGGGCCAGCGGGGCCGAGGGGCCGAGCTAGGGGCGACGGGGCCAAGGGGCCGAGCCTAGGGGCTAGGGGCGACGCCAAGGGGCGACGGGCCGGGGCCTAGGCTAGCAGGGCATTAGGTGGTGGGCCCATTGATGTGAGGTCCTAGAACTTGTTGCTCTTAATACCATGTTAGAATACTAGCGTGACTTAGGAGCCATGGCTAGTGAGTGTCGAGAGAATTTGGGTGAGGAAATTCGAGAAGGAAGAATGAATGATTTCACTAAAGAAAGTTGGGATACAAATAGCAAACCCCAAATTGGGTTGTACTCACTACAGAGTACCCCACTGCAGGCTAAACAGCAAATACATTCTGACAGCATGGTCATGGACGTCGCTCGTACGTCCATGATCCATGCGGCTGCTCCCCATTTTCTGTGGCCGTTCGCGGTTCAGTACGCTGTGCATCAGATCAACCTTCAGCCTCGTGTCTCCTTGCAAGAGACCACACCTACTCTGCGGTGGACGGGGAAGGTTGGCGATGTGTCTGTGTTCCGTGTCTGGGGATCTCGAGCTTTTGTCCGCGATACTTCAGCGGACAAGCTGTCCTCCCGTGCCCTTCCCTGCGTCTTCCTTGGCTTCCCCCCTGACGCACCCGGGTGGCAGTTCTACCACCCCACCTCGCGTCGTGTTCTGTCCTCTCAGGACGTCACGTTTGACGAGTCGGTGTCTTACTACCATCTCTTTCCCTACCGCACTGCCTCTCTCCCCCCCCCCAGCCACTCTTCCTAGCACCAGGTACTCCTCCGGTAGACGCCCTCCCCCCTCAGGGTCCTGCCCCCTCAGGTGTGTCCCAGGTAGACCTTGTCGAGCCTGTCGAGGTAGCTGTCGACTCAGGTGCTGCTAGGGGTGCTGAGCCTGCGGGTGCGGGGACTGGGGGTGCTGAGCCTGGGGTTGCTGTGTCTGAGGGTGCGGAGCCTGGGGGTGCTGAGCATGAGCGTGTGGAGCCTAGGGGTGCTGAGCTTGGGGGTGCTGAGTCTGGGAGTGCTGAGCCTGGGGGTGTTGAGCCTGAGCGTGCTGAGTCTGGAGGTCCTCCGGGTGTCCCGTCACGGCGGGAGCCCCTCTCTCCGCAGCAGTTTCGTGAGTGGTACACTCTACGCTGTCGCCGTGCTGCTGGTGCTGGAGCTGCTGGAGGTGCTTCTGGGGCTGCTGGAGCTGCGTCTGGTGCTGGAGCTGCTGGAGGTGCTGCTGGAGCTAGAGCTGCTGGAGATGCTGCTGGAGCTGGAGCTGCTGGAGGTACTGCTGGTGCTGGAGCTGCTGGAGCCACTGGTCCTGGAGGTACTGGTGCTGGAGGTACTGGTGCTGTTGGAGCTGCTGGAGGTGCTGGAGCAGCTGGTCCCGGAGGTGCTCGTACTGGAGGTACTGGAGCTGCTGGGGCTGGATGTGCTTCAGGAGTTGGAGCTGCAGGTGCTGGAGCTGTTGCTACTGGAGGTGCTGCTGGTGGTGGAGCTGTTGGAGGTACTGGAGCTGGTGGTGCTGCGGGAGTTGTAGCTGGAGACCCTGGAGCTGAGGGTACTGGTGCTGTCTCTGCTGTTTCTGGAGGCGCTGCGCGGCCGCGGCCGTACTACGTTCCGCTCCTTCAGCAGGTTCTTGGTCCTCCTCCTCCTTTACTGAGTCCACCGACTGTCCAGTCACAGTCGCAGTTACAGCCGGCCTCTCCACTGCCTGGTCCTTCTCCTTACTCTGGACCGACTAGAGGCCTTACGGAGCGTCGTGAGCCTGAGTCACATCCTGCGTCACCTGAGTCTCGTTCTGAGTCGCCTGTCCGCGCTGTTCGCACTGGTCGTCGTGTTCCGCGTCAGCGTCCTCCTCCTGTCCACGGCACTCACTCTATGACACTGTTTCCTTCCACTACTCCACAGCGTGTCCCTCTGCCGTCTCCTCCTGCGTCCTCTCTTCCTGATGGTCCTGACCTGGAGTCTGACTCCCTTCGTGCTGCTAGTCCTACTTGAGAAACTTAGAACGAGGATGAATGACTAAGGAATGAAAGTGATACAAATATGAGACCCTAGAATTGTGTACCCCTTAGTATCTAACCCGCTACAGCCTACACAGACTAGATCATATAAGTTTGACACACCCCCATAGGCAAAGTGGGGGAGAACAAGGGGTCACAAGACCAGTCAAGTAAAGCAAGGCAAAACAAGCTCAGGGTGGATCTCAACGTCACCACACATTCTGAGCACAAGTTCAAGGCCACAAGGCCAGTTCACATGCATGAGTAAACACATATATATATATATAAAAAGCTGAACAAGCAAGCGCAGGTATATGTATATGTAACAGTACAAACAAGGTCAAGAAGTGAGCAAGTGAGGAAAGGTAGGTACAAGACCTAACAGAGTACAGAAGCGCTGATGGTCACAAGGCGCAAGTGCCTTGGTGAAGATATCAGCAGTGTTGGCCTCAGAGGCCACGTAAGCAAGGCGCAGCTGACCTCGCTGCTGCAGCTCACGAGCAAGGAAGTAGCGAAGAGCAATGTGCTTCGTTCTGTGCTCACGACACAAGGCCAGCATAGCCTTGTTGTCTACGTACAGAACTGGAGGAGAACGAGGCGGCTCTCCTAGGTCAGTCAGCAGGTAGGTGAGCTAGCGTAGCTCCTGTGCAGCCATGGCCCCTGCGTAGATCTCAGCCTCACAACTGGAGCCGAGAACAGAAGACGAGCGGGTAGACCGCCACGAAACAGAGCCGGAACCAAGGCTGAAGGTGTAACCCTGTGACGACCGCTGCGTAGCCTGGTCGTCAGCCCAAGAAGCGTCTGCGTGACCAGTGAGGACCACTGGACTCCGCCCTCCAAGCACAAGCCCCATGCCTGACGTACTGCACAAGTAGCGCAACACCCTCTTCGCTGCAGCCATGTGCTCTGGTCTGTGTCTCCCAGGAGCAACATAGCGTGCCAGAATGCTAAGAGGGTATGCAAGGTCAGGTCGAGTGCAGGTCATCAGGTACATGAGGCAGCCAACAAGCTCTGGGTACGGGCCACTCGACTCTACGGACTCATCCGAAGGTAGAGCTGAGAGCGAGTGGCGAGTAGACAGAGGAGTGGCCTGAGGCGAGGAGTACGTGAAGCCGAAGCGCTGAAGGAGCTGCTGCACCATGTGTGACTGAGTCAGGGTAATGGTGCGCTGTGCTCAGTCCCGAGTGATCTGCAAGCCAAGGTAGCTGCGTAGTTCACCCAGGTCTGTGCACGTGTGTCTCTTCTGCAGCTCGAACTTCACGTGGGCGAGTCCAGCAGTGTCAGCTGTGGCAAAGACCAAGTCGTCGACGTACACGAGGATGTAGAACGGCGGCAAAGAAGTGTCGGTGCGCAGAAACAGCGACGGGTCGGCAGTAGAAGGAGCAAACCCAAGAGCCGCAAGTGTAGTCCTCAGTGTGTCGTGCCACTCACGAGGTGCCTGGCCGCCGGAGGCTGGCCGCCGGAGGCTCCACTGGGTACCAGGAGGAAAAGACCCAGTGAAGCCAGGTGGGCGGCGCAGCCAGATCTCCTCGTGCAGGCTGCCCTGCAAGAAAGCAGTGCTGAAGTCAAGAGAGTGAAGCTCGTAGTCACGGTGAGCGGCTATGTGCAGCAGTACCCGAAGAGTGGTCATCTTCGGGGTGGGAGAGAAGGTCTGAAAGTAGTCAACTCCCTGCCGCTGACTGAAGCCACGAGCCACGTAGCGCGCCTTGAAGACAGGCGGAGAACCCGGCGGCCGCTTCACCCTGAAAATCCACATGCCACTGACGATGTTCGCCCCAGGAGGGGGAACCTCGTCGACGTAGGTGCCTGTGGACTTCCAGGAAGCCATCTCTGCATCCATGGCTGCCTGCCACTGAGAGGAGTAGGGACCCTCTATCGCCTCCGCGTAAGAGCGCGGAGTCGGGATGTCTGGTGCATCCGGGTCTCCCTCAGGGGCAAGCAGCATGGACACGAGATGAGGTGAAGCAGCAGCAAAGCACTGGAACTCCTCCTGCCCGTCCTCAAGGACGTCCGTGCCAAGGGCACACTCACCCCCGACGGACGGAGGACAGACAGACTCAGACTCAGCGACAAGACTAGCAGCGTAGTATAGGCGACAGCGAGCAGCGAAGTCGACAAGCTCAGAAACTAAGGCAGACGCAGCAGCGGACTCAAAGGAAGGGTCAGTGACGACAGTAGCAAGGAGACGCGTGACAGCAGGACTGGCAGCACGAAGGGAGTCCGACGCCGGGTCAGCAAGAACAGGAAGAGAGGACTCAGGAGGAGAAGGCAAAGGGGCACGCAGCGGAGCAGTGGAGGGACGCAGAGACATCCGGTGCGTGCCGGGGACAGGGGGAGGACGCTGACGCGAACCACGACGACTAGTGCGAGCAGCACGAACAGGCGACGCAGGACGAGACGCAGGCTCACGACGCTCAGCAAGACCTCCAGTAGGACCAGTGTAGGTAGAAGGAGCAGGCAGAGGAGAGGTAGGCTGTAACTGTGACTCGGACTGGACAGGCGGTGGACACTCTAAGGGAGGAGCCGGACTAGCAGAGGGCGGAAGACCAAGAACCTGCTCAAGGAGCGGAACGAAGTACGGCCGCGGTCGCTCAGCACCACCAGCACCAGAAGGGACAGCACCAGCACCCCGAACGACAGCACCAGCGCCAGCAGCACCCCCAGCTCCAGCAGCGCCAACTCCAGTACCCTCAGAGGCACCAGCACCAGAGGCACCCTCAGTACCAACACCCCCAGCAGCTCCAGCTCCAGCCGAACCACCAGAAGACGCAGCGGGTCCAGATCCAGCACCCTCAGTAGCACCGACGCCCGCAGCACCACCAGCTCCAGTACGAGAAGAACCCGCAGGCCCAGCAGCTCCAGTACTCCCAGTACGAGCACCTCCGGGACCCGTGGCACCAGCACCCTCAGCAGCAGCAGAACCTCCAGCACCCGCAGCACCTCCAGCTCCAGCAGCTCGCCTCCAGCGCCGGGCAAACCACTCACGCAACTCCTGTGGAGAGAGAAGCTCCCGCCGAGACGAAGGACCCGAAGAACCTCCAGGCCCAGCACCGCCAGACGCCACACGAGCAGGTCCAGTGCCCTCAGACTCCGCACCCCCAGACTCAGCACCCCCAGGCTCAGCACCCCCAGAGTCAGCACCCCCAGGCTCAGCACCCCCAGACCCAGTACCCCCAGGCTCAGCACCCCTAGCAGCACCAGAGTCAACAGCTACCTCGACAGGGTCGACTGCGTCTACCTGAGACACACCTGAGGGGGCAGGACCCTGAGGGGGGAGGGGGTCTACCGGAGGGGGACCTGGCGTAAGGAAGAGCGGCGGGGGGGGGGAGGGACGCAGTGCGGTAGGGGAAGAGACGGTAGTAGGGAACCGACTCGTCAAAGGTGACGTCCTGGGAGGACAGAACACGGCGCGAGGTGGGGTGGTAGAACTGCCAGCCCGGCGCGTCAGGGGGGAAGCCAAGGAAGACGCAGGGAACAGCACGAGGGGACAGCTTGTCCGCAGACAAGTCGCGGACAAACGCCCGAGATCCCCAGATACGGAACGCAGACGCATCGCCAACCTTCCCCGTCCACAGCAAAGCAGGGGAGGTCTCCGGCATGGAGACCCGGGGCTGAAGGTTGATCTGATGCGCCGCGTACCGAACCGCAAACGGCCACAGAAAATGGGGGGCAGCCGCATGGACCATAGACGTACGAGCGACGTCCATGACCATGCCAATGCGGCGCTCAGCAATCCCATTTTGCTGTGGAGATTCCGGAAGCGTGAAGGTCTGGCGGATGCCTCGTGCACGACAGAAGGCTCGCAGAAGGTCAGAGGAGAACTCTCCGCCTCTGTCAGAGTGCAGACGCATAACAGGAAAGTCCGAGCCGAAACTCTCTCTGAGCTGGAGACGAGCTGCGCGGATCCAGGCGATCAACACCTCAGTGACCTCACCCTTGCTGCGCAAGGGGAAGACTGCGGTGTAACGCGAGTAGTCGTCAACCACCAGCAGGAAGTAACGCTCGTGACCCTGTCCACGGACGCGGGCTGGGCCCCACACGTCCATGTGAAGCATCTGCAGCGGAGCCGCTGTCGGAGGAAACTCGCTGTCTGCAGAGGAGTGAGGAGCAGCGCGCTGCCGCCCCTCGACGCAGGGAACGCAGGTGGGGGCAGGCCCCGGAGGAAGGGGAGGGAGGGACCGGGGGAGAGACTCAGCAGGAGTCAGCGCGGTAGCGAGTGTCACTAGTGCGAAGGTGCGTAATGAGGTCAGCGACTGTGGGAAAAGCGGCGAGGTCAGGGAAGAGGTACGGCAGTACGAGGCGGCTAAGGGCAGCAGTGGCAGGGGAAGAGTAGCGTGCAAGGACAGCGTCGTACAAGGTCTTAGCACTCTTGTACTGACTAAAATGCGCGCGCTCAGCGGTCGGTAAGTGGCGGCGCACAGCAAGGCGAGCAGCAGCATCGCGCGTGGCCCACTGTGAGCGAACAGTGGCGTCAGCATCAGCAGCAGGGGCAGGAGAGGCACCAGAGGTGAGGTCAAACAGAGAGAGACCGTCTGCCCTATCACACTGTAGGAAAAGTTGCAGATCATCTACCCAAACCTCAAAGTCAACAGCCCGACCCTCAGCGTCAAAGGTGAGAACACTGGGGGTGGCCATGACAGCAGTAGACTGGCAGAGAGAGCAGCGGGGTAGGGCAGTGCAGTGGCAGAGGCGCTGCTCTTACCAGGCAGGTGGAGCGGGCCGAGGCAGGCCGGCAGGGACAGGGCCGCGACGGCAGGGACTGCGGCGGCTCGGCTGCGGTGGCGTGGCGGCTCGGCGGCTCGGCGGCTCGGCAGCTCGGCTGCAGGGCGGCTCGGCGGCTCGGCGGCTCGGCAGCTCGGGGGCTCGGCGGCTCGGCAGCTCGGCGGCTCGGCGACTCGGCAGCTCGGCGGCACAGCGGCAAGGGCGGCTCGGCAGCTCGGCAGCTCGGCGGTGACGACGGCTCGGCTGCTCGACGGGGCTGGGAAGGGCGGCTGAGGGGCCGAGGAAGGGCGGCAGGGCCGCGAAGGGCGGCGACGGGGCCGCAAGGGGCGGCAACGAGGCCGCTGAAGGGCGGCGACGAGGCCGCTGAGGGGCGGCGACGAGGCCGCTGAAGGGCGGCGACGAGGCCGAAAGGGCGGCGACGGGGCCGCTGAAGGGCGGCGACGAGGCCGAAAGGGGCGGCGACGGGGCCGTAAGGGGCGGCAACGGGGCCTGAAGGGGCGGTCGCGTGGCCGTGAGGGGCGGCGACGGGGCCGTAAGGGGCGGCGACGGGGCCGTAAGGGGCGGCGACGGGGCCTTAAGGGGCGGCGACGGGGCCGTAAGGAGCGGTCGCGGGGCCGTGAGGGGCGGCGACGAGGCCGTAAGGGGCGGTCGCGGGGACGTGAGGGGCGGCGACGGGGCTGTAAGGGGCGGTCGCGAGGCCGTAAGGGGCGGTCGCGGGGCCGTAAGGGGCGGCGACGGGGCCGCTAAGGGGCCACGTAGGGCCTAGAGAGGGCAGCGATGGGGCCTGAGGGGCGGGACACTAGGCGCGCTTCGGGCAGGGGCGGCACGCGCCCCGGGTAGGAAAAAAAAAAAAAATCTTGGTGGGCCCTAAGAACAGTTCCCACGAGGGAACCTGCTCGATACCATGAGAAACTTAGAACGAGGATGAATGACTAAGTTTGACACTACTGTCCCGCGCTTTCTGGCCACTGCTATCACTGACCCTTTGTTTGAGTCCACTGCTGCGTCTGCTCTAGTTGCTGAGCTTGTTGAATTTGCTGCAGCCTGTCGCCTAGACTACGCCACTAGTCTTGTTGCTGAGTCTGCATCTGCGTCTGTCTGTCCTCCGTCCGTCGGGGGTGAGTGTGCTCTTGGCACGGACGTTCTTGAGGACAGACAGGAGGAGTTTGAGTGCTTTGCCGCTACTGTACCTCATCTCGTGTCCATGCTGCTTGCCCCTGAGGGAGATCGGATGCACCAGACATCCCGAACCTGCGCTCTTATGTAGAGGCGATAGAGGGTCCCTACTCCTCTCAGTGGCAGGCAGCCATGGACGCAGAGATGGCTTCCTGGAAGTCCACAGGCACCTACGTCGACGAGGTTCCCCCGCCTGGGGCGAACATCGTCAGTGGCATGTGGATCTTCAGGGTGAAGCGGCCGCCGGGTTCTCCGCCTGTCTTCAAGGCGCATTACGTTGCACGAGCCTTCAGTCAGCGACCGGGAGTTGACTTCTTCCATACCTTCTCCCCTACCCCGAAGATGACCACTCTTCGGGTGCTGCTGCACGTCGCCGCTCAGCGTGACTACGAGCTACACTCGCTTGACTTCAGCACAGCCTTCCTACAGGGCAGCCTGCACGAGGAGATCTGGCTGCGCCGCCCACCTGGCTTCACTGGGTCGTTTCTTGCTGGTACCCTGTGGAGCCTCAGGCGGCCAGTCTACGGTCTCCGCCAGGCACCCCGTGAGTGGCACGACACACTGAGGACGACTCTTGCTGCTCTTGGTTTTGCTCCTTCCACTGCTGACCCGTCGCTGTTTTTACGCACTGACACCACTCTGCCACCGTTCTACGTTCTCGTGTACGTAGACGACTTGGTCTTTGCTACTGCTGACACTGAGGCACTCGCCCACGTGAAGTCGGAGCTGCAGAAGAGACACACGTGCAGAGACCTGGGTTAGCTGACAAGCTATCTTGGCTTGCGGATCACCCGGGACAGAGCACAGTGCACCATTACCTTCAGCAGCAGGTCCTACATGGTGCAGCAGGTCCTTCAGCGCTTCGGCTTCACGTACTCCTCGCCACAGTCCACTCCTCTGCCTACCGGTCACTCGCTCTCAGCTCCACCTTCGGACGAGTCCGTAGAGCCGAGTGGCCCGTATCCATAGCTTGTGGGCTGCCTCATGTACCTGATGACTTGCACACGACCTGACCTCGCATACCCTCTCAGCCTTCTGGCACGCTACGTGGCTCTCGGTAGGCACCGGAAGGTGCACTGGGATGCTGCGAAGAGGGTGTTGCGCTACTTGTGCAGTACGTCGGGCATGGGGCTTGTGCTTGGAGGACGGGCTCGAGTTGTCCTCACTGGTCACGCAGACGCTTCATGGGTTGACGACTTGGCTACGCAGCGGTCGTCACAGGGTTACACCTTCAGTCTTGGCTCCGGTTCTGTCTCTTGGCGGTCTACCCACTCTTCTTCTGTTCTCAGCTCCAGTTGTGAGGCTGAGATCTACGCTGGGGCCATGGCTGCACAGGAGTTACGCTGGCTCACCTACCTGCTGACCGACTTGGGAGAGGCGCCTCGTTCTCCTCCAGCTCTGTACGTCGACAACAAGGCCATGCTTGCCTTGTGTCAGGAGCACAGACTGGAGCACAGAACGAAGCACATTGCTCTGCGCTACTTCCTTGCTCGAGAGTTGCAGCAGCGTGGTCAGCTTTGTCTTGCTTACGTGGCCTCACAGGCCAACACTGCTGATGTTTTCACCAAAGCACTTCAGCCTTGTGATCATCAGCGTTTCTGTACTGTTCTTGGCCTTGTACCTACTGTGCCTCACTTGCTTACTTCTTGACTCTGCTTGTACTGTACTCTCTATACATATACCTGCATGCTTACACTTGCTAGGTTGTGTTCACTGTATTGTTTGTTCTCCTTTATATAACTCTGCATGTGAGCTGGCCTTGTGGCCATTTGCTTGTGCTCAGACTGCGTGGTGACTTTGTGGTCCACCCTGAGCTTGCTTTGCCTTTCTTGACCGGTCTTGTGACCTCTTGTTCTCCCCCACTTTGCCTATGGTGGTGTGTCAAAATTTTATGCTATAGTCTGTTTAGGCTGTAGTGGGGTAGTTCATATAGGGTACAACACTTTTAGGTTTCCTACTTGTACCCACCTGCTTGCTAGCCCGTATGACTAAATTGATGTGTAGCTGCCTAACCTTGATGAATAGTTGTAGCCATATCGCTTTTCCCTGCGAACTGAACCCACCCTGCCACTGAATTAAGGTGGATGATGTTTAAACGGCACCATTTGCCCGTTCTTAGCAAGGGGCCGTTTCAGTTTGTAACCCTGTTTTTAAACGTTATGTTTGGTCTCAGCCCTTCGGGTTAAGGGCAGAGTTTTAGGCACCACAGACTCCCACGCGTTGACCCCAAACCTATCGACAGGCCCGCTTAGGGGGCAATGAACTCCGTCATCACTTCTGCTCGACGTCTTGTGTCTCGAATTCCGTATTCCAAATCGTTGCCAGACAAATCCTTGCATTTTCCTTCTGTGACAAATCCTTGCGGTTACCTGCGATATAAGTACTGAACTTGGGGTTAGGCGTCACTTTCTGCCCCCGCTGGTGGCTATTCCGCGAGATTATTGCGAATTGGCGGCAAAGTCACCGTGAATTGGCGATCTCACAAGGTGAGATATTTAGCTACATGGTACCTTCGCCCTCGCTTTCCCCCGCCGCCCACTCCTTCTCCCGTCGCTCTCTCTTGCCCCCGACACCCACTCCTCCCGTCGCTCTCTCTTGCCCCCGACACCCACTCCTCCCCCCGTCGCCGTCGCTTTCCCCCATCACCCTCCCTTTCCTCCGTCGTCCTTGCTTTCCCCGTCGCTCTCGCATTCTGTCTTCGCTCGCACACTCCTCGTTGATCAGCTTCCCCCGTCGCCTTTATTTCATACCGTCACCCTCACTTTCCACCTTCACACTCCCCTTAGCCCGTCGCCCTGGATTTCCCCCCGTCGCCCACTCCGTCTCCCATTGCTCTCGCTTTCCCCCGCCGCCCACTCCTTCTCCCGTTGCTCTAGCTTTCCCCCGCCGCCCACTCCTCCTGTCGCTCTAGCTTTCCCCCGCCGCCCACTCCTTCTCCCGTCGCTCTCGCTTTCCCCCGTCGCCCTCTCCGTCTCCCGTCGCTCTCGCTTTCTCCCGCCGCCCACTCCTTCTCCCGTCGCTCTAGCTTTCCCCCGCCGCCCACTCCTTCTCCCATCGCTCGCGGTTTCCCCCACCGCCCTTTCCTTCTCCCGTCGCTCTTGCTTTCCCCCGCCGCCCACTCCTTCTCCCGTCGCTCTCTCTTGCCCCCGACACCCACTCCTTCCCCCGTCGCCGTCCCTTTTCCCCATCACCCTCCCTTTCCCCCATTGTCATTGCTTCCCCCATCGCCCTCATTTTCCCCCGTCGCCCACTCCTTCCCCCGTCGCCCTCATTTTTCCCCGCCGCCCACTCCTTCCCCCGTCGCCCTCGATTCCCCCCGCCGCCCACTCCTTTCCCCGTCGCCCTCGATTTCCCCCGCCGCCCACTCCGTCTCCCGTCGCTCTCTCTTGCCCCCGACACCCACTCCTTCCCCCGTCGCCGTCCCTTTTCCCCGTCACCCTCCCTTTCCCCTATTGTCATTGCTTCCCCCATCGCCCTCGATTTCCCCCGCTGCCCACTCCTTCTCCCGTCGCTCTCTCTTGCCCCCGACACCCACTCCTTCCCCCGTCGCCCTCCCTTTTCCCCGTCACCCTCCCTTTCCCCCGTTGTCATTGCTTCCCCCATCGCCCTCCCTTTCCCCCGTCGTCCTTGCCCTCCCCGTCGCTCTCGCATTCTGTCTTCGGTCGCGCACTGCTCGTTGATCGGCTTCCCCCGTCGCCTTTGTTTCACACCGTCGCCCTCGCTTTCCCCCGTCGCCAGCTCCTTCCCCCCTTGCCCTCCCTTTCCCCCGCCGCCTTTTCTTGACCCCCGCCTTTGTTAACCGTCCCCGTTGCTTACCCCGTCACGTTTGCTTCACCCTGTCAGAACATTGTAGCTTATACATTTGTGTAGGCTGTAGTGGGGTAGCCGATAAGGGGTACAACCCAATTAGAGTTAGTACTTGTACCCAACTGTTTGCTAGTTCATTCATTCTTGTTCGTTATTTCGACATGGAATCAGAGCAGGTTCCTTGGGCCCACCACCTGCTACGCTGCTAGTAACCCCTCCTAGGCCCGTCGCCCCTAGGCCCGTCGACCCTAGCCTACACGCCCGGCCCGTCGACCCTAACCTACGCGCGCCCGGCCCGTCGCTCCTAGCCTACGCGGCCCGTCGACCCCTAGCCCGCGGCCCGTCGACCCCAGCGCCCGGCCCCGTCCCTAGTCTGCGCTCAACCCCGTTCCGCGCCCGCGCCCGGCCCCACAGCTATGGCTTCGCTTCGGGTTCTCGTGTTTGATCATGAGGGCAGACCGGTTCAGTTTGACACGTGGCTAGACGACGTGCAGCTGTACCTACTGAGCGTTTCTAAGGACAGTGTCTCTCTATTTGACCTAGCGTCATGCGCTGCTACTGCCCCTCCCGCCACAGCTGACAGTTCGACTCGCTCACAGTGGCTTACTCGTGATGCTGCTGCCCGCTTAGCCATTCGCAACCACCTGCCATTAGCTGAATGCGCTCACTTCGGACAGCACAGGACAGCGCAGGCACTGTACGACGCTGTAGTTGCTCGCTACTCCTCCCCTGCCACTACTGCTCTAGGCTGCCTTCTTCTGCCCTAACAGTTCCCCGAGCTGTCCACCTTTACCACAGTGGAGGACTTTGTTTCCCACCTTCGCGCTAGTGATGCTCACTACCGCGCTGCTGTTCCTGCTGAGTTCCTTAACAGGAACCCGCCCCCGATGTACATCACTCTCTACTTTATAGTTACCCGCCTCCCTGACTCTCTTCGCTCTGTCAGGGACCACTTCCTCTCTCTTCACCCCACCTCCCTCACTGTTGACCTCCTCGAGCAGCATCTCCTCGCAGCTGAGACTAGTGCAGTTGCTGTAGGTGCTGCTCGTGGCACTCCGCGCCTGCCCTTCTTTGAGGGGTGTTCCCCCTCCCCACTTGCCCCCTCCTACGCCTCTGCTGCTGCTGCTGACGTCTCTGTTCTTGAGGACGTCGGGGCTGCTTCTACTAGTGCGAAGCGCCGCAGCAGCAAGGGCAAGGGTGGCCGGGGTGGTGGAGGTGGCAGCGGCGGTGGTGGAGGTGGCAGCGGGAGTGGTGGTGGGGGCAGCAGTGGAGGTGGTGGCGGCGGTGCGACTGTTGGCGGGAGTGGGGGCTCTGGTGGCGGTGGTGGAGGCAGCGGTGGGAGTGGCGGCAGTGGAGGCTGTGGGACTGGTAGCGGTGGGCCTGGCGCTCGGCGTGTCGGTTCTGGGGGTGGCCAGCGTCAGCAGCAGCAGCGTCGGAGCGAGACCCCGTCTCCCCAGCAGCTTCGTGAGTGGTTTCTGCGTGGGGCGTCTGGGGGTAATTGCCCGTATGTCATTGGCACAGGTGACCGTGCTGGGCAGACTTGCGGGCGGCTCCACACTCAGCACCGCTGCTTCTCCCGCCTCGACGACGCTTGGCGCGCTGAGTTTGGTGACGACGCCGAGCTCCCTCGCTGGGTAGATCTGCTTAAGTCTAGGATTGCTATCTTTGACCTAGACTTTGATGCTATTCTTTCTGCTATGTATGCTTTGTCTGTTAGTGCTGAGGGTGACTGTTACCGGTGTGTGCCGCCTGACCCAGGTATAGCCGCTGCTTCACTAGGTGCTAGTGAGTCTGGTACTCTCCCTGGTACTGCGCCTGCTGCGGCCTTGCACACTTTCACATTGGACTTCGGCGCCTCGCGCTGTTTCTTTCGTGACAGCACCACCCTCACTCCTCTTCCTGCACGTGTCCCGGTCAGACTGGCTGATCCCTCCGGGGGACCGGTCGTGGCCCGTTCCTCCAGTGTCCTCCCGTGTTCGGCGGTTCCGTCCGGCTCACTGTCAGGTCTTCACCTCCCCGCGTTCTCTACAAACTTGGTGAGTACCGCTGCCCTTCAGGATGCGATGGTCACTACCACCACTCCTGGGGGTCAGCGTATGTCGATCTGCACGTGCACACGGATGGGGCGTCACCTGGCCATGTTCACTCGTCGACCAGGGTCGAGTCTGTACACACTCACTACCGAGCCTTCTCAGGTAGGTGCATCTGCTCAGGTGTCCGCGTCAGGTCAGGTAGCCGCCTCTTGCTCGTGTCGCCTCCTGTCGCACCAGACTCTTCTGTGGCACCACCTTCTAGTTCCCTTTTACCGCCTCTTCCCCTACCTCTCTGCCCCTCCCCCGCCCCCGCCGCTCTTCCTTGCTCCCGGTCCCCCTCCGGCAGACCCCCTCCCACCCCAGGTTCCTGCTCCCTCAGGTGTGTCTCAGGTAGACCCTCTCCCTGGTCCTGCGCCTGTTCAGGTAGCTGTCGACTCAGGTGCTGCTCGAGGTGCTGCGTCTGGGGGTACGGAGCCTGGAGGTGCGGAGTCTGAGGGTGCTGAGACTGGGGGTGTTGAGCCTGGGGGTGTTGAGACTGGGGGTGCTGAGCTTAGGGGTGTTGAGACTGGGGGTGCTGAGCCTGGGGGTGTTGCGCCTGGGGGTGCTGAGCCTGAGGGCGTTGAGCCTGGGGGTGCTGAGCCTGGGGGTGCTGAGTCGGAGGGTGCGGAGTCTGGAGGTGTGGAGCCTCAGGGTGCTGCTTCGTCTGGAGGTTCTGCTGGTGCTTCGCCGAGACTGTCTCTGCAGCAGTTGCGTGAGTGGTTTGTTCGGCGTCCACGCCTTCGGAGTGGAGCTTCTGGAGCTGGAGGTGCTGGAGGTACTAGAGAGCTGCTGGAGCTGGTGTTCCTGGAGGTACTGCGACCAGTGGTCCGGGAGGTGCTCGTACCCGGGGTACTGGAGCTGCCGGGACTGGTGGTGTTGGGGGTGCTGGAGCTGGAGTCCTTACGGAGTCTGGTAATACTGGCGCTGGTGGCGCTGGAGGCACTGGAGTTGGAGGCACTGGCGCAGGAGGCCCTGGTGTTGGAGGTACTGGAGCTAGAGGAGCTGGATCTGGTGACCTTGGTGGTACTGTGCGGCCGCGACCGTACTTCGTTCCCCTGCTCCAGCAGGTTCTTGGTACCCCGCCTTTTGCTGCCCTTACTCCTCCCCTCCTGTGTCCCCCGCCTGACCAGTCGCAGTCGCCGTTACAGCCGGCCTCTCCACAGCCTGCTCCTTCTCCTTACACTGAGCAGTCTGGCGGTCTTACAGAGCGTCGTGAGCCTGCGTCTTGTCCTGTCTTGCCTGTTCGCACTGCTCGTCGCGTTCCTCGTTCGCGTCCTCCACCTGTCCGCGGCACGCACGCTATGACCCTTCGTCCTTCCTCTGTTCCTCTACGCGTTCCTCTGCGAGCTCCTCCTGAGTCCTCTCTTCATGAGGTCCCTGACCCTGAGTCTAACCGCGCTCGTACTGCCAGTCCCACTGTCTCTTGTCTCCTCGCGACTGCTGACACTGACCATTCTTTTGAGTCTGCTACTGCGTTTGCTCTCATTGCTAAGCTGCTTGACTTTGCTGCTGCCTGTGGTCTAGACTACGCCACTGCTCTTGTTGCTGAGTCTGCGTGTGCCATTCCTACATCTGTCGGGGGTGAGTGTGCTCTTAGCACGGACATCCTTGAGGACAGGCAGGAGGACTTTGAGTGTCTTGCAGCTGCTCTACCTCGTTTTGCTTCCATGCTGCTTGCCCCTGAGGGAGACCCGGATGCTCCAGACATCCCGACCCCGCGTTCTTACGCAGAGGCGATTACGGGTCCTTACTCCTCTCAGTGGCAGGCAGCCATGGATGCCGAGATGGCATCCTGGAAGTCCACAGGCAGCTACGTCGATGAGGTTCCCCCACCTGGGGCGAACATAGTCTATGGCATGTGGATTTTCAGGGTGAAGCGGCCGCCGGGTTCTCCGCCTGCCTTCAAGGCGCGTTACGTTGCTTGAGGCTTCAGTCAGCGACAGGGAGTTGACTACTTCCAGACCTTCTCCCCCATCCCGAAGATGACTAATCTTCGGGTGTTGCTGCACGTCGCTGCTCAGCGTGACTACGAGTTGCACTCTCTGGACTTCAGTACAGCGTTCCTCCAGGGCAGCCTGCACGAGGAGATCTGGTTGCGCCGCCCACCTGGTTTCACTGAGTCTTTTTCTGTAGGTACTCAGTGGAGTCTTCTCCGGCCAGTTGACGGTCTCTGCCATGCGCCTCGTGAGTGGCACGACACACTGAGGACTACACTTGCGGCTCTTGGGTTTGCTCCTACTACTGCTGACCCGTCGCTGTTTCTACGCACCGACACCTCGCTGCCGCCGTTCTACGTCCTTGTCTACTTCGTCGACCTCATCTTTGCCACTGCTGACACTGAGTCACTGACTCTTGTGAAGTTGGGGCTGCAGAAAAGACACACCTGCACTGACCTGGGTGAACTGCGCAGCTATCTTGGCTTGCAGATCACCCGGGACAGAGCACGGTGCACCATCATCCTGACTCAGTCACACATGGTGCACCAGGTCCTTCAGCGCTTCGGCTTCCAGTTCTCCTCGCCACAGCCCACTCCTCTGTCTACCAGCCACTCGCTCTCAGCTCCACCTTCGGACGAGTCCGTAGAGCCGAGTGGTCCATACCCAGAGCTTGTGGGTTGCCTCATGTACCTGATGACTTGCACTCAACCTGACCTCGCGTACCCTCTAAGCCTCCTGGCTCGCTACGTGGCTCCCGGCAGGCACCGAAAGGTGCACTGGGATGCTGTGAAGAGGGTACTGCGTTACTTGTGCAGTACGTTGGGCATGGGGCTCGTGCTTGGAGGACGGGGTCCAGTTGTCCTCACCAGTCACGCAGACGCCTCCTGGGTGGACGACTCAGCTACGCAGCGGTCGTCACAGGGTTACACCTTCAGCTTTGGTTCCGGCTCTGTTTCTTGGCGGTTTACCCGCCCGTCTTTGGTTCTCAGCTCCAGTTGTGAGGCTGAGATCTACGCCGGGGCCATGGCTGCTCAGGAGCTACGCTGGCTCACCTACCTGCTGACCGACTTGGGAGAGCTGCCTCGTTCGCCTCCAGTTTTGTACGTAGACAATAAGGCCATGATTGTCTTGTGTCTGGAGCACAGACTAGAGCACCGAACGAAGCACATCGCTTTGCAATACTTCCTTGCTCAAGAGTTGCAGCAGCGTGGCCAGCTTCGTCTTGCGTACGTGGCCACTAGGGCCAACACTGCTGATGTCTTCACCAAGGCACTTCCGCCTGGTGATCATCAGCGCTTTGTTACTGTGTTAGGCCTTGTGCCTACTTTGCCTCACTTGCTTACTGCTTGACTCTGTTTGTACTGTGATCTATATATTTACCTGCATGCTCTACTATATCACTATATTTTTTGTTCACTATATATAACTCTACATGTGAACTGGCCTTGTGGCCCTCTGCTTGTGCTCGGACTGTGTGGTGACTTTGTGATCCACCCTGAGCTTGCTTTGCTTTTCTTGACTGGTCTTGTGACCACTTGTTCTCCCCCACTTTGCCTATGGGGGTGTGTCAGAACATTATAGCTTATACATTTGTGTAGGCTGTAGTGGGGTAGTCGATAAGGGGTACAACCCAAGTAGGGTTAGTACTTGTACCCAACTGATTGCTAGTTCATTCATTCTCGTTCGTTATTTCGACACACCCGCCGCCATTGCTGAGCTCGTCGGTTTTGGTACACCCGTCGGTTTTGGTACACCCCCCATTGTCATTGCTCCCCCCTTTGAAATCGCTTTCCACTGTTGGGTTTCCTTTCCATCGAGGTTTCCCCTCATCGTCTACTCCTGCCCCGTCGCCCTCGCTTTCCCCGGTTATCTCTGCTTTCCCCCATCTCTCTCGCATTCAGGCATCGGTAGTCGATGCCCCGTTGCTCTAGATTTCCCCGTCGCCCGCGGTTTCAGCCGTGTAGCACACCTTCCCCCTTCGCCCTCGCTTCCTCCCGTCACCCACCCCTTCCCCCTTTGCCCACGTTTTCATCCGTCACCCACCCTTTCCCCCGTCACTCTCTCATACACCTGTTGGTTTCTCCGTCACCCACCCTTTGCCCACGGTTTCCCCTGTCTCCCACCCCTTCTTCCGTCACCCTCTCTTACACCCGCCACCCTCGTTTCCCTTTGCCGCCCTCGTAACCCCCTTGCCTTCCCTCTGCTTGCTACCCTTGGCTGTGTGCACTCACCTGCCTAATTCTCCCCCCTCTCCTTCATTCGGGGATCCTTCCAACCCCGGCACTCTCTCATTACTCCTCCCTCCTCACCACCCCTCCTCCCGCCCCTCTCCACCACCCTCAACCCAACTCTGGGTATAGCAGATGGCTTACAATTGCGGAGTGTGCGGAGCTGCCCGGTTCTCTGGTACGGGTCCGCTCACAAACCATCAAAATGGCGAAACGTGCAGAGCCACCGCCGCAAATCGGTCTGCGACCGCTGAATCATCACGCTCCATACAAGCTACCATGCCACGGCCTATATTGGACATACCCACAACAACCACACCCATGCCTGACACCCCGCAACCTCCTCCTCATACTTCAATCCCCACCATTCCTGAGCCCGAAACCCATTCAGAGGAGAGGGCTGAAGGTGATGGCGTAGGGGATGGTGGGGCGGCGTCAGGAGGTGAGAGCGACACATTCAATTTTGCAGATGCATTCGCTCATTTCCTGCTTACCTCCAATCTGTCCAAAAGTGCTGTTGATAAGTTGCTCCTGATCTTGAACCTTGGTTCAAAGTTCCATGACGACGTTGTCGTTTTCAGGAATGCGTGAGACGTTGAAAAATACGTCGATGAACGCATCCCAGATCCACACCGTAACTGGAGACGAGCTCTTGTGCGCGTACAGTCAAAACCTTCGTTAGAGTTTTTTTTTTGTGATGGTGACATTGGGATGATTGACCTTTTGACACATCCAAAGAACGCGGACAAACTCGTTCTTAAACCCACGTCGCGAAACCCCGGTGAGATACATGTATACTCATCACCCGAATCCGGGGATTGGTGGTTTACTTTGCACAATGAGGTCAACAAAGTGGACCCGGACGGGGTCGTGGTTGCTCTGATATTGTCGAGCAACAAGACACATATGGACCAAAGAGGCAACGCCAAGGGTCATCCAGTGTACCTGACACTGGGAAACATGGACAAGCATGACCGTTGGAAGCCATGGGGCCATGTACTGCATGCTTTGCTTCCAGAATTCACGCCTCAGTACGATTCGCTAGACAAGTTAATTGTCTTCCAACACATCCTTTTGATGGTCATGGAACCATTGCGGAAGGCCTCACACACCGGATTGAAGGTCCAGGACCCTACTGGTGCCACGTACAACGCGTGGCCTGGTTTGTATGCATACGCATGTTGTCAGAACATTATAGCTTATATATGTGTGTAGGCTGTAGTGGGTTAGCCCATAAGGGGTACAACCCAATTAGGGTTAGTAAATGTACCCAACTGATTCCTAGTTCATTCATTCTCGTTCGTTATTCTGAAATGGAATCAGAGCAGGTTCCTTGGACCCACCAACTGCTACGCTGCTAGTACCATTCCCCAAGGTAATCAGGAGCGCGGGAGCCTTGACGGCACCCCGTACCTAGCCCGCGCCCGGCCCTGTACCTAGCCCGCGCCCGGCCCCGTACCTAGCCCACGCCCGGCCACGTACGTAGCCCGCTGCCCGTCGACCCCAGCGCCCGGCCCCGTCCCTAGCCCCGCGCACGACCCCGTACCTAGCCCGGCCCCGTACCAGCGCCCGGCCCCGTCCCTAGCCCCGCGCACGGCCCCGCGCACAGCCCCTTAGCCCCGCGCCCGGCCCCGTACCTAGCCCGCGGCCCGTCGACCCCAGCGCCCGGCCCCGTCCCTAGCCCATGCACGGCCCCGTACCTAGCCCGCGCCCGGCCCCGTCCCTCGCCCCCGCCCGGCCCTGTACCTAGCCCGCGCCCGGCCCCGTACCTAGCCCGCGCCCGGCCCCGTACCTAGCTGTACGACGCTGTAGTTGCTCGCTACTCCTCCCCTGCCACTGCTGCTCTAGGCCGCCTTCTTTTGCCCTACCTGTTCCCCGAGCTGTCCACCTTTACCACAGTGGAGGACCTTGTTTCCCACCTTCGCGCTAGTGACGCTCGCTACCACGCTGCTGTTCCTGCTGAGTTCCTTGACAGAAACCCGGCCCCGATGTACATCACTCTCTACTTTATAGTCACCCGCCTCCCTGACTCTCTTTACTCCGTCAGGGACCACTTCCTCTCTCTTGACCCCACCTCCTTCACTGTTGACCTCCTCGAGCAGCATCTCCTAGACTTTGATGCTATTCTCTCTGCTATGTATGCTTTGTCTGCTAGTGCTGGTGACTGTTACCGGTGTGTGCCACCTGACCCAGGTATTGCCGCTGCTGCTCTAGGTGCTAGTGAGTCTGGTACTCTCCCTGGTACTGCGCCTGCAGAGGCCTTGCACACTTTCACGTTGGACTCAGGCGCCTCGCGCTGTTTCTTTCGTGACAGCACCACCCTCACTCCTCTTCCTGCACCTGTCCCGGTCACACTGGCTAACCCCTCCAGGGGACCGGTCGTGGCCCGTTCCTCCACTGTCCTCCCGTGTCCGGCGGTTCCGTCCGGCTCACTGTTAGGTCTTCACATCCCCTCGTTCTCTACGAACTTGGTGAGTACCGCTGCCCTCCAGGATGCGATGGTCACTACCACCACTCCTGGGGGTCAGCGTGTGTCGATCTGCACGTGCACACGGACGGGCCGTCACCTGGCCACGTTCACTCGTCGGCCAGGGTCGAGTCTGTACACACTCGCTACCGAGCCTTCTCAGGTAGCTGCGTCTGCTCAGGTGTCCGCGTCAGGTCAGGTAGCCGCCTCTTGCTCGTGTCGCCTCCTGTCGCACCAGACTCTTCTGTGGCACCACCGCCTGGGTCACCCCTCCCTGCCTCGCCTTCGTGGCATGCACTCTCGTCTTCTTGTCTCTGGTCTCCCCAGGTCTCTGCCTTCCCTGCCGCCCTTGCCTGCCCCGCCCTGCCTCCCTTGCGTCGAGGGGCGGCAGCGCGCCGCTCCTCACTCCTCCTCGTTTCACCCGACGACTGCTCCCCTGCAGACTCTCCACATGGACGTGTGGGGCCCAGCCCACGTCACTGGACAGAGCCGCGAGCACTACTTTCTGCTGGTAGTTGACGACAACACGCGGTACACCGCGGTCTTCCCCTTGCGCAGCAAGGGTCAGGTCATTGATGTCTTGATCCCTTGGATCCGCACAGTCCGTCTCCAGCTCCGCGAGCGGTTCGGCCAGGACCTTCGTGACATGCGTCTGCACTCTGACAGAGGTGGTGAGTTCTCTATTAACCTCTTGCGGGACTTTTGTAGTGGGGAGGGCATTCTCCAGTCGTTCACGCTTCCGGACTCCCCTCAGCAAAATGGGATTGCTGAGCGCCGCATTGGCTTAGTCATGGAGGTCGCTCGTACCTCCATGATCCATGCGGCCGCTCCCCATTTTCTGTGGCCGTTGCGGTCCGGTACGCTGCGCATCAGCTCAACCTCTGGCCCCGTGTCTCCTTGCCGGAGACCTCGCCCACACTGCGTTGGACAGGGGAGGTTGGCGATGCGTCGGTGTTCCGGGTCTGGGGATCTCGTGCCTTTGTTCGCGATACGTCAGCGGACAAGCTCTCTCCCCATGCTATTTTTTGTGTCTTCCTTGGATTTGTCCCCGACGCGCCTGGATGGCAGTTTTACCACCCCACCTCGCGTCGTGTCTTCCCTTCTCAAACTTCACGTTTGACGAGTTGGTTCCCTTTTACTGCCTCTTCCCCTACCGCTCTGCCCCTCCCCCGCCCCCGCCGCTCTTCCTTGCTCCCGGTCCCCCTCCGGTAGACCCCCTCCCGCCTCAGGGTCCTGCTCCCTCAGGTGTGTCTCAGGTAGACCCTCTCCCTGGTCCTGTGCCTCTTCACGTAGCTGTCGACTCAGGTGCTGCTCGAGGTGCTGCGTCTGGGGGTGCGGAGCCTGGGGGTGCGGATTCTGAGGGTGCTGAGACTGGGGGTGCTGAGCCTGGGGGTGCTGGGACTAGGGGTGTTGACCCTGGGGGTGCTGAGCCTGGGGGTGTTGCGACTGGGGGTGGTGAGCCTGGGGGTGCTGAGCCTGAGGGTGTTGAGCCTGGGGGTACTGCTTCGGAGGGTGCGGAGTCTGGAGGTGCGGAGCCTCAGGGTGTTGCTTCGTCTGAAGGTTCTGCTGATGCTTCGCCGAGACTGTCTCTGCAGCAGTTGCGTGAGTGGTTTGTTCGGCGTACGTGCGTTTGGAGTGGAGCTTCTGGAGCTGGAGGTGCTGGAGCTGCTGGAGCTGGAGGTCCTGGGGTTGCTGCTGGAGCTGGTGTTACTGGAGGTACTGCGACCAGTGGTCCTGGAGGTGCTCGTACCCGGGGTACTGGAGCTGCCGGGACTGTTGGTGTTGAGGGTGCTGGAGCTGGAGACCTTTCGGTGTCTGGTACTCCTGGTGCTGGTGGCGCTGGAGCTGGAGGAGCTGGAGTTGGTGGCCCTGGCGCAGGAGGCACTGGAGTTGGAGGCCCTGGTGTTGGAGGTGCTGGAGCTGGAGGGGCTGGAGCTGTTGCCCCTGGTGGCACTGTGCGGCCGCGACTGTACTTCGTTCCCCTGCTCCAGCAGGTTCTTGGTACCCTGCCTTCTGCTGCCCTTACTCCTCCCCTCCTGTGTCCCCCGCCTGACCAGTCGCAGCCGCCGTTACAGCCGGCCTCTCCTCTGCCTGCTCCTTCTCCTTACACTGAGCAGTCCGGCGGTCTTACAGAGCGTCGTGAGCCTGCGTCTCGTCCTGTCTTGCCTGTTTGCACTGCTCGTCGCGTTCCTCGTTCGCGTCCTCCTCCTGTCCCCGGCACGCACACTATGACCCTTCGTCCTTCCTCTGCTCCTCTACGTGTTCCTCTGCCTGCTCCTCCTGAGTCCTCTCTTCCTGCGGTCCCTGACCCTGAGTCTGACCGCACTCGTGCTGCCAGTCCCACTGTCTCTCGTCTCCTAGCCACTGCTGTCACTGACCCTTCTTTTGAGTCTGCTACTGCGTTTGCTCTCGTTGCTGAGTTGCTTGACTTTGCTGCTGCCTGTCGTCTAGACTACGTTACTGCTCTTGTTGCTAAGTCTGCGTCTGCCAGTCCCACGACCGTGGGGGGTGAGTGTGCTCTTGGCACGGACGTCCTTGAGGACAGGCAAGAGGACTTTGAGTGTCTTGCAGCTGCTGTACCTCGTTTCGCTTCCATGCTGCTTGCCCCTGAGGGAGACCCGGATGCTCCAGACATCCCGACCCCGCGCTCTTACGCAGAGGCGATTACGGGTCCTTACTCCTCTCAGTGGCAGGCAGCCATGGATGCCGAGATGGCATCCTGGAAGTCCACAGGCACCTACGTCGATGAGGTTCCCCCACCTGGGGCGAACATAGTCGATGGCATGTGGATCTTCAGGGTGAAGCGGCCGCCGGGTTCTCCGCCTGCCTTCAAGGCGCGTTATGTTGCTAGAGGCTTCTGTCAGCGACAGGGAGTTGACTACTTCCAGACCTTCTCCCCCATCCCGAAGATGACTACTCTTCGGGTGTTGCTGCACGTTGCTGCTCAGCGTGACTACGAGTTGCACTCTCTGGACTTCAGCACAGCGTTCCTGCCGGGCAGCCTGCACGAGGAGATCTGGTTGCGCCGCCCACCTGGTTTCACTGAGTCTTTTCGTGCAGGTACCCAGTGGAGTCTTCGGCAGCCAGTCTACAGTCTCCGCCAGGCGCCTCGCGAGTGCCACGACACACTGAGGACTACACTTGCGGCTCTTGGGTTTGCTCCTGCTACTGCTGACCCGTCGCTGTTTCTACGCACCGACACCTCACTGCCGCTGTTCTACGTCCTTGTCTACGTCGACGACCTCGTCTTTGCCACTGCTGACACTGAGGCTTTGACTCTTGTGAAGTCGGAGCTGCACTGACCTGGGTGAATTAGACAGCTATCTTGGCTTGCAGATCACCCGGGACATAGCTCGACGCACCATTACCCCGACTCAGTCACACATGGTGCACGAGGTCCTTCAGCGCTTTGTCTTCCAGTTCTCCTCGCCACAACCCACTCCTCTGTCTACCAGCCACTCGCTCTCAGCTCCACCTTTGGACGAGTCCGTAGAGCCAAGTGGTCCGTACCCAGAGCTTGTGGGTTGCCTCATGTACCTGATGACGTGCACACGACCTGACCTCACGTACCCTTTCAGCCTCTTGGCTCGCTACGTGGCTCCTGGCAGGCACCGAGAGGTGCACTGGGATGCTGCAAAGAGGGTACTGCGTTACTTGTGCAGTACGTCGGGCATGGGGCTCGTGATTGGAGGACGGGGTCCAGTTGTCCTCACCGGTCACGCAGACGCTTCCTGGGTTGACGATTCAGCTACGCAGCGGTCGTCACAGGGTTACACCGTCAGCCTTGGTTCCGGCTCTGTTTCTTGGCGGTCTACCCGCTCGTCTTCGGTTCTCAGCTCCAGTTGTGAGGCTGAGATCTACGCCGGGGCCATCGCTGCTCAGGAGCTACGCTGGCTCACCTACCTGCTGACCGACTTGGGAGAGCAGCCTCGTTCGCCTCCAATTCTGTACGTAGACAACAAGGCCATGATTGCCTTGTGTCAGGAGCACACACTGGAGCACAGAACGAAACACATCGCTCTGCGATACTTCCTTGCTCGAGAGTTGCAGCAGCGTGGCCAGGTTCGTCTTGCGTACGTGGCCACTCGGGCCAACACTGCTGATGTCTTCACCAAGGCACTTCCGCCTGGTGATCATCAGCGCTTTGTTACTGTGTTAGGCCTTGTGCCTACTTTGCCTCACTTGCTTAGTGCTTGACTCTGTCTGTACTGTGATCTATATATATACTTGCATGCCTGCACTTGCTAGGGTATGATCACTGTTTTGTTTGTTCTATTTCTATAACTCTGCATGTGAACTGGCCTTGTGGCCCTCTGCTTGTGCTCGGACTGTGTGGTGACTTTGTGATCCACCCTGAGCTTGCTTTGCTTTTCTTGACTGGTCTTGTGACCACTTGTTCTCCCCCACTTTGCCTATGGGGGTGTGTCAGAACATTATAGCTTATACATTTTTGTAGGCTGTAGTGGGGTAGCCCATAAGGGGTACAACCCAATTAGGGTTAGTACTTGTACCCAACTGATTGCTAGTTCATTCATTCTCATTCGTTATTCTTACACATGTGACTATCCTGAGTTGTGCAAGGTGACTTGCAGAAAATCGGGGTCCACAGGCTTTCCGTGCTCGTTGTGCACAGTCCCTGTTGCTGAGACCAACAAACTACTGCCTCGCATTGTCCCTCGTACTCCACACTTGCAAAAGGGCATTACCTTGCTTTTGCAAATGTGGATGTTTACGAAAGGCGTGTCCAGCATGTCAACACATCTGGTGAACTGTTTTCTGTGGGGTTGGTGTTGGTCATCTATTGCTATTTGAACCCGTATTTGAGCGTCATGCCTGATATCATGCACCAGGCAGATTTGGGAATTCTTGTGCACATCATTGATATTTTCCGTACAAAACTCACCATCGCTAATAAAGAAGAGGCCGACGAGAGAATTGCCTACTTGCTGGAGCACAACCGCAACCCGTTCATGCGCCTGTCGGGGGGCGAGTATTTCTCCTCAGGCGCGAGCTATCAGGCGTATGAGCATAGGAGTGTCATGCAAGTCCTTCCCTTTCTAGTGCGTGGCTTTGAGTCGAGTGTTCCTTTGGCGCAGATGGACGCGATTGCAACATACATTGACTGGTACACGTACTGTGCTCGCGCCTGCGAGCATACGACGGAGACACTACGCGATTTGAAGCACAAGGCTGAAAGGTGTTTCCATGTGTTACCGTACTATGCAGCTCGTGCACACAATATGTTGTTGCACATGTAAGACTACCGTTATGGGATTCAAGCCAATGCTTGTCTGCTCAAGCATATCTTCCCCTTCATCAACCTCACCATCACCATTGAATGGCAGGTTGATTTTCATCCTCACATCAGCCTTTCCGCTACAGACGTCGCGCGTCAGGTGCATTGTTCACCCAATGAACAAAACGGGACCACGTAAACACATTGACGCGCGACGCAACGCCACGACGCAGTCATGCCTGATACCACGGAATCGTCCAATCACCGCCAATTGAATCTGCCAGCTGGAACAGGTGAGGGATATGCGTGGCAAACCTCGTGGAAAAAAAATGGTCATTCACCAACCATAAACAGGCGCATCTATCGTCTGCGACTGTGTCAGTCGCAAACGCGTCGTTATGTCTGGTGTGGTTGGTACAGCCTGTGGCGGGAAACGATTGCTGGCACCGGACGACCAAACGGGTCTGGTTACACTCGGGCAAGATGGTGCAGTGCTGGATGACACGGCGATCGAAAACGACTCCGACGAACCTGTCGCTAAGTTCCAGGAGCTCGTCGAGTGGATGCAAGCCATGAAGGCACAGGGCATCCTGCCTGCCGACTTGTTGCGTAAGAAAGCCAAGAGGGGCAGCATGGCAGAGACTAACGGTGGAACAGCTATTCCTACCCCTGCTCAGCCAGTCACTGCGGCTGCTACTCTTCCTTTCGTAACTGAATTCTTACCCTCGGCACTAGATCTGACTGGGCCGTTAGAAGAGGCAGCAGAAGTCGCCACGGAGGCCGTGGAGCATCTTAACGCTCACGGCCTCCCAGTTATCTCTCGGGCTCGCTCAGGTATGAACCGCTAGTCATCTCCCTTTCCTGTTATTTAATTAAGGTTCGTATTTGGCGAGTATAGTTTCACGCTCGCTACTGCAAGTCAACATGCACATATTGTCATGTTTGTTCCTCGCCATGCTTTCCGATGTATAATCCCGCACCTTTCACTTGTTGTTTTCTTCCACAAACAGAAGTTGCTTCGGTGAGAACACAAGCAGAGCTTCGTCTTCGTGCTGAGAATGAAGACCTGCAATCCACGCTCAAGCTGACACAAGAGCGCGCACTCGGCCTCCAAATCGCCCTGGACAATAAGGAGGCTGCATATGTAGCGCTCAATCTGCGCTACGACGAGTTGTCCGCGCTGGTCGTTGCACTTCGGCAGCAAATCATCAACAACGGCGAGGAGCAAAGGCAAACCCTGAACTTGGCGCTGATCCTGTCTTTCGACTTGCAGCTGCTACCACGTGACCAGAACGGCAGCATCTTGGTCCCTACAACACTTGAACAAGACCATTTGTTCTCGGTGAGTTTATTCACGGTTCTGTTTTGAGATAGGATATACTTCCTATATTTTTTTATAATGTTTACGCAATCGCTTCTCCATGTCTTCTTTTTATTAACACAGTCACCCAGAATGCCCTGACTGCAGAATAAGGCGCTCAAGGCATTCACGTTCATGACGACCGCTGCGCCTGCCTGGAGGATGAAGTTCTACCCACTGTGGCCCGAGCTGAGAGAAATGATGGCAGAGAAGTACGCGGAAGCTGGCGTGGGGAAGGACATATTCTACTATGTCATTTGCATGTTCCTTGGAAAGGAAAACCTGGCCATGCGCGAGGCGTCAGAGCGGCGGAGCAATTACAATGGCGACATTAAGACTTATGGGCGCGGCCCGGGCGGCTGCGTCCCAGAGAGTAAATGGAAGGAGTTGGCGGACGAAGGAGTGGCGCCGCAGTGCAGCAGGTCGCCTTCGGAGTGGACTCTGTTCTACCTTCATGGTACGTGTGTCCTCGACTGTTTGCTAAGGCCTCTGCTAATGCCATGGTTCTGTATTTTGCAGCATCATGTATTGTTTGTAACCCTCGTTTCTTGTTTGTTTTAACAGCGCGCTTTGGTTCCAACTGGCACTTCAACGCTGCAACGTGTAGGCCGTTTGCCAACCGGGCATTCGAACTGGTCTTGCTGCGGGGTTTTGGGAGCAAGAAGGCGACAATGATCATGGTCAAGTTCCCTGCAGTTGGCTACGCATTGAATGTGGTGAGTGAGTCGCTTTTCCAGGGGAGGGTTTAAGGTCATAACCGCCAATCCGCGAAGACTCATTCTCCTTGATTTTCTTGATGCAGGTGGAATGGCCTCTGGCAAATGCCAGAGGGCGAGTGAACCCTGCACTCGACGGTTCCGAGACCGTGAACCACCAGAATGTCGAGGTGAAGATCGGTCACCTGATCACCTGAATTAGGGAGACATACGAGAACGGAGACACCGCAATCTGGGACCCGGTTGCTCCTGCCGGCTTCAGGATGTCCCCGAACGTGAAGCTATTGATTGAGGGTTATGAGTCTCAGGTGTTCCCTTCAGGATTTCCCTAGGAAATTGGAGGCTAAGAGTCTTTTATTTAGCCGAGTTTGGAGTGGGTATTACATGACTGCTAATGTTACAATGCTAACCTTCAATGCTAATACATCTCATAAAAAACGTGGTGTCAAATGCTATGGACCCTTATACTAACTATGAACGATTGTAACTACTGAATCGATTTATCAGAAACACAATTTCTAATGTATTGTAAAGACCCTAGATAATTGGATGTTGAATATAGTACAATCACTGTACAACAATGTTATCATATTTAAACCCGACTACAATCACAGGGCATGCGAACTGTACGCATATGTTACTTAGATTCTAGCTCTCATTAACAATTCGTCAGACAAAGTAACCCCTTCGCCATCGACTCGCCAGAGCGACTTGGATGGACAAATGTGCACTCTAAATCGCCACACAGCGATACAAACGACCCCTACTGGTTACACATGTACGCAGTCACGATGATCCATGCCAACTCCCGCTCAGATTCAGTATTGACTGCGATTGACAACACGAATGCAACTGAGTTCGAGTGTGCTAAACCAGACGCTACAATGACACGTGTAATTAGACGCGAACCCCTGATCCACAGCAGGTATGATCCACAGTCTGTTTGGGAACAACCCATCTACTATCTACGACGTGGACGGGAAACAGAAGGAAAGGCATCACAATTAACCCAATCTTCCCCAACCCACCCCAACACACTCCTCGGTTTTTTCCGATGGTGCCTCCGAACAGAGAAGGAGGAGCAAACGAGCTGAATCCAGAACCGACTTGCGAGGCGCCTCAAATGTGAAGTGAGAGCGCATTTGGTGCAAGCCGACTAAGGTGCTTTCGAACTCGAGTAGGAGGAGCAAACGAGTCGAATCAAGAGCCAGTCAGTCAAAGGAGCTCAATTTGTCAGATTCAGTCAGTCGGACGAGCTGAAGCGAATTGCTTGTCACAGAGTGGAGCTAAATCACGAGCTGAATCCGTCAGAGTCTGTCAGAGCTGTTAGAGTCAGTCAGTCCGACGGACTGAATCAGAGTCAGTCAGTCAGACGAGCCGAACCCGTCAGAATCAGTCAGTCAGTCAAGCCGAATACGTCAGTCACTTAGACGAGCTAAATCCGTCAATTCAGTCTGTCAAGTTGAATCTGTCAGTTAGTTGAAGCAGCTGAGACTATCAGAGTGGCTGCAGAAAGCAGCAAACTGCTCGTCACGGAGTAGAGCTAGCAGACAAACTGATCCTATCAGAGTCTGTCAGCATTGCTACTCAGGCGAGCAGAACCCTGACACTGAGTGGACGAGCAGACGAGATGAAGCAATGAGGCTTCCATCAGTGGTAGTCAACCATTCAGCTAGCAATAGTAGCTGTGATTTATCGAATTTCTTGCACGTGTAATCCCAGTGCTGGCAGCAGCACAGCACAGCACCCATCATCATGGCATCTGTGCTTGCGAGGCTGAAGTACTACCGGGAGAGGGTGCAAGTGCTCGCCTTCGTCTTCCAACATGTGAGTCATCATGAACCCCCAAGCCATCCCAGTGCTGGCAGCAGCACAGCACAGCACCTATCATGGCACGTGCTAACGAAGCTCAATTACCAGCGGAGAGGGCGCATATGCTCGCCTTCGTATTCCAACATGTGAGTCTTCATGCCGCACAGCACAGCACAGCACGGCACAGCACAGAACAGCACGGCACGGCACAGCACGGCACAGCACAGAACAGCACAGCACAGCACGGCATAGCATGGCACAGCACGGCACAGCCATTCAGCTATATTGGTGCGACTTTTGAGAATTCTCAAAAGTCACACCAGTAGAGGGATGGTGCCCCTGCTGTGGGTGAGGGTGAGGGGTTGATGGAGAGACGTGTGGGGAGATCAAGGACATGGGGACGAAACCCAAGGGCGAATATTTGGCGAGGAAAGGAAAGGTGCCTTAGGCGTGGGGAGGGAAGGGGAAGGAGAGGGAAACAAGTGGTCCTGGGTTGGGGGTGCTGAGGCCGAGGGAGAACCACTTGGCAAGGAGAGGAATGGTGCCTCTGGTGTGGGAGGAGGTGAAGGGATGTGTGTGAACGATTATAAGCTCTGGTTCGAGAGCATGTGAGCATAAGGGGCAAGGGAGAGCCACATTGTTGAGGCGCCTCAAAATAGACCACATGGCGAGGAGTGGAAGATTGCCCCTGTTGTGGGGGAGGGTGAAATGAAAGGGGGCTTGGGATATGCGACTGCCCCTATCCCACTTCCCCTTTGCAGTTCCGCGTGCAACCCGTGCTATCAGCAACCACCAAGCATGCTTCCCAACAGCCTGCTTCAACCACCCCTTCCGATTCACCTCCCACCCCCACTTCACCTCCCACTCCCACTTCACCCTCCCTGCTCACTCCAGGGCCCTCGTATTGTCCTGGTTCAACTCCCAAACCACTTTTGCTCCGACTCTTTCACTCCTTTTCAGGCGCCTCAAAAGACTTTTGAGGCAAATTTTGAGGCGCCTCAAAAGCAGGCATTCACGCCTTGAGGTTCCTGCGTTTCCAACCCTCTTTTGCTCTGACTCTTTCACTCCATCCAACCTCTCTCTGCTTCTCTCACGCCATTCTCCCTCATCTCCAGCTGCCCCAGACACTTTGACCCCGCAGCACTCGCTCCGAGCTTAGACCCAATAAGTACACAGCACATCCCGCACTCACTTCAAGTCCCCTGTCATCTGTCGGTGCATTGCCCAGTGCTTGTAAGCCTTGGGGTTCCTGCGCTGCAGCAAAAAGGGGAGAAGGGTGGATGGGGCCTTGGGGTTCAGTGAACGTCCAGAAGGGGAAAGGAAGAGGAGCAGAGGAGGAGGTGGGGCGAAGTGCTCATTTCCCATGCCCAGTGCTTGTAAGCCTTGGGGTTCCTGCGCTGCAGCAAAAGGGGGAGAAGGGTGGGGCAAAAGGAGAGGAGGGGAGGGACTTGTTGTGCGGTGCTTGCTTTGCAGTGGCGGTATGCCTTGGGGTTCGTGCGCTGCTGCAACAAAAGGGGAGCAGAGAGAAGAGGGGTGGGGGACTGGCAGGGATAGGTAGGAGGAAAGCAGACTTGCGGATCAGTGCTGGCAGGCCGTGGGGTTCCCGCGCTGCAGCAAAGGGGGGAGAGAGGAAGAGGAGGAGAGAGAAGAGAATACACTCAATATAGAGTTCATTAAACAGCTACTCGACCAACTTATAGCGTGCGTGACATCATAAGTTGTCAGTCCAAGCCGTTCCCATCGCGCCGCAGTGCAGCACTCTTAGTTAGTCAACTTCCCAGGCCCAGTTCAATTCAGTCCCACCCCAAACCCAGTCTTGGGGAAAGCTTAAGATAGTGTGGTTCTAAGCTTTCTTCCCATCTCACTCACTCATAGATAAATGCAGAGGTGATTAAACCCTTGCTCACTCATTAATGAATGCTGAAGTGTGTAAACACCCTATCATTCTTTAATAGATGCAAAAATGATGAGTTCCAACTGATCTTTTTATTTTTGCAAAAGTGATTAACGAATTAAGTACCTACACTTCCCCCTCTCGCTCACCGTGAGTCCGCCTCAACAGCCAATCGGAACGCTCTCTCAGCCTTGTCAGCATCCGGCAGCCAATGGTACGAGAGCCCCACCAACGCCCACGCCGCCGACGTCGTCATCACCCACTCCGCTGAGCTGGCAGCTGCTGACGTGTCTTCTGATGGCTGCTGCTGACGTATCAGCGGAGGAGCTGGTCGCTGACGTGGCAGGGCCGGTGAGGTTCCGGGATGAGACGAGGGCGGCAGCGCGCTCGTTGCCCTCCATTGCTTCCTGCACCCTGCCTGCTGCGTGTAGCGCCTTGCCCTGATTAAAGGGCGAAGGGGATAAGCAAGGATGGGAGGGGGTTGGATTGGCAATGAGGGGTGAATGGAAAAGGATAGGAGGAGAGGAGGTCTGCAGCACGTCTTTGTTTTTGAGTCGACTCAGAAATAGGTTCGCTGGCTTCCACTGCTTCCAGCACCATGCCTGCTGTGTGTAAAGCCTCGCCCTGATTACAGGGCAAAGGGGGATAGGCAAGGATGGGAGGGGGTTGGATTGGGAGGGGTTAGAAGGAAAGCACTTGGTGTCCCTCAGTGCTTCGTACCCTGCAGCCTGCCTGCCACCACATGTAGGGCTGGTGTTGGAAGAGGAAGAAAGGGGGAGGGATGGGCAACTACAAGAGGGGGTTGGATGGACGGGCAGGGGGTGAGGACATGCAGACAAGCACTCAATGTTTCCCCGAATGCACCCTGCATGCAACGTGTAGGGCTGGTGTTGGGAGAGGAAGAAAAGGGGAGAGACGAGCAATAACTAGAGGGTTCGCATATGGACGGTCGGTGATGTGCAGTGCAGGCGAGCACTCAAGGTCTCCCCCAATCAAGGTTCAAAAATACAGTTAAGTATAAAACGGACCATTTTTTACAGTAATTTTCCAAATCAACGGCGTTTTTTTGTTAGAGAACTGTTGTCACCAAGAAAAAAAATGGGAAACACAACGTCGACTACATTTTCAATCATGCCCATGGAAACACAAGTGCACGCATGGTACCTCTTCATGGAAGGCTTCGTCCTCTTCATCCTGGTACCTTTTGTTGGGCTGAGAAAATGGCCCTTAGGATCTTTCAAGGCTAAGACCTCTTGTAGTAAAGATGTTGTAGTTTGCGGAAGAGTAGTAATAAAAATACTTGAACCACCTTGCACTTGTGTGTGAGAACAAGATAAGTTGATAATAGCAAAGACATACAAAGCTTTTATATGATTACAAAGGAATATGAAAAGTTCTACTTTAACTGTTTTCTGCTGTTGCGGTTTGATACAGTGACGACGCGGGTAACTGCTCAGTATCGAGTCAGTTATGTGTCCTTGCTGTAGTACTGTATTTTTTGTCGAGTCAACGGTCAGCGACCTTTGACCTTCGCATAACCTCCAGCTGTTACGATTGTTGACTCGCGTGTTGTTTCGCTGTAGTCTGCTCCATTCTCGTGTCGATACTTCGATTGCTTCAGAAGCGTTAGATTACTTGTTTCCAATTCCAACACTCCCCTTCGCTTCTCGAGTGTCGCTGCTGATGACGTGTCCTTGTCCAGTCAGTAGCATGCAGTACTCGAACTTCTGTTTTCCGAGTTTCTTGGTCAAGTAGTCGGCTGCCATCTCGGATGTGGGACAGTAGGATAGTTCTAGTCTTCCCTTCTCGATTTCGTCTTTTACGAAGAAGTACCGGAGGGCAATGTGCTTTGTTCGATTCGCGAACCCATTTTCTTTCGCTATGCGAATGGCCGATTGGTTGTCGCAGAAGAGGGAGAAGCTGGGTAACTGAGCCAATTTTGCTTCCTCCAGCAATTCGCGAAGATATAGTTCTTCCTTGGTGGCTGAGCAGAGTGCGATATATTCTGCTTCTGCTGAGGAGAGAGCGATTAGCTCTTGTTTGTTTAACTGCCCTGAGATAGGGCCGATAGGTTTGAGTCGGTAGATGTAGCCAGTACGAATAAGGACCGAGGCCAGCGATGATGACAGTTACGAAGGCTTCTTCGGATATCGATCCTCCGCATCGAAGGAGTCTGTCGCGCAGTCCATGACAATGGCTGATAAACGCCATTCCCTTTCGCCGGGTTTCATTTCCACTGTTGTCAGCTGTGCCATGAGACGACTTTGGTTAACAATGTTTGTTGCTTGATACAGGTTCTTCAGGTGGTCGTACGCCAGCTCGGCGGAGTTGCCGTATCCTCGATAAGACCGAATGTTCTGTTGCTCATTTGGCGTTATGTTTCGAAGAAGTATCGTGTACGCCATCAGCGACTGATATGTATACTGCTGCTTGTCATATTGTGTCCCATGCGTTGGGTATGGCAGGGACCCGTCAAAGAATCCAAGTATTTGCGCGCCCTCCATCATCAGCTCGAATTCGAATGACCAGGTAAAGAAGTCTTTCCCGTCGAAAGGCGTTGATGTCTGAAGTTTTAAGACATGTGCGGATTGTGATTGAACCTAAATTCGTCCAATGTCTTCTCTTGTCCAATTGAAGACTGTGGGTGTGGCGTGAAGCTGATGGAACCACGTTGAGGTTCGTACGGAGCAAAGGTAGGTTGCTGCTGATTTCCGCGCGCATACGATGAACCGTCAAGGCTCATCGGAGTAGCCCTGTTGTTGTTGTCACTGTTTTTTGATTGCGCAGGAGCTGCTTGCTGGTGTTGCTCGTAGAAGGACATGAAGAAGAAGAACTTCTCCATCATGTTTGGGTCGAAGCCGGCTGCTTGATTTTCGGGAGTTACGGTCGACTCTGCAGCTGGTCTTGTTGCTGTGCCTTCCTCTGTCTTTAGACCAGAGGCTGGAGGTGGAGTAGGAGTAGTGCCGAGAAATCCGTTGGAGGAGCTCCTCTCCTTCTGTGTTGCCATGTCTTGTGTTGTCGTAGGAGTTTTTGAAATCGATCTTGCCTTGTTTGCTCTCATACCATGTTGGGCTGAGAAAATAGCCCTTAGGATCTTTCAAGGCTAAGACCTCTTGTAGTAAAGATGTTGTAGTTTGCGGTAGCGTAATAATAAAAATACTTGAACCACCTTGCACTAGTGTGTGAGAACAAGATAAGTTGATAATAGCAAAGACATACAAAGCTTTTATATGATTACAAAGGAATATGAAAAGTTCTACTTTAACTGTTTTCTGCTGTTGCGGTTCGATACAGTGACGACTCAGGTTACTGCTCAGTATTGAGTCAGTTATGTGTCCTTGCTGTCGTACTGTATTTTTCGTCGAGTCAAGTGTCAGCGACCTTTGACCTTCGCGTAACCTCCAGCTGTTACGATTGTTGACTCGCGTGTTGTTTCGCTGTAGTCTGCTCCATTCTCGTGTCGATACTTCGATTGCTTCAGAAGCTTTAGATTACTTGTTTCCAATTCCAACACCTTTCGCCCTCAATTTGGTCTCACAAGTCCGCCGTTTTTTTTCTTCTAACAAAAAACACCTCGTGGAACCATTTTTAACCGTTTTTTATGGCCGTATTTTACGGTACCATTTTGTACGGTAAAAAATCAGTAATACGGTCTTTTTTTTTTTTTACCCTGCCCCCAATGCTCCCTGCCTGCCACATGTGGGGCTGGTTTCAGGAGAGGAAGAAAGGGGGAGGGATGGGCGAGTACAAGATCAAGGAGTGTGCAGGGCTGATTTTATCAGGGTAATTACCCTGATTTCAGGGTGATTTCAGGCTTTCCACTTCGTGGAGACTGAAATTTCAGAGTTATTGAATTTCCAGCCCTGATCCAATCAGAGTAATAGTTTAGCTATCCCTGATTTTGAGTACAGTGTAACAGACTAGGCTGTTAGTGGACCCTGACTTAACAGAGTATCGACTGTGTGGACCCTGACTTATCGAGAGGAAGTTTCTCGGAAGTTTCCTTCCGATGACCTCGCCTTGGATTGATCACAGTGATCCCCCCACATGTGCGTAATCCCCCCCCTTCCCGCTTTATCGAGACGAAGTTTCTTCGAAACTTCATTCTGATCGAAACTTCGAGACTTTATGGAGAGTGGGGATATTTTCCCCGACTTATCGAAAGGATGTTTCTCGGAAGTTTCCTTCCGATGACCCCGCCTTGGATTGATCGCAGTGATCCCCCCACATGTGCGTAATCCCCCCCCCTTCCCGCTTTATCGAGACGAAGTTTCTTCGAAACTTCGTTCTGATCGAAACTTCGAGACTTTATGGAGAGTGGGGATATTTTCCCCGGTAACAAAGCGCGCGTTACTACTCTGATGTTCAGTTCTCGACCCTGAACAATCAGTGTTAACTACTTTACAACCCTGAGCAATCAGGGTACTGCTTTTCTGGAAAATGTGCACCCATAATAGAGGGGGAAAATTTTCCCCGAAATCAGGGAAGCTTAAAATGAAACGTCAGCCCTAGGAGTGTGATGGGGATCCAACCGAATCTCCAATGGTGAGTTGGCGGATTGGTTGGATTACGTCCCTCTGTGGATTACCACAGGGTTGAAATCCCTCTAGTTGGCAGGTTGGCCAAAAAAGGATGAAATTACAAATCCACATAGAGGGACGGAAGCACGGCACAGGCAGCAGCAACTTACCAGGGAGAGAAGAGCTCGTGGCAGGTGGGAGGGGTCGTAGCCGCCCCGAATGCTCCCATTCCTCCCATTGCTTCCATTGCTGTGCGGTTTCGAGTGAACAGCAGAGGACTCGTCCAGGAGAGCTACGGCTTGCCTCCTGTCCGCTTTGGCCTCTACGAAGCTGCTGATGCTGTACCACGCCTTTCCTGGAGAAGAGGGGGGGGGGAGAAGAGGAAGGTGGGGATAGAGTGGCAGTAATGAGGGTTGATCAACTTGTGAGTTGACTCACAACCCAAGAGGGCAATGGCTCGCTGGCGGCCCATTAAGGCCTCTCGGAAGCGGTCGATGGCGAACCATGCACTACCTGGTGGGGAACGTGTGACAATGTCAAAACGAGGGTTTTGGGGCGATTCACAGGTATGGTGATGGATGCAATGCAACAACCCCTTGCTGGTGCATAAGAGCAGAGCATCAGCAGCGACAATGGAAAGGAAATATGAGTAACAAGTGAGAACACATGCAGCGGCACTACTGGCAACCAGTCCCGTCTCCCTGTGGCATCATCACCAGCAACCAAGCGAAAACGAAAGAGACACATGCAGGCATCACCGTTGCAGACCCGTCCCGTACTCAACCAAAGAGACACGCCATGCAATGCAAGCAAGCAACACAGCGGAGTAACGAAGCTTCGACGAAGGGTCAAAGAGCCTCACTTCGCTCCATGAGAGCAACCAGCAAGGAACAATACAAGATAACCACGCAACAAAAGTAGTTTTTTGAAACATCTCAAAGTAGCCACGTGATAAAAGTGGTGTCTTGAGACGTCTCAAAACGCCCATGAGAGCAACTAGCAAGAAAAGAACACAAGCTAACCACACAAACAAGCGACGAATGCAAGTAAGTCACCACACATTCCAAGCACAAGCAAGGGCCACAAGGCCAGTTCACATGCAGAGTTACATAAAAGAGAACAAACAGTATAGTGATCATACCCTAGCAAGTGTAAGCATGCAGTCATATATATTGATCAGAGTACAAGCAAAGTCACGCAGTGAGCAAGTGAGGCAAAATAGGTACAAGGCCTAAAACAATACAGAAACGCTGATGATCACCAGACTGAAGTGCCTTGGTGAATATATCAGCAGTGTTGGCCCGAGAGGCCACGTAAGCAAGACGAAGTTGACCACGCTGCTGCAACTCTCAAGCAAGGAAGTAACGCAAAGCGATGTGCTTCGTTCTGTGCTCCAGTCTGTGCTCCTGACACAAGGCAATCATGGCTTTGTTGTCTACGTAAAGAACAGGAGGAGAACGAGGCCGCTCTCCCTAGTCGGTCAGCAGGTAGGTGAGCCAGCGTAGCTCCTACGCAGCCATGGCCCCTGCGTAGATCTCAGCCTCACAACTGGAACTGAGAACAGAAGACGAGCGAGTAGACCGCCAAGAAACAGAGCCGGATCCAACGCTGAAAGTGTAACCCTGTGACGACCGCTGCGTAGCCAAGTCGTCAACCCAAGAAGCGTCTGCGTGTCCAGTGAGGACAACTGGACCCCGTCCTCCAAGCACGAGCCCCATGCCCAACGTACTGCACAAGTAGCGCAACACCCTCTTAGCGGCCTCCCAGTGCTCTGGTCGGTGTCTCCCGGGCGCAACGTAGCATGCCAAGATGCTAAGAGGGTAGGCAAGGTCAGGTCGAGTGCAGGTCATCAGGTACATGAGGCAGCCCACAAGCTCTGGATACGGGCCACTCGGCTCTACGGACTCGTCCGAAGGTGGAGCTAAGAGCGAGTTGTCAGAATGTTATAGTGCTTACATTTGTGTAGGCTATAGTGGGGTAGCCCATAAGGGGTACAACTCAATTAGGGTTAGTACTTGTACCCAACTTTTGCTCAATGCATTCATTCTCGTTTGTTAGTTTGACATGGTTTTAGAGCAGGTCCTTCGCTAGGACCGTTTTTTTTTTTTTTTTTGGGCCCACCACAGCACTGCCCCACTAGCCGCCCTGATGGCTCACGCGCCGCCCCTAGCGACCCTCGTGCCGCACCTGCTGCCCAGAGCGCCCGCCCCTTAAGGCCCGCCCGTCGACCCTAGGCCCCTGGCCCGCCCGTCGACCCTAGGCCCCAGCGCGCCCTGTCGACCCTAGGCCCCGACCCCGCCCGTCGACCCTAGCCTGGCGTGCCCCGTCGACCATAGGCCCCGGCCCCGCCCGTCGGCCCTACTGCCCCGCGCGCCCGCCTGTCAACCCTAGCTTGGCGCGCCCCGTCAACCCTAGGCCCCGGCCCCGCCCGTCGACCCTAGGCCCAGCCCGCTCGCGGCCCGCCCGACGCCCCTGCAGCCAGCGCGCCGCCCACTTGCGGCCAGCCCGCCGCCCTGCATCCCGCGCACCGCCCGCTTGCGGCCCGCCCGTCTCCCCTTCAGTCCGCGCGCCGCCCCTGCAGCCCCGCGCACAGCCCCTGCAGCCCCGCGCCCTGCCCCTGCAGCTCGCAAACCGCCCCTGCAGCCCTGCGCCCTGCCCCTGCAATTCGCGAACCGCCCCTGCAGCCCAGCGCCCTGCCCCTGCAGCTCGTGCACGGCCCCTGCTGCCATGCACGCGGCCCTTGCAGCCCCTTGTGGCCCGTTCACCACCCCTTGCAGCCCGTGCGCCACCCCTTGCAGCCCGCACTTCGCCCCTGCAGCCCGTGAGCCGCCCCTGCAGCCCCGCGCACCACCCCTTGCGCCCCTCTCGCCGCCCCTGCAGCCCCGCCCACTGCCCTTGGCCCCCTAGCCGCCCCTTGCTGCCCGCTCACCGCTTACCTGCGGGCCGCTCGGCGCCCTCTTGCGGCCCTGGTGCCTGCTAGCCGCCCTGCCTTCCCTCCGTGCTGCCCTACTGGTCGCGCGCCTCCTAGCTTGCCCGCTATGACTTCTCTTTGTCGTAGCGGTGGGAGTGGTGACGGCGGTGGTGGCAGCAATGGGAGTGGTGGCGGCTGTACTAGCAGTCACTATGGAGCTGTTCGGTGGGGAGTTTCTGGCGGTGGCCAGATGCAGCTGCAACGGCATCTGCGCGAGTCCCTTCCACCCCAACAGTTACGTGAGTAGTACGCTAGTAGGAGTGGTGGCGGCGGCAGTAGTGGCAAACGCCATGCAACTGCTGAGTTGGGAGTTTCTGGCGGTGGCGTGGCGCAGCGTCAGCGGAGTCCGCGCGAGACCCTTATGCCTCAGCAACTTCGTGAGTGGTATGCTCAACGTGGGGCGTCTCGGATTAGTTCTCCCTGCCCGTACGTCATTCGCACAGGTGATAGGGCTGGTCAGACTTGCGGGACAGTTGGTCACACACAGTCCCGCTGCTTCTCATGTCTGAGCGACTCCTGGCGTGCAGAGTTTGGCGACGCGGCTGAGCTTCCCCGCTGGCTAGAGCTGCTTAGGCAGGGTGTGGATATCTTTGCTCTAGACTGTGACGCTATCTTCACTGCCATGTATGCTTTACCTATTTGTACTGAGGGTGACTGTTCCCTGTGTGTGCTACATGACCCAGGTATAGAGGCTGCTGCTCTAGGTGCTAGTGATTCTGCTCTCCCTAGTACTGCGCCTGGTGAGGCCTTGCACACCATTACGCTTGACTCAGGTGCTTCACGCTGTTTCGTTCGCGATAGCACCACTCTCACTCCTCTCTGTGCACCTGTACCGGTCAGACTGGCTGACCCCTCATGGGGCCCAGTCCTTGCCCGTTCCTTCACTGTTCTCCCGTGTCCAGCGGTTCTGTCTGGCTCACTGTCAGGTCTTCACCTCCCCTCGTTCTCTACGAACTTGGTGAGAACTGCTGCCCTCCAGGATGCGATAGTCACCACCACCACTCCTGGGGGTCAGTGTGTGTCTATCTGCACGTGTACACTGACGGGCCGCAACGTGGCCACGTTCACTCGTCGGCCAGCGTCGAGTCTGTACACACTGGCTACTAAGCCTCCTCAAGTAGCTGCGTCTACCCAGCTGTCCGCGTCAGGTCCGGTAGCACCCCCTTGCTCGTGTCGCCTCCTGTCGCACCAGACTCTCCTGTGGCACCACCGCCTAGGTCACCCCTCCCTGCCACGCCTTCGTGGCATGCACTCCCGCCTCCTTGTCTCTGGTCTTCCTAGGTCTCTGCCTCCTCTCCCGCCATCGCGTGCCCCGCCCTGCCTTCCTTGCGTCAAGGGGCGGCAGCGCGCCACTCGTTACTCCTCGTTTCCCCCGACGACTACTCCCCTGCAGACGCTCCACATGGACATATGGGGCCCAGCCCGCGTCAGTGGACAGGGCCGCGAGTGCTACTTTCTGCTGGTTGTTGACGACTACATGCGGTACACCACGGTCTTCTCCTTACGCAGCAAGGGGGAGGTCCCTGATGTCTTGATCCCTTGGATCCGCGCAGTCCGTCTCCAGCTCCGCGAGCGGTTCTGCCAGGACCTTCCTGTCCTGCGTCTGCACTCTGACAGAGGTGGTGAGTTCTCCTCCGACTTCTTGCGGGACTTTTGTCATGGGGAGGGCATTCTCTAGTCGTTCACGCTTCCGGCCTTCCTTCAGAAAAATAGGATTGTTGAGCGCCGCATTGGCTTAGTCATGGAGGTCGCTCGTACCTCCATGATCCATGCGGCTGCTCCCCATTTTCTGTGGCCGTTTGCGGTCGGGTACGCTGCGCATCAGCTCAACCTCTGGCCCCGTGTCTCCTTGCCGAAGATCTCGCCCACACAGCGTTGGATGGGGAAGGTTGGCGATGCGTCGGTGTTCCGGGTCTAGGGCTCTTGTGCCTTTGTTCGTGATACGTCCGCGGACAAGCTCTCCGCCCGTGCTATTCCCTGCGTCTTCCTTGGCTTTTCCCCTGACGCCCCTGGCTGGCAGTTTTACCACCCCACCTCGCGCAATGTCTTCCCCTCTGAGGACGTCACGTTTGACGAGTCGGTTCCCTTTTACCGGCTCTTCCCCTACCGCTCTGCCCCTTACCCACCCCCTCCGGTAGACCCCCTCCCCCCCCAGGGTCCTGCTCCCTCAGGTGTGTCTCAGGTAGACCCTCTCCCTGGTACTGTGCCTGTTGAGGTAGCTGGCGACTCAGGTGCTGCTCGAGGTGCTGCTGCGTCTTGGGGTGCTGCGTATGGGGGTGCGGAGCTTGGGGGTGCGGAGCCTGGGGGCGCTGAGTCTGGGGGTGCGGGGTCTGGGGGTGCTGAGCCTAGGGGTGCTGATCCTAGGGGTGCGGAGCCTGGGGGTGCTGAGACTGCGGGTGCTGAGCCTCGGGGTACTGCTTCTGCTGGAGGTCCTGCGGGTGCTTCGCCAAGACTGTCTCCCCGGCCGGAGCCTCTCTCCCCGCAGCAGCTGCGGGAGTGGTTTTCTCAGCGCACCTGCCTTCGGAGTGGAGCTGCCGGAGCTGGAGACCTTGCCACTTGAGACACTGGAGCTGGAGGTACTGGAGTTCTTGCTGGAGCTTGTGGTACAGGAGGTGCTGTGGCTGCTGGTCCTGGAGATGCTCGTACCAGAGAAACTGGAGCTGCCGGGATTGGTGGTGTTGGGGGCGCTGGAGCTGGAGACTGGAGCTGCTGGGACTAGAGGCACTGGCACTGGTGGCGCTGGAGCTGGAGTAGCTGGAGCTGGTGGAGCTGGAGCTGGAGGCACCGGCGTGGGAGGCGCTGGAGCTGGAGGAGCTGGAGCTGTTGACCCTGGAGCTGGAGGTGCTGGAGCTGGGGGTGGTGGTGGTACTGGTGCTGGCGGCTCTGTGCGGCCGCGACGGTACTTCGTTCCCCTGCTTCAGCAGGTTCTTCGTGTCCCCTCTTATACTGGCCTTACTCCTCCCCTACTGTGTCCACCGCCTAACCAGTCGCAGCCGCCGTTACAGCCAGCCTCCCCACTGCCTGCTCCTTCTCCTTACTCCGAGCAGACCCGTGGCCTTACAGAGCGTCGTGAGCCTGCGTCTCGTCTTGCCTCCCCTGTTCGCACTAGTCGTCGCGTTCCTTGTCCGCGTCCTCCTCCTGTCCCGGGCACTCACGCTATGTCTGCACGCCAAGATCCAGATGCCTTTTTAACCTCTATTTCGTCACAAAGTTCCCTACTACGTCCTATTGCCTAGCCTTAGGAACTAGGTTGAGCTAGTTTGCCCAACTACGCAGCTCGTGGCACATGTTTGTGCGTTTGATGGGGAATCTATGCGAGGATAGGCCTGTTCGCAACATGTCAACACGCCGACGTCTCGACGCCTTTTTTACCACTATTTCTTCACACAGTTCCCTACTACATCCTATTACCTAGACTTAGGAACTGGGTTGAGCTAGTTCGCACAATTACGCAGCTCGTGGCGCATGTTAGTGCGTTTGATGGTGAATCTGTGCGAGGATAGGCCCGTTCGCAACATGTCTGCACGCCAATGTTGAGTTACTAAGTAAGAGTAAGCTTAGGTTTTAGGTAGGGCCTAGGCTTAGTAGCCTAGGCCTAGGGGAAGTCGAGGAGGTTGTGCCAAGGTGAGAGTCGAGAATGGGAAAAGTGATGTTCACTATAGCACTAGGGTACATATAGTAAACAGAGCATGCAAAGAAGGTGCACCACCAACAGTTTATAATAACTACACTAAACTACAGCTACAGGCAGTTACATATAAATTCTAACACTCCCCCATAACTGCCTGCAGCAGGAGTTTGTGCAGAACACAACCTGCAGGGGTATACCAGCAACAGCAACAGCAGGTACGGTAACAGAGCAGGTACAGCAGCAAAGGGACAGGCGACAGCAAGAAATTCCTGCCACCCCCTTACTCTCTTCCCCCCCCAACCACAGGAGGGGCAGCAGGGAGAGTGAGGAGGCGGGCTGGCTCTGGCTGGTCACCCCCTCCATTTCCTCACCCTCCCCCTCCCCCTCCCCCCCACACTGCTGCAGGAGCAGCAGAGGGGGGAAGAGAGGAGAGGTGGAGGGACGACTGCTGGTTGGTCTCACACCCGCCACCCCAGTGCCACTCCCCCGGCTCCCCCACACCCTCACACCCTCCCCCCCAGCGGCAGCTGCAGCAGTGGGAACGAAAGGAGGAGGAGGGGAAGGGAAGCACACCACCCATCACCCCAACACCCGCCACCCCCATACCCTCCCCCCCACGGCTGCAGGGAGACGAAGGAGGAGGGGGTGGGCGGGGAGAAAGCCGCAGAGCGGCTACAGAGGGTCGGCGCGGGTAGGTCAGGGGCGGCTGCAGTGAGTGCAGGCGCGGGGTGAGGCAGAGGCGGCTGCACCGAGTGCAGGAGCGGGGGCGGCTGCTCCAAGGGCAGGCGCCGGGTGGTGCAGGGGCGGCTGCAGCGAGTGCAGGCGCGGGTGAGGCAGGGGCACCGCCGAGTGCGCCAGGGGCGGGTACGCGGCGGCTCAGGACACCGTCGCAGGCGCCAGGGGCGGTTCCGCGGCGGCTCAGGGCACCGTCGCGCACCACGGGGCACGTGACGGGCAGTTTAGGGCACCGTCGCATGCCACGGGGCGCACGACGGGCAGGGCACCGTCGCGTGCCACGGGGCGCATGACGGGCAGGGCACCGTCGCGTGCCACGGGGCGCACGACGGGCAGGTTTAGGGCACCGTCGTGTGCCACGGGGCGCACGACGGGCAGGGCACCGTCGCATGCCACGGGGCGCACGACGGGCAGGGCACCGTCGCGTGCCACGGGGCGCGCGACGGGCAGAAAAGATGTCACTCGCCACCCGGGGGCGGGACAGGACGAAAATCGCCACGCGCCCGAGGCGCGCGACCGGAAAAACAGCAGCGGAAGCGTGAGGCGGGCCCACAGGCCAGGACGTAACTCGCTCTAATGCCATGTTGAGTTACTAAGTAAGAGTAAGCTTAGGTTTTAGGTAGGGCCTAGGCTTAGTAGCCTAGGCCTAGGGGAAGTCGAGGAGGTTGTGCCAAGGTGAGAGTCGAGAATGGGAAAAGTGATGTTCACTATAGCACTAGGGTACATATAGTAAACAGAGCATGCAAAGAAGGTGCACCACCAACAGTTTATAATAACTACACTAAACTACAGCTACAGGCAGTTACATATAAATTCTAACAGCCAATGTCCGGATGCCTTTTTTACCTCTATCTCGTCACACATTTCCCTACTACGTCCTATTGCCTAGCCTTAGGAACTTGGTTGAGCTAGTTTGGCCAAGTATGTCAAAGTTACGAACGAGAATGGTATGAACTAGCAAAGAGTTGGGTACAAGTACTAACCCTAGTTGGGTTGTACCCCTTATGGACTACCCCACTATAGCCTACACAATGTAAGCTAGATATAAGTTTGATACACCCCCATAGGCAAAATGGGGGAGAATAAGTGGTCACAAGACCAGTCAAGAAAGCAAAGCAAGCTCGGGGTGGATCACAAAGTCACCACACAGTCCGAGCACAAGCAAAGGGCCACAAGGCCAGTTCACATGCAGAGTTATATAAAGAGAACAAACAATTAAGTGATCATATCCAACAAGTGCAATCATGCAGGTATATATAGAGATCACAGTACAAGCAAAATCAAGCAGTAAGCAAGTGAGGCAAAGTAGGCACAAGGCCTAAAACAGTAGAGAAGCGCTGATGATCACAAGGCGGAAGTGCCTTGGTGAATACATCAGCAGTGTTGGCCCTAGTGGCCACGTAAGCAAGACGAAGCTAGCCACGCTGCTGCAACTCTCGAGCAAGGAAGTATCGCAGAGCGATGTGCTTCGTTCGGTGCTCCAGTCTGTGCTCCTGACACAAGGCAATCATGGCCTTGTTGTCTACGTACAGGACTGGAGGCGAACGAGGCTGCTCTCCCAAGTCAGTCACCATGTAGGTGAGCCAGCGTAGCTCCTGTGCAGCCACGGCCCCGACATAGATCTCAGCCTCACAACTAGAGCTGAGAACCGAAGACGAGCGGGTAGACCACCAAGAAACATAGCCGGAACCAAGGCTAAAGGTGTAACCCTGTGACGACCGCTGCGTAGCTGAGTCGTCAACCCAAGAGGCGTCTGCATGACCAGTGAGAAGAACTAGACCCCGTCCTCCAAGCAGGTCACGCAGTACCCTCTTCGCAGCATCCCAGTGCACCTTTCGGTGCCTAGCGGGAGCCACGTAGCGAGCCAGAAGGCTGAGAGGGTACACGAGGTCAGGTCGTGTGCACGTCATCAGGTACATGAGGCAACCCACAAGCTCTGGGTACGGACTCGTCCAAAGGTGGAGCTGAGGGCGAGTGGCTGGTAGACAGGGGAATGGGCTGTGGCGAGGAGAACAGGAAGCCGAAGCGCAGAAGGACCTGGTGCACCATGTGTGATTGAGTCAGTGCGATGGTGCGCCGTGCTCTGTCCCGGGTGATCTGCAGGCCAAGATAGCAGCGCAGTTCACCCAGGTCAGTGCAGGTGTGTCTCTTCTGCAGCTCGGACTTCACAAGGGTCAGTGCCTCAGTGTTAGCAGTAGCAAAGACGAGGTCGTCGACGTACACGAGGACGTAGAACGGCGGCAGGGTAATGTCGGTGCGTAGAAACAGCAACGGTTCCGCAGTAGAAGGAGCAAACCCAAGAGCCGCAAGTGTAGTCCTCAGTGTGTCATGCCACTCGCGAGGCGCTTGGCGGAGACCGTAGACTGGCCGGCGGAGGCTCCAGTGGGTACCTGCAGGAAACGTCCTAGTGAAACCAGGTGGTCGGCGCAGCCAGATCTCCTCGTGAAGGCTGCCCTGCAGGAAAGCTGTGCTGAAGTCCAGAGAGTGCAACTCGTAGTCACGCTGAGCAGCAACGTGCAGCAACACCCGAAGAGTAGTCATCTTTGAGGTGGGAGCGAAGGTCTGAAAGTAGTCGACCCCCTGTCGCTGACTGAAGCCTCGAGCAACGTAGCGCGCCTTGAAGGCAGGCGGAGAACCCGGCGGCCGCTTCACCCTGAAAATCCACATGCCATCGACTATGTTCGCCCCAGGTGGGGGAACCTCGTCGACGTAGGTGCCTGTGGACTTCCAGGATGCCATCTCGGCATCCATGGCTGCCTGCCACTGGGAGGAGTAAGGACCCGTAATCGCCTCTGCGTAAGAGCGCGGGGTCGGGATGTCAGGTGCATCCGGGTCTCCCTCAGGGGCAAGCAGCATGGAAGCGAAACGAGGTACAGCAGCTGCTAGACACTCAAAGTCCTCCTGCCTGTCCTCAAGGACGTCCATGCCAGGAGCACACTCACCCGCAAAGGACGGAGGATTGGCAGACACAAACTCAGCAACAAGAGCAGTGGCGTAGTCTAGACGGCAGGCAGCAGCACTGTCAAGCAGCTCAACAACGAGAGACTCAAAAGAAGGGTCAGTCACAGCAGTGGCGAGGAGACGAGAGATAGTGGGACTGGCAGCACGAGCGCGGTCAGACTCAGGGTCAGGGACCTCAGGAAGAGAGGACTCAGGAGAAGCAGGCAGAGGAACACGCAGTGGAACCGAGGAAGGACGGAGTGCCATAGCGTGCGTGCTGGGGACAGGACGAGGACGCGAACGAGGAGCACGAGGAGCAGTGGGAACAGGCAAGACAGGATGAGACGTAGGCTCACGACACTCTGTAAGACCGCCGGACTGCTCAGTGTAAGGAGAGGGAGCAGGCAGTGGGGAGGCTGGCTGTAACGGCGGCTGCGAATGGTCAGGCGGTGAACACAGGAAGGGAGGAGGAAGACCAGTAGAAGACGGGACACCAAGAACCTGCTGAAGCAGGGGAACGAAGTACGGTCACGGCCGCACAGTGCCTCCAGCACCTCCAACGCCAGGGTCGACAGCTCCAGCTCCTGCAGGTCCAGCGCCTCTGGCGCCAGTGCCTCCAACTCCAGCTCTGGCAGCTCCAGCACCTCCTATGCCAGGGCCTCCAACTCCAGCTCCTCCAACTCCAGCGCCTCCAGCGCCAGCTTCTCCAGGCTCAGTAGGGACTCTAGCTCCAGCGCACCCAACACCACCAGTCCCGGCAGCTCCAGCACCACTGGTACGAGCACCTCCAGGACCAATAGCCGCAGCACCTCCAGTACCGCCAGCTCCAGCAGGAACAGCAGCATCTCCAGCTCCAATGTCTCCAGCGCCTCCAGCTCCGGGAGCTCCACTCCGACGGTGTGCGCGCTGAACAAGCCACTCACGCAGCTGCTGCAAAGACAGACGCTGCGAAGCACCAGCAGGACCTCCAGACGAAGCAGCACCCCGAGGCTCAGCACCCCCAGACTCCGCACCCTCCGACTCAGCACCCCCAGGCTCAACACCCTCAGGCTCAGCACCCCCATGCTCTGCACCACCAGACCCAGCACCCTCAGACCCCGCAACCCCCGGCTCCGCACCCCCAGACGCAGCACCCCCAGATGCAGCACCTGGAGCAGCACCTGAGCCGACAGCTACCTGAACAGGCGCAGTACCAGGGAGAGGGTCTACCTGAGACACACCCGAGGGAGCAGGACCCTGGGGCGGGAGGGGGTCTACCGGAGGTGGACCGAGAGCAAGGAAGAGCGGCGGGGGCGGGGGAGGGGCAGAGCGGTAGGGGAAGAGACGGTAGAAGGGAACCGACTCGTCGAACGTGACGTCCTGAGAGGGGAGGACACGGCGCGAGGTGGGGTGGTAAAACTGCCAGCCAGGGGCGTCAGGGGAAAAGCCAAGGAAGACGCAGGGAATGGCGCGGGCAGAGAGCTTGTCCGCGGACGTATCGCGAACAAAGGCACGAGAACCCCAGACCCGGAACACCGACGCATCGCCAACCTTCCCCGTCCAACACAGTGTGGGCGAGGTCTCCGGCAAGGAGACACGGGGCCAGAGGTTGAGCTGATGCGCAGCGTACCGGACCGCAAATGGCCACAGAAAATAGGGAGCGGCCGCATGGATCATGGAGGTACGAGCGACCTCCATGACTAAGCCAATGCGGCGCTCAGCAATCCCATTTTGCGGGGAGTCTGGACGCATGAACGACTAGAGTATGCCCTCCCCACGACAAAAGTCCCTCAAGAGAATGCCCTCACCACCCCTGTCAGAGTGCAAACATAGGACAGGAAGGTCCGTACCGAAGCGCTCGCGGAGCTGGAGACGGACTGTGCGGATCCAAGGGATCAAGACATCAACGACCTCACCCTGCTGCGCAAGGGGAAGACCGTGGTGTACCGCGTGTAGTCGTTAATGACCAGCAAAAAGTAGCGCTTGCGGCCCTGTCCACTGACGCGGGCTGGGCCCCACACGTCCATGTGGAGAGTCTGCAGGGGAGCAGTCGTCAGGGGAAACGAGGAGGAGTGAGGAGCGGCGCGCTGCCGCTCCTCGACACAAGGAAGGCAGGGCGGGGCAGGTGAGGGCAGGAGGGGAGGCAGAGACCTGGGTAGACCAGAGACGAGAAACTGGGAGTGCATGCCACGAAGGCGTGGCAGGGAGGGGTGACCCAGGCGGTGGTGCCACAGAAGAGTCTGGTGCAACAAGAGGCGACACGAGCAAGAGGCGGCTACCTGACCTGACGCGGACACCTGAGCAGACTTAGCGACTCGAGGAGGCTCGATAGCCAGCGTGTACAGACTCGACCCTGGCCGACGAGTGAACGTAGCCTGGTGACGCCCGGTCGGCGTGCACATGCAGATCGACACACGCTGACCCCCAGGAGTGGTGGTAGTGACCATCGCATCCTGAAGGAGAGGAGTGAGAGTGGTGCTGTCACGAAAGAAACAGTGCGAAGCGCCTGAGTCCAACGTGAAGGTGTGCAAGGCCTCAGCAGGCGCAGTACAAGGGGGAGTACTAGACGCACTAGCACCTAGAGCAGCAGCCGCTATACCTGGGTCAGGTGGCACACACCGGTAACAGTCACCCTCAGCACTAAAAGACAAAGCATACATGGCAGAGATAATAGCATCATAGTCTAGGTCAAAGATAGCAACTCCCGACCTAAGCAAATCCGCCCAGCGAGGGCGCTCGACGTCGACACCAAACTCAGCACGCCAGGCATCGTGAAGGCGGGAGAAGCAGCGGTGCTCGGTGTGAAACTTCCCGCATGTCTGGCCCGCACGGACACCCGTGCGAATGACATACGGGCATGTCTCACTACCCCCACCCGTCCCACGCTGAACCAACCACTCACGTAGCTGCTGTGGCGACTGGGTCTCGCTCCGACGCTGCTGCTGCTGACGCTGACCACCACCAGGGCCTCCACGCCGAGGTCCAGACCTACCACCACCAGTCCCACCGCCTCCACTGCCGCCACTCCCTCCGCTGCCTCCACCGCCGCCACCAGAGCCCCCACTGCCGCCACCAGTCCCACCGCCGCCACCACCTCCACTGCCTCCACGACCTCCACCGCTGCCCCCACCACCGCTCCCACTACCACCTCCACCACCACCGCTGCCACCTCCACCACCCCGGCCACTCTTGCCCTTGCTGCTGCGGCGCTTCGCACTAGTCAAAGCAGCACCGACGTCCTCAGCAACAGAGACGTCTGCAGCAGCAGCAGAGGCAAAGGAGGGGGAAAGGGGGGAGGGGGAGCACCCCTCTAAGAAGGGCGGGCGCGGAGTGCCATGAGCAGCACCTACAGCAACTGCACTAGTCTCAGCTGCGAGGAGATGCTGCTCGAGGAGGTGAACAGTGAGGAAGGTGGGGTCAAGGGAGAGAAAGTGGTCCCTAACAGAGCGAAGAGAGTCAGGGAGGCGAGAGACTATGAAATAGAGGGTGATGAACATGGGGGGCTGGTTCGTGGCAAGGAACTCAGCAGGGACGGTAGCGCGGTAGCGAGCGTCGCTAGTGTGCAGGTGGGTAACCAGGTCCGCTACAGTGGCAAAAGCCGATAGCTCAGGGAACAGGTAGGGCAGTAGCAGTCTGCCTAGAGCAGCAGTGGCAGGGGAGGAGTAGCGAGCAACGACAGCGTCGTACAGGGCCTGTGCTGTCCTGTGCTGTCCAAAGTGAGTACATTCGGCCACTGGCAGGTGGTTGTGAATGGCCAAGCGGGCAGTAGCGTCACGAGACAGCCACTGGGAACGAGTCCCACCATCAGCTGTGGCGGGAGGGGCTAGAGTGACACCGGACACGTGGTCAAACAGTGAGACACTGTCCTTAATATCGCTCAGAAGGTACAGTTGCAGATCGTCGTGCCACGTGTCAAATGCAACCGGTCTGCCCTCATGATCGAACGCTAGAACTCTAAGCGAAGCCATAGTGGCGCAGCACTCAGGAGCAGCAGTAGCAGCAGTAGCAGCAGGAGCAGCAGCAGCAGTAGCCAAGGGGCCAAGGGGCGGGGCCGAGGGGCCTAGGGGCCGAGGGGCCAAACACGAGGGTGGTGGGGCCGAGGGGCCAAGGGTCCTAGGGGCCGAGGGGCCGAGGGGACTAGGGGCCGAAGGGCAAAGGGGCCTAGGGGCCGAGGGGTCGAGGGGTGGGGCCGAGGGGCCAAACACGAGGCCTAGGGGCCAAACACGAGGTCGAGAGGCCAAGGGGCCTAGGGGCCGAGGGGCCAAACATGAGGGTGAGGGCCGAGGGGCCGAACACAAGGGGCCACAGGGTCGAGGTGCCAAGGGGCCGAGGTGCCTAAGGGCCAAGGGGCCAAGGGGCCGAGGGGCCGAGGCTAGGGGCCGAGGGGCCTAGGGGCCAAACACGAGGGTGGCGGGGCCGAGGGGCCGAGGGGCCAAGGGTCCTAGGGGCCGAGGGGACTAGGGGCCGAGGGGCCAAGGGGCGGGGCCGAGGGGCCAAACACGAGGCCGAGGGGCCGAGGCTAGGGGCCGAGGGGCCGAGGGGCCGAGGGGCGGGGCTGAGGGGCCAAACACAAGGCCGAGGGGCCAAACACAAGGCCGAGGGGCCGAGGCTAGGGGCCGAGAGGCCGAGGTGCCTGGGGGCCAAGGGGCCGAGGGGCCGGGCCTAGTGGCCGAGGGGCCAAGGGGCGGGGCCGAGGGGCCAAACACAAGGCCGAGGGGCTTAGGCTAGGGGCCGAGGGGCCTGGGGGCCGAGGGGTCCGACGGGCCAAGGGGCCGGGGCCTAGCGAAGGAGTCGTGGGGTGGCGCGACGGGCCTAAGGGGCGCGACGGGCCTAGGGGCCGGGGCCGAGGGGCGAAGGGGCCGAGGGGCGCGACGGGCGAAAGGGGGCCGGGCCCTGGGGTCGAAGGGGCCGATGGGCGCGACGAGCCAAGGGGCCGGGGCCTAGGGGCGAAGGGGCCGTGGGGTGGCGCGACGGGCCTAAGGGGCGCGACGGGCCTAGGGGCGCGACGGGCCAAGGGGCCGGGGCCGAGGGACGAAAGGGGCCGAGGGGCGCGACGGGCGAAGGGGCTGTGAGGTGGCGCGACGGGCCTAAGGGGCGCGACGGGCCTAGGGGCGAAGGGGCCGTGGGGTGGCGCGACGGACCTAAGGGGTGCGACGGGCCTAGGGGCGCAACGGGCCAAGGAAAACTCGACGGGCCAAGGGGCCAGGGCCAAGGGGGGTACTAGCAGCGCAGTAGGTGGTGGGCCCAAGGAACCTGCTGTGATTCCATGTCAAAGTTACGAACGAGAATGGTATGAACTAGCAAAGAGTTGGGTACAAGTACTAACCCTAGTTGGGTTGTACCCCTTATGGGCTACCCCACTATAGCCTACACAATGTAAGCTAGATATAAGTTTGACAAACTACGCAGCTCGTGGCGCATGTTTGTGCGTTTGATGGTGAATCTGTGAGAGGATAGGCCTATTTGCAACATGTTGTTGTTCAAGATCCGTCACTTTGAGAGCTTACGACGAACTCAATTCTCAACTAAACGCAAATCCGCTCGGTAAGATTGTGCGCCTTAGCCTAAGCTACCATCTCCAAGTTGAATCAGTCGTTAAGATGGTCTATAGAGTGAGAACCAAGTAAAAACGTCCAGCAGCCGCATAAGTAGAATGGTAGAGGAAGTACAAACATTAAGACATAGAATGTTGGAGTTGGGGACTCCAAGAGAACCATGAGAGGGAAGGGGTTCTCCAAGAGCTAGGGAAGGATGGTAGGAACCTTCCTAGCAGCAAGGATGCAACCCTCATCATGAGGTCCTTGAGGTGTCACATGCAAAATCCAATCTAGTTGGATTTTGCCTAGGTGTTGCAACATTTGCAACCCATGCTAGAAACTTCTAGCCACCCCAATCCAAAAGTCAAAGTTGCCTTCCTTAACCACCCAACCAAAGATCCCTTTATAGTCATGTCCCAAGTAATCACCCAAATTAGATATAACCTTAAAAGGTAATAAGAAATCCAAGTCTTGGAAATCTTGTAACTTGGGCGATCTTGGTCAGAATAAGGCGATCTTGGTATCGTTGGAAAGCTCTGGATTTCTCCTGCATGATCAAGCATTTAAACTTGGAGAAAGCACAGAGATGGTAAAATCCAACAGCCATGCATAATGACAAATGCTCATGCAAACAATGCACGCATGAATAGCACGAGCACTCGGCAGGACGTTAGGATGACATGCACTCAGAATGACGTGCATCCAACAAACTCCCCCTCAGACTAACGGACTGCATGCACACACACTCACACATGCACTCATGACACAGCTGCCCACACTAGTGCAATGCCATGCCACACATCTTAGCACACTTCCAATGTGCGCTCTCGGGAAGTCTCTTGGTGAGAAAATATGCCGCCTGCTTGCTAGCCTTCACATGGTGGAGCTCAACAATACCCTCCTTCACCATCTGCCTCACCCAGTGCCACTTAATCTTCGTGTGCTTGTTCAGCCCATTCAGGATAGGATTATTGGCCATGCCAATAGCAGCCTCGCTGTCGGAGAAAAGTGGTGTAGGTCCCTCCTGTTCAGCTCCCATGTCCTCCAGCAGCTTCCTCAGGAGCACGATCTCCTTGATGGCATGGTACATCGCCATGTACTCTGCCTCTCCGGAAGACTGAGCAATCTCACTCTGCTTCTTGGACCTCCAGCTCACTGGTCCACCTCCGACCATGCACACAAAGCCGCCAACTGATGACTGATCCTCATCCTCTGAGGCCCATGTAGCGTCGGTGAAGCACGACAGCTTCAAGGTTCCAGGCGTTACCCCATCTGCTCCAATCTGTTTCAGCTGGCCGCCAGCTGAAAAATGAACACCAGCAGATGCCGTTGATCCGAGGTAGCGCACCAAGCGCTTTGCCACCTCCAACTGCTCCTCAGTGGGCCGCTGCAAAACTCTGGCCAGCTGCCCCAGTCCGAATGAAGCATCAGGTCGCGTATGCACAGCTGCATACATCACACTCCCAATGAGTGACTGGTACTCATTCCGCTGCTCATCCTCAAGCACATCATCCTCCTCAGCTGCCTTCTTCAGCTTGAAACCTGCAGGGAACGGTGTCATCACAATGCGACCCCCAGTCACACCATAGCGCTCCATGACACCAGAGATGTAGTGTGACTGATGCACCTTCAGCCACCTCCTCTCGACATCCCTCTCAATCTGCAGCCCCAAGTAGTAGTGGACATCCCCCAGCATCTTGCACTTGAAGTTGTCCATCAGCAGCTTCTGTGTCCTCTCAATCTGCTCCATGGAAGGTGAAAACAGCAGTATGTCGTCGACATACACCAGCAGCAAGAGCAGCTGCTCCCCCTCTCCAAGCAGAAACAAGCTGTGATCCGCTTGGGACGTCTTGAAGCCTCCACTCAGCAGCACCTCCTCCAACTTCTCGTACCAGCACCTGGGCGCTTGCTTAAGGCCATAGATAGCCTTCTTGAGCTTGCACACCCGGCTGGTCCCATCCTCATAGCCGTCGGGCTGCGCCATGTAGATATCCTCCAGCAGTATTCCATTGAGAAATGCAGTGGTGATATCCACCTGCTTCACGTGCCATCCCTTCACAGCGGCGCTAGCCAGCACAATCCTCAATGTCACTGGCTTAACAACGGGAGCGAAGATCTCCCCGAAGTCGACCTTCTCTTTCTGCTGAAACCCTTTGGCGACCAAGCGGCTCTTGAACCGCTCCAACGCACCATCAGCTCCACTCTTCACCTTGAAGACCCACTTGCTGCTGATCGGCCGTCGCCCCTCGGGTAACTCAACAAGCTCCCAAGTCCCATTCTCAATGAGACTGTTGAACTCCGCATCCATGGCAGCCTTCCACTCCTCCTTCTGGGGTCCACTGAGTGCCTCCTCCACTGTGGCTGGTTCTCCAGGCAAGGGTGTGAAAAAACAGAAGGCCATCTCCTCATCCTCTCCCTCATCCGCCTGAACCGCCATGGCACCTTGCTTGGGTCCTCCCAAACGGCTATACTTCAGCCTTGAGGGTGCTGCTGCCACTCTCTTCTTGCGGGTTGCAATCTGCTGCCCATGTGGTGAAGCTCCTCTCTGCACACTCCTCTTGGTGACCTTGGCGGTTGCAGCAGGCTCGGGCTGAGATGGTGAGTCCACACGTGCCGACTCATCCTCCAACCCCTCCTCTGCAGCAAGACCAGAAACTTGCTGCTCTCCACCGCCACTGTGGTCACTGGTCAGCTCTGACCCAGGGAGATCCTCAAGGTGCAGCTGAACCTCCTCCACTGCAGACCGCTCAATCTCCTGCAGACGCAAGCCAATCTGCACCTGCTGCTGCTGCTGCCAGTCCTTGTACATGACGTCCTCCACAAACTTGACGTCACGGCTGACCAGCGTCCTCTTGCTCTTGGGGTCCCACATCAACCACCCCTTCGAGTCAGGAGCCATCCCAAGATGGACAGCCCACACAGCAGCAACTTCCAGCTTGTGCCTCTGCTCCTTAGGCACCATCACAAGCCCCATGCAGCCCCACACCCGCAGCATGTCAATGGATGGCTTCTTCCCAAGCCAACGTTCGTACGGCACCCAATGCTTGTCGCCAACATGTGTCAAGACCCTGTTCTTGACCGTGATGACATGGCGAACAGCTTCAGGCCAGAACTTGTAGGGCATCCCAGCAGCCCCCAACAAGGTCTTAGCCGCCTCGCCAATGGTCCGGTTGGCACGCTCAGCAATGCCGTTCTGCTGCGGTGTTCCTGGGCAGGTCAGCTGGTGTCGAATGCCGTTCTTCTTGAGAAACTTGGTGAATTCCGCTCCAAGGAACTCTCCACCTCGGTCACTCCTCAGCACCTTTACCAGCCGCATCGCTTGCCGCTCCACCATTGGCAACCAATCCTCCTTGATCGCCGCTGCAGCATCGCTCTTCTTGGACAGGGGACGCGCCCACGTGAAACGGCTCCATTCGTCCACCATGGTGAGGAAGTACAGCACTCCCCCAATCCCCTCAGTCCTCATAGGACCCACCAGGTCCATGTGCACCACCTCCAAGGGTGCCTTCGCCGATCCCTCCGCACGTGGAAACGGGAACCGCGCAAACTTGTTTTGCATGCACGCCTCGTAGCTGCCATAGTGAGCGCCATCTCTTTGCAGTTGCAGCCCATGCACACACTTCTCCTTGTGCATCACCTCCAATGTGGAAACAGCCATGTGTGCGAGCCGCCGATGCCAAGTCTCCCAATCCGCTTGGCCCGAGGTAGCCGACGCCTTCACCGCCGCGCTTCCTCCAATCAGCTCCTCTCCTTGCACACCTTGCTCCTCCTCCTCGGTGACACTCTCCTCCATAGATGCCGCCGCTGCCGCCTTGCCCGATTTCCGCCAAGGGAGTACCGGGATCTGCCACATCCGCTTGTGGACATCCCCTTTCCACTGCAGGTCCCAAATCAGCCGCTCATCGTTGTAGGCACGATAGCGCTCCGAGCCAATCGTCTCGGTGTTCACACCCGCATCTCCCAACCGGCCGGTAGAAATCAGGTTCGCGCACAAGTCCGGCACCCACAGCACGTTCTTCAGCCCCATGAGCTCTCCATCCGCTCCCATGAACTTGGCGCATCCCATGCCCATGATCTTGGCCTTGGCGCCCATCGCGGATGTGACTGTAGAGATGGGTGCGGGCTGAATCTCATCGAGTAGGTCCGCACGAGGAGTCATGTGCCAAGAGCTCCCGGAATCTATCACCCAATGGGTGAGGGGATGTAGGAGAACCTTGGCAGCCATAGCAAGGTCGGTTGCGCCTTCGTTCACGAAGAAGAACCCGGCCTTCCGCTCCTCAGATTTGCCGCCTTTCTCCTCATCCTTCTCCTCTCCACTAGCTCCCATGTCTCCCCCACTCCTCTTGCCACCATGCAGGTTGCTCGATGAAGGCGGGGTCCAATCCTTGGGTCGTTGGTAGCACTTCCGCCAACGATGTCCGCGCTTCTTGCAGTAGAAGCACACCTCCCCTTGACCCCCGCCGCCATCCTCCTTAGGGTAGTTCTTGTTCTTGCCCTTCCACTTCTTCTTGAAGCCACTCTTTCCACCTCCAACTCCATAGCCAGCCCCCTCCTCCGAGCGCTCCACACTCCGCCGCCGCAAGTCCTCCTCAAGGATGCGCGCGCGAATGTAATCCACGCTCCACTGGGGCTGTTGAGAGTTGAGGTTGATCGCTAGGGCAGACCACGACTCCGGCAACCGTATCACGATCTCCACGCATTGCACGAGCTCTGGGTACACCACACCGCCGCCTTGGAGCTTCTTGAAGATGTCCCGCATCTCATCCAACACCGGTTGCATCGGCTCTCCATCAACGAACTTGATGTCGCGCAGCCGCCACGCGAGTAGCACGATGCCGGTAGCATGTGTCGGTGAGTGCACATCCAGAAGCTTCCTCCAAGCCTTGGGGCCACACTCTGGATCACCTAAGAGGTCCTTGATGTGGTCAAGTTGTCGTCCGCCAACCGCTTGCACCATGAGCATGTACGCGTTGAACGATCGCTTCATCCAAGCTCCTTTCAGCTCCGCGGCCTCCGGCATCTTCTCCTTCCCCTCCACCAGATCCAATAGCTTGTATTGGGTATACATCAGCCTCATGCGGAAACTCCAGTGCTCGTAGTCCTCCCCCATGAATTTCTCAATAGATAAAGCTTTCACAGGATCCACGGTAGTAGGAGATGGTGTAGAAGAAGTAGGTAGCGTAGGGTTGGCTGGTTGGTGAGTCCCCACTCCACCACCAGCAACTCCCCCCTGCTCTCCAGCCTCTCTAGCTCCAGCCATCTCGCCATTAGCACCTCTAGAGTCCGTTCCAGTCATATTGAGGCCTTATGAACGGTGGAAACTTGAGAAATCGTTTGGAGAGAATTCTGCCAGAAGCTTCGATTCTACGAAAAAACGCCGTCGCAGACTGGATACTTCGAATTAGAACGCGGTTCGACCACCAATCGAAAGTTCGCGAGCAGAGCTACTAGAAAACTGGTCTCACTCGTCAATATTGGTTGAGAAGTCACGACGATTCGTCGTCTCAAAGTCGACTACCCGCTCTGATACCACTTGTTGTTCAAGATCCGTCACTTTGAGAGCTTACGATGAACTCAATTCTCAACTAAACGCAAATCCGCTCAGTAGGATTGTGCGCCTTAGCCTAAGCTACCATCTCCAAGTTGAATCAGTCGTTAAGATGGTCTATAGAGTGAGAACCAAGTAAAAACGTCCAGCAGCCGCATAAGTAGAATGGTAGAGGAAGTACAAACATTAAGACATAGAATGTTGGAGTTGGGGACTCCAAGAGAACCATGAGAGGGAAGGGGTTCTCCAAGAGCTAGGGAAGGATGGTAGGAACCTTCCTAGCAGCAAGGATGCAACCCTCATCATGAGGTCCTTGAGGTGTCACATGCAAAATCCAATCTAGTTGGATTTTGCCTAGGTGTTGCAACATTTGCAACCCATGCTAGAAACTTCTAGCCACCCCAATCCAAAAGTCAAAGTTGCCTTCCCTAACCACCCAACCAAAGATCCCTTTATAGTCATGTCCCAAGTAATGACCCAAATTAGATATAACCTTAAAAGGTAATAAGAAATCCAAGTCTTAGAAATCTTGTAACTTGGGCGATCTTGGTCAGAATAAGGCGATCTTGGTATCGTTGGAAAGCTCTGGATTTCTCCTGCATGATCAAGCATTTAAACTTGGAGAAAGCACAGAGATGGTAAAATCCAACAGCCATGCATAATGACAAATGTGTCAAACTTATATATACTTTTGTCTGTTTAGGCTGTAGTGGGGTAGTTCTTATAGGGTACAACACTTTTAGATTTCCTACTTGTATTCTGAGCAGGTTCCCTAGTGGGAACGTTTTTTTTTAGGGCCCACCACGAAAATTTCTCCTGCCCTGCCAGAAGCGCGCATCGCGCCCAGCCTTTGCCGCCCGTTGGCCCCTTAGCCGCCCGTCACGGCCCCCCTTAGCCGCCCGTCGGGCCCTTCGCCGACCGTCGCGGCCCCTTAGCCGCCCGTCGGCCCCTTTCGCCGCCCGTCATGGCCCCTTAGCCGGCCGTCGTCGGCCCCTTAGCCGCCCGTCACGGCCCCTTAGCCGCACGTCGGCCCCTTAGCCGCCCGTCGCGGCCCCTTAGCCGCCCGTCAGCCCCTTTCGCCGCCCGTCACGGCCCCTTAGCCGCCCGTCGTCGGCCCCTTAGCCGCTCGTCGCAGCCCCTTAGCCGCCCGTCGGCCCCTTTCGCCGCCCGTCACGGCCCCTTAGCCGCCCGTCGCTGGCCCCTTAGCCGCTCGTCACGGCCCCTTAGCCGCCCGTCGGCCCCTTAACCGCCCGTCGCAGCCCCTTAGCCGCCCGTCGGCCCCTTCGCCGCCCGTCGGCCCCTTAGCCGCCCGTCGGCCCCTTAGCCGCCAGTCACGGCCCCTTCGCCGCCCGTCACGGCCCCTTAGCCGCCAGTCACGGCCCTTAGCCGCCCGGCGACCCCTTTGCCGCTCGTCACGGCCCCTCTTGCCGCCCGTCACGGCACGGCCGCCTGCTGCGGCCCTGTCCTGCAGCTGCCCCCGGTCGCGGTCCTGCCCTACAGTCGCCCCCTGCCGTGGCCCTGACCTAAAACCACCAGCTGCGGCCCTGCCCTGCACCCCCCCCCTGGTAAGCACCCACGCCACCCCGCCACCTGCTGCCCCTCCCCCCCCCCCCCCCCCTGCGCCGCACCGCCTGCTGCCACGCCGCGCCGCCCAGCTCCGAGCCGCGCCGCCCAGCCGAGCCGCGCCGCCCAGCCGAGCCGCGCCGCCCCACCGAGCCGCGCTGCCCTGCACTGCGCCTGCTGCCACTGCTACTTCTACTGCCTCTGCTGCTCCTGCTGCTACTGCTACTATGGCTAGCCCCACTGTTCTCACCTTTGATGCTGAGGGGCGTGCAGTTGAGTTTGATGTGTGGATTGACGACTTGCAGCTCTTTCTTCAGTGTGACTCTAGGGATGGGGTATCCCTTTTCTATCACACGTCCGGTGTCTCCACTGCTCCTGCTGCCACTGCTGACACTACTGTTCGCTCGCAGTGGACCACCTGCCGCCTGTTGAGCGCGCGCATTTTGGTCAGTACAAGACTGCTCAGTCTTTGTACGACGCTGTAGTTGCGCGCTACTCCTCCCCTGCCACTGCTGCCCTCAGCCGCCTCATGCTGCCATACCTTTTCCCTGACCTTGCCGCCTTTGCCACAGTCGCTGACCTAGTTGCTCACCTCCGCACTAGTGACGCCCGCTACCGCGCTGCCCTTCCCACTGAGTTCTGTGCCAAGAACCCCCCCCCCATGTACATCGCCCTTTACTACCTAGTCACTCGCCTCCCTTACTCCCTTTCTTCAATCAGGGACCACTTTCTCTCCCTTTGCCCCACCGAGCTCACTGTCGACCTGCTAGAGGAGCGCCTAGCTGCAGCTGAGAAGAGTATCTTAGCTGTAGGTGCTTCTCGCGGCGACCGTCGCACCCCTTTCTTTGAGGGGTGTTCCCCTGTCCCCCTTCTCCCCTCTGTCGCTTCTGCTGCTGCTGTCGACCTCGTTGGCACTGAGGAGGTCGGCGCTGAGTCTGCCCCTAGTGGGAGACGCCACAACAGCAAGGGCAAGGGGAGCAAGGGTGGTGGGGGGGACGGAGGCGGCGGCGGAGGCGGTGGAGGAGGCGGAGGGGGTGGCGGTGGGGGTGGGGGTGGTGCCGGGAGTGGGGGCTTCAGTGGCGGCGGTGGAGGTGGTGGAGGCAGCGGCAGCGGTGGTGGAGGCAGCGGCAGCGGTGGCGGGGGTGGCAGTGGCGGTGGTGCTGGTCGAGGTGCAGCCACGCAGCGTGGAGGCTTTGGTGGTAGCCAGCGCCAGCAACAGCCGCGTTCCCGTGAGACCCCGTCGGCCCAGCAGCTTCGTGAGTGGTACGCTGGGCGTGGGAGGTCTGGGGGTGCTGGTCCCTCCACTTACGTTCTTCGCATCGGCAGTCGTCGTGGGGAGACTTGCGGGCTGTCCCACACTGCGCAGCGTTGCTTCAGTCACCTGACGGACGCCTGGCGCGCCCAGTTTCCTGACGCTGTTGAGCTCCCTCGCTGGGGTGATCTGCTTAGGCAGAATGTTGCTATCTTTGATCTTGATTTCGATGCTATCCTTGCTGCCATGTATGCTGTGACTGATAGTGCTGAGGGTGACTGTTACCTGAGTGTTCCGCCCGACCCAGGCATTGAGGCTGCTGCTCTAGGTGCTAGTGCGACTGCTGCTCCAGGTACTAGTGAGTCTGCTGCACCAGGTGCTGGTGAGTCTGCTCTCTCTGGTACTGCACCACTGAGGCCTTGCACACTTTCACACTTGACTCTGGTGCTTCGCGCTCCTTCTTTCGCGACAGCACCACACTCACGCCGCTCAGTCGGCCTGTCGCAGTCTCCCTGGCTGACCCCTCTGGGGGCCCAGTCCTTGCGCACTCTTCTACTGTTCTACTGTGTCCTGTGGCCCCGTCGGGCTTGCTGTCGGGACTCCACCTCCCCTCGTTCTCTACGAACTTGGTGAGTGGAGCTGACCTTCAGGACTTGTGGGTTGACGAGTTCACCCCTGGAGGTCAGCGTGTGACCCACTGCACTTGCTCTCGGACGGGCCGCCACCTGGCCATGTTCACCCGTCGGCCTGGGTCGAGTCTGTACACACTGACTACTGCGTCTCCTCCGGTTACTGCGTCTGGTCAGTTAGCCGCGTCTGGTCAGGTGTTTGCTGCCGCGTCCAGGTCTAGTCCTGCGTCTGCCCCCTGCTCGTGTCGTCCTTTGGCACACGAGACTCTCCTTTGGCACCACCGCCTTGGTCACCCCTCCCTGCCTCGTCCTCGAGGTATGGCCTCCCGTACCCTTGTCTCTGGTCTCCCCCGGTCCCTCCCTCCCCTTCCTCCAGGGCCTGCCCCTACCTGTGTTCCCTGTGTCAAGGGCCGGCAGCGCGCCGCTCCTCACTCCTCCAAGTTCCCTCCGACAGAGGCTCCCCTACAGACTCTTCACATGGACGTGTGGGGCCCAGCTTGCGTCCGTGGACAGGGTCACGAGCGTTACTTCCTGCTGGTCGTTGACGACTACTCGCGTTACACCACAGTCTTCCCCTTGCGCCGCAAGGGTGAGGTCACTGAGGTGTTGATCGACTGGATCCGCGGTGCCCGTCGCCAGCTCAGCGAGAGTTTCGGCTCGGACCTTCCTGTTCTGCGTCTGCAATCAGACAGAGGTGGTGAGTTTTCTTCCGACCTCCTGAGGGCCTTCTGTCGTGCGGAGGGCATCCGCCAGACGTTCACGCTTCCAACCTCCCCACAGCAAAATGGGATTGCTGAGCGCCGCATTGGCATGGTCATGGACGTCGCTCGTACGTCCATGATCCATGCGGCTGCTCCCCATTTTCTGTGGCCGTTCGCGGCTCAGTACGCTGCGCATCAGATCAACCTTCAGGCTCGTGTCTCCTTGCCGGAGACCACACCTACTCTGAGGTGGACAGGGAAGGTTGGCGACACGTCTGCGTTCCGTGTCTGGGGATCTCGAGCTTTTGTCCGCGATACTTCAGCGGCCAAGCTTTCCTCCCGTGCCGTTCCCTGTGTCTTCCTTGGCTTCCCCCCTGACGCACCCGGGTGGCATTTCTACCACCCCACCTCGCGCCGTGTTCTGTCCTCTCAGGACGTCACGTTTGACGAGTCAGTGTCTTACTACCGTCTCTTCCTCTACCGCGCTGCCTCTCTCCCCCCACCGCCACTCTTCCTAGTACCAAGTACTCCTCCTGTAGACCCCCTCCCCCCTCAGGGTCCTGCCCCCTCAGGTGTGTCTCAGGTAGACCCTGCCGAGCCGGTCGAGGTAGCTGTCGACTCGAGTGCTGCTAGGGGTGCTGAGCCTGCGGGTGCGGGGACTGGGGGTGCTGAGCCTGGGGGTGCTGACTCTGGGGGTGCTGCGTCTTGGGGTGCTGAGCCTGCGTGTGCTGAGTCTGGAGGTTCTCCAGGTGTCCCGTTGCGGCGGGAGCCCCTCTCTCCGCAGCGGCTTCGTGAGTGGTACGCTCGACGCTGTCGCCGTGCTACTGGTGCTGCTGGCGCTGGAGCTGCTGGGGGTGCTGCTGATGCTGGAGCTGCTGGAGGTGCTGCTGGTGCTGGAGCTGCTGGAGGTGCTGCTGGTGCTGGAGCTACTGGAGGTGGTGCTGGTGCTGCTGGAGGTGCTGCTGGTGCTGGAGCTGCTGGAGGTGCTGCTGGTGCTGGAGCTGCTGGACGTGCTGCTGGTGCTGGAGCTACTGGAGGTGCTGCTGGTGCTGGTGCTGCTGGAGGTGCTGCTGGTGCTGGAGCTGCTGGAGGTGCTGCTGGTGCTGGAGCTACTGGAGGTGTTGCTGGTGCTGTCTCTCCTGTTTCTGGAGGCGCTGCGCGGTCGCGGCCGTACTACGTTCCGCTCCTTCAGCAGGTTCTTGGTCTACCGCCTTCTCCTGGTCCTACTCCTCCGTTACTCAGTCTACCGCCTGTCCAGTCACAGTCGCCGTTACGGCCGTCCTCTCCACTGCCTGGTCCTTCTCCTTACTCCGGACCGACTAGAGGTCTTACGGAGCGTCGTGAGCCTGAGTCGCGTCCTGTGTCGCCTGTGTCTCGTGCTGCGTCGCCTGTCCTCACTGCTCGCGCTGGTCGTGTTTTGCGTCCGCGTCCTCCTCCTCTCCCTGGCACTCACTCTATGACACTGCGTCCTTCCACTGCTCCACAGCGTGTCCCTCTGCCCTCACCTCCTGCGTCCTCTCTTCCTGACGGTCCAGACCTGAGGTCTAACTCCCTTCGTGCTGCTAGTCCTACTGTCACGCGCTTCCTGGCCACTGCTGTCACTGACCCTCTGTTTGAGTTCTCTGCTGCGTCTGCGACTGCGCTACTTGTGCAGTACATCGGGCATGGGGCTCGTGCTTGGAGGACGGGCTAGTTGTCCTCACTGGTCACGCTGACGCCTCCTGGGTTGACGACTTGGCTATGCAGCGGTCGTCACAGGGTTACACCTTCAGTCTTGGCTCCGGCTCTGTCTCTTGGCGGTCTACTTGCTCTTCTTCTGTTCTCAGTTCCAGTTGTGAGGCTGAGATCTACGCTGGGGCCATGGCTGCACAGGAGCTACGCTGGCTCACCTACCTGCTGACCGACTTGGGAGAGGCGCCTCGTTCTCCTCCAGTTCTGTACGTCGACAACAAGGCCATGCTGGCCTTGTGTCAGGAGCACAGACTAGAGCACAGAACGAAGCACATTGCTCTGCGCTACTTCCTTTCTCGAGAGTTGCAACAGCGTGGCCAGCTTCGTCTTGCTTACGTGGCCTCTCAGGCCAACACTGCTGATGTTTTCACCAAGGCACTTCAGCCTTGTGATCATCGGCGTTTCTGTACTGTTCTAGGCCTTGTACCTACTGTGCCTCACTTGCTCACTGTGCCTAACAAAATGCTCATGCAAACAATGCACGCATGAATAGCACGAGCACTCGGCAGAACGTTAGGATGACATGCACTCAGACTCACGAATCAATGGCCAATCGTAGCCGGTAGCGACGCGCCTATGGAAGCGGCTCAAGTGATTAGATGCTCAGGTGGGTGACGCGTGCCTGTAAAATGGGTGGCAAAGTGACGTGGATGCAACCTTCACCCTTTCTGTGCCCTCGGTTTCGGGCTAGCAGTCGTGCTGTCATCGCGAAGATATAATATAGATGGTCTAGATTTCTCGTTGCACACGAAAATGCAGTCGTGATCATTCGACAATCACGATTATTGGAGCTGCCAGCATTCTCAAATTGGATGCAATGTGCTGGCGCCATATCACGAGATTCCACCAATGAGAGACAACCTTAGCAGTATCGTGCTTTTTTTCTGTTGGCATCGCACCCCAGGCGGTCAAATCCCGGCTGGGTATTTTTCGTGCTGTTTTTGAACTCGCCCTTAGCCCAAAACCATAGTATTTGACCTGTGAAGGGAAGTAAATCGTAATTTATTGTAGATCACAATGGGAGAGACCGAGGACCCAAATTATCGGGCAGGCAACGGGCTGACGAGACAGGTACAGGGACCTGGTGAGGAGATAGGAGGGGTCACGCTAGAATCGCCATTTGCACAAGCTTTGAAAGAATCTCAAGCAGATGAGCTCGTCAACAGGCAACACGCTCTCAACAAGCAAGCTCTCAAGCGCCGTGTCTGCTTCGCTAGCGCCGCCAGGAAGGGTGGCCGCCCCGCAAATTCTGTTGGGAAGAAGGGCAAGAAGCCGAGCAAAAAGGGTGGACGTCCTACACCCCAAGCAGACGACTTACCTGCAACCGAAACTACCCAGGAGCCGCTTGAACAATAGTCGCACGTGTCAGAATAAAGAACTAGAATAAATAAACTAGCAAAGAGTTGGGTACAAGTACTAACCCTAATTGGGTTGTACCCCTTATGGGCTACCCCACTATAGCCTACACAATATAAGCTATATAACATTTTGACACCATAGGCAAAGTGGGGGAGAACAAGTGGTCAAAAGACCAGTCAAGCACAGCAAAGCAAGCTCAACGTGGATCACAAAGTCACCACACAGTCCGAGCACAAGCAAAGGGCCACTAGGCCAGTTCACATGCAGAATCATGAGAACAAACAACATAGTGATCATACCCTAGCAAGTGCAAGCATGCATGTATATATAAATATCACAATACAAGCAGATTCAAGCAGTGAGCAAGTGAGGCAAAGTAGGCACAAGGCCTAACACAGTAGATAAGCGCTAATGATCAACTGGCGGAAGTGCCTTGGTGAATATATCAACAGTGTTGGCCCGAGTGGCCACGTACGCAAGACGAAGCTGGCCACGCTGCTGCAACTCTCGAGCAAGAAAGTATCGCAGAGCGATGTGCTTCGTTCTATGCTCCAGTCTGTGCTCTTGACACAAGGCAATCATGGCCTTGTTGTCTACGTACAAAACAGGAGGCGAACGAGGCTGCTCTCCCAAGTCAGTCAGCAGGTAGGTGAGCCAGCGTAGCTCCTGTGCAGCCATGGCCCCTGCGTAGATCTCAGCCTCACAACTGGAGCTGAGAACCGAAGACGAGCGGGTAGACCGCCAGGAAACAGAGCCGGAACCGAGGCTGACGGTGTAACCCTGTGACGACCGCTGCGTAGCTGAGTCGTCAGCCTAAGAAGCGTCTGCGTGACCAGTGAGGACAAGTGGACCCCGTCCTCCAAGCACGAGTCCCATGCCCGACGTACTGCACAAGTAACGCAGTACCCTCTTCGCAGCATCCCAGTGCACCTTTCGGTGCCTACCGGGAGCGACGTAGCGAGCCAAGAGGCTGAAAGGGTACGCGAGGTCAGGTCGTGTGCACGTCATCAGGTACATGAGGCAACCCACAAGCTCTGGGTACGGACCACTCGGCTCTACGGACTCGTCCAAAGGTGGAGCTGAGAGCGAGTGGCTGGTAGACAGAGTGGGCTGAGGCGAGGAGAACTGGAAGCCGAAGCGCTGAAGGACCTGATGCACCATGTGTGACAGAGTCAGGGTGATGGTGCGCCGTGCTCTGTCCCGAGTGATCTGCAAGCAAAGTTAGCTACGCAGTTCACCCAGGTCAGTGCAAGTGTGTCTCTTCTGCAGCTCCGACTTCGCAAGGGTCAGTGCCTCGGTGTCAGCAGTGGCAAAGACGAGGTCGTCGACGTACACGAGGACGTAGAACGGCGACAGCGAGGTGTCGGTGCGTAGAAACAACGACGGGTCAGCAGTAGCAGGAGCAAACCCAAGAGCCGCAAGTGTAGTCCTCAGTGTGTCGTGCCACTCACGAGGCGCCTGGTGGAGACCGTAGACTGGCCGCCGGAGGCTCCACTGAGTATCTGCAGGAAACAACTCAGTGAAGCCAGGTGGGCGGCGCAGCCAGATCTCCTCGTGTAGGCTGCCCTGCAGGAAAACTGTGCTGAAGTCCAGAGAGTGCAACTCGTAGTCACGCTGAGCAGCGACGTGCAGCAACACCCGAAGAGTGGTCATCTTCGGGGTGGGGGAGAAGGTCTGGAAGTAGTCAACCCCCTGTCGCTGACTGAAGCCTCTAGCAACGTAACGCGCCTTGAAGGCAGGCGGAGAACCCGGCGGCCGCTTCACCCTGAAAATCCACATGCCATCGACTATGTTCGCCCAAGGTGGGGGAACCTCGTCAACGTAGGTGCCTGTGGACTTCCAGGATGCCATCTCGGCATCCATGGCTGCCTGCCACTGAGAGGAGTAAGGACCCGTAATCGCCTCTGCGTAAGAGCGCGGGGTCGGGATGTCTGGAGCATCCGGGTCTCCCTCAGGGGCAAGCAGCATGGAAGCAAAACGAGGTACAGCAGTTGCAAGACACTCAAAGTCCTCCTGCTTGTCCTCAAGGACGTCCGTGTGAAGAGCACACTCACCCCCGACGGACGGAGGACTGGCAGACGCAGACTCAGCAACAAGAGCAGTGGTGTAGTCTAGACGGCAGGCAGCAGCAAAGTCAAGCAGCTCAGCAACGAGAGCAGACGCAGCAGCAGACTCAAAAGAAGGGTCAGTGACAGCAGTGGCGAGGAGACGAGAGACAGTTTGACTGGCAGCACGAGCGCGGTCAGACTCAGGGTCAGGGACCTCAGGAAGAGAGGACTCAGGAGGAGCAGGCAGAGGAACACGCAGTGGAACAGAGGAAGGACGGAGTGCCATAGCGTGCGTGCCAGGGACAGGAGGAGGACGCGAACGGGGAACGCGACGAGCGGTGCAAACAGACAAGACAGGACGAGACGCAGGCTCACGACGCTCGGTAAGACCGCCGGACTGCTCAGTGTAAGGAGAAGGAGCAGGCAGTGGGGAGGCTGACAGAATCCCAACCACTAGACTATTGGGATAAAAGGGCTTGTTAAGTAGCGGGTCAGTGCGCCCATAACCCACCAAGCCAACATGCCTGTAACCCTTCCCTAGGATCAATCGGGGATCACCAGTGGACCTCTGACACCCCCCCGCACTGGGATGCCTGAAGTGCACACACTGGGACTCGAACCCGAGACCTTCGCTCTGATACCATGTCAGAATAAACAACAAGAATGAATGAACTTTGCAAAGAGTTGGGTACAATTACTAACCCTAATTGGGTTGTACCCCTTATGGGCTACCCCACTATAGCCTACACAATATAAACTACCTTACATTTTGACAGCACGGTGCTCAACCAACGGGCGTGAGTTTCCTAGAGCAGCTTCACACCAACTCTAACTCCCTCCGGAACCCATCCCCTGTCGCAAGTACCCAGAAGGCCCCTGTTGCTGTCCAGCAGGCCCCTGTTGCTACGGTGCAGCAGAACCTCGCCTGTGCTGCAAGTCCCCAGCAGCACAACGTTCACTCCGTCGCTGACACAACCACTGGCGATCTGGTTGCCGATGTGTTACCGGATGTCAACGGCGTCGCCTTCGACGAGGATGAAGATGAGGAGCAGGAGGACGAGCAGTTAGAAGATCGTGACGATGCGCTGGATGAGGACAAGGCTGAGGAGTCCAAAGGCGAAGATGACGGTTCTGGAGAAGCTGGTGGTCAGAACCATCAAGCTGCTCAGCCGCAACACCATCAAGTTGCTCAGCAGCACCACCATGAAGTTGCTGAACAGCAGCAACAGGCGCTTGCCGAGCCGAATCCTCTTGCCGCCCGCGGAACTCGCACTGAAGGTGATTTTTTTCTAGTTTGGTTGTTGGTAACATACATATGAGCGCATTTCGTTTGAATGTTAATAATAAATTCTTTGTATGCTTGTGATTCGTGCTATCTTAAGTGCTAAATATGATCCTTCTTTCTTTTCAGGTATGGGGGCGTATAGGTACCGCGAGAATCGAGCTCTGCAGGCGCAGGTTGAGGATTTTCAGAGGACGATTGATATCCTTCAGTCCTCTCTTGCAGAAGCCCAGCAGAAGCTAACCGTTGTCGAGGCCGAGCGTGACATGTTTCGTAACAGCATCTCCGAGCTCGAATTGCAAATGGTTGTTGGGCTACCGGAGAAGTCTCCGGACAACCCTGAGATCAACGTGTCGCTCCTGTCCCGGGACAACCTTGGCAACGTCATCCCGAAGACAAGTCTCTTTCCTAAGGAGTTCGCGGTGAGTTTCTGTTATGCTTAAAAGTAGGCCATGCTCCTGACGATGTCCTTATGTGCGAGAATGTATGTTCCCTGACGATGTCGCAGTGAGTTTCCTGATGCTTTAAAGTCTGTATCCTATGCCTTTGTCTTTCATCCCGGCTTCAGACAAAGGCGTTGGAAACCTACACGTGGCTAATATCACTGGCGCCAGTGGATGTCATGGAGTTCTTCCCAACATGGGAAGTGTTTCAACCCCATCTTGTAATGAAGTACCGTCAATCGGGACTCGTCCAAGACAAGTACTACTACGCGGTTGGTGGCAGGGTCGAATTTGAAAAGCTGGCACTGAAGGTGATTAAGACAAAACGCTCGAACAACCACAAGAAGATTCGGTTCTATGCATGGGGTGCGGGTGGGATGGTTGACGAGAGTAGGTGGCCGTTGCTCGCGGGGGAGATGATAATTCCTTTGAAGAAACGTGACGAGGCCAAGTGGCTAGAAGACCTTCTCTGGCCGGCGTCTCGTCCACCAACAGTAACTACGTCCGTGCCAAAACAAACGTGGTCATGACGGCTCTGCTTGAGGCGATGCTGAACAACCCTGCATGCTTCAAGCACGATGAACTGAAGGGTTTGGTGCTGGACTCTGGGAAAGTGAGGGTTTTGGTTTAAGGATGGGAGCGTGTGTTCTGCCCTGGTCTTCTGTAGGTGTAGTGTCTATTTGTAGCCATCGTTTTGTACTAATTGCTAATCAATAAAAATACGGTTTACAGTAAAATTTAATGCATATGACGAGATACAAACATCTGGTTTATATCGACTGGTAAACAACATTTGTCTGTTACAAACGTATGGTAACCAGGTAACCAAATTCATTTTTTACTGGTGTTACAATTCATGTTACAAAGTTACAAAATTTGTATGAGTTATTTATTATACGGGTTTAATAATTACCGAATACACTACATGTAATACAGTCGTAACTGTTACGCTCTGGTAACATACCACGTTCTTCAAATTTCGCCCTCGACTGTTAACGTGATGGTTAATCGCGAGCAACACTGGTTTATGAGCTGCGTGTTGCTGTAAACGACCCTGGGTATCAACCCTGAAAAACCTTACCCCCAGTTTATGTCTCGATACTTACCCAGTTGTAAATGGGAACCCTAAACAACAATATCGCAATGAATCGTAATGGCCAGCCGATCGCTGTAGCAGAACAATCGCGAGTAAACGCCGATATCAAGCCCCATCCGTTTTCTACCCACAAATCGCAATACCCCTAGTCGTTTATGACCGTGTGTAGAAATCATAATCTGCACGTCATACACGACAGACATGAGGCTGTTTACCACCCAAAACGGCCTCCATATCTTTCTGATGGTACCTGCTTGAAAAGATCGCGTTGTACCAGTGAGTGGTGTATATGGTGAGTGCTGCATGGCACGCACGCTCTGACTTCTGAGTTGACTCAAAGGCTGACTTTTGAGTTGACTCTTGAGCGACTCAAGAGGTACCTGCTTGAAAAGGTCACGGCGTAGCACATAGTGGTGTACATGGTGAGTGCTGCATGGCATGCACACACGCACGCACGCATGCAGTCTCACGCATTTTCACGTGTTTACAAGCACTTACAAGCACTTCGCATCTGCAAAGACTCACAATCCCACATATAGCAGCCACACATGCTGTGAAAGTTGCTTATTAACCTCACCTCCCCTCCTCTATCCTTTCCCTCTCTCCCTTCCTCACTCCCTCCCTCCCTCCCTCCCTCCCTCCCTCCCTCCCTCCCTCCCTCCCTCCCTCCCTCCCTCCCTCCCTCCCTCCCCCATCCCTCACGCCCTTTCAGAACCACGTAAAGCAGTTAGGAACACCGCCTTCTTTCTTTGAGCTCACGAAAAGGGTTGTAAAGATCGTGATGAGTCGTGACTACTACTTAAGCGCGCTCAGGCCGACTGTGACGGGAGACGAATCAATGAAACCGATTATAAAGGGGACAGCGACCGAGTGGGTGCTTTGCTGCTATTTGTTGCCTCCTGGCTTGCAGTGAGTATGGCATAAAGTGTGAGTGTCACATAGGTTCCCATTTAGCAGTAGCCTCGTTAATTCAATGCGTCATCAGCTCAATGTGTTTTTTTAGTCGACTAAGGCAGTTCAATGCGTCAGTATCTCCTGTGTCAGTATCTCCTGTGTCAGTATTTCATGTTCCAGTATCTCCTGTGCTAGTATCTCCAGTGCCAGTATCTCCTGTGCCAGTATCTCCTGTGTCAGTTTCTCCTGTGCCAGTATCTCTTGTGTCAGTATCTCCTGTGCCAGTATCTCCTGTGTCAGTATCTCCTGTGTCAGTATCTCTTGTGTCAGTATTTCCAGTGCCAGTATCTCATATGCGTGTATCTCCTGTGTCAGTATCCCCTGTGTCAGTATCTCCTGTGTCATTATCTCATGTGTCAATATCTCTTGTACCAGTATCCCCTGTGTCAGTATCTCCTGTGTCAGTATCTCCTGTGTCCGTATCTTCTATGTCAGTATCTCCTGTGTCACTTCAATGCTGCAATAAGGCACAACCATCGAACCGAGGCACGGCAGTTTCACTATCCAAGTGCTGAGGCTATAAGTATTGAAAGGTTTGATTGCTGCGGGTGCTGTCACACCTGAATAATCGTTTTAGCAAGTGCATTCGAGACTGCTTTAATCAAAGTATTCCGCGGGAAGTGCACTGGAGGGCTGCTTTGCAAGTGAAGCCTTTTTGCTCTACATATAACCTCCTCCATTTTCCAAGAAAGAGTAGCTTCAGCATTGGATTCTTCTGTTCTTGAAATTCTCTATAGCAAGGCTTATTTCTCCTAGAGGCTACTACATGGACTCTTATATTTTTACGTACCTGTTACAAGGAACCTTGTGGTTCAGTTCAGCCCGTGCTGCAAGCCAGTGCTTCTGATTTTAATTTGTGGCGTTTGCTTGCAGGTTAAGGCACCTTCGTATTCTTGCTTGCAGGTCTTTGCATCGTCTTTGGAACATCAAAATATTTTTTCTTGCAGATTAAGGTGTCTTCGCTAAAGCTATGGGTGTCGGTGTTTCTTCCTGACTTGCACACTGATTGCTTCTTTCATTCTCTTCTTCTCTTCTCCCAAACGTCTTGTCCTCTGCAGTGAAATTTCTGTCGGTGATGTCGTGGCGATGAGATGTGATCCCGCAACAGTTGTCTTTTACACCAAATCAGCCAATCCTTATGAGTCTGCTGAGTCAACGGCCAATGACGGAACAACTACGGGGGTAACAGCTGTCAGAATAATGAACGAGGATGAATGAACTAGCAAAGAGTTGGGTATAAGTACTAACCCTAATTGGGTTGTACACTACAGCCTACAAAAATGTATAAGCTATAATGTTCTGACACACCCCCCATAGGCAAAGTGGGGGAGAACAAGTGGTCACAAGACCAGTCAAGAAAAGCAAAGCAAGCTCAACGTGGATCACAAAGTCACCACACAGCCCGAGCACAAGCAAAGGGCCACAAGGCCAGTTCACATGCAGAGTTTTAGATAAGAGAACAAACCAATACAGTGATCATACCCTAGCAAGTGCAAGCATGCAGGTATATACGTAGATCACATTACAAGCAAATTCACGCAGTAAGCAAGTGAGGCAAAGTAGGCACAAGGCCTAACACAGTAGAGAAGCGCTGATGATCACAAGGCGGAAGTGCCTTGGTGAATATATCAGCAGTGTTGGCCCTAGTGGCCACGTACGCAAGACGAAGCTGGCCACGCTGCTGCAACTCTCGAGCAAGGAAGTATCGCAGAGCGATGTGCTTCATTCTGTGCTCAAGTCTGTGCTCCTGACACAAGGCAATCATGGCCTTGTTGTCTACGTACAGAACTGGAGGCAAACGAGGCTGCTCTCCCAAGTCAGTCAGCAAGTAGTGAGCCAACGTAGCTCTTGTGTAGCCATGGCTCCTGCGTAGATCTCAGCCTCACAACTGGAGCTGAGAACCAAAGACGAGCGGGTAGACCGCCAGGAAACAGAGCTGGAACCAAGGCTGAAGGTGTAACCCTCTGAAAACCGCTGCATAGCTGAGTCATCAAACCAAGAAGCGTCTGCGTGACCAGTGAGGACAACTGGACCCCGTCCTCCAAGCAAGAGCCCCATGCCTGACGTACTGCACAAGTAACGCAGTACCCTCTTCGCAGCATCCCAGTGCACCTTTCGGTGCCTACCGGGAGCCACGTAGCGAGCCAGAAGGCTGAGAGGGTACGCAAGGTCAGGATGTGTGCACGTCATCAGGTACATGAGGCAACCCACAAGCTCTGGGTACGGACCACTCGGCTCTACGGACTCGTCCAAAGGTGGAGCTGAGAGCGAGTGGCTGGTAGACAGAGGAGTGGGCTGTGGCGAGGAGAACTGGAAGCCGAAGCGCTGAAGGACCTGGTGCACCATGTGTGACAGAGTCAGGGTGATGGTGCGCCGTGCTTTGTCCCGGGTGATCTGCAAGCCAAGATAGCTGCGCAGCTCACCCAGGTCAGTGCAGGTGTGTCTCTTCTGCAGCTCCGACTTCACAAGGGTCAGTGCCTCTGTGTCAGCAGTGGCAAAGACGAGGTGGTCGACGTAAAGGGGGACGTAGAACGGCGGCAGCGAGGTGTCGGTGCGTAGAAACAGCGACGGGTCAGCAGTAGAAGGATAAAACCCAAGAGCCGCAAGTGTAGTCCTCAGTGTGTCGTGCCATTCGCAAGGCGCCTGGCAGAGACCGTAGACTGGCCGTCGGAGGCTCCACTGGGTACCTGCAGGAAACGACTCAGTGAAGCCAGGTGCGCGACGCAACTAGATCTCCTCGTGCAGGCTGCCCAGCAAGAAAGTTGTCCTGAAGTCCAGAGAGTGCAACTCGTAGTCACGCTGAGCAGCGACGTGCAGCAACACCCGAAGAGTAGTCATCTTTGGGGTGGGGGAGATGGTATGGAAGTAGTCGACCCCCTGTCGCTGACTGAAGCCTCTAGCAACGTAACGCGCCTTGAAGGCAGGCGGAGAACCTGGCGGCCGCTTCACCCTGAAAATCCATATGACATTGACGATGTTCGCCCGAGACGGGGGAACTGCATCGACTTAGGTGCCTGTGGAGTTCCAGGATGCCATCTCGGCATCCATTGCCGCCTGCCACTGAGAGGATTAAGGACCCGTAATCGCCTCTGCGTAAGAGCGCGGGGTCGGGATGTCTGGTGCATCCGAGTCTCCCTCAGGGGCAAGCCGCATGGAAGCGAAACGAGTTACAGCAGCTGCAAGACACTCAAAGTCCTCCTGCTTGTCCTCAAGGACGTCCGTGCCAAGAGCACACTCACCCCCGACGGACAGAGGACTGGCAGACTCAGACTCAGCAACAAGAGCAGTGGCGTAGTCTAGACGACAAGTAGCAGCAAAGTCAAGCAGCTCAGCAACGAGGGCAGACGCAGCAGCAGACTCAAAAGAAGGGTCACTTACAGCAGTGGCGAGGAGACGAGAGACAGTGGGACTGGCCTCAAGTACAAGGTCAGACTCAGGGTCAGGGACGGCAGGAAGAGAGGACTCAGGAGGAGGCGGCAGAGGAACACGCAGTGGAAGAGAGGAAGGACGAAGTGCCATAGCGTGCGTGCTGGGGACAGGAGGAGGACGCGGACGAGGAACGCGATGAACAGGGCGAACAGGCGAGACAGGACGAGACGCAGGCTCACGACGCTTGGTAAGACCGCCGGACTGCTCACTGTAAGTAGAAGGAGCAGGCAGTGGGGAGGCTGGCTGTAACTGCGGCTACGACTGGTCCGGCGGTGGACACAGTAGGGGAGGAGTAAGGCTAGTAGAAGACGGGACACCAAGAACCTGCTAAAGCAGGGGAACGAAGTACGGTCGCGGCCGCACAGTGCCTCCAACTCCAACTCCTCCAGCTCCAGCGCCACTAGCGCTAGTGCCTCCAGCTCCAGCTCCTCCAGCTTTAGTGCCTCTAGCGCCAGTGCCTCCAGCCCCAGCAGCTCCAGGCTCAGTAGGGTCTCCAGCTCCAGCACCCCCAACACCACCAGACCCGGCACCTCCAGTACCTGTGGTACGAGCACCTCCAGGACCAGCAGCCGCAGTACCTCCAGTTCCTCCAGCTCCAGCAGTAACTCGTGCACCTCCAGCTCCAGTGTCTCAAGTGGCTCCAGCTCCGGCAGCTCCACTCCGAAGGCGTGCGCGCCGAACAAGCCACTCACACAGCTGCTGCGGGGAGAGAGGCTCCGGCCGGGGAGACAGCCGCGGCGAAGCACCAGCAGGACCTCCAGACGAAGCAGCACCCCGAGGCTCAACACCCCCAAGCTCCACACCCGCAGGCTCAGCACCTTCAGGCTCCGCACCCCAAGGCTCAGCACCCCCAGACCCAGCACCCTCAGACTCAGCGCTCCCAGACGCAGTACCTTGAGCAGCACCTGGGTCGCCAGCTACCTCAACAGGCACAGTACCAGGGAGAGGGTCTACCTGAGACACACCTAAGGGAGCAGGACCCTGGGGCAGTCCTCCGCTAGGACCGTTTTTCCTTGGGCCCACCACAGTGCTACCCCGCTAGCCGCCCTCTACAGCCCTCGAGCTGCCCCTACTGCCTGTCGCGACCATTAGGCCCCTAGTCCCATCGCCCCTAGGCATGTTGCTTCGGCCCGTCGCCCTAGGCCCGTTGTACGTCGCCCCCGGCCCGTCGCCCGTCGCCACCTAGGCCCGTCGCCCTGTGCCCCGTAGCCCATCGCCCCGCGGCCCATCGCCCCTAGGCCCTGAGGCCCGTCACCCTTAGGCCCCCCGAGGCTCGTCGCTTCTGGCCCCGCGGCCCATCGTTCCTGGCCCCGCGGCCTGTCGCCCCTAGGCCCCCGGCCCGTCGCCCTTAGGCCCCCTGAGGCCCGTCACTCCTGGCCCCGTGGCCCGTCGCCCCTAGGCCCCCGGCCCCTCGCTCCAGGCCCTGCGGCCCGTCGCCCCTAGGCCCCGCGGCCCGTCGCCCCTAGGCCCCCGGCCCCTCGGCCCGTTTCTCGTCGCCCCGCAGCCCGTCGCCCCTAGGCCCCGCGGCCCCTCGCCCCTAGGCCCCCGGCCCCTCGCTCCTGGCCCTGCCGCCCGTCGGCCCTAGGCCCCGCGGCCCGTCACCCTTAGGCCACCCGAGGCCCGTCGTTCCTGGCCCCGCGGCCCGTCGCCTCTAGGCCCCCGGCCCCTCGGCCCTCCATTCCTGGCCCTGCAGCCTGTCGCCCCTAGGCCCCCGACCCCTCGGCCATTCGTTCTTGGCCCCGCGGCCCGACGCCCCTAGGCCCCCGGCCCCTCGGCCCTTCGTTCTTGGCCCCGCCGCCCTTCCCCCCCCCTCCCCTCTAGGCCCGGCCCGTAGCCCGTCACCTCTGGCCCCGCGGCCCGTCGCTCTCGGCCCCTAGGCCCCGGCCTGTCGACCTCCAGCCCTGCACTCTGCTGCTCCTGTGTGCTGCTACTGCTACTGCTACTGATGCCTGCTGCCTGTCCTGCTTCTCCCCGCTCTACGTGCTGCACCGCTATGGCCTCGGTTCGAGTTCTCGCGTTCGATCATGAGGGCAGACCGATTCAGTTTGACATGTGGCTCGACGACCTGCAGCTGTACCTACTTAGCGATTCTAAGGACAGTGTTTCGCTGTTTGACCTCGCGTCAGAAGGCCGCTACCGCCCCTCCCACCACAGCTGACAGTGCGACTCGCTCACAGTGGCTTACTCGCGACGCTCCTGCCCGCTTAGCCATTCGCAACCACCTGCCGTTAGCCAAATGCGCTCACTTCTAACAGCACAGGACAGCACAGGCACTGTACGACGCTGTAGTCGCTCGCTACTCCTCGCCTGCCACTGCTGCTCTAGGCCGCCTGCTTCTTCCCTACCTGTTCCCCGAGCTGTCTGCCTTTGCCACGGTAGAGGACCTTGTTTCCCACCTCCGCACTAGCGACGCTCGCTACCGCGCTACCGTCCCTGCTGAGTTCCTTGACAGGAACCAGCCCCCGATGTTCATCACTCTCTACTTCATAGTCACCTGCCTCCTTGACTCTCTTCGCTCTGTCGGGGACCACTTTCTCTCGCTTGACCCCACCTCCCTCACTGTTGACCTACTTGAGGAGCACCTCCTCGCACCTGAGACTAGTGCAGTTGCTGTAGGTGCTGCTCGTGGCACTCCGCGCACGCCCTTCTTTGAGGGGTGCTCCCCCTCCCCCCTTGCCCCTTCCTACGCCTCTGCTGGTGCTGCAGACGTCCCTGGTGCTGAGGACGTTGGGGCTGCTTCTGCTAGTGCGAAGCGCCGCAGCGGTAAGGGCAAGGGTGGCAGGAGTGGAGGCGGTGGCAGCGAGGGTGGTGGTGGGGGCAGCAGTGGAGGTGGCGGAGGTAGTGGAGGTGGTGGCAGGGTTGGGAGTGGTGGCGGGAGTGGGGGCTCTGGTGGCGGCGGTGGAGGCAGCGGTGGGAGTGGCGGTAGTGGCAGTGGTGGGACTGGTGGCGGTAGGACTGGGGCTCAGCATGGAGGTTCTGGAGGTGGCCAGAGGCAGTAGCAGCTGCGTCGGAGCGAGGCCCACTCGCCCCAGCAGCTTCGTGAGTGGTTGTTTCAGTGTGGGGCGTCTAGGGGTAGTGGTAGCTGCCCGTATGTCATTCGCACGGATGACCGTGCTGGTCAGACATGCAGGAGGTTTCACACTCAGCACCGCTGCTTCTCCCGCCACGACGACGCTTGGCGTGCTGAGTTTGGTGACGAGGTCGAGCGCCCCTGCTGGGCAGAGCTGCTTAGGTCTGGGGTTGCTATCTTTGATCTAGACTATGATGCTATTCTTACTGCTATGTATGCATTTTCTGTTAGTGCTGAGGGTGACTATTACCGGTGTGTGCCGCCTGACCCAGGTATAGCGGCTGCTGCTTTAGGTGCTAGTGAGTCTGCTCTCCCTGGTACTGCGCCTGTTGAGGCCTTGCACACTTTCACGCTAGGCTCTGATACCATGTCGGAATAATGAACGAGGATGAATGAACTAGCAAAGAGTTGGGTTCAAGTACTAACTCTAATTGGGTTGTACCCCATGTGGGCTACCCCACTATAGCCTACACAATGTAAGCTATTTATAAGTTTGACAAAGCTACCCAAGGGACAAAAGCAGGGGCACAGCTTCGGTTACAAACCAAAGCCTCTTCTTTCAAAAGCAACAATCCAAAAAGGGCAATGAAAAATATAAAAGTGGCCCAATCAGAAGCTGCCACGAATACAGTCAACCGCGCAACCAATGCTTCGCAGCTTTGTCAGTTCCCAAGTCTGATATATCAATGTCTGAGCTCCCCATTGCTTTTTGGCGAGTGGCAGCCGTTGCTGGAGACGAGAACGTGTCATCTCAGCCGTCGGATGAGCCGTTTCGGGTAGAAAATAACCATTTCTGGCTGCTCGCTGACAACTTGGCTGTTCATGCAAAGGTGTGTTGAATGAACGTGGAGGAGGGACAGGGTTGTTCAAGGGTGGTCATTTCTATCTGTGAACGCCATCACAGGCGTTTTTTAGGCGCCTCAATAGTCGCCTTACACAAGGGTCACCCTGACTCAACACAGGCGTTTTTTCCCGGTTGTTGCCTTCATTTACCTTCATCTTCATGGTACAATCGCCTCATCCACCTATTCGCCCTCCGCCTCCTCACCTTCCAGGAAGCTATCGACAGTCGCACCATCGGGCCTATGCATAAGAACTACATATTCGAGAGGGCATTGTTTGTTGTGCGATCAGAAGAGGATCATGGGCCCATTCGAAGCAAGTGAGTTTTTTTTTTTTTTTTTTTTTTTTTTTTTTTTTTTTTTTTTTTTATGTTAAGCCAGCTCTTAACAGTCGCACCATTGGGCATGTGCAAAGAACGTTCATGGTGGTGGTATCAGTGGTTGATCATTAGCCAGTATACCACAGATGAACATGAATAACAAAACAGAAAGTTTTTGCCCAAGAAATTACCTTCTGTTGGTTTGTGTTTCTTTCCCGTTTAATGAAGATTTTCTGTCCATGTTGCAGTTTTACAGCCAGGGTACAAGATGCACGAGTGTTGGCCGTGGAATGCAAAGATGTGGAGGATATTATAAAAAGAATTGTGGAGGTCATAAAATCTCACATAAGTTTACTTGCACACGATTAGGGGATACTCTCCAATTGATTTAACATAGTGTCATATTGGGCTTGCATTTTCAGAGAATTGCCTTATTTGTCTTGCTATACGAACATTGGCTCTAAAATTACACAAGATCGCGTTTGTAGGAGGAGACTGCCATAACGAGGACCTTTTGCAGATTCCTCCACCACCTTCCACAATCCAAATAACATCCATGCCCACCGTTTTGCTTCTCCGCTAACTTGTTATCGCTGAATGTATACCATACATTCCTTCCGATACCTCGTTCTAAAGCGCTCTCTGAATAACTTGGATACGAACACGAGTACAACGACTACCGTGCGAGCGTCTAGTCTGCGTCGTCATTCCTAGTTCCTCTCGCTGTCGCTCACGTTTCGGTTAGAAGGCACGAGATCGAAAATTCTCACGTATCTTATACCGAACCGAGCCGTACCGAACCTTATCTCAGCACAAATCGCATTCAAGCTTATCGCGAGTGAGTTTTTGTAGAACACAAGTTACATTCTTGAAGGTGATGGGAGCGGTTATGTAGGGACTAAGAACATGATCTAAGGAGTTTATTGCTGCCTTGAGTGTCAGAATGTTATAGTGCTTACATTTGTGTAGGCTATAGTGGGGTAGCCCATAAGGGGGAAAAACCCAATTAGGGTTAGTACTTGTACCCAACTGTTTCATAGTTCATTCATTCTGTTCGTTAGTTCTTGACATGGTTTCAGAGCAGGTCCTCCGTTAGGACCGTTTTTTTTGGGCCCACCACTGAGCTGCCCCGCTAGCGACCCTCGTGCCGCCCCTGCTACTCCGCGCACTGCCCTTGTGCGGCCTGTACGACGACCTCTAGCCCCAGCCCGTCGCCCGTCGCCCCCTAGGCCCGGCCCGTCGCCCGTCGCTCCTAGGACCCAACCCGTCGCCCCTGGCCCCGCGGCTCGTCGCCCGTCGCCCCCCCTAGGCCCGGCCCGTAGCCCGTCGCCCCTAACCTAGGCCCGGCCCATCGACCGTCGCCCGTCGCCCCCCCTTAGGCCCGGCCCGTAGCCCGTCGCCCCTGGCCCCGCGGCCCGTCGCCCCTAACCTAGGGCGAACATAGTCAATGGCATGCGGATCTTCAGGGTGAATCGGCCGCCGGGTTCTCCGCCTGCCTTTAAGGCGCGTTACGTTGCTCGAGGCTTCTGTTAGCGACAGGGGTTGACTACTTCCATACCTTCTCCCGCACCCCGAAGATGACTACTCTTCGGGTGTTGCTGCATGTCGCTGCTCAGCGTGACTACGAGTTGCACTCTCTGGACCTCAGCACAGCTTTCCTGCAGGGCAGCTTGCACGAGGAGATCTGGCTGCGCCGCCCACCTGGCTTCACTGGGTCGTTTCCTCCAGGTACCCAGTGGAGCCTCCGTCGGCCAGTCTACGGTCTCCGCCAGGAGCCTCGTGAGTGGCACGACACGCTGAGGACTACACTTGCGGCTCTTGGGTTTGCTCCTTCTACTGCTGACCCGTCGCTGTTTCTCCGCACTGACACCTCGCTGCCGCCATTCTACGTTCTCATGTATGTAGACGACCTCGCTGCCGCCATTCTACCGCTGACATAGATGCACTGACCCTTGTGAAGTCGGAGCTGCAGAAGAGACACACCTGCATTGACTTGGGTGAATTGCGCAGCTATCTTGGCTTGCAGATCACCCGGGACAGAGCACGGCGCACCATCACCTTGACTCTGTCACACATGGTGCACCAGGTCCTTCAGCGCTTCGGCTTCCAGTTCTCCTCGCCACAGCTCACTCCTCTGTCTACCAGCCACTCGCTCTCAGCTCCACCTTCGGAGGAGTCCGTAGAGGCGAGTGGTCCATACCCAGAGCTTGTGGGTTGCCTCATGTACCTGATGACGTGCACACGACCTGACCTCGCGTACCCTCTTAGCCTCTTGGCTCGCTACGTGGCTCCCGGCAGGCACCAAAAGGTGCACTAGGATGCTGCAAAGAGGGTGTTGCGTTACTTGTGCAGTACGTCGGGCATGGGGCTCGTGCTTGGAGGACGGGGTCCAGTTGTCCTCACCGGTCACGCAGACGCTTTCTGGGTTGACGACTCAGCTACGCAGCTGTCGTCACAGGGTTACACCTTCAGCCTTGGCTCTGGCTCTGTTTCCTGGCGGTCTACCCGCTCGTCTTCGGTTCTCTGCTCCTGTTGTGAGGCTGAGATCTACGCCGGGGCCATGGCTGCACAGGAGCTACGCTGGCTCACCTACCTACTGACTGACTTGGGAGAGCAGCCTCGTTCACCTCCAGTTCTGTGTGTAGACAACAAGGCCATGATTGCCTTGTGTGAGGAGCACAGACTGGAGCACAGAACGAAGCACATCGCTCTGCGATACTTCCTTGCTCGAGAGTTGCAGCAGCGTGGCCAGCTTCGTCTTGCGTACGTGGCCACTAGGGCCAACACTGCTGATGTATTCACCAAGGCTCTTCCGCCTGGTGATCATCAGCGCTTCTCTACTGTGTTAGGCCTTGTGCCTACTTTGCCTCACTTGCTTACTGCTTGAATCTGCTTGTACTGTGATCTATGTATATACCTGCATGCTTACACTTGCTAGGGTATGATCACTATATTGTTTGTTCTCTTTACATAACACTACATGTGAACTGGCCTTGTGGCCCTTTGCTTGTGCTCGGACTGTGTGGTGACTTTGTGATCCACCCTGAGCTTGCTTTGCTTTTCTTGACTGGTCTTGTGACCCCCCCTTGTTCTCCCCCACTTTGCCTATGGGGGTGTGTCAGAACATTATAGTGCTTACATTTGTGTAGGCTGTAGTGGGGTAGCTTATAAGGGGTACAACCCAATTAGGGTTAGTACTTGTACCCAACTGTTTCATAGTTCATTCATTCTCGTTTGTTCTTTCTAACACGATCTACATGGCGCTGCAGCAAACTCACTGGCACAAACAGTTCGGTAGTGTGACATAGTACATGTGGTAGATGGAGAATCTTTTCAATAGGATCAACGACGTGACCGAAGGCAAAAAAAATCAAGCGTACACTAAGGGGCTAAAAAACGAAGTCCGCCGACAGGTGATCGCAGCGAACTAGAGTAACTACTGCGACATAGGGTGTGCAACCGAACGATTCGATGTGTTAACTCAAGGTCAACCCGACACACAACGCCATGTGCCGAACAAGAATTTCGGCACGGAATGATTGGCACCCCCCACGACCGCCAACCCGATGGATGTCGACAGGATCGACGCGAAGGAGCGGCCCATTTCACAGCAATGATGGTGGACGGTACAAAGCTTCCCATCCACAACGAGTCATCACTACAGCTTCATAAAGGTGCGTTGAGATGGAAGCCGACATTGCCAATCACGAACATTGCTTAGTACTGGTGATGACAACGATAGAGGAGAAGCCAAACTCGGAACTACGTGCTGTAGTACAGGAGGTGTTAGCAGACTACAAGGACATCATGCCAGACGACCTACCTGCAGGAGTACCTCCAGCATGAACCCACGAACATGAGATTGTGGAGGAACCAGGGGCAAAACCTGCCTCCCGTGCACCGTACCGCCTTAGTCCGACCCAACTGACAGACATGAAGAAACAAATTGAGTACCTAATGGACAGACAACTGATCCGCCCATCCACCTCTCCCTATGGTGCACCAGTTCTCTTCACTCCAAAGCTGGACGGTAGTTTACGGATGTGCATCGACTACCGGGTACTGAACAAACAGACAGTTAAAAGCAAAATACCCCATACCACGCATAGACAATCTTCTAGACCAACTACGTGGTGCAATGGAGTTTTCGAAGGTGGACCTACAAACGGGTTACTAACAGATCAAGATGGCAGACAACTCAATCCAAAAGGCGATGTTCCGTACCAAATACGGCTCCTACGAATACCCGGTGAGCTGTTCGGACTGTGCAACGTACCGGTAATGTTCCACGCCGAGATGAATCACATCCTACGGCCTCTGCTGGAGAAGTGCGTAGTAGTGTACCTGGACGTGTCAGAATGTTATATTGCTTACTTTTTGTAGGCTATAGTGGGGTAGCCCATAAGGGGTACAGCCCAATTAGGGTTAGTACATGTACCCAACTCTTTCATAGTTCATCCATTCTCGTTCATTCTTCTGACATGGTTTCAAAGCAGTTCCTTCGCTAGGACCGATATTTAGGGCCCACCACAGAGCTGCCCCACTAGCTGCCCTGCCCTACCAGCGCGCCGCCCTGCTGGCTCACGCGCCGCCCTCTGCAGCCCTCGTGCCGCACCTGCTGCCACGCGAGCCACCCCTTTGCGGCCCGCCCGTAGCCCCTAGGCCCTGCGCACCGCCCCTTGCGGCCCGCCCGTCGACCCTAGGCCCCGCGCGCTGCCCCTTGCGGCCCGCCCGTCGACCCTAGGCCCCGCGCGCTGCCTCTGCAGACCCGCCTGTCGACCCTAGGCCCCGCGCGCCGCCCCTGCAGGCCTGCCCGTCGCACCTGCTGCCCCGCGCGCCACCCCTTGCGGCCCACCCGTAGACCCTAGGCCCCGCGCGCCGCCCCTTGCGGGCCGCCCGTCGCCCCTGCTGCCCCGGGCGCTGCCCCTTGCGGCCCGCCCGTCGCCCCTAGGCCCCGCGCGCCGCCCCTGCTGCCCTGCTCGCCGCCCCTGCAGCCCTGCGCGCCGCCCCTTGCGGCCCGCCCTTCGCCTCTGCAGCGCGCGAGCCGCCCCTGCAGCCCCGCGCGCCGCCTCTTGCAACCCGCCCGCCGTCCCTGCTGCCCTGCTCGCCGCCACTGCAGCCCTGCTCGCCGCCACTGCAGCCCTGCGCGCCGCCCCTTGCAGCCCGCCCCTTGCCCCTGCAGCCCGCGAGCTGCCCCTGCAGCCCTGCGCACCGCCCCTTGCGGCCCTCTCGCCGCTCCTGCAGCCCGCGCGCCGCCCCTTGCGGCCCGCCAGCCGCCCCTAGGCCCGCCAGCTGCCCCTAGGCCCGCGAGCTGCCCCTAGTGCAGCCTGCGCGCCGCCACTTGCAGCCCGCTTGCCGCCCCTTGCTGCTGCCTGCCCTGTTCCTTGCGCTGCCCGGCTCCTGCACGCCCTACGTACTGCGCTGCTATGGCTTCTCTCTGCGTACTCGCGTTCGATCATGAGGGCCGTCCGATCCAGTTCGACACGTGGCTCGACGACTTGCAGCTGTACCTACTTAGCGACTCTAGAGACTGCGTTTCGTTGTTTGACCACACGTCTGGAGCCTCTCCCGCCCCTCCCGCCACAGCTGACAGTGCGACTTGCTCACAGTGGCTTACTCGTGACGCTACTGCTCGCTTAGCCATTCGCAACCACCTGCCGTTAGCCAAATGCGCTCACTTTGGACAGCACAGGACTGCACAGGCACAGTACGACGCTGTAGTCGCCCGTTACTCCTCGCCTACCACGGTAGCTCTAGTCCGTCTTCTACTGCCCTACCTGTTCCCCGAGAAGTCCGCCTTTGCCACAGTGGAGGACCTCGTTACCCACCTTCGCACGAGCGACGCTCGCTACCGCGCTGCCCTCCCAGCAGAGTTCCTTGACAGGAACCCGCCCCTGATGTACATCACTCTCTACTTTATAGTCACCCGCCTCCCTGACTCTCTTCGCGCAGTCAGGCACCAATTTCTCGCACTTGACCCCACAGCCCTCACTATTGAACTACCCGAGCAGCACCTCCTTGCAGCTGAGACTAGTGTAGTTGCTGTAGGTGCCGCTCGTGGCACTCCTCACACGCCCTTCCTTGAGGGGTGTTCCCTCTCCCCCCTTCCTAGTGGGAAGCGCCGTAGCAGCAAGGGCAAGGGTGGCAGGGGTGGTGGCGGTGGCAGCGGAGGTGGTGGTGGGGGCAGCAGTGGAGGTGGTGGAGGCACTGGAGGTGGTGGCGGTGGTGGGAGTGGTGGCGGGAGTGGGGGCTTTGGTGGCGGCAGTGGTGGCAGCGGTGGGGGTGGCAGTAGTGGCGGCAGTGGGAGAGGTGGCGGTCGTGCTGGAGCTACTCAGCGGGGAGGTTCTGGCGGTGGCCAGAGGCAGCACCAGCAGCGTCGGAGCAAGACCCCGTCGCCCCAGCAGCTTCGTGAGTGGTTTTCTCAGCGTGGGGCATCTCGGAGTAGTGCTCGCTGCCCGTATGTCATTCGCACGGGTGATCGTGCTCGTCAAACATGCGGGAAGCCTCACACTCAGTACCGCTGCTTCTCCCGCCTCGACGACGCTTGGCGCGCAGAGTTTGGTGACGAGGCTGAGCGCCTCCGCTGGGCAGAGCTGCTTAGGTCTGGATTTGCTATCTTTGACCTAGACCATGATGCTATCCTTGCTGCTATGTATGCATTGTCAGTTAGTGCTGAGGGTGACGGTTACCTGTGTGTGCCGCCTGACCCAGGTATAGAGGCTGCTGCTCTAGGTGCTAGTGAGTCTGCTCTCCCTGGCATTGCGCGTGCTGAGGCCTTGCACACCTTTACGCTTGACTCAGGTGCTTCACGCTGTTTCTTTCGCGACAGCACCACCCTCACTCCTCGAAGGGCGGCAGCGCGCCGCTCCTCACTCCACCTCGTTTCCCCCGACGACTGCTCCCCTGCAAACTCTCCACATGGACGTGTGGGGCCCAGCCCGCGTCAGTGGACAGGGCCGCGAGCGCTACTTTCTGCTGGTTGTTGACGACTACACGCGTTACACCACGGTCTTCCCCTTGCGCAGCAAGGGTGAGGTGCCTGATGTCTTGATCCCTTGGATCCGCGCAGTCCGTCTCAAGCTCCGCGAGCGGTTCCGCCAGGGCCTTTCTGTTCTGCGTCTGCACTCTGACAGAGGTGGTGAGTTCTCCTCCGACCTCTTATGGGACTTTTGTCGTGGGGAGGGAATTCTCCAGTCATTCACACTTCCGGCCTCTCCTCAGCAAAATGGAATTGCTGAGCGCCGCATTGGCTTAGTCATGGAGGTCGCTCGTACCTCCATGATCCACGCGGCTGCTCCCCATTTTCTGTGGCCGTTTGCGGTCCGGTACGCTGCGCATCAGCTCAACCTCTGGCCCCATGTCTCCTTGCCGGAGACCTCGCCTACACTGCGTTGGACGGGGGAGGTTGGCGATGTGTTGGTGTTCCGGGTCTTGGGTCCTCGTGCCTTTGTTCGCGATACCTCGCGCCGTGTCTTCCCCTCTTAGGACGTCACGTTTGATGAGTCGGTTCCCTTTTACCGGCTCTTCCCCTACCTCTCTGCCCCTCCCCCACCCCCACCGCTCTTCCTTGCTCCAGGCCCCCCTCCGGTAGATCCCCTCCCCCCCCAGGGTCCTGCTCCCTCAGGTGTGTCTCAGGTAGACCCTCTCCCTGGTACTGTGCCTGTTGAGGTAGTTGTAGCCTCAGGTGCTGTTAGGGGTGCTGAGTCTAAGGGTGCCGGGTCTGGGGGTGCTGTGCCTAGGGGTGCGGAGCCTGGGGGTGCTGAGCCTGTGGGTGTGGAGCCTGCGGGTGCTGAGCCTGCGGGTGTGGAGCCTGGGGGTGGTGAGCCTGAGGGTGTGGAGCCTGGGGGTGCTGAGTCTGAGGGCGCGAAGTCTGGGGGTGCTTCGCCTCGGGGTACTGCTTCTTCTGGAGGTCCTGCGGGTGCTTCGCCATGACAGTCTCCCCGGCCGGAGCCTCTCTCCCCGCAGCAGATGCGCGAGTGGTTTGCTCAGCGCACACGCCTTCGGAGTGGAGCTGCCAGAGCTGGAGCCTCTGCCGCTGGAGACACTGGAGTTGGAGGTGTTGGAGCTATTTGTCTTGGAGGTGCTCGAGTTACTGCTGGAGCTGGTGGTACTGGAGGTACTGCAGCGTCTGGTCCTGGAGGTGCTCGTACCAGGGGTATTGGAGCTGCCGGGACTGGTAGTGTTGGGGGCGTTGGAGCTGGAGGAGCTAGAGCTAGAGACCCTGTGGAGCCTGGAGGTGCTGGGATTGGAGGCACTGGAGCTGGAGGTACTGGCGCTGGTGGCGCTGGAGCTGGAGGAGCTGGAGTTGGCGACACTGGAGCTCTTGGAGCTGGAGGTGGAGGAACTGGCGCTGGAGGCGCTGGAGCTGGAGGAGCTGGAGCTGGAGACACTGGAGCTGTTGACCCTGGAGCTGGAGGTGCTGGCGCTGGGGGTTCTGTGTCTGGCGGTACTGGTGCTGGAGGCACTCTGCGGCCGCGACGGTTTTTCGTTCCCCTTCTTCGCCAGGTTCTTAGTCTCCCGTCTTCCACTGGCCTTCCTCCTAGATTACTGAGTCCACCGCCTCTCTGTTGTGCCAAAGCACTATAGTGGCACGGTCATCGCACTCCCATTCAGCCTACAAGCCTGCTCAGCTTCTGGAATTTTGTGGGGTGCTGCTTCAACATGTGTTCTTGAGACCCTCAAAGTTTCAGAATTTTTGAAGCAGTTTACAAGGAATGGCAACATTTTTAGTTTCAAGTCTTATGGCATCCCGGAAGTGTGTGTTACTCTTTTTTGGTAACACCCGAGTTCACCATTTCGGCTGCTGACTCATCTACCAAGCTCTGATTGGTCTGAAAATCGGTGTGACAATCCTTTGCCGTTTTGTGGAGGTAGTCACCGAGTTTCAGGACAACCCAGCATCGGGGCAGCACGTGACAGCTGTCGAACGTTACTGTTCCGTAGTCATGGTGCACTGTTGGCAGCATTTCCCTTGCCACCCTTTCATTGTTGTCATGCCAATGGTGCAGGGACAGAGAATGAGACAAGAAGTACAGGTGGTCAAGTGGGACTCTACCACCCTCCTTTTGAGAAGTGTGGTCTTCCTGGAAGCAGCTTGCAAGAGGGTGCAAGTGGGAAGACAAGCTGACTCATGGTTGGCTTGACTCACTATTGGTAGCCTTGAGTACAGCTCTGAATATCCAAGTGTGGTTGGCTTTGCTGACCTAGCTAGGACGTTTCCCATCCTTCTCTAGCCTTTCTCCCCTATGACTCAACCTTCTCTGAGTTCCCAGGATGGTCCCAACCCCTTAAGAGTCCCCTAGGCAATGTTGTACTCACCTCTTCCTTGCATCAATGAAACTACAAGTTTTCAGCCGAGATTACTTTTTTGTTCACTGCGTAGCGCATACACCTCTGATGAAAACAATCAATATACCGTTGGAAAGCAGACATCTAAAGCTAACGTCTGCCCAAGTTTCAGCCTCGTTTGTTATCGGAGCTGATCGTGACGGCGTTTTCAACAGAGGCGGTTCGAAGTCATCAGATTCTGCTTGGTTGGTTTCAAGGGCATCTACGACCCCTAAGTGGACTCTAGACTATAACACTCTCCACTCGCAGCCACAGTTACATCCAGGCTCCCCACTGCCTGCTCCCTCTCCGTACGCTGTGGAGACAGACTCTTTTACAGAGCGTCGTGAGCCTGAGTCTCATCCTGCCTTGCATGTTCGCGCTGTTCGCACTCGTGGTCGGGTTCCTCGTCCGCGTCCTCCTCCTGTCCCCGGCACCCACGCTATGGCACTTCGTCCTTGCTCTGTTCCACTGCGTGTTCCTCTGCCTGCTCCTCCCGAGTCCTCTCTTCCTGCCGTCCCTGACCCTGAGTCTGACCTCGCTCGTGCTGCCAGTCCCACTATCTCGCCACTGTTGTCACTGACCCTTCTTTTGAGTCCACTGCTGCGTCTGCCCTTGTTGCTGAGCTGCTTGACTTTGCTGCTGCCTGTCGTCTAGACTTCGCCACTGCTCTTATTACTGAGTCTGGGTCTGCTAGTCCTCCGTCCGTCGGGGGTGAGTGTGCTCTTGGCACGGACGTCCTTGAGGACACGCAGAAGGACTTTGAGTGACTGGCAGCTGCTGTACCTCGTTTCGCTTCCATGCTGCTTGCCCCAGAGGGAGACCTAGATGCACCAGACATCCCGACCCCGCGCTCTTACGCAGAGGCGATTATGGGTGCTTACTCCTCTCAGTTGCAGACAGCTATGGATGCCAAGATGGCATCCTGGAAGTCCATAGGCACCTACGTCGACGCAGTTCCCCCGTCCCGGGCAAACATAGTCGATGGCATGTGGATTTTTAGGGTGAAGCGGCCGCCGGGTTCTCCGCCTGCCTTCAAGGCGCGTTACCTTGCTAGAGGCTTCAGTCAGCGACAGGGGGTCGACTACTTCCAGGCCTTCTCCCCCACCCCGAAGATGACTACTCTTCGGGTGTTGCTGCACGTCGCTGCTCAGCGTGACTACGAGTTGCACTCGCTGGACTTTAGTACAGCTTTCTTGCAGGGCAGCCTGCACGAGGAGATCTGGCTACGCCGCCCACCTGGCTTCACTCGGTTGTTTCCTGCACATACCCAGTGGAGCATCCGGCGGCCAGTCTACGGTCTCCACCTGGCGCCTCGCGAGTGGCACAACACACTGAGGACTACACTTGCGGCTCTTGGGTTTACTCCTTCTACTGCTGACCCGTCGCTGTTTCTACACACCGACACCTCGCTGCCGCCGTTCTACATCCTCGTCTACGTCAACAACCTGGTCTTTGCCACTGCTGGCACTGAGGCACTGACCCTTGTGAAGTCGGAGCTGCAGAAGAGACACACTTGCACTGACCTGGGTGAACTGCGTAGCTATCTTGGCTTGCAGATCACCCGGGACAGAGCACGGTGCACCATCACCCTGACTCAGTCACACATGGTGCACCATGTCCTTCAGCGCTTCGGCTTCCAGTTCTCCTCGCCACAGCCCACTCCTCTCTCTACCGGCCACTCGCTCTCAGCTCCACCTTCAGACGAGTCCATAGAGCCGAGTGGTCCATACCCAGAGCTTGTGGGTTGCCTCATGTACCTGATGACGTGCACACGACCTGACCTCGTGTACCCTCTCAGCCTCCTGGCTCGCTACATGGCTCTCGGTAGGCACCGAAAGGTGCACTGGGATGCTGCGAAGAGGGTACTGCATTACTTGTGAAGTACATTGGGCATGGGGCTCGTGCTTGGAGGACGGGGTCCAGTTGTCCTCACTGGTCACGCAGACGCTTCTTGGGTTGACAACTCGGCTACGCAGCGGTCGTCACAGGGTTACACCTTCAGCCTCAATTCTGGCTCTTTTTCCTGGCGGTCTACCCGCTCGTCTTCGGTTCTCAGCTTCATTTGTGAGGCTGAGATCTACACAGGGGCCATGGCTGCACAGGAGCTACGCTGGCTCACCTACCTGCTGCCTGACTTTGGAGAGCAGCCTTGTTCGCCTCCAGTTCTGTACGTAGACAACAAGGCCATGATTGCCTTGTGTCAACAGCTCAGACTGGAGCATAGAACGAAGCACATCGCTCTGCGATACTTCCATGCTTGAGAGTTGCAGCAGTGTGGCCAGATTTGTCTTGCGTACGTGGCCACTAGGGACAACACTGCTGATATATTCACCAAGGCACTTCCGCCTGGTGATCATCAGCGCTTCTCTACTGTGTTAGTCCTTGTGCCTATTTTGCCTCACTTGCTCACAGCGTGACTTTGCTTGTACTGTGATCTAAATTTATTTCGCATGCTTACACTTGCTAGGGTATGATCACTGTATTGTTTGTTCTCTTTTATATAACTCTGCATGTGAACTGGCCTTGTGGCCATTTGCTTGTGCTCAAAATCTGTGGTGACTTTGTGATCCACCCTGAGCTTGCTTTGCTTTTCTTGACTGGTCTTGTGACCACTTGTTCTCCCCCACTTTGCCTATGGGTGTGTGTCAAAATGTTATATTGCTTACTTTGTGTAGGCTATAGTGGGGTAGCCCATAAGGGGTACAACCCAATTTGGGTTAGTACTTGTACCCAACTCATTCATAGTTCATTCATTCTCGTTCGTTAGTTTGACAACAAGAACACTTACATCTCGGAGGCATCTGACAAAGACGGGGTCTTTGTCTTAAACTTCTCATCGCAGGGCAACACTGGCGACTCGAACAGAATGCTTCTGCTGAAGACAACACCCATTGAGACGCCGACCTGGTCACATCCAGAAGAAATGGATCTTGAACGCCCCGCATCAGATGGTGTTCTCCGCCTGTGCACCGTTCCAACCGCTTCGACCTCCACTCCCGGAGTTACCGGACCTGCAACGATGGAACAAGAAGCAGATAGTGGGAAGTCAGCAATGGCAGGGCAAGCTGACACTGGAGGATGGGGAACTTTGGGAGCAGCTGCTCCCGGATGGACCAACACTGTTGTCACCGTCGGCGCGTGGGGAGTTCCACAGACACCGGCGTCAGGAGTTTCCCTTGGAGGCGGATGGGGAGTGTCAGCTTCTGAAGGCGCCTAGAGACCACCAAGCCTTCCTTATCTCGAAGCTCCGACACTTCCTCCTGAAGACGTGGCAGAAAGAGATCTATACTGGGCGATGCGCGGGACCAGTTGGGGTGGACCTCCTCTTCCAGATCAATATCCATACGAACCTGCAAAGGAGGAACGAGAAGAGTCCGAAGGCATGATCTACGACTTTGGAGATGCAGAGGAGGTACCCTAACCTACCGAGAAAGTTCCACTGCTGGAACAAGGACCTCAACTAATCTCTATCACCGACAACGAATACCTCTATCATCATATCCCAATGGAGGGACTCCTTGCTTCAGAGTGGCCAGAAACAATGCCGCCTCAACAACTCCTGCCAATTTCCGACGACTCCCTTCACGTCGCTGACGCAGACGACATCATCAGCATCAACGAAGCCAATCTTCACCAAGCATCGACCCAAGCCTTCGCTGTCGACATACGCGCCACTGCCGACAAAGGTCCCGTAACACCACAACACGAGGAAGAAAAGAGAAACAAGTACTACAAGAGGACAGTTGGCTACCGTGCAGAACCAGTAATATGGCACCAGCGGCTCGGACACCCATTACACGCCACACTCAAAAACTCCATCAAAGCAGAAGTTTTCGACACGAACGGGTTACTCCTACATGGCGGTGACACGCTCAAAGTGACATCTGCTGATCCTCCATGCATCGTTTGCCCAACCGCGTCACTCGCTCACAAACCCTTTCCGGACTTACCTCCAGGCTACAAACGATACAAACCACTCAAAAAGGTCTACAACGAATTCATGATACTTAGCCAGGAAGGACTCGACGGCGAACAAAACACCATGATGTTCATTGATGCGTGCACGCCCTATGTTTGGGCCATCCACATTGATTATCGCTCGTGAGCCTTCGACTGCTTCGTGACATGGATGAAGCGGGCCGAACGTCAATAGGGACTGAAGCTGAAGAGCTTCTAGACAGACTGTGGTTTGGAGTACTTATCCAACAAGTTCAAGGAGCTCTTTGCCAAGAAAGGGATTGAGCACCTGGTCTTCGTGCCGTACGCACACGAGCAGCAAGGAGTAGCAGAATGGACAAACAGGAGCCTTGCCACAAGAATGAGGGCCCTGATGAAGCAGTCTGCCATCCCAACGAGGTTTTGGCCGTTTGCAATGAACCATGCCGTTCGGCTGCTCAACTTTCTGTCCTCCAAAGCCTCGAGAACAACACCTCACCTTACAAAGCTTGGACGGGCAGAAAATATGACACACGCTTGCTTCGGGTATTTGGCTGCATGGTACTGTACAGACCCCATACGGCAAGAACCGGAAAATTTGCTGATCGGGCATGCTGGGCATCCACCTCGGGATCGAAAAATAATTCAAAGAATGGATCGCGCTGGACTACGCACCACAGAAAGTGTCGAAAACACGTGATTGCGTCTTCTACGAGAAGCTGAATCTGCCACTATTCAAGGAACACTGCAAGGCTGACAAGGTGCCGGAAAGGATTTTTGAGGGACACCATAGCTTTGCCACATCACAGGATGAGGCTGACGTGGCAGAGGACGCAGACGCAACCAACGTCACACCACACAATTCCTTTCCCAACATCCCCCTTTCAAGCCCATTCAAGACTCCAACTTTCATACCTGTTTCTCAATTTGATACCGACGATACAACTCGTGAAGCCCACAATTACAACAGCACAGTGCGCCAATCTCCGAAATCCGAGTCACCGCTGTCAAACATATATGCTATAGTCTTTCTATGCTGTAGTGGGGTAGTTCATATAGGGTACAACACTTTTAGGTTTCCTACTTGTACCCACCTGCTTGCTAGTTCATTCATTCCTTCCTTCACTATTCTGGCATGGTATTCTGAGCAGGTTCCCTCGTGGGAACGTTTTTTTAGGGCCCACCACGATCACTTTTTTTTTCCTGCCCTGCCCGAAGCGCGCTTCGCGCCTGCCTCACCTGCGCCGTCGTGCGCCCTGCCCTAGAGCCGCCCGTCGCGGCCCTGCCTTCTCGGCCCGTCGCGGCCCTGCCCTAACGGCTCGTCGCGGCCCCTGCCGTTGCAACCCCTACTGTCGCGGCCCCTGCAGTCTCGGCCCTAACCGTCGCGGCCCCTGCCGTCGCGGCCCCTGCTGTCGCGGCCCCTGCAGTCGCGGCCCCTGCCGTAGCGGCACCTGCCGTCGCGGCCCCTGCTGTTGCGGCCCCTTCAGTCGCGACCCCTGCCGTCGCAGCCCCTGCCATCGTGGCCCCTGCTATCGCGGCCCCTGCAGTCGCGGCCCCTGCCGTCGCAGCCCCTGCTGTCGCGGCCCTGCCCTGCCGCCGCTTAGTCGCGGCCCTACCCTGCCGCCGCCGAGTCGCGCCGCCCAGCCGAGCCGCGCCGCCCAGCCGTGCAGTTGACTTTGACGTGTGGGTTGACGACCTGCAGCTCTTTCTTCAGTGTGACTCTAAGGACGGAGTATCCCTTTTCGATCACACGTCCGGTGTCTCTCCTGCACCTGCTGCCATTGCTGACAGTACGGTTCGCTTGTAGTGGACCACTCGTGACGCTGTTGCTCGCCTTGCTGTTCGTAGTCACCTGCCGTCTTCTGAGCGTGCGCACTTTGGCCAGTACAAGACTGCTAAGTCTTTGTATGACGCTGTCGTAGCGCGCTACTCCTCCCCTGCCACTGCTGCCCTCAGCCACCTCATGCTGCCGTACCTGTTCCCTGACCTTGCCGCCTTTGCCACAGTCGCTGACCTCATTACTCACCTCCACACTAGTGTGCCCGCTACCGCGCTGCGCTTCCCACTGAGTTCTGTGCCAAGAACCCCCCCCCCCATGTACATCACCCTTTACAACCTAGTCACCCGCCTCCCTGACTCCCTTGCTTCAGTCAGGGACCACTTTCTCTCCCTTTGCCCCACCGAGCTCACCGTCGACCTGCTAGAGGAGCGCCTCACTGCAGCTGAGAAGAGTGTCGTTGCTATAGGTGCTTCTCGCGGCGACCCTCGCTCCCCTTTCTTTGAGGGGTGTTCCCCTGTCCCCCTTCTCCCCTCTGTTGCTTCTGCTGCTGCTGTCGACCTCGTTCGCACTGAGGAGGTCGGGGCTGCGTCTGCTCCTAGTGGGAGGCGCCGCAACAGCAAGGGCAAGGGGGGCAAGGGTGGTGGAGGGGACGGTGGGGCGGCGGTGGAGGCGGTGGAGGAGGCGGAGGGGGTGGCGGTGGAGGTGGGGGTGGTGGCGGGAGTGGGGGCTTCGGTGGCAGCGGTTGGGGTGGTGGAGGCAGCGGCAGCGGCGGTGGAGGCAGCGGCAGCAGTGGTGGAGGTGGCGGCAGCGGTGGAGCTGGTCGAGGTGGAGCCGCGCAGCATGGAGGCTTTGGTGGTAGCCAGCGCCAGCAGCAGCCGCGTTCCCGTGAGACCCCGTCGGCCCAGCAGCTTCATGCGTGGTACGCTGGGCGTGGGAGGTCTGGGGGTGTTGGTCCCTGCACTTACGTTCTTCGCACCAGCGGGCGCCGTGGGGAGACGTGCGGGCTGCCACACACTGCGCAGCGCTGCTTCGGTCGCCTGACTGACGCCTGGCACACCCAGTTTCCTGACGCTGTTGAGCTCCCTCGCTGGGGTGATCTGCTTAGGCAGAATGTTGCTATCTTTGATCTTGATTTCGATGCTATCCTTGCTGCCATGTATGCTGTGCTTGATAATGCTGAGGGTGACTATTACCTGTGTGTTCTGCCCGACCCGGGCATTGAGGCTGCTGCTCTAGGTGCTAGTGCGTCTACTGCTCCAGGTACTAGTGAGTCTGCTGCTCTAGGTACTAGTGAGTCTGCTGCACCAGGTGCTGGTGAGTCTGCTCTCTCTGGTACTGCACCTACTGAGGCCTTGCACACTTTCACACTTGACTCTGGTGCTTCGCGCTCCTTCTTCGCACTCACGCCGCTCAGTCGGCCTTTCGCAGTCTCCTTGGCTGACCCCTCTGGGGGCCTAGTCCTTGCGCACTCTTCTACGGTTCTACCGTGTCGTGCGGCCTCGTCGGGCTTGCTGTCGGGACTCCACCTCCCCTCGTTCTCTACGAACTTGGTGAGTGGAGCTGACCTTCAGGACTTGTGGGTTGACCAGTTCACCCCTGGAGGTCAGCGTGTGACCCATGCACTTGCTCTTGAACGGGCCGCCACCTGGCCACGTTCACCCGTCGGCCTGGGTCGAGCTTGTACACACTGACTACTTCGTCTCCTCCGGTTACTGCGTCTGGTCAGGTAGCCGCGTCTAGTCAGGTGTTTGCTGCCGCGTCCAGGTCTAGTCCGGTGTCTGCCCCCTGCTCGTGTCGTCCTCTGTCACACGAGACTCTCCTTTGGCACCACCGCCTTGGTCACCCCTCCCTGCCTCGTCTTCGAGGTATGGCCTCCCGGACCCTTGTCTCTGGTCTCCCCCGGTCCCTCCCTCCCCTTCCTCCGGGGCCTGCCCCTACCTGTGTTCCTTGTGTCGAGGGCCGGCAGCGCGCCGCTCCTCACTCCTCCGAGTTCCCTCCGACAGAGGCTCCCCTGCAGACTCTCCACATGGACGTGTGGGGCCCAGCCCACGTCAGTGGACAGGGTCACGAGCGTTACTTCCTGCTGGTCGTTGACGATTACTCGCGTTACACCACAGTCTTCCCCTTGCGCCGCAAGGGTGAGGTCACTGAGGTGTTGATCGACTGGATCCGTGGTGCTCGTCGCCAGCTCAACGAGAGTTTTGGCTCGGACCTTCCTGTTCTGCGTCTGCACTCAGACAGAGGTGGTGAGTTTTCGTCCGACCTTCTGAGGGCTTTTGTCGTGCGGAGGGCATCCGCCAGACGTTCACGCTTCCGGCCTCCCCATAGCAAAATGGGATTGCTGAGCGCCGCATTGGCATGGTCATGGACGTCGCTCGTACGTCCATGATCCATGCGGCTGCTCCCAATTTTCTGTGGCCGTTCGCGGTTCAGTACGCTGTGCATCAGATCAACCTTCAGCCTCGTATCTCCTTGCCAGAGACCACACCTACTCTGCGGTGGACGGGGAAGTTTGGCGATGCGTCTGTGTTCCGTGTCTGGGGATCTCGAGCTTTTGTCCGCGATACTTCCGCGGACAAGCTGTCCTCCCGTGCCGTTCCCTGTGTCTTCCTTGGCTTCCCCCCTGACGCACCGGGGTGGCCGTTTTACCACCCCACCTCGCGTCGTGTTCTGTCCTCTCAGGACGTCACGTTTGACGAGTCGGTATCTTACTACCGTCTCTTTCCCTACCGCAATGCCTCTCTCCCCCCCCCTCCCCTCTTCCTAGCACCAGGTGCTCCTCCGGTAGACCCCCTCCCCCCTCAGGGTCCTGCCCCCTCAGGTGTGTCCCAGGTAGACCCTGTCGAGCCTGTCGAGGTAGCTGTCGACTCTTGTGCTGCTAGGGGTGTTGAGCCTGCGGGTGCGGGGCCTGGGGGTGCTGTGCCTGGGGTTGCTGAGTCTGAGGGTGCGGAGCCTGGGGGTGCTGAGCCTGAGCGTGTGGAGCCTGGGAGTGCTGAGCCTGGGGGTGCTGAGTCTGGGGGTGCTGAGCCTGGGGGTGTTGAGCCTGAGTGTGCTGAGTCTAGAGGTCCTCCGGGTGTCCCGTCACGGCAGGAGTCACTCTCTCCGCAGCGGCTACGTGAGTGGTACGCTCGGTGCTGTAGCCGTGCTGCTGGAGCTACGGGGCCTGCTGCTGGAGGTGCTTCTGGAGCTGGAGCTGCTGGAGGTGCTGCTGGTGCTGGAGCTGCTGGAGCCGCTAGTCCTGGAGGTGCTGGTTCTGGAGGTACTGGCGCTGTTGGAGGTCCTGCTGGTGTCGTATCTACTGGAGGTGCTGGAGCAGCTTGTCCCAGAGGTGCTCGTACTGGAGGTACTGGAGCTGCCGGGGCTGTTGGTGCTGCGAGAGTTGGAGCTGTAGGTGCTGGAGCTGTTGCTACTAGAGGTGCTGCTGGAGCTGGAGCTGCTGGAGGTACTGGAGCTGGTGGTGCTACGGGAGTTGTAGCTGGAGACCCTGGAGCTGAGGGTACTGGTGCTGTCTCTGTGAGAATAATGAGAGGAATGATTGAACTAGGAAAGAGGTGGGGTACAAATAGCAAACACAAAAGTGTTGTACCCTCTAAGGACTACCCCACTACAGCCTAAACAGACTATAGCATATATAAGTTTGACACACCCCCATAGGCAAAGTGGGGGAGAACAAGGGGTCACAAGACCAGTCAAGAAGGTAAAGCAAGCTCAGGGTGGATCACAAAGTCACCACGCAGCCTGAGCACAAGCAAAGGGCCAGAAGGCCAGTTCACATGCAGAGTTATATAAAGGAGAGCAAACAATACAGTGAACACAACCTAGCAAGAGTAAGCATGCAGGTATAAGTATATAGAGTACAGTACAAGCAGAGTCAAGAAGTCAGCAAGTGAGGCACAGTAGGTACAAGGCCTAACACAGTACAGAAACGCTGATGATCACAAGGCTGAAGTGCCTTGGTGGAAACATCAGCAGTGTTGGCCTGCGAGGCCACGTAAGCAAGACGAAGCTGGCCACGCTGCTGCAAATCTCGAGCAAGGAAGTAGCGCAGAGCAATGTGCTTCGTTCTGTGCTCCAATCTGTGCTCCTGACACAAGGCCAGCATGGCCTTGTTGTCGACGTACAGAACTGGAGGAGAACGAGGCGCCTCTCCCAAGTTGGTCAGCAGGTAGGTGAGCCAGCGAAGCTCCTGTGCAGCCATGGCCCCAGCGTAGATCTCAGCCTCACAACTGGAGCTGAGAACAGAAGAAGAACGGGTAGACCGCCAAGAGATAGAACCGGAGCCAAGACTGAAGGTGTAACCCTGTGACGACCGCTGCGTAGCCAAGTCGTCAACCCAGGAGGCGTCAGCGTGACCAGTGAGGACAACTCGAGCCCGTCCTCCAAGCACGAGCCCCATGCCCGATGTACTGCACAAGTATTGCAACACCCTCTTCGCAGCATCCCAGTGCACCTTTCGGTGCCTGCTGGGAGCCACGTAGTGAGACACAAGGCTGAGAGGGTATGCGAGGTCAGGTCGTGTGCAAGTCATCAGGTACATGAGGCAGCCCACAAGCTCTGGATACGGGCCACTCGGCTCTACGGACTCGTCCGAAGGTGGAGCTGAGAGCGAGTGACCGGTAGGCAACTAGAGGTCTTACGGAGCGTCGTGAGCCTGAGTCTCGTCCTGCGTCGCCTGAGTCTCGTCCTGCGTCATGTGAGTCTCGTCCTGAGTCGCCTGTTTGCGCAGTTCACACTCGTAGTCGTGTTCCAAGTCAGCGTCCTCCTCCTGTCCCCGGCACTCACTCTATGACTCTGCGTCCTTCCACAACTCCACAGCGTGTCCCTCTGCCGTCTCCTCCTGCGTCCTCTCTTCCTGACGGTCCGGACCCGGAGTCAGACTCCCTTCGTGCTGCTAGTCCTACTGTCACGTGTCTTCTAGCCATTGCTGTCACTGACCCTTCGTTTGAGTCCACTGCTGCGCCTGCTCTCGTTACTGAGCTTGTTGACTTTGCTGCCGCCTGTCGTCTAGACTACGCCGCTAGTCTTGTTGCTGAGTCTGAGTCTGCGTCTATTTGTCCTCTGTCCGTCGGGGGTGAGTGTGCTCTTAGCACGGACGTCCTTGAGGACAGACAGGAGGATTTTGAGTGCTTTGCCGCTCCTTTACCTCATCTCGTGTCCATGCTGCTTGCCCTTGAGGGAGACCTGGATGCACCAGACATCCCGACCCCGCGCTCTTACGCAGAGGCGATAGAGGGTCCCTACTCCTCTCAGTGGCAGGCAGCCATGGACGCCGAGATGGCTTCCTGGAAGTCCTCACGCACCTACGTCGACGAGGTTCCCCCGCCTGGGGCGAACATCGTCAGTGGCATGTGGATCTTCAGGGTGAAGCGGCCGCCGGGTTCTCCGCCTGTCTTCAAGGCGCGTTACGTTGCACGTGGCTTCAGTCAGCGACAGGGAGTTGACTTCACTAGACCTTCTCCCCTACCCCAAAGATGACCACTCTTTGGGTGCTGCTGCACCTCGCCGCTCAGCGTGACTACGAGCTACACTCTCTTGACTTCAGCACAGCCTTCCTACAGGGCAGCCTGCACGAGGAGATCTGGCTGCGCCGCCCACCTGGCTTCACTGGGTCGTTTCCTGCTGTTACCCAGTGGAGCCTCCGGCGGCCAGTCTACGGTCTCCGCCAGGCACCCCGTGAGTGGCACGACACACTGAGGACGACTCTTGCTGCTCTTGGGTTTGCTCCTTCCATTGCTGACCCGTCGCTGTTTCTACGCACCGACACCACTCTGCCGCCGTTCTACGTTCTCGTGTATGTAGACGACTTGGTCTTTGCTACTGCTGACACTGAGGCACTCGCCCACGTGAAGTCGGAGCTGCAGAAGAGACACACGAGCACAGACCTGGGTGAGCTGACAAGCTATCTTGGCTTGCGGATCACCCGGGACAGAGCACAGCGCACCATTACCTTGACTCAGTCACACATGGTGCAGCAGGTCCTTCAGCGCTTCGGCTTCACGTACTCCTCGCCACAGTCCACTCCTCTGCCTACCAGTCACTCGCTCTCAGCTCCACCTTCGGACGAGTCCGTAGAGCCAAGTGGCCCGTATCCAAAGCTTGTGGGCTGCCTCATGTACCTGATGACCTGCACTCGACCTGACCTTGCCTACCCTCTTAGCATTCTAGCACGCTATGTCGCTCCTGGCAGACACAGGAAGGAGCACATGGATGCAGCTAAGAGGGTGTTGCGCTACTTGTGCAGTACGTCGGGCATGGGGCTCGTGCTTGGAGGACGGGCTCGAGTTGTCCTCACTGGTCACGCAGACGCTTCCTGGGTTGACGACTTGGCTACGCAGCAGACGTCACAGGGTTACACCTTCAGCCTTGACTCTGGCTCTGTCTCTTGGCGGTCTACCCGCTCGTCTTCTGTTCTCAGCTCCAGTTGTGAGGCTGAGAACTACGCTGGGGCCATGGCTGCACAGGAGTTACGCTGGCTCACCTACCTGCTGACCGACATGGGAGAGGCGCCTCGTTCTCCTCCAGTTCTGTACGTCGACAACAAGGCCATGCTTGCCTTGTGTCAGGAGCACAGACTGGAGCACAGAACGAAGCACATTGCTCTGCACTACTTCCTTGCTCGAGAGTTGCAGCAGCGTGGTCAGCTTCGTCTTGCTTACGTGGCCACTCGGGCCAACACTGCTGATATCTTTACCAAGGCACTTCAGCCTTGTGATCATCAGCGTTTTTGTACTATGCTAGGCCTTGTGCCTACTTGGCCTAACTTGCTCACTTCTTGACTCTGCTTGTACTGTGATCTTTATACATATACCTGCATGCTTACACTTGCTAGGTTGTGTTCATTGTATTGCTTGTTTTCCTTTATATAACTCCTGCATGTGAACTGGCCTTGTGGCCATTTTCTTGTGCTCAGAATGCGTGGTGACATCGTGATCCACCCTGAGCTTGCTTTGCCTTTCTTGACCGGTCTTGTGACCTCTTGTTCTCCCCCACTTTGCCTATGGGGTTGTGTCAAACATTTCTAGGCTGTAGTGGGGTAGTTCATATAGGGTACAACACTTTTAGGTTTCCTACTTGTACCCACCTGCTTGCTAGTTCATTCATTCCTTCCTTCACTATTCTGACAACCACCTCCAAGCCCCTTGCAAGACACCATCCGCAACGGCCACGACAGCGATGACGACGTTGTCAAAGTTACCAGCATGCACGACTATGATCGCCTCGCCTACGAAGAAACCAACGAAACTGGCCTCCGCATGCATGGTCTCGTAGTCGCAAATCACCACACCTCACCCAAGGAACCCACCACCGTGCGCCAGGCCCTGTCCAGACCCAACGGCGAGAAGTGGAAAGCAGCCATGGTGGCTGAAGTAGCAGCACTAAAGTGACGCGGAACCTGGAAGCTGGTTCCTCAATCATCTGTAAAGGGAGAAAAGTATTAAGCGAAAAGTGGGTCTCTTCAGAATCAAGACGCTCGCGGACGGGTCAATTGACAAATACAAAGCGAGATGGGTGGTACAGGGCTTCGAGCAAACTCACCTGGTGGACTATGATCAAACCTTTGCACAAACCGGACAGCCCACCTCGGTGCGCATTCTCATCTGCATCGCAGCCGTCAAGCAGTGAATGCTTCGGCAGATCCACGTCTCTAACACATTCCTATATGCAATTGTTGACGCCATCATTTTCGTCGACCAACATCACGCATTTGAAGAAAGCGACAGAGCCACCTGCCTCCTCCAGAAGTACCTCTATGGCATCAAGCATGCGCCTTGCCTGTGGGAATAGTACCTGCACACCGTTATCCTCGAACTCGGCTTCGCCCAGCTGCCGCACGACCAAGGCATGTACCGGAACGAATCACGCAAGAAGTTCATTCTCCTCGTCGCCTACATCGACGACCTGCTCCACACCGGTGATGACACGGACCTGCTTGATCACTTCGAAGCAGAAATCAAGGATAATCTAGAAGTGACGATCAACCACAACGTCACGCAATTCCTGGGTCTCAATATCACCCAGTTTGCCACCTCCATCCACATCTCCACCGCCAAATACGCGGAAACGCTCGCGAAAAAAAAAAATTTGCAATCGCTCCTATCAACCTAACCGCCCCTTTCCGCACTCCTCCTCTTGATCATTGCCTCAATCAGCAGCAACTGGGGTACCTACTATTCGCCGCCGTCACGTGCCAGCCGGATCTCTCCTATGTCGCAAGCCATCTTGCACAGTAACTGCGTTGGCCTAAAGAAGAGAATCTACTAGACCTACGCCGAGCACTTCAATCCTTCATCTATACTCCTGACGTCGGGCTCACCTACATGGCCAACTTAAATCCTACCCTATAGCTTCACGTCTATGTAGACGCGGACCATGCGGGAGATACTGACAACAGAAGCTCCCGCACAAGCTTCACTTTTCAACTCCACCCCGCTGGACTCATCTCCTGGAACTCCTAGAAACAAGAGCTCATCACTCTTTTGTCAGCCAAAGCTGAATTCATCGCTGCCAGTGCAGCTGTTTGCAAAGAACTGTACCTGATGGAGCTCTTGCAAGAAGCGAAGGTGACGATGAATGGGCACTTCACGTTACTCTGCGACAACCAGAGCGCAATCAAGATCGCGAACAAGCTCGGCTTCATGAACCGCACGGAGCACATCGCACTCCGATACTTCTTCGTCAAGGATGAGATTGACAAGGGCAACGTAAAACTCACGTATTGCACGACTGGTGACATGGCAGCAGATTTCATGATAAAGAAACTGCCACGTCAGAAGTTTCTGCACTGCGCCGACCTCTGCGGGATCTCGAAGAAATCCCACGTGGCTCACCTTCCGGAATGAAGGGGAGTGTTCGAATAACCGATGGTTATTATAACATTCCCGAAGGCTTCTCCTAGCGCATCGTCTCATAACGAGAAAGCGCACCTGTACCAGTATCGCGTTAAGCTCAAATGGAGCACGCGGCAGCGTGAAAGTCACTCGAAGGCCAATAGTTGCAGGAAATCAACGGTCGCGACTGTTGACCGCCCGATAACCATACTCGGAGGTTACAAGATGCAACCCAGTAACTGTCGAGCATAGCAATGGTCGCGGTTACTATAGCAGTGTAATACAATTAATAAGGGAATGTACCCCTCAGAGTACATTTCTAGCTAGGATTGCTATATATCTCCTTGTTTTCTTATCTTAAATCATCTTGTTCTCTTTCAATTATTATCAACAAGGTCATTACAAAGACTTCAATTGTATTCTCACAACTTGACTAGCTTATCCTATCCACTATGATTCTTGGTTATATCATAAGCGATCTCTGCGTCCACGGAGTACCCATGTGGAATAGACCCTTGAGCACAGGGTTCATCCCATCGAGTTGGATGCCTGCTACATGCCCTGGGTGGCTCAGTGCATATGCTTTGTTGTGTAATCCTGGCTTGTAGACGATGTCATAGTTGAAGTGAGTTTCCAGGAAGTCCATCCACCGCACCTGTCGTCGTGATAGCGTAGGCTGCAACTTAAGGTACGTGAGACTGCAGTGGTCAATGTATACTGTAGTCTTGGCTCCCTCTAGGTAACACCTCTACGCTTTGAAGGCTGTGACTATCGCTAAGGCTTCGCCCGTCGCCCGTCGACACCAGGCCCCGCGCGCGTCGCCTTTAGTCCCGGCTCGTCGCCCGACGCCCCTAGGCCCCGGCCCGTCGCCCGTCGCCCCTAGGCCCGCGCCCCTCGCCCCTAGCCCCGGCCTGTCGATCGTCGCCCCGCGCCCGTCGCCCCTTGGCCCCGGCCCCGGCCCGTCGCCCGTCGCCCGTCGCCCCTCGGCCCGTAGCCCCTAGGCCCCAGCCCCGTCGACCGTCGCCCCTAGCCCCGGCCCATTGCCTGTTGCCCCTAGGCCCACTCCCGTCGCCCCTAGACCCGGCCCGTCGCACGACGCCCCTAGGCCCCGGCCTGTCGCTTGTCGCCCCGCGCCCGTCGCCCCTAGGCCCCGGCCCCGGCCCGTCGCCCGTCGCCCCTAGGCCCCGGCCCCGACCCGTCGCCCGTCGCCCCTAGGTCCTCGCCCGTCGCCCCTAGCCCCGGCCCGTCGCCCGACGTCCCTAGGCCCCGGCCCGTCGCTTGTCGCCCCGCGCCCTTCATCCCTAGGTCCCGGCCCCGGCCCGTCGCCCGTCGCCCCTCGGCCCGTCGCCCCTAGGCCCCGGCCCCGTCGACCGTCGCCCCTAGCCCCGGCCCATCGCCCTTCGCCCCTAGGCCCTGACCCGACACCCGTCGCCCCTAGGTCCATCGCCCGTCGCCCCCCCTTAGGCCCCGGCCCGTCCCCCCTAGCCCCGGCCCGTCGCCAATCGCCCCTAGGCCCCGGCCCGACGCCAGTCGCCCGTCGCCCAGCACCCGTCGCCCCTAGGCCCCAGCCCGCCCGTCGACCCCAGGCCCCGCGAGCCGCCCCTTGCGGCCCGCCCCTCGACCCTGCAGCCCGCCCCTCGACCCTGCAGCCCGCGCGCCGCCCTTGCAACCCCGCGCACCGCCCTTGGTGGCCCTCTAGCCGCCCCTGCTGCTCTGCTAGCCGCCCCTTGCGGCCCTCTCACTGCCCCTTGCTGCTGCATGCCCTGTGCTCTGCGCTGCCCTGCTTGTCCCCGCTCTCCGTGCTGCGCCACTATGGCTTCTCTCCGCATGCTAGCGTTAGATCATAAGGGACGCCCCCTACAGTTTGACACGTGGCTAGACGACCTGCACCTGTACCTACTGAGCGACTCTAGGGACAGGGTTCGTTGTTTGACCACACGTATGGCGCCGCTCCCGCTCCTCCCGCCACAGCTGACAGTGCAACTCACTCACAGTGGCCTACTCGCGACGCTGCTGCCCGCTTAGCCATTCACAACCACCTGCCGTTAGCCGAATGCGCTCACTTCGGACAGCACAGGACAGCACAGGCACTGTACGATGCTATCGTCGCTCGCTACTCCTCGCCTGCCACTGCTGCTCTAGGCCGCCTTCTACTGCCCTACCTGTTCCCCGAGCTGTCCGCCTTTGCCAAAGTAGAGGACCTGGTTTCCCACCTTCGCGCTAGCGACGCTCGCTACCGCGCTGCCGCCCCAGCTGAGTTCCTTGACAGGAACCAGCCCCCGATGTTCATGACTCTCTACTTTATAGTCACCCGCCTCACTGACTCTCTTCGCTCTGTCAGGGACCACTTTCTCTCCCTCGACCCCACAGTCCTCACTATTGACCTACTCGAGCAGCACCTCCTTGCAGCTAAGACTATTGTAGTCATTGTAGGTGCTGCCCGTGGCACTCCGCGCACACCCTTCTTTGAGGGGTGCTCTCCCTCCCCCCTTGCCCCCTCCTACGCCTGTGCTTCTGCTGTCGACGTCCCTAGTGCTGAGGACGTCGGGGCTGCTTCGGCTAGTGCGAAGAGCCGCAGCAGCAAGGGCAAGGGTGGCAGGGGTGGTGGCGATGGCAGCGGGAGTGGTGGTGGGGGCAGCAATGGAGGTGGTGGAGGCAGTGGAGGTGGTGGCAGCGGTGGGAGTGGTGGCGGGAGTGGGGGCTTTGGTGGCGAAGGCAACGGACGTATCGCGAACAAAGACACGAGAGCCCCGGACCCAAAACACCGACGCATCGCCAACCTCCCCCGTCCAACGCAGTGTCGGCGAAGTCTCCGGCAAGGAGACACGGGGCCAGAGGTTGAGCTGATGCGCAGCGTACCAGACCGCAAACGGCCACAGAAAGTGGGGAGCAGCCGCATGGATCATGGAGGTACGAGCGACCTCCGTCACTAAGCCAATGCGGCGCTCAGCAATCCCATTTTTCTGATGGGAGGCCGGAAGCATGAACGACTGGAGAATGCCCTCCCCACAACAAAAGTCCCGCAAGAGGTCGGAGGAGAACTCACCGCCTCTATCAGAGTGCAGACGCAGGACAGGAAGGTCCGTACTGAACCGCTCGCGGAGCTGGAGACGGACTGCGCGGATCCAAGGGATCAAGACATCGAGGACCTCACCCTTTCTGCACAAGGGGAAGACCGTGGTGTAACACGTGTAGTCGTCAACAACCAGTGGAAAGTAGCGCTCGCGGCCCTGTCCTCTGACGCGGGCTGGGCCCCACACGTCCATGTGGAGAGTCTGCAGGGGAGTAGTCGTCGAGGGAAACGAGGAGGAGTGAGGAGCGGCGCGCTGCCGCCCCTCGACGCAAGGAAGGCAGGGCGGGAGGGGAGGCAGAGACCTGGGAAGACCAGAGACAAGGAGGCGGGTGTGCATGCCACGAAGGCGTGGCAGGGAGGGGTGACCAAGGCGGTGGTGCCACAGGAGAGTCTGGTGGGACAGGAGACGACACAAACAAGGGGGTGCTACCAAACCAGACGTGGACACCTGGGAAAACGCAGCTACCTGAGGAGGCTCAGTAGCCAGTGTGTACAGACTCGACCCAGGCCGACGAGTGAACGTGGTCAGGTGGCGGCCCGTCCGTGTACACGTGCAGATCAACACACGCTGACCCCCAAGAGTGGTGGTAGTGACCATCGCATCCTGGAGGGCAGCGGTACTCACCAAGTTCGTAGAGAACGAGTGGAGGTGAAGGCCTGATAGTGAGCCGCACGGAACCGCCGGAAACGGGAGAACAGTGGAGGAACGGGCAAGGACTGGGCCCCCGAAGGGGTCAGCCAGTCTGACTGGTACAGGTGCAGAGAGAGGAGTGGGGGTGGTGGTGTCGCGAAAGAAACATCGGGAAGCACCTGAGTCAAGTGTAAAGGTGTGCGAGGCCTCAGCAGGCGCAGTACCAGGGAGAGCAGACTCACTAGCACCTAGAGCAGCAGCTTCTATACCTAGGTCAGGCGGCACACACAGGTAACAATCACCCTCAGCACTAACAGACAAAGCATACATAGCAGCAAGGATAGCATCATAGTCTAGGTCAAAGATAGCAACTCCAGACCTAAGCAGCTCTGCCCAGCGGGGGCGCTTGGCCTCCTCACCAAACTCTGCACGCCAAGCATCGTCCGGGCAGGAGAAGCAGCGGTGCTGAGTGTGAGGCTTCCCGCATGTCTGACCAGCACAGTCACCCGTGCGAATGACATACGGGCAGCTACCACTACCCCCAGATGCCCCACGCTGAGAAAACCACTCACGAAGCTGCTGGGGCGACGGGGTCTCGCTCCGACACTGTTGTTGCTGCCTCTGGCCACCGCTAGAACCTCCACGCTGAGTAGCTCCAGCCCGACCGCCACCACACCCACTGCCGCCACTACCGCCACCCCCACCGCTGCCACCACCGCCTCCACCAAAGCCCCCACTCCCACCACCACTCCCACTATTGCCATTACCTCCACTTCCTCCACCACCTCCACTGCTGCCCCCACCACCACCCTCGCTGCCACCGCCACCACCCCTGCCACCCTTGCCCTTGCTGCTGCGGCGCTTCGCACTAGCAGAAGCAGCCCCGACGTCCTCAGCACCAAGGACATCAACAGCAGCAACAGAGGCGTAGGAGGGGGCAAGGGGGGAGGGAGAGCACCCCTCAAAGAAGGGCGTGCGCGGAGTGCCACGAGCAGCACCTATAGCGACTACACTAGTCTCAGCTGCAAGGAGGTGCTGCTCGAGTAGGTCAACAGTGAGGACTGTGGGGTTAAGGGAGAGAAAGTGGTCCCTGACAGAGCGAAGAGAGTCAGGGAGGCGGGTGACTATAAAGTAGAGAGTGATGAACGTCGGGGGCTGGTTCCTGTCAAGGAACTCAGCTGGGGCGGCAGCGCGGTAGCGAGTGACGCTAGTGCGAAGGTGGGAAACCAGGTCCTCTACTGTGGCAAAGGCGGACAGCTTGGGAAACAGGTAGGGCAGCAGAAGACGGCCTAGAGCAGCAATGGCAGGCGAGGAGTAACGGGCGATTACAGTGTTGTACAGTGCCTGTGCTGTCCTGTGCTGTCCAAAGTGAGCGCATTCGGCTAACGGCAGGTGGTTGCGGATGGCTAAGCGAGGAGCAGCGTCACAAGTAAGCCACTGCTAGCGAGTCGCACTGTCAGCTGTGGCGGAAGGGGCGGGAGCGGTGCCAAACGTGTGGTCAAACAACGAAACGCTGTCCCTAGAGACGCTTAGTAGGTACAGCTGCAGGTCATCGAGCCACGTGTCAAACTGGATCGGTTGGCCCTCAGATCAAACGCAAGAACGCGGAGGGAAGCCATAGCGGCGCAGCACGCAGGGCGGGCAGAGGCCGGGCAGCGCAGGCTGCAAGAGGGGCAGCTCGAGGGCCTAGGGGCGGCGGGCGGGTTGCAAGGGGCAGCACGCGGGGCTGCAAGGGCTGCGAGAGGGCCGCAAGGGGCGGCTAGCAGGGCAGCAGGGGCGGCTAGGGGGCCACCAGGGGCGGCGCACGGGGCTGCAAGGGCGGCTTGCGGGCTGCAAGGGCAAGGGGCGGGCCGCAAGGGGCCTAGGGTCGACAGGCGGGCGCGCGGGGCAGCAGGGGCGACGGGCGGGCTTGGGCCTAGGGTCGACGAGTGGGCCAGAGCCTAGGGGCGACAGGCGGGCTGGGCTAGGGTCGACGGGCGGGCCGGGCCTAGGGTCGACGGGTGGGCGCGCAGGGCAGCAGGGTCGCCGGGGCGGGGGGGGTGGGGCGGGGCCTAGGGTCGACGGGGCGCGCCGGGGCCTAGGGTTGACGGGGCGCGCCGGGGCTTAGGGTCGACGGGGCGGGCCGGGGCCTAGGGTCGACGGGAGGGGCCAGGGCCTAGGGTCGACGGGGCGCGCCGGGGCCTAGGTGTCCGAATCCCAACCACTAGACCATTGGGATAAAAGGGCTTGTTAAGTAGCGGATCAGTGCGCCCATAACCCCCCAGGACAACGAGCCTGTAACCCTTCCCTAGGATCAATCGGGGATCACCAGTGGACCTCTGACACCCCCCCACATTGGGATGCCCGAAGTGCACACACTGGGATTCGAACCCGAGACCTTCGCTCTGATACCATGTCAAAATCCCAACCACTAGACCATTGGGATAAAAGGGCTTATTAAGTAGCGGGTCAGTGCGCCCATAACCCCCCAGGACAACGAGCCTGTAACCCTTCCCTAGGATCAATCGGGGATCACCAGTGGACCTCTGACACTAGGGTCGACGGGGCGGGCCGGGGCCTAGGGTCGACGGGGCGCACGGGGCCTAGGGTCGACGGGGCGGGCCGGGGCCTAGGGTCGACGGGAGGGGCTGGGGCCTAGGGTCGACAGGGCGCGCCGGGGCCTAGGGTCGACGGGGCGGGCCGGGGCCTAGGGTCGACGAGGCGCGCGGGGCCTAGGGTCGACGGGGCGGGCCGGGGCCTAGGGTCGACGGGGCGCGCGAAGCCTAGGGTCGACGGGCGGGCCGCAAGGGGCAGGCGCGAGGGGCCTAGGGTCGACGTGTAGGCCGCAAGAGGGCGGCGCGCGTGGCAGCAGGTGCGGCATGAGGGTCGCTAGGGGCGGCGCGTGAGCCAGCAGGGCGGCGCGTGAGGTCCTAACGAAGGACCTGCTCTGAAACCATGTCAAACTAACGAACAAGAATGAATGAACTATGAAAGAGTTGGGTACAAGTACTAACCCTAATTGGGTTGTACCTCTTATGGGCTACCCCACTATAGCCTACACAAAGTAAGCAATAGAACATTCTCACACTTGTAATACAATTCGAAGCTTTTATCTCCGCAGTTACTTCGGATGTCAACTCCACACTTCATGAGTTGAGCTGTAGAGAGAAGATTGAACTGGAGGTCAGCGACGACCAGGACGTCTCCGATGTGGATGGTGTAAGTGGGTGTCATCCGACTTGAGGTAAACTTCTCTGATGTTGTAAGCTTGTAGTCGATTGTTGTTTGCAGTGGTGATTTCGCATGGTCGTCGCATCTGCTTCGAGTTGCTGATGTATTTCGGCGACCCCACCATGTGTTGTCCGCAGCAACTATCAAGGTATCACGTGTTGAAGTTGTCGCGGCTTCGTCGCGCGATGCTGGCGAGTTTTGGAGTAATGATGCGGTCAACATCAATGCAATAAGGCGAAAGATCATTCTCGTGCCTTGCGGGGAAACCGGGAGGAGACTACGGTGTGCTCGGAGGCATCTCAAAGTCAAGTGGGAGATTGAGTGGGGGGTAATTGTTGGAGATCGGAGTGATTGGCTCTATAAGAGCGATTGGCGGGTATTGTACTCCGTTGTAGTAGCGAACGCCTCTACGACGCACCACGCAACTCAGAATTGATCCCTTTCCTTTATCCTTGGATCCGATGCGAGCAGGAGTTTGCAAAGTGCTTGCGACCGAAGGTGGCGACATTGTCGCTGTCATGGCTGGAGTTGAATGAGGCACCGAAAGTTGTTGACCGAGTGAGTTGCTGATGCGCCTCTCGTTAGCAGCCTTTCGTTTGTAGCATCGATCCATGGTGTGACCCGGCCTTTTGCAGTACTTGCGGAAGAATCCCTTCTTCTCGTGACTCCCCTTCAATTGCTCTAGCGAAAAATACGAACTTCTCCCTTCAGTTTTTCTCGTTGTAGAGGTTGATCTCCTTTTGTTCGGAGAGGAGTGTGGCATAGAGGGCAGACTCGGGGATGGTTGCTCGAGCGCGAAGCAACGAATGACACTTCCGCCACTCTGGTCCTAGTCCAGAAAGGACTATAGAGACAAACATGTCATCAGGGACGGTTTCCAACATACTTTTTGAATTGGTTGCGCAATTTTCGGCAACGATTAATATATGGTCCCGCTTTCTCCCCTTGAGTCATTTTAGCTGATGTCAATTGGCTGAGAAGGCGACTCATGGTTATTGGATCTGTTGCCATGTATGAACTGCGCAGGTGCTCCCAAGACACTTGTGCAGGAGCGCACTCCATCTTGTAGGAACGATTGCCAAGCTACTCGACGGGGGAGAGATTTCTGAGAACAGCAGTGTACGCGAGGAGGGACTTGTAGTACTGATTCATTTCCTGGAGAGTTCCTTCTATTGGAAAAGGTAAGCTCCCGTCGTAGTACATCCAGATTTGCGCGGTTGTTGCGAGGAGTTCAAACTCGAAGCTCCACGTGTAGAAGTCTTTTCCGTCAAATGGAGTTGAAGTCTTCAGCTTTGATGCTAGAACGGACTTTGTTTGCATGGTTGCAATTGATTCTGGCTGTGCACGTTGCTGAATGTCATGCGCAGGAGTTGAAGCTTGACAGTTGTCAAATGTGAAGGACCTCTCGGAGTTGACGCAACAATCTTCTCCTGGGAGAGGTAGTCCATCAACTCCTCTAGCATTGCTTGAGCCATCGATGCTCATTTCTTGATGGCTCTCAAGGGCGTTGATGCAAGCAACGAGTTGTCAACGATGGCAGCGCTGACGGAGGTCACCGCTGATGGCGCATTAGTCGTTGCTGGTGGTGGGTTCGGAGAGTCTGTAGTAGCTTTTCCTTCTGGAGCCATAGTGATACAGACTTGTAATAGGTATTTATAAAGGATGACTTAATAAGGAGTTGTCCTAGGAGGAACAAGAACTTGGAAGATCTTATAATCCACTCTAGCTCTCATACCGTGGTGATATAACCAAGAATCGTAGTGGATAGGATATGCTAGCCAAGTATTGAGAAGGCAATTGAAGTATTTGTAATGATATTGTTGATAATAATTGAAAGAGAACAAGATGATTTATGATAAGAATACAAGGAGTTAAATAGCAATCATAGCTAGTCATGTACTATGAGGGGTACATTCCCTTATTAACTGTATTTCACTGCTACAGTAATCGCGACTATTGCTATGCTCAACAGTTACTGGGTTGCATCGTGTAACCTCCGAGTATGGTTACTGGGTGGTCAAGAGTCGCGGCCGTTGATTACCTGCGACTGTTGACCTTCGAGTGACTTTCAAGCTGCCGCATGCTCCCTATGAGCTTAGCGCGATACTGGTACAGGTGCGCTGTCTTGTTATGAGACCATGCGCTAGGAGAAGCCTTCGAGAATGTTATAATAACCATCGATTATTCCAACAATCGATACAGTACCGAAACAGAAGCTGTTACAGTGGGAGAAAGACTTAGATGTAAGGAAGGGTTCAGGCAAGATTTGGGTACCGAACTATGCCCCGCTCCGACAGATCTTACTGGAGGAGTTTCACGACATAGCATACGCGAGACATTTTGAGAGTAACAAGACGTTAACGAGCATAGCAACGTATTACTACTGGCCCCGGATGGTAGCTGACGTGCAGCGGTTCGTCACTTCATGCAACACGTGCCAGCGGATGAAGAGTAGCAAGCAGAAAAAGCAAAGGGTTACTTTAGCCTCTACCTGTACTGGAGAAGCCATGGCAAGTCGTTAGTCTCGACTTCATCATTGGACTTCCTTCGACCTCACGAGGGCATGACAGTATACTCGTGGTGATCAATAAGTTCTTCAAAATGGGACACTTCATCCCGACCAATGCCATGGCTACATCTGAAGGCAACTACTCGCCTCTTCTTGACCGCATCATCACCATCCACTGCATCCCCGCTACTCTCATCTCGGACAGAGACCCAAAACTCACTAGTAAGTTCTGGAGGGAACTCATGGGTTTGTTGGGGACAAAACTTGCGATGTCTTCAGCAGACCACCCCCAGACTGACGGACAGACCGAGCGACTCAATCAGGTGGTTGAACAGTTATCGCGCAGAACTTGCAAAGACAACATTAGCCACTGGGATCTATAGTTACCAACCCTGGAGTTCGCTTACAACAACGCGTCACATGCGGCTACTGGGAAATCTTCCTGTGCTATGGACGGGAACCACTTACACCGCAGCAACCAACCACGCCGGCACACGTCCAAGCCGCACATGACTTAGTCACCACCATGCAGCAGCTATGGGAGAAGACTCAGCGACGTCTCACCACAATGCAGAACTCCCAGAAGCAGTATGCTGATCGACATCGACGTGGTCACTCGGTAGCAATCGGAGATCAGGTGCTTCTCGACGCACGCAACTTGGACTTGTCTCACCTTCCGTCCAAGCTCCGGCCTCACTTCTGTGGTCCCTTTCACGTTGACGAAAAGGTGACACCAGTAACATTCCGCTTGCACTTGCCTTCTACGTGGAAGCTTCACAACGCTCTCCATGTTCCGCTACTGAAGCCCTACAAGGAACCCAACCACCAGTTCAAAAGACGACAGCTACTGCCACCTCCCCCTGTTCTCATACAGGATGAACCCGAATACAAGGTGGAACGCGTTCTTACTCATTGATGCGGCAAGGCACGACGCTCGAGTTCCTGATACGCTAGAATCGATATGATCCGTCGGAGGACAGTTGGGTTGTAGAAGCTGATATGGGCAACGCGTGCTGTGCTTTCCAGTATTTTCTTGTCAAGCAGGGTTTTTCTCACGCCACCCAACTTTGGGGGAGGACGTGTGAGAGTACGACGGATGTGCTAGGCATTTCTTGCTTGCCTTTTCTTTGTTATGCTTTATCTAGCTTAGGTTTTTTTTATCATGCATGCTTTTGCTTGATTTCCTAGGTTAAGTGCTTTTCTATATTTTATTATAGTTATAGCACCGAACTAGGATTGCGTGCACCGAATTCGTGCTATCTGGTTTCCACCGAACGGCTTCTACGAATTCGGGAAGGCTCCATTTGGGATGCTTCGCGACTCTCGGAACCTTCGCGTAACACCTGGTTACTAGGCCTTGTGTCGAGACTATATATAGCCTCGTGATGTACCCAGGTGATCAATCTATTCATTCTGAGCCAGATCCTCGATCCTCACATCTGGTATTGGTTCTATGGCCTCTGTTTTCAGTGTTACCATGCCATCTCAGGATAGCATCCCTGGTGCTTCTCCTCTTATGGACCCTTGCTTTGTCTTCCCATCTTCTCCTCCCATTCAATGTACTACTTCTCACTCTCCCAGCCCTACGGCTGCTCCCTCCTCACTTCTTCGCACCCTAAATTTTGTCCTTGTTAGTGTTGCTACTGACTCTATATTTCGTGATGCCGGTGTCCTTCATTGTTTTCCTCGTCCCCTCAATTGATGGGGCTAGGGAGATCATGACCATGATCTGCACTGGCACCTCCTCTCTTCCCTGACCTGCCTCTCCCTCTGGCGCTGTTACTGGCCTTTGTGTTCCCTCCTATCGTCATAACCTCCTATCTCTCTCTGCCCTCCAACGCCTGGGTGTGCGAGCACTCTTCCCCGCAGGTCAACTCTATAGTAATCTTCATTACCACGACCGGCACCTAGCCCGTTTCACCCTTTCTCCTACCTTTCGCATCTACACCCTCAGTATCCCCATCCCCTCATCTGTCCATCACACTTCCTCTTCTTCTGCCCCTCTCATCTCCTTTTGCGACTAACGCTCTCCCACCCAACCTACCCTTCTTCTCCATCATCGTCTTGGCAACCCCAACTTCCCTCTCCTTCGCAGCACGGTCAATTCGAAGCTGCTTCATGATCTCCCTTTCTCTCTCCTGCCCCTTCCCCCCTCTCCCGCTCCTCCATGCACCCCTTGTGTTTAAGCCAAGCTCTCACAATCTCCTCATCCTTCTTCCCCTTCTGCCTCCCCCAAACCCCTTGATCTTATGCATATGCACCTCTGGGGTCCCTCTCCCATTGCCTCCCGTCAGGGTCATCGCTACTTTCTCCTTCTCGTTGATGACCACTCTCGCTTTGCCACTGTTTTTTCCCTCGTGCCAAATCTGCCGCCCCCTTCCTCATCGTTCGCTGGGCTGAGCAGGCGCGTCTTCACTTTGGCCGTCCTGTTGTGCGACTCCACTCTGATGGTGGTGGCAAGTTCTTTAACTACTCTCTCTCCTCTTACTGCTCCTCTCATGGCATTCGCCAAACCTCCACCCTTCCACATTCTCCTGAACAGAATGGTGTTGCCGAGCATTGCATTCGCACTCTCATGGAGATCACCCGATGTCTCCTTACTCATGCCTCTGCTCCACACTCTCTTTGGAGCTACGCTCTTTTTCACGCCACTCTTCTTTCTAACCTTCGCCCTCATCCTCTTCGCCCTTCCATTACCCCCTTCGGGTGTGGGGTTGTCCTCATCAATCCCGCTGATTGTTCATGTCAGGATGGGAAGCTCGCTCCCAAGACGCAGCTCTGTGCGTTCATTGGCATCAACACTAACTGTCCTGGCTACATTTTCTATGCTCCCTCCTCTCAGCAACTCATTCGTAGCCAGGATGTCATCTTTGACGAGACTCGATCTCCATTCCTCAAACCCCCCCCCCCCCCCCACCCACCCCTCCTGCTCCCTCTCTCCATTGGTCTGACTTTGATCCACTGCCCTCTGCTGCCCCCTCTCCTCGTCCCCTTCCTCTTGCCCCTGCTCCGCCTCCCCTGCCTACCTCCTCCACCCCTCCCTCCACTGTCATCTTCGGCACCTCTCCTCGTGCCTCTTCCTCTTCTGCTCCCATGCCCTCTCCCTCCCCATCCAATCCTGCTACCCTTCCTTCCGCTCCTGCTCCCCCACCTTCTCCACGCCTCACCCGCTCCATGACCCGTGCGATGTCCAATTTTTAACACTCTGCTCTCTTCATTCGCCTTTCTCCCTCTCAGAACGTTGGTCTTCTCGAATATCGATTTGAGGAGCTCTTCTCTGTTCGTCCTGTTTCACCCCTCTGCTATGTCACCATTGGCAACTTCAGCAAATCTCCCACTCTTCTCTCTGTTGACAATGCCGCTATTCCCACCCCTCAGTCCTATTCGATATAGTGTTTGGCTTTCATGCCACTGAGTGGATGGCTGCCATCATTGCCGAGTGTGAGGCATTCACCAGGACTCACTCTCACATTGACTCTGCCCCCCCCCCCCCCCCCCCCCCCCCCTGGTGCCACCATTGTCAAGGGCAAATGGGTCTTTCGTGTCAAACAATTGCCTGGGGAGCTCCCTGTCTTCAAAACCCGTTACTGCGCCAAAGGCTTCACCCAACGTGAAGTCATTGACTACTAAGCCACTTACTCCTCCACTGCCCGTCTCCCCACTCTTTGCCTCCTTCTTAATCTATGTGCCCGCTGGAATTGGGAGATTCACTCCATGGATGTCTCAAATGCCTTTCTCTAGGGCGAGCTTCATGAACGCATTTTCCTTGAGCGCCCCGCTGGCTTTCTTCATCCCTTCCCTCCAGGCACTGTCCGGGAGCTGAAGCGCTCCACCCACCCGTAGCGTTTTAAACGTGCGGACTGTACAAGCGGAGGAAACACCCGCCCACATCTCCGCCGTTGCTGTCGTCAGACGAGTAATCGACGACAGCCGCGGCGCTGCTTTCCGGCGCCACTGGCTCCCCATTCTTTGCGCCTTTGCCACCCAGGATTGCGCGCGCGCCTTCCTTGTCGCCTGCGCTTTTCTTATCACTTGCAGCGCCTTCCGCGGCTGAGCATCCTCTGATCGCAGGCTTCGCGGAAACCGCTGCCGCCGCATCGTCGCACCACTCCGCGTCCATCTCGAGCGACGGCGCGGCTTTCCGCCGAACAACTTCCGCGTTCGGGCTGCGCAAGGCAGCGGAAGCCGCCACCGCCGCCGCAAAATCGTCTTCGCGGGGGCTGTCCTCTGGAACAACGAGATCTATGAGTTCGTACGTATGAGTGGTAGAAGGCACTCGTACGAGTTTGCATGGCTTCTGCCATACGACGTTCCCGGCCATGACAGTGCCTTTCTTCTCTGTCAGTAATAGCGGTAGTAGGAGCTGGTAGTAACCCTAATAGTCGCTCCATGCCGAGCTGGTAGTAGCGGGGCTGCTAGAAGAAGAAAGGAGCCTCGAAGGCTTGAGTGTCTCGAAGACGCGCAATTCACGGGACGTGCGACGGCTGTGTGAGCTGGCTTTGGGCCAGAAGCCTGAGCCACCCCACGTGACGGGAGAAAGGTGTCAGAATGTTATATTTGTCTAGCCTGCAGTGGGGTACTCAATAGTGAGTACAGCCCAATCTAGGGTTTCCTATATGTACTCAACTGCTTGCTAGTGCAATCATTCCACTTTCTTCTTCTCAATTCATTCCTCAATCTCTTCACATGGTATAGAGCTGGTTCGATCCTTCCTAAGGGCCCACCGTTTAAAAGTTTTTTTTTTTACCTACCTGCCCTAAGCGCGCTTTGCACTCTGCCCTACGCGGCCCCTTTGCGGCCCCCTAGTGGCCTTCTCTGCCTTACGCGGCCCCCTTGCGGCCTGTTGGCGGCCCCCCCTTTGAGGCCCCGTCGCGACCCCGTCGCGGCCCCGTCCCTGCCTCGTCGCGGCCCTGCCCCGTCGCCTGTCGCGGTCCTGTCGCGGCCCCGTCGCGACTCCGTCGCGGCCCCGCCCCGGCCCTGCCCCGTGGCCTGTCGCGGCCCCGTCACGGCCCCGTCCCGGCCCTGCCCCGTCGCGGCCCCCCCCTTGCGGCCCCATAATGGCCCCGTCGCGGCCCCCCGTCGCAGGCCCCCCGTCTCAGCTGACGCTGAGGGGGGTGGATGTGTGGGAGCCAAAGGAGTGGTGCTAGGGGGGTGGAGTGTAAGTGAATCTAGAGGTGCAGCAAGGGGTGTGTGAAAGAGGGGTGGGATAGTTTGGGGAGGTTGAAGGGGGGTGGCCGCCGTGAAGCCCGCAGCTCCAGTCGCTCGTGAGACCGTTGCGCCAGTCGCCCGTGAGCCCGTTGCGCCAGTCGCCCGTGAGCCAGTTGCTCCAGTCGCGCGTGAGTCCGTTGCTCCTGCCGCTCAGAGTTAGCCGCGGAGCCAGTTACTCCAGTAGCCCGTGTGTCAGTTGCTCCAGTTGCCAGTATGCCAGTTGCTCCAGTTGCCCGTGTGCCAGTTGGTCCAGTTGCGCCGTGTGCCAGCAGCTTCAGCTGCCGCCCACTACCTCCTCTCCTCTCATAGTCCCTCCTCCTCCACACTTGCCCTTTGTGATAGCTTCTAGCTTTGCTTACTATTATTGTGAACTATTGCTTGCTTACTTGTGCTCAGAATGTGTGGTGACATTGTGATCCACCCTGAGCTTGTCTTTTGTTTTGCTTTGCTTCTTGTGCTGATTACACCCCACTTTGGCTATGGGGGTGTGTCAGAATGTTATATTTGTCTAGCCTGCAGTGGGGTACTCAATAGTGAGTACAGCCCAATCTAGGGTTTCCTATATGTACTCAACTGCTTGCTAGTGCAATCATTCCACTTTCTTCTTCTCAATTCATTCCTCAATCTCTTCACAAAAGGAACACACGTGACTGTTCAGACCAGTGCGCGAAAAAATGGAAGTGAACCCTTTCCTCGTTCCTATAAGCTGAAGCAACTGCGGATTTGATGGTACAAATAGACGACAACAGTATAAACAATCCCTGTCGGCTGTCGCAATAGAAGCCCGTCGCGGCCGCTGCACGCCGCACGCCCGTTGACTATTGCCGTTGACATTTTGGGTTGACGATGGGATTGGCCACTCGCTAAGCTAACGAATGGCGTCACACGCATCGGGTGCAATGCGATGCGTGGCATATGCGTTGACAAAACGGAATGCGGTGACGACTTGAAGCGCCGCACGTTCATCGTAGTGGCTTCTTCGTTCGGGAATCGGGACAGAGGCTGCGAGACGAGCAGCTTTTCTGTTGCACATGTGTGGTGAATTGGTGGTGCGGCGAACTGGTGGAACACGAGTGCACGGGTGCCCCTTTCACTCTCCCCTTCCACAAAGACTGCCTTTGCTGGTCCATTTCCCGTCTTTCATTTTGCTGCTCCTTTGCTCGCACTCACGTCAACCATCAGCAAATTGGGCTTGAATTCAGCAGTAGGGTTACCACTCACCGACAGTTCCTTGTCAGAACATTATGCTCTAGCCTGTAGTGGGGTGCTCTATAGCGAGTACAACCCTTCTAGGGTTTGCTATTTGTATCCTCATTCTTGCTAGTGCAACCCTCTCTCTTCTATCTTTTAAACTTTTCACATGCTATCAGAGCAGGTCGATCCCCTTGGATCGATCCTGTGGGTGGGCTCACCACCTCGTTGCTTCCGCTGCAACTTCCACTGCTACCCTCTGTGCCGCACGCCCCGTGGCGTGCGGCAGTTTTTCTTCCCGCCGTGCGCCCCGAGGCGCGCGGCGGTTTTCTGCCCGCCGTGCGCCCCGTGGCGCGCGGCGGTTCTCTGCCCGCTGTGCGCCCCGAGGCGCGCAGCAGACTTCTGCCCCATCACTCGGCACGTCGCCCTCGGGAGGCGCTGCGACGGGCGACGGGGACCCGCGCGTCGCCCCCCGTCGCCCGTCGTGGCCTGCGCGCGGCCCGTACAGGCTGCGCGCGGCCCGTAAGGGCTGCGCCAGGCCCGCACGCGGCCCATACGGGCTGCGCCAGGCCAGCGCGCGGCCCGTACGGGCTGCGCCAGGCCCGCGCGCGGCCCGTACGGGCTGCGCCAGGCCCGCGCGCGGCTCGGGCCGCCTGCGCGCGGTTCGGGCGGCTGTGCCAGGCCCGTGGGCGGCCCTTTCCTCGCTGCCCCTGCCCTCCCCGCTGTCCCCCGTGCTTCTACTGGCGCCCCACCCCTCCTACAGCCCGTTCTCCTGAATTAGGGTTTGGGGTGAGGGGTATGGGGGTGAAGCCACTGTGTGCCGTTCCCTGCTCCTCCTCCTCCTCCGTCTCCCTGTGCTGCAGCTGCCGCTGAGGGGGGGTGGACTTGTTGGAGCCGTTGGAGTGGTACTAAGGGGGGGTGAAGGGGGAGTGGAGCTAGCGGTGTAGCAGCGGGTGTGTGTCAGGGGGAGTGGGATAGTTTGGGGAGGTTGAAAGGGGTGGCCGCCGTGAAGCCAGCAGCTCCAGTCGCCCGTGAGACCGTTGCGCCAGTCGCCCGTGAGCCCGTTGCGCCAGTCGCCCGTGAGCCCGTTGCTCCAGTCGCCCGTGAGTCCGTTGCTCGTCTGCCGCTACTTTTAGCCGCGGAGCCAGTTACTCCAGTAGCCCGTGTGCCAGTTGCTCCAGTTGCCAGTGTGCCAGTTGCTCCAGTTGCCCGTGTGCCAGTTGCTCCAGTTGCGCCGTGTGCCAGCAGCTTCAGCTGCCGCCCACTACCTCCTCTCCTCTCATAGTCTCTTTCCTCCTCCTCACTTGCCCGTTGTGACTACCACTAGCTTTGCTCATAATTGTGAACTTTAAACTATTGCTTCTTGAACTTGTGCTCAGAATGTGTGGTGACATTGTGATCCACCCTGAGCTTGTACTGCTTTGCTTGCTCTGCTGATTACACCCCACTTTGGCTATGGGGGTGTGTCAGAACATTATGCTCTAGCCTGTAGTGGGGTGCTCTATAGCGAGTACAACCCTTCTAGGGTTTGCTATTTGTATCCTCATTCTTGCTAGTGCAACCCTCTCTCTTCTTTCTTTTAATCTTTTCACATTCCTTTCTTTCGGGTAGCCCCGCATGTTGTTTGAAAAATTTGGCTGAAATTATTCGCAGTAGAATAAATGGGTGTTTTTTCGTGCGCGTGTTGGTGTGGCCGTGAACTCTGACCACTGCTACTGCTGGTTGTATCTGAGCAGGCGTGTTAAAGGTGGGCGGTTTCGTGCACACCAGAGCAACCAAACGAACTGGTTCGAGAATCAAGAGGGTGGGAATTCCTCACAGAGGGAGGTTTTGGGAAGATAGGAATGGAAATGCGGCGGCAGGGGGCATGAGAGGGAGACGCTAAAGAGCTGGAATGGCATGACATGGAAAAAAATATCAACGATTGGTTGGGTGTGGCACAGCACGATAAGAGATTTATCAACGATTGGTTGGGATGGGAAAGGTTGACTGCCATGAGATGACAGTTGGTTGGAATAAGAGGTGGCTGGATTCTGGAACGAGTGACGTGACGGAGGGCGGCAAGGAGGGCGGGCGGGTAAGGGGTGGAGGGGGCAGGGTTTTGAGGGTGCAGTGAACGTTGGCTATAGGTTGGGGGTGGTACGGTACGAGATAAAAATTATAGTCTTACCCATTTGTTACCTTTCTTGCAATTTCCATCCTTGTAAGAGATACCCCCATTCTTCTAAGCAGTTTTGGATCCTAGGACCCAGTGTGCTAGCTATAAAAGAAATGACAACAGTATGCCGTACTCCAAATAATGCAGAGTTGAGTCTGAACCAGTGCACGCATCAATGTAAGACAAAGATTAATAACGAAATAGAAATGACAAGGTGAATCTATACACAAGAGATTTGTAGCCTATCCCAAATTATGGTAACACTTGTCCGCTAACACCAACATGCAGAGTAACCAATAGGAGATAGATAGTAAAGCACATGTTCGCGTTCAACCTGTGTGAGGAGATACCGCATATATCAGCTGATTAATGTTGTTGAGGGGATGTGACAGAATAGAGTGACCTAGTTTATTTGCCAACAAGAAACTCCATACAGTCTGAAATCTCCTTGTTTTGTCAGGTGAACCTATACCTAAGTCTGGAGAAGCTTCGCACGATTGAAACCGGCGAATACGCACCACCTTGTTGAATGAGACCTGCTTCTTCAGCCTGCCGCTCCCTCCCAACCCACCACTCCCAGTCCCACTCCCACTCCCACTCCTACTCCTACTCCCACTCCCACTCCCACTCCCACACCAACTCCCACCCCCACTCCCACTCCCACTCCTTATCCCACACCCACTCCCACTCCCACTCCCACTCCCACTCCCACTCCCACTCCCACTCCCACTCCCACTCCCACACCCACTCCCACTCCCACTCCCACCACCATCCGCCATTGACAAACACGATTTGACAGGGCTCTTGGGAGGAAATGGCCTTTCCGTGTCTGCTGTCTCACCTCCTGCCGCCAGCAATACTCCCGACCTGACAGGGCTTTTTAACTGCGACACAAGAGGCCTCCTCTTGTCAACCCCCCTTACCTGTATAGCAGAGTGTGTGCTTTCCAGTAGGAATAACAGCCTACCACGACTTCTGGTTTGTGTGCCTTCTAAGGGGATGTGGTCGTCACTCTGCAACCTTGCAAAGTGCCGCATGTGCGGGTCAATACTTATCGAGTGGTGTGGATTTTGGTGCATCCTAGTCCATTGCTGTGCTCTTTGCTCCCCTCCTGGAATGTCAAGAGAGTGGGAGGGCTTTATGGATGAAGAGGGGAAGGCCCTAATGGATGAATAGGGAGAAAGCTTAGGGGAACGAGTGGGGAAGCGCGGGGGCATGGATGGGGAGAAAGACGGTGGATTGGGGGAGGAGATGGGGAGGGTGGGGCAAGGGAAAGTGGGGGAAAGGAAGGGGGAGGAGGGGGACTAGGAGGACGAGGTTGCGGAGTCTGGTAAATCTGGGTGTATGGTAATGGGAGGGGGACGGCGGGGGAAGTTGGATGGGGAAGGCTTGTGCTGCTGGCGAGTTTGTGTTGTGCTGCTGACAAAGGACGTTTTTGGAGCGTTCCGAGGTGATTTCCTCCCACTTGACTGTTCCCCTCCAGACGGCTTCTCTGTGGAAACTCCCCTTGCTGCGCATTCCCGCTGCCAGTGCTGCTGCACTGGCCATGCCGTCATGACTCCATCATCGTTATCGTTATCGTCGTCAAGGTTGGCGGCAGAGGCGTGGGGGAATGATTCGGAACGAGTTCCGCCACCGGAAACGGAAACGCGAATGGCGGACCAAGCGCCAGGGGCGCCGCACTCTATGGTGGAAGGGGATGTGGCGGGGCCACGTTCTATGACGGACCATGCTCTGCGGACGGCACAGCTGCTCTGAGGCACCTCGAAATTCTCTAATCCGTCTGCGGACGGCATGGTGCTCCTACTTGTATAGCCGTTACTTGAACTATAGCCGTACCCACTACTAGAGCCTGCCGCTGCGAGGGCCTCAAATTCCTCCTCAAACCCCTGAAACTCCTCGACATTCCCGAGATTCTCGAAAGTGGCAAAGTCCCGTTCTGTCGCAGACGCTGCTCTACGGGCCGCCGCAGTGCGACAACTGCCAGTGCTCATCGCAGTGCGCTCAGTGCGACGATTGCTAACGCTTGCTTCTAACCCCTCTAATGCATCATCCAAGGCCTCGAAAACACGTTCTATCGCAGGCGTTGCTCTGCGCCCGATACGACGATCATGCGAAGGCGGCGGACCAAGGGTGCGATGGTGAGGCGACGAGGTGACGTGGAGGCGAGCGATGTCAGAATCCCAGTCACTAGACCACTGGGATAAAAGGGATTTTTAAGTAGCGGGTCAATGCGCCCATAACCCCCCAGGACAACGAGCCTGTAACCCTTCCCTAGGATCAATCGGGGATCACCAGCGGACCTCTGACAAGCGAGTCGCGGTGACGAGATGAGGTGGCGGCTCGGTCAAGAGCGCGGGGACGGCGCGTGACGAGGTGATGTCGACGTGGGTGGATGGGGTGGATGGGGCGAATGGGGAGGATAGCGGGGTGAAGATGCTACGGCGGCAAGATGAGGCGAGCTGGAAGAGATGTTGGCAGGAGAAAAGGGTTCTCGTTTTTGCCGAAATGCGGCTGCTGCTGTTGCTGCTTTGCCACCTGCCCCTTCGGAGGACGAAAGCTCCCCTCCTCCTCAGCCTCCTCCTCCTCTTCCTTCCCCTTTCCCTCCCCCTCTCCCTCCTCCTCCTCCCCCTCCGTCGCCGGTGCTTTTGATACTTCCGTTGGTGCCCTTAGTACCGTCGACAGCGCCGCTTCTCTCATCCAAGTGCGACGTCGACCGCGAGCGGCGGAAGTGGAAATGGTCGGCAGAAGCCCCGCGCACAGGCGGTTGAGCACCTGTGGCGGAACCCGGACGAACACCTATGGCGGCAGAACCCGCGGCGCTTATCTTCCGCGCACCCGCAGCGTTTTTCGCGCGCGGGCTGTGCAAGAGGCGGAAACACCCGCCGACTTCCGCGCCGGCGTCGCTGTCGTTAGATCGGTAACCGCCGGCGGCAGTGCTGCTCTTCGCGAAGGCGCTGCTTCCGCGGCGGCTGCGCTGCTTTCCGTGACTGCTCTTTGCGCCATTGCCGCCCGAGATTGCGCTTGTGTCTTTCTTGTCGCTTGCACCTTTCTTACTAACGCTTGCGCCTGAACATCCGCTGCGCGCGGCAGAATTCGCGGAAGCCGCCACCGCCACATTGTCGCGCCACTGTGCGTCCATCTCGAGCAACGGCGCGGCTTTTTGCCAAACAACTTCCGCGTGCGGGCTACGCACGGCGGGAAAACTGGCTCCGTGGGGGTTTTCCACCGGAATCACAAGATCTGCGAGGTCGTAGTACCTATTAGTAGCAGTAGGTCCGAGGTCGTACTTAGCAGAAGTAAGAACGTGATCGTGGCTGCTACCAGCAGGTTCGAGATCGTGGCTACTAGCAGCAGGTACTACTAGAACGAGTTTGCGTGGTTTTTGCCGAACGACATTTCCAGCCATGGCGATGCGGCTCTTCCCGACCAGTACTATTTTCCCAACTAGACAGTGCCGGCGCCGGTGGTAGAAGCGGCGCCGCTAGAAGAAAGCAGCAGTCTTCGAGGCTTGTATGAGCTGACTTCGAGTCAGAAGCTTGGCACCTCGCATGACGCGTGTCAGAACATTATAGCTTTTACATTTGTGTAGGCTAAAGTGGGGTAGCCCATAAGGGGTACAACCCAATTAGGGTTAGTACTTGTACCCAACTCTTTGCTAGTTCATTCATTCTCGTTCATTCTCTTGACATGGTTTCAGAGCAGGTCCTCCGCTAGGACCGGTTTTCTTGGGCCCACCACTGAACTGCTGCTAGCGACCCTCGTGTCGCCCCTAGGCCCGTCGCCCCTAGGTACGTCGACCCCTAGCCCGCGCCACGGCCTCGTCGACCCTAGCCCGCGCCCCGGCCCCCCGTCGACCCTAGCCCACGCCACGGCCCCGTCGACCCTAGCCCGCGCCCCGGCCCCCGTTGACCCATAGCCCCACGCTCGGCCCCGTCGCCCCTAGCCCGCGCTCGGCCCGTCGACCCTAGCCCGCGCCCCGGCCCCCGTCGACCCCTAGCCCCGCGCCCGGCCCCGTCGTCCCTAGCCCGCGCTCGGCCCCCGTCGACCCCTAGCCCGCGCCCGGCCCCCCGTCGACCCGTAGCCCGCGCCCGGCCCCACGTCGACCCTAGCCCGCGCCCGGCCCCCCGTCGACCCTAGCCAGCGCCCGGCCCCCCGTCGACCCCTAGCCCGCGCCCCGGCCCCACGTCGACCCTAGCCCGCGCCCGGCCCCCCGTCGACCCTAGCCCGCGCCCGGCCCCCCCCGTTGACCCCTAGCCCGCGCCCGGCCCCACGTCGACCCTAGCCCGCGCCCGGCCCCCCGTCGACCCTAGCCCGCGCCCCGGCCCCCGACGACCCTAGCCCGCGCTCGGCCCCCCGTCGACCCCTAGCCCCAAGCCACGGCCCCGTCGACCCTAGCCCCGCGCCCGGCCCGTCGACCTCTAGCCCGCGCTCGGCCCCGTCGACCCTAGCCCGCGCCCTGGCCCCCCCCCGTCGACCCTAGCCCGCGCCCCGGCCTCCCGTCGACCCCTAGCCCGCGCCCGGCCCCCCCCCGTCAACCCTAGCCCGCGCCCCGGTCCCCCGTCGACCCTAGCCCGCGCTCGCCCCCCCCCCCCCCCCCCCCCCCATCGACCCCTAGCCTGCGCCTGGCCCCTCGTCGACCCCTAGCCCCGCGCCCCGGCCCGTTGACCCCTAGCCCCGCGCCCCGGCCCGTCGACCCCTAGCCCCGCGCCCGGCCCCGTCGACCCCTAGCCCCGCGCCCGGCCCTGTTGACCCCTAGCCCGCGCGCCTGGCTCTGTTGGCCCCTAGGCCCCAGGCCCCTCGGCCCCCCCTTCTCCTTACTGTCACTACTGCTGCTACTGCTACAGCCACTACTGCTGCTGCTACTGCTGCTTCTGCTGCTCCAGCCGACTGCACAGCTATGGCCTCGCTTTGGGTTCTAGCATTCGATCATGAGGGTAGACCGATTCAGTATGACACGTGGCTCGACGACCTGCAGCTGTACCTCCTGAGCGATATTAAGGACGGTGTTTCCCTGTTTGACCATGTGTCCGGTGCCGCTACTGCCCCTCCTACCACAGCTGACGGTGCGACTCGCTCACAGTGGCTTTTTCGCGACGCTGCTGCCTGCTTAGCCATTCGCAACCACCTGCCGTTAGCCGAATGCGCTCACTTTGGACAGCACAGGACCGCCCAGGCACTGTACGACGCTGTAGTCGCTCGCTACTCCTCCCCTGCCACTGCTGCTCTAGGCCGCCTTCTTCTGCCCTACCTGTTCCCCGAGCTGTCCGCCTTTGCCACAGTCGAGGACCTGGTTTTCCACCTTCGCGCTAGCAACGCTCACTACCGCGCTGCCGTTCCTGCTGAGTTCCTTGACAGGAACCTGCCCCCGATGTACATCACTCTCTAGTTTATAGTCACCCGCCTCCCTGACTCTCTTCGCTCTGTCAGGGACCACTTCCTCTCTCTTGACCCCACCTCCCTCACTGTTGACCTCCTCAAGCAGCATCTCCTTGCAGCTGAGACTAGTGCAGTTGCTGTAGGTGCTGCTCGTGGCACTCTGCGCCTGCCCTTCTTTGAGGGGAGTTCCCCCTCCCCCCTTGCCCCCTCCTATGCCTCTGCTGCTGCTGCAGACGTCCCTGTTACTGAGGACGTCGGGGCTGCTTCTGCTAGTGCGAAGCGCCGCAGCAGCAAGGGCAAGGGTAGCCGGGGTGGTAGTGGTGGCAGCGGTGGTGGTGGAGGTGGCAGCGGGAGTGGTGGTGGGGGCAGCGGTGGAGGTGGTGGCGATGGTGGGACTGTTGGCGGGAGTGGGTGTGAGAATTGTACGAGGAATGGAGTGGGCTAGAAAAGAAATGGGTACAAGTATGAAAACCTAGAAAAGCTGTACCCCATAATGTCTACCCCATATGAGGACAGACAGACGCAGACTTAGCAACAAGACTAGCGGCGTAGTCTAGACGACAGTGAGCAGCAAAGTCGACAAGCTCAGCAACTAAGGCAGACGAGCAGTGGACTCCAGGGAAGGGTCAGTGACAACAGTGGCCAGAAGACGCGTGACAGTAGGACTAGCAGCACGAAGGGAGTCAGACTCCGGGGTCAGCAAGTGCAGGAAGAGATGACTCAGGAGGAGAAGGCAGAGGGACACGCTGCGGAGCAGTGGAAGGATGCAGAGCCATCTGGTGTGTGCCAGGGACAGGAGGAGGACGCTGACGCGAACCACGACGACCAGTGCGAGCAGCACGAACAGGCGACGCAAGACGAGACTCAAGCTCACGACGCTCCATAATACCTCCTGTCGGACCAGTGTAAGGAGAAGGAGCAGACAGTGGGGAGGCCGGCTGTAACTGTGACTCGGACTACACAGGCAGTGGACACTCTAAGGAAGGAGCAGGACCACTAGAAGGCGGGAGACCAAGAACCTGCTCAAGGAGTGGAACGAATTACGGCCGCGGCCGCGCAGCGCCTCCAGAACCAGCAGGAATAGCACCAGCACCTCCAGCAGCTCCAGTAGCGCCAACTCCAGCACCCCCATGAGCACCGGCTCCAGCAGCACCTCCAGCTCTAGCACCTCCAGCTCTAGCACCTCCAGGAGCTCCAGCTCCAACAGGACCACCAGAAGCCCCAGCAGCACCAGCAGTGCCAGGGCCAGCACCTCCAGTAGTACCGCCAGCTCCAGCACCTCCAGCAGCTCCAGCCCCAGCAGCACCACCAGGCCCAGCAGCTCCAGTACCTCCAGTGCGAGCACCTCCGGGACCAGTGGCTCCAGAACACCCAGCAGCTCCAGCAGCAGCAGGACCTCCAGCGCCCGTAGCACCACCAGCTCCAGCAGCACGGCTCCAACGGCGAGCAAACCACTCGCGCAGCTACTGTGGAGAGAGTGGCTCCCGCCGGGACGAAGCACCCGAAAGACCTCCAGGCGCAGCACCTCCAGGCTCCACACGCGCAGGCGCAGCACCTCCTGGCTCCACACGCACAGGCTCAGCACCCTCAGGCTCCGCACCCCCAGACTCAGCAACCCCAGGCTCAGCACCCCCAGACTCAGCACCCCCAAACTCAGCACCCCCAGGCTCCGCACGCTCAGGCTCAGCACCCCCAGACCCGGCACCCGCAGGCTCAGCACCCCTCGCAGCACCAGAGTCAATAGCTACCTCGACAGGCTCGACTGCGTCTACCTGGGACACACAAGTGCGGTAGGGAAAGAGACGGTAGTAAGATACCGACTCGTCAAACGTGCTATCCTGAGAGAACAGATTACCGCGCGAGTTGGGGTGGTAAAACTGCCAACCAGGCGCGTCAGGGGGGAAGCCAAGGAAGACGCAGGGAATAGCATGGGAGGACAGCTTGTCCGCAGACAAGTCGCGGACGAAAGCTCGAGATCCCCAGACACGGAACGCAGACGCATCGTCAACCTTCCCCGTCCACCGCAGAGTAGGTGTGGTCTCCGGCACGGAGACCCGGGGCTGGAGGTTGATTTGATGCGCCGCGTACTGAACCGCGAACGGCCACAGAAAATGGGGAGCAGCTGCATGGATCATGGACGTACGAGCGACGTCCATGACCATACCAATGCGGCGCTCAGCAATCCCATTTTGCTGTGGAGAGGCCGGAAGCGTGAACGTCTGGCGGATGCCCTCCACACGACAGAAGGCCCGTAGAAGGTTGGAGGAAAACTCTCAACCTCTGTCGGAGTGCAGACGCAGAACAGGAAGGTCCGAGCCAAAACTCTCGCTGAGCTGACGACGAGCAGCGCGGATCCAGTCAATCAGCACCTCAGTGACCTCACCCTTGCGGCGCAAGGGGAAGACTGTGGTGTAACGCGAGTAGTCGTCAACGACCAGCAGAAAGTAGCACTCGCGGCTCTGTCCACTGACGCGGGCTGGGCCCCACACGTCCATGTGGAGAGTCTGCAGGGGAGCAGTCATCGGGGGAAACGAGGAGGAGTGAGGAGCGGCGCGCTGCCGCCCCTCGACGCAAGGAACGCAGGTAGGGGCAGGCCCCGTGGGGAGGGGAGGGAGAGACCGGGGAAGACCAGAGACAAGGACACAGGAGGCCATGCCTCGGAGACGAGGCAGGGAGGGGTGACCAAGGCGGTGGTGCCAGAGGAGAGTCTGGTGAGACAGGAGGCGACACGAGCAGGGGGCAGACTTAGGACCAGACCGGGACGCTGCAGCAAACACCTGACCCGACGCGGCTACCTGACCAGACTCAGCAACCGGAGGAGGCACGGTAGCCAGGGTGTACAGGCTCGACCCAGGCTGACGAGTGAACGTGGCCAGGTGCCGGCCCGTCCGAGTACACGAACAGTGGGTCACTCGCTGACCTCCAGGAGTGAACTGGTCAACCCACGCATCCTGAAGGTCAGCTCTACTCACCAAGTTCGTGGAGAACGAGGGGAGGTGGAGGCCAGACAAAGAGCCAGACGGGACCGCCGGACACGGCAGAACCGTGGAGGAGTGTGCAAGGACCGGACCCCTTGAGGGGTCAGCCAAAGAGACTGCCACTGGCCGACTGAGCGGCGAGATTGTGGTGCAGTCGCGAAATAAGGAGCGGGAAGCACCCGAGTCAAGGGTGAAAGTGTGTAAGACCTGAGCCGACGCGATACCTGAGAGAGCAGCCTCACCAGCACCTGGAGCAGCAGACTCACTAGCACCTAGAGCAGCAGCCTCAATGCCCAGGTCGGGCAGAACACACAGGTAACAGTCACCCTCAGCACTAATAGACACAGCATACATAGCAGCAAGGATAGCATCATAATCAAGATCAAAGATAGCAACCCCTGACTTAAGCAGATCACCCCAGTGAGGGATCTCAGTGGCGTCAGGAAACTGTGTACGCCAGGCGTCAGTCAGGCGACCGAAACAGCGGAGCGTGGCGTGCGGGCCGCCGCACGTCTCTCCACTGTGGTCGCCGGTGCGGAGAACGTAGGTGCAAGGACCAGCACCCCCAGACCTCCCACGCCAGCGTACCACTCACGAAGCTGCTGGGGCGACAAGGTCTCACGAGGGCGCTGCTGCTGCTGGCGCTGGCCACCGCCAAAGCCTCCCCGCTGCACAGCGCCACCCCGACCAGCACAACCGCCGCCGCCACCCCCACCACCTCCGCCTCCGCCGCCGCCACCTCCACCCCTACTGCCTCTGCCTCCGCCGCCCCCACCTCCACCACCGCTACCGAATCCCCCACTCCCGCCACCACCCCCACCTCCACCCCCACCCCCTCCACCGCCTCCACCGCCACCACCACCGCCCCCGCCATCCCCTCTAGCACCCTTGCCCCCCTTGCTCCTGCCGCTGCAGCGCCTCCCACTAGGAGCAGACGCAGCTCCGACCGACTTGGTGCAAACGAGGTCGACAGCAGCAGCAGGGGCAACAGAGGGCAAAAGAGGGACTGGGGAGCACCCCTCAAAGAAAGGGGCACGAGGGTCACCACTAGAGGCTCCTACAGTGACTATACTCTTCTCTGCTGCAAGGAGGCGCTCCTCGAGGAGGTCAACGGTGAGCGTGGTTGGGCAAAGGGAGAGGAAGTGGTCCCTGACCGAGCGAAGGGAGTCAGGGAGCCGGGTGACGAGGTAGTAGAGAGTGATGTACATAGGGGGGGGGGTTCGCGGCGCAGAACTCGGCAAGAAGCGCAGCGCGGTAGCGGGTGTCACTAATGCGGAGGTGTGTAATGAGGTCAGCGACCGTGGCAAAAGCAGCTAGGTCAGGGAACAGGTACGGCAGCATGAGGCGGCTAAGGGCAGCAGTGGAAGGGGAGGAGTAGCGCGCAACAACAGCGTCGTACAGAGTCCTAGCGGTCTTGTACTGGCTAAAGTGTGCGCGCTCAGCAGCATCGCGTGTGGTCCACTGTGAGCGAACTGTACTGTCAGCATCGGCAGCATGGGCAACAGCGACGCCGGACGTGTGGTCGAGCAATGAGACTCCGTCCTTAGAGTCACACTTCAGAAAAAGCTGCAGATCATCGACCCAGACCTCAAAATCGACCGCTCGACCCTCAGCATCGAAGGTAAGGGCCGTAGGGCTAGCCATGACAGCAGGAGCAGCAGCAGTAGCCTAGCAGCAGCAGTAGCAGCAGGAGCAGTGCGACTTGGCAGGGCAGCGCGGCTCGCAAGGGCGGCGCGGGTGCGGCGGTGCGCTTACCAGGGTAGGGCCGCCAACGGCAGCGGTAGGCAGGGCCGCAACAGCGGCAGTAGGCAGGGCCGCGACTGCGGCTCTAGGAAGGGCCGCAGGAGCTGTAGGCAGGGCCGCGACAGCGGCCGAGCAGGGCCGCGACAGCGTCAGGCGGGGCCGCGACAGCAGAGCGGCAGGGCCGCGACGGCTCCAGGCAGGGCCGCTACGGCAGGGAGGCAGGGCTGCAACGGCAGGACGATAGGGCCGCGACGGCAGGGCAGGGCCGCGATGGCGGAAGTCAGGGCCGCAACTGGAGGGCGGCACGACGGCAGGGGCCGTGACGGCAAGGGGGGGGGCCGCGGCGCCAGGAGCCGCGACAGCAGGGGCCGTGACGGCAAGGGGGGGGGCCGCGGCGCCAGGAGCCGCGACAGCAGGGGCCGCGATGGCAGGTGCCGCGACGGCAGGGGCCGCGACTGCAGGGGCCGCGACAGCAGGGGCCACGACGGCAGGGGCCGCGACAGCAGGGGCCGCGACGACAGGGGCCGCGACGGCAGGGGCCGCGACTGCAGGGGCCGCGACAGCAGGGGCCGCGACGGCAGGGGCCGCGACAGCAGGGGCCGCGACAGCAGGGGCCACGATGGTAGGGGTCGCGACGGTAGGGGCCGCGAAGGCAGGCGCGATGCGCGCGACAGGGCAAGGAGCGCACTTCGGGCAGGGCAGAAAATATCTTGTGGTGGGCCCTAAAAAAAACGGTCCCACTAGGGAACCCGCTCTACGCTGGGAACTCCAGTTGTGAGGCTGAGATCTACGCTGGGGCCATGGCTGCACAGGAGTTACGCTGGCTCACCTACCTGCTGACCGACTTGGGAGAGGCGCCTCGTTCTCCTCCAGTTCTGTACGTCGACAACAAGGCCATGATTGCCTTGTGTCAGGAGCACAGACTTGAGCACAGAACGAAGCACATCGCTCTGTGATACTTCCTTGCTCGAGAGTTGCAGCAGCGTGGCCAGCTTCGTCTTGCGTACGTGGCCACTAGGGCCAACACTGCTGATATATTCACCAAGGCACTTTCGCCTGGTGATCATCAGCGTTTCTCTATTGTGTTAGGCCTTGTGCCTACTTTGCCTCACTTGCTTACTGCGTGACTTTGCCTGTACTGTGATCTTTATATATACCTGCATGCTTACACTTGCTAGGGTATGATCACTGTATTGATTATTCTCTTTTATATATAACTCTGCATGTGAACTGGCCTTGTGGCCCTTTGCTTGTGCTCGGACTGTGTGGTGACTTTGCGATCCACCCTGAGCTTGCTTTGCTTTTCTTGACTGGTCTTGTGACCACTTGTTCTCCCCCACTTTTCCTATGGGGGTGTGTCAGAACATTATAGCTTTTACATTTGTGTAGGCTATAGTGGGGTAGCCCATAAGGGGTACAACCCAATTAGGGTTAGTACTTGTACCCTACTCTTTACTAGTTCATTCATTCTCGTTCATTCTCTTGACAACGCGAGTGAGGGAAGGTCTCGTGACAGCTCGGGCCAGTTCACGAGATGGAGACGGGGCCTATTTAGTCGCTCAAAATAACTTGAACTAGTTGCAGTTTGTTGGGATATTGCTACCTGCTTAGTTCTGCAGGAAGTCTAACAATGAACAGAATGCTGAAGCAAGTGAAGGTAAATAGTCGCTGACGGTGACAGAAAATACTGCGATTGTCGACGGGAGTGTCAAACTTAATTTCTATAGTCTGTTTAGGCTGTAGTGGGGTAGTCCTTATAGGGTACAACACTTTTAGGTTTGCTACTTGTACCCACCTGCTTCCTAGTTCTATAATTCCATTCGCTTACATTCTAACATGGTATTCTGAGCAGGTTCCTTAGTGGGAACGTTTTTTTTAAGGGCCCACCACAAAATGTTTTCCTGCCCTGCCCGAACCGCGCATCGCGCCCTGCCCGTCGCGGCCCCTACTGCCTGTCGCGGCCCCTAGCCCGTCGCGGCCCCTACTGCCTGTCGCAGCCCCTAGCCCGTCGCGGCCCCTAGCCCGTCGCGGCCCCTACTGCCTGTCGCAGCCCCTAGCCCGTCGCGGCCCCTAGCCCGTCGCGGCCCCTAGCCCGTCGCGGCCCCTAGCCCGTCGCGGCCCCTACTGCCTGACGCGGCCCCTAGTCCGTCGCGGCCCCTAGCCCGTCGCGGCCCCTAGCCCGTCGCGGCCCCTACTGCCTGTCGCGGCCCCTAGCCCGTCGCGGCCCCTACTGACTGTCGCGGCCCCTGCTGCCTGTCGCGGCCCCTACTGCCGTCGCGGCCCCTAGCCCGTCGCGGCCCCTACTGCCTGTCGCGGCCCCTAGCCCATTGCGAGCCCGCCTGCCGTTGCGGCCCCTACTGCCGACGCGGCCCCTACTGCCGTCGCGGCCCTAGCCCGTCACGGCCCCTGCAGCTAGCACGGCCCCCTGCTGACGCGGCCCACTGCTGACGTGGCCCTTGCTGACGCGGCCCCCTGCTGGCGCGGCCCCTACTAACGCGCCCCCCTGCTGGCGCGGCCCCTACAGGCGTGGCCCCTGCTGTCCCGGCCCGGCCCCCTGCTGACGCGGCCCCCTGCTGGCGCGGCCCCTGCTGACGCGGCCCCCCCTACTGACGCGGCCCCTACTGGCGCGGCCCCCCTGCAATCGCGGCCCCCCCTGCCGTCGCCACCCCTGCTGGCGCGGCCCCTGCTGTCACGGCCCGGCCCTGCACCCGCCCCTGGTAAGCACCCGCGCCGCCCTGCTGCGCCGCGCCGCCAACTGCCGAGCCACGCCGCCCAGCCGAGCCGCGCCGCCCAGCCGAGCCGCGCCGCCCAGCCGAGCCGCACTGCACACTGGGCCACGCCGCTCTGCCGAGCCGCGCCGCCCTACCGAGCCGCGCCGCCCTACTGAGCCGCACTGCCCTGCACTGCCCTGCACTGCCCTACTGCCTCTGCTGCTACTGCTGCTACTGCTCCTACTGCTGCTATGGCTAGCCCTACTGTTCTCACCTTTGATGCTGAGGGACGTGCAGTTGACTTTGACGTGTGGGTTGACGACCTGCAGCTCTTTCTTCAGTGTGACTCTAGAGATGGGGTATCCCTTTTCGATCACACGTCCGGTGTTTCTACTGCTCCTGCTGCCACTGCTGACAGTACGGTTCGCTCGCAGTGGACCACTCGTGACGCTGTTGCTCGTCTTGCTGTTCGTAGTCACCTGCCGCCTGCTGAACGCGCGCATTTTGGCCAGTACAAGACTGCTCAGTCTTTGTACGACGCTGTAGTTGCACGCTACTCCTCCCCTGCCACTGCTGCCCTCAGCCACCTCATGCTGCCGTACCTTTTCCCTGACCTTGCCGCCTTTGCCACAGTCGCTGACCTCATTACCCACCTCCGCACTAGTGACGCCCGCTATCGCGCTGCCCTTCTCACTGAGTTCTGTGCCAAGAACCCTCCCCCCATGTACATCACCCTTTACTACCTGGTCACCCGCCTCCCTGACTCCCTTTCTTCAGTCAGGGACCACTTTCTCTCCCTTTGCCCCACCGAGCTCACTGTCGACCTGCTAGAGGAGCGCCTCGCTGCAGGTGAGAAGAGTATCTTAGCTGTAGGTGCTTCTCGCGGCGACCGGCGCACCCCTTTCTTTGAGGGGTGTTCCCCTGTCCCCCTTCTCCCCTCTGTTGCTTCTGCTGCTGCTGTCGACCTCGTTGGCACTGAGGAGGTCGGAGCTGCGTCTTCCCCTAGTGGGAGACGCCACAACAGCAAGGGCAAGGGGAGCAAGGGTGGTGGGGGGGACGGCGGGGGCGGCGGCGGAGGCGGTGGAGGAGGCGGGGAGGGGTGGCGGTGGAGGTGGGGGTGGTGCCGGGAGTGGGGGCTTCAGTGGCGGCGGTGGAGGTGGTGGAGGCAGCGGCAGCGGTGGTGGAGGCAGCGGCAGCGGTGGCGGAGGTGGCCGTGGCGGTGGTGCTGGTCGAGGTGCAGCCGCGCAGCGTGGAGGCTTTGGTGGTAGCCAGCGCCAGCAGCAGCCGCGTTCCCGTGAGACCCCGTCGGCCCAGCAGCTTCGTGAGTGGTACGCTGGGCGTGGGAGGTCTGGGGGTGCTGGTCCCTGCACTTACGTTCTTCGCACCGGCAGTCGTCGTGGGGAGATGTGCGGGCTGCCACACACTGCGCAGCGCTGCTTCGGTCGCCTGACTGACGCCTGGCGCGCCCAGTTTCCTGACGATGTTGAGCTCCCTTGTTGGGGTGATCTGCTTAGGCAGAATGTGGCTATCTTTGATCTTGATTTCGATGCTATCCTTGCTGCCATGTATGCTCTGACTGATAGTGCTGAGGGTGACTGTTACCTGAGTGTCCCGCCCGACCCGGGCATTGAGACTGCTGCTCTAGGTGCTAGTGCGCCTGCTGCTCCAGGTACTGGTGAGTCTGCTGCTCCAGGTGCTGGTGAGTCTGCTCTCTCTGGTACTGCACCTACTGAGGCCTTGCACACTTTCACACTTGACTCTGGTGCTTCGCGCTCTTTCTTTAGAGACAGAACCACGCTCACGCCGCTCAGTCGGCCTGTCGCAGTCTCCCTGGCTGACCCCTCTGGGGGCCCAGTCCTTGCGCACTCTTCCACGGTTCTACCGTGTCCTGCGGCCCCGTCGGGCTTGCTGTCGGGACTCCACCTCCCCTCGTTCTCTACGAACCTGGTGAGTGGAGCTGACCTCCAGGACGCGTGGGTTGATCAGTTCACCCCTGGAGGTCAGCGTGTGACCCACTGCACTTGCTCTCGGACGGGCCGCCACCTGGCCACGTTCACCCGTCGGCCTGGGTGGAGTCTCTACACACTGACTACTGTGCCCCCTCCGGTCTCTACGTCTGGTCAGGTAGCCGCGTCTAGTCAGGTGTTTGCTGCTGTGTCCAGGTCTAGTCCTGCGTCTGCCCCCTGCTCGTGTCGTCCTCTGACGCACGAGACTCTCCTTTGGCACCACCGCCTTGGTCACCCCTCCCTGCCTCGTCTTCGAGGTATGGCTTCCCGTACCCTTGTCTCGGGTCTCCCCCGGTGCCTTCCTCCCCTTCCTCCGGGGCCTTCCCCCACCTGTGTTCCTTGTGTCGAGGGCCGGCAGCGCGCCGCTCCTCACTCCTCCTCGTTCCCTCCGACAGAGGCTCCCCTGCAGACTCTTCACATGGACGTGTGGGGCCCAGCCCGCGTCCGTGGATAGGGTCACGAGCGTTACTTCCTGCTAGTCGTTGACGACTACTCGCGTTACACCTCAGTCTTCCCCTTGCGCAGCAAGGGTGAAGTCACTTAGGTGTTCATCGACAGGATCCGCGGTGCGCGTCGCCAGCTCAGCGAGAGTTTCGGCTCGGACCTTCCTGTTCCGCGTCTGCACTCAGAGAGAGGTGGTGAGTTTTCCTCCGACCTCCTGAGGGCCTTCTGTCGTGCGGAGGGCATCCGCCAGACGTTCACGCTTCCGGCCTCCCCACAGCAAAATGGGATTGCTGAGCGCCTCATTGGCATGGTCATGGACGTCGCTCGTACGTCCATGATCCATGCGGCTGCTCCCCATTTTCTGTGGCCGTTCGCGGTTCAGTACGCTGCGCATCAGATCAACCTTCAGCCTCGTGTCTCCTTGCCGGAGACCACACCTACTCTGAGGTGGACGGGGAAGGTTGGCGATACGTCCGCGTTCCGTGTCTAGGGATCTCGAGCTTTTGTCCACGATACTTCAGCGGACAAGCTGTCCTCCCGTGCCGTTCCCTGTGTCTTCCTTTGCTTCCCCCCTAACGCACCTGGGTGGCAGTTTTACCACCCCACCTCGCGTCGTGTTCTGTCCTCTCATGACGTCACGTTTGACGAGTTGGTGTCTTACTACCGTCTCTTTCCCTACCGAGCTGCCTCTCTCCCCCCCCTGCCACTCTTCCTGGCACCAGGTACTCCTCCGGTAGACCCCCTCCCCCCTCAGGGTCCTCCCCCTCACGTGTGTCTCAGGTTGACCCTGCTGAGCCTGATGAGGTAGCTGTCGACTCAGGTGCTGCTAGGGGTGTTGAGCCTGTGGGTGCGAGGACTGGGGGTGCAGAGCCTGGGTGTGTGGAGTCTTGGGGTGCTGAGCCTGAGCGTGTGGAGCCTGGGGGTGCTGTGTCTGGGGGTGCTGAGTCTGGAGGTTCTCCGGGTGTCCTGTTGCGGCGGGAGCCCCTCTCTCCGCAGCGGCTTTGTGAGTGGTACGCTCGGCGCTGTCGCCGTGCTACTGGTTCTGCTGGTGCTGGAGCTGCTGGCGGTGCTGCTGGTGCTGGAGCTACTGGAGGTGCTGTTGGTGCTGGAGCTCCTGGAGGTGTTGCTGGTGCTGGTGCTGCTGGAGGTACTGCTGGTGCTGGTGCTGCTGGAGGTGCTGCTGGTGCTGGAGCTGCTGGAGCCGCTGGCCCTGGAGGTGCTCACACTGGAGGTACTGTGGCTTGTGGTGCTGCGGGAGTTGTTTCTGAAGACCCTGGAGCTGCGGGCACTGGTGCTGTCTCTGCTGTTTCTGGAGGTGCTGCGCGGCCGCGGCCGTACTACGTTCCGCTCCTTCAGCAGGTTCTTGGTCTACCGCCTTTTCTTGGTCCTACTCCTCCTTTACTGAGTCCACAGCCTGTCCAGTCATAGTCGCAGTTACAGCCGTCCTCTCCACTGCCTGGTCATTCTCCTTACTCTGGACCGACTAGAGGTCTTACGGGCGTCGTGAGCCTGAGTCGCGTCCTGTGTCGCCTGTGTCTCGTGCTGCGTCGCGTGTCCGCACTGCTCGCGCTGGTCGTGTTTTGCGTCCGCGTCCTCCTCCTATCTCTGGCACTCACTCTATGACTCTGCGTCCTTCTGCTGCTCCACAGGGTGTCTCTCTGCCCTCTCCTCCTGCGTCCTCTCTTCCTGACGGTCCGGACCCGGAGTCTGACTCCCTTCGTGCTGCTAGTCCTACTGTCACGCGCTTTCTGGCCACTGCTGTCGCTGACCCTTTGTTTGAGTCCACTGCTGCGTCTGCTCTTGTTGCTGAGCTTGTTGACTTTGCTGCAGCCTGTCGCCTAAACTACGCCACTAGTCTTTTTGCTGAGTCTGAGTCTGCGTCTGTCTGTCCTCCGTCTGTCGGGGGTGAGTGTGCTCTTGGCACGGACGTCCTTGAGGACAGACAGGAGGAGTTTGAGTGCTTTGCCACTGCTGTACCTCATCTCGTGTCCATGCTGCTTGCCCCTGAGGGAGACCCGGATGCACCAGACATCCCGACCCCGCGCTCTTACGCAGAGGCGATAGAGGGTCACTACTCCTCTCAGTGGCAGGCAGCCATGGACGCAGAGATGGCTTCCTGGAAGTCCACAGGCACCTACGTTGACGAGGTTCCCCTGCCTGGGGCGAACATCGTCAGTGGCATGTGGATCTTCAGGGTGAAGCGGCCGCCGGGTTCTCCGCCTGTCTTCAAGGCGCGTTACGTTGCACGTGGTTTCAGTCAGCGACAGGGAGTTGACTTCTTCCAGACCTTCTCCCCTACCCCGAAGATGACCACACTTCGGGTACTGCTGCACGTAGCTGGTCAGCGTGACTACGAGCTCCACTCGCTTGACTTCAGCACAGCCTTCCTACAGGGCAGCCTGCACGAGATCTGGCTGCGCCGCCCACCTGGCTTCACTGGGTCGTTTCCTGCTGGTACCTAGTGGAGCCTCCGGCGGCCAGTCTACGGTCTCCGCCAGGCACCCCATGAGTGGCACGACACACTGAGGACGAATTTTGCTACTCTTGGTTTTGCTCCTTCCACTGCTGACCCTTCACTGTTTTTACGCACTGACACCACTCTGCCGCCGTTCTACGTTCTCGTGTACGTAAACGACCTCGTCTTTGCTACTGCTGACACTGAGGCACTCGTCCACGTTAAGTCCCAGCTGCAGAAGAGACACACGTGCACAGACCTGGGTGAACTGACAAGCTATCTTGGCTTGCGGATCACTCGGGACAGAGCACAGCGCACCATTACCTTGACTCAGTCACACATGGTGCAGCAGGTCCTTCAGCACTTCGGCTTCACGTACTCCTCGCCACAGTCCACTCCTCTGCCTACCGGTCACTCGCTCTCAGCTCCACCTTCGGACGAGTCCGTAGAGCCGAGTGGCCCGTATCCAAAGCTTGTGGGCTGCCTCGTGTACCTGATGACTTGCACACGACCTGACCTTGCATACCCTCTCAGCCTTCTGGCTCGCTACGTGGCTCCTGGTCGACACCGAAAGGTGCACTGGGATGTTGCGAAGAGGGTGTTGTGCTACCTGTGCAGTACGTCGGGCATGGGGCTCGTGCTTGGAGAACGGGCTCGAGTTGTCCTCACTGGTCACGCAGACGCTTCCGGGGTTGACGACTTGGCTACGCAGTGGTCGTCACAGGGTTACACCTTCAGTCTTGGCTCCGGTTCTGTCTCTTGGCGGTCTACCCGCTCTTCTTCTGTTCTCAGCTCCAGTTGTGAGGCTGAGATCTACGCTGGGGCCCTGGCTGCACAGGAGTTACGCTGGCTCACCTACCTGCTGACCGACTTGGGAGAGGCGCCTCGTTCTCCTCCAATTCTGTACGTCGACAACAAGGCCATGCTGGCCTTGTGTCAGGAGCACAGACTGGAGCACAGAACGGAGCACATTGCTCTGCGCTACTTTTTTGCTCGAGAGTTGCAGCAGCGTGGCCAGCTTCGTCTTGCTTACGTGGCCTCACAGGCCAACACTGCTGATGTTTTCACCAAGGCACTTCAGCCTTGTGATCATCAGCGTTTCTGTACTGTTCTAGGCCTTGTACCTATTGTGCCTCACTTGCTTACTTCTTGACTCTGCTTGTACTGTACTCTATATACATATACCTGCATGCTTACACTTGCTAGGTTGAGTTCACTGTATTGTTTGTTTTCCTTTATATAACTCTGCGTGTGAACTGGCCTTGTGGCCATTTGCTTGTGCTCAGACTGCGTGGTGACTTTGTGATCCACCCTGAGCTTGCTTTGCCTTTCTTGACCGGTCTTGTGACCTCTTGTTCTCCCCCACTTTGCCTATGGGGGTGTGTCAAACTTATATTCTATAGTCTGTTTAGGCTGTAGTGGGGTAGTCCTTATAGGGTACAACACTTTTAGGTTTGCTACTTGTACCCACCTGCTTCCTGGTTCAATAATTCCATTCGCCTACATTCTAACAGGGAGCCCCCGTCGGTTGCCACGATTGCTGCCCGTCATGGCAGATGCACACCGTCGAGTGTCCGTTGACAATTGCCGTTGACATTTTGGCTCGACGAATGGGTTGACCGCTGACATGCATCATATGCAATGCGATGAGCCGCAGATGGATTAAACGACAAAATGAATGCGCTGGCAGCGACTTCAAGCGCCGCACGTTGATCGTGTTACCCGTTTCGTTCGGGACAGAGTCTGCGAGACGAGCAGCTTTTTGCTCTAGACCTAGGGAAAAAAGAGGTGAACTTGTGGCGGAACGTGAGAGCCAGAGCTACGAGGAATGGACTTCTTCGAGTTGAGTGGGGTAAGACGGGGAAGATATTTCTGGAAATGTGGCGACAGGGAACACGATAAGGAGGAGAGAGAGAAGATGTGGGAGGACGAGATGGAGGATCTGGATGAAGGATTTGAGCGGGAAAAATAAAGATCGGTTGAGATGGTTGGAAGGTGGCGTTGGAACAAGTGAAGTGAAGTGATAGTGGGTGGGGGATGCGGGGCAGGCGAGTGAGGTGTGGAAGGGTGGTAGGTTGGGGTGCTAACTTCTTAACACAATATGGTACTATTCGGTATTCTACAAGGGGAGGATAGCTCGTAACGAGGAAAAATGCGCGTGACGAGGGGAGGAGAGCGCGCAACGAGGGGAAGCGCGTGTGACGAGGGGAGGAGAGCGCGCAACGAGGGGAAGCGCGCGTGACGAGAAGGCACGTGCGCGACGCAGCGGAAATGCGCGTGACGAAGGGAATCGCGCGTGACGAAGGGTGGCGCATGACGAAGGGAAGCACGTAATCCCGGGCAGGCACGAGTGAATAGGGCAGGTGCGAGTGACGAGGGTAGGCGCGAGTGACGAGGACATGCGCAGGTGGCGAGGGAGAGCGCGGATGACGTCGCGCGCTAAACGTGGGGTAGCATTGTGAAGCACTCGTTTGTGACTCACGTTCCGACGAATATATCTTAGCGGACAAGCGAGTCCGCCCGGGGGAGCTCGCTGCCCGCGGGCAAAAAAAATAAAACCCATTCGGGCATGCATCCGGTCAGGGAGGCATCAACCCTAAACACAGGGAGGCATGGATTTAGGGTTAATGCCTCTCTCGGATGGCATGCCATCCGATAGGGGTTTAGTTTTTTTCTGCCCGGGGCAGCATGTCGTCAAGTCGTCAACAGGTCGTCAGGCTTGACGACCCGTTTCCGCTGGGATATTCCGTGTGAGTAACGCTAAAATGTATGTAAATATCGTGTGTGACACTAGGCTTGTGCTGTCCAGCTATTGGCGAGACAGCATGAGTGACGCCAGTTGCTGTTAAAAACGCGGCCAGGGGAACTAGCTGATGCCGCACTGGCTTTCTACTTACGCGAGGGACTAGGCCAATCATAAGTACTGCTAGGTGTTCAAGATACGGTATGTGAGAGCCAAACAGTGGGCCAACCTGAGCGACGTTCGGTTCTGTTTTGCGATTGTGCACAAAAGCCAAAGAGCAGAGAGTGTCGCTAGGCGTTGTCCCAGAGTCGCGAGTGTTTCCTCAAACAAAGTAGGGTAACCCTGTTTTTTACGATTTCAAGTTCAAGGATCTTGAACTTGAAAATAACCATGCTGTACTCGGGCTTTAAGCTCCCCATATGAAACAATTCTACAGAAAATTTCACTCATTTCAAAATTCAGCCATTTTTCTAAGCATTATTGGATAAGGCAGCATACTTGTTCACATCCTTACACTGGTATTACCCTACAATAATGCTTTCCGAATTGCAACTTGACATCCCAACAAGAAGCTCCGTGTTGCCTGAACACTCCTTGTTACGTCAACCCAGACGAAAGTCCGGAAAAGCTTCACACGAGTGAAACCGCCTCACTCGCACCACTTTGTTGAATGAGACCTGCTTTTTCAGCTTGCCGCTCCCTCCCAACCCACTCCCACTCCCACTCCCACTTCCACTTCACATCCACCAGCGATAAACACGACTTTACATGACTCTTAGGAGGAAACGGGCTTTCTGTTTCTGCCGACTCACCTTCCTCCACCACGAATACACCCGACCTGACAGGATTCTTAGGCGTACCGGACCGTGTGCCTCCTAGTGTGAATAACAGCCCATCGAGACTCTCGGTTGGTGCGCCTTTTAGAGGGATGGAGCCTTCACTACGCGACCTTGCAAAGTGCCTCGTGTCTTGGTCCATTCTTATCGAATGGTGCGCATCTTGGTGCATCCCTGTTAACCGCTGTGTAACGTGTCCCACTCTCGTCAAGTGATGTGCAACTTCCTCCACTCTCGGACTGCGTAGGACCAAGAGAGGCCTGAGCAGTGAAGAATAGGCACGGGGCAGACCTCCCTCTCTCCGCCCATCACCACCACCAACGCCCTCTCTCCCTCCCTGCTTTAAGTGCAGATTCCCTTCTTGGAGAGCCTCAGAGACAGATTCAGGGCAGCCAGGGTTGTCCCCTTTTCCTTCATTAGACCCAGCCCTCCGGCTTGAGACTACCCCCCCTGCTGTCTCCAACCGCTCCCCTCCTGGATTGTCAACAGAGTAGGAGGCCCCTCGTGTGGGGAAGCGCGGGGGCTTGGACGGGGAGACGGACGGGGGATAGGGGGAGGAGATAGGGAGGGTGGGGGAGGAGATGGGGAGGGCGGGGCAGGGGAAAGTGGGCGAATGGCAGGGGGAGGCGGGGGACTGGGAGGAAGAGGTTGCCGGGTCTGGTTGACTTGGGTGTATGGTAAGGGGAGGAGGGCGGGGGAAATGGGATGGGGAAGGCTTGTGTTGGCGAGTTGGTGTTGTGCTGCCAGCGAACGATTCCGGATCTTCCCCTCCAACTGTTCGGTTCGCCAACTGTTTTCCCCCTAGGTGACTGCTTCCCCACAAACCGTGTCCACCCAAACTGCTTCTCTGAAAAAACTCCCCTTGCTGCGCCTTGTGCGCCTTCCCGCTGCACCGGCTGCGCCGTCACAGCTCCCTCATCGTTATCGTTACAATCATCTTTGTCCCAATCGACTTCATCATATTCGCGCTGGTTATTTTTTTTAGGCGCCTCAGAAATAAGCTCTTTGTCATAGTCGCCCCTGTCATTGTCGAGATGGTTATCGTGACGGACGGTTGTGTTGCGGACAAGGGTAGCGGTAGTGGCGCGGGGATTCGTGAAGCGAGGCGAGACGGAAAAGTTTCCGAAGGAAGGGGATGAGGCGGGGAAAGCGCGAGGGGACGTGGCGGGGAAAGCGCGAGGGGCGTCGCGTTCTACAGTGGACCATGCTCTCCGGACGGCGCGGTTGCTCTGAGGCGCGGCGCTGTACATACTATTAGAGCCCGCCCCTTCGAGAACCTCGAAATCCTCAAATCTTTCAGTATTCTCGAGATTCTCAAAGGCCACGAAATCGCGTTCCGTCGCCGACGCTGCTCTGCGGGCTGTTGTAGAGGCGTCTCCTCTACTTTGCAGGAACTCTAAGTTGCACTAAACGATAGAGCACAGTCTTGGCTTTCCAACAAGCCGTCAAACACGTTAATCGCCCAAGTATACGCCGAGATATTGGCGTTCACGTGATTGCTAGTGCTCTTAGAAGCAAGGATAGACCTCTCTGGAATTTTGGTTCGAATGGACCATGTACAAGAAGATTCAGGATTTCAGTATAAAGCATGCATACAAGGCAGGTCGATTTATAGCAAATGCATTACATCGAACCGCACATGTAACATCACATCGCTACACTCGCGTCGCGAATGCGCCGCGTGTAACATTTCGGTTGGGGTGAAATTCGACCACCGAATTTCACACCGAACACACCGAATTCGCCTTGCACTTGAAGGTTGGAATGTGGTGCCGCCACGTGGCACCGAAGGGTGAGTCTCCCGAAGTCAATCGGTGCCACCCCACCGATCCCTAGTCAAAGGGATCGAAGGCACCGAAGTGCCCTCGGTGGGTTGGGGGCATACCACCGCCCCACCACCGTTTCCTTCCAACACGGGCTGCGCGACGGTTGTGCGACGGCGGCGGACCGGGGGTGCGCTGCCTGTGGCCCGTGCGGTGATGAGGCGACGAGGTGGCGAGGAGGCGAGCGAGTCGCGGTGACGAGACGAGATGACAGGTCAGTCGAGATCGCGGGGAGGGCGCTTGACGAGGCGACGGCGATGCGGGTGGATGGGGCGCATGGGGCGGATGAGGCGACGCGGGCGGATAGCGAGGTGAAGACGCCATCATGGCGACGAGAGGAGGCGAGGCGGATGAGATCATGTTGGCGGGAGAAGAAAGCTGCTGCTGTTGCCGTTTTTGCGGAGATGCTGCTGCTTCGCCACCCGACACTTTGAATGGTGAAAGCTCTTCTCTTCCTCCTCCTCGCCCTCCCCCTCCTCCCCCTCCCCATCCTACTTCCCCTCCATCGCCAGTGTTTTCTGTCCTTCCGCTGGTGCCATTGGAGCCGTCGCCAGCGCCGCGTCGCTCATCCAAGTGCGACGCCGACCTCGACCGGCAGAAGCGGAAATGGTCGGCGGAAGCCCCGCGCACAGGCGGTCAAGCACCTGTGGCGGATCCCGTTCGAACACCTGTGGCGGAACCCGGTCGAGCACCTGTGGCGGAACCCGCGGCGCTTGTCTTCCGCGCACACGTAGCGATTTTCGCGCGCGGGCTGCGCAAGAGGCGGAAACACCCGCCGACGTCCACGCCGGAGCTGCTGTCGTCAGACCGGTAACTGCCGGCGGCGTTGCATTTCCCGACGGCGCTGCTTCCGCGGTTGCGGCGCTGCTTTCCGTGACTGAGCTTGGCACCATTGCCGCCCGAGATTGTGCGTGCGTCTTTCTTGTCGCCCGCGCCTTTCTTGCCGCCTCCGCCTGTCTTAACGCTTGCGCCTCCTGCAGCTGAGCATCCGCTGAGCGCAGACTTCGCGGAAGCCGCCACCGCCGCATCGTCGCGCCACTGCGCGTCCATCTCGAGCGACGGCGCGGCTTTCCGCCGAACAACTTCCGCGTGCGGGCTGCGCACGGCGGCGCAAGGCGGCGCCACCGTGGAAAAACTGGCTCCGCTGGGGCTTTCCTCCGGAATCACGAGATCTGCGAGATCGTACCTATTAGTAGCAGCAGTAAGAACGCGAGTGTGGCTGCTACTACCAGTAGGCTTGTTATCGTGGCGGCTACTAGCAGTACTAGGTACGACTAGCACGAGTCTGCGTGGTTTTTGTCGAACGACGTTTCCAGCCATGGCGATGCCGCTCTTCTCGGCCAGGATAAACCCTAGTCGCTCCAGGCACTGGTAGTAGCGGCACTGCTAGCCGAAGAAATGAGCCTTGAGCGTCTCAGAGTCGCGCATATCACGGGCTGTGCAACGGCTGCATGAGCTGACGGGAGTGAGGAAAAACTCCTGACTGTTCAGGCAAGTGCGCGAAGAATGGAAGTGGAATGTATATCGTTGCCGGAATATTTCTGCCTGCGTGGTTCCGCCAGAAATTCTCACGATGGACGGTGTGCCGAAGCAACTGGAGGTAAAGAGTCGACGGTAGCGGGATATACTCCGTGTACTCTGTACGTAAATGCTCGTCCCCGTCGGTTGCTGCAATTGCCATCTGTCATGGCAGCTGCTCGCCGCCTGCCCGTTGACAATTGCCGTTGACATTGTGTGGCACGACGACGGGATTGGTCGCTGACTAAGCTAACGAATGGCGTGACACATGTCATCGGATGCGATGCGCGCGCGTACAAGGAATACAGCGGCGACCTCAACGGGCCGCGCGTCGATCGTAAAAGCTGTTTTCGTTCGGGACGAATGCTGTGAAACGAGCAGCTGTTGCTACACATGTAAAGCTGATGAAAAAAGAGGTGCAATGGTGGCGGAGCGTGAGAGACAGAGCGGCAAGGAATGGACTGGTTCGAGTTGAGAGGTAAGGAAGGACGGGGAAGATGTAAATGCAGTGACAGGGAACACGATAGGGAGGAGGAAAGAAGAAAATGGCGGGACGAGATTGCGGATGTAGGATTTGAGAGAAAAGATAACGATTGATTGGGATGGGTGGGAGGTGGCGCTGGTACAGTTGTGGGGCGACGAGCAGGGGGTGCGGGGTGGGCGGGTGAGGTGTGGAAGGGGCGGTAGGTTGGGGTGATAACTTTTCAACACAATACCGTACGGTAAGGTATTCTACAAGCTACCAACTTCAAACACTTCTTTAAGCAATTTCCTCAGAAAAACAAACCGCCATTATTTTAAGCAGTTCCGTATTGGATTGCTGACATCCTTGCACAGGTATTCTTTTCGAGAGTGCAACTTGACATCTCAGCCGGAGGTTATGTATTGTTCGAACACCCCTTGTTACGTCAACCAAGGCCAAAGTCCGGAAAAGCTTCGCACGAGTGAAACCGCCTCACACGCACCACCTTGTTGAATGAGACCTGCTTCTTCAGCCTGCCTCTCCCTCCTAACCCACTCCCACTCCCGCTCTCACCCCCAAATGATAAACATGACTTCACAGGGCTCTTAGGAGGAAAGGGGCTCTCTGTTTCTGCTGAACCATGCCCATCCGCACCCCCTTCCTGCGTCCTTCCAGCTCTCCCTCCCGCCTCACCAGCAAGCCTTGCATTTGCTCCTAACAGTTCATCCGGGCTTCCGGTTTGTGTGCCTTGCAGGGGAATGCAGCCTTCACTGTGCGACCTTGTGAAGTGCCGCGTATCTTGGTCGATTCTTATGTGTTGCGACGCCCCAACATGCGACCTTGTGAAATGCCGTGAGTCTTGGTCGATTCTTTTGTGCTGAGAATGAGACGCCTCAACATGCGACCTTGTCAGGTGCCGTGAGTCCTGATCAATGCTTATCAACCGCTGTGCATCTTGGTCCATCCCTGTCAACTGTGGTTGTGCATCTTGCTCCACTCTCGGACTGCCTGGGACCAAGAGGTCGGAACACCGACGAGTGGGCCCGGGGCACAAGTCCCTCTCTTCGCCCACCACCACCCCTGCCAACCCCCTCTTCCCCCCTCCCATTTCCATACAAATCCCTTCGCCCCCAACCACCACCCCTGCCAACCCCCTCTATCCCACTCTCGTTTCCACTCAGATCCCGAAATTTCCCTTCCTGAGGCTGCCCCGAAATTTCAGAATCCACGGAAAGAAAGTTGAAGCCGCCCCTCGTTCCCCTGCCAAATCCATCCCTCAGGGTTGGGCTCTGTAGCAGCACTACCTCCCCCTCTTCCCCCAACCTCTCCCATCCTGGATTGTCAGCAGGATAAGAGGCTCCGGTGGAGGAAGAGGGGGAGATTCTGGGGGAACGCGTGGGGAAGCGGGGGGGCTTGGATGGGGAGATGGGGGGGGGATTGGGGGGAGGGTCAGTGGGGATGAGGCAGGGGAAGGTGGGGGAATGGCAGGGGAAGGTGGGGGAATGGCAGGGGGAGGCGGGGGTATGGGGGGAAGAGGTGGAAGGGTCTGATTGAGTCTGGTGTGTGGTAAGTGGAGGGGGGCGGCAGGGGAAATTGGTTGGGGAGGGCCTGTGTTGGCGGATTGGCGGAGGGGGAGGGGAAGGCAGGGGAACACGTGGTGAGGTCGGGGGGGCTAGGGTGGAGGGGGGAGCGGTGGGGGAAGGGGAGCGGGAAGGGGAGAGGGAAAACGTTGGGGAAGGGGATGTGGCAAGGGTTTTGCTTGGTGCACAGCTGCGTACGCTCCCAGGGGCGGATTTGGAACGAGTTATGGCCGAAAGGTGAGTGGCGGAAGGGGAAGTGGGGGAAGGGGGAGTGGCGGAAGGGGGAGTGGCGGAAGGGGGAGTGGCGGAAGGGAAAGTGGCTTGCTCTGTTGCGGACCGAGACCTGCGGGGCTTGCAAGGCAACCTCGCATCATACCTGCGAGAACCTGTCTCGAATGAACCTGCCTCGAGCGAACTCGCCTCAAACGCTTTGAAAGTCCGAAAATCTCGTTCGGTCACGGAGCCTGCTCTGCGGGCGGTGCGATGATTGCCACTCGTACTAACAGTCCGCTCGGCGCGCTCAGCGCGATGATTGCTAACGCCTGCTTCGAAAACCTCTAACGCATCAAATGCATTGGAATCACGCTCTGTCACGGAGCCTGCTCTACGGGCGACGCGATGATGACTGTAATGATGACTGTGCTCAGTTCGATTGCTTGCGCTTGCTTCCGAACCCTCTAACGCTTTTAAGGTCTTGAACTCGCGCTCCGACACAGACGCAGATCTACGGGCGGCGCGCTGATGACTGATATGAGGACTCGGCGAATGCGGGGGACCAGGGGGACCAGAGGAGGCACGCGAAGAGGAGGAGAAGAGGAGTTGGTTCAATCGAGGCGACGAGGCGACATGACGGGTCAGCCCAGGCCGCGGGGACGGCGCATGGCGCGGCGAGGGCGTCGCGGGCGGATGCGGCGTATGGGGCGGATGGGGGGAATGGGGATGGGTGGAATGAGGCGGATGGGGGGAATGGGGATGGGGGGAATGGGGCGGATGGGGGGAATGGGGCGGATGGCGCGGAGAAGAGTTTTGCTGCTGCTGAGGCTGCTGAGGAGCCTCGATATACACGCGCGGACGGCGAGGGGACGACGCGTCGGCGGCGGGGAACTGATTCGAGGCGGAAGAGCTACGGGCGGCACTGGGGGAAGCGCCGGGGGAAGAGAGGGAAGGCTTTTGCCGAGCCGACAGCGCGACTGCTGCCGTTGTTGCTGCTTCGCCAGTGATTTTACAACCGCCGGTGCCGCCGCCGCTACTACTACTACCATCGCCCGCGCCAGCGCTTTTGTCATTGCTCCTGCTGCTGCTGTTGCTTCTGCCGCTACCGCCCTCGCTACTGCTATAACCGTCATCGCCAGTGCGGCTCGTCTCGCGAGGAGATCTCTCGTCCGAGTGCGACCGCGCGCGGCCGCCGCCACGCACGCGGAAGTGGTCGGCGGAAGGTCCGCCGCGCGCAGGCGGCGGAACACCTGTGGCGGCCGCGGAACCGGCTGCGGCGGAAAGTATCTTGCGCGCGGTCGCCGCGGCATTTTTCCCGCCGTGGTGGCCGAAGCGCAAGAGGGGGAAGCAACCGCCGGCAACGTCCCCGCCAAGGCTGCTGTCGTCAGACGAGTAACCGCCTCCGCCGGCGGCGGAACCGCTTTCCGCGGAGGCGGCGCTGCTTTCCGCTGCGGCCGCGACTGACTCCCGATGATCCTTTGCGCCTTCGCCGCCTGAGATTCCGTTTGCGCGTTCCTTCACGCTGCGGCTTCCGCCTACCACGCTTGCGCCGCCTTCCTTGTCCCTTGCGCTTTCCGCCGGGCGTCCGCGGATCGCAGGCTCTGAGGCGGAAGCCGTCGCCAGCGCTTCGTCGCGCCACTCCACGTCCATCTCGAGCGACGACGCGGCTTTCCGCCGAACAGCTTCCGCGTTCGGGCTGCGCACGGCGGCGGAAGCCGTCACCACCGCCGCAAAACCGGCGCCGCCTCCGCGGGGGGATTCTTCCCGAACCACGAGACCAGGCACCGTTAGTTCGCGCGCCTTCCGCGGAACGACGTCCCCAGCGGCGACGTGCGGGTTGCGCGGTGCGGCTTCGAAAAGCAGTGGCGGAAGCCCGGGGGACGCCGCCGCGCCGATCTCCGCCGCTGACGATGGCGTCGTGCGCATGGTTCCGATCTCGATGCAGCATTCAGCGGTGCGAGGACGCGACGGCGCCGCGCCACTGGTGCCAGATCGACGGATAATATCGCCGCCGCTTCTGTCGGTGTGGTGACGGGATGGAGTCGGCGAGTTCATCGCGCCGCCGCCCAAGTCGCCCATGCAGGAACGGCAGATGTCGGGGTGGGGTACGGTATCACCCGCAGAAGAAGATCGGCTCTGGGTCGCATTATTACGTTTCGGAGTCATGACGTCACTTGTACTTTTAGCAGTTGGGGTAGCAGTACCATCACTAGCGGTGACGTCACCCATCGCAGGGACCATGATGATCATGATGGCGATGATGCTCTTCTCGCCGAGTAGTAGTACTATCCCTCGGTCGTTCGTAGCAGCTCGAAGTGACGCCGCGGCTGTTAGCAACGCCGATGCTAGAAGTAAGGAGTTCGCGACGCCGAGGAGCGACTCCAAGGCGCGCGGCGCCGGGTGTCACGGGCCGCGCGGCGTGCGCCGAAGTGTGATGATGCGCGAGCTAGACCCAAGTCAAAAGCTTGAGCCACCTCGCGGCATGATGACGATGGGTGACAGGCCCTCTTCTCGGAAGAAAGACGGCGGCTCGGCTGAAACCCAGTTCAGCATGGCACGAGAACTTCTCGCAGACAGATCGGATCTAGTAATAGTACTGCGAGCGGCACTGGCTGCTGGGTAGTAAGGTGCATTCTGTGTGGGCCCGTCCGCAGATATCTCCATGAGATGCTGCAGGAGAAACCTGAGGTAAATAGTCGACGACGGTAGCACGGGGGTACTCCCGCGGGAGCTGCACGCTCGGCTACGCCGGTAGCAGGGGGGAGGAATTTCGCGCCAGGGGGGATAATTCTCGCGATTCTCGCGCCACGGAGGATTATTTTCGCGCCAGCTGCAGGCTCGCCTCTGCTCGCCGCCGATAGACATGTCGATCGCTGTAGGGGGAGTCATGGTGGGCGGACGGGATTGGCCGGTTGCTACGCTGACGAATGACACCCTTGCATGCGACGATTAAACGGATGCGCGGGGGACTGCGAACTGTACAGTACTTATACAGTAGATACTCTACGATACTACGCGGAGCAAATGCAGCGGCGACTTGATAAATTTTCACGTTGGTCGTGGTAGCTGTTTCGTACGGGACACTGGCTGCGAGACAAGCGTGACATTCTTGTTCTTGAGGGGGCGGTAGAAGGAAGAACAAGAGGGAGAGAGTGAGGAGAGGACGAGAAGGTGCGAGCGAGAGCGACGGAATGGTCTCAGAGAATGAACGAGGATGGATTAGGGTTAGATCGCCCGTAACTTGGGATGAGCGAAGGCTGACGGAAGCTAGCAAGAGATGAGACACTCACCTGCAGAGACGGAAGTGTGGCGGCAACAGCGACGAACACACGGTCGACAGGCGAGCGGATAGACAAAGAAGGCTTTCCTTTGAGTAATTAGCTTTCGCGGGGGTACTACTAGCGACCCTACGCTTTCTAGGGAACTACATCGCTAGTTGCGGGCACTTTCCGCCCCTCCGTCCATCCGACAGCACAACAGCACAGAACTCGGCTCCAAATACACCCACGTGTCACATTCGCAAGCCACTGGAAAAACCTGATCGAAAAAAAAAAAACTAAAACCCATTCGGGAAGGGATGACAATGACAATGCTCTCCGCCTCACGGCAGCCATGGATTCTACCGAGACCCTGGAACTCGCCAATGTACCACCTATTGTACGACATTCCCGCTAATAACATAACCATAGAGATCGTCTTCTCTCAGGGTACCAGAGGATATTTTTTAAATGTTCAAACAGAGAACATTCGTCCCTATCCCCTGAAGACGAGCAGAAGTCATGGTTTCGGGATTTCCGTGCGAGGTTATTTCAACATGGCATTTCCAATGTTCCAAGCTACTTTCAAGGCTTCCATCAGGCATCAGCATGCAGACATTGCTACAACTACAAAGGACGTCCAGTTCGTGCTCAGTTTTTATTATTCTCAAGTACTGCACTGGCTCTGGTGGCTGTTCTATCATCATTGCACGATGGCTCCTCGAGTTAAGAAGGCTGCTGCTGCTGCTGCTGTCACCGCGGTTACCGCTGCTGCTGCGGCTGCTGCCTCGTCCACTGCTGGGGTTCCGCTGGTTTCTGCTACCTCTTCTGCTCCGCCGGCGACGACTCCAGCCAAGCCGAAGTCCATGTCGAGACTTCCTCTTAAGTCCGCTACCGCCATGAAGGCGTCCAAGGGACCCTTTCAGCCTGATGAATCTGAAGCTCTTACCCTCTCGGCGAAGCTCGCAGCCATCCGCATTGAGGAAGCTGCGAATGATAGCAAGAAGTGTAAGGAGAAAGTCATTTTCAAAGATGCTGTTTCTGACGCTGCACCAGAAGGAGAAGATGTTTCTCATGACGACGATGAGGACAATGTTTCACGCGACAATGCTGACGATGGCTCGGGACCATCGGGGGTTACCCACCTGCTTAACGATGAGGACGACGGGCTTATTGCCTATGATTCTGACGAAGAGGTCGAGGAAGCGTCAAAGGGAGAGATCGCGTCACGTTCCCGCTACCCGATCACCCTTCTGATCCCTGAAGAGTTTTTGTTGGAAGTACCTCGCACACAGGCAACGATCAAGGGATTGGTGGGGATTTGGAAGGATGAGCTGTCTGATGGGGCCCAGGTCACCACGACGTACCAGCAGCTGACGTCCGGTTTCCTGTACAAGAAGTATTACGGTCGCATGCAAGTTACTTTTGACAAGGCATCTGACGCAAATTTTGTGTGGCGTAATCAGGTCGAACATAAGTGCAAGAATGGGATTTACGTTACCTTTGACTGGCAGTATCCGGAAGATCCCGCTTTCGCCAGGCAGAAGGCGACGAACCCTGCAGTGATTGAGCTCTATTTCAAGGAGGTCCCTGCTGAGATCTCACCTGCAATGCTGCATGGGATGCTGATGGCTCCGCTCAAGAAGAAGAAGAAGTCGGTGTTTAAGAAAGGTCTTTGCTTTCATCGTGCGGTCAACTCGGTGACTGGCTTGGATACGGATCGGATCAAGGGACTGGTGGTTGCTCACGAGGGTGATCTGTACCAGTGGAAGCACTACATTGAAAGTCCGCTCAACAAGGACGAGATTCTGCTGATCCACTACCCGGCGTTGAAGTGCAGTCTGTGCGGTGGTCATCACTCGATCCACAACCACAACGACTTCGTCGTCGAGCGTCACAACAACATCACCAAATGGCACCTTACCATTGGGAGGGTCCATGAGCTGAATGGTAGCTGCGTTGTTTGCGTTGTCGCTGATGGAATTTCGCGCGTTTCACTGTCGTTTTCCACTTGCCTTTCTTCCCGAGTTCTCACATCGTTGCTGTGCAGCTGCTGCGACCACTGCAAGATTATCCTCAAGGACCCGTCCCTGGTACTTATCTCCACCAGTGGAAATCGGGAGGAGTGGGTTTGTCTTCAGGACAGTTGCGAGAAAGCTCATGGTTCGTCGTTCGAACAGGCAGCGCATCACGCGTTGTCCCAGCGGCACCGCCATGGGGCCCCGAAAGGTGGAGAGTCACTCCGGTTGTTGAAGGGGAAGATCAACCTCAAGCACCTGAAGAAGGATTATGGGTTGTAGAAGGAGGAAGGAGAGGCGAAAGCTGCATGTTAGTATCCCCTGTGTTTGTACTGTTCCTTTATAAAACTGTGGTTCGTGTCTCACTCAGCCCGTGGATGCTTGGGGCTTCTCGGCGGTTTCCCAATGAATAAAGCTTCTTACCTGTCGATACGCGAGCTCAATGTCAACGGGCTCGGGAGCAGAGGGAAGCAGAAGCATCTGAAGGCATGGCTAAAGAAACCACCTGATATCTTCGTTTTGGCTGACACATGGGTTGGTGCTGACCACGATTTCTGGAAGAAGCTCAAAGTCCCCCATTGTCATGCGATCGGTCCTGCGGGGAAGGCAGGAGGGGTTGCCATCTTAAGTTTCAACAAGTCTCTTGTTTTCACTAACATTGTCACTCACAGCTCGGGTCGTTTGCTTCAGGCTGATGTTCAGTGGGACTCTTTCCACTGCACGATCCTGGCTGCTTACTTTCCTGCGAAAGCTTGCAGGCGTCGCCCGTTTTACGATGGGGTGATTGCTCCTTTTATGGCGCACTCTGTGGGGAGGAGGAATTTTCTTTTGATCGGAGATCTTAACATGGTGGAGGATCCTCTACTGGATAGATCGTCTGGTGCGGGCTCGTCAGGAGAGAATGGCAGCGTGTTGCGGATATGCTCAGCGCACTGCCTCACCGACGCTTTTCGCTGGATGAACCCGGTGCTGAAGGAGTTTACCTTTATGTCTAGGTCTGCCAAGACCAGCTCACGCATTGACCGGGCCCTTGTCTCGGCGCCGCTGTTGACGTCGCTCTCTGAGGCGTCGCACTGTCGGCCGCTGAAGGGTCTCTCAGACCACTGGTTCGGGGTGAAGGTGACCTTCAAAATCAGCCTGCAGTTATGCATGGGGCCTGGAATATGGAGGTGCAAGGCGGCAAAAATTGGAAGGCCGGGTGCGGTGAAAGCGGTTGCTGCGATCTGCGAGGAGCACGGTAAAGCGGGGTCAGGCGATTTCACTGCGCTCATGAGGAAAATGAATATGGCATTGAGGAAGTACTCTGCTGAGGAACGGAAGCGGGTCAAAGCTACCCTGACTCACCTGGATGAGGCGGTTGCGGTTTTGCAGCAGGAGGTGATGAGAAACCCCTACTGCTCCGCCCGGAAAGAGGCGCTGAAGGTCAAGGAGTCCCAGCTGGCGGCATACCTCGCCTCGGAACAGGAGAGGGTCACGCTCATGGCCGGGGTCAAGGAGCTGCGTGAAGGGGATGTCAGAATCCCAACCAGAATCCCAACCACTAGACCATTGGGATAAAAGGGCTTGTTAAGTAGCGGGTCAGTGCGCCCATAACCCCCCAGGACAACGAGCCTGTAACCCTTCCCTAGGATCAATCGGGGATCACCAGTGGACCTCTGACACCCCCCCGCACTGGGATGCCCGAAGTGCACACACTGGGATTCGAACCCGAGACCACTCTGATACCATGTCAGAATCCCAACCACTAGACCATTGGGATAAAAGGGCTTGTTAAGTAGCGGGTCAGTGCGCCCATAACCCCCCAGGACAACGAGCCTGTAACCCTTCCCTAGGATCAATCGGGGATCACCAGTGGACCTCTGACAGGGGAGTTGCCTGGCAAGCTCATGTCTGCAAAGGTCAAAACACGGAAGGAGAGGACAATGATTACATCGCTGCAATGGAAGGGGACAGTGCGGAATGACTCGTGCGGGATACTAGAAGCTGCCTCCGAGTTCTACGCGGAGCTGTTCTCGGAACCTACCCCGACTGCGGACAGCACGTTTTGGCCGATCGCTCCTGGCAAGAAGCTGGGTGAGGCGCAATCCCAGCTGTTGGTAGCGGACTGGTCTGAAGCGGAGGTGAAGGAGGCCCTTGACGGCATGGCGAAGGGCAAGTCTCCCGGCACTGACGGAATCCCGAAGGAGTTTTTCAGCCAACACTGGGACTCGCTAGGGGGTGATGTGCTCGGATTCGCGAAGCAGTTTGAGGAAACGGCCGTTCTTCCTCCTGCTGCCTTGGAGGCTGTCACTGTCCTGCTGCACAAGAAGGGCGCAAAGGATCAAGTGCAAAACTACCGGCCGATCACGCTGCTCAATAGCACGTACAGGTTAGTAGCGCGGGTGCTGGCGAACAGGATGCGGAAAGTGTTGCATACGGTCATTTCGGAGGAACAGTTTGGGTTCTTACCAGGGAGAAGGCTGGCTGACGGGGTTTCGCTGGTTGCGGACATCGTTGACGCGGCGAAGTGCAAAGACGCGGATTGGTACTTGCTTCTGGTGGACTTCCAGAAGGCTTTCGACTCGGTCTCTCGGGAATACCTTTTCGGCACGATGGCGAGGATGGGTTTCCCGCGGAAGTTCGTACAGTGGTGCGAAGGGCTCCATGCTAGATCGACAACGAGGCTGTTGCTGAATGGTTGGCTGGGAGAACCGGTGGCGGTCAGGAAGGGCGTACGGCAGGGCTGCCCGCTGGCACCCTATCTCTTCCTTTGCGCGGTGGAGCCCCTCTGCCAGGAAGCAATAAGGAGGAAACTGGGAATCAGTAATCCGTACGGGGATCGGCTTGCGTACCTGGGGTACGCCGACGACACCACGCTGGTGCTCAAAGGGAAGAGGCAGATTGGCCGGGCGGTGAAGCTGCTGAATGAGTTCGGTGAGAAGTCAGGTCTTCGGGTAAACAACGACAAGTCTGCACTCCTGCCCCTTGGAAAGAACCTGCGCAAGAAACCAGACAAGGCGTCAGCTTTCAAATGGGTACGGTTGAACGAAGCGGAAAGAGTCCTGGGGGTGTGGATCTCACCCTCGGGGGATGCATCGGTGACCTGGGAAATCACCCTGTCACGTGCAACGGCGGAGCTGGTGAAATGGCAAATACATTACCTGACGACATCCGGAAGAGTCGCGGTGGTCAACGGGTACATCAACCCAATCCTCGCTTTCCAGGCGCAGGTCTACCCTCCTCCTTCGGAAATCTGGGCGAAGCTGGTGAAGCTGCTTCACAATTTTGTCACGGGTAACCACTCGACGGCAGGGAAGCACTTCGCGCTCTGGAGTCAGGAGCTGCTGTTTAAAGCAAGAGGGGAAGGCGGGCTAGGCGTCCGGGATCCCTGTGCGGAGCTGGGGGGTCTGGCGGCCAGGAGGATCGCGTTGCTGGCGTCGCAACCACTGGGACTGCGTGCTGATCTGGCGCTCGCGGCTTTGGATGTTCCTGGCCTACAGGTTTTCTGGGCCCACGCGGGGTTGATAAAGCAGTGGGAAGGAAGATGTGAGAGGTGGAAGCAAACATGCGAGCTATTCCTGGAGTCCAGCTTCCCTTCATGCATCAGCGTATCGTCCGTATGGGAGGTGGAGCAGGAGATGTTGCTTTTTAACCGCCGGCTGCTTTTGAACGGGAAGACGCCCGCGGGACGGCAGAAGGCGGCTAAGTCGTTGAAGCGCTCAGTGATGGGTGACTTAATCAAGGTTGCTGTGGACGGATCGAGAACTCTGAAAACTCCCCAGGAGCTCGAGCGGGCTTTCGGAGGATCGGAAGGAGCGAAGCTGGCGAAGAGGGTATACGATGCTGCTCCGGATGAATGGAAGCAGTTGCTCATGGCGCCTGTCACAGCGCGCACGGTGCTAACGGCTTCTAAGTTCGTACTAAAGGCGGGGACGAGCTACGGGGTCTGGAGGATTGAGAGTGTGGAAGGCGAAACCCTAGTTTGCCGTGCCATCAAGTGTTTCAGGGGGGCCTTGGAGGAGGCTGAGGAGAGGTTGCGCAATTTTCTGCCGCACGAGGTGGTGCCTGCAGTGGTCAGGGATGGTCGGTTCCTTGGCCCGGCGGGTGCCCCCAGGGCAAGACTGCTGTGCTCCCCCATCTGGGTGGGTGATCGGCCGGCGCAGCTAAGACAACTAAAGGAAGGTTTTAAGCGGTTTTGCGGAAAACCGAAGCAGCAGACCACATGGGAGGAGTCTCTCGGCCGTACGATCGACTGGGGGAGAGTGATCGGGGTACGGGATTCGTCAGCTCTGCCGAACCGTGCGCGGGATGTGATGCTCCGGATCCACAGCCGGAACCTGCAGGTGGGGGAGCGGTTACATTTCCTTGGCGCCGGAGTCGCCTGCCCGCACTGCGGGGAGAAGGAGACACTGGAGCACGGGTTGTTTCTCTGCCCGCGCATTCAGCCGGTGGTACGGGCGCTTTTGAAGGCTCTCCGCATGCTGAATCCGCATCGGAAAATTGAGTCTCTGGGGGATGTGTTTTTCAAGAAGGAGGGTACAGCTTCGGGGTTCCCCGAGGCTACGATCGCAGCAATCGCGTTCCACCGGATTTGGGTCGAGAGGTGTGACGCGGTTTTCGAGCGCAGCAAATTCCGGGCGAGGAGGGCTCTGCGGAGGATCGTGGCGTCTTTCCAACTGCATGTCAGGATCTACAAGCGTGCTAAGGCGGTGTCTAAGAGGCTCGGCGCCATTCGTCCTGGCTTGGATGATGACGAGTGCCGGGTCTTGGGCCACATCATGGACAACTCAGCTCAACCAGCCACGTGGTCCAAGGGGTTCATGGCAATCTGGTCGAACCCGAGGGCTGCCTTCCGCCCCCCTTAGATGGTCAGGATGGGTACGGAGGGAGCAATCCCCCTAAGCCCATCAGCTACAGTTACGACTGCCGATGTATTGTTGCACTTATAGTGTATCTTTGCATCAAAAAAAAAAAAAAAAAAAAAAAATCGGAAAGGGATGCGTCTCGGGGAGGCATCAACCCTTCAAAAAAAATGTGGGTTCCCGAATTTAGGGTTGATCCCTCCCGAAAATGAGTCCAGGTTCCCTATGGGTTTTAGTTTTTTCTGCCCCGCGTTCTCTAATTTTCTCGAATTTGTGACACGTGGGTCAATGTGGGACCGAGTTCTGTGCTGTTGTGGGTCCGACTTTCAGGTGCCCCTTGTTTTCTGCGGACAACGCCACGGCGATATGTCGAAGCCCCAGTCGGATAGAATGTGGGGCGAACAATTCGACTTCATCCAGTTTAGAAATGGCTCTACACACACTTGAGACATAGTTGCAACGCGGCATTAAATTCCACGAGCACGCGTCTTGAAGTTGAGGGAACGCGGTTTTTTGACACCAGAAACAATCGCTGCGATGACATCAGTTGTCTTGTAGTGCTTGAATTCGGGACTGTATTGAAGCTGTCGATTGGTTTGGGGACGAAACCTCGATGATCCGAACCTCCACTTCGCCTTTCCCGAACCGAGCTGACTTCAAGCTTCCCTAGCCTCAAATACACTGCACACTGGGCCGAAGCGCAGAATGCCCCTTTACGGTGTACATTAGTGAGTCTTTGGTTTAGATTGTCACCCAATTCATATAATTCACTATTATTACAGAGGTTGGGTACTGTAAGGATTTTTCTTGACATTCCTTACTGCGACCGTCAACATCGCGTACAGCAGCAGCCGTTGTTCGCTCGTTACTGCTAACGGGGCTTCGCCAACTTCGCGCGCACTGTTTCACCAAACCATGCACCGCTGGCCCGGTCGAGTCGGCCTACGCTTCGGGGATTGCCCGTACCTCGATGCCAGCCTAGCACTAGCTAGCTCGCACGCACCGCGTAATCGTTGCATGTTTTCGCACATAAGTATTCGCTCATGCCTTTGAGGAGAGTCACTCTACAACGGTAATTAGCTAGACTATGGGGGTTGGCACGAACTACTATGAGTGATCGTAGCTTTGCTTAGTTCCTTAGTGCTTGCACATACGTGGGAGAAATCTGCAAGAGTTTTACTAGGCAAAGTTGGGATTACATAATGATTGAACAAGCAATGACAATAATGACTTCATCAGGCACCTAGCAACTCTGCAGCTAGCCTGGTCGACTGACAGCACAGTATGGTCGACCGCCTGCCAGTGTTGCGTAGAGGAGCCGCGCCAGCACTGCAGAAAGGCGACCTACCAACACAGCAGGTCGACGGTGTGCCAACGTTGCCCCGTCGAAGACAGCAGTGCGCACAGTCGCAGGTGCGCGCAGACGATTGGCCCGACTTGTACCGTTGTGCATCCGTCGGCTGTTGTCTGCGCATGACGAGCCACATCGACTTCGCGATACCAACCCGAAGTCGCCTTCCCCATCGCGACCCCGACGACGTTCGCGTGCCTCCGCAGAACTCGCACAGCGGGTTACCCGGTCGACGTGGACAACCCCAGGGGCTCTGGTCGACCACCAAGTGCCTCTGGTCGACCACCGGGTCCCTCTGGTCAACCACCAGGTGCCCCTGGTCGACCACAGCCCCCGTCGAGCTACCCCCTCGTCGACGGACCCCTTCCGTCGACCAGAATTGTCAGCTGTTGTCGCCGAGCTCCCCTCGTCGACCACTGCTCACTTGTCAGGTCAATGGACTGCTCCGTTGACCTCCCAGTCGAACTGCAGGTCGACGGACTGCTCCGTCGACCTCCCGGTCGAACTGTCCCTCCTGGTCGACGGCCCACCGTCGCCCAGACCAGTCAGATGCAGCTGTCGAGCTCCCTGGTGGACAGCAACACCACAGCGGTCCCCTGCAGCTTGACGAAGCCTGTCGGCTGCTCTCCCACTGTGAACGGTCGGCTGCTACTCCCGTACATCCGACCAAGTCGTCGGCGTTGCCCAAGCGAGGGCGGGGCCAACACTCCAATCCCGTTAACACTCCCCTGCCGCGCTCACGCTTGGGCCTCCAGCCCACACGGCAGTACTCCACGGAGAAAACTCGTCCTTGGCGTGCACCCCACACACAGCACACCGTCAGCGCACCAGCCGTGCAGAAGGGCACGACACCTACTGCTGCACATCATCATCACCGTCGCCAACGTCGGCCAGACGAACTTGGCCAATGGCGACAGAGCACCGGTTGAAAGCCGGAAAATGCAGCGCCCTCATTAGGAAGTCTGTCGGCTGCTCGGTGGTCGGGATGTACTTCAGCACGAACTTCTTGCGCCTCACCATGTGCTGCAGCCACGCATAGCGTCGCTCCATGTGCTTGAGGTTGCCCGTCAGCCCCAAGCCCTCAGCGACCGTGATTGCCGACTTGTTGTCCACGCGGAGGATGGTCGACTTCCCCGCGTCGAGCAGCTTGAATTCTGCAAGGAGGAAGCGAAGTCGACGCCCCTCCTTGCCAGCGTCCGTGGCCGCGACGTACTCTAACTCGGTCGAGGAGAGCGTCGCGCACTTGATGCGCTGGCTCAACCAGGAGACCGCGGCCCCTCCGAAGACGAACACGTAGCCACCCGTGCTCGTCCGGTTCTGCTTGTCGCCCGCGTCGTCGGCGTCCACATAGCCGATCAGCTTCAGCAACTCTGGTCCACCGTCGAACTCCAGGGCGGTGTCGTGGGTGTCAGCGAGGTAGGCGAGGCAGCGATCGACCTCGCGCCAATGCTGGTTGCTCCTCACTGTGGGGCCACTCCCCAGCTTGCTGCAGGCGAACGCGATGTCCGGCCCTGTCGTCGTCGCCGCGAACTCCAGCGAGCCAACCTTCTGCCGATACTCCTCCTCCTCGCGCTCCTGCGCCTCCTCGTTGTTGAATGTCAGCTCGGCGTAGGCGTCGACCGAGACCGGTGTCTTCGGGACTAGACTGCCCTGCTCCTCGTCGATGAAGCGCCTGCGCAGCTTGTCGGCGTAGCCCTGCTGGTGAAGCCACAGCTTCCTCGCTGGCCTGTCGCGCACAATCTCCAGCCCGAGGTACTTGACGACCGGCGAAATCTTGCGCATCTCGAAGGCAGCCTCCAGCAGCTCCTTTAGCTCCTTCAGCATCGCGTGGCTGCTGCTGGCGGCGAGCAGGTCATCAACGTAGAACAGCACCCAGCAGATCACTCTGTTGTCGCCGGCCTTGAAGTAGAGCGCCTCGTCGACCTGGCTCTTCTTCCAGCCAGCGCCCAGCAGCACACCGTCGAGTGCCCTGTACCACAGCAACAGCGACTGCTTCAGCCTGTAGAGGCTCTTCAGCAGCTTACACACCTGGCCGGTCCCATCGTCGAAGTAGTCCGGCTGGTACATGTAGAGCACTCTGTTTAGCTTGCTCTGCAGGAAAGCGTTCTTCATGTCGAGCTGCATCAGGTTGAGGTCGAGGACGGCGACGATGCTGAGGAAGATCCTCAGCATGATGTAGCTGCTCACCGGCGAGTACGTCTTGTCGTAGTCGGCACCGCACACCTGCGTGAATCCCTTCACGACCAACCTCGCCTTCTCGCGCTCGACGGTGTCGTCGATGCGGTACTTGGTCATCAGCACCCACTAGTTCTTCATGATGTTCACCTCGCGTGGGCGTTCGACCAGCTCCCAAGTCCCCATGCCGATGAGGCTGCTGTTTTCTTCTTCCATGGCGGCCTTTACCGCCTCGCCTTTCCAGCTCGCCATCGCCACCTTCACTGTCATTGTGGCGATGTCCCAGCGGTGTTCGGGGTCGGCATGCACGTCGGGGTCGAGCTCTGGCAGTTCTTCATCCTCCTCGGCGTCGTCGTACAACAGGTCGTCGTCGACCTCATCGTACACAGTGGTGAAGGCAGCTGGCGGTAGGCAGGCGTGGAAGCTCAGCCGCTCTGGCGGCCGTCGAGCTCGACCAGTGCGTCGCAGCTCCGGCTTCGTGATCGGCACCTCCACCACGTTGCTGTCGGTGGACTCTTCTCCTGCCGACAGCTCCCCTTCTTCATCGACGGCCAAGTCGTCAACCAGCTGCTTCGAACCTTCGACCAGCTGCTCACCAACTGCTAACTTTGACAGCTCCCCTGTCGACTGCACCCCTGCTGCTGCCTCCTGTTCGACTGGCTCCCCTGTCTGCTGCTCCCCTGTCGTTGACGGCTTCCCATCCTAGTCGACGAGCTTGGCGCCTTGTCGACCGCCGGCGATGCCACTGGCCGGCGCCACTGGCAACGCCTCAAGGCTCCCCTCATCGCCGGTGGCCGACACAGATGTCAACGCAGGCCGATCTGCGACAGGGGAGGGAGGACCACGAACAAGGGAAGGTGGAAGAACCTCCACAACATCCTCATCAGCAGGCTCGTCGACTTCGGCGAGCAAGGGAACCGTTGCCGTCCAGGTGTCCGTCGGCGGGTGTGCCTGCGTCCGCCTTGACGCCGTCCCATACTTCGCTTTCCACACCTCCAGCGACAGCGTCTCGTAGAAGATCACCTCGACCAACGTGACCACCTTGTTGTTGGTTAGATCGAGTACCTCCCAACCCTTGCTCTCCAGCGACACACCGAAGTGAAGCCCCCAGCGAGCTTTCGCCGCCAGCTTCCCACCACGCTGCTGCTCAGGAACCATGAACTGCACCATGCAGCCCCACACCCGCGCCAGCGTGAGGTCGGGCTTCTTCCCGGTCAGCAGCTGGTACGGAGTCGTCCTCGACGGCGTCGTCGACCGCTCCAAGCAGTTGCGCACCCAGACGGCTTGTCGTAGAGCGAGGTGCCACCACTGGTGCTGCACGCCCATGTGCAGCAGCATTGTCCTCACGGACTCGACGACTGTGAGCATCTCCCGCTCAGCCATGCCGTTCTGCTGCGGAGTGTAAGGGCACGTCAGGTCGTGGACGAGGCCCTTGCCGTCGACGAAGTTGATGAACTCCTTCCCGAGGAACTCCCCTCCCTGGTCTAAGCGGAGCATCAGCACCGACTTCTTTGCCTGTCGTTCCACTAGCACCAGCCACTTCTGGAACTCCCACAGCACGTCGCTCTTCTTAGCGACCGGCATCACCCACACAAATTGAGTGTGGCGATCCTTCAACAGCAGGAAGTACAAGCTGCCATCCTTGGCAGCAACCCGAAATGGCCCACACAAGTCAATGTGCGCGACAGCCAGCGCCTCCTTGGCGTCCGAGCCTTTGTCGGGGAAGGTGTGCCGCGCCAGCTTTCCTCTGACGCACGAGACACACGGCGGGTCTGCTCCGGTCGACGGCTTGATGTTCAGCCTAGTAGCAACTTCATGCGTCGCCGAGCTCTTGATTGTGTCGACGCCGACGTGCGCGAGCCTCGCATGCAACTGGTCAGGGGTCGAATTCGTCGCCGAGACGATCGTCCGTAGAGCCACCACCTCGGTCGATGACGATCGCGTCGAGCAGGGGCGAAGGTCGGTGCAGAGGACTCGTCCGTTGCAGCGTGCTCGACCGAGCACCTCCCTGGTTGCAGCGACGAGCAGCATCTCGTCGCCGTCGCCCTACAGCTGCACTCCGCTCTCCTTCAGCTGGCCAGCAGATAGCAGGTTCGCCTGTACGCCCGGAACGTAGACCACGTCGGGGATGAGGACCCGCTTCCCGGCCTCCCCTTGAAGGGCGACGGTTCCGCGACCCTCGACAGGATGCAGCGCCCCGTTGAATCCACGCACGTGCTTCACATCGTCACTCGGCGCCATGTCGACGAAGACCGCCTTCGTCCCTATCAGGTGGTGGGAGCAACCGCTGTCAAGCAGCACCGCCATCGGGTTTTCCTGCACAGCTGCCGCCACCGCCTGGAAGTCCTTGCCAGCCTCCGGCGCCAGCGAAACCGTCGGCTCCACTATGCCGACCATCGAGCACGACGCCTCCCCATCGCCTCGGCTCTTGCCGCGGGAGTTGTCGACGTCCTTCGTCGACGACGTCTTCTTCGACGTCTGCTTCTCCTTGCGTGACTTCGCATCTCGACGTGGGCAACGGCTGGTCGGTCGACCGCGGCCTCCCTTGGTGTCGTCCTCGTCGCTGTCATTGCGGTCGGGACACTCGTAGGAAAGGTGGTTGGGGTCATGGCAGATCCAGCACTCCCGCCGTCAACCACCACCTCCTCGGCCCTTGTCCCGCGTCGACCTCTTCTTGCACTCCCGCCGTCAACCACCACCTCCTCGGCCCTTGTCCCGCGTCGACCTCTTCTTGTCGACGTCCTTCGTCGACCGCCCACCTCCGCTACCACCTCCGCCCGGCTTCCCGCGCTGCCCTTGCTGCTGATTCAGCTCCGTCGGTGCAGCGTAGTTTGCCTGAGGAAGGAGCTCCATAGGCTGTTCGTCCTCCTGCATCGCCTCGTCTTGAAGAATGTAGCTGGTGATGGAGTCCTTGTCGAGGGACTCACGCGTGCCGGGTACCATCATCATCCTCTTCATGAGGTTGTAGCCGCGTGGTAGGCCCTTGACAATGTGGGAGATGTAGGACGCTGTCGAGTATTCGGCGCCCGCCATCCGCATCTCAGCCAAGATCCGTCGAGCACGGTTGCAGTAGTCCGTCGCCGACTCCTGCTCGCTCATTCGAATGTGGGTCATCTTCTCCTCCAGCTGACCCATGTAAAGGTCGTCCTTCACCTGGTACGTTGTCAGGATGAAGTGCCACGCTTGGTGACCAGCATCCAGTCGCTCTCGACAGCTCCTGAGCGCTAGCTGCACTACCCGCGAGCAACACCTCGAGATGACCATGAAGGTGAGCAGGTGAGCAGCACAAAACTCCCCGCGCAGCTCGACATCGTCCACGGGCGGAATTGGCACGGTGCCGTCGGCGAAGCCCTTCAGCCCGGCAACCTCCGGCTGAGGTTCTATCGACTCCCTCCAAGTGATGAGGTCCCGTCGACCTTGCAGCGGTGCGACGGTGATCCGGTCTAGCAAGAAATTGAAGTAGCCATACGCCGATGCGATTCCTCCCACCGTCACGTGCGTCGTCGCCGAGAGCTCTCCACCGCTTCATAGAGGAGAGCGACGTCGACCATCGACATCAGCACGCGAGCTGCCTGCAACCGCCGTCGACCGCTGCTGGACTCGCGCCTGACTCCTGTCAACGCCACCGTCGACCTTGATCACTCCTCTCTGCTTTGTGCCATTGTTGCCGCTGACTCGTGCACCGCCATCGACCTCGTCGTCAACGCCACCTTCGTTTTGCACCGGTCGAGGAGAAACAGGACAGGAAGGGTGTTCCGTCGCCCACTGCGCCCGGATGCCCAGCTCAGCGATCGCCTAGGGGATCGACCCATACTCGCCATCCTCATGGCGTTTCCTCGCATCTGCCAAACGTGCCTCCAAGGTGTCCGCTACGCCCGCATTAGCTACGGGGTCGACCATGGTGACTAACGCTGCTGCCGGACTACGAACGACTTAGTAGGTGCAAAAGTCTGCTCCAATCTGAAGGTAATCTGCGGGGCCCTCCACGCTTACCGCACCATGAGGAGAGTCACTCTACAACGGTAGTGAGCTAGACTACGGGGGTTGGCACGAACTACTAGGAGTGATCGTAGCTTTGCTTAGTTTCTTTGTGCTTGCACATACACGGGAGAAATCGGCAAGAGTTTTACTAGGCAAAGTTGGGATTACAGAATGATTGAACAAGCAATGACAACAATGACTACATCAGGCACCTAGCAACTCTGCAGCTAGCCTGGTCGACCGACAGCACAGCATGGTCGACCGCCTGCCAGCGTTGCGTAGAGGAGCCGCGCCAGCACTGCAGAAAGGCGGCCTACCAACACAGCAGGTCGACGGTGTGCCAACGCTGCAGCAGAGCGACTGTCCAGCGTTGCCCCGTCGAAGACAGCAGTGCGCATGCTTGCAGGTGCGCGCAGACGATTGGCCCGACCTGCACCGTTGTGCATCCGTCGGCTGTTGTCTGCGCCTGACGAGCCACATCGACTTTGGGATACCAACCCAAAGTTGACTTTGCCATCGCGACCTCGACGACGTTCGCGTGCCTCCGCAGAACTCGCCGAGCAGGTTACCCGGTCGACGTGGACAAACCAGGTGCTATGGTCGACCACCAAGTGCCTCTGGTCGACCACCGGGTCCCTCTGGTCGACCACCAGGTGCCCCTGGTCGACCACAGCTCCCGTCGAGCTAACCCCTGGTCAACGGACCCCTTCCGTCGACCAGAACTGTCAGCTGTTGTCGCCGAGCTCCCCTCGTCGACCGCTACTCACTTGTCAGGTCAACGGACTGCTCCGTTGACCTCCCAGCCGAAGTGCAGGTCAACAGACAGCTCGTCGACCTCCCGGTCGAACTGCAGGTCAACAGACTGCTCCGTCGACCTCTCGGTCGAACTGTCCCTTCTGGTCGACGGCCCACCCGTCGCTCAGACCAGTCTGTTGCAGCTGTTGAGCTCCCTGGTCGACAGCAACACCACAGTGGTCCCTTGCGTTTCGACAAAGCCTGTCAAGCAGCTCTCCCATTGTGAACGGTCGGCTGCTATTCCTGTACATCTGACCAAGTCGTTGGCGTTGCCCAAGCGAGGGCGGGGCCAACACTCCACTCTCGTTAACATCCTTTGCTCATACTTTGTATCTTTTGCCCACATAGTGCAATCCTCGCTATCTCGTTCCATTGCGCCCGTAACACATGGTATTCAGAGCCACCTTCTTTCGGACCGCACATGTTTGTACCCAGAGAAATCAACTTCTGATTTTGCTCGAAGGGACCCACGCCCCTTAGCACCTAGAAGCCGCTGTCCACGCGTTATCTCGTAAACGCATGCGGCCACGACTGCGCCTAGAACTAAGCTGAGCCGACGCCCTTCGACATGGCCGAGCATATCAACGTCACGAGTCTCACACAGGAGCATCTGAACGAACTTCTACAACAACTGTGCGAAAGTTCCAAGGAATTCGCGGCATTGACGGCAAAACGAACGTCCCTGCAAAACGACGTTGCACGAGCACAACAAGCACAGTCACAGACACAAGGTACGTACGTACAACCCGCACGATAGGCATCACAACATGGAAGCGTGGGGCAACCCTCGAGCGCGGCTAGTTATGGCGTCGCCTGCAACAACGGAGACAACGACCACGGCGGGACACACCCCAGAGCGACGAATGCGGCCAGAAGCCAACCTTGCGTCACGATTTCGGCACTGACCGTTGAGTCAGCCCTCCATCGCCGATGCCGCTGAAGCCGCAGCGTCCGCTTTGCTTTGACACGAGTCAACGGGGCGTTCCTACCGTTTAGGCCTGGCTGTTTACGATGAATGTTTTCTTCGACACCAACTACGTCTCGGAGGATTCGGCGAAGATTCGCTACGCCGTGTCGCTGCTGCGAGGACCCGCCATGGACTGGTGGCGCGTCATCGTCACGAAGCCGATGGACTACGCGACTCTACCGACACGGGAAAGACAAACCGGACCCTGGGCACCATCGTACTTCGTGGAGGTGCCCCAATATCGCACGTGGGACGCGTGGTGCACAGGTCTGCGCGTGTGAGGATCTGGTTCAGGAAAGATAAATATATTGAATGATTCACCTAGGTACAAAGCGAGGCTATATATAGGCTCGACACAAGGCAGGTAACCCAGGTGTTACGCGAATGTTCTGGGGGTCGCGAAGCGTCCCGAACAGAACCTTCCTGAACTCGATAGAAAAAAATTCGGTGGGAACTGAAAAGGCTTGAGTTCGGTACACGTAACCTAGTTCGATGCTATAACTATACTAACATATAGGAATGCACCTAACCTAGGAAACCAAGCATATATATGCATGATAAATAAAACCTAAGCTATTAATAGCATAATAAAGTCCAGGCAAGCAAACCCAACCAGCATAAGCCGTCGTATTCTCACACGTCCCCCCCTCAAAGCTGGGTGGCGTGAGAAACACCCTGATTGACAAGATAGTCCTTGAGAGCACGGCGTGCGTTGCCCATATCAGCTTCTGCAACCCAACTGTCCTCCAATGGATAATGTCCCTTCCAAGGTATCAGGAACTCGAGCATGTTGCTGCGTCTGCGTCGATGAGCGAGCACTTGTTCCACCTCGTACTTTGATTCATCCTGTACGAGAATATGTGGTGGTGGGGGTAGTTGGTGTCCCTAGAACTGTTGGTTGGGGTCCTTGTAGGGCTTCAAAAGCTGAACATGGAAAGCATTGTGAAGCTTCCACGTAGTAGGTAAGCGCAAGCAGAATGTTACTGGTGTCACCTGTTCCTCAACGTGAAAAGGACCACAGAAGCGAGGCCGGAGCTTGGATGGTAGGGGAGACAGGTTCAAGTTGCGCTTGTCAAGAAGCACCTGATCTCCGAGTGCTACGGTGTGATCACGTCGCTGGCGATCGGCATACTGCTTTTGAGAGGTCTGCATCGTGGTGAGGCGTCGCCGAGTCTTCTCCCATAGCTGCTGCATGGTGGTGACGAAGTCATGTGCGGCTTGGACATGTGCCGGTGTGGTTGGCTGTTGTGGTGTAAGTAGTTCCCGTCTGTAACACAGGAAGAAAGGAGTTTTCCCTGTGGCCGCATGTGACGCGTTGTTGTAAGCGAACTCTAGGGTCGGTAATTGTGAATCCCAGTGGCTGACGTCGTCTTTGCAAGCTGTGCGCAGTAACTGTTCAACCACTTGATTGAGTCGCTCTATCTGTCCGTCAGTCTGGGGGTGTTATGCTGAAGACATCGCAAGCTTTGTCCCCAAGAATCCCATGAGCTCCTTCCAGAACTTACTGGTGAATTTTGGGTCTCTATCTGAGATGAGTGTAGCGGGGATGCCGTGGATGGTGATGATGCGGTCGAAGAAGAGGTGAGCAGTTGCTTCAGCTGTAGCCGTGGCGTTGGTCGGGATGAAGTGTCCCATCTTAGAGAACTTGTCGATCACCACGAGTATAGCATCATGCCCTCGTGAGGTCCAAGGAAGACCAGTGATGAAGGCTAGGCTGACAACTTGCCATGGCTGCTCCGGTATGGGTAGAGGCTGAAGTAACCCTGCTTTTTTCTGCTTGCTACTCTTCATCCGCTGGCACGTGTCGCAAGAGGAGACGAACTGCTGCACGTCTGCTGCCATCCGGGGCCAGTAGTAATACTTTGATATTCCCAGTAACGTCTTGTTGCTCCCGAAATGTCCTGCGTATGCCACATCGTGGAACTCCTTCAGTAAGTCTGTCGGAGCGGGGCATAGTTCGGTACCCAAATCTTTCCTGTTCCCTTTCTTACAGCTAAGTCCTTCTCCCACTGTAACAGCTTCTGTTTTTTCTGTTGTAGTAATCTTTGCGTCCACGTAGTACCCATGTTGGAATAGACCCTTGAGCAGAGGGTTCATCCCGTCGAGCTGGATGCCTGCTACGTGACCGGGGCGGCTCAACGCGTCTGCTTTGTTGTATAGTCTAGGTTTGTAGACGATGTCGTAATGGAAGTGGGTCTTCAAGAAGTCCACCCACCGCACCTGTCATCATGAGAGTGTCGGCTGGGACTTCAGGTATTTGAGGCTGCAGTGGTCAGTGTAAACTGTAGTCTTGGCTCCCTCTAGATAACACCTCCACGCCTTGAAGGCTGTGACTATCGCTAAGGCTTCCTTGTCATGGATTGGGTAGTTCAGTTCTGCTCCGTGTAGCTTCTTACTGAGGTAGGCGATGGGCTGCAAACCGCGTCCGTGATCCTGCATCAGAACTGCTCCGACTGCCTGGTCACTAGCGTCTGCTTCCACCACGTAGTCTTTGTCTGGATCCAGTAGGATGGGTACTGGCGCTGTAGTCAGTGCTATCTGTAGCTGCTCCATGGCTTGCTTTTGAGGAGTATCATATTTTTAGGGCGTATCCTTTTTCAGTAGGTTGGTCAGTGGCGTTGCTATCTTAGCATACTGCTGCACGAACCTGTTGTAGTAGTTGGCGAAGCCTAGGAACTGTTGCAATTCTTTCACGTTTTTCGGAACTTTCCACTTCTTGACAGCTTCGATCTTCCGCGGGTCCACGTGTACGCCCTCGGCACTCACCATGTGCCCGAGAAACTGCACCTTCCTCAGGGCAAAGTCGCTCTTCGACAGCTTCACGTAGAAGTTGTTCTCCCGCAGGATCTCGAAGACTTTCCGCAGATGCTCCACATGCTCTTTCACGTTCTTGGAGTAGATGAGTATGTCGTCTAGGTACACCACTACGCACACTTCCACAAGGGGTCATAGGATGTGGTTCATCTCCGCCTGAAACGTCGCAGGTGCGTTGCACAGTCCGAACGGCATCACTAAGTACTCGTAGGAGCCGTATCTGGTACGGAACGCCGTCTTGTGGATCGAGTTGTCTGCCATCTTGATCTGCAGTAACCCGACCATAGGTCCAGCTTCGAAAATACTGTTGCACCACACAATTGGTCTAGAAGATCGTCTATGCGCGGTATGGGGTATTTGTTTTTTACTGTCTGTTTGTTCAATGCCCGGTAGTTGATTCACATCCGTAAACTACCGTCTTACTTTGGAGTAAAGAGAACCGGTGCGCCGTAAGGAGAGGTGGATGGGCGGATCAATTGTCTGTCCAGTAGATACTCCATCTGAGTCTTCATGTCTGTCAGTTCGGTCGGACTAAGGCGGTATGGTGACCGTGAGACGGGTTTCGCAGCTGGTTCCTCCACGATCTCGTGCTCGTGGGTTCGCGTTGGAGGTACTCTTGCAGGCAGGTCGTCTAGCATGATATCTTTGTACTTCTCCAACACCTCCTGTACTGCTGCTGGTAGCTTTGAGTTCGGCTTCTCCTCCTCTGCTGCTGTCATCACCAGTGCTAAGTAACCCGTGTTACTCTCGTTCACTGTCCGTTTGAACCGTGCAAGTTTCGTTTCAGGAACATTCCCTGTATCCGTCCAGCTTCTCAGCTCCACACGTTTCCCATTGTTGTAGATGCACGCCTTCCGCTTGACCCAGTCGATCTCGGGGTTGAACCGCTTCAGAAAATCATGCCCCAAGATGAAATCTAGTCCCTTGATGTTTGTGATCGGCAACGTCGGCTTCCACCTTAATGCTCCTATCTGCGGCTGCAGTGTTGACTCGCCGTGGATGGGAAGCTTCGTACCGTCCACCGTCGTTGCTGTAAATTGTGTTGGTGCAACCCTACGGTTTGCATTCGGCTTGTTGTCCGTGTGCGTACATGAGTGTGTGCATGGAATGGTATGAGGGCATGAGATAATATATATTTCATGCTTACAATAGTGTGTGAATGATGAGGCATGATTTTGAATGTGTGTGTCGAGTCAATAGCGAGTTATCGCTAGTCGCGTGTCACGTCGTCGTTTGCGTGTCGTGTGCGTTTTTCTATTTTGTCGTGTGTGAAACGTTCGGGGTGTCACAGGTGTGCGCAGCAGACTTTCAAGAACTCAAGGAAGAATTTATCTTGAAGAACCAGAGCCTTGGTTTCAAGATTCAAGTGATTTCGAAGCTCTCCAAAAGGGTAAACTTCAAGATAGTGAGAATAGTTACATTACTTTGTGTAGTGTAACATTTCTCTTGGTGTAGGCCCTAGTGGAGGGTAGTTTCGAGACCCTTCGTGGTTGGAGACAGTGTGGCACTGTTCCACATCACTGTACCTCGGCTCTTGGGGTTTGTAGGAGTTGGGAGTCATTCCCAACTCGTAACTCTTCCTAATTTGTGTTCTAAGACTATAGTAGCTGCCATAGTACCGTTCGTTCAAACCAACGCTGTGTCGTCGATTCTTAATGAAATCGTGCAATCTAAATTGCCTATTGTAGGCGACGTTAAGACGCTTCAGATCCAAGTTGAATCAGGTAATTTAAATCTGTGAACAGAACGCTATCAACGATTGAAGCCGCTGTGCAGAAATCCGTCTGTGCACTCTATCTTTCGTTTTAGGCACATTCAAGCCTATTGTGACAATAACAAGTGGTATCAGAGCCCCTTGGAGCAGTTTCGACAATGGCTGGACCTGAGGAAAGGGGTGGCAGAGGTGCTGGTGGCAGTGGAGAAGCCCAAGCTCAAGGCCAACCCCGTGATTCAGCCATGGCGCCCGTGCAACCAAGTCTTGGCCCACCTAGGGATGAGCCTAGGGTGTTTGGGCTTGACAAGTTCAATGGCGACAACTTCGCTGAATGGTCCTTCAAAATGGAGAATGTATTTGACCACTATGACCTGCTGGAGGTGATGGAAGGAACGGAGAAGCGCCCGGAGAACGACCCGGAGAAGAGCCCGTGGGTGCGGAAGAGCGCACAAGGCTATCTCCTACTTGGGCAAGCGTTGGGGAGCAGCCAGATCCATCACATCAAGCCATTCCAGCGTGAACCAGAGAAGGGACCAAAGGCATGGGCTGCTCTCAAGGGTGTACATGCTCCTGCAACAGCGGCGGTAGCGGTGGTGTTGGAACGGTAAATGGCGGCACTACGAATTGAAGAAGACGAAGCGGTTGAAGAAGTGGTGCAGAAATTCTTCGACTTGTTGACGCGGCTTGAGAGAGCTGATTTGAACTACAGTGAGCTCCAAAAGAAGACCAAGTTGCTGGCCTTAATCCCAGATTCATGGTCTTCGCTCATCATCAACCTCAATTGTGACTTGCCCCGCCTCTCGCTTGAAGACGTGAAGCGAGCGATCCTTCAAGAGGACTTCCGCCGCCGTGAGTTGGCGAGTGCGGATGGCGCCGGGGCAGCAAGCATCGGCTGAGGGTATGGCCGTGGAAGGGGCAGAGGACGAGGGGGAGGCAGATTTGGCAGCAACAAATTCAATGGATGCCGCGGGAGTTGCGGATACGGCAGCAACAACAAGAGCTACGGACGCGGTCGCGGCCGATTTGACGGCGAGTGCCACTATTGTCACAAGAGCGGACATATGTGGCGCGATTGCTTCAAGCTCCCTGACGGATGGACCCCTGTTCAAGGCCAAGAGGGCAGAGGAGCAGGAGGAGGGAGAGGAAGAGGCCGTGGAGGCCGTGGCAGTCGCGGAGGTGGTGCTGCAAATATGAAGAACGGTGACCACGAGAGCGAGTCGAGGGACGATCCATTTCTGGGTCAATTCTTCTTCGTGTCGACGCAAGCACCGGCTGCACCAGAGAAGGATGAAAGCTTTGAGGAGCCTGCTGCTGTGGGGAAGGTGACCCTACATTCCCAGGACTATTGGGTGATCGATAGCGGCACTACCTACAGCATGACACCTCGTGCGGACTTGCTCACCGAACTTGAACCATCACCGGTGAAGCATGTCACATCGGCTTTGGAGGAGTGAGCAGAGGTGAAAGGCATGGGCAAGGCCATGTTCAAGGGTGCTGATGGGAAGATGGTGGGCCTCAAGAACGTGCTTTGGGTGCCCAACCTTGCTGCCAACCTGATTTCCGTGCGGCGGTTGCAAAAGGCCGGCATGGACACGAGCTCGAAGGGAGCCAAGACCTACACCGGAAGGATTGGTGAGCGGGTTCTTTGGGACCTTCATGAGGATAGGGATGTCTACAACGAGATGTGGCAGATCCCTGTGGTCCCTATGCTTAAGGGAGAGGCAAGTGGCAGCAAGCATCAGCACCAAGGGTGAAGCGGTTGGTAGCGGAGATGGCGCGAATGGTCGCGCTAAGGAGATTGAGTCCAAGAAGTGCAATCTTGGAGGGACAAGCAAGCTCGGTGAACACGAGGAGAGTGGTGCAGCAGCTCAGAAGTAGCACAAGGGTGAGGAGAACCCCAAGGCAGCAGCGGAGGAGGAGTACGGAGAGAGCTTGTGAGGCAATATTGCGAGTGCGGCATTCTCCAATCCGACTTCGGCTACGGGGGAGTGTGATTGGTTGACCTTGCATCGGCGCATGGGGCATGTGGCCCTGCCCATCTTGCAGCAGCTAGTGAAGAATGAGATCGTTGCTGGCATACGTGTGAAAGGGGAGCCCGATGAGGTACTTGGCTGCCCAGCGTGCATGCAAGCCAAGTTCACCCGTTATCCGTTCTCTAGTTCGGAGGCAACGGCTAAGGCACCACTTGATGAGGTGGTGATGGACGTGGTGGCCCCCCTAACGCTTGGAGCTGCTGGAGCTGAGTACTTTCTCACCGTAGTGGACGTCTACACTCGCATGACTTGGGTGTACGTGCTGTCTAAGAAGAGCGACGTGGCTGAAACGGTGAAGACCGATTGGTTGCCGATGGTGGAGCGGCAACAAGACCGGCTAGTGAAGGCAATTCGCACCGATCAAGGGGGAGAGTTCCTGAGCAAGGAGTTCTCATTGTGGCTGAAGAAGAATGGCATAAGGCACTCCCTTACCATGCCATACTCCCCTGCAATGAACGGCATCGCCGAGCGAGCGAACTGGACAATCACGGAGACGGCACGCGTGTTGCTCATTGAAGCCGGGCTACCCGACTATTTCTGGCATGATGCAGTGCGGAGCGCGTGTGTGGCCAAGAACAGAGCCTTGACTCATGTGGGAGCAGAAAAATGGATGCCCTATGTGGAGTGGATTGGAAGGAAGCCAAAGGTGGATATGCTTCGGGTGTTCGGGTGCATGTGCATGGCGCTTGTGCCTATGCATCTTCGGCACAACAAGCTCGGTGCCAAGGCGATATGGGCCGTACATTTGGGCATGGCTCAAAACAGCAAGGGGTGGCTTTGTTGGGACCCATTCACCAAGAAATTATTGGTAAGCAGGGACTGCAAATTCATGGAGAATCTGATGTACAAGGATTGGAAGGCGGAGAATGAGGCGAAGTTAGGCATGCGGTTTTGGGAGGTGAAGAGTTCCGGTTTGGAGCGTGTGGAGCTGCCTTTGGAGCTGAGCAGCGGCAGAACCACCACAAGGCAATCTTCCCTTGCGAATGGGGGAGAGGAGGCCAAGGATGCAGAGGAAGAAGAGGAGGAGGTGCAGCAAATGAGCGAGCGTGCACCGACACTTCCTTCTCGCACTACGAGTGCTCCACGGATCCGAGTCACCCCGCAGCAACGCCAAGGCCTTCATGTCCCTGTAGTTGAGGAGGAAGGAAGGGGCAAGAGGAGAATTCAAGCCCCCAATAGGCTGACCTATGATGCCCCGAGAAAGCCAGCCAAGTCAGCTCTGGCCGGAGCGGCACTTATGGTTGGAGATGACGAGGAGAGTGACCACGAGGAGTGTGCCTTCGCTTTCTTCTCCCCGATGGAGATGCCGGGGGAACCAGCAACTCTCAAGGAGGCATTGGAGAGTAGTGATGCTGAGGAGTGGAAGAAGGCAATGGAGAGTGAGCTGAAGAGCATTGAGGAGAACGGCACATGGGAATTGGTGGAGCTACCGGAGGTGCGTAAGGCGATTACGTCCAAGTGGCTTTTCAAAATCAAGTCCGACGCCGACGGCAAAATCGAGCGCTAAAAGTCTAGGCTTGTAGCCAAGGGGTACCAGTAGAAGGAGAAGGTGGAATATAAGGAGTTGTTTGCAACTGTGGTGAAGCCGACGACGCTGAGAACCCTACTCGCGGGAGCTACCATCAAAGGATGGGTGGTGAAACAAATGGATATGACAACGACATTCCTCAACGGCGTCCTAGAGGACAAGATCTTCATGGCGCAACCAGAGGGGTTTGATGATGGTAGTGGCAGAGTGTGGAAGCTGAAGAAGGCGCTCTATGGGCTAAAGCAAGCCCCTAGGCAGTGGTACTTGAAGCTGCGTGAAGTCTTGGAGGAGATCGGGTTCACTCCCTCATCCGCCGATCATTCCTTGTTCATGCTTGGCGAGGGGGAGCAGAGGAGCTTCATGGTGGTTTACGTGGATGACATCCTCATCTTCTCACCCTCCTCTAACCTTATGAAGGAGGTGATGCTGAAGCTTCAAGACAAGTTCAAGTGCAAGACCCTTGGTGACGTGAGCTTCTACCTCGGGCTCCACATCGAACGAGATGTGGAGAAGCGGTGCATGTGGGTGCATCAACGGAAGTACTTGGAGGCATTGGCTGCCAACTATGGGCAGAGTGAAGGCCATGTGGCTACACCCTTTCCCTCTGGTTTCAAGTGTGTGAAGGGACCAGAGGAGGAGAGCGTTGGTGAAGAGGAGAGGCGCCGTTTTCACTCGTTGGTGGGCAGCCTCGTGTATGCAGCGGTAAGCACCCGACCGGACGTCGCCTTTGCAACCGGACAGTTGGCTAGGGTTGTTAAATGCCCTAATGAGGAGAAGGTAGCTGCTGGAATGAGGGAAGCCAAGTATCTTGGCAAAACACCGACCGTTGGGCTGCAATACTCGGCGGCGGCGCAAAGGCGCCAAAAGGGCGCGGATGGTGTTAAACCTGGGCGTTTGTTCCTCACCGCATTCTCGGATGCTTCTTATGCGTCGGAACCAGAGGACATGACAAGTGTTGGAGGGTTCATTTGTTGTGTTGGTGGAGGCCCAACTGCTTGGGAGAGCAAGAAGCAGGTGGATCAAGCATTGAGCTCGGTGGAGTCCGAGTACTTGGCACTCTTCCGTGCCATACGTGAGATTGTATGGCAGCGGCGTTTGTTGGCTGAATTGGGGAGGAGCAGCAAGGACCTACCCCACTCTACTGTGAGAGCCAAGGTGCCATTGCTCTTGCTAAGAACCCTGTGTTGCATGGCCTCACGAAGCACATGAGGGTGAAATGGCATTGGACGAGGAGCATGGTGGCTGCGGGTGAAGTTGAGTTGCGCTACGTGAAGACGACGGGGCAGCCAGCTGACATGATGACCAAGAGGCTGGTGGAGCAGCAGCATTGGAAGTGTTGCAAGCTGGCTGGGATGGCTCTGAACTGAGAGAGCAAGTTCCTAAGGCCAACAATCCGAGGGGGAGTTTGTTGGTGCAACCCTACGGTTTGTATTCGGCTTGTTGTCCGTGTGCGTGCATGAGTGTGTGCATGGAATGGTATGAGGGCATGAGATAATATATATTTCATGCTTACAATAGTGTGTGAATGATGAGGCATGATTTTGAATGTGTGTGTCGAGTCAATAGCGAGTTATCGCTAGTCGCGTGTCACGTTGTCGTTTGCGTGTCGTGTGCGTTTTTCTATTTTGTCGTGTGTGGAATGTTCGGCGTGTCGCAGGTCTGCGCAGCAGACTTTCAAGAACTCAAGGAAGAATTTATCTTGAAGAACCAGAGCCTTGGTTTCAAGATTCAAGTGATTTCGAAGCTCTCCAAAAGGGTAAACTTCAAGATAGTGAGAATAGTTACATTACTTTGTGTAGTGTAACATTTCTCTTGGTGTAGGCCCTTGTGGAGGGTAGTTTCGAGACCCTTCGTGGTTGGGGACAGTGTGGTACTATTTCACATCACTGTACCTCGGCTCTTGGGGTTTGTAGGAGTTGGGAGTCATTCCCAACTCGTAACTCTTCCTATTTTGTGTTCTAAGACTATAGTGGCTGCCATAGTACCGTTCGTTCAAACCGAGGCTGTGTCGCCAATTCTTAATGAAATCGTGCAATCTAAATTGCTTATTGTAGGCGTTGTGAAGACGCTCCAGATCCAAGTTGAATCAGGTCATTTAAAGCTGTGACCAGAACGCTATCAACGTTTGAAGCCGCTGTGCAGAAATCCGTCTATGCACTCTATCTTTCGTTTTAGGCACATTCAAGCCTATTGTGACTATAACAAATTGGGTCTCCTCCGATGACTCTCCAATTTTCTCCAACGTCCTGCGGTCGCACACCGAGTGGGACGCACCACTGTCCACCAGGGCCTGGAAGCGTCGCCCGTTGCAGATCACCTCGAGTACTAGTCGTTGTTGTTGCTCCGAGTAGCTGTAGATGGTGTTGCTTATATGATCATAGGGTAGATCAAATGTATCATCCCTAGGTCCTGCGCTCGAAGCTCCTGTCTCAATATCAGGTATCACCTTAGTAGGGTTAGAAGGATTTATCCGAGGCTGTTACAGCTTCTCCTGAGCCGGGAACCTTCCCCTAAGCCTTTGCAGCAGTGTAGGCTTCACCTGCGGAGAACAACGGGGAGCGTTAACACCGTGCTGCTGGGAGAGAATATTAGCTCCTCGGAACGCTCGACCCTTCTTGTCAGAATGTTATAGTGCTTACAATTGTGTAGGCTATAGTGGGGTAGCCCATAAGGGGTACAACCCAATTAGGGTTAGTAGTTGTACCCAACTCTTTCATAGTTCATTCATTCTCGTTCGTTAGTTTGACATGGTTTCAGAGCAGGTCCTTCGTTAGGACCGATTTCTTGGGCCCACCACAGCGCTGCCCCACTAACGGCCCTGTTGCCCCTAGCGACCCTCGTGCCGCTCCTGCTGCCCCGCGCGCCGCCCTTGTGCGGCCTGTCTGACGACCCTAGGCCCCGGCGCCCCGTCGACCGTAGGTCCCGGCGCCCCCCCCCCCTTGTCGACCCTAGGCTCTGTGCGCCCCCGTCGACCCTCGGCCCCTTCGCGCCCCGTCGACCCTAGGCCCGCGCGCGCCCCGTTGACCTTAGGCCCCCGGCACGCCCCGTCGACCCTAGGCCCGCGCGCCCCGTCGACCCTAGGCCCGCGCCCGCCCCGTCGACCCTAGGCCCCGGCGCCCCGTCGACCCTAGGCCCCGGCGCCCTGTCGACCCTAGGCCCCCAACCCGCCCCGTCGACCCTAGGCCCGCGCGCCCCGTCGACCCTCGGCCCCAGACCCGCCCCGTCAACCCTAGGCCCACGCTCGCCCCGTCGACCCTAGGCCCCGGCGGACCGTCGACCTAGGCCCCGGCGCCCCGTCGACCTTAGGCCCCGGTGCCCCACCCCCCCCCCCCCCCCCCCCGTCGACCCTAGGCCCCCGGCCCGCCCCTCGCCCCTGTAGCACGCGAGCCGGCCTTGCAGCCCCGCGCGCCGCCCCTGGTGGCCCTCTAGCCGCCCCTGCTGCTCTGCTAGCTGCCCCTTGCGGCCCTCTCACCGCCTCTTGCAGCTCACTTGCCGCCCCTTGCTGCCGCCTGCCCTGTGCCCTGCGCTGCCGTGCTTCTCCCCACTCTGCGTGCTGCGCCACTATGGCTTCTCTTTGTCAAACTTACATATAGCTTACATTGTGTAGGCTGTAGTGGGGTAGCCCATAAGGGGTACAACCCAATTAGGGTTAGTACTTGTACCCAACTCTTTGCTAGTTCATTCATTCTCGTTCATCATTCTGACATGGTTTAAGAGCAGGTCCCTTCTAGGACCGTTTTTGTTTGGGCCCACCACCTGCTGCCCTGCTAGCCACCCTCGCGACCTGTAGGCCCCTAGGCCCCGACCCGTCGCCACCCCTAGCCCGGCCCGTCGCCCCTAGGCCCGTCGCCCCTTGGCGTCGCCCGTCGCCCCTAGCCCGGCCCCCCGTCGCCCGTCGCCTGCCGCGACTCTCGTCGCCCGTCGCCCGCCGCGACCCTCGTCGCCCGTCGCCCGTCGCGACCCCCGTCGCCAGTTGCGACCCGTCGCCCCTAGCCTAGGCCCCTCGGCCCCACGGCCCCTCGCGACCCGTCGCCCCCCTAACCTAGGCCCAGGCCCCGCGGCCCGTCGACCCGTCGACCCGTCGACCCTTACCCTAGGCCCAGGCCCCGCGGCCCGTCGCCCCGTCGCCCCTAGCCTAGGCCCCTCGGCCCCACGGCCCCTCGCACCCCGTCGCCCCTAGCCTAGACCTTCCAGCCCCACGGCCCCTAGCGACCCGTCGCCCCCCCTACCCTAGGCCCAGGCCCCGCGGCCCGTCGCCCCGTCGCCCCTAGCCTAGGCCCCTCGGCCCCACGGCCCCTCGCACCCCGTCGCCCCTAGCCTAGACCTTTCAGCCCCACGGCCCCTAGCGACCCGTCGCCCCCCCTAACCTAGGCCCAAGCCCCGCGGCCCGTCGCCCCGTCGCCCCTAGCCTAGGCCCCGCGCCCCCCCCCGGCACCTCGGCCCCTTGGCCCCTCGGCCCCTAGGACCCTCGGCCCCTAGGCCCCCGGCACCTCGGCCCCAAGGCCCCTCGGCTCCTAGGCCCCCGGCCCCTCGGCCCTCTTTGTACCTGGCCCCGCGGCCCGTCGCCCCTAGACCCCAGGCCCATCGGCCCCTTTGTTCCTGGCCCCGCGGCCCGACTACCCTAGGCCCCCGGCCCCTCGGCCCCGGCTACTGCTACTGCTGCTACTACTACTGCTGCTACTGCTGCTACAGCTACTGCTGCTACTGCTACTGCTCCTACTGCTGCTACTGCAACTGCTGCTGCTGCTGCTACTGCTGCTCCTGCGTGCTGCGCCACGATGGCTTCGCTTAGGGTTCTCGCGTTCGATCATGAGGGCAGACCGGTTCAGTTTGACACGTGGCTCGACGACCTGCAGCTGTCTACTGAGCGATTCTAAGGACAATGTTGCGCTGTTTGACCTCGCGTCAAGCGCCGCTCCTGCTCCTCCCGCCACAGCTGACAGTGCGACCCGCTCACAGTGGCTTACTCACGACGCAGCTGCCTGCTCATTCGCAACCACCTGCCGTTAGCCGAATGCGCCCACTTTGGACAGCACAGGACAGCGGAGGCACTGTACGATGCTGTACTCGCTCGCTACTCCTCGCCTGCCATTGCTGCTCTAGGCCACCTGCTTCTGCCCTACCTGTTCCCCGAGCTGTCAGCCTTTGCCACGGTAGAGGACCTTGTTTCCCACCAGCGCGCTAGTGACGCTCGCTACCGCGCTACCGTCCCTGCTGAGTTCCTTGACAGGAACTAGCCCCCGATGTTCATCACCCTCTATTTCATAGTCACTCGCCTCCTTGACTCTCTTCGCTCTGTCAGGGACCACTTTCTCTCACTTGACCCCACCTCCCTCACTGTTGACCTACTCGAGCAGCACCTCCTCGCAGCTGAGACTAGTGCAGTTGCTGTAGGTGCTGCTCGTGGCACTCTGCGCCCGCCCTTCTTTGAGGGGTGTTCCCCCTCCCCCCTTGCCCCCTCCTACGCCTCTGCCGCTACTGCAGACGTCCCTGGTGCTGAGGACATCGGAGCTGCTTCTGCTAGTGCGAAGCGCCGTAGCGGCAAGGGCAAGGGTAGCAAGGGTGGTGGAGGGGGCAGCGGGAATGGTGGTGGGGGCAGCAGTGGAGGTACTGGAGGTAGTGGAGGTGGTAGCAGCGGTGGGAGTGGTGGCGGGAGTGGGGGCGTTGGTGGCGACAGTGGAGGCAGCGGTGGGAGTGGCGGCAGTGGCGGCGGTGGGACTAGCGGCGGTAGGACTGGCGCTCGGCGTGGAGGTTCTGGAGGTGGTCAGTGGCAGCAGCAGCAGCAGCGTCGGAGCGAGAACCAGTCGCCCTAGCAGCTTCGTGAGTGGTTGTTTCAGCGTGGGATGTATGGGGGTAGTGTTAGCTGCCCGTATGTCATCCGCACGGGTGACCGTGCTGGTCAGACATGCGGGAGACTTCACACTCAGCACCGCTGCTTCTCCCGCCTCGACGACGCTTGGCGTGCTGAGTTTGGTGACAAGGTCGTGCTCCCTCGCTGGGCAGATCTACTTAGGTCTAGATATGCTATCTTTGACCTAGACTTTGATGTTATTCTTTCTGCTATGTATGCTTTGACTGTTACCGGTGTGTGCCGCCTGACCCAGGTATAGCCGCTGCTGCTCTAGGTGTTAGTGAGTCTGGTACTCTCCCTGGTACTGCGCCTGCTGAGGACTTGCACACCTTCACGCTAGACTCAGGTGCCTCGCGCCGTTTCTTTCGTGACAGCACCACTCGCACTCCTCTTCCTGCACCTGTCCCGGTCCGACTGGCTGACCCCTCCGGGGGCCTGGTCGTTGCCCGTTCCTCCACTGTCCTCCTGTGTCCGGCGGTTCCGTGTGGCTCACTGTCAGGTCTTCACCTCCCCTTGTTCTCTACAAACTTGGTGAGTACCGCTGCCCTTAAGGATGCGATGGTCACTACCACCACTCCTCGGGGTCAGCGTGTGTCGATCTGCACGTGTACACGAACGGGTCGTCATCTGGCCACGTTCACTCGTCGGCCAGGGTCGAGTCTGTACACACTCGCTACCGAGCCTCCTCAGGTAGCTGCGTCTGCTCAGGTGTCCGCGTCAGGTCAGGTTCCACCCCCTTGCTCGTGTCGCCTCCTGTCGCACCAGACCCTTCTGTGGCACCACCACCTGAGTCACCCCTCCCTGCCACGCCTTCGTGGCATGCACTCCCGTCTCCTTGTCTCTGGTCTTCCCAGGTCTTTGCCTCCCCTCCCTCCCTCGTCTGCTCCGCCCTGCCCTCCTTGCATCGAGGGGCGGCAGCGCGCCGCTCCTCACTCCTCGTTTCCCCCAATGGCTGCTCCCCTGCAGACTCTCCACATGGACGTGTGGGGCCCAGCCCGCGTCACTGGACAGGGCCGCGAGCGTTACTTTCTGCTGGTCGTTGACGACTACACGCGGTACACCACGGTCTTCCCCTTGTGCAGCAAGGGTCCGGTCGTTGATGTCGTGATCCCCTGGATCCGCACTATCCGTCTCGTACCCGGGGTACTGGAGCTGCTGGGACTGGTGGTGTTGGGGGCGCTGGATCTGGAGACCCTACGGAGTCTAGAGCTGGTGGAGCTGGAGGCTCTGGCGCTGGTGGCGCTTGAGCTGGAGGAGCTGGAGTTGGCGGCACTGGAGTTGGAGGCGCTGGCGCAGGAGGCACTGGAGATGGAGGAGCTGGAGCTGTTGACCCTGGCGGCGCTGTGCGGCCGCGACCGTACTTCGTTCCCCTGCTTCAGCAGGTTCTTGGTGTCCCATCTTCTACTAGCCTTACTCCTCCCCTCCTGTGTCCACCACCTGAGAAGTCGCAGCTGCCGTTACAGCCGGCCTCTCCACTGCCTGCTCCTTCTCCTTACACTGAGCAGTCCGGCGGTCTTACAGAGCGTCGTGAGCCTGCGTCTCGTCCTGTCTCGCCTGTTCGCACTCCTCGTCGCGTTCCTCGTTCGCGTCCTCCTCTTGTCCCCGGTGAGCACGCTATGGCACTTCGTCCTTCCTCTGTTCCACTGCGTGTTCCTCTGCCTACTCCTTCTGATACCTCTCTTCCTGAGGTCCCTGACCTTGAGTCTGACCGCACTCGTGCTACCAGTCCCGCTGTCTCTCGTCTCCTCGCCACTGCTGTCACTGACCCTTCCCTTACGTCTGCTACTGCGTCTGCCCTCGTTGCTGAGCTGCATGACTTTGCTGCTGCTTGTCGTCTAGACTACGCCACTGCTCTTGTCGCTGAATCTGAGTCTGACTGTCCTCCGTCGGTCGGGGGTGAGTGTGCTCTTGGCACGGACATCCTTGAGGACAGGCAGGAGGACTTTGAGTGTCTTGCAGCTGCTGTACCTCGTTTCGCTTCCATGCTACTTGCCCCTGAGGGAGACCCGGATGCACCAGACATCCCGACCCCCCCCGCTCCCACGCAGAGGCGATTACGGGTCCTTACTCCTCTCAGTGGCAGGCAGCCATGGATGCCGAGATGGCATCTTAGAAGTCCACAGGCACCTAAGTCGACGAGGTTTCCCCACCTGGGGCGAACATAGTCGATGGCATGTGGATTTTCAGGGTGAAGCGGCCGCCGGGTTCTCTGCCTGCCTTCAAGGCGCGTTACGTTGCTCGAGGCTTCAGTCAGCGACAGGGGGTTGACTACTTCCAGACCTTCTCCCCCACCCCGAAGATGACTACTCTTCGGGTGTTGCTGCACGTTGCCGCTCAGCGTGACTACGAGCTGCACTCTGTGGACTTCAGCATAGCTTTCCTGCAGGGAAGCCTGCACGAGGAGATCTGGCTGCGTCGCCCACCGAGCTTCATTGGGTTGTTTCCTCCAGGTACCCAGTGGAGCCTCCGCCGGCCAGTCTACGGTCTCCGCCAGGCGCCTCGCGAGTGGCACGACACACTGAGGACTACACTTGCGGCTCTTGGGTTTGCTCCTTCTACTGCTGACTCGTCGCTGTTTCTACGCACCGACACCTCGCTGCCGCCGTTCTACGTCTTCGTGTACGTCGACAACCTCATCTTTGCCACTGCTGACACTGAGGCACTGACCCTTGTGAAGTCGGAGCTGCAGAAGAGACACACCTGCACTGACCTGGGTGAACTGCGCACCTATCTTAGCTTGCAGATCACTCGGGACAGAGCACGGCGCACCATCACCCTGACTCAGTCACACATGGTGCACCAGGTCCTTCAGCGCATTGGCTTCTAGTTCTCCTCGCCACAGCCCACTCCTCTGTCTACAAGCAGAGGCCCACTCCTCCGGCCGCTCGCCCGGACGGGGTCCAGTTGTCCTCACTGGTCACGCAGACGCTTCTTGGGCTGAGGACTCAGCTACGCAAGGGTCGTCACAGGGTTCCTGGCGGTCTACCCGCTCGTCTTCGGTTCTCAGATCCAGTTGTGAGGTTGAGATCTACGCTGTGGCCATGGCTGCACAGGAGCTACGCTGGCTCACCTACCTGCTGACTGACTTGGGAGAGCAGCCTCGTTGTCCTCCAGTTCTGTACGTAGACAACAAGGCCATGATTGCCTTGTGTCAGGAGCACAGACTGGAGCACAGAATGAAGCACATCGCTCTGCGATACTTCGTTACTCGAGATTTGCAGCAGCGAGGCCAGCTTCATCTTGCGTACGTGGCCACTAGGGCCAACACTGCTGATGTATTCACCAAGGCACTTCCGCCTGGTGATCATCAGCGCTTCTCTACTGTGTTAGGCCTTGTGCCTACTTTGCCTCACTTGCTTACTGCTTGACTCTGCTTGTACTGTGATCTTTATATATACCTGCATGCTTGCACTTGCTAGGGTATGATCACTGTATTGTTTGTTCTCTTTTATGTAACTCTGCATGTGAATTGGCCTTGTGGCCCTTTGCTTGTGCTCGGACTGTGTGGTGACTTTGTGATCCACCCTGAGCTTGCTTTGTTTTTCTTGACTGGTCTTGTGACCACTTGTTCTCCCCCACTTTGCCTATGGGGGTGTGTCAAACTTATATGTAGCTTACATTGTGTAGGCTGTAGTGGGGTAGCCCATAAGGGGTACAACCCAATTAGGGTTAGTACTTGTACCCAACTCGTTCATGATTCTGACATTCGCATGTGCATAGACTACCGCGCACTGAACCGAGTAACCATCAAATCCCGTTACCCCATCCCGCGAGCCGACGAACTGACCGACCGAGTGCGTACAACCCAGGTCTTTTTAAAAATTGACCTTTGAGGAGGTTACCACCAGATCCGTGTCAACCCACCCGACTGCCTGAAAACAGCTTTCCGAACACGCTACGGATCGTTCGAATACATGGTAATGCCGTTTGGACTTACAAACGCCCCTGCAACCTTCCAAATGACGATGAACGAAGCCTTCCACTCGCTTTTAGATGAGTGCGTCATCGTGTACTTAGACGCCATACTGATTTACAACCCAGACAGAGCACATCACCTACAGGAGATCGAAGCCGTTTTAAAAATACTAAGTGAGAACAGACTACTGACCAAGGCCTCTAAGTGTGAGTTTCTACAGGTTCGACTGGAGTTTTTGGGACAAATGATTTCCGCCGACGCAGTGGAAATAGACCCGACGAAGATCGCGACGATTCCGGCATGGCACGAGCCGACAAACTTGACTGAATTGCAGAGTTTTGTGGGGTTCGTCAACTACGTGCTACGGTTCGTCCCCGACATGGCGAAGTTGACTGCCCCATTGACTGATCTTCTGAGGAAGGGGGTTGAGTATACGTGGGGGGAGAAAGAGCAAGCTGCCTTCTCGGCCCTCAAGAAAATTTTGTGCTCGCCGCCCGAACTGCACATCGCTGATCCACACCGCCTGTCCGAACTGGTCCCCGACGCAAGCGACATTGCCGTGGGAGCAGTAATGTTGCAGGACTTTGGGAACGGCCTTCAGCCAATCGCGTACGAGTCCCTCAAGCTTCACCCGCCCAAACGCAACTACCCGATACACGACCGCGAGATGCTGGCGATCGTGCACGCGTTCAAAGTGTGGCGATGCTACCTCACCTGAGCAGACGTTTCAGTATGGACAGATCACAAATCACTACAGTACCTTCGCGCCCAACCGAATCTCAATCCACGACAAATCCGCTGGTTGGACTACTTGGAGTCCAACTTCCTCTACACTGTCACATACAAAAAGTGGGCATTGATTATCGCCAACGCACTCACCCGCCCCACCGCCCAACTTCACGCCATCCTAATCGCCCAAACCAACCCACTGTTAACAGGCCTATTCACCTACGAATACCACACCGACCCATTTTTCACGACCGGAAGTTCACAGCAACTGGCAGAAGCTAAGGGAGACTATTACGTAAAAACAGGCACCAATTGTGTACTCACTACCGAGGGGACCGCTACTGCAGCAGGCACACGACAGGGTCACCTCAGGTCATTTCGGGGTAGAAAAGACGCGACAGCAACTACAGCAATATTACTACTGGCCGGAGCTGTTGACCAACGTACAGCACCACGTGGGCTCATGTCCTGCGTGTTAGGTGATGAAGAGCTCGCGAAAAAGAAAGGCGGGCCAGTTGAAGCCAATTCCACCGCCCGAGCTCGCCTGGCAGCAGGTTACCATGGATTTTTTCACTGGGTTACCTTCGAACCCTGGGGGTAACGACGCGAGTATGGTCGTCATTGCCAGACGGACGAAAATTTCTCACTTCACTGCGTGCCGGAAAACGATCTCAGCTGAAGAAACTGCTCGCCTGTTCATCGCAACCGTCGTTCCACTGTACGGGATGCTAGCCGCGATAGTCAGCGACCACGACACAAAGTTTACCAGCAACTTCTCGAAGAATCTTTGGGAGCAGTTGGGGACTAGGCTACAGTTCAACTCGTCGTACCACCCCGAGACTGACGGTCAAACGGAGCGGACGAACCAGACCATGGAGCAACTGATTCGTGCCACGTGTGACAACCCGACAATATGGAAAAAGTAGCTGCCGATGATCGAGTTCGCCTACAACAACGCCACGTCAGCGACGACGCAGCAGACCCCATGTTACATGAACTACGGGAAAAATCCAGCAGTGCCCATGATTCTGCAAGGTGCCCGCACTAGAGCCGCAGAAGCGATTAAAAAAACAAATTTCATCGCTAAGAGAAATGCTGACCGCCACTGCCGCCCAGTCACGTACCATTCAGGAGACTACGTACTGCTCGACACACCAAATTTAAGATTGCACATCGTACCGAAACTTCGACAGCGATACTGTGGACCGTTCCAAATCAGCCACATGATCACCCCAGTTACCGCGCATTTACTGTTGCCGACAGACTGGTACATCAGCCCATCATTCCACAGCCTGCTTCGCCCTTACATCCCAACCACGAGCCAACTGCCTCGTCACCGCCCGCCGTCCATGACTCGCCCTGCACTCTCGCCGGAGTGGCTTCGCGAGTGGGCTGTCCAGTGGGGCAGCCCTGGTGGTGGAGCTAGCCGTGCTCGCTCTCCTAGAGCTGGAGGTACTGGAGGTGCTGCTGCTGTGGGTGCTGCTGCGGGTAGTCCTGGCTCACGTTGTCAGGCGTCTCTCTCGCCGGAGCGGCTTTGCGAGTGGGCTGTTCGTTGGGGCAGTCCTGGTGGTGGTGCTGGACGTGCTGGAGTTGCAGGTTCTGGAGGTGCTAGCCCTGGAGGTGCTAGTGCTGGTGTTCCTGGTACTGGAGGCACAGGTGCTGCTGGAGGTGCTGGAGGTTCAGGTTCTGGAGGTGCTAGCCCTGGAGGTGCTGGTGCTGGTGTTCCTCGTACTCGAGGCACAGGCGTTGCTGGAGGTGCTGGCACTGGAGGTACTACTGGAGGTGTTGTTGGAGGTACTGGAGTTGGTGGTGCTAGTCGGCGGGAGTCGCTCTCGCCGCTGCAGCTTCGCGAGTGGGCTGTTCGTTGGGGCAGTCCCGGTGGTGGAGCTGGAGGCGCTGGTTCTAGGGATGTTGTTGCTACTAGAGCTGGAGGCACTGGTTCTAGGGGGGCTATTAATACTGGAGCTAGAGGTTCTGGGGGTGCGAGTACTCAGCCGCTGCCGTCTGCGCTTAGTCGCCTTCTCAGTCTGCCGCCGGCTACTACTAAGTTCCCGGTTCCTGGTAGTAATCCCCCGTTACTGTTCCCAGTGACTGACCAGTCTCAGCCACAGCTACTGCGTGGCTCCCCACTGCCTGCTCCTGCTCCTCACACTGAGGTCACTGCGTCCCTGACTGCGCGTCGTGAGCCTGAGACGCGTGCTTCCACTCCTGAGCGTTGTGAGCCTGAGACTCGTGCTTCCAAATCCTGTTCGCGGTCGTCGTGCTGTCCATCCTCGTGCTCAAGCTGTGCCAGGCACTCACCGTATGGCACTTTGTCCTTCCTCTTTTCCACAGCGTGTTGTCCTGCCATCCCCTCCTGCGTCTTCCCTTCCTCACGTTCCTGACCCTGAGTCAGACCTTATCTGTGCTGCCAGTCCGACTGTCACGCGCCTCCTTGCCACAGTTATGACTGACCCTTCCTTTGAGTCTGCTGCTACGTCTGCCTTAGTTGCTGAGCTTGTTGACTTTGCTGCTCTGTGCCGCCTTGACTGCGCTGCGAGTCTTGTTTTTTTACTCTTCCTGTCCTTCGTCCGTCGGGGGTGAGCTTGCCCTTGGCTGTGACGTTCTTGAGGATAGGCAGTTTGAGCTGGAGTGCCTAGCGGCAGCTGCACCTCATCTCGCGTCCACGCTACTTTGCCCTGAGGGAGACCCGGATGCACTGGACATCCCGACCCCGTGCACTTACGCAGAGGCAATCACGGGGGAGTACTCCTCTTAGTGGCAGATAGCCATGGACGCAGAGATGGCTTCCTGGAAGTCTACAGGCACCTACGTCGACGAGGTTCCCCCACCTAGGGCAAACATAGTCGATGGCATGTGGATTTTCAGGGTGAAGCGGCCGCCGGGTTCTCCGCCTGTCTTCAAGGCGTGTTACATTGCACGAGGCTTCAGTCAGCGTGAGGGGGTTGACTTCTTCCAGACCTTCTCCCCCACCCCGAAGATGACCACTCTTTGGGTGCTACTGCACGTTGCAGCACAGCGCGAATACGAGCTGCACTCCCTCGACTTCTCGACAGCCTTCTTGCAGGGTAGCCTTCACGAGGCTATCTGGTTGCGCCGTCCACGTGGCTTCACTGGGTCGTTTCCTGAGGGTACCCAGTGGAGCCTTCGGCGACCAGTCTACGGCCTTCGACAGGCACCCCGCGAGTGGCACGACACACTGAGGACTACACTTGCGGCTCTTGGCTTCGCTCCCTCGACTCCTGACCCTTCGCTGTTTTTGCGCACAGACACTTCTCTGCCGCCGTTCTACGTTCTTGTGTACGTTGACGACTTGGTTTTTGCTACAGCTGACACTGAGGCTCTGGCCTTGGTGAAGGTGGAGCTGTAGGAGAGACACAGTTGCACTGACCTAGGTGAGTTGCGGAGCTATCTTGGCTTGCAGATTACCCGGGACAGAGCACGCCGCACCATCACCCTCACTCAGTCACACATGGTGCAGCAGGTCCTTCAGCGCTTCGACTTCACGTGGTCCTCGCCACAGCCCACTCCTCTGTCTATTGGCCACTCGCTCTCAGCTCCACCTTCAGACAAGTCCGTGGAGCCGAGTGGTCCGTACCCAGAGCTTGTGGGTTGCCTCATGTACCTGATCACGTGCACACGACCTGACCTTGCCTACCCTCTCAGCCTCCTGGCTTGCTACATGGCTCCCGGTAGACATCGAAATATGCACTGGGATGCTGCGAAGAGGGTATTGCGTTACTTGTGCATCACATCAAGCATGGGGCTCGTGCTTGGAGGACCGGGTACAGTTTTTCTCACCGGTCACTCAGACGCTTCTTGGGTTGACGACCAGACGACTCACCGGTCGACACAGGGGTACAGTTTCAGCCTCGGCACTGGTTCTGTCTCATGGAGGTCCACTCGCTCTTCTTCGGTACTTAGTTCCAGCTGTGAGGCCGAGATCTACGCTGGGGCTATGGCTGCACAGGAGCTCCGGTGGCTGACCTACCTGCTGACCAACTTGGTTGAGCGGCCTCGTTCTCCTCCAGTTCTGTACGTCGACAACAAGACCATGATTGCCTTGTGTCAGGACCAGAGACTGGAGCACATAACGAAGCACATTGCTCTCCGTTACTTCCTCACGCGAGAGCTGCAGCAGCGTGGTCAGCTTCGTCTTGCTTACGTGGCCACTCGGGCCAACACTGCTGATGTCTTCACCAAGGCCCTTGGGTCTAGTGATCATCAGCGTTTCTGCACTGCTCTTGGGCTTGTGCCCACTCTGCCTCACTTGCTTGTCTCTTGATCTTGCTCTTGTTGTACACTGATATATATGAGTATACCTGCATGCTTACACTTGCCAGGTTGTGATCAGTGTACTGCTCTTGTTATTATAAACTCTGCATGTGAACTGGCCTTGTAGCCGCTTGCTTGTGCTCAGAATGCGTGGTGATCTTGAGATCCACCCTGAGCTTTGTTTTGCTTTGCTTCTTCTCTTGACTGGTCTTGTGACCCCTTGTTGTCCCCCAATTTGCCTATGGGGGTGTGTCAAAACATGTTTATATCATGTTAGTGATGTTAGGCTGTAGTGGGTTACTCCCTATAGGGTACAACCCTTTGTTAGGGTTGCTACTTGTACCACTCATCCTGCTTTAGTCAATCATTATTGTTTCCTTATTCTAACATGTTCCCTGCAGCAGCAGTAGCTCGTTGAAGGCGACTCCTTGCGTGAGAGGCAAATTTTGTTGATATAACCCGAGGATCGAAGTATTTGTAGTGACCTTATTAGTGATAATTTAAATGAGAACAAGATGATTATAAGATAGGAGTACAAGGGTATAAATAGCAAACTATCAAGCCATGTACTCTGAGGGGTACATTCCCTTATTATCTGAATTGCAAAGCTACAGTAACTACGACTATTACCATTCTCGACAGTTACCAGGTTGCATCGCGTAACCTCTGATACGGTTGTAGGTTGGTCAACAGTCACGACCGTTGACTTCTAGTGACTCTTGACCTTCGGGTGACTCTCTTTCTTCCGCGTGCTCTATATGAGCTATTGCGGTACTGGTACAGTAGCGCAGCTTCGCTACGGAGAGATGCGCTAGGAGAGAACCTTCGGGAATGTTCAAGTAACCTTTCGGTTATTCCAACAATTTTTTCGTTTTTGGCGGGAACCAATCACGTGGATTCGATCTGCACACTCAAAAGGTTAGAAACAGTGTATACTGTCAGAATATCATGTTTCTCTAGTCTGCAGTGGGGTACTCAATAGTGAGTACAACCCTGTTAGGGTTTCCTATATGTACCCAATTGCTTTCTAGTGCAATCATCCTTTCTCACTTCAATTTCTCTCGTCAATATTCTCACATGGTATAGAGCAACTTTCGATCCTAAGGGCCCACCACGTCTTCAACTTTTTTTTTTTTTTCCTCACCTTCCTGCCGCGCGCGTCGCGCCTACCCTTAAGGCCCCGTAAGGCCCCGTCAGGCCCCGTTTATGGCCCCGTAAGGCCCCGTTTACGGCCCCACTTACGGCCCCGTACGGCCCCTTAAGGCTCCTCCGGCCCCGTCAGGCCCCGTCGGCCCCGTTTACGGCCCTGTAAGGCCCTGTACGGCCCCGTTAGGTCCCGTAAGGCCTCGTTTACGGCCCCGCTTAAGGCCCCGTAAGGCCTTGTAAGGCCCCGTCGGCCCCGTTTATGGCCCCGTAAGGCCCCTTAAGGCCCCGTTAGGCCCCGTAAGGCCCCGTTTACGGCCCCGCTTACGGCCCCGTACGGCCCCGTAAGGCCCCGTCGGCCCCGTTTACGGCCCCGCTTAAGGCCCCGTAAGGCCCCGTAAGGCCCCGTCGGCCCCGTTTACGGCCCCGTAAGGCCCTGTTAGAGGCCCCGTCAGGCCCCGTCAGGCCCCCACCCACCCTGTTGCGGCCCTGTTCCGGCCCTGCCCCGGCCTTACCCCGACCTGTCGCGGCCCTGCTGCGGCCCTGTCGCAGCCCTGTCCCGGCCCCTTCTACGGCCCTGCTCCGACCCGGCCCCGGCTCTGCCCCTACCCTGCCCCTGCCCTGCCCCTGCCCTGCTCCTGCACTGCTGCGGCCCGGCGCCGGCCCTGCCCCGGACCTGTCGCGGCCTCGCCCCGGCCCTGTCCCGGCCCTGCCCCGGCCCTGCCCCGGCTCTGCCCCGGCTCTGCCCCGGCCCTGCGCCGCCCCTGTCCCGAGCCTGTCACGGCCCTGCCCCGACCCTGTCGCGGCCCTATCGCGGCCCTGCCCCTGCCATGCCCCGACCCTGGCCAGGCCCCGCCCCTCTCATGCCGGTCGTGGCACACCAGGGGCCCGTGCACCGCCCCCCCCCCTTTTCCCGTCGCCTTACGTGGCGACCCGGGGGGGGGGGGGCAACCTGGGGGGCGCGCGTCGCCCCTTCTTCCGCCTGCTCTGGCGCCCTGGGAGGCCGCGCGTCGGCCCCCCGTACTCCCCACCCCCCCCCCCCCCCCCCCCCTCAGGTCGCCTCAACAGGCGACGGGAGGGGCGACCTGGAGGGGGGGGGCCGTGCGTCGGAGCAGCCGCCCCTGGTGCAGCCGCCCCTGGAGCAGCCGCCCCTGGTGCAGCCACCCCTGGTGCAGCCGCCCCTGGAGCAGCCGCCCCTGGTGCAGCAGCCCCTGGTGCAGCCGCCCCTGGAGCAGCCGCCCCTGGTGCAGCCACCCCTGGTGCAGCCGCCCCTGGAGCAGCTGCCCCTGGTGCAGCAGCCCCTGGAGCAGCCGCCGCTGGTGCAGCCGCCCCTGGTGCAGCCGCCCCTGGAGCAGCCGCCCCTGGAGCAGCCGCCCCTGGAGCAGCCGCCCCTGGTGCAGCCGCTCCTGGACCTCAGCAGCCGCCCCTGGCCCCTGGCCCCTGGAGCAGCCGCCCCTGGACCCCCCCTCCTCTCCGCCCTTTTCTCCTCTCCCTCCCCCTGCTGCGGGTGCAGCAGTGGGGGGGAGGGGATCTGCCATCCCCCTGGAACGGATGCGGCAGTGGGGGGAGGGGACCTACAGCACCTGCCTGCCCCCCCCCCGCCCCCCCCCCCCCCCGTCAGGTCGCCTCAACAGGCGACGGGAGGGGCGACCTGGGGGGGGGGGCACGCGTCGGAGCAGCCGTCCCTGGTGCAGCCGCCCCTGGAGCAGCCGCCCCTGGTGCAGCCGCCCCTGGTGCAGGCGCCCCTGGAGCAGCCGACCCTGGTGCAGCAGCCCCTGGAGCAGCCGCCCCTGGTGCAGCCGCCCCTGGTGCAGTGTTGGCTGGGGGAGCAGCAGAGGGGGGGAGGGGACCTGCAGCACCTGCCCCCCCCCCCCCCCCCCCCCCCCCCCCATCTCTCTGCTGCGGGTGCAGCAGTGGGGGAGGGTATGGGGGTGGCGGGTGTGGCCAACCCGCCAGCCCTGCTGCGCCCCGCGCGCCCTGCTGCCCTGTGCGCCCCGTGCGCCCTGCTGCCCTGCTGCCCTGTGCGCCCCGCGCGCCCTGCAGCCCTGTGCGCCCCGCGCGCCCTGCTGCCCTGCTGCCCTGCTGCCCTGTGCGCCCCGTGCGCCCTGCTGCCCTCTGCACGCGCCATGCACAGCACCCCCCCCCCCGCCCCTTCTCCTCCATCCCCTGCTGCAGGTGCAGCAGTGGGGGAGGGTATGGGGGTGGCGGGTGTGTGGCATCCCCTGCTCCTCCTCCTACTCCGTCTCCCACTGCTGCAGCTGCCGCTGAGGGGGGTGGGTGTGTGTGAGTCGACGGAGTGGTGCTAGGGGGTGGGGTGTGAGTGAACCTAGGGGTGTAGCAGGGGGTGTGTGAATGGGGGGTGCGGCAGTAGAGGGAGGTTGGGTGGAGGTAGCCGTCGTGTTGCTAGCAGTGCCAGTAGTCCGGAGGTGCGCTTCCGGTAGCCCAGTGATGCTGCTGCGCCAGTCGCCCGTGGGTCCGTTGCTCCTGCCGCTCGTCTTAGCCGCGGAGTCAGTTACTCCTGTAGTCCGGAGGTGCGCCTCCGGTAGCCACAGTGCGAGCCGCTCCTGTTGCCCGTGTGTCTGCAGCTTCCGCCGTTGCCCCCTCTCTCCTTTCCTATTAGTCCACCCTCCTCACTTGCCCTCTGTGATAGCCTCTAGCTTTACTTATTTGCTGTGAACTATAAACTGTTGCTTCTTGTACTTGTGCTCAGAATGTGTGGTGACATTGTGATCCACCCTGAGCTTGCTTTGCTTTGCTTCTTGTGCTGATCATACCCCACTTTGACTATGGGGGTGTGTCAGAATATCATGTTTCTCTAGTCTGCAGTGGGGTACTCAATAGTGAGTACAACCCTGTTAGGGTTTCCTATATGTACCCAATTGCTTTCTAGTGCAATCATCCTTTCTCACTTCAATTTCTCTCGTCAATATTCTCACATATACAACAGCCCAGGCTCGTTTGTGTTTCGCTTCGGCAAACCCCCGCCGCAACATATTTTCAAGTTGGGACGGGGCTCATTATTTTATATTTCGGTTTTAATGAACAGCAGCAGGCACAAAAAAATCCAGTGAGGAAAAAATATCCTCACCCCAACACACTGGCCTATGTGGCAGTAGAGGAGGCAGTCCCACTGACCACACACCTTACGAGGTGAAGAAAAACTGCTACCGTACATAAACCCTCAGCCACTGGGCACGAGCAGCCCCAGCAGCATATTGAAGAGCAGCTGCACTGCACCCAGGTATTCCCACACATCCACCAGTCCTGGATAACAGCAGTGCAGGCAGCCACTTTCCCACCAGCCCACATGCCCTTCGAGGCACCTTGGAAGTGTGAGTCTCCCAGTAACTCAGCCGCTGGGCACGAGCAGCCCCTGCATCATGTTAAAGAGCAGCTGCACCCACGTATCCACGGGGCCCGGGTGGCAATAATGGAGGCAGTCCTTTCGATCCACATGCCCATCGGGCCGCCACACCGCCGACGCATTCACATCCATGTACACCCCTCCCACGCCCTCTGTCAGCCACTTCACACTCCTATTCTGCTCCGCAAACTTGTTCCAGTGCCAACATTTGCCCTCTGGAAGGTCTAGAAGCTTCTCGGAAAGTGGCGTATCGTGCAACGAGCAGTTGAGATGCCCTGGAGGAGTGTTTCGGACGATCATGAGCATCTCAGGGTGGGCGTTCCGGAGGGCCAGCAGAGTAGGCCGCAACTGCCGCTCAAACCTGGCATTGTGACGGTAGTGAGCCCCTCGGTTCAAGACCAGTATCGACACGTTCATCGGCACAATCTCATTCATCCAAGTCTCCTTAAAGCTCCTATCCAACAGGAAATCGTTCACGTCTTCTGTGGAGTTTAGGTAATAATCCCGGACAAAGGAAATCCGGACAGAAAAGCCGAGGTCTGCACAGGCATGAACAGTCCAGCAGCACTTGTTGTTAACAAGCTCTACTAACTGTGTTGCGATTCGGTACCGCTGGCAGTAGCCTGTCGGCTCTTCCCATTGGACCCGGGAGTCCTGCTTCTTGGCACCTACCCTTAGGTTGTGCCTGATAGCCTCGGCTAGAAGCATGTTCATGGAGTCACCCGCTACAAGCACGTGTCTCTTGTCTAGTAACTTGCAGAAGTTTTCCGGGGAGAACCGATCCCAAGGCCAGCCGCATCTGCTGCTGCTGCTGCTGCGAGCTTGTGATGTCCCGCCATCCTGCCCCTCTGCGTCGCTCTCTGGAACCACCCAGCGATACTTGAGAGTCTCCCTTACAGCCCACTGACGCCTAAGAATGTCATTCCATCTCTCCAGCTTCTTCAACTTGTCAATCTGCCGCTGAGAAACCTCCTTTCCTCGCCGAGTAATCTCCTCGATTTGAGTCACAACCTTCGTAAACCGTCCCACCAGATGATCCGCGTTTTGAAACGCCACGTTGCGAGAGCTCTTATTCAGATGGCGCTCTTCGCATTTGCTCATCTCGTCCGGCCATGGCAGCAGCCGCGGCGAGTCATCTAAGGACCACTTGCCCTCCCGCCCTATGCAATCAAATCTTTCTCGGAAAGATCAGATTTTCTCGGGGGAATCTAGCACGGAGCCTGGGATTCGGGTCCAGAGGCTTGGGTCAGGCTTGGAGAGAGGAGGGTTAGTAGGAGGCATGGTGGGAGTTTCGGTAGGAGGTTTGGTAGGAGGTTCGGAAGGAGGATCAGTTGGAGGATTGGTTGGAGGGTTGGTGGGAGAATCTGAAGGAGAGTTGGTGGGAGGGTCGGTAGGAGGATTGGTTTGAGGTTTGGTGGGATGTTTGGTTGGAGGTTTGGTGGGAGGTTCGGAAGCAGGTTTGGTAAGAGGTTCGGTAGGAGGATCAGTTGGAGGATTGGTGGGAGGGGGGGATACGGATGAAGTGACACCTGAGTCTGCTGAGGAAGATGATTGTTCTGACGCCTCAATTAACGTTGACGTTGACGATGATCCGTTAGGCGCCTCAATCGGAGTTGACGTTGACAATAAAATGTTAGGCGCATCAGAAACTGCTGAGTCTGAGGAAGTGGGATCTGATGGGAGAGCTTTCGTGCCGCTCACAGGCGAAGGTTCTGATGGGACCGGAACGGAGGAGGTGGAATCGGCGAAGTTGGAGGCAAAATTCCGAATCGGAAGAAAGAAAATGCAGTATGTGTGCAGTCCAATGAGAGCGAACGAAAGAGCGAGAGAGACTGCGATGCGGGCGTGTTCCGTCGATACTTTCTCGGCTTGCCATTTTTTGTGGTTTGCCGTCGAGCCTTCATCTGGTCCTAGAGCTGTAGTGGCTACCATGGTCCGTAGCTGGCGCATATTTGAAGTCGTTGCACCGTCGCGTGACGTAGTTGGCGTATATTCTGAGTATCCCGTTCGAAAAACGCAAACTATCGATCAGCGGATTGAAATTCCGAGACGAGTAGGTATTTTGGACGAATTGTAATAACAGATAGCTAACGACGACCTCTGCATTATATTCATGAAGATTGGTTGCACATCATGTATAACTGCAACATTTTGCAGATGCATCATCCTATGCCGCCATGGAACGCAGGAGGAGGAGGATGTGATAAGCGCGTGCTTTATCAGCCTAAATCGGTCGTCCGTAATTCACACTATAGGAGGCTCGGCATAACTCAAGGAACTATGGAGAAAATACTTGGGAAAGAAAGAAGGCGAGCTGGCCTTGGCTCGGCGGCAGTTTCTGGGAGGACTAACTGCTGGCGGGGGGCTGCTTGGGTTGGGAGGGAGCTGAGATGGTTTATCAGGCGGTTTTGGGTGGCTGTGAGGCGGGGGGGACATCTCCGACCACTGTGTAACGCACAAAAAACTCTCAGGAACGAATCAAACCGTTTGCATTCCATTTGATTTTTCTGAAGATATCTGACTGCCGCTGACCTTGGTTTTGTTTCAGGGGGGGGGCTGGTGGTGAGTGGCATTCAACAGATCCCGCTCGTCTCGAAATTCCAGCCAATTTCCGTCTGATTCGAAAACCGAGAATGGTTTTGGGACGAAACGGAACTGAAACGGACGAACTGGTTTTCACTACAAGAGCCGAATACCGTCAATTTGTAGACAGAATCGGCACTGATTCCTGACGGCGATTTTTATGCCAGAACAAATGCAAATCTTCAACACGGGGATTACCGATAATTGTGAGTGTCTCGAGAGGAACGAAACTAGGAATATTGCTGGTTTCTTGAATATATTGGACTGACTGCAAACATACCGGTATTCGTGCATCATGTTTGGAAGTGACCAAGGATGGGGACTGAATGAAACATATTGTAGCCTAAGGCGTGCTCCAATTATTTGCTGACAATGTTACACCCACCCGTGTATCATCATCTCAGCATGTCATCTGTTCGGCAGCAGCAGCCCCAGCAGCATATTGAAGAGCAGCTGCACCCATGTATCGACCGGGCCCGGGTGGCAGTAGTGCAGACAGTCCCACCGCCCCACATGCCCATCAGGCCGCCACACCGCAGACGCATTCACATCCATGTACACCCCTCCCACGCCCTCTGTCAGCCTCTTTAAAATCTCATTCTGCGCCGCAAACCCGTCCCAGTGCCAATCGTCGTGTGGCAGAGCCAGAAGCTTCCCAGAAAGCGGCTTCCGGTGCAGCCAGCAGTGGGGATGGCCGGCAGGGGTGTTTCGGACAATAATGAGCAGCTCAGGGTAGGTTTGCCTCAGCGCCAGCAGCGTGGACAGCATTTGGCGCTCAAACTGCTCATCTGCAATGAAGTGAGCCCCTCGGTTCATCACCACTATAGACACGCCCTGCGCTGCAATGTCATTCATCCAAGTCTCCCCAAAGCTCTTATCCACCATGAAATCATTCTTCGCTTCCGTAGAATTTAGGTAATAATCCCTAACAAAAAATATCCGGACGGAAAAGCCCAAATCGGCGCAGAGATTAAGGGTCCAGCAGCGTTTGTCCGCTGGTTCCTTCGTTGCGTTTCGGTACCGCTGACAATAACCTGTCGGCTCGCCCCATTGAATCCGTGATTCCTGGTCCTTGGCACCTAGTCTGACGTTGAAACGAATGGCGTCGGCTAGCAGCATGTTTATTGAGTCACCCACTATAAGCATGCTTCGTTTGTCGAGAACTTTGCAAAACGTTTCTGGGCCGAACCATTCCCAAGGCCCGGCGCAACTGCTGCCGCTGATGCTACTACCATCTGATGCCGCTGCTCCATCCTGACCGTCCGTGCTGCTTCCTGGAACCAGCCAAAAGTACTTCAGAGTCTCCCTTACATTCCACTGGCGAATCAGATCGTCCCTCCGTCTCTTCAGCTGCCTCAACTGGTTGAGAAAATGCAGAGGCGCCCCTCTCCCCATCTTACTAATCTCCTCTATTTGACTCCCAACCTCCTGAAACTGCCCCACCATGCGATCCGCGTCCTGAAGCGCCACGTGGCGAGAGCTTTTCTTCAAGTGTCCCACGTCGCATTTGCTCATCTCGTCCGGCCATGGCAGCAGTCGCGGCGAGACGTAGCGGGACCATTTGCCCTGCCGGCCTATGCACTCGAATCTTTCTCGAAATAATCGGATCTTATCCGGGGAATCGAGCAAGGAACCTGGGATTCGGGTCCAGAGGGTTGGTGGAGGGTCGGAGTGAGGAGGTTCGGTAAGAGGTTTGGTGGGAGGGTCGGCGGGAGGTTCGGAAGCAGGTTTGGTAGGAGGTTCGGTAGGAGGATCAGTTGGAGGATTGGTGGGAGGGGGAGATACGGATGAAGTGACACCTGAGTCTGCTGAGGAAGATGATTGTTCTGACGCCTCAATTAACGTTGACGTTGACGATGATCCGTTAGGCGCCTCAATCGGAGTTGACGTTGACAATAAAATGTTAGGCGCATCAGAAACTGCTGAGTCTGAGGAAGTGGGATCTGATGGGAGAGCTTTCGTGCCGCTCACAGGCGAAGGGTCTGATGGGACCGGAACGGAGGAGGTGGAATCGGCGAAGTTGGAGGCAAAATTCCGAATCGGAAGAAAGAAAATGCAGTATGTGTGCAGTCCAATGAGAGCGAACGAAAGAGCGAGAGAGACTGCGATGCGGGCGTGTTCCGTCGATACTTTCTCGGCTTGCCATTTTTTGTGGTTTGCCGTCGAGCCTTCATCTGGTCCTAGAGCTGTAGTGGCTACCATGGTCCGTAGCTGGCGTATATTTGAAGTCGTTGCACCGTCGCGAGACGTAGTTGGCGTATATTCTGAGTATCCCGTTCGAAAAACGCAAAATATCGATCAGCGGATTGAAATTCCGAGACGAGTAGGTATTTTGGACGAATTGTAATAACAGATAGCTAACGACGACCTCTGCTGTAACGTATTACCCTAACCACCGAGCTAACAACCATCGATCTAAGTCAATTGTTGAGAACTTCTCTCGACAAAGGAAGAGTTGGAGAAGATGGTTGAGTTGGTTGGGATGAAACTTGGTTTGGGTTTGCCAAGCCTCAACTTTGGAGGTTTGGAACATTTCCAACTCAACCAAGAGAATGTTGAAGGTTGGAATTCCAACCAATCAGAAACTACCAAACAAGTGTTACAATCTACTCTATCCTAAACACAACCATTGAATGGTTCTAAGTTGGGTTTTCCAACCCAACACAATTGCCACATAGGCTCCAAGCCTAGGAACCATCCCACCATGGAAACCATGGTTGGGATAGTTCCCCAAGGGGTGTATTGAGGGGGTCTGAGCTAAGCAAGCTCATTCTGAACCTCCCACTCCAACAAAACAATTGGAAATGGGATTGTTTCTCTAAGTCCTTTTGGGCTCTCTCACAAGTCTCCCTACACTACTACTCCAAGTGCTTTTCATCAAAGGCATCAAGAAGATCATCTCCAAGGCTATTAAGGCTAGTTAAAGCTACTATTTTGTATTGGAATATTATAAAAGCCTTGTAACCGCCATTATAATAGCCCTGGGCATTACATTGGTATCTAGAGCAAGGTTCTTCCTTGGCCTTGTATGCCATTTGCTACTTGGACTATTTTTTTTTAGAGGATCCTAGCTTGTGGATCCAGGATTTCATCCAAGGAGCTATCAAGATCTTTGAAGATTTTGAAGAAATTTCAAGATCTACAAGTGGTTCTTCAAGATCTACAAAAGCTTCTACAAGATCTCCAAGCTTCAAGCTTCAATCTCCTCAACACACCATTGGAGCTTCAAGATCTACAAGGAGCTCATTTTTCTTCATCAACATTGAGAAGAAATTTGAAGAGATTAATTCCTCTTACCCACCTTTGGTGGAAGACTCTTGATCTACTTTGTGTAGAAGAGTGTACCTTCAGATCTATAAAGGGCTTGTTGAGGATTACTCTCTTGAGTATATCTTGCTCTATCATTGAGGTGATAGAGAGATTTGGCAAACAAGTCTATCTTAAGAAATTCTGTATTGGATTATTCTATAAGAGTAATCAGATTTCTTAAAGATTATTATAAGATCTGTTGAGATCTCCTCTCCTTAACCTGTTTCATGGCTGCTGGTCAAGAGATGGATGCTACTAAGGAGGTGCCCGTTGTTGGCACTGAGTGAGATAATGCTGCTGCTGCTGCTGACATTGATCTCAACCTTGAGGATTTCGTGGTTGACATGGAGATCAATGGAAGTGAAGCTGACCTTGAGGCTGATGCTGAAAATGAGGAAGAGGTTGGCTCTGATGAGGGTGTTTCCAATGAAACTGAGAACATTGCTGTCAAGCTCCAGACTCAACTCACGGAGCATAATATTCTCATTGGAGTGCAACAGTGTCGTATCCAGAACTTGGAGGCTGATTCTGTTAAGCTTCAGGCCTTGATTGAGCAGCTGACCAGGGAGGTGCAGTTGATCCCTAAGGAAAACGACACCTCCAGCCTCATTCAGGACCTGCACAACACTCTTCAGTTCGTGCAGGATCAGCTCAAGAAGCAGGAGAAAAGCATCTCTGTGCTTCAGACCTAGTACAGGGAGATCCGGCGTGGAAACCTCTACCAGCCTGCTCCTGCAGCAGAGCGAGTCGCCAATGCCGCTAACAGCCGTGCTGCACCTGCTGATGCACCTCCTGCTGTTCCTCCTCCTACTGGAGCACGTGCTGAGCCTCCTACTGCACCAGCAACTGCCTTTGGCTCCTGCCCTTCGGCCCTGCCTCGTTTTGTCCATGGCAAGACCGACGTCGAGACTTGACTCTCCATTGCGGAGGACTTTATGTCCATCCACAATGTGCGTAGCGAGGCTCGTGTGGTCGCTGCAACCTTTGCCCTGGACGACACTGCGAGCAAGTTGGTGTATGCCAACAAGCGCCACGCAGAGGCTAATGGCCATCCTTTTGGCTGGGAGGAGTTCAAAGCTGCCATGCTGGCGGCATTCCTGAGTCAGCCCCTGGCGCTCGAGGTGCGTAGCCGCCTGGAGAACATCCAGTGCGGTGACCAGCCTGTACGCGAGTACGCCAAGGAGTTTGAGAAAACTCTGTCGCTGCTGAAGACTGCTCTTCCTGAGAGCGAGGTCATCCACCTGTTCTTCAAGGGTCTCTCTGAGCACATCAAGCGTGTGCATGTTGTGCGCGGGGAGCACCAGTGGAGGACCTACAAGGAGTGCAAGGAGCAGGTCATTGACACGGATGTGAATTTCCGTGCGTACATGACTCACGCTCGTGCTCAGCAGCAGCCTAGTGCCGAAGGCCCTAGGGGGGGTGGTAACAGGACTCAGGCACACAGGGGCAGTGGCTCTTGGAAGAGGCCCTATCAGCAGAAGGGGGAATCCTCTGGGACTCAGTCCAAGAGGGCCCATGCTGGGCCTGCCAAGGATCCTCAGGATGAGGATAAGTCCCCGGCAGGCTGCCGCATCTGTGGCAAGCTCGGGCACAAGTCCTATCACTGCCGTTGGAGGAAGTCCGTCAAGAACTCCGGCAAGCCCAACCAGGGCAAGAAGCCGGATGGTTCTGGCCCTTCGGGCCCGAAGGATTTTCCGAAGTCCAACTAGGGGGTGGGTACCTAGTTGGTGAGCGAGATCGAGTAGATGAGGCTTATGTCCTTCGTGATGAGGATTTGCTAAAGCTAGAGAAGCTTGCATCATGCAAAAACGCTTGTTTGTATGCCTCTTCTATTAATGAAAAATCTGTTTTTAAAACTCGATCATACCCACTTGAAAACATCTCAATTGAATCCTTGAGAGATAAATTTTCAATCATCTCTTGCTCGTTCAACGAGTTGCCAGCAATCATGGATATTGTGGACCGTTGTGTCCAAGAGCACCCGCTCACGTCAGTGGGATTGGTGACTCGAATCGTGAAAGGAGAGTTGTTCCGCCGATTTCACGAATGGCATATCCCGGCAACATGGGACAAGGGGCACCATGTTTGGTGGACCACATCCCAAAGGTTTGGACGCGCTCACAACAAATTTAGGGTGTACTTTCGACCTCCTAAACTTGTTGTCGCTTGTCCCATCCGTCCAAGATTTCAACAGAATCTACTGTTATCTGGACGCATGAATGGGGACGAAGCAAGGATTCTCGTCGATACAGGCGCGTCGGTTTCCCTTGTTGATGAAACTTGGGTTACGACACGCAACGTCCTCGTTGTAGGACCGTCGTGTCCCATCCGCTTGGGTGACGATCGTGTCATTCCAAGTAAAGGACAGACACATATCGACATGAAAGTACAGGACTATAGCGAAACAGTTCGCGTATATGTCCTACCACTTTTGTCAGGAGTCGACCTCATCCTGGGCATGGATTGGTTGAGAGCCAACGAAGTTATTCTGGACTTCCAGTACAACATTGTCTCGTTCAACAAGAACGGAAAGGCAATCCAGTGGCAAGTCAATGATACTTTGCCCACTGAAACACAGACGCCTGAACGTCCCAGCGCGCTGTGTGTGTTGGCCAACCAATTCGGGCATTCTGTTAAGTCGGCTGATACACTATTCGTGGTACAGCTTGAGAATGTCGAGGCCTCGGAGCCAGCAATTGAGGATTTCCCTCCTCAAATGAAAATACTGGCAGAGGAATTCAAGGAAGTGTTTGAAACCATCCCTGATGGACTTCCGCCTGACCGCGCAGTGGGTCACACCATCCCTGTTGAACCAGGAAAGGTTCCACCCTTTCGACCTCTGTATCGCCTCATTCCAGCTGAGTACGAAGAGGCCAAACAACAGATCGAGGAATACCTCAGAAAAGGATGGATTGAACCCAGTGCATCCCCTTACGGGGCACCAATTTTGTTCGTTAACAAGAAGGGCGGAGGATTACGCATGTGCGTAGATTATCGTGCCTTGAACAAGATTACGGTGAAGAACAGATACCCTCTACCACGAATTGAGGATCTGTTCGATCGGCTCCAGGGAGCTCAGTGGTTCAGTGCGCTGGACTTAGCTCAGGGGTATCATCAGCTACGAATCACCGAAGAAGATGTTCCAAAAACGGCTTTCAGAACGCCGTTCGGGCATTTTCAGTGGCGTGTGTTAAGTTTTGGCTTGACAAATGCTCCCGCGTCATTTCAGCGAGCAATGAATGATGTGTTTCGGGAGGCAATCGGCCAATTCGTCCTGGTATACTTGGATGACATCCTCGTGTACTCGAAGACCGAAGAAGAACACACGCAACACCTGAAATGGGTGTTAGGAAAACTGCGAGAGCATAAATTCTTTGCTCGATTGTGGAAGTGTCACTTCTACAAACGCGAGTTGGAATACCTTGGTCACTTGGTAGGCAACGATGGCCTCAAAGTTGATCCAAAGAAAGTGGCGGCAGTCCAACAGTGGCCCGTTCCACAGGACGTGGGACAGGTCAGATCATTTCTTGGACTTGCGAACTATTTTCGCCGTTTCTTGGAAAATTATTCCTCCGTAGTCGCCCCACTGACTGCCCTCACTCGTAAGGGTAATGCTTGGCAGTGGACCGATCAATGCCAGAAGGCATTTGAGGAGGTGAAAACCATGCTGACCAATGCTCCAGTGCTGGCTTTGCCAGACCCGTCCAAGCCCTACGAGGTGGTAACTGATGCCTCGACAGTAGGGATTGGAGCAGTTCTTTTGCAAGAAGGACGCCCCGTGGCATTTGAGAGTAGAAAGCTTTCACCGGCTGAGCAGCGTTATACAACTTCCGAACAAGAATTGTTGGCGGTTGTGCATGCGCTACGAACATGGAGATGTTATCTCGAAGGTGTTGACTTTGTGGTCACGACCGACCACTGTCCGAACACCTATTTTGCCACTCAAGCCACACTCACCCGCCGTCAAGCTCGATGGGCTGAACTCCTGAGTGGGTTCACCTACGATATTCGATATCGAGCGGGCTCGACGAACATGGCTGATCCTCTGAGCAGACAGCCGATTGGGGCAGCAACGGGTGTTGATGATAAGGAACATGAAGCTGTGTTTGCTGCTTGTTTCAACATCCTCGCAGCTGCTCGAGTGAGCGAGATTGCCTTTGGTGGTTTTCTGAAACGCATCCGCGCAGGGTATGATATTGACCCTTGGTTTCAGAACCCACAGAATACAAACAATCTCTTGTGGGAGCATGAGCTCTGGTGGCACAAGAAAGAAATTGTAGTCCCACATGTGGGAAACCTGCGGAATGATATTCTCGCAGAGGTGCACGCCACTAAGTATGGAGGACACCTGGGTGTCAAGAAAACCCGGTGGGCCCTCAGTGATGTATACTGGTGGCCGGGATTGGGCATTGAGGTCCAGCAGTTTGTAACTCGCTGTGACACGTGTGCACGGAACAAGCCGAGCACACAGAAGCCTGGTGGTCTGCTTCAACCACTTGAGATTCCCGATGAACCTTGGGAGAGTGTATCGATGGATTTTATCACCGATCTCCCCAAGACGCGAGATGGTCATACAGCGATACTAGTGTTTGTGGATCGCTTGACCAAAATGGTGCACTTCGTGCCCACGACGACTGACGTGTCTGCGGAAGATACGGCAAAGTTGTTTGTGACACACGTTTTCCGCTTACACGGTTTGCCTCGTGTGATGGTGTCTGACCGAGACCCGCGCTTCACAAGCCGGTTCTGGCAAGAGGTCATTAAGACACTCGGAACGAAACTCAAGATGTCGTCTGCGTTCCACCCGCAAACGGATGGACAGACAGAGCGGACCAACCGCACTCTTGAGCAAATGCTTCGTTCTTTCATAAGCCCAACTCAGGACGATTGGGATGAATTGTTGCCAGTCGTGGAATTCGCTGTAAACAATTCTGTGCATGAAAGCACCCATGAGAAACCCTTTGTCCTGAACTGTGGTCGGCACCCCACAACCCCCGCGACGCATGGGATTAAGAACCTCAAAATCCCTGCCGCAAAGGACTTTATTGGAAATCAGCAAGCGGCATTGAAGTCCGCTCGCCATTGGCTGCAGCTTGCCCAACAGAGGCAAAAATCCTATGCCGACATGAAACGCCGGGAAGTCGTTTTTGCAGTTGGCGACAAAGTATTACTAAGTACGAAGAACATTCGTCTCAAGATCCCGGGAGCACGAAAGCTTTTCCCTCGTTGGATTGGGCCCTTTGAGGTGATTGCGCGTGTTGGTGAGGTCGCATATAGGCTCAAATTGCCTGCGACATTGCAGATTCACAACGTCTTCCACGTGTCTCTGTTGAATAAGTACGTTGCAGAAGGCAAGTACTTACCGCCACCAACCATCGCTCTCGAGAAGGAACTCTTTTACGAAGTCGAGCGTGTGCTAACGCACCGTGATCGACAACGCGGCCGCAAAACTGTTCGTGAGTTCCTAATTCAGTGGAAAGGCTATGGGCCGGAACACAACTCTTGGGAGCCTGAGGAACACTTGACCGAAGCAGCGGTTCAAGCGTATATGGAAGACCTGGCTCTACGAGCAGGCCCACAACCAGTGGACGGGGTTGACCCTGGTCGTAATGTGGTGCGCCGTGCTCGAAGCACTCGTCCTCAGAAGCACCCTAGGGCAACGGGGACGTTGCCACCTGGGGGGGGAGGAGTGTAACGTATTACCCTAACTACCGAGCTAACAACCATCGATCTCTCTCTAAGTCAATTGTTGAGAACTTCTCTCGACAAAGGAAGAGTTGGAGAAGATGGTTGAGTTGGTTGGGATGAAACTTGGTTTGGGTTTGCCAAGCCTCAACTTTGGAGGTTTGGAACATTTCCAACTCAACCAAGAGAATGTTGAAGGTTGGAATTCCAACCAATCAGAAACTGCTAAACAAGTGTTACAATCTACTCTATCCTAAACACAACCATTGAATGGTTCTAAGTTGGGTTTTCCAACCCAACACAATTGCCACATAGGCTCCAAGCCTAGGAACCATCCCACCATGGAAACCATGGTTGGGATAGTTCCCCAAGGGGTGTATTGAGGGGGTCTGAGCTAAGCAAGCTCATTCTGAACCTCCCACTCCAACAAAACAATTGGAAATGGGATTGTTTCTCTAAGTCCTTTTGGGCTCTCTCACAAGTCTCCCTACACTACTACTCCAAGTGCTTTTCATCAAAGGCATCAAGAAGATCTTCATCTCCAATGCTATTAAGGCTAGTTAAAGCTACTATTTTGTATTGGAATATTATAAAAGCCTTGTAACCGCCATTATAATAGCCCTGGGCATTACATCTGCATTATATTCATGAAGATTGGTTGCACATCATGTATAACTGCAACATTTTGCAGATGCATCATCCTATGCCGCCATGGAACGCACGAGGAGGAGGATGTGATAAGCGCGTGCTTTATCAGCCTAAATCGGTCGTCCGTAATTCACACTATAGGAGGCTCGGCAACTCAAGGAACTATGGAGAAAATACTTGGGAAAGAAAGAAGGCGAGCAGGCCTTGGCTCGGCGGCAGTTTCTGGGAGAACTAACTGCTGGCGGGGGGCTGCTTGGGTTGGGAGGGAGCTGAGATGGTTTATCAGGCGGTTTTGGGTGGCTGTGAGGCGGGGGGGACATCTCCGACCACTGTGTAACGCACAAAAAACTCTCAGGAACGAATCAAACCGTTTGCATTCCATTTGATTTTTCTGAAGATATCTGACTGCCGCTGACCTTGGTTTTGTTTCAGGGGGGGGGCTGGTGGTGAGTGGCATTCAACAGATCCCGCTCGTCTCGAAATTCCAGCCAATTTCCGTCTGATTCGAAAACCGAGAATGGTTTTGGGACGAAACGGAACTGAAACGGACGAACTGGTTTTCACTACAAGAGCCGAATACCGTCAATTTGTAGACAGAATCGGCACTGATTCCTGACGGCGATTTTTATGCCAGAACAAATGCAAATCTTCAACACGGGGATTACCGATAATTGTGAGTGTCTCGAGAGGAACGAAACTAGGAATATTGCTGGTTTCTTGAATATATTGGACTGACTGCAAACATACCGGTATTCGTGCATCATGTTTGGAAGTGACCAAGGATGGGGACTGAATGAAACATATTGTAGCCTAAGGCGTGCTCCAATTATTTGCTGACAATGTTACACCCACCCGTGTATCATCATCTCAGCATGTCATCTGTTCGGCAGCAGCAGCCCCAGCAGCATATTGAAGAGCAGCTGCACCCATGTATCGACCGGGCCCGGGTGGCAGTAGTGCAGACAGTCCCACCGCCCCACATGCCCATCAGGCCGCCACACCGCAGACGCATTCACATCCATGTACACCCCTCCCACGCCCTCTGTCAGCCTCTTTAAAATCTCATTCTGCGCCGCAAACCCGTCCCAGTGCCAATCGTCGTGTGGCAGAGCCAGAAGCTTCCCAGAAAGCGGCTTCCGGTGCAGCCAGCAGTGGGGATGGCCGGCAGGGGTGTTTCGGACAATAATGAGCAGCTCAGGGTAGGTTTGCCTCAGCGCCAGCAGCGTGGACAGCATTTGGCGCTCAAACTGCTCATCTGCAATGAAGTGAGCCCCTCGGTTCATCACCACTATAGACACGCCCTGCGCTGCAATGTCATTCATCCAAGTCTCCCCAAAGCTCTTATCCACCATGAAATCATTCTTCGCTTCCGTAGAATTTAGGTAATAATCCCTAACAAAAAATATCCGGACGGAAAAGCCCAAATCGGCGCAGAGATTAAGGGTCCAGCAGCGTTTGTCCGCTGGTTCCTTCGTTGCGTTTCGGTACCGCTGACAATAACCTGTCGGCTCGCCCCATTGAATCCGTGATTCCTGGTCCTTGGCACCTAGTCTGACGTTGAAACGAATGGCGTCGGCTAGCAGCATGTTTATTGAGTCACCCACTATAAGCATGCTTCGTTTGTCGAGAACTTTGCAAAACGTTTCTGGGCCGAACCATTCCCAAGGCCCGGCGCAACTGCTGCCGCTGATGCTACTACCATCTGATGCCGCTGCTCCATCCTGACCGTCCGTGCTGCTTCCTGGAACCAGCCAAAAGTACTTCAGAGTCTCCCTTACATTCCACTGGCGAATCAGATCGTCCCTCCGTCTCTTCAGCTGCCTCAACTGGTTGAGAAAATGCAGAGGCGCCCCTCTCCCCATCTTACTAATCTCCTCTATTTGACTCCCAACCTCCTGAAACTGCCCCACCATGCGATCCGCGTCCTGAAGCGCCACGTGGCGAGAGCTTTTCTTCAAGTGTCCCACGTCGCATTTGCTCATCTCGTCCGGCCATGGCAGCAGTCGCGGCGAGACGTAGCGGGACCATTTGCCCTGCCGGCCTATGCACTCGAATCTTTCTCGAAATAATCGGATCTTATCCGGGGAATCGAGCAAGGAACCTGGGATTCGGGTCCAGAGGGTTGGTGGAGGGTCGGAGTGAGGAGGTTCGGTAAGAGGTTTGGTGGGAGGGTCGGCGGGAGGTTCGGAAGCAGGTTTGGTAGGAGGTTCGGTAGGAGGATCAGTTGGAGGATTGGTGGGAGGGGGAGATACGGATGAAGTGACACCTGAGTCTGCTGAGGAAGATGATTGTTCTGACGCCTCAATTAACGTTGACGTTGACGATGATCCGTTAGGCGCCTCAATCGGAGTTGACGTTGACAATAAAATGTTAGGCGCATCAGAAACTGCTGAGTCTGAGGAAGTGGGATCTGATGGGAGAGCTTTCGTGCCGCTCACAGGCGAAGGGTCTGATGGGACCGGAACGGAGGAGGTGGAATCGGCGAAGTTGGAGGCAAAATTCCGAATCGGAAGAAAGAAAATGCAGTATGTGTGCAGTCCAATGAGAGCGAACGAAAGAGCGAGAGAGACTGCGATGCGGGCGTGTTCCGTCGATACTTTCTCGGCTTGCCATTTTTTGTGGTTTGCCGTCGAGCCTTCATCTGGTCCTAGAGCTGTAGTGGCTACCATGGTCCGTAGCTGGCGTATATTTGAAGTCGTTGCACCGTCGCGAGACGTAGTTGGCGTATATTCTGAGTATCCCGTTCGAAAAACGCAAAATACCGATCAGCGGATTGAAATTCCGAGACGAGTAGGTATTTTGGACGAATTGTAATAACAGATAGCTAACGACGACCTCTGCTGTAACGTATTACCCTAACTACCGAGCTAACAACCATCGATCTCTCTAAGTCAATTGTTGAGAACTTCTCTCGACAAAGGAAGAGTTGGAGAAGATGGTTGAGTTGGTTGGGATGAAACTTGGTTTGGGTTTGCCAAGCCTCAACTTTGGAGGTTTGGAACATTTCCAACTCAACCAAGAGAATGTTGAAGGTTGGAATTCCAACCAATCAGAAACTGCCAAACAAGTGTTACAATCTACTCTATCCTAAACACAACCATTGAATGGTTCTAAGTTGGGTTTTCCAACCCAACACAATTGCCACATAGGCTCCAAGCCTAGGAACCATCCCACCATGGAAACCATGGTTGGGATAGTTCCCCAAGGGGTGTATTGAGGGGGTCTGAGCTAAGCAAGCTCATTCTGAACCTCCCACTCCAACAAAACAATTGGAAATGGGATTGTTTCTCTAAGTCCTTTTGGGCTCTCTCACAAGTCTCCCTACACTACTACTCCAAGTGCTTTTCATCAAAGGCATCAAGAAGATCTTCATCTCCAAGGCTATTAAGGCTAGTTAAAGCTACTATTTTGTATTGGAATATTATAAAAGCCTTGTAACCGCCATTATAATAGCCCTGGGCATTACATTGGTATCTAGAGCAAGGTTCTTCCTTGGCCTTGTATGCCATTTGCTACTTGAACTATTTTTTTTTAGAGGATCCTAGCTTGTGGATCCAGGATTTCATCCAAGGAGCTATCAAGATCTTTGAAGATTTTGAAGAAATTTCAAGATCTACAAGTGGTTCTTCAAGATCTACAAAAGCTTCTACAAGATCTCCAAGCTTCAAGCTTCAATCTCCTCAACACACCATTGGAGCTTCAAGATCTACAAGGAGCTCATTTTTCTTCATCAACATTGAGAAGAAATTTGAAGAGATTAATTCCTCTTACCCACCTTTGGTGGAAGACTCTTGATCTACTTTGTGTAGAAGAGTGTACCTTCAGATCTATAAAGGGCTTGTTGAGGATTACTCTCTTGAGTATATCTTGCTCTATCATTGAGGTGATAGAGAGATTTGGCAAACAAGTCTATCTTAAGAAATTCTGTATTGGATTATTCTATAAGAGTAATCAGATTTCTTAAAGATTATTATAAGATCTGTTGAGATCTCCTCTCCTTAACCTGTTTCATGGCTGCTGGTCAAGAGATGGATGCTACTAAGGAGGTGCCCGTTGTTGGCACTGAGTGAGATAATGCTGCTGCTGCTGCTGACATTGATCTCAACCTTGAGGATTTCGTGGTTGACATGGAGATCAATGGAAGTGAAGCTGACCTTGAGGCTGATGCTGAAAATGAGGAAGAGGCTGGCTCTGATGAGGGTGTTTCCAATGAAACTGAGAACATTGCTGTCAAGCTCCAGACTCAACTCACGGAGCATAATATTCTCATTGGAGTGCAACAGTGTCGTATCCAGAACTTGGAGGCTGATTCTGTTAAGCTTCAGGCCTTGATTGAGCAGCTGACCAGGGAGGTGCAGTTGATCCCTAAGGAAAACGACACCTCCAGCCTCATTCAGGACCTGCACAACACTCTTCAGTTCGTGCAGGATCAGCTCAAGAAGCAGGAGAAAAGCATCTCTGTGCTTCAGACCCAGTACAGGGAGATCCGGCGTGGAAACCTCTACCAGCCTGCTCCTGCAGCAGAGCGAGTCGCCAACGCCGCTAACAGCCGTGCTGCACCTGCTGATGCACCTCCTGCTGTTCCTCCTCCTACTGGAGCACGTGCTGAGCCTCCTACTGCAGCAGCAACTGCCTTTGGCTCCTGCCCTTCGGCCCTGCCTCGTTTTGTCCATGGCAAGACCGACGTCGAGACTTGGCTCTCCATTGCGGAGGACTTTATGTCCATCCACAATGTGCGTAGCGAGGCTCGTGTGGTCGCTGCAACCCTTGCCCTGGACGACACTGCGAGCAAGTTGGTGTATGCCAACAAGCGCCACGCAGAGGCTAATGGCCATCCTTTTGGCTGGGAGGAGTTCAAAGCTGCCATGCTGGCGACATTCCTGAGTCAGCCCCCGGCGCTCGAGGTGCGTAGCCGCCTGGAGAACATCCAGTGCGGTGACCAGCCTGTACGCGAGTACGCCAAGGAGTTTGAGAAAACTCTGTCGCTGCTGAAGACTGCTCTTCCTGAGAGCGAGGTCATCCACCAGTTCTTCAAGGGTCTCCCTGAGCACATCAAGCGTGTGCATGTTGTGCGCGGGGAGCACCAGTGGAGGACCTACAAGGAGTGCAAGGAGCAGGTCATTGACACGGATGTGAATTTCCGTGCGTACATGACTCACGCTCGTGCTCAGCAGCAGCCTAGTGCCGAAGGCCCTAGGGGGGGTGGTAACAGGACTCAGGCACACAGGGGCAGTGGCTCTTGGAAGAGGCCCTATCAGCAGAAGGGGGAATCCTCTGGGACTCAGTCCAAGAGGGCCCATGCTGGGCCTGCCAAGGATCCTCAGGATGAGGATAAGTCCCCGGCAGGCTGCCGCATCTGTGGCAAGCTCGGGCACAAGTCCTATCACTGCCGTTGGAGGAAGTCCGTCAAGAACTCCGGCAAGCCCAACCAGGGCAAGAAGCCGGATGGTTCTGGCCCTTCGGGCCCGAAGGATTTTCCGAAGTCCAACTAGGGGGTGGGTACCTAGTTGGTGAGCGAGATCGAGTAGATGAGGCTTATGTCCTTCGTGATGAGGATTTGCTAAAGCTAGAGAAGCTTGCATCATGCAAAAACGCTTGTTTGTATGCCTCTTCTATTAATGAAAAATCTGTTTTTAAAACTCGATCATACCCACTTGAAAACATCTCAATTGAATCCTTGAGAGATAAATTTTCAATCATCTCTTGCTCGTTCAACGAGTTGCCAGCAATCATGGATATTGTGGACCGTTGTGTCCAAGAGCACCCGCTCACGTCAGTGGGATTGGTGACTCGAATCGTGAAAGGAGAGTTGTTCCGCCGATTTCACGAATGGCATATCCTGGCAACATGGGACAAGGGGCACCATGTTTGGTGGACCACATCCCAAAGGTTTGGACGCGCTCACAACAAATTTAGGGTGTACTTTCGACCTCCTAAACTTGTTGTCGCTTGTCCCATCCGTCCAAGATTTCAACAGAATCTACTGTTATCTGGACGCATGAATGGGGACGAAGCAAGGATTCTCGTCGATACAGGCGCGTCGGTTTCCCTTGTTGATGAAACTTGGGTTACGACACGCAACGTCCTCGTTGTAGGACCGTCGTGTCCCATCCGCTTGGGTGACGATCGTGTCATTCCAAGTAAAGGACAGACACATATCGACATGAAAGTACAGGACTATAGCGAAACAGTTCGCGTATATGTCCTACCACTTTTGTCAGGAGTCGACCTCATCCTGGGCATGGATTGGTTGAGAGCCAACGAAGTTATTCTGGACTTCCAGTACAACATTGTCTCGTTCAACAAGAACGGAAAGGCAATCCAGTGGCAAGTCAATGATACTTTGCCCACTGAAACACAGACGCCTGAACGTCCCAGCGCGCTGTGTGTGTTGGCCAACCAATTCGGGCATTCTGTTAAGTCGGCTGATACACTATTCGTGGTACAGCTTGAGAATGTCGAGGCCTCGGAGCCAGCAATTGAGGATTTCCCTCCTCAAATGAAAATACTGGCAGAGGAATTCAAGGAAGTGTTTGAAACCATCCCTGATGGACTTCCGCCTGACCGCGCAGTGGGTCACTGTCAGAACATTATAGCTCATGCATATTGTGTAGGCTATAGTGGGGTAGCCCATAAGGGGTACAACCCAATTAGGGTTATTACTTGTACCCAATTCATTCATAGTTCATTCATTCCTCGTTTCTTCTCATGGTATCGAGCAGGTTCCCTAATGGGAACGATTCCTAGGGCCCACCACCACGAAATTTTTTTTCCTGCCCGGAGCGCGTTTTGCGCCGGCCCGAGTCGCGCCGCCCTTTCGGCCCGTCGCGCCCGTCGCGCCCGTCGCGCCCGTCGCGCCCATCGCCAGCGGCCCCGCCACCTACCTGTGCGGCCCCGCCACCTACCTGTGTGGCCCCGCCACCTACCTTCGCGGCCCCGCCACCTCACTGTGCGGCCCCGCCACCTACCTCCGCGGCCCCGCCACCTACCTGTGCGGCCCCGCCACCTACCTTCGCGGCCCCGCCACCTCACTGTGCGGCCCCGCCACCTACCTCCGCGGCCCCGCCACCTACCTGTGCGGCCCCGCCACCTACCTTCGCGGCCCCGCCACCTCACTGTGCGGCCCCGCCACCTACCTCCGCGGCCCCGCCACCTACCTGTGCGGCCCCGCCACCTACCTTCGCGGCCCCGCCACCTACCTTCGCGGCCCCGCCACCTACCTCCGCGGCCCCGCCACTTACCTTTGCGGCCCCGCCGCCTCCTCCCAGCGGCCCCGGACGCCGCCCTCTCAGCGGCCCCGCCGAGCCGCCCAGCAGCCAAGCCGCCCAGCCGCCGAGCCGCCCAGCAGCCGAGCCGCCCAGCAGCCGAGCCGCCCAGCAGCCGAGCCGCCGAGCCGCCCAGCCGCCGAGCCGCCCTGTCCGCAGCCGAGCCGCCCAGCAGCCGAGCCGCCCCGCCGCCGAGCCGCCCAGCCGCCGAGCCGCCGAGCCGCCGAGCCGCCCTGCAGCCGAGCCGCCCGAACCGCCCTGTCCGGTAAGAGCAGCGCCTCTCTCACAGCACTGCCCTCGCCCTACTGTTTGCACTGCTAGTCTACTGCTGTCATGGCTACCCCTAGTGTCCTCGCTTTTGACGCTGAGGGTCGGGCCATTGACTTTGACGTCTGGATAGATGACCTGCAGCTTTTCTTACAGTGCGACAGAGCAGACGGCCTCTCCCTCTTTGACCTCACTTCTGGTGCCTCTCCTGCCCCCGCTGCTGATGCTGACGCCACCGTTCGCTCACAGTGGGCCACGCGCGATGCTGCTGCACGTCTTGCTGTGCGTCGCCACCTCCCTACCTCTGAGCGTGCACACTTTAGCCAGTACAAGAGTGCTCAGACCTTGTACGACGCTGTAGTTGCACGCTACTCCTCCCCTGCCACTGCTGCACTGAGCCGCCTCATGCTACCGTACCTCTTCCCTGACCTTGCTGCCTTTCCCACAGTCGCTGACCTCATTACGCACCTCCGCTCTAGTGACACTCGCTACCGCGCTGCGCTTCCTGCTGAGTTCTGCGCCAAGAACCCCCCCCCCATGTACATCACCCTCTACTACATAGTCACCCGTCTCCCTGACTCCCTTCGCGTAGTAAGGGACCACTTCCTCTCGGTTTGTCCCACCACTCTCACCGTTGACCTCCTCGAGAAGGCCCTCCTAGCAGCAGAAAAGAGCATCGTCGCTGTAGGAGCCTCTCGTGGTGACCCTCGCACCCCCATCTTTGAGGGGTGTTCCCCCTCCCCTCTTTTGCCCTCTGTTGCCTCTGCTGCTGCGGCCGACCTCGCTGGTTTGGAGTCGGTTGGGGCAGCGTCTACCCCTAGCGGGAGACGCCGCCCTGGCAGGGGCAAGGGGGGCAGGGGCGCTGGAGGAGCTAGCGGGGGCGGTGGAGGCGGCGGTGGAGGTAGTGGAGGAGGTGGGGGTGGCGGTGGGAGTGGTGGCGGGGGTGGAGGTGTAGGTGGCGGCAGTGGAGGCGCAGGAGGCAGCGGCGGTGGCGGAGGGAGCGGAGGTGGCGGCGGTGGAGGAGGAGGCGGCGGAGGAGGTGGAGCTGGTCGGGGTGGCGCTGCGCAGAGGGTCAGCTCCGGTGGTGGTCAGCGCCAGCAGCAGCAGCAGCAGCAGCAGCAGCAGCAGCAGCGCACTCGTGACGTCCCCTCCCCTCAGCAGCTCCGTGAGTGGTACACTGCACGCCAGAGGGGTGGGGGTGCTGGTCCGTGCACCTACGTCCTGCGCACCGGCGACCGCGCGGGTGAGCAGTGCGGGGGTGCGCACTCCACCCAGCGCTGCTTTGGCCGCCTCACGGACGCTTGGCGTCACCAGTTCCCTGAGGCCACTGAGATCCCCCGCTGGGGTGAGCTGTCTAGGGCGGGTGTAGCTGTCTTTGACCTTGACTTTGATGCTATTCTTGCTGCCGTGTATACTGTGACTATTAGTGATGAGGGTGACTGTTACCGGTGTTTTCCGCCCGACCCGGGCCTTGAGACTGCTGCTCTAGGTACTGGTGAGGCTACTGCTCTAGGTGCTAGCGAGGCTGTTGCTCTAGGTGCGTCTGCTCCCTCAGGTGCTGGTGAGTCTGCTCTCTCAGGTTCTTCGTCGGCTTCGGCCTCCCACACCTTCACACTTGACTCGGGGGCTTCTCGCTCCTTCTTTCGAGACCGCACCACACTCACGCCGCTTGGCCGGCCAGTTGCGGTCTCCCTGGCAGACCCCTCTGGGGGTCCTGTCCTTGCTCACTTCTCCACTGTCCTCCCGTGTCCGGCGGCCCCCTCTGGCACCCTGTCTGGTCTCTACCTCCCCTCGTTCTCTACGAACTTGGTGAGTGGTGCTGACCTACAGGATGCGGGGGTTCACCAGTTCACTCCTGCGAGTCAGCGGGTGACCCACTGCACGGACGCTCGGACAGGCCGCCACCTGGCCACGTTTACACGTCGGCCAGGGTCGAGCCTGTACACACTGACCACTGCGTCTCCTCTAGTCCCTGCGTCTGGTCAGGTAGCTGCGTCGGGTTAGGTGTTTGCTGCAGCGTCCAGGTCTAGTCCTGAGTCTGCCCCCTGCTCGTGTCGCCTCCTGTCTCACGAGACTCTCCTCTGGCACCACCGCCTTGGCCACCCCTCCCTGCTTCGTCTCCGGAGCATGGCCTCCCGTGTCCTTGTCTCTGGTCTTCCCCGGTCCCTCCCTCCCCTTCCTCCGGGGCCAGGCCCTACCTGCGTCCCCTGTGTCGAGGGACGGCAGCGGGCTACCCCTCACTCCTCCCAGTTTCCTCCGACAGAGGCCCCGCTGCAGACGCTTCACATGGACGTGTGGGGCCCGGCCCGCGTCCGTGGACAGGGTCACGAGCGCTACTTCCTGCTGGTGGTTGACGACTACTCGCGTTACACCACAGTCTTCCCCTTGCGCAGCAAGGGTGATGTCACTGAGGTGTTGATCGACTGGATCCGCGCAGCTCGTCTCCAGCTCAGGCGGAGCTTTGGCTCGGAATTTCCTGTTCTGCGTCTGCACTCTGACAGAGGCGGAGAGTTCTCCTCTGGCCTTCTGCGAGCCTACTGTCGTGCACGAGGCATCCGCCAGACCTTCACGCTTCCGGACTCTCCACAGCAAAATGGGATTGCTGAGCGCCGCATTGGCATGGTCATGGACGTCGCCCGTACGTCCATGATGCATGCGGCTGCCCCCCATTTTCTGTGGCCGTTTGCGGTTCGGTACGCGGCGCATCAGATCAACCTTCACCCCAGGGTCTCCATGCCGGAGACCTCCCCAGCTTTGCTGTGGACGGGGAAGGTTGGCGATGCGTCTGCGTTCCGTGTCTGGGGATCTCGGGCGTTTGTCCGCGACTTGTCTGCGGACAAGCTTTCCCCTCGTGCTGCTCCTTGCGTCTTCCTGGGTTTCCCCCCTGACGCCCCAGGGTGGCAGTTCTACCACCCCACCTCTCGCCGTGTTCTGTCCTCCCAGGACGTCACGTTCGACGAGTCGGTCCCCTACTACCGCCTCTTCCCCTACCGCACTCCGTCCCTCCCCCCGCCACCGCTCTTCCTTGTACCAGGTCCCCCCCCGGTAGACCCCCTCCCCCCTCAGGGTCCTGCCCCTTCAGGTGTGTCCCAGGTAGACGCTGTTGAGCCTGTCGAGGTCGCTGGTGACTCTGGTGCTGCTGAGGGTGCTGAGCCTGGGGGTGCTGACTCTGGGGGTGCTGAGCGTGTGGGTGCTACGCCTGGGGGTACTACGCCTGGAGGTGCTGAGCCTGGGGGTGCTGCGTCTGGGGGTGCTGAGCCTGGGGGTACTACGCCTGGAGGTGCTGAGCCTGGGGGTGCTACGTCTGGTGGTGCTGTGCCTGGCGGTTCACCGGGTGCTCCCTCTCGCCGAGAGCCACTCTCTCCCCAGGAGCTACGTGAGTGGTTTGCCCGGCGCTGGAGGCGAGCTGCTGGAGCTGCTGGAGCTGGAGGTGCTGCGGGTACTGGAGGTTCTGTTGCTTCTGAGGGAGCTGGTGCCACGGGTCCCGGAGGTGCTCGTACTGGGAGTACTGGAGCTGCTGGACCTGCGGGTACTTCTGGAGCTGGAGTTGCTGCGGGTGTTGGCGCGGAGGCTACTGCTGTCGGTCCTGGAGGCGGTCCTGCTGGGGGTACTACTGGTGCTGCTGGGGGTTCTGGAGCTGGAGCTGCTACTGGTGCTGGTGCTGCCCCTGCGGGTGCTGGTGCTGTCCCTCCTGTGTCTGGAGTCGCCGCGCGGCCTCGGCCGTACTTTGTTCCGCTCCTTCAGCAGGTTCTTGGTCTCCCGCCTTCTACTGGTCCTCCTCCTCCCTTAGAGTGTCCACAGCCTGTCCCGTCGCAGTTACAGTTACAGCCGGCCTCCCCACTGCCTGCTCCGTCTCCCTACACTGGTCCTACTGGAGGTCTTGCTGAGCGTCGTGAGCCTGCGTCTCGCCCTGCGTCGCCTGTCCGTGCTGCTCGCACTAGTGGTCGCGGTTCGCGTCAGCGTCCTCCTCCTGTCCCTGGCACGCACCGGATGTCTCTGCGTCCGTCCACTGCTCCTCTGCGTGCCCCTTTACCTTCTCCTCCTGAGTCTTCTCTTCCTACTCTTGCCGACCCGGAGTCGGACTCTCTTCGCGCTGCCAGTCCTACTGTCACGCGTCTCCTTGCTACGGTTGTCACTGACCCTTCCTTTGAGTCCACTGCTGCGTCTGCTCTAGTTGCTGAGCTCGTCGACTTTGCTGCTCGCTGTCGCCTAGACTACGTCGCCAGTCTTGTTGCTGAGTCTGAGTCTGTCTGTCCTCCGTCCATCGGGGGTGAGTGTGCCCTTGGCACGGACGTCCTTGAGGACAGGCAGGAGGAGTTCCAGTGCTTGGCCGCTGCTTCACCTCATCTCGTGTCCGTACTGCTTACCCCTGAGGGAGACCCGGATGCACTTGACATCCCGACTCCGCGCTCTTACGCGGAGGCGATAGAGGGTCCCTACTCCTCTCAGTGGCAGGCAGCTATGGACGCAGAGATGGCTTCCTGGAAGTCCACAGGCACCTACGTTGACGCTGTTCCCCCTCCTGGGGCGAACATCGTCAGTGGCATGTGGATTTTCAGGGTGAAGCGACCGCCGGGTTCTCCGCCTGTCTTCAAGGCGCGTTACGTGGCTCGTGGCTTCAGTCAGCGGCAGGGAGTTGACTACTTTCAGACCTTCTCTCCCACCCCGAAGATGACCACTCTTCGGGTACTGCTGCACGTAGCTGCTCACCGTGACTACGAGCTACACTCTCTTGACTTCAGCACTGCTTTCTTGCAGGGCAGCCTGCACGAGGAGATCTGGCTGCGTCGCCCACCTGGCTTCACTGGGTCTTTTCCTCCTGGCACCCAGTGGAGCCTACGGCGGCCAGTCTACGGTCTCCGCCAGGCACCGCGTGAGTGGCACGACACACTGAGGACTACACTTGCAGCTCTTGGGTTTGCTCCCTCTACTGCCGACCCGTCGCTGTTTCTGCGCACCGACACTTCTTTGCCGCCGTTCTACATCCTCGTGTACGTCGACGACTTGGTCTTTGCCACAGCTGACACTGCTGGACTAGCCCACGTGAAGTCCGAGCTGCAGAAGAGACACACGTGCACTGACCTGGGTGAACTGCGCAGCTACCTTGGCTTGCAGATCACTCGGGACAGAGCACGCCGCACCATTACCCTGACTCAGTCACACATGGTGCAGCAGGTCCTTCAGCGCTTCGGCTTCACGTACTCCTCGCCTCAGGCCACTCCTCTGCCTACTCGCCACTCGCTCTCAGCTCTGCCTTCGGATGAGTCCGTAGAGTCGAGTGGCCCGTACCCAGAGCTTGTTGGCTGCCTCATGTACCTGATGACCTGCACACGACCTGACCTTGCATACCCTCTTAGCATTCTTGCACGCTATGTTGCTCCTGGGAGACACAGACCGGAGCACATGGCTGCAGCGAAGAGGGTGTTGCGCTACTTGTGCAGTACGTCGGGCATGGGGCTTGTGCTTGGAGGGCAGAGTCCAGTGGTCCTTACTGGGGACGCAGACGCTTCTTGGGCTGACGACCAGGCTACGCAGCGGTCGTCACAGGGTTACACCTTCAGCCTTGGTTCCGGCTCTGTTTCGTGGCGGGCTACTCGCTCGTCTTCTGTTCTCGGCTCCAGTTGTGAGGCTAAGATCTACGTAGGAGCCATGGCTGCACAGGAGCTTCGCTGGCTCACCTACCTGCTGACTGACCTCGGAGAGTTGCCTCGTTCTCCTCCAGTGCTGTACGTAGACAACAAGGCCATGCTGGCCTTGTGTCGGGAGCAGCGACTGGAGCACAGAACGAAGCACATTGCTCTCCGCTACTTTCTTGCTCGTGAGCTGCAGCAGCGTGGTCAGCTGCGTCTTGCGTACGTGGCCTCTGAGGCCAACACTGCTGATATCTTCACCAAGGCGCTTGCGCCTTGTGACCATCAGCGCTTCTGTACTCAGCTGGGCCTTGTGCCTACCTTGCCTCACTTGCTCACCTCTTGACCTTGCTTGTACTGTTACATATATATATACCTGCTCTTGCTTGTCTAGCCTCTTTATATATATGTACTCCTGCATGTGAACTGGCCTTGTGGCCTTGAACTTGTGCTCGGAATGTGTGGTGACTTTGTGATCCACCCTGAGCTTGCTTTGCTTTGCTTTGCTTGACTGGTCTTGTGACCCCTTGTTCTCCCCCACTTTGCCTATGGGGGTGTGTCAGAACATTATAGCTCATGCATATTGTGTAGGCTATAGTGGGGTAGCCCATAAGGGGTACAACCCAATTAGGGTTATTACTTGTACCCAATTCATTCATAGTTCATTCATTCCTCGTTTCTTCTCAGTCACACCATCCCTGTTGAACCAGGAAAGGTTCCACCCTTTCGACCTCTGTATCGCCTCAGTCCAGCTGAGTACGAAGAGGCCAAACAACAGATCGAGGAATACCTCAGAAAAGGATGGATTGAACCCAGTGCATCCCCTTACGGAGCACCAATTTTGTTCGTTAACAAGAAGGGCGGAGGATTACGCATGTGCGTAGATTATCGTGCCTTGAACAAGATTACGGTGAAGAACAGATACCCTCTACCACGAATTGAGGATCTGTTCGATCGGCTCCAGGGAGCTCAGTGGTTCAGTGCGCTGGACTTAGCTCAGGGGTATCATCAGCTACGAATCACCGAAGAAGATGTTCCAAAAACGGCTTTCAGAACGCCGTTCGGGCATTTTCAGTGGCGTGTGTTAAGTTTTGGCTTGACAAATGCTCCCGCGTCATTTCAGCGAGCAATGAATGATGTGTTTCGGGAGGCAATCGGCCAATTCGTCCTGGTATACTTGGATGACATCCTCGTGTACTCGAAGACCGAAGAAGAACACACGCAACACCTGAAATGGGTGTTAGGAAAACTGCGAGAGCATAAATTCTTTGCTCGATTGTGGAAGTGTCACTTCTACAAACGCGAGTTGGAATACCTTGGTCACTTGGTAGGCAACGATGGCCTCAAAGTTGATCCAAAGAAAGTGGCGGCAGTCCAACAGTGGCCCGTTCCACAGGACGTGAGACAGGTCAGATCATTTCTTGGACTTGCGAACTATTTTCGCCGTTTCTTGGAAAATTATTCCTCCGTAGTCGCCCCACTGACTGCCCTCACTCGTAAGGGTAATGCTTGGCAGTGGACCGATCAATGCCAGAAGGCATTTGAGGAGGTGAAAACCATGCTGACCAATGCTCCAGTGCTGGCTTTGCCAGACCCGTCCAAGCCCTACGAGGTGGTAACTGATGCCTCGACAGTAGGGATTGGAGCAGTTCTTTTGCAAGAAGGACGCCCCGTGGCATTTGAGAGTAGAAAGCTTTCACCGGCTGAGCAGCGTTATACAACTTCCGAACAAGAATTGTTGGCGGTTGTGCATGCGCTACGAACATGGAGATATTATCTCGAAGGTGTTGACTTTGTGGTCACGACCGACCACTGTCCGAACACCTATTTTGCCACTCAAGCCACACTCACCCGCCGTCAAGCTCGATGGGCTGAACTCCTGAGTGGGTTCACCTACGATATTCGATATCGAGCGGGCTCGACGAACATGGCTGATCCTCTGAGCAGACAGCCGATTGGGGCAGCAACGGGTGTTGATGATAAGGAACATGAAGCTGTGTTTGCTGCTTGTTTCAACATCCTCGCAGCTGCTCGAGTGAGCGAGATTGCCTTTGGTGGTTTTCTGAAACGCATCCGCGCAGGGTATGATATTGACCCTTGGTTTCAGAACCCACAGAATACAAACAATCTCTTGTGGGAGCATGAGCTCTGGTGGCACAAGAAAGAAATTGTAGTCCCACATGTGGGAAACCTGCGGAATGATATTCTCGCAGAGGTGCACGCCACTAAGTATGGAGGACACCTGGGTGTCAAGAAAACCCGGTGGGCCCTCAGTGATGTATACTGGTGGCCGGGATTGGGCATTGAGGTCCAGCAGTTTGTAACTCGCTGTGACACGTGTGCACGGAACAAGCCGAGCACACAGAAGCCTGGTGGTCTGCTTCAACCACTTGAGATTCCCGATGAACCTTGGGAGAGTGTATCGATGGATTTTATCACCGATCTCCCCAAGACGCGAGATGGTCATACAGCGATACTAGTGTTTGTGGATCGCTTGACCAAAATGGTGCACTTCGTGCCCACGACGACTGACGTGTCTGCGGAAGATACGGCAAAGTTGTTTGTGACACACGTTTTCCGCTTACACGGTTTGCCTCGTGTGATGGTGTCTGACCGAGACCCGCGCTTCACAAGCCGGTTCTGGCAAGAGGTCATTAAGACACTCGGAACGAAACTCAAGATGTCGTCTGCGTTCCACCCGCAAACGGATGGACAGACAGAGCGGACCAACCGCACTCTTGAGCAAATGCTTCGTTCTTTCATAAGCCCAACTCAGGACGATTGGGATGAATTGTTGCCAGTCGTGGAATTCGCTGTAAACAATTCTGTGCATGAAAGCACCCATGAGAAACCCTTTGTCCTGAACTGTGGTCGGCACCCCACAACCCCCGCGACGCATGGGATTAAGAACCTCAAAATCCCTGCCGCAAAGGACTTTATTGGAAATCAGCAAGCGGCATTGAAGTCCGCTCGCCATTGGCTGCAGCTTGCCCAACAGAGGCAAAAATCCTATGCCGACATGAAACGCCGGGAAGTCGTTTTTGCAGTTGGCGACAAAGTATTACTAAGTACGAAGAACATTCGTCTCAAGATCCCGGGAGCACGAAAGCTTTTCCCTCGTTGGATTGGGCCCTTCGAGGTGATTGCGCGTGTTGGTGAGGTCGCATATAGGCTCAAATTGCCTGCGACATTGCAGATTCACAACGTCTTCCACGTGTCTCTGTTGAATAAGTACGTTGCAGAAGGCAAGTACTTACCGCCACCAACCATCGCTCTCGAGAAGGAACTCTTTTACGAAGTCGAGCGTGTGCTAACGCACCGTGATCGACAACGCGGCCGCAAAACTGTTCGTGAGTTCCTAATTCAGTGGAAAGGCTATGGGCCGGAACACAACTCTTGGGAGCCTGAGGAACACTTGACCGAAGCAGCGGTTCAAGCGTATATGGAAGACCTGGCTCTACGAGCAGGCCCACAACCAGTGGACGGGGTTGACCCTGGTCGTAATGTGGTGCGCCGTGCTCGAAGCACTCGTCCTCAGAAGCACCCTAGGGCAACGGGGACGTTGCCACCTGGGGGGGGAGGAGTGTAACGTATTACCCTAACTACCGAGCTAACAACCATCGATCTCTCTCTAAGTCAATTGTTGAGAACTTCTCTCGACAAAGGAAGAGTTGGAGAAGATGGTTGAGTTGGTTGGGATGAAACTTGGTTTGGGTTTGCCAAGCCTCAACTTTGGAGGTTTGGAACATTTCCAACTCAACCAAGAGAATGTTGAAGGTTGGAATTCCAACCAATCAGAAACTGCTAAACAAGTGTTACAATCTACTCTATCCTAAACACAACCATTGAATGGTTCTAAGTTGGGTTTTCCAACCCAACACAATTGCCACATAGGCTCCAAGCCTAGGAACCATCCCACCATGGAAACCATGGTTGGGATAGTTCCCCAAGGGGTGTATTGAGGGGGTCTGAGCTAAGCAAGCTCATTCTGAACCTCCCACTCCAACAAAACAATTGGAAATGGGATTGTTTCTCTAAGTCCTTTTGGGCTCTCTCACAAGTCTCCCTACACTACTACTCCAAGTGCTTTTCATCAAAGGCATCAAGAAGATCTTCATCTCCAATGCTATTAAGGCTAGTTAAAGCTACTATTTTGTATTGGAATATTATAAAAGCCTTGTAACCGCCATTATAATAGCCCTGGGCATTACATCTGCATTATATTCATGAAGATTGGTTGCACATCATGTATAACTGCAACATTTTGCAGATGCATCATCCTATGCCGCCATGGAACGCACGAGGAGGAGGATGTGATAAGCGCGTGCTTTATCAGCCTAAATCGGTCGTCCGTAATTCACACTATAGGAGGCTCGGCAACTCAAGGAACTATGGAGAAAATACTTGGGAAAGAAAGAAGGCGAGCAGGCCTTGGCTCGGCGGCAGTTTCTGGGAGAACTAACTGCTGGCGGGGGGCTGCTTGGGTTGGGAGGGAGCTGAGATGGTTTATCAGGCGGTTTTGGGTGGCTGTGAGGCGGGGGGGACATCTCCGACCACTGTGTAACGCACAAAAAACTCTCAGGAACGAATCAAACCGTTTGCATTCCATTTGATTTTTCTGAAGATATCTGACTGCCGCTGACCTTGGTTTTGTTTCAGGGGGGGGGCTGGTGGTGAGTGGCATTCAACAGATCCCGCTCGTCTCGAAATTCCAGCCAATTTCCGTCTGATTCGAAAACCGAGAATGGTTTTGGGACGAAACGGAACTGAAACGGACGAACTGGTTTTCACTACAAGAGCCGAATACCGTCAATTTGTAGACAGAATCGGCACTGATTCCTGACGGCGATTTTTATGCCAGAACAAATGCAAATCTTCAACACGGGGATTACCGATAATTGTGAGTGTCTCGAGAGGAACGAAACTAGGAATATTGCTGGTTTCTTGAATATATTGGACTGACTGCAAACATACCGGTATTCGTGCATCATGTTTGGAAGTGACCAAGGATGGGGACTGAATGAAACATATTGTAGCCTAAGGCGTGCTCCAATTATTTGCTGACAATGTTACACCCACCCGTGTATCATCATCTCAGCATGTCATCTGTTCGGCAGCAGCAGCCCCAGCAGCATATTGAAGAGCAGCTGCACCCATGTATCGACCGGGCCCGGGTGGCAGTAGTGCAGACAGTCCCACCGCCCCACATGCCCATCAGGCCGCCACACCGCAGACGCATTCACATCCATGTACACCCCTCCCACGCCCTCTGTCAGCCTCTTTAAAATCTCATTCTGCGCCGCAAACCCGTCCCAGTGCCAATCGTCGTGTGGCAGAGCCAGAAGCTTCCCAGAAAGCGGCTTCCGGTGCAGCCAGCAGTGGGGATGGCCGGCAGGGGTGTTTCGGACAATAATGAGCAGCTCAGGGTAGGTTTGCCTCAGCGCCAGCAGCGTGGACAGCATTTGGCGCTCAAACTGCTCATCTGCAATGAAGTGAGCCCCTCGGTTCATCACCACTATAGACACGCCCTGCGCTGCAATGTCATTCATCCAAGTCTCCCCAAAGCTCTTATCCACCATGAAATCATTCTTCGCTTCCGTAGAATTTAGGTAATAATCCCTAACAAAAAATATCCGGACGGAAAAGCCCAAATCGGCGCAGAGATTAAGGGTCCAGCAGCGTTTGTCCGCTGGTTCCTTCGTTGCGTTTCGGTACCGCTGACAATAACCTGTCGGCTCGCCCCATTGAATCCGTGATTCCTGGTCCTTGGCACCTAGTCTGACGTTGAAACGAATGGCGTCGGCTAGCAGCATGTTTATTGAGTCACCCACTATAAGCATGCTTCGTTTGTCGAGAACTTTGCAAAACGTTTCTGGGCCGAACCATTCCCAAGGCCCGGCGCAACTGCTGCCGCTGATGCTACTACCATCTGATGCCGCTGCTCCATCCTGACCGTCCGTGCTGCTTCCTGGAACCAGCCAAAAGTACTTCAGAGTCTCCCTTACATTCCACTGGCGAATCAGATCGTCCCTCCGTCTCTTCAGCTGCCTCAACTGGTTGAGAAAATGCAGAGGCGCCCCTCTCCCCATCTTACTAATCTCCTCTATTTGACTCCCAACCTCCTGAAACTGCCCCACCATGCGATCCGCGTCCTGAAGCGCCACGTGGCGAGAGCTTTTCTTCAAGTGTCCCACGTCGCATTTGCTCATCTCGTCCGGCCATGGCAGCAGTCGCGGCGAGACGTAGCGGGACCATTTGCCCTGCCGGCCTATGCACTCGAATCTTTCTCGAAATAATCGGATCTTATCCGGGGAATCGAGCAAGGAACCTGGGATTCGGGTCCAGAGGGTTGGTGGAGGGTCGGAGTGAGGAGGTTCGGTAAGAGGTTTGGTGGGAGGGTCGGCGGGAGGTTCGGAAGCAGGTTTGGTAGGAGGTTCGGTAGGAGGATCAGTTGGAGGATTGGTGGGAGGGGGAGATACGGATGAAGTGACACCTGAGTCTGCTGAGGAAGATGATTGTTCTGACGCCTCAATTAACGTTGACGTTGACGATGATCCGTTAGGCGCCTCAATCGGAGTTGACGTTGACAATAAAATGTTAGGCGCATCAGAAACTGCTGAGTCTGAGGAAGTGGGATCTGATGGGAGAGCTTTCGTGCCGCTCACAGGCGAAGGGTCTGATGGGACCGGAACGGAGGAGGTGGAATCGGCGAAGTTGGAGGCAAAATTCCGAATCGGAAGAAAGAAAATGCAGTATGTGTGCAGTCCAATGAGAGCGAACGAAAGAGCGAGAGAGACTGCGATGCGGGCGTGTTCCGTCGATACTTTCTCGGCTTGCCATTTTTTGTGGTTTGCCGTCGAGCCTTCATCTGGTCCTAGAGCTGTAGTGGCTACCATGGTCCGTAGCTGGCGTATATTTGAAGTCGTTGCACCGTCGCGAGACGTAGTTGGCGTATATTCTGAGTATCCCGTTCGAAAAACGCAAAATATCGATCAGCGGATTGAAATTCCGAGACGAGTAGGTATTTTGGACGAATTGTAATAACAGATAGCTAACGACGACCTCTGCTGTAACGTATTACCCTAACCACCGAGCTAACAACCATCGATCTCTCTAAGTCAATTGTTGAGAACTTCTCTCGACAAAGGAAGAGTTGGAGAAGATGGTTGAGTTGGTTGGGATGAAACTTGGTTTGGGTTTGCCAAGCCTCAACTTTGGAGGTTTGGAACATTTCCAACTCAACCAAGAGAATGTTGAAGGTTGGAATTCCAACCAATCAGAAACTGCCAAACAAGTGTTACAATCTACTCTATCCTAAACACAACCATTGAATGGTTCTAAGTTGGGTTTTCCAACCCAACACAATTGCCACATAGGCTCCAAGCCTAGGAACCATCCCACCATGGAAACCATGGTTGGGATAGTTCCCCAAGGGGTGTATTGAGGGGGTCTGAGCTAAGCAAGCTCATTCTGAACCTCCCACTCCAACAAAACAATTGGAAATGGGATTGTTTCTCTAAGTCCTTTTGGGCTCTCTCACAAGTCTCCCTACACTACTACTCCAAGTGCTTTTCATCAAAGGCATCAAGAAGATCTTCATCTCCAAGGCTATTAAGGCTAGTTAAAGCTACTATTTTGTATTGGAATATTATAAAAGCCTTGTAACCGCCATTATAATAGCCCTGGGCATTACATCTGCATTATATTCATGAAGATTGGTTGCACATCATGTATAACTGCAACATTTTGCAGATGCATCATCCTATGCCTCCATGGAACGCACGAGGAGGAGGATGTGATAAGCGCGTGCTTTATCAGCCTAAATCGGTCGTCCGTAATTCACACTATAGGAGGCTCGGCAACTCAAGGAACTATGGAGAAAATACTTGGGAAAGAAAGAAGGCGAGCAGGCCTTGGCTCGGCGGCAGTTTCTGGGAGAACTAACTGCTGGCGGGGGGCTGCTTGGGTTGGGAGGGAGCTGAGATGGTTTATCAGGCGGTTTTGGGTGGCTGTGAGGCGGGGGGGACATCTCCGACCACTGTGTAACGCACAAAAAACTCTCAGGAACAAATCAAACCGTTTGCATTCCATTTGATTTTTCTGAAGATATCTGACTGCCGCTGACCTTGGTTTTGTTTCAGGGGGGGGGCTGGTGGTGAGTGGCATTCAACAGATCCCGCTCGTCTCGAAATTCCAGCCAGTTTCCGTCTGATTCGAAAACCGAGAATGGTTTTGGGACGAAACGGAACTGAAACGGACGAACTGGTTTTCACTACAAGAGCCGAATACCGTCAATTTGTAGACAGAATCGGCACTGATTCCTGACGGCGATTTTATGCCAGAACAAATGCAAATCTTCAACACGGGGATTACCGATAATTGTGAGTGTCTCGAGAGGAACGAAACTAGGAATATTGCTGGTTTCTTGAATATATTGGACTGACTGCAAACATACCGGTATTCGTGCATCATGTTTGGAAGTGACCAAGGATGGGGACTGAATGAAACATATTGTAGCCTAAGGCGTGCTCCAATTATTTGCTGACAATGTTACACCCACCCGTGTATCATCATCTCAGCATGTCATCTGTTCGGCAGCAGCAGCCCCAGCAGCATATTGAAGAGCAGCTGCACCCATGTATCGACCGGGCCCGGGTGGCAGTAGTGCAGACAGTCCCACCGCCCCACATGCCCATCAGGCCGCCACACCGCAGACGCATTCACATCCATGTACACCCCTCCCACGCCCTCTGTCAGCCTCTTTAAAATCTCATTCTGCGCCGCAAACCCGTCCCAGTGCCAATCGTCGTGTGGCAGAGCCAGAAGCTTCCCAGAAAGCGGCTTCCGGTGCAGCCAGCAGTGGGGATGGCCGGCAGGGGTGTTTCGGACAATAATGAGCAGCTCAGGGTAGGTTTGCCTCAGCGCCAGCAGCGTGGACAGCATTTGGCGCTCAAACTGCTCATCTGCAATGAAGTGAGCCCCTCGGTTCATCACCACTATAGACACGCCCTGCGCTGCAATGTCATTCATCCAAGTCTCCCCAAAGCTCTTATCCACCATGAAATCATTCTTCGCTTCCGTAGAATTTAGGTAATAATCCCTAACAAAAAATATCCGGACGGAAAAGCCCAAATCGGCGCAGAGATTAAGGGTCCACAGCGTTTGTCCGCTGGTTCCTTCGTTGCGTTTCGGTACCGCTGACAATAACCTGTCGGCTCGCCCCATTGAATCCGTGATTCCTGGTCCTTGGCACCTAGTCTGACGTTGAAACGAATGGCGTCGGCTAGCAGCATGTTTATTGAGTCACCCACTATAAGCATGCTTCGTTTGTCGAGAACTTTGCAAAACGTTTCTGGGCCGAACCATTCCCAAGGCCCGGCGCAACTGCTGCCGCTGATGCTACTACCATCTGATGCCGCTGCTCCATCCTGACCGTCCGTGCTGCTTCCTGGAACCAGCCAAAAGTACTTCAGAGTCTCCCTTACATTCCACTGGCGAATCAGATCGTCCCTCCGTCTCTTCAGCTGCCTCAACTGGTTGAGAAAATGCAGAGGCGCCCCTCTCCCCATCTTACTAATCTCCTCTATTTGACTCCCAACCTCCTGAAACTGCCCCACCATGCGATCCGCGTCCTGAAGCGCCACGTGGCGAGAGCTTTTCTTCAAGTGTCCCACGTCGCATTTGCTCATCTCGTCCGGCCATGGCAGCAGTCGCGGCGAGACGTAGCGGGACCATTTGCCCTGCCAGCCTATGCACTCGAATCTTTCTCGAAATAATCGGATCTTATCCGGGGAATCGAGCAAGGAACCTGGGATTCGGGTCCAGAGGGTTGGTGGAGGGTCGGAGTGAGGAGGTTCGGTAAGAGGTTTGGTGGGAGGGTCGGTGGGAGGATTGGTAGGAGGTTTGGTGGGAGGGTCGGTGGGAGGATTGGTAGGAGGTTTGGTGGGAGGGTTGGTGGGGCGAGCAGAGGTTGGTGAAATCGGTGCAGATGGTGTGATGCCCGGTTCTGCTGAAGGTGATAATCTAGGCCTCTCAGAAACTGATGGAGGTGCGAGGTTTGAGAGGGAAGCACTTGTGCCGCGGCTCACTGGCGAAGAGTCGGCGACGCTTGGTAACCCGACGGGAGGAGTGAGTAGAGGATCGGCTACGTTGACGATTTGACCACCCGTGAGGAGTTCACTGCCGGCAGAGGGTTGACCGCCAGCAGAGGGTTGACCGGCAGCAGAGGGTTGACCGGCGACAGGGGATTGACCGGCGACAGAGGGTTGATTCCGGCTAAATTGCAGCTGATTTGGCTGACGTGGTTTCTGGAGTTCCCCAGAGTCGTCATGTCTGGTTAATTTTCCTGCTTGTGCTGACGTGGCTGTGGAATCGGAAAAACTGGATGCGAATCCAGAAGAGAATCTTGAAAACTGATCCAGGAGACTAGGAGAGGATCTGCCGTACGTGTATAGACCAATGAGAGCGGAGGAGAGAGCGAGAGCGATCACGACACCAGCGTGGACCGTCGGAACTAACTCTAATTGCTTGATTTGAGGTTTACGAGTCGTCGAATCTTCGTTTCCTGACGCCATCGTCACCGTCCGCGGCTGCTACATTCCAAAAATTGCACCACCGTTGCCTCCTGCGTCAAGAAGAGAAGCCGTATTTCGCCTTTTACAATCGTCCAACCCTTATAGTAATTAAAACGGGGGCTTCAAAACAAAGGCCATCAATAGCCGTGACTCCCGCATTGCTGCAATTAATCTCCAGCCGCGAAAGGCGCGACGAGGAGCACACAATAACGCACCAACTTCTGGCTACTCGTGGTTTCAAAACAGGACAGGAACTTGTGATTCCCAACTGCTTTCCCCTGTCGGCTTCCAACAAGCAGTGTCGGTTCAGTTATGCGAGGGGGAGTGGAAGTGTTGGTGAAGTCTCGATGTTGAGAAGCCTGTTATAAGTTTCGGCATACAAGGTAGTGATGGAAGTATCGTTCCCTCTACAAGAACGTGTTCTGGAAATTTCACTCCAGCCGGGCCTACTGGGTTTGATGCTCGCTTGCGATCGGTCAAACAGTCAGAGCTGGCGCGAATTTAGTAACCTGAGTAATGCGCGTGAGCGAAAACACAATTTCGCCTGACTAAAGGTGTCCGCATCGCGTCGGTTCATAAGCACCTGACTTCTCATTATGAATGCACTATCTGCATTGAACTGCACATTTCATTCTTTGATATGCAACTAGGCTGCAGACATCCTGATATGATACAAGCCAACAAATGTAAGTCCGTACACATGTTGCCGTCTATTCCCCAGCTTCCAGCTTCATCGAGTGCAATGAAGCGTGAAAGGCTTCTAGAAGATCCTCCCTTTTGGCCCAAACACCCTCTAACATGTGTTAATCCCCATAAGCCAACAACCGAAACCAGCAACGCGGCCAGCAACAACAGTGACACGTCTTCACCCAGTGGCCGATTTGCCAGGTGGCGGCGTGCAATTGGTCACCTTGCGACACCGTATGAGCCCCATATGCCCGCACTTGCACCGCGTGCACCAATCGCCAGGCTTGGGGATGTTGGTGGTACCGAGGGCATACCACTTCATGCCCCATGTGGGACCCGCACTGCTGCAGTTGGTGGCTCTGAAAGCTGCAGAAGGAATGGTGGGAGAGAAGAGATGCAGAGAAATTTGTGGGAGAGAAGATAGGACAAGAGAAGAAAGTTCGATTTCTCGGGCTAGAGGATGGTGGTGGCACCATGTGCTTATACATCATGCCCCCATGTGGGCCACGCACAGCACTGCAGTTTGAAACACTCACCGTCTTGTGGCGCTATGCACGTGCCCACGTCGATTCTGTACCCCTCGCTATCCACGCCGCCCCGCCCCACCCGATTGATCAGACACCTGCACGCACAAGAACAGAGGGTGGGATTTAGTAATTTTTTAGTTAGGACGTTTTCTTATGACTTCGGAAATTTTACTATCCTGTATCCTTTGCTGTCCTCCTAACTGACTCCATTGATAAAAAACCAGCATACATGGGCAGAGGATAGGGGGTGGGATAGGGGATTGAGTAACTTGATAGAAAAATCGGGATGCTGGCTCCGTGGTAGTTGGTGCGACACTGCACCTCGGGGCACACGCACTGCGCCTCCATCCCCACCAGCTCCTTGCTCCCGCGATAACCACCAACACTACACTACATTGGAGCTGTTCTACATGTATACACGTATATATATCTGAAAATATATACGTAGAACAACTTACCAAAAAAACTAGAAACGAACTTCAAACAACTTCCCAGTGACAGTAAAAAAAACCATCACAGATTCGTACGTTTGCTGCAGTGGAGGGCACGCGAATCGGCGAATGCTGGTGCCGCGATAATTAGTCCGACACTGCACCTCGGGGCATACGCACTGCGCCTCCATGCGCACGAGCTGCTTGCCCCCCGGGATCACCACTGGCACGGCCTTGCAGTTGCACCGCTCGCAGCTGCTGCTGCCGAGGATGCCGCGCGTTCCCACTGCATAGGGCTGCGACATGAATGCACAGTACAGGCCCTCTGCGGGTGGGGAGAGGGGGAGGGGGCGAGCGGAGAGGACGGGAAGAGGAGGGAGGGGAAAGGGGAGGGGGAAGGGGGAGGATGAGGGGAAGAAACCAGGCAAGAGATGGATCACCACCGGCACTGCCTTGCAGTTGCACCGCTCGCAGCTGTTGCTACCGGGGATGCCGCGCGTTCCCACCGCATAGGGCTGCGACATGAAGGCGCAATAGAGACCCTCTGGGGGTGGGGGAAGGGGGAAGGGGGAAGGGGGGGGGGGGGGTTGGGGGAGGGGGAAATGGTAAGGGAACAAGCCTAGGTGTGCCTGCGTTCCCACCGCGTAGGGCTGAGACATGAACGCGCAGTACAGCCCTCCACGCGAGGGGGGAGAGCAGTGGGGGGAGGGAGGAGGGGGTGGGAGGCGGGGGAGGTAAGGATCGAGATGGCGGGATGCGTTTCGTGGCCACATCACAGGGCTGTGCGGCACGGATGCGCAGCACAGTCCCGCTGTCGGTAGGGATCGTAGGAGTTGGCATAAGAAATAAACGGGTGGAGGGAGTGTGCCACGTGGCACCATGCGGCACCATGTGGTACCTCGAAGCTCTATTAATTTCCTATTCCCCTCCACCCCCTTCCCATCCCCCCGCTCCTTTTCGGAACTAAGCTTACTTTCATAAGTGCTGTTGCAGACTCCTTTGTAGCGACCGTACGGATTTCCAGGCTTCGGCGTCCGCGATACAAGACACCTGAAAAGGCGAACGCATAAGAAAATGGAAATGTGCTAACAGAGTTTGCAAAACGAATCGAATAAGAAGACACTAATTACAATATCGAGATGAAGATGTTCACAAGAAAATTGGTAGACGTTGCGTGTGGAGTAGCGGAAGCGAAGTGAGTCAGTTTGGCCGAACGGAAACTGATTCAAATACCGACGATTCAGGCAACCTGCCAGTGTGCAACTCCAAGTCATTCGACGCTGCTAAGAAACAAGGCGGATCGTTTTTTGTAACGAATGGAGCACTGTAACCAATCCAGAATGAGAATATGTAGTTCGAGGCGGGACTGTGAAAAAAATGTATAGCTTGCGTGCAGATCTCAACCTTCAGGTTTGAAGGCTTCCTATCCGCCTGGTTCGGTTTCGCACGCCAAACGCGGATGAAAGGGTGCAAAAAGTCCACTCTATACAGAACTGGCTTCAACGGGGCGACCTGTATATTCTCATGCCACCACTTTTGAATCGACTCAGAAGCTACCTCGTTGCAATTTGACCGAGGCTAAATAAGAGTAAGGACGGACATTAGCGACTCACGTGGCTGGCCCGCCTTCGCACTCGACGATGGGCTTTAACGTTGGCGAAAGCAAACAGCGACTGCCGTCTTTTAGCTTCTTCGCTCCTGAAACGCGAGAGGCATTCCGTTGTTAAAAAAAAAACAGAAATACATCTTGCATTTTTAACACAAATTTCTCAAGACAGAAGGAGAAAATTAGGCACCATCAGACCCTGAAGAGTCATCCTTTTAAGCAGCGGAACGGCTAAAACTACTGCGAGGCGGATAATTTCAGCCATCCTTACCAGAAACAACGGTTGCAGCCGTAAGGAGTACTATAAATATTTGAAACCCTTTCGAAATCGCCATTCTGACAGCGAGCGCTCTAGGGAAGCTCTTTGTAACAGCGTATCAAGAGTCGACGTCGGGATTTCGTCAACAAGGAGTTGAATGGTCCGAGTCTAGAGATTTTCTATTTCTTCAATCCACTGAAGAGAAAAAAGTGTAACCGAGGCTGGTTGCAGAGATGGTAGCGGCTCCACTGAACGAGCTTCAATGAAGTAATGATACTCGCTAGGCGCTCGGTCGTGTGCAGACACTAGACAAACCTAACAAAGCCTGGGCAGCTTAGGAAGTAAATTATAAAGGTATACGTGACTGACAGGTGGTATTCGCGGCAATAATCTAAGATGTAGTGAGTCGGAAAGGCAACACTGTAACAGGCTCGGAAAATTGACTGGGCTTACTGAGAACTGCAGAGTGGGAGAAGTGGAGGGAAGACACTGATGGAAGATTCTGCTTTGGATTTCATGGATATCCCATTCCATCTCCAGGGGGTGGGTGGGCTGATGGGAAGACCTAGGTGCTTTGCTCAACCTTCACAAGGCTCTGCTTCAACCTACCCCTGTAAGTATGGACCAGAGGGGATCGCGGAGAAAGGGCAGCGGGAAGACTGGTGAAGTCCCCGTTCGGAAGAGTCTGCGGCGATGTGGTGGCCGCGCGGACGAGCAGCGCGGGAGGAAAAAATGGTTGGAAACGTTTAGGTCCGGTTTGTGGGTTCGAAGGTCTTGCTGGGAAGGAATGGGTGGAATGATTCTCCCAAGGTTGGGGGTGGGGGGGCGGATGACTGGCTTTGCGCGGTAAACTTGCAGAGGGCCTTCGGAGTGCAGGTGGGAACAGCGTTGCAGGGATTTGGCGGCGGCAGAGGTCTCCGCGGGATGTTTGCGCGTCAGCAACCGAGTCGCACATTGGGACAAGGCCCGCGGCGCGGGATTCGCTGCAAATCTCAACTCGTTTTGCCTGCAAAACGGGGCTAGTTTTGATGTGGGTGGATGGACTGACGATGTTGAGGGTGTGAGCACAAAAGCGGCACACCGTGGTCCCCTTTCTGAATCTGATGCAGAAATGCCTGACGCAACCCAGGCCGCACAGACAGACAACTGCCCCAACGAACAATTCTGATTGGCCATTCCTCCTGCAAAAACGCCGGCTGACTGGTAGCGACCGAGCGGCTCGCGACGCATGTGGGAAAATCTGCAAAAAAAAATGTTCAAGCTAATTCCCCGTTGCAAACAAAAATTGGGAGAATATGCCACAAGTAACCAACTTGGGACTCGATAACGTGAATGGTAAAAAAAAAACGCGTACGGTCACTGTATCGGGTTTTCTGACGGGTTTGGTAAGCAGGGTCACGGATTCAGTCACTAACAACAGGTAAAAAATCACGCGAATGGTCACACATGTAACTCCCGCCAAAAAACTTGAATTTCAACAAAATTCCCGCTCGCGCCCAACCAATCTGCGAACTTGTAAAAAACTAAAACCCAATCGGAATCGGAAGCGGTTTGGGAACGGATCAACCCTAAACACCTGGCGAGTTACGTGTTTAGGGTTGATCATCCGAAAATGCATCCAGGTTTTTTCTGGGTTTCATTTTGTTTTGGCGGGAGTTTCATCTGTGACCATTCGCGCTATTTTTTACCAGCTGATTGTGACTGATTCCGTGAAACGCTTTATCAGTCGCGTGAAAACACCCTTTGCAGTGACCGTACCCTTTATTTTTTTACCAAAAATGTTTTCGAGTCCCATGATGGTTACGAACGGCATATTTTCCCAACAAAAATTCGTATCTTCGTGGACGCAGTTTGGAACACGCTCTTCATAATTTTGAGACGATTATGTGCTGCTCCCAATGCTATCTCCATGGTGAAGTAATCTGAGACATGCCTAATAAAGTTTCACTGCAAGTACAGCACGTGAATGGAGATAATGGAACCGGCCTGTTGAGGTATATGATCCGGTAGGCCATTACAAAGACTAATCACCTAATACGACTTTCTTGTAACCCTGCTTCTTACTCTGGCTATTAACTTCGGTAATCTCCATTGGAGCACCGACTTCACATTTCCATCATCACCTTTGCATTCACCTGCCGTCCTCAAAATACTCAACAAGAAGGTGCTCCACATCAGTGCGTGTGGTTACCGGGTTACTGAGCGTGAACGCCTTGAGCCAATTGGGCATGCCTGTGGGAAAAAAAGGGTCGAGGAGGAGGGTTGAATAACTGAATTAGGTTCCTGAGGTTAGAGAGTAGGCGGGCAGAGTGTGCGGTGTTGGGGCCCTATGATGGCAAGCGTTTCTTTGAAGTGTTAGTCTGATGTGAAGCCCTAAGATCTTCAAGACCAACAGTAAGGCAGTAAACAGGATCAATTAGACACTGGCCTATTGTAAAATGCTTTTGCATTGAGCGGTATTTTGAGGCGCCTTAAACTACACCTCAATGCACGTGATCTTCAAGACCAACAGTAAGGCAGTAAACAGGATCGATTAGAAATTGGGCTATTGTAAAATGCTTTCGAAATTGGCCTATTGATTCGCTTCACACACTCACCTCGAATGGTGACTGGTCGCAGGCGCAGGTCGTGTGACTCCTTCTGGAGGAAGAAGGAGAGGCCCGAGGAGAGCGAGGTGAGAGGGGTCGCCAGCACCAGCTCCCTCTGAGATGGACGGGCATTGGGACGAGCAGCAGCAGGGGAGGCAGCAGCAGGGGGATCAGGGAAGGCGTTATGACTCCTTCTGGAGGCGTTATGACTCCTTCTGGAGGCGTTATGACTCCTTCTGGAGGCGTTATGACTCCTGGAGGCGTTGTGACTCCTTCTGGAGGCGTTATGACTCCTTCTGGAGGCGTTGTGCCTCCTTCTGGAGGCGTTATGACTCCTTCTGGAGACGTTATGACTCCTTCTGGAGACGTTATGACTCCTTCTGGAGGCGTTATGACTCCTTCTGGAGGCGTTATGACTCCTTCTGGAGGCGTTATGACTCCTTGTGGAGGCGTTATGACTCCTTGTGGAGGCGTTATGACTCCTTCTGGAGGCGTTATGACTCCTTCTGGAGGCGTTATGACTCCTTCTGGAGACGTTATGACTCCTTCTGGAGGCGTTATGACTCCTTCTGGAGGCGTTATGACTCCTTCTGGAGGCGTTATGACTCCTTCTGGAGGCGTTATGACTCCTTCTGGAGGCGTTATGACTCCTTCTGGAGGCGTTATGACTCCTTGTGGAGGCGTTATGACTCCTTGTGGAGGCGTTATGACTCCTTCTGGAGGCGTTATGACTCCTTCTGGAGGCGTTATGACTCCTTCTGGAGACGTTATGACTCCTTCTGGAGGCGTTATGACTCCTTCTGGAGGCGTTATGACTCCTTCTGGAGGCGTTATGACTCCTTCTGGAGGCGTTATGACTCCTTCTGGAGGCGTTATGACTCCTTCTGGAGGCGTTATGACTCCTTCTGGAGGCGTTAGGAACTCCTTCTGGAGGCGTTATGACTCCTTCTGGAGGCGTTATGACTCCTTCTGGAGGCGTTATGACTCCTTCTGGAGGCGTTACGACTCCTTCTGGAGGCGTTATGACTCCTTCTGGAGGCGTTATGACTCCTTGTGGAGGCGTTATGACTCCTTGTGGAGGCGTTATGACTCCTTGTGGAGGCGTTATGACTCCTTGTGGAGGCGTTATGACTCCTTGTGGAGGCGTTATGACTCCTTCTGGAGGCGTTATGACTCCTTCTGGAGGCGTTATGACTCCTTCTGGAGGCGTTATGACTCCTTCTGGAGGCGTTATGACTCCTTCTGGAGGCGTTATGACTCCTTCTGGAGGAAGGAGAGGCCCGAGGAGAGCGAGGAGAGAGGAGTTGCCAGCACCAGCTCCATCTGCGAATGAGAGGCATTGGGGCGAGCAGGATGGGGGGCAGCGGCAGCAGGGTAAATGAAGGGGGATCAGGGGAGGCATTGGGACTCCTTCTGAAGGAAGAAGGAGAGGGCCGAGGAGAGCGAGGTGAGAGAGGTCGCGAGCACCAGCTCCCTCTGCGAATGAGAGGCATTGGGCCAAAAAGAACGGGGGGGAGCAGCAGGGGCAGCAGGAGGAGCAGAGGGAGGATCAGGGGAGGAATTGAGACTCCTTGCGGAGGAGGAAGGAGAGGCCCGAGGAGGGAGGTGAGGAGGGTTGCCAGTAACAGCTCCCTTTGGGATAGGCGGGCATTGGGGCGAGAGGCAGGGGGGGCAGCAGCAGGGGGGGCAGCAGCAAGGGGGGCCAACAGCAAGGAGGGAGGAGGGTAGCAGCAGGGGGGGGTAGCAGCAGGGGGGGCAGCAGCAGGAGGGGGTAGCAGCAAGGGGGGACAGCACCAGGAGGGGGCAGCAACAGCGCGAACAGAGAGGGGATCAGGGAAGGCATTGAGACTGCTGGGGGATCAGCAATGGTGGCTTTGAGGAAACAAAGAAATATAGACAATGCAAAAGATGTGGTGTACCTTGAAGCGTTTGCTGGTTTCGGAGTAGTATGTAGAGAGGATGACCAGGAGGTGCAGTGAGCGAGTGGCTGTAGGTGTGCGGGAGAATGAGAGAGCAGCAGACGGCAGATTAGCGGGTTTGTGAGAAAATGGAGTAGATGGGTTGGATGCACACGTTTAGTGGAGCGGATGAGCAGCAGATAGAGGGAGAAAGTGGAGGGTAGGTGTGAGAGAAGCAGAGAAGGTTCGTGTTTTGAGTCGACTCAAAACACGACTCATTACACGCAGATAGAGGGAGAAAGTGGAGCGTAGGTGTGAGGGAGGCAGAGAAGATTGCATTGAAAAAGGGAGTGGAATGTGGAGAGGATGAGTAGCAGACGCATAACTCACAGAGAAACTGTTTAAGAATCTCCTCGAATTCGGCATCCTTGTTCACCAGCTGGGATGTCGAGCTGCCCACATTCGATATCGCCACGTTCAGCACCTCGCCACCCTTCTTCCCGCGCACACCTGTCCATTTGTACAGAGGCAGTGGGATGAGAGAGAATGCAAGCACACGAAGGTATGTATGTAATCACATCATGTCGTGTCAGTTGATGTTGCCACGTTCAGCACCTCTCCCCGCTTCTTCCCTGGCACCCCTGCTCACACACACCCCATGCACATAGGATACGAGTCAATAGAGAGTACAAGCACACGTATGTGTTATGACATCGTGGCATCCCCCGCACAGAGGTGACCTTTGAGTCGACTCAAAAGTCACCTCACCTCTGCCCATACATGCACACCACACCCCGCACAGAGGCAGTGAGGAAACAGAGAATGCAAGCACACCACACCAACATGGCAAGCATGCCAACACAAAACACATGGCGTGATACCGACATTATACTGTGCTTGCTATAGCGAGTCGTGTGCTGCATTCATCAAGAGTCCTGATTCAGGACCCATCCCCACACCATAATGCACTCACCAGGCCCCATGGCATGCTGCACTCACCAGGCCCCATGGCATGCTGCACTCACCAGGCCCCATGGCATGCTGCACTCACCAGGCCCCATGGCATGCTGCACTCACCAGGCCCCATGGCATGCTGCACTCACCAGGCCCCATGGCATGCTGCACTCACCAGGCCCCATGGCATGCTGCACTCACCAGGCCCCATGGCATGCTGCACTCACCAGGCCCCATGGCATGCTGCACTCACCAGGCCCCATGGCATGCTGCACTCACCAGGCCCCATGGCATGCTGCACTCACCAGGCCCCATGGCATGCTGCACTCACCAGGCCCCATGGCATGCTGCACTCACCGGGTCCCATGGCATGCTGCACTATATCCGCTCTAAGGAGTTCCTCAGTAGTGAGCGATGCCTGGTTGTACTTCTTGTCTCGCACTGGAAGGGAGCGGGGGGAGACGGAAAGGAAAGAATGGGCTTTCCATGTTCGACTCAAAGTTATACGATTTCAGATTCTCCATTGTTCTTTCAAAGACTGTCTAAAAAGTAAAAAAATCCAAACAACCAAGAATCTAGGATTCAATTTGGACAGTCAACTGAGGCAAGCATCTATACAAAGAAAATATACAAAGAAAACGTCCTAGAAAATCTTCATTCGAAACAGCTCGTACATGCATGATTGGAATTCCTGCAGTCAGCATTCCTTGTGAAATGTTCCTAAATAAATACACCTAAATGTGAGAGGAACAAGAATTGCACTTTAGACCCTAAGCACTCCACTCACATATCTCGTAGAAAACGTTTCGCCCGAGGCACCTCGATCCAACGGCCAGGAACGCCGCCATGCTGGCATCGACCTCGCTGCTCTGCCCTGGATCCAGGTTGTTGGTACACGTGAGGATAGCTGCGAGCTGAGAGTGGGGAAGAAAGGGGATCGAGATGGGATGGTACGGGGAAACGAGGGTTTGGGTGTAATCCATGCTGTCTTTTGAGACGTCTCACAAGCCATGCTGGCATCCACCTCGCTGCCCTGCCAGGGATCCAGGTTGTTGGTGCACGTGAGAATGGCTGTGAGCTGCGAGTGGAGGGGTGGGGAAGGGTTAAAGACGGCTATGAGTGCAATTCTCCTACACAGCACCTCGCTGCTCTGGCTTGAATCCAGGTTGTTGGTGCACGTCAGGATGGCTGCGAGCTGCGGGTGGGGGTGAGGGAGAGGGGCGAGAGGGGATGGAGAGCAAGCAGTGTGCCAATGGGCCTAACAGCAACAGCAATCCTTGCTGGCGTGTCCGCCTCGCTGCTCTGCCAGGGATCCAGGTTGTTGGTGCACGTGAGGATGGCTGCGAGCTGGGGGTGGGGGGATGGATGGGGTGGGGGGTAGTATAGGGGTGGGTGTATACAATCCATCACATGCAATCCATCACATGCAATCCATCACATGCAATCCATCACATGCAATCCATCACATGACTACTCGCTGTTCTGCCCGGCATCCAGGTTGTTGGTGCACGTGAGAATGGCTGCGAGCTGAGCTGAGAGCAGGTGAGATGGCATGGGGGTGGGAGTGGGAGGAGATGAGGGGAGAGCAAGCAATGCGCCATCACGTGACTACTCGCTGCTCTGCCGGCATCCAGGTTGTTGGTGCACGTGAGAATGGCAGCGAGCTGAGCGTGGGGGTGGAGGGGGGCTAATCGAGGGGTATGAGCACGATCCCTGCTGGCATCCACCTCGCTGCTCTGCCGGCATCCAGGTTGTTGGTGCACGTGAGAATGGCTGCGAGCTGATGGAGGGGATGGGATAGTATGGGGATGGGAAGAGGTGGAGAGGAGGTTGAGAGGAGTTAGTGTGCCAAGGGGCCCATCAGCAAGCCCTGCTGGCATCGACCTCGCTGCTCTGCCGGCATCCAGGATGTTGGTGCACGTGAGAATGGCAGCAAGCTGAATGTGGGGATGAGAAGGTACAGGGCCTTCTCCTTTTCTCATCCAACTCACCAGCAGGGGTGCAAGAGCAGTGTTGAGGAGAAGGTGAGGCGCCTCCTCTGAGTCACTCCAAACTCTAGACTAGACTCGGAGCCACCTACCTTCTCTGTGTACACACAGCCAGTCACGGAGCCAGCAGTGAGTTTTTGAGAATTCTCAAAAACTCCCTGCAACGAGAGCCGGCGAGCTCTAGACTAGACTCGGAGCCACCTACCTTCTCTGTGTACACACAGCCAGTCACGGAGCCAGCAGTCTTACTCTCACTCTCACTTGACACTCACCAGCAAGCGTGCAAGGGCGGTGTTGAGGAGAAGGTGAGGCGCCTCCTCTGAGAGCTAGTGAGGCGAGCTCTAGACTGGACAGTACCAACAGTCAGCCAGGGTGCCAACACCCCTTCCTCTGACACTCTACACTCACCAGCAAGCGTGCAAGAGCGGTGTTGAGGAGAAGGTGAGGTGCCTCCTCTGAGAGCCTGCGAGCCAGCATGGTGGCACAGCTGCTTCCCTGGAGCAACCAGAGGAGAGAGAGAGAGAGAGAGAGAGAGAGAGAGAGAGAGAGAGAGAGAGAGAGAGAGAGAGAGAGAGAGAGAGAGAACGAGAGAGAAGAGGGGAGAGAGGATACATAAATGATAAGAGAAAGGGGCTCTATAGATTGAAATCCCGGCCGCTGTTGATGTGGCCAGGGGACATGGTGAAAAGATATGCATCGACTGTGCTCCATAAAGACGCAAAGGACGTTCTAAAAAGGGTGACTTGCCTCTTCTGCTGTTCTTGGGAAGATGGGATGTGAGATGACCGTTCCCTGTTCCCCACCCTCAACCCGGGAACAGGTATAGCGACACATGACTATTGATTCCTGACAGAGGTGAGTTTTGAGTCAACTCAAAAGGAAGATGGGATGTGAGATGACTGCTCCCTGCTCCCCACCCTCAACCCGGGAACAGAACAGGCACACCAAAATGACTATTGCTTCTTGAGAGGGAAAGGGATAACACATGGTGACTTCTGAGTCAACTCAATTGAATCTTGACAGAAAGAGGAATGCCAAAATGAATATTGATTCTTGACAGAAAGAGGAATGCCAAAACTATTTATTATTGACAGGAATACGGATCCATAATTGTAAAGCCACAGAAATTCTTATAAAATAGGAGAGAAAAAAAAAAGAGGACAAAAATGTGCGGAGACTATCGAAAAAAGGAACAAAATTAGAGATGGCAGGACGGACAGTGTACACCTAATAGACCAAGTAACAATGTAATGACAGGAGAAACATTGAAATGGATATAATGCAATTGGCATCCACACCATATCCCTAAATTAATCCCATCCATCCCACCCCATCCCATCCCATTAACACTAGTCCTTCCACACCACATGCGCGAGACAGCCCACTCCACCCCATCTCATCCCATCCCATCCCATCCCATCTCATCCCATCCCATCCCATCTCATCCCATCTCATCCCATCCCATCCCATCTCATCCCAACTCATCCCATCCCAACTCATCCCATCCCCTCCCATCCCATCCCATCCCATCCCATCCCATCCCATCCCATCCCATCCCATCCCATCCCATCCCATCCCATCCCATCCCATCCCATCCCATCCCATCCCATCCCATCCCATCCCATCCCATCTCATCCCATCCCATCCCATCCCATCCCATCCCAACTCATCCCATCCCAACTCATCCCATCCCAACTCATCCCATCCCAACTCATCCCATCCCATCCCATCCCATCCCATCCCATCCCATCCCATCCCATCCCATCCCATCCCATCCCATCCCATCCCATCAACCTCAGAACTCACAACTCAAGCCCATCAAGACTCCCTTTTCTCACGGAACTCACAACTCAAGCCCATCAAGACTCCCTTTTCTCACGGAACTCACAACTCAAGCCCATCAAGACTCCCTTTTCTCACGGAACTCACAACTCAAGCCCATCAAGACTCCCTTTTCTCACGGAACTCACAACTCAAGCCCATCAAGACTCCCTTTTCTCACGGAACTCACAACTGGGCATAAGCTTCCTTTTCTTTCAGACACTCACTGTTTCTCGGGGAATAATTTCTGCCACAGCTTTTTCCATGCCCTGCAGGCACAGGGGATGAACAGCGGTGACGAGCGGTGCAAGGGGTTGGTGCGGATACATGAAGGCATTTAGACAGGTGCAGAGAGATGACGAGGGTGAGCGGAGACAGGACGAGGTGAGAGAGGGTGAGGGGAGACAGGAGTGGGGAGGTGAGAAGGAAACGAAACGCAATCATGGTGGGGAGGAAGAGGGGGGGAAGGATGAGGAGGAGGAGGAGGAGGAGGAGGAGGAGGAGGAGGAGGAGGAGGAGGAGGAGGAGGAGGAGGAGGAGGAGGAGGAGTAATAGCAAAAGCAATGAGAGAGGAGATGAAGCTGTAACGAGTACGTACTAGTGTCTATAACGAGTATGTCATGTGCCAGTACATATAACGAGCATGTATTTACTAGAAGCTGGCCGCTTCTCAACAAGTGGGGCATCTTGTAGCATGCAATTGTTGGCCGTACAACACCACTTCCAGCCGCCCCTGCCCCCATGTGACTTGTGAGTAGGTGGTCGACTGGTCATACATCTGTCACTAGTATGTACAACGTACTTTTGAGTCAGCTTATAACGAGGGTGTATGTGCTACTAGTGAGTCACCTCGATAGTAGCAGGCATCTTGTTGTGGCCGTACAGCACCATTTGCAGCCGCCCCTCCCCGTGCAGCTTGCGCAGATCAACCTGATGGATGAAAGGGCGGGGCGGGGGTGGCGAGGGGTGGGGAGGGGTGGCGCAGGGTGGGGCGGGGTGGCGCGGGGTGGCGCGGGGTGGGGCGGGGTGCGAAGGGTGGGTGGGAAGGGGGCACAACTTGAATGACTTGCAGCCGCCACTTCCCATGCAGCTTGCACAGATCAACCTGCCAGACGGGCAGACAAGGGGGTGGGGCAGGGTGGGAAGGTTGGAGGGCAGGGGGTAGGAAGGATGGGGAGGGCGGGAGGGCGGTACGAAAGGGGGCAAAGTTTGAACAAACTTGCAGCCGCCACTTCCCATGAAGCTTGCGCAGATCAACCTGCCAGGCTGGAGGGCAGGTGGGAAGGGTGGGGTGGGTGGCTGGGAGGGTGGGGCAATGCATCATTCAGGGTGGGGCAATGCATCATTCAGGGTGGGGCAATGCATCATTCAGGGTGGGGCAATGCATCACTCAGGGTGACTTGCATCGTTCAAAGAAAGAAGCGGAAACCAGGCGAACACAATCCGGATGACTTGCAGCCGCCCCTCCCTAAGCTGCTTCATTCATGCCTGCTGGTTACCTGGTAACAAAACAGTAACTGTCTGTAACCTGTAAACGAGACAGTAACTGGTAACCAGCCAGTAACCTGGTAGCAGAAGCTTCTGGAACCCCTCACCTCACCTCATCCAGGAAGGAGTGCGCCTGTGTGTCCACCCCCATGGCCTGCAGCAGCCACGCCACATCCGTGCGAAGGTGGATGACTGCTGGTAACCCAGTAACCTAGTAACCCAGTAACCTAGTAACCCAGTAACCTAGTAACCCAGTAACCTAGTAACCCAGTAACCTAGTAACCCAGTAACCTAGTAACCCAGTAACCTAGTAACCCAGTAACCTAGTAACCCAGTAACCTAGTAACCCAGTAACCTAGTAACCCAGTAACCTAGTAACCCAGTAACCTAGTAACCCAGTAACCTAGTAACCCAGTAACCTAGTAACCCAGTAACCTAGTAACCCAGTAACCTAGTAACCCAGTAACCTAGTAACCCAGTAACCTAGTAACCCAGTAACCTAGTAACCCAGTAACCTAGTATCCCAGTAACCTAGTAACCCAGTAACCTAGTAACCCAGTAACCTAGTAACCCAGTAACCTAGTAACCCAATAACCTAGTAACCCAGTAACCTAGTAACCCAGTAACCTAGTAACCCAGTAACCTAGTAACCCAGTAACCTAGTAACCCAGTAACCTAGTAACCCAGTAACCTAGTAACCCAGTAACGTAGTAACATAGTAACAAAGACCCTCTCGCCTCATCCAGGAACAAGAGTGCCTGTGTGTCCACTCCACCCCTATGGCCTGCAGCAGCCACACTGGGTCGGTGCAAAGGTGGATGCATGCTGAGCTGGTAACCCAGTAACCTGGTAACCAAACCCACTCACCTCGTCCAGGAACAAGAGCGCCTGTGTGTCCACCCCCATGGCCTGCAGCAGCCACGCGGCGTCGGTGCGAAGGTGGATACGTGCTGTGCTGGTGACCCAGTAACCTGGTATCCAGACCCCCCTCACCTCATCAAGAAACAAGAGAGCCTGAGTGTCCACCACGCCCATCGCTTGCAGCAGCCACGCAGCGTCGGTGAAAAGGTGAACATAAGCGCCTGTGTGTCCACCCCCATGGCCTGCAGCAGCCACGCAGCGTCGGTGCGGAGGTGGAAGTCCACCCGGCTCGTGTGCACCAGCAACCTGCCCTCTGTTGATACCTGATGGTAACCTGGTAACCACCAAAGCCACTCACCTCATCCAGGAACAAAAGAGTCTGTGTGTCCACCCCCATGGCCTGCAGCAGCCATGCCGCGTCGGTACGAAGGTGGAAGTCCGCCCGGCTCGTGTGCACCGGATGAAACAAGCCATCCCATGGTAACCCTGTAACAATCTCACCTCATCTAAGAAGAGAAGTGCCTGTGTGTCCACGCCCATCGCTTGCAGCAGCCACGCTGCATCGGTGCGGAGGTGGAAATCCGCCTGGCTCGTGTGCACCAGCGGAAGCAGACAAAGCCCTGCCGCCCGGGCACTGGGCGGCTCTGAGTGATCCAGGAAGAAGGCGTAGACGATGGCCGAGACGATTGCATCCAAGTCTGGTGGAAGGGGGGGAAGTGGGGGAGAGGAGGACTGGCAGGCGCTGAATGGTCCAGGAAAAAGGAGTAGACGATGGCTGAGACGGTTGCGTCCAGATCTGGTGAATGTGTGGGGAGACGGTGGAGAAGGGTAAGGGATGAATTGGAGGATAGTGGGTGGGCATGGAGTGCGCTGGGCGGTTCTGAGTGGTCCAGGAAGAAGGAGTAGACGATGGCCGAGACGATTGCGTCCAAGTCTGGTGGAAGGGGGGGAAGGGGGGGAGAGGAGGACTGGCAGGCGCTGAATGGTCCAGGAAGAAGGAGTAGACGATGGCTGAGACGATTGCGTCCAGATCTGGTGGAAAGGGGGGGTTGGGTGGGGGGTTGGGTGGGGGGTTGGGTGGGTGGGAAGGAATGGACTGGAGAATAGTGTGTGGGGAAGGAGTGCGCTGGGCGGCTCTGAGTGATCCAGAAAGAAGTAGTAGACGATGGCTGAGACAGTCACGTCCAGATCTGGTGAATGTGTGTGGGGGGGTGAGGAGGGCACAGAGAAGGAATGGGTTGGATGATAGGGTGTGGGGAAGGAGTGCATTGGGCAGAGTGGTCGAGGAAGGAGTAGACAATGGCTGAGACAATTGCCCAGATCTGGTGGAAGGGAGGAAGGGATGGGGGGCACAGGGACGGAATGGGTTGGAGGATAGGGGGTAGGAAAGAAGTGCACTGGCCGGCACAGAGTGACCGAGGAAGAATGTGTACACGATGGCTGAGACGATCCCACTTCTGAGAATTCTCAAATTTGGGAGTCACTTCTGAGAATTCTCAAAAGAAGAATGCGTACACGATGGCTGACACAATCCCGCCTTATGTGTCCTCCTCAGACTCCTCATCCCCCCCAACCCCCTCTATCCTTCCTTTCCCTTCATCTCATCCTTCCCTTCCAACCCATCTCACCCGCATGCTCGCTGCCAATCACCACTTTGAACAGCCACCGAACCGGCTCCTCAGCCGCGCTCCCGAACCTCAAGTCCAGCTCCGGCGCAGGCACGGAGGAACCGCCCTCCGCCTTGCCTTCCCCCGCATCAGCCAGCGACGGCGCCACAGAGTCAATGCAGCGTCGCCCACGTCGCAGAAACTCGTTGATCTCGCCAACTCCAGGGCAAATTTCGGCTGTTGAATTATTGCCAGCGCTGGGATTCGAACCCGCGGGCACAGCCGCGTCAGCTGCTTCTAACAGACGTTCGCGAGCAACATTGGCGTAGAAAGCAGCAGCGGAGCCAATCAGCTTGCCTGATGCAGCAGCGTCGGCGGCCTGACGGTCAGAGCAAGGGAGATTGGAAAGGGGAGACAGGCACGCGGAGGGAGTGAAGGGGGGATAGGCAAGGGAGGTACAAAAGGGAATTATGCATGCTGCTTTTCCAAATCAAATAAAATCAAACATTTTGGAATACGAGGCAACGGCCGAGCCAGGAGGAGCAAGTAACCCTGAACTGACACACAAGGGAATCTGACCTAAAAAATCGCATGCGATTCGGCATTCTGAAGCGGCCTTAACCAGTGACTCGGCGCCTTGTAAAATGCAACTGCTCCTCCCAGGAACTTGAACAGTCGAAGCTCTTGGGGGTGGCGACAGGAAGTAAGAGCCAACTGAGATTAAGCAGAACCTTTTTTTTTTTACGAACCAAGGAACCTGCAAGTCGACACCCTTGTAAAATGCGACTGCTCCTCCCAGGCCCTTTGATCGGATCGAAGCTCTTGTGAGCGACGAGAGGAAGTGATGGCCGACGAGAAAATAACCTGCAATCTCGATACATATTTATAGCCCTTTAGAACCGACTAACCTGCGAGTCGGCACCGTTGTAGTATGCGGCTGCTCCACCCAGGCCCTTGAGCAGGTCGAAGCTCTTGGGAGCAACGAGCGGAACTGACGGCCAGTGGCGGCCAATGAGACACTAACCTGCGAGTTGATACGAATTCGCATCTCCTTAGAACTGACTAACCTGCGAGTCGGCATCCTGGTAAAATGCGACTGCTCCTCTCAGCCCCTTGAGCGGGTCGAAGCTTTTGGGAGCGGCGAGAGGAAGCGACGGCCAGCTGCGAATTGATACACTCTTAATAGCTCATAAGGACCGACTGACCTGCAAATCGGCACCCTTGTAGAATGCGACTGCTCCTCCCAGCCCCTTGAGCGGGTCGAAGCTTTTCGGAGCAACGAGCGGAACTGACGGCCAGTGACGGCCGACGAGACATTAACCTGCTAGAGTTGATACAGATTCGCATCTTCTAAGAACCAACTAACCTGAGAATTGGCATCCTTGTAGTATGCCACTGCTCCGTCCAGTCCCTTGAGCGGGTCGAAGCTCTTGGGAGCGGTGAGAGGAAGCGACGGCCAGCTGCGAATCGATACGATATTAATAGCTCAGAAGGACCAACTAACCTGAGAATCGGCATCCTTGTAAAATGCGACGGCTCCGCCCAGCCCCTTGAGCGGATCGAAGCTCTTGTAAACGGGCAGTTCCTCCTCCGCCGCCGGTGAGAAACTAGCGAGCAATCAGGCAGAACGACTAACCTGCGAGTCGGCACCCTTGTAGTATGCGACTGCTCCGCCCAGCCCTTTGAGCGGGTCGAAGCTCTTGTGAACGGGCGGTTCCTCCTTCGCCGCCGGTTTCGACGCGATCCACGAGAACATGGTGACGGGTCCGATGAACCGTGCGGTCCGCAAATTCGGATATTCGTTTGACGCAGGTCGTTCGTTCTGCGATCCAATGGAAGTACTCGAAGCTTAACTGCACCGTAGGGTCCACAAAATCGGGAGACAGAGAAAAAGGAACTGTATGGTCCGCAATGCCGCTTAGGAGTTTGTAAGAAATTGCTTCAGCAACGACGATAAGATCGCAACGCGTTACAAGGGCCTACAGAACAATGAGCTTGGTTCCCGTCTCCGGCAACCTCAATGCTTCAGTTTAGTTCCGCTGGCTTGATGTGACGGTGCCGGATCAGCGGGACTGGAACGAGAAAGCAGACTCCAGGATACTGATGCAATGTGGAAAACATAGAACACTGAAGCAAGGACGTTACTGGGATCAGGGGAGAGAGGAATTCGTGAAGGCCAGGCAAAATGAGGCTCAGATGAAGGTTATGAACGTTAAGGAGAGTAGTAGGGTAATTTGTGGTTTAGTGCGGTTATTGTTAGGACCGAATGCGTGCTTGTCTACTAAGCCGTGTGCAGAGCTCCATGAAACTCGTGAGCCATGACGGGGTTGTTTGAGTGCGAGGGGCTGTAACATGTATTGCGCTTTCGCAAGTGGCAAATTAACAGTTGACGACGTTGGTTACCAGCAAATATTTTCGACCTCAGGGATTCGCCATCTCATGTTTCACGCCCTGAGTGTGGTCCTGATTTGGTAGCAAGGTGCGATGGATGTGACTGCCAAAAGCAGGAACGAGTAGAATATCACGGTTCCGAGTGGTGCGTTTGGGTGATGTTTTTTTTTTTTTTTTTTTTTTTTTTTTTTTTTTTTTTTTTTTTTAATAGAAGGCTTTTCACTATATCAGGGATACAGCCCAAGGGGCCACAGTCGTAACTGTTGCAGGAGGGGGGCAATTACACACAGTGAGAGAGCCGCCCCTCGTATGCATCTACGGCGGTTTTTATCTGGCTCTCTGATCTGTCCAGATAAACAAGAACTCGTCACGCCACGTAAGTCTGTTAACCACCATCGTGCTTGCATTTTCCAGCGCTGCGACCTCGTCCTTGGCCAGATGCTGCTTGGCCACGTGTCTCTTTTTTATCCACGCCTTCCTTCGCTTGATGCCCTCGTACGTTCGCGCATCACCTTCCGGCACTAGAACTTCCACCCCCTGAAGACTGCATTGTAGCGCTCCACCCAGACCTTGTGAAATGTGATTGCCGACACCGTCAGCTCCGGAAAACCGGAAGCATCCCCCCCGCGCTGGAATAGCAGGTCGCCAAGTGTCCTCGCTCTCCGCGCTAGACTGAACCAGCGAATCGCATCTTTGAGGGCCCCCACCACAGGCTGGATGACTCGGCAAGAGAACAAAGCGTGATCCACTGACTCCGCCTCCTTGCAGTGCGGGCATCTCGCCCGCTCCCCCAAAAACTTCAGACGGTCCCCCACTTGCAGATTGAAGCAGTGGGCACGTAGCAGGACATCCCGCGCCTTTACGGGAACAACATGGGAGTCCCTGCGCGCAATCACCCGCTTCCAGTCGATTTTCCTCCCCCACAGGTGTTCTCACTCTGCACGAGAGGTAGCTTGTCCGGCTGCTTGCGTCCCACCCCCATCCCTACTCTCAGCTGCTTCAGTGAGGCCGCTAGCTTACCCACGCAGAGCTCCGATCTTAGGAGCCTGACACGCGGCTCGCCCAACTCCCCAACCACCTCATCTCCCATCACCACCATCGGCTTGACCTCCGATACGGATAACGCTTTAACTCTCGCCCCCTCTGGCACAAACCACGCCTTCCCGTCCCCGTGCTGTCGCATCTTCGCGCAGTGAAGCAGGCTGCCAAGGGTTTTGTGAACCCACCACATCTGCACCCCTCTCCCCGTCGTTCTCACGACCCTTGTGGCTCCCGCCATTTCCCCCGCCGTGAGCGGCTTCAGGACCCACTCCTTCCAGTCATCACACATCGCCTCCCTGACTTCCACGGCCAATTCTACTGTCTGTTTGCTGCCCAGGTCCCGTGCCAACCGCTCTGATGATTTCCAGCTTCTGGTGCCATCCGCCCATTTCATGAGCAGACCCCCCACCATGATCTCGCGAAGACACTCGTCGCCCTTCCGTCTTCCAAAGGGGTAGCTGCCGTCGCGCAAGATGTGCATGTTAAAGAGCACCCGTTCCTTCTCGATATCCCATCTGTTTCCGACTGCCAGGTTTCTGGCGATCGGCGGCATCATCACCGCGGCTGTGATTGCTTTCCACCGTTCACTCCCCGTGCCCTAGGCTTACAGTAGTGCCTCGTGCGCGAGGAGGGAAGCATAACCGAGCGGGAATTCGCCGCTCGCTCCGCCAACAACCGCCGCTGCGGCATCTCCTCCGTGAGCAGCTGCGCTAGCGAATGAAGCGCCTTCGCGTCCAACCGGTCCTTAAGGTTTATCACCCCTAGTCCCCCCTCCTCTCTTTTAAGTTGCATGAGATCCCCACTCTAGAGAATGAAGCCCGGCTCCGAGCTTGCCCGTCCACCGGAGACAAAGGCGTGTCACAACCTCCTCAGCTCCTCCCAAATTGTGTCCGGCGGAGGGTAAATCTGCGCCTGGAACAACGCAATGGGCATGACATATTCGTTGACCACCGTTACCCGCGCCATGGTGGTAAGAAACTTCGCCTCCCACTTCTTCAGCTCCGCTTCCATTCTGCTTAGAGCTTTCTTCCATGACGGCTTTGCATCTCCACCCAGCGTGATCCAGACCAGGGCCTATTTTATCAGTGTAATTCACACTGCTATACTGATTATAAGGGTGAAATTTAGGGCCTGCACTGATGTGTTTGGGTATTTTTTTGGCGGATTAGTGTTACACTGATATGTCAGTGTAACGATTTAGGCCACACTGATGCTCAAGGGTAATATTTCCCTTAGCGAAGATTACCTTGAAGTGAAGAGCGAGAGCTCCCCCCCCCCCCCCACGCCACCCCTTCATGAAACTCGACTTATCGAGACGAAGTTTCCTGGAAAATTCGTCTCGATACACCCAATTTCGTAATGATGCACTACAACGCCAGCACGTGAGTACTGACAACCAGGGTCCTCGCTAGGATTCAAAGGTGCCGCCTGATCCATCAGATTTTTCGTTTTTTCCAGTCTGACGCGTCAGTTTTTTTTACCAAGGCGTGTTTGACCAATCTAAGTAGAATCTCTCGTTTCTTGTTACAACAAATGGGACCGACAAGTAGATTCATTCTTGACCTGCCACGCCAAATTCGACTTGTCAGTGCATTTTCAACCTATCACAGTAGAGATCATGCTGATTCGACCTATCATAGTAGAGAATGTCGAGAGAACTGTGCAGGAATGATTGGATTAGCAAGGGTTGGGGTACAAGTACTAACCTTAGAAGTGTTGTACCCCATAAGGAGTGCCCCACTATAGCCTACAAGTAAGATGGTACTTTGACACACCCCCATAGGCTAAGTGGGGGACAACAAGACAGTCACAAGACCAGTCAAGCAAGACAACAGAGCAAACCAAAGCAAACCAAAGCTCAGGTTGGATCTCAAGGACACCACACAATCTGAGCACAAGCAAGCGGCCACAAGGCCAGTTCACATGTAGAGTTAAAATAGCAAGGCAGTACACTGATCACAACCTAGCAAGAGCAAACAAGCAGGTATAAAGATATATATAAGTGTACAACAAGAGCAAGTCAAGCAACCAGCAGGTGAAGCAGAGTGGGCACAAGCCCAAGAGCAGTGCAGAAACGCTGATGATCACCAGACCCAAGGGCCTTGGTGAAGACATCAGCAGTGTTGGCCTACGAGGCCCCCTAGGAAAGGCGAAGCTGACGACGCTGCTGCAGCTCACGCGCAAGGAATTAGCGAAGAGCAGTGTGCTTCGTTCTGTGCTCCAGTCCCTGCTCGTGACACAAGGCAAGCATTCCTTGTTGTCGACGTACAGAAATGGAGGAGAACGAGGCCGCTCCCCCAAGTCCATCAGCAGGTAGGTCAGCCAGCGTAGCTCTTGTGCAGCCATGACCCCAGCGTAGATCTCGCCCTCGCAGCTGGAACTAAGCACAGAAGGTGTAACCCTGTGATGAACGCTGAGTCGCCTGGTCGTCGGCCCAAGAAGCGTCGGAGTGTCCTGTGAGTACCACTGAACCCTGTCCTCCAAGCACTAGCCCCATGCCCGATGTACTGCACAAATAGCGCAGTACCCTCTTCGCAACATCCCAGTGCACCTTTCGGTGTCTACCAGGAGCCAAGTAGCGAGCCAGGAGGCTGAGAGGGTACGCGAGGTGAGGTCGTGTGCACGTCATTAGGTACATGAGGCAACCCACAAGCTCTGGGTACGGACCACTCGGCTCTACGGACTCGTCCGAAGGTGGAGCTAAGAGCGAGTGGCCGGTAGACAGAGGAGTGGGCTGTGGCGAGGAGAACTGGAAGGCGAAGTGCTGAAGGACCTGGTGCACCATGTGTGACTGAGTGAGTGTGATGGTGCGCCATGCTCTGTCCCGGGTGATCTGCAAGCCAAGATAGCTACGCTGCTTCATCCAGGTCTGTGCAGGTGTGTCTCTCCTACAGCTCCGCCTTCACTAGGGCCAGCGCCTCAGTGTCAGCAGTAGCAAAAACCAAGTCGTCGACGTACACTAGAACGTATAACGGCGGCAGGGTAGTGTCGGTGCGTAGAAACAGCGATGGGTCAGCAGCGGAAGGCGCAAACCCAAGAGCCGCAAGTGAAGTCCTCAGTGTGTCGTGCCACTCTCGGGGTGCTTGGCGGAGACCGTAGACTGGCCGCCGGAGGCTCCAATGGGTACCCGCAGGAAACGACCCACTGAAGCCAGGTGGGCGGCGCAACCAGATCTTCTCATGAAGGCTGCCCTGCACGAAAGCTGTGGAGAAGTCGAGGGAGTGCAGCTCGTAGTCACGATGTGCTGCAACGTGCAACAGCACTCGAAGAGTAGTCATCTTCGGGGTGGGGGAGAAGGTCTGGAAGAAGTCAACCCCCTGTCGCTGACTAAAGCCTCGAGCAACGTAACGTGCCTTGAAGGCAGGCGGAGAACCGAGCGGCCGCTTCACTATGAAAATCCACATGCCATCGACTATGTTCGGCCCAGGAGGAGGAACCTCGTCGACGTAGGTGTCTGTAGACTTCCAGGAAGCCATCTCTGCGTCCATGGCTGTCTGCCACTGAGAGGAGTACTCACCCACGATCGCCTCAGCGTAAGAGAGCGGGGTAGGGATGTCAAGTGCAGGGCAAAGCAGCATGGATGCGAAACGAGGTAAAGCGGCCGCAAGACACTCGAGCTCAAACTGTCTGTCCTCAAGTACGTCACTGCCAAGGGCAAGCTCACCCGCGACGGACGGAGGAAAGACAAACTCAGACTCAGTGACAAGACTCGCGACATAGTCGAGACGACTCATAGCTGCAAAGTCGACTAGCTCAGTGACTAGGGCAAACGCTGCAGTAGACTCAAGGTCAGGGTCAGTGATGACAGTAGCGAGGAGACCAGTGACAGTAGGACTGGCAGCACGATCAAGATCAGACTCAGGGTCAGGAACGTGCGGAAGAGAGGACGCGGGAGGCTCAGGCAGGACAACACGCTGTGGAACGGAGGAAGGACAAAGTGCCATACCGTGAGTGCTAGGGACGGTAGGAGGACGTGGACGGGCGACACGACGAGCACGAACAGGTGTGGAAGCACGAGTTTCAGGCTCACGACGCTCAGTGAGGGACTCAGTCACCTCAGTGTGAGGAGCAGGAGCAAGCAGCGGGGAGCCAGACAGTAGCTGTGGAAGACGGGAGTAGAGGGAGGGGTAGAGGGAGGCGAGTGGAAGACGGGAGACTCAGAACCTGGCGAAGGACCGAGTCAGGCGGCGGCTGGTACGACTGTGGCTGCAGGTAGAAAAACGGTATGCAGAGGGCAGTACCAGCAGCTCCAGCTCCTCCAGCACCTGTAGCACCATCACCTCCAGCACCAGCAGCTCCAGCAACACCTCCAACACCTCCAGCACTAGCAGCACCACTAGCTCCAACAGCGCTAGGACCTCTAGCACCAGTAGTACCTCCAGCACCTCCAGTGCCAGGAGCTCCAGTAGCACCTCCAGCACCTCCAGCACCAGGAGCACCACCTGCTCCGGTAGCTTCAGTACTTCTAGTACGAGCACCTCCAAGATCAGCAGCTCCAGCACCTCCAGTACCTCCAGTACCTCCAGCTCCAGCGCCTCCAGCACCAGCAGTACCTCCAGCACCTCCAGCACGAACAGCACCACCAACTCCGGCAGCTCCAGCACCTCCGGTACGAGCACCTCCAGGACCAGCAGCTCCAGCACCTCCAGTACCTCCAGCTCCAATGCCTCTAGCACCTCCAGCACCTCCAGCACCAGCAGCACCTCTAGTACCTTCAGCAGGCGCAGTACCTCCAGGACTAGCAGCTCCAGCACCAGCAGGACAGTCTCCTCCACCACCAGGACTGCCTCGCCGAACGATCCACGCACGAATCGTCTGCGGCGAGAGCGTCTCAGGTAGGTCAGGCTGCGGTGGCTGTCAAGCTCCAGGACCTCCAGTAGGGTCACCCACAGCTCCACCGCCACTAGGACGCGCAGGACCCCCAGAGTCAGCACCCCCAGTCGCAGCACCCCAAGAACCAGCACCTCCAGTCGCAGCACCCCCAGTCGCAGCACCCCCAGTCGCAGCACCCCCAGAACCCTCACCCTCTGTCCCAGCACCCCCAGGCTCAGCACCAGCTGTCTCAGCTCCAGATTCCACAGCAGCAGGCTGCGGAGGCGGCGAAGACGGTCGAGGCGGAAAACCAGGGGGGGTCTCCAAGCGTGGAGAGCAGCGAGTGGCCGCCGTGTCGTCAGCGGCAGGGTCACCCCCCTCAGCTGGACCAGAGGAGCCAGAAGATATCTCCAAAGGCTCAACCAAGGGGGTGGGTCTACTTGAGACACACCTGAGGGAGCAGGACCCTGTGGGGGGAGGGGGTCTACCGGGAGGGGGACTGGTACCAAGAATTGAGGCGCTAGGGGGACCGCGTGGGACGCGTGCGAGTATAGCCTGTAGTAACAGACAGACTCGTCAAAGGTGACATTCTGAGAGGAGAAGACTCGACGCGAGCGTGGGTGGTAAAACTGCCACGGCGGGGCGTCGGTGGGGAAGCCAAGGAAGACGAAGCGGAGAGTGCGAGAGGAGAGCTTGCTCGCTTTGGCATCGCGAACAAGGGAGAGCACGCCCCAGACCCGAAACACCGACGCATCACCAACCTTCCCCGTCCACCGGAGTGTGGGCGAGGTCTCTGGCTCAGAGAAACAGGGCCAGAGGTTGAGCTGATGCACAGCGTATCGGACCGCAAACGGCCACAGAAAATGGGGAGCAACTGCATGGATCATGGAGGTACAAGCAACCTCCATGATCAAGCCAATGCGACGCTCAGCAATCCCATTCTGCTGAAGAGAGGCCGGAAGCGTGAACGACTGGACGATGCCCTCGTCTCGACAGAACTCTGCAAGGAGGTTAGAAGAGAACTCACCACCCCTGTCAGAGTGCAGACGCAGGACTGGGAAGTCCTGACTGAACCGCTCGCGCAGCTGGCGACGAGTAGCACGGATCTAGGGGATCAAAACACCGCTGACGTCCGCCTTGCGCCGCAAGGGGAAGACAGTGGTGTAACGTGTATAGTCGTCAACAACCAGCAGAAAGTAGCACTCCTGGTCCATTCCACCGACGGGGGCTGGGCCCCAAACGTCCATGTGGAGAGTCTGCAGAGGAGCAGTGGTCGGAGGAAACTCGAAGGAGTGAGGAGCGGCTCGCTGCCGCCCCTCGACGCAGGGAAGGCACGGCGGGGCAGGAGAGTGCGGGAGGGAGGGCAGGGATCTGGGAAGGCCAGAGACAAGGAGACGAGTGCATACCGCGGAGACGCGGTAGGGAGGGGTGACCGAGGCGGTGGTGCCAGAGGAGAGTCTGGTGGGAGAGTACCCGACACGAGCAAGACGCTGCAAGCTGACCAAGCGCAGAGACCTAATTCGACGCAGCCACCTGACCTGCCTTAGCCACCTCTGCAGACGCAGTGGCTGTACAGACTTGACCCAGGCCATCGAGTGAACGTAGTCAGGTGACAGCTAGTCCGGGAGCACGTACAGATCGCCACACGCTGCCCTCCTTGAATAAAGGTATCAACGCAGACATCCTGACTGGCAGTGTTGCTCACCAAGTTCGTCGAGAACGTGGGGAGGTGGAGTCCTGACAAAGAACCGGAGAGGACTGCTGGACACGGGAGGATAGTGAAGGCTCATGCGACTACTGGGCCCCCAGTGGGGTCAGCCAGTGAGACCGGTACCGGTGCAGCAAGTGGTGTGAGTGTGGTGTTGTCACGAAAGAAGCAACGTGACGCGCCTGTTTCAAGTGTGAAAGTGTGCAAGGCCTCAGCTGAGGAAGGACCTGTGGCGGGAGACGCACGAGCACCTAGTGCTGCAGGAGACTCACTAGCACCTAGTGCGGCAGCAGACTCACTAGCACCTAGTGCAGCAGCCTCGACAGAACCAGTGACACATCGCTGAGGAAACAACTCACTAAGCACCTGAGGGGAGAAGGTCTCCTGCTGACTCTGCTGCCGCCTCTGTGCAGTACGTAGAAAACCAAAGCCTCCACCACCTGGACGGGCTCGCTGAAGAACCCACTCGCGAAGCTGCTGAGGGGTGGGGTCGTCCGAGAGAGGCAGTGATCGCCGCTGTCCGCCCCTAGCCGCTGCAACTGCCATGATAGTGGCCATGACAGGCAGTGACGGTCAGTAGTAGGTCCAGCACCTCCGGCACCAGCAGCACCTCCAGCACTCCCAGCAGCATTCCACCAGCAGCAGCAGTAGCAAGGAGCAGTGGCAGCAAGGAGCAACGGTAGCAGTGCATGCAGCAGAAGCAGGCAGTAGCAAGGGCTGTAGCGGCAGCAGCAAGGGCTGTAGTGGTAGCAGTGAGGTCAGCTAGTGGGGTCAGCCAGTGAGACCGGTACCGGTGCAGCAAGTGGTGTGAGTGAGGTGCAGTCACGAAAGAAGCAACGTGACGCGCGTGAGTCAAGTGTGAAAGTGTGCAAGGCCTCAGCTGAGGAAGGACCTGTGGCGGGAGACGCACGAGCATCTAAATCTACAGCAGACAGACTAGCACCTAGTGCTGCAGCAGACTCACTAGCACCTAGTGCGGCAGCAGACTCACTAGCACCTGGTGCAGCAGGACAGAACCAGTGACACATCGCTGAGGAAACAACTCACTAAGCACCTGAGGGGAGAAGGTCTCCTGCTGACTCTGCTGTCGACTCTGTGCAGTACGTAGAAAACCAAAAGCCTCCCCCACTTGGACGGGCTCGCTGAAGAACCCACTCGCGAAGCTGCTGAGGGGTGGGGTCGTCTGGGAGAGGCAGTGACCGCCGCTGTCCACCCCTAGCCGCTGCAACTGCAGTGATATTGGCCATGACAGGCAGTGACGGTCAGTAGTAGGTCCAGAACCTCCGGCACCAGCAGCAACAGTAGCACGAGCAGCAGCAGCAGCAGCAGCAGGGCGGCGCAAGCAGGGCAGCAAAAGGGCGGCGAGCGGGCTGCCAGAGGGCGGAGCGCGGGCTGCAGGGGCGGCGAGCGGGCTGCAGGGCAGGGCAGCGCGCGGGCTGCAGGGCTGCAGGGCAGGGCAGCGCGCGGGCTGCAGGGCGTGCGGGCAGCAGGGCAGGGTAGGGCAGTGCAGCGCACGGGCTGTAGGGCAGGGCAGGAAAAACGGCCTGCCTAGGGGCGCGATTCGGGCAGGAAAAACGGCCTGCCTAGAGGCGCGATTCGGGCTGGAAAAACGGCCAGCCTAGGGGCGTGATTCGGGGTGGAAAAACGGCCTGCCTAGGGGCACGATTCGGCCAGGAAAAACGGCCTGCCTAGGGGCGCGATTCGGGCAGGAAAAACGGCCAGCCTAGGGGCGCGATTCGGGAGGAAAAACGGCCTGCCTAGGGGCGCGATTCGGGCAGAAGAAACGGCCTGCCTAGGGGCGCGATTCGGGGAGGAAAAACGGCCTGCCTAGAGGCGCGATTCGGGCAGAAGAAACGGCCTGCCTAGGGGCGCGATTCGGGGAGGAAAAACGGCCTGCCTAGGGGCGCGATTCGGGCAGGAAGAACGGCCTGCATAGGGGCGCGATTTGGGCAGGAAAAAACGGCCAGCCTAGGGGCGCGATTCGGGGAGGAAAAACGGCCTGCATAGGGGCGCGATTCGGGCAGGAAAAACGGCCTGCCTAGGGGCGCGATTCGGGCAGGAAAAACGGCCAGCCTAGGGGCGCGATTCGGGAAGGAAAAACGGCCTGCCTAGGGGCACGATTCGGGCAGGAGAAACGGCCTGCCTAGGGGCGCGATTCGGGCAGGAAAAACGGCCAGCCTAGGGGCGCAATCCGGGGAGGAAAAACGGCCTGCCTAGGGGCGTGATTCGGGCGGGGAAAAACGGCCTGTCTAGGGGCGCGATTCGGGCAGGAAAATGGGCAGAACGGAACTAACGGTGGGCCCTAAACGAGTGGTCCTACAGATGGACCTGCTCTGAAACCATGTCGAGAGAACTGTGCAGGAATGATTGGATTAGCAAGGGTTGGGGTACAAGTAATAACCCTAGAAGTGCTGTACCCCATAAGGAGTGCCCCACTATAGCCTACAAGTAAGATGGTACTTTGACAGAGAAATATTCAAATTCGATCGATCACGCCAGAGATTGGTCTGTCACAGCAGGTTCTATCGCAAATCACCCTGGACTAGCATGTTTCAGTTTCAGATGGAACACACAACTGCCTACAGTACAATCAGGGTAAAAAAAATACCTACACTTCAAGTTACACTGATTCATCAGTGTAACAAAAAAGGACACATTGCTCTAAAGGGTTTTGAAAATGGCTACACTGCTAATCATGAGTAGCCAAAATCCAAAGTTAGGCCCTGATCCAGACCCCCAGCAGGCGCTCGGGGTCGTCTCGCGTCGCCCATTTGAAGGCTCCATCCGTTGGCGACGGCACATCACACTGACTCCCCAGCGGCAGCACCACCGACTTGTGCGTTTGGGTGATGGAAACGAACCACGCTATACAGTATCATAATTTGACAGTGAGATGGTGACCGCAACGGGCGGGTCAGGCCGCGCCTCAGCAGGTCCACCCCATTTCCGCGAGTCACAATCAAGGTGGAACATAACGGAGCAAGAACTGTACATACCGAAATAGAAACCACAACACAACACATTTACATTTTAGTGAGAAGAAAACGGTACCTACATTCAGGTTCTCATTTCATGGAACACAAGAAGCTACATCCAGAATGCAACATGGTGAACAACCCAACGCTTGTGTACTACCGATACCGGTAGTGTTCAATGAATACTTCTGAATTTCCTGTCATTGCCTATGTTCCTCTCGTTCCAACTCCCTTCTTGTTAGAATAGCCTTAGTCTGAGGAGCCCTAGGCTAGAGTGGAGAGAGATTAGCGAGAGAAGGAAGGGGTTCTCATTATAGCACATGTACAAGATATAGCAAGCACAGGTGGCTAAGGGAGGTACACCACCAATAGGAACATTTCTACAGTGATACTACACTAACCATATTGTATGCAGTTATATAAAGAATACAATTCTTGACATCCCCCCTTCACTGCATACAAGCATAGCCAGTGAGGGGCGCTCTACCCTAAGTGCAGTCATCACTGTGCCGCAACTTGAACCACCGTGGTTGAACCCCCACGGCAGGTGCCCGGTTGCGGTTGAACCCCCGCAACAGGTGCCGGTGTGCGCGACTCTGGGCGACCATGCCCAGAAACGACGGAAAGTAACGAAACGAGAAACGACGAGAAAGCGTTACGAAACGAGAAAACAGAATAGAAGAAACTCTCTTTCTCTCTCACCACCCCTTCAACCTCTCCCCCCCCCCTTAACCTCTCTCCTCCCCCCCCCCCAAAGCAACAAGTGCTGCAGGGAGAGAGGAAGAGGGAGAGGAGGGATGGGCTGCAGGCAGCTCACACCCGCCACCCCCACATTGTTGAAAACAAATAGTTACCGCTTCTGAAGTATCGAAGTAATAAACACGAACGAAGCAGACTACAGTGAAGCAACGCACGAGTCAACCAAGGAGGTTAAAACGTAACAGCTGGAGGTTACGCGAAGGTCTAAGGTCGCTGACCTTTGACTCGACGAAATACAGCGCGACAGCAAGGACAAACAACTGACTCGGTATTGAGAAGTTGCCCGAGTCGTCACTGTATCGAACCGCAACAGCAAAAACAGTTAATCGCACCTCTTCGTATTCCTTGTAATCATATATTCATATTCTTGTATCTCTTTGCTTTAATAAATTCGTCTTGCTCTCACATACTAGTGCAAGGTGGTTCAACAGCGCAACAAGTTTATTATACGCTTCCGCAATTACAACATTTCTACTCCAGATCTTTGCCTTGAAAAGATCCTAAGGGGTTTTTCAGCCCAACATGGTATGAGAGCCTCCAAGGCAAAATCGACTCCTCAAACTCCTACAACAGCACAAGGCATGGCAACTCAGAAGGAGAGGAGTTCCTCCAACGGATCTCCCGGCACTACTCCTGTCAGAACATTATAGTGCTTACATTTGTATAGGCTATAGTGGGGTAGCCCATAAGGGGTACAACCCAATTAGGGTTAGTACTTGTACCCAACTGTTTCATAGTTCATTCATTATTGTTCGTTACTTTGACATGGTTTCAGAGCAGGTCCATTCTAGGACCATGTTTTGGGCCCACCACCTGCTGCCCTGCTAGCCACCCTCGTGACCCGTAGGCCCCCTAGGCCCCGACCCGTCGCCTCTAGCCCGGCCCCTTGGCCCCGTCGCCCCTAGCCACGGCCCCTTGGCCCCGTCGCCCCTAGCCGCGGCCCCTTGGCCCCGTCGCCCTGTCGCCCTAGCCACGGCTCCTAGCGACCCGTCGCCCGGTCGCCTCGTCGCCCTAGCTGCGGCCTCTAGCCACGGCCCCTTGGCCCCGTCGCCCATGGCCGCGACCCCTTGGCCCCGTCGCCCCGTTGCCCCGTCGCCCTAGCTGCGGCCCCTAGCGACCCGTCGCCCCTAGTCGCGGCCCCTAGCGACCCGTCGACCCGTCGCCCAACCTCGCGACCCGTTGCCCCGTCGCCCCTAACCGCGGGCCCGTCGCCCTGTCGCCCCTAGCCGCGGCTCCGTCGCCCCGTCGCCCTAGCCTCGGCCCCTAGCGACCCGCGACCCGTCGCCCCTAGCCGCGGCCCCGTCGCCCCGTCGCCCTAGCCTCGGCCCCTAGCAACCCGCGACACGCGACCCGTCGCCCTCGCCTCGGCCCATCGCGACCAGTCGCCCCTAGCCGCGGCCCCGTCACCCCGTCGCCCTAGCCTCGGCCCCTAGCGATCCGTCGCCCTAGCCTTGGCCCCCCTCGACCTCGGCCCCTCGGCCCCTCGGCCCCTAGGCACCACGCCCCTCGGCCCCTCGGCCCCTAGGCCCCACGCCCCTCGGCCCCTTGGCCCCTCGGCCCCTTGCCCCCCCCCCCTCTTCGTGTTTGGCCCCTCGGCCCCTAGGCCCCTCGGCCCCGCCCCTCGGCCCCTCGGCCCCTAGGCCCCAGGCCCCTAGGCCCCTTGGCCCCTCGGCCCCTAGCCCCCCCCCCTTCGTGTTTGGCCCCTCGGCCCCTAGGCCCCTTAGCCCCGCCCCTCGGCCCCTTGGCCCCTAGGCCCCAGGCCCCTCGGCCCCTTGGCCCCTCGGCCCCTAGGCCCCCCCGGCCCCTAGGCCCCTCGGCCCCGCCCCTCGGCCCCTTGGCCCCTAGGCCCCAGGCCCCTCGGCCCCTTGGCCCCTCGGCCCCTAGGCCCCTCGGCCCCGCCCCTCGGCCCCTCGGCACCTAGGCCCCAGGCCCCTCTGACCCTTGGCCTCTCTGTCCCTGCTGCTACTACAGCTGCTACTACTACAGCTCCTACTGCTGCTGCTGCTACTGCTGCTACTGCTACTGCTACTACTCCTACTGCTGCTGCTACTCCTGCTACTGCTACTCCTGCGTGCTGCACAGCTATGGCTTCGCTTAGGGTTCTCGCGTTCGATCATGACGGCAGACCGGTTCAGTTTGACACATGGCTCGACGACCTGCAGCTGTACCTACCGAGTGATTCTAAGGACAGTGTTTCGCTGTTTGACCTTGCGTCAGGTGCCGCTCCTGCCCCTCCCGCCACAGCTGACAGTGCGACTCGCTCACAGTGGCTTACTCGCGACGGTGCTGCCCACTTGGCCATTCGCAACCACCTGCCGCTAGCCGAATGTGCCCACTTTGGACAGCACAGGACAGCACAGGCACTGTACGACGCTGTAGTCGGCCGCTACTCCTCGCCTGCCACTACTGCTCTAGGCCGCCTGCTTCTGCCCTACCTGTTCCTCGAGCTGTCAGCCTTTACCACGGTAGAGGATCTTGTTTCCCACCTGCGCATTAGTGACGCTCGCTACCGCGCTACCATCCCTGCTGAGTTCCTTGACAAGAACCAGCCACCGATGTTCATCACCCTCTACTTCATAGTCACTCGCCTCCCTGACTCTCTTCGCTCTGTCAGGGACCACTTTCTCTCCCTTGACCCCACCTCCCTCACTGTTGACCTTCTCGAGCAGCACCTCCTCGCAGCTGAGACTACTGCGGTTGCTGTAGGTGCTGCTCGCGGCACTCCGCGCCCGCCCTTCTTTGAGGGGTGCTCCCCCTCCCCCCTTGCCCCCTCTTACGCCTCTGCTGCTGCTGCAGACGTCCCTGGTGCTGAGGACGTCGGAGCTGCTTCTGCTAGTGCGAAGCGCCGCAGCGGCAAGGGCAAGGGTAGCAAGGGTGGTGGAGGGGGCAGCGGGGGTGGTGGTGGGGGCAGCACTGGAGGTGGTGGAGGTAGTGGAGGTGGTGGCAGCTGTGGGAGTGGTGGCGGGGGTGGGGGTGTTGGTGGCGGCGGTGGAGGCAGCAGTGGGAGTTGCGGCAATGGCGGCAGTGGGACTGGTGGCGGTGGGACTGGCGCTCGGCGTGGAGGTTTTGGAGGTGGCCAGCGTCAGTAGCAGCAGCATCGGAGCGAGACCCAGTCGCCCCAGCAGCTTCGTGAGTGGTTTTTGCAGCGTGGGGCGTCTGGGGGTAGTGGCTGCTGCCCGTATATCATTCGCATGGGTGACTGTGCTGGTCAGACATGCGGGAAGCTTCACACTCAGCACCGCTGCTTCTCCCACCTCAAAGACGCTTGGCGTGCTGAGTTTGGTGACGACGTCGAGCTCCCTCGCTGGGCTGATCTCCTTAGGTCTAGGAATGCTATCTTTGACCTAGACTTTGATGCTATTCTTTCTGCTATGTATGCTTTGTCTGTTAGTGCTGAGGTTGACTGTTACCGGTGTGTGCCGCCTGACCCAGGTATAGCTGCTGCTGCTCTAGGTGCTAGTGAGTCTGGTACTCTCCCTGGTACTGCGCCTGCTCAGGCCTTGCACACCTTCACGTTGGACTCAGACGCCTCACGCTGTTTCTTTCGTGACAGCACCACTCTCACTCCTCTCCCTGCACCTGTCCCGGTCAGATTGGCTGACCCCTCTGGAGGGCCCGGTCATTGCTCGTTCCTCCATTGTCCTCCCGTGTCTGGCGGTTCCGTCCGGCTCACTGTCAGGTCTTCACCTCCCCTTGTTCTCTACGAACTTGGTGAGTACCGCTGCCCTCCAGGATGCGATGGTCACTACCACCACTCCTGGGGGTCAGCGTATGTCGATCTGCACGTGCACACGGACGGGGCGTCACCTGGCCACGTTCACTTGTCGGCCAGGGTCGAGTCTGTACACACTCGCTACCGAGCCTCCTCAGGTAGCTGCGTCTGCTCAGGTGTCCGCGTCAGGTCAGGTAGCCGCCTCTTGCTCGTGTCGCCTCCTGTCGCACCAAACTCTTCTATGGCACCACCGCCTGGGTCACCCCTCCCTGCCACGCCTTCGTGGCATGCACTCTCGTCTTCTTGTCTCTGGTCTTCCCAGGTCCCTGCCTCCCCTGCCGCCCTCGCCTGCCCCGCCCTGCCTTCCTTGCGTCGAGGGGCGGCAGCGCGCCGCTCCTCACTCCTCCTCGTTTCCCCCGATGACTGCTCCCCTGCAGACTCTCCACATGGACGTGTGGGGCCCAGCCCGCGTCAGTGGACAGAGCCGCGAGTGCTACTTTCTGCTGGTCGTTGACGACTACACGCGGTACACCACGGTCTTCCCCTTGCGCAGCAAGGGTCAGGTCGTTGATGTCTTGATCCCTTGGATCCGCACGGTCTGTCTTCAGCTCTGCGAGCGGTTCAGCCAGGACCTTCCTGTCCTGCATCCGCACTCTGACAGAGGTGGTGAGTTCTCCTCCAACCTCTTGAGGGACTTTTGTCGTGGGGAGGACATCCTCCATACGTTCACGCTTCCGGACTCACCTCAGCAAAATGGGATTGCTGAGCGCCGCATTGGCTTAGTCATGGAGGTTGCTCGTACCTCCATGATCCATGCGGCTGCTCCCCATTTTATGTGGCCGTTTGCGGTCCAGTAGGCTACGCATCAGCTCAACCTCTGGCCCCGTGTCTCCTTGCCGGAGACCTCGCCCACACTGCGTTGGACGGGGAAGGTTGGTGATGCGTCGGTGTTCCGGGTCTGGGGTTCTCGTGCCTTTGTCCGCGATCCGTCCGCGGACAAGCTCTCCGCCCGCGCCATTCCCTGCGTCTTCCTTGGCTTTGTCCCTGACGCGCCTGGCTGGCAGTTTTACCACCCTACCTCGCGCTGTGTCCTCCCCTCTCAGGACGTCATGTTTGACGAGTCGGTTCCTTTTTACCGTCTCTTCCCCTACCGCTCTGCCCCTCTCCCTCCCCCGCCGCTCTTCCTTGCTCCAGGTCCCCCTCTGGTAGACCCCCTCCCTCCTCAGGGTCCTGCTCCTTCAGGTGTCTCTCAGGTAGACCCAGCCTCTGGTGCTGTTCCTGGTGAGGTAGCTGTGGACTCAGGTGCTGCTAGAGGTACTTCGTCTGGGGGTGCTGGGCCTGGGGGTGCTGAGCCTGGGGGTGCTGAGCCTGGGGGTGCTGAGCCTGGGGGTGTTGAGATTGGGGGTGCTTAGCTTGGGGTTGCTGAGCCTGAGGGTGTTGAGCCTGGGGGTGCTGCGTCGGAGGGTGCGGAGTCTGGAGGTGCTGAGCCTTAGGGTGCTAGTTCGTCTGGAGGTTCTGCTAGAGCTTCGCCGAGACTGTCTCCGCAGTAGCTGCGTGAGTGGTTTGTTCGGCGCGCACGCCTTCGGAGTGGAGCTACCGGAGCTGGAGGTGCTGGAGCTGGAGGTACTGGAGTTGCTGCTAGAGCTGGAGTTCCTGGAGGTGCTCGTACCCGGGGAACTGGAGCTGCCAGGACTGGTGGTGTTGGGGGCGCTAGAGCTGGAGACCCTACGGAGTCTTGAGATGCTGGAGCTGGAGGCTCTGGCGCTGGTGGCGCTGGAGCTGGAGGAGCTGGAGTTGGAGGCACTGGTGTAGAAGGCGTTGGAGTTGGAGGCACTGGCGCGGGAGGTGCTGGAGCTGGAGGAGCTAGAGCTGGTGACCCTGTTGGCGCTGTGCGGCTGCGACTGTACTTCGTTCCCCAGCTTCAGCAGGTTCTTGGTACCCCGTCTTCTACTGGCCTTACTCCTCCCAACATGTGTCCACCGCCTGACCAATCACAGCCGCCGTTACAGCCGGCCTCTCCACTGCCTGCTCCTTCTCCTTACACTGAGCAGTCCGGCGGTCTTAGAGAGCGTCGTGAGCCTGCGTCTCGTCCTGTCTCGCCTGTTCGCACTACTCGTCGCGTTCCTCGTTCGCGTCCTCCTCCTGTCCCCGGCACGCACGCTATGACACTTCGTCCTTCCTCTGTTCCTCTGCGTGTTCCTCTGCCTGCTCCTCCTGCGTCCTCTCTTCCTGAGGTCCTTGACCCTAAGTATGACCGCGCTCATGCTGCCAGTCCCACTGTCTCTCGTCTCCTCCCCACTGCTGTCAGTGACCCTTCTTTTGAGTCTGCTGCTGCGTCTGCTCTCGTTGCTGAACAGCTTGACTTTGCTGCTGCCTGCCGTCTAGACTACGCCTCTGCTCTTGTTGCTGAGTCTGCGTCTGCCAGTCCTCCGTCCGTCGGGGGTGAGTGTGCTCTTGGCACAGAAGTCCTTGAGGACAGGCAGGAGGACTTTGAGTGTCTTGCAGCTGCTGTACCTCGTTTCGCTTCCATGCTGCTTGCCCCTGAGGGAGACCCAGATGCTCCAGACATCCCGACCCCGCGCTCTTACGTAGAGGCGATTACGGGTCCTTACTCCTCTCAGTGGCAGGCAGCCATGGATGCCGAGATGGCATCCTGGAAGTCCACAAGCACCTACGTCGACGAGGTTCCCCCACCTGGGGCGAACATAGTCGATGGCATGTGGATTTTCACGGTGAAGCGGCCGCCGGGTTCTCCGCCTGCCTTCAAGGCGCGTTACATTGCTCGAGGCTACAGTCAGCGACAGGGGGTTGACTACTTCCAGACCTTCTCCCCCACCCCGAAGATGACTACTCTTCGGGTGTTGCTGCACGTCGCTGCTCAGCGTGACTACGAGCTGCACTCTCTGGACTTGAGCACAGCTTTCCTGCAGGGCAGCCTGCACGAGGAGATCTGGCTGTGCCGCCCACCTGGCTTCACTGGGTCGTTTCCTGCAGGTACCCAGTGGTGCCTCCGCCAGCCAGTCTACGGTCGCCGCCAGGCGCCTCGCGAGTGGCACGACACACTGAGGACTACACTTGCGGCTCTTGGGTTTGCTCCTTCTACTGCTGACCCGTCGCTGTTTCTATGCACCAACACCTCGCTGCCGCCGTTCTACGTCCTCGTGTACGTCGATGACCTCGTCTTTGCCACTGCTGACACTGAGGCACCGACCCTTCTGAAGTCGGAGCTGCAGAAGAGACACACCTGCACTGACCTGCGTGAACTGCGCAGCTATCTTGGCTTGCAGATCACCCGGGACAGAGCACGGCGCACCATCACCCTGACTCAGTCACACATGGTGCACCAGGTCCTTCAGCGCTTCGGCTTCCAGTTCTCTTTGCCACATCCCACTCCTCTGTTTACCAGCCACTCCCTCTCAGCTCCACCTTTGAATGAGTCCGTAGAGCCGAGTGGTCCGTACCCAGAGCTTGTGGGTTGCCTCATGTACCTGATGACGTGCACACGACCTGACCTCGCATACCCTCTCAGCCTCCTGGCTCGCTACGTTGCTCCCGGTAGGCACCGAAAGGTGCACTGGGATGCTACAAAGAGGGTACTACGCTAGTTGTGCAGTACGTCAGGCATGGGGCTCGTGCTTGGAGGACGGGGTCCAGTTGTCCTCACCGGTCACGCAGACGCTTCCTGGGTTGACGACTCAGCTACGCAGCGGTCGTCACAGGGTTACTCCTTCAGCCTCGGTTCCGGCTCTGTTTCCTGGCGGTCTACCCGCTCGTCTTCGGTTCTCAGCTCCAGTTGTGAGGCTGAGATCTTCGCCAGGGCCATGGCTGCACAGGAGTTATGCTGGCTCACCTACCTGCTGACTGACTTGGGAGAGCTGCCTCGTTCGCCTCCAGTTTTGTATGTAGACAACAAGGCCATGATTGCCTTGTGTCAGGAGCACAGACTAGAGCAGAGAACGAAGCACATCGCTCTGCGATACTTCCTTGCTCGAGAGTTGCAGCAGCGTGGCCAGCTTCGTCTTGCGTGTGTGGCCATTAGGGCCAACACTGCTGATATATTCACCAAGGCACTTCCGCCTGGTGATCATCAGCGCTTCTCTACTGTGTTAGGCCTTGTTCCTACTTTGCCACACTTGCTTACTGCATGACTTTGCTTGTACTGTGATCTTTATATATACCTGCATGCTTGCACTTGTTAGTGTATGATCACTGTATTGTTTGTTCTTCTTTATATTACTCTGCATGCGAACTGGCCTTGTGGCCCTTTGCTTGTGCTCGGACTGTGTGGTGACTTTGTGATCCACCCTGAGCTTGCTTTGCTTTTCTTGATTGGTCTTGTGACCAGTTGTTCTCCCCCACTTTGCCTATGGGGGTGTGTCAGAACATTATAGTGCTTACATTTGTGTAGGCTATAGTAGGGTAGCCCATAAGGGGTACAACCCTTTAGGGTTAGTACTTGTACCCAACTGTTTCATAGTTCATTCATTCATTTCTTTGAAAACTCCTACTCCACCTCTAGCCTCTGGTCTACAGAAAGAGTAAGGCACAGTAACAAGACCAGCCGCGGAGTCTACCGAAACTCTTGAGAATCAATCAACAGGCTTCGACCCAGACATGATGGAGAAGTTCTTCTCCCTTATGTCCTTCTACGAGCAGCACCAGCGATCAGCACCTGCGCAATCAAACAACAACGAAAACAACAATGGGGTTACTCCAATGAGCCTTGACGGTTCATCCTATGCGCGCGAAAACAAGCAGCAACCTATCTTTGCCCCGTACGAACCTCAACGTGGCTCCATCAGCTCCATGCCACACCAACAAGCTTCTCCTGGACAAGAGAAGACATTGGACGCGCTTCAGGTCCAATCACAGTTTGCACACGTTTTGAAACTGCAGACATCGACACCCATTGACGGAAAAGACTTCTATACCTGGTCATTCGAGTTCGAGCTGATGATGGAGGGCGCACAGATTCTCGGATTCTTCGATGGGTCCCTGCCATACCCAATACACGGGACGCAGTACGACAAGCAGCAGTACACATATCAGTCGCTGATGGCGTACACAATACTTCTACGAAATATAACGCCAAACGAGCAGCAGAACATTCGGTCTTATCGAGGGTACGGTAACTCCGCCGAGCTCGCGTACGACCACCTGAAAAACCCGTATCAAGCAACAGACAGTGTTAATCAAAGTCGTCTTATGGCGCAGCTGACAACAGTGGAAATGAAACCCGGCGAAAAGGGGATGGCGTATATCAGCCGTTGTCGTGGACTGCGCGAGAGACTCCTTCGATGCGGAGGATCGATATCCGAAGAAGCCTTCGTGACAGTTGTCATCTCTGGCCTCGGTCCTCATTGGCGCTCCACTCGAGCTATTCTCCGAGCTCACGGAAAGATCTCCGAAGCGGCACTCTGCGCCGAAATTCACGCTGAACAGCAGGACATGGACCTACACGAAGAACGACACACGAAGAGAGAGTCAGCACCAGAGTTCGCGTTTCACACTCAACGGCGCTACAACAACAACAATCGACATCAAACTCAACAGTACGTACCACCGTTCTGCCATCTTTGCAAGACGTCAGGACACCCTCGAACTCACTGCCCGAATCAATAGCAGTCAACATCGCCGCAATGTAATCTTCGGCCCTCAAGAATTCAAGTGGCTTCTACACAGGCGCATCTCACCACTCAAGTACAGTCCTCAACGACATCGACCACAACACCTGCACAAGGTACACGAAACATCGTGAGCTGCATGACAAGAACGGCAGACTCCTGCATCACCGGATCGCCACAATACTACTCACCATAAGAACAACTCGACCGAAGCATCCCACGCCGAGAATTACTGGAGCCTAACCCGACGTATGCAGCCGTCGCCCAGAGCGAGCCATCCGGAAAAGATACTTGGTTCTTGGACAGTTGCTGCGGACAGCACATGTTCTCCTCGGGTCGCTTCGTTCAACAGGAACACCAACTTCAGCGCAAAGTCGTAATCACCGTCGCCAACAACCAAAACCTGCACACACGACGACAGGGGATTGTTCAACTTCAATCTAGAGAAACCAACGTTATTCTGCAAATGTCAAAGGTCTTAATCGCAGAAGGACTCGGTTATAACTTACTCAGCGTCAGTCAAATCATGGCGAAGGGAATTCATCTCGAAGCAGACAGCACCACTCAGGAGTTCAAGCTATACCACGGGAAAGGTGGACTCTACATCGGCAAGGCAATCTTGAAGAACAATGTCTTCGTCCTCGACTTCGTTCCAGACCAAGGCACCGCCGACAGCGACGCCATCGTCAACTTCGCCTCTTGGACACATCCACCAGATCTCGACCCCGACTTCAGTCCTGAAGGATTTTGGTACTCACACACCATACCTGAAGCAGAAAGAACAAGAGCGTTAGCAACAATTCAACAAGCAGAGACAACATCAACAGCTGTAGAGACATCGGCAGCAGCAGAGACAACATCGGTAGCAGCAACAACAACTACGACACCACCGGCTAGTCCTTCAACAACACCGGTTCCCATCGACAACATGCCACCAACTTCGGCTCAGCAGTTGACTCCCACTCGAAGAGGAGTCCACAGAAGCGCCAACTTCACCACCGGCTTCTATTCTAACTCCGACCTATACAGGTGCTCACCAGGCCACCGTGCGAGCGAATCACTGTGGCACGAAAGATTGGATCATCCAAGCAACACAATGTTAAACAACACAATCAGGGCAGTAGTACTCGACAAAGACTCCCTACTTCTAACCGACGGCAGAGAACTTCAACAAGCCCGAGGTACATGTTTTACCTGTCCTGAAGCTGACTTACCGCGTCAACCGTTTGTCTCCCATCACAATCCAAGCGCGCCAGCTTATGCACCATTGGAGAAAGTCTACAGCGACATCTTGTATACCCACGAACACGGACAGGGAGCATACAACTATGTCATCACTTTTATCGACGCCGCCACCCGATACGTCTGGCATCTCAACCTTCCAAGTCGCGACATGGCCTTCGAAGCCTTCGTCGCCTGGCTACCTGTGGCAGAACGAGAATCAGGAGTGAAGCTGAAAAGCTTCCAGTCAGATGGGGGAGGAGAATATCAGTCACAAAGATTCAAGCAGTACCTCGCAGAACGAGGCATCAAGTGACTCATCTTGCTTCCCTACGCCCATTAACTGCAAGGCGTGGCAGAACGGATGAACAGATCTCTCCAAAACACCATGCGCAAACTGCTACGTGGCATGCGACTGCCCAGCCACCAGTGGCCCGAGGCGATGGACCACGCTGTCATGCTGCACAACTTGCTCTCGTCATCATCGCTCCCGAACAACGCATCACCGCACCTGCTGTAGACAGGAAAACTGGGCAACACAAAAATGTTACGAGTTTTTGGGTGCATGGTACAGTACCAACCGCACACTGCAAGAGCCAGAAGATTTTCACAACGCGCACAGTGGGGACTACACATGGGCATCGAAAAGCATTACAACGCATAGAAGAATTTTTACGTCCACTCGAAGGAAACAGTAGCACCACGTGATGTCATTTTCTACGAACGACTCTCCCTTCAAACGTACCTGGACATCCTAGCAGCAGATCGAGACCTCACTGGCGGCTTCCGTGGCAACCGAGCCTTCGCCACACCAGCTGACGAAGCTGACTAGGACGAGCAAAACGTGGATGGCGCATCCGAGGAAGCAGGACCACTTCCATACTGCTCAGTGCCCATCTCGATGGATGACGACAACCCTCGCGAAAGTGTAAACGCCGAAGCCTACTACGACTTCGCCGACAACGGTTACGTTACACCCCAACCAGTCGACACCAACGTCTCCGAACGCATAGGGCCCAACTTCTTACCTGATCCAGAAGCAGGAGATGAAGCAACTTATCCCGAGGACGCAAATCTCCCCCGCTACACACAAAGTGGGCTGCAGATACTGGGACCCGTCACCGCTGTCCACGGAGCAGCACCATCTAAAGAGCCTGCCACTTTTCAGCAGGCTCTGGGGGGGGAACACAGGGAAAAATGGCGTGAAGCCATGGACAAAGAATTAAAGGCATTGCAAGAACGCAACACCTGGAAAGTCGTGCCTATCGGAGTGGCACGCAACAAGACCATCCTCACGGGAAAATGGGTTTTCCGCATGAAAACGAAAGCCGATGGAACAATAGACAAATTCAAGGCACGCTGGGTCATGCGCGGCTTCGACCAAGAGCATGGACGGGACTTCACCGAAACATTCGCGCCAGTTTGCCGACACACCTCACTGCGGATTCTTCCCACGATAGCCGCCATGGAGCGGAAGAAGCTCCGCCAAATCGATGTCGCCAACTCCTTTCTTTATGAACCAAGTACGACAACAGCCACATGAAGTGGAAATATATCTCAAAGAATCTGTAAGGAGCAAGCACAAAATAACGTGTTGAATGGGATGTGTATACTATGTAACAGGGTGACTCACAGAGTGTCGTGTCTGAAGTTGGTTTCTTGGACTCGATGTGTACTAAAGGTATGAAGATGACAACGCAAGGAGATTTCACCTCAGCTTGACACCTGGACGAAGCGAAGGCACGAGCGAGGTTAGTGAAAAAATGGAAGGGGGATAGAAGACAATGGGGAAGAAAAAGAAATGCGGGAACAACTTGAGCAGTTAGTGGTGGGTGGTGGGTGGTGGGGTGGGCAGCACTCACCACCCAGACTTAGCCTTCGCCACAACCGCCAAGTGAGAGCAGCGAGAAGATTAGGAGACCAGCGCGCGACAAAGCTTGTCGACAGCTCTGAGAGCTTTGGAACAAATAGGAGTGATGGGAAATAATGAAGACGATAGCAGCCGTGCCGGATTTAAAAACGGCCCAAGGTGCAAAAACTCATCAAGCGGTGGGAATTGAAAGACATCCGCGTCGTTGCGGCCATTCTCGATTCTTGAGACGTGTTCGCCTTGCCTTCACCGCATGGAAGCACGCAAAAAAAACTGTAAGGGAAGCTTCAGGTTTTATCGCACAGATCCTGTCAACAAAGGGGCGCACGTTGCGGCATGGCTAAACAAAAACATTCGCTTCTCTGCTCCTCGCCACGTGGCTGCACGAATGCAGCACTTATGGATGACTCAGCAATCATCGATGGCTCATCAATAATCGATGGCTCCTGGTAAAAAAACAAAAAAGGAGGGAAGCCACATCTTCGGGAGCAAGGGAAGGGAAATTGGCTTCAGTGTATGACATGTGATGAAAGCACGGGATGAGAGTAGGGCGTGGAGGAAGGCGAGGTGAGAGCACGAGAGCAAGGCGTAAGGCGATAAGACAGAACGAGAGTAAAGCGTGGAGGACGGCGGGAGAGAGCACGAGAGAGAAAGGTGTAAGGAAGGCGAGACGAAGTCATGAGGAAAGGGCATGGTGGAGGAAGGTGAGGAGCCAGAGGTGTGGTGGTGTGGCATGTATTTAGGTTGGAAGCGATTAGGGCTTACTATCGCTAGGTTATTAGCAATCGCTTGTCATGTACTCCCTCGTTATAGCAAAAAAAGAATAATCGTAAGAAGAACGCGAATTTTCTCAGCTGACATACCATAACTCTGTCTGCTCTCTTCCCATGGTTCAATCTGCTTTTACATTTGATGCCAGCACAAACGACATGATAGCGGAATAGAAAGTACCTAGCAGCAACTAAGCATTGCATTCACATTACAGATAACCTATTTCAGTAGCAACATCAATTCCACAGGAGCTCTTCACCAGGTAAGCCAGACCCTGCACCACGTGCCTGGTACCACTACTAATGCTGCTGCTGCTGCTACTGCCACTGCTCTTGCCCCTGCTGCTGCTGCTGCTGCTTCTCCTCCTGCTACTGTTCCTGCTTCTACTGCTTCTCCTGCTTCTCCTGCTTCACCACGTGCTTGCGGCTGTATGGCTCGCCTGTCTCGGCCTCTGCTGCTGCTGCTGCTGCGGGTGCTGTTGCTGCTGCTACCACTACTGCGTTCCTGTTCCTCCTGCTGCTGCTGCTGCTGCTGTTGCTCCTGCGATTGCTGCTGCGGCTGGTCCTTAGTGTTTCCCTGCTGTCCCTCTGAAGGGCGCCGCGGTAGGGGTGAATGCTCTCCACCAGGTAGGCCAGGAGAAGCCCCTTCACCACGTGCTTGCGGCTGTACGGCTCGCCTGTCTTGCCTGCCGCTGCTGTGCTGCTGCTGCTGCGTGCTACTACTGCTTCTGCTGCTCCTGCTGCTGGTCCTGCCCCTGCTCCTGCTGCTGCTTCTCCTTTCCGACACCCCCCTCTCCAACAGCAGGGCGCCGCCGGTAGGGCCGAATGGACTCCACCAGGTAAGCCAGCCCTTTCACCACGTGCTTGCGGCTGTACGGCTCGCCTGTCTTGGCCAGCGCTCTCCCTCGCCCGTCTAGCAGCACGTAGCACGGCACATACTTGATGCTGTAGTGCCCCACCTGAGGGTGCAAAAGGGGAGGTTTATAAAGGGGATGAAACGCAATTGACGATTGTACAAAAGGCTCTCCCCCGCCATCCAGCAGCGCGTAGCACAGCACGTACTTAATGCTGTAGTGCCCCACCCGGGGTGCAAAAGCGGAAGTGTATACAGGGGATGAAAAACAGACGGAAATTGTCCAAGAGGCCCTCCCGTGCGCGTCCAGCAGCACGTAGCATGGGACGTACTTTATGCTGTGGACTGCCCCACCTGTTGGGTTGGGTGCAGTGCAAACGGGGAAGTTTACATAGGGGATAAAGTATGAGCGGAGAGATGAGGTAAAAGGCTCTCCATCTGTCCCGTAGCATGTAGCATGACAAGTACTTCATGCTGTAGTGCCCCATCCACCTCTTGAGTCGACTCAAAAGTCACCTCGGTGAGGTAAAAGGCTCTCCCTCATCTGTCTCGCAGCATGTAGCATGACAAGTACTTTATGCTGTAGTGCCCCATCCACCTCTTGAGTCGACTCAAAAGTCACCTCGGTGAGGTAAAAGGCTCTCCCTCATCTGTCTCGCAGCATGTAGCATGACAAGTACTTTATGCTGTAGTGCCCCATCCACCTCTTGAGTCGACTCAAAAGTCACCTCGGTGAGGTAAAAGGCTCTCCCTCATCTGTCTTGCAGCATGTAGCATGACAAGTACTTTATGCTGTAGTGCCCCATCCACCTCCATACCCTAACCCAAACCCCAACCTCCAAAACCCGAAACCCCCACCGACAAACCCTAAAACCCCTAACATCAAGCAGCTATCTGCCGTTCTTCCGCCCAACCTCACTCAAATTCCAGCATTGAACCCCAAACCCGAGACCCCCATACCTCAGGCAGCCATCGGCTGTTCTCCACGTCAGCAGGCACCACATTGAGCCAGTCAGCGTTGCGTCGCGCCAGCTCAGCGGTGAGCTGGCTGAGCGACCGGCAGAGGCGGCAGCGGCGGGCGTAAAACTGGATAAGGGTAGCTCGTTTGCCGCTGGCCAGAGCTGCTGCTAGCTGCCTCTCCTCCGCATCAGGGAACTGGTGGGGGAATCCGTTGGATGGACAGAGAGAGAGAAAGCAGTTAGCCATACAGCAAAGGCGGGCGTAGAACTGAACTGAATAAGCGTGGCTGCCTTGCTGGCCAGGGCTGCTGCTAGCTGCCTCTCCTCCGCGTCAGGGAACTGGCAGGGAGGGAGCGGGCAGGGAGAGGGAATACAGATAGCAGCTATACAGCAGAGGCGACAGCAGCGCGCGTAGAACTGGATGAGCGTGGCTCGTTTGCTGCCGGCTAGCACTGCTGCCGGATGCCTCTCCTCCGCGTCACGCCACTGGCACGGGGGGGCAGAGGAGGGAGTGGACGAGGAAGAAAAAGGTCAAGACTCATGGGAAGAGAACTGGCTGAGGGAGGGACAAGCAGAGGTGGCAGCAGCGCGCGTAGAACTGGATGAGCGTGGCGCATTTGCCGCTGGCTACGGCTGCTGCCGGATGCCTCTCCTCCGCGTCACGCCACTGGCAGAAGTGGGGGAGAACAGATAAACCAGACAGAGTGAGACACAATACACTAAAAAACCGGCAGAGGCGGCGGAAGCCGGCGTGAAACTGGATAAGAGTGGCACGCTTGCCGCTGGCTAGGGCTGCTGCCCGCTGGCTAGCTGCTAGCTGCTGGCCGCTGGCTAAAGCTGCTGCTAGCTGCCTCTCCTCCGCGTCAGCCCGCTGGTGGGAAATAGGGAGGTTGGGGGAAACATACAGCAGTGGTGGCAGCGGCGGGCGTGAAACTGGATAAGAGTGGCGCGCTTGCCGCTGGCTAGGGCTGCTGCTGCCAGCTAGTCTCACTCACCCTGCGCAAGAGAGAGATGGTAGGCTTTTGAGGCGACTCAATATACAGCTAGTGTGCCACCCACTCACCTGCGAAAGAGAGGCTAGGCTGCTGCTCGGGGAGGGGTGGCAAGGAAGGGAACGGTCAGAAAATACAGGTAGGCATGCATACCCACTCACCTGCGCAAGAGAGGCTAGGCTGCTGCTCTGCTTGCCCGCACCAGCACCATCTGCTGCTGTTCCCGTTCCTGCGCCGCTCACGTCATCTTTCCTCCCCTTCCATAGACCCTTCACTGCTCGCCCGAGCTCCGCCACCTTCCTCGAAGCTTCCCTCAGCGGCATCTGCCAGGGTGGTGCGGCGCTAGAGTCGGCGTCGCCGGTTCCTCGCCCAGCTGAACCGCTGCTTCCAGCTCCGTCCACGTCAGCCGCACCGCCATTCCGCCATTCGCGGTCCGGGGAGTCGCTCTTCGTAAGTTCTTCAGTTCTCGAAGTAGCTACTACAGCGGGAGGGGGTTCTATACGCGCTAACGGAAGACGCGATGAAAAAGAAGCCCGTATCACTCCCACGCGCCCTGCTGCTGCCGGCGCTATACGCGTTACGATACCACCGTCCCCAGATGTGGCCTCTAGCGCCGCCGCATACCTTCCGCCTTCCGCCATCCTTCCGCCTTCCGCCATCCTTCCGCCCTCCGCCCGTTTGCCGCTGCGCTCCTCCGCAGTTCTAGAAGGCGGAACGAAGCTTCGGATCCGATCTTGGAACCCCTTTCCCCAACCTTCCACGATCTCATTCATAGTCCCTTTGCCCCGCACTTTCCCCCATTGCTCCGCAACATTCCGATCTAGAAAGTCTTTCCCGAATCGCTCCGTAATATTCCGATCTAGGATGTACTTTCCCCACCGCTCCACGTTCTCGGTGCTCTCGTTCCAGATCGCCGCAAAATTCCGCAGATTCGCTAAGGGAAGTGGCTCCTGCCCCGCCGTGTTTCGCGGAGCCATGGCTCAAGCTACTAGCCGACAGGCGTTGCACGTTGCTTCCTACAACTCGGCCTGGATTTTTTAGCCCGAGAATATTCTCAGCTAGAAACCGCACGTCGCTCTCATCACAGTCACTGTGAGACCAGGCATGAAGCTTTCACAGGAACAGAAACTCGATTCCCGCTCCCACAATCATCGCAACACAACCGCTGTAGGGTCCAGTCCAAGTTCAAACTGCTCTGCGGTAGAAATAATGCCGCGGAATTGTCAAACCAGGTTCGTATTCCCTGGTCGAACAAGATCGTATAACCTCCCAACCTGGAGATGACACTGCTTCAGCATCGCTTTCGAGTCGCGAGATTTCGCGTACGCGGACAAAGGGTTTCGCAACAGGGACTGGCGAGGTCTGGCAAAATCCATACGAACATATTGTTGACCCTAGATTGTTGACGAAAACAGCATGAGCGACATGATGTCAAATTATGCGAAAATTTTCGCCTATCGGTTACGAGAGTTCAGTTGTCGTCACGCCTCAGAAACAACACACCAGAGCCCTTTCTGATTCGAGCTCGGTTTGAGAACGAACTTGAGTTCCAATAAGGTAACTCCTTCGCGAAAGCATAGCAGCGACACGAGACAAGCGGGCGCAACTTTTAGGGTTTCCAGGATTCACGGACTAGGAGCCCCGTTTGGCTTGGGCCTCTCGCGTGCGACTGGTGCCTTGTGTCTAGTAGGAGTCTCGCAGCGCGTTTACGAGTCGCTAGTTCCAGAAGAGGCTCCGCGCCTGCGAGTCGCTGAAGACATTTTTTCGATTGTCATAGTTACGGTCTCCGTGACTTTTCCTGACTGACTTTTTCTGGCATAGATTTCATTGCCATAGTAAACGAGTGCCTTGTCAGTTCCTTGATTGCCCTTACACTTCCGTTGGCATTTATTTTATTGACATTAGCATCCAGTGACATATTGAATGTAGAATTCATGGAAGCTGCAGGCATGCGGAATCATTTATCCGCGCTACAGGGCGACAGCAACCAGTGAAGACAGGGTTTGTTAATCAACAATCCAGAACAGTCGCAAATCACTAGGGTTCGCGAATTTGTCGCACGGAGTGAAAATTACCCGGTAACGGACCGGACAACACGCCTCGCGATGGAGGCAGCGGGCACGCGCAACCGCTCCTCCGCGCGTCACGGCGCGGCGGTGGCGTTCAGCGGAAGCGTGCGCCGATGGCGGAAGCAGTGGACCGCCGTGGGGCCCACCCGCCGCCTGCTCGTCCTGAGATGGACGCCGCAGCCACCCCGCCCAACAGGTACTGTGTGCTCTCCCCCGAACAGGTATGGGCACTCCCCGCCCAGCAGGTAACATATGACGTTCTCTCCCCATGTCGATATGCAGCAGTGGACCGCCATGGGCCCCACCCGCCGCCTGCTGGTGCTCAAATGGACGCCGCAGCCCCCCCGCCCAACAGGTATGCGCCCTTTGAGGCGCCTCAAAAGCCAACAGCTATGCGCCCTCGCCCTTGCCCTGCTGCTGCTGCAGCCACCCGCCGCCTGCTGGCCCTGTGGTAGACGCTGCAACCCCCATTACCCGCCGTCGCCGCCGCTGCCACCGCCACCGCCACCGCCACCGCAGTTCTTGTTTGTCCTCCTCACCTTGTTGACTTTTGATTCGACTCAAAATTCAACTTGCTGCCACCGCCACTGCCGTCGCTTCGCTTCTGCTGTTCTTGTTTGTCCCCCTCACCTTTGCGCCATCCCCATTTGCGCCATCCCCATTTTTGTGCTCCCCCTTTTCCGGTCGATCACAACCGTCGATTCAGATGCAAACTGCCTCGCCATTCGTCGAAAACCAAAGTACATTCCGGTGAGAAAACGACTTCACGAATTCTCCTTCATCTTTTTTTTCTTCCTCGGTTTTTGTAAGGATCCTCCTTCCTTCATGCATCTTCTTTCATCCTTGTTCTTAATGAGTTTTCGACTACTTGCCTTGCAGTGACACGGGGGGCAGAAGGGGAGCGGCAGCAAGAGGGAGGCAGGGGCAGCAAAGAACCATTGCGTTTTGCTCTATCCCACTCTAACCTTATCACACTTTAAGTGTCTTGCCATCCCCTCTCTCTCTCTTTAACCTGTTTTTGAGTCGACTAGAAAATACGAAGTACTGTTGCCTTTTGCTCTATCCCACTCTATATCTTATCACACTTTAAGTGTCTTGCCATCCCCTCTCTCTCTTTAACCCCATCCCTCCCTGTTTCTTCAGGAGGTTCGGCTTCTTGGTTTGCAATCACCTGGGGCTGGGCCGATGGCCAAGGCAGGAGCAGCAAAGAAACCTCTCCCCCTGCTCTATCCCACTCCAACTGTCTTACGGTTTCCCCACTTTCACATAATCTACTCCCGGTTTCTTCAGGAGGTTCGGCTGCTTGCCTTGCAATCGCCTGGGGGAGGGACGAGAGGGGAGGCAGGAGCAGCAACGAATATGGGGCTTGGTGGTGCTGTGAAGGTTGCAACACAGGCCCCCGGGCATGGGGTTGGGGGTGCTGGTGGGGGCGTAAGGATGCGTGGGGGAGGAGATGGGGATGGGGAGGAGAATGAGGAGGAGGAGGGTGGAGAGGCAGTGGGTATGGCGATAGATGTTGAGAAAGGGGATGGAGGGGGAGGGAAGGGGGGAGAGGGAGGGGAAGAGGAGGAAGAGGAGGTGGAGGAGGAGGAGGAGGAGGAGGAGGAGGAGGAGGAGGAGGAGGAGGAGGAGGAGGAGGAGGAGGAGGAGGAGGAAGAGGAGGAGCGGGAGGAGGAAGGTGGACAGGAAGGGGAGGAGGAGGTGGGGGGAGAGGAGGAGGATGAGGGAGGGGAGGGTGAGGATCAGGATGGGGAAGAGGAAGAGGAGGAGGAGGAAGAAGAAGAGGAAGAGGAGGTGGTGGGTGTGGAAGGTTCGACTCCCATGATTGATGATACAGAAGCAGAAGAGGAGGCAGAGGAGGTGGAGGAGGAAGTTGAGGAGGGAGGTGAGGAGGGAGGTGAGGAGGGAGGTGAGGAGGGAGATGAAGAGGGAGATGAGGGTGGGGAGGAAGATGCGGGTGAAGAGAACGAAGGGGAAGAGGATGAAAATGAGGGTGAGGGAGGGGAAGGGGGGTTAGAAGGAGAGGGAAGAGGGGATGGAGAGGAGAATGAGGAAGGAGGGATTGGAGAAGAGGAAGAGGAGGAAGAGGGAGAAGAGGAGGTAGAGGAGGAAGAGGAGGGGAATGCACAAAAAGGTGGGGAGGGAGACGAGGAGGGAGAGGATGAAGGAGATGAGGGGGAGGAGGACGAGGAAGGGGGGATGGAGGAAGAAGAGGAGGAGATAGAGGAGCAAATAGGTAATGATGGGATGGGGGAGGCTCAAGAAGTGGAGAATGATGAGTATGAGGGAGAGGAGGGTGGGGATGAAGAGGGTGAGGGGGGGGGGAGGGGGAGGAGGTGGGAGACGGGGAGGAGGAAGAGGGAGAGGGAGAGGGCGGTGAGGAGGAAGAGGGGGAGGGGGAGGGCGAGGGAGAGGACGGAGATGAGGAGGGAGATGAGGAGGGGGAGGGAGAGGAGGAAGGGTAGGGTATGTGCGAGGGGCAGCAAAAAATCAATGAGGATGGTGCTGATGGTGCTGATGGTGCTGATGGTGATGGTGATGAAGAGAAGGTAACAGGGTAACGTGTGATTGATCGGAGGAGCAGTAGGAGGCATGCACAAGGCAGCACCAAGTCGCACGTTAAATCCATAGTGTTCCACGCTTGCGACACTGTACATGTGCAGTAGATTCCAAAAGTTTCCAGCGCGTGTCCATAGTGTTTTTGTCGAAATCCCTCCACGAAAATCTGATGAATGTCCACAAACGTCAATCGTTGGATGCTTCAAAATCCAACAATTGAGGGCTCAGATTCATCGACACCCCTTGACATCGTCAAAATTGTGAAAGCTTGCTTTCTGCAACTTGTAAAGGCATCGTGCTTCATTTCATATGGGTATGAGTACATCAATCTCGTCCAATGATAACTACGATTACAGCAAGAATCTTAGAGACAATGACTACCTGGGTGGGTGGGTGGGAAACTCAAACTTCGAAATTGAAAAGAAGAACGTGGGTGAGGCCGAATGGCCTCAACCCCCTCTTTTGTAGCCAAAAGAGGGAGAGTAGCGATGCGACGCTGCCTTTGCTGCGTTGGCAATCGCTACACTTTCACAATACACAATTTTGAAAAGTGTTACACACTTTTAAAATTTTACATATTGTGAAAGCTTGCTTTCTGCAACTTGTTAAGGCAGCGTGCTTCATTTCATATGGGCCTTCTGAGACAAGCGAGTGGTCGGTCGGCGATGCCGCTGGATAGACAATTGGTGCTGGTTCGGGGAGGGAGCCCGTGTAGGATCCTGAATCAGCTGGGAGGCAGCCACAAGCTGGTCGTGTGCGATGGTGACGTAGAGGTCTTTTGCGTTGTCGCTGCGCCAACGGCCCAACCGCTTGAACATCCTATCTGAGACTCCGATGCCTGCCGCCGTCGTTGCTGCACCTTTGCGGAAGGAGTGCGTGCCAAGGTGGTTGGCGTTGAGGCCAACCTTTTTGAATGCTTCCAAGCACCAATTGCGAACAGTTGGGTACGAAGGCGCGTGGTCGTGCGGAGTTGCTTTGGAGTCACGTGTGAACACCCGTATCAGTGGTCCTTTGGTCGAGGCGTCATAGCCGGCAAGCGAGATGAACTGTCTGGTGATATTTACTGGGCAATATGGTCCGGGTGTAGTCGCGATTGGGACCCATATTCCCTTGCCTTCTTGGTCCGTTTTGGAGTGGGGAATCAATAGCCACATCGCCGCCTCCTCGAACTGGATGTCTTGCCACTGAATTGCGACGAGGTCCGAGAAGCGGAGAAAGCCCGTGTACATGAGCAGTGGGATGAGGCCTTTCTGGAATACGGAGGGAATGTCGGATGCGATGAACTCGTATGTCATCTGGTGAACCTGGTGAAGAGACACGGGTTCTTTAGTCCTGTTTGGGCGCGGGGAGTGGCGCTTGGTGAATTCTCGGACCTGGGAAGTGAAGGGGCCGTTCATGGGACAAGTAAGGCCAGTCATCTTGTGTGCGAATGCGACTGCCGAACAGGTCAGCGTGATGGCGGACAGGGTGGCGTGCTTGTTGAGGGCGTATACCAGGTACAGCGCGAGTGTCAAGTCTGTGGCGGGTAGGTAGCTCAGTGATAGCTTGTTACAGAATGATCGGAATTTTCCCCAGTAGGGGTCGTAGGTGCGGATTGTTGAAGGAGCTCGTACTTGGCTGATTACCGAGAGGAGTTGCTTTTGAAGGTTGGATAATATATCTGCCATACATGGAATATATATGAGTTACATTGTAAAGTCAATGGACAATGCAATAATCGGGCTATTGGGAAATCCAGTGCCTGAGAATGCGGCAGTGTGTGTGCCTGGTTGGAGGCACTGACTCCCGCTTGCGAGGCGAAGGTGGCTAGTAATTCCTATGGCCCATGTTTGAGGGGCCGGTTGCACTAGGGGCCACCAGGCTGCCCCTGACCACTCAGGGATCACCAGGGTTAGCTTTGCCCGTGTGCGACGCGCGTGATGGAGAGTTGCAGGGACGAGGTGGGGGGGCGGAAATGCGAAGCCCTGTTCCCCGTGCCAATCCTTGGAGAATGCGTTGATGGCCTCGGCTCGCGGGTGAGGGACTTTAGAGAAGAAACGAGGCAGCAATGCGTTCTGTGCATTTGCGAACAGGTCGACGGAGTGAGGCCCCCACCGACGGTCCAAGAGACGAAACCAAGGTTGTTTCAACGTGTAGTCATCGTGGTCTTGCAGCTTTGAGAGCTCGTCCGCGCAAGCGTTCTGATATCTGGGAATCCATTCGATGGCTAGTCGCACCGCGTTGTCCGTGCATAGAGTGATGATCTCTTTGCAAGTGAGCGTGATCTCATTATTGCGCGAGCCGCCTTTTCGTAGGATGAACATGACCCCTTGGTTGTCTACGCGAACCAACGTGTGGCCGTGTCGAAGACAGTCCATGAAGGTGCGTAGCGCCCAGAGCACGCCTTCCAACTCGCGTCGCGTACTTGAGGTTGGCCACAGGTTGTCGGGCATGCCAACGCTTGCGTTGCTCGGTGTTCCGTGAAAAGTAGAGAGGGTGGCACCCCAGTTGTGCGCGCTGGCATCCACCTGGATGATGGCGTCGTAGTGATGCGGATGATGGAATGGTGCACCGTTGAAACGGTCGAACTGTTCCACCCAGAAGTGCAGTTCGTGGATGGCCTCAGTTGACAATGACACCTTCGAGTGCCATGAGGGCGCGTTGTTGATAAGTTGCAATAGCTCGTGGCTGAAGGCTCGCGCGGTTGCGCCCAAAGCGAGGCTCATGGAAGCAAGCATTCCAGTCACTCGAGCGATTTGACGAACGTTCACGTGGTGACCAGCGCGTCCGGAATCGATGAGACTTGTGATTGTCGCTCATAACAGGGAGCGCCGTTCTTCTCCGACCGAGAATTTGCCGACTTGTGTGTTCAACTCGAGTCCGAGGAAGCGAAGCTCCTGTGTGGGGACCAGACGCGACTTATTCTCGTTGATTACAATGCCGGCGTCCCTCAGGTCCCTGACGATCTGTGCGCATGCGGCTCCCGCTTGTTGTGCGGTCTCTGCCAGGATCAGTATATCATCCACATACGGGATAACCCGCCACCCGAGAGATCGCCATCGTCGGGCCAGCTGTTTGATGAGTTGCGTGAAGATGAAAGGGGCCGTGGCCAGACCGAATGGCAGGGATTGGAAGAAGTAGTAGTTGCCTTCGAACTGGAATCCTAAAGTACTTCCAGCAGGTGGGATGGATGTCCACGTGATGATACCCTGACTTGAGATCAACCGATAGCATCCAATCGTTCGGTTGGATCAACTCCGCTACCCGGGCGAGGCCTTCGTACTTGAATTTCGGAATGCACAAGTGCTCGTTGACCTTCCACAGGTCGAGGATGAGCCGACATTTTTCTCGTTGTTCGATCACGTTGAGTGGGCTAATGCATAGTAGTGTTGATCGGTCAGGAGCTTTTGCCGCTGCTCCTGTTCGCAGGAGGTCCTGAATGGCATCGCGTGTGAAATCCGAATGCGTCTGGGCGCCTGCGTGGTTTTTCCTTTCAAAAGGTGTCGGGGGCCCATCCTTCCATGGGAACCAATATCCGTGTGAGATAATAGACAGGATGAGGCTACTATCGCACCAGGAGCGCCACCAATGTAGTGCTTGGTGGAGCCGTCCTCGCATTATAAACACTGTCTTGTCGGTTATCGCGTATTCGTATATTGAGAGCGTCGTCCCGATCCAACGGTTGTCAATTTCTGCATGGGGTTTTCATGCACAATCGGCTATCCCACAACATTAGCGCGTGCATGAGCAGTTGGGTAACAGCGGACCGCGCTCTTGGGCGTCGTGCCTTTGCACGAGTGCAACCACGTGTGTAGATGTACGTGTGCCTTGTGTTATGTGTGTTGGTGTGTGTGTACCTGTGTGTGTGTATGTGTGTGTATGTGCGTGTGGGAGTATGTGTGTGTGTACGGGTGTGTGGGTGGGTGTGCATGTGGGTGCGTATGTGTGTGTATGTGAGTGTGTGTGTGTGTGTCTCTCTCTCTCTCTCTCTCTCTCTCTCTTTCTCTCTCTCTCTCTCTCTTTCTCTCTACCTTTATGGGCGTGACATGCCCTTGTGCTCCGTGAACTGCCTCGAGACCGACCGTCGTGTGGTCTGGCCTTCGTGGTGGGATTTGAAAGACTTGCCCCGTGGACACTCGCACGTATCCACGCACGTGGGCGAGTTGCGGTTGCATGATTCCTACCTTGAGTTGTTTTTTTTTTTTTTTTTTTTTTTTTTTTTTGCATGGCACGGCTCGGCTTGCACCTAGTGGGGTGCGGTTCAGGAGCCAAATGTTCAATGCAATGTGGAGCCCGAGAAAAAACAAGAGAGGGAGACAACGCTTTTTCTCTTGCTCTCTCGCCCTCTTCTCTCTCTCTCTTTCCCTTTCTCTCTCTCTCTCTCTCTCTCTCTCTCTCTCTCTCTCTCTCTCTCTCTCTCTCTCTCTCTCTCTCTCTCTCTCTCTCTCTTTGTTTTTAAGATGTGTGTGTTAACAACCACACAGTGCACAACCCTCCATGTTTCTTGGGTCCTCCTGGACCTTGATGGGTCTCTTGATGCGTGATGCGGCTCGCTCGTCCTTTGATTTCGTATTAAGGTGTATGAACATTGGCTCGATTTTTCTCACCCTTTTTTTTTTCTTCTTCTTCTTCTTCTTTGCTTTGCACTGGTTGTTTGCTGGTTGCCCACATCATAGTGCAGCCCATCCTTGAGCCCAAGGTACCAAATTGGACTAAAAACAACAAACACTTCCGTAGGCAACTTATCATCCCATAATAATCATTTCTTGCAAAAGTACACAATGCACCAATAGCTAATGGCCCCTAGGGCTCCTCCTTGGGCCCCCTGGCCCTTAGTTCCTTAGGCTGCTCCTCAGCCTTGCACCCCCTGGTGCAGCCCCGTTATGTCCCTTTGACATAAGGGGCAAGGGCTCCGCCCTTTGGTCCCTCACACCACGGGTGTGGGACCTTGGCCTCCACGCCCCCCCATGGGGCAGGCGTTCGCCATGTGGCCTGGCTGGCTGCAGCGAAAACAGGTGCCCTTGAAGGTCCTTTCCTGGCAAGAGCCTTGCCCGGAGCCTTTGTTGCCGAGTTCGCCGGCGTTGAGGCCACCCCGCGGGTGGGACGGTTGTAGGTCATACGAGCGCGCTTCGACGCGGCCACGTCGGCCACGGCCAGCTTGTACGAACGGGAGGTCAGCACACTCTTGGACTGGTAGAGCTGGAAGCGATCGGCCGCCTCGAAGCCCGCCTCGTCCGCCACCAAGAGCACCTCAAATCGCTTGTTAATGAGCGACTCGATTTGAGAAATGTTGGTGCGAGCGCCTTCCGCGTCGCCTTGCTGGAGCTTGAACTCAATGTGCCTGAGGTGGGCCTGGATAGCAGAGAAAACCTCTGCCTGGTCACGTACGCCCTTGCGGTTGAACGTGGAGTTTGTGGTTGCGGGGTTGAGGGGGGGAAGCATAGAGCAAGAAGCATGAGTGAAAATTGGGTTGTGACGGCGAGGGGAGGCCTCACCATCAGCGTCGTCTGACTCGTCGCTGTCATCTTCGACGGGAGCGGGGGCCAGGTTCTTCTCGATGCGGGCAGTCTTGGGAGGGCGCGGTGCGACGGCGGGAGCTTCTTTTTTCTTCTTATCATATTTTGCAGAAGTTGTAGCGTCCTCATTTTTTGAAGTCCCCGCCGTAACAGGCGCGTGCTGCTGTAATAGCGCCAGTAGTGCTTGGAGTTGCGCCGGGTTGAACGGAGGGTTGGGCTCGGTCGTGGCTGGCGTGTGGCTCGAGGGTGCTGGCGCGTGCTGCTTGACACGCGCGCCTGAGGGGCTCGAGGTGGTGGTCAAGACAACCGCGTCAGCGGTTGTCTTTTTCGCCACTTCGTGCGGCTGCCTGGAAGCCGCGCGAGGGGCGGAAGGCTCCTCGGAAGGCGCCGGGGAGCCTCCGCCCAGCAGGACCTCGACGCCAATGGCGAGGTCCTCGCGTGACTCCTCGGCAGCCCGTTTCGGGCGACGGGCGGTTGTCCCGGGCAGAATGTTGGCGTTCGCGGCGACGGGAGTGTCTGTCGCCTTGTTGCCCTCGCGATTAGCAGTGTTGTTCGCCGGCGCCATGGCTCCGATGTTGTACTTAAAAATATCCGCAAGTAGAGTCGTCGGGGCGGTGAAGCGAGGGAGGGACTGCGTCTTCGCCAGACTGGACGAGATTGAAAAACTCAAACTTCGAAATTGAAAAGAAGAACGTGGGTGAGGCCGAATGGCCTCAACCCCCTCTTTTGTAGCCAAAAGAGGGCGAGTAGCGATGCGATGCTGCCTTTGCTGCGTTGGCAATTGCTACACTTTCACAATACTCAATTTTGAAAAGTGTTACACACTTTTTAAAAATTTACATATTACGAACGAGAATGAATGAACTAGCAAACAGTTGGGTACAAGTACTAATCATAGTTGGGTTGTACCTCTTATGGGCTACCAGCCTACACAAATGTATAAGCTATAATATCTGACACACCCCCATAAGCAAAAAGTGGGGGAGAACAAGTGGTCACAAGACCATTCAAGAAAATCAAAGCAAGCTCAGCGTGGATCACAAAATCACCACACAGTCCGAGCACAAGCAAAGGGCCACAAGGCCAGTTCACATGCAGAGTTATATAAAGAGAACAAACAATACAGTGATCATACCCTAGCAAGTGCAAGCATGCAGGTATATATATAGATCACAGTACAAGCAGAGTCAAGCAGTAAGCAAGTGAGGCAAAGTAGGCACAAGGCCTAACACAGTAGCAAAACACTGATGATCACCAGGCGGAAGTGCCTCGGTGAAGACATCAGCAGTGTTGGTCCGAGTGGTCACGTACGCAAGACGAAGCTTGCCACGCTGCTGTAACTCTCGAGCAAGGAAGTATCGCAGAGCGATGTGCTTCGTTCTGTGCTCCAGTCTGTGCTCCTGACACAAGGCAATCATGGCCTTGTTGTCTACGTACAGAACTGGAGGCGAACGAGGCTGCTCTCCCAAGTCGGTCAGCAGGTAGGTGAGCCGGCGTAGCTCCTGAGCATCCATGGCCCGGCGTAGATCTCAGCCTCACAACTGGAGCTGAGAACCGAAGACGAGCGGGTAGACCGCTAAGAAACAGAGCCGGAACCAAGGCTGAAGGTGTAACCCTGTGACGACCGCTGCGTAGCTGAGTCGTCAACCCAGGAAGCGTCTGCGTGACCGGTGAGGACAACTGGACCCCGTCCTCCAAGCACGAGCCCCATGCCTGACGTACTGCACAACTAGCGCAGTACCCTCTTTGTAGCATCCCAGTGCACCTTTCGGTGCCTACCGGGAGCAACGTAGCGAGCCAGGAGGCTGAGAGGGTATGCGAGGTCAGGTCGTGTGCACGTCATCAGGTACATGAGGCAACCCACAAGCTCTGGGTACGGACCACTCGGCTCTACGGACTCGTCCGAAGGTGGAGCTGAGAGCGAGTGGCTGGTAGACAGAGGAGTGGGCTGTGGCGAGGAGAACTGGAAGCCGAAGCGCTGAAGGACCTGGTGCACCATGTGTGACTGAGTCAGTGTGATGGTGCGCCGTGCTCTTTCCCGGGAGATCTGCAAGCCAAGATAGCTGCGCAGTTCACCCAGGTCAGTGCAGGTGTGTCTCTTCTGCAGCTCGGACTTCACAAGGGTCAGTGCCTCAGTGTCAGCAGTGGCAAAGACGAGGTCGTCGACGTACACGAGGACGTAGAACGGCGGCATCGAGGTGTCGGTGCGTAGAAACAGCGACGGGTCAGCAGTAGAAGGAGCAAACCCAAGAGCCGCAAGTGTAGTCCTCAGTGTGTTGTGCCACTCGCGAGGCGCCTGGCGGAGACCGTAGACTGGCCGGCGGAGGCTCCACTGGGTACCTGCAAGAAACTTTCCTGTGAAACCAGGTGGTCGGCGCAGCCAGATCTCCTCGTGCAGGCTGCCCTGCAGGAAAGCTGTGCTGAAGTCCAGAGAGTGCAACTCGTAGTCACGCCGAGCAGCGACGAGCATCAACACCCGAAGAGTAGTCAACTTTGGGGTGGGGGAGAAGGTCTAGAAGTAGTCAACTCCCTGTCGCTGACTGAAGCCTCGAGCAACGTAACGCGCCTTGAAGGCAGGCGGAGAACCCGGCGGCCGCTTCACCCTGAAAATCCACATGCCATCGACTATGTTCGCCTGAGACGGGGGAACTTCATCGACGTAGGTGCCTGTGGACTTCCAGGATGCCATCTCGGCATCCATGGCTGCCTGCCACTGAGAGGAGTAAGGACCCGTAATCGACTCTGGGTAAGAGCGCGGGGTCGGGATGTCTGGAGCATCCGGGTCTCCCTCACGGGCAAGCAGCATGGAAGCGAAACGAGGTACAGCAGCTGCAAGACACTCAAATTCCACCTGCCTGTCCTCAAGGACGTCCGTGCCAAGAGCACACTCACCCCCGACGGACGGAGGACAGGCAGACACAGACTCAGCAACTAGAGCAGTGGCGTAGTCGAGACGGCAGGCAGCAGCAAAGTCAAGCAGCTCAGCAATGAGGGCAGACGCAGCAGCAGACTCAAAGGAAGGGTCAGTGACAGCAGTGGCGAGGAGACGAGAGACAATGGGACTGGCAGCACGAGCTCGGTCAGACGCATGGTCAGGGACCTCAGGAAGAGAGGACTCAGGAGGAGCACGCAGAGGAACACGTAGTGGAACAGAGGAAGGACGGAGTGCCATAGCGTGCGTGCCGGGGACAGGTGGAAGACACGAACGAAGAGCGCAACGAGCAGTGCGAACAGGCGAGACAGGATGAGACGCAGGCTCACGACGCTCTGTAAGACCACCGGACTGCTCAGTGTAAGGAGAGGGAGCAGGCAGTGGGGAGGCTGGCTGTAACGACGGCTGCGACTGGTCAGGTGGTGGACACAGGAAGGGAGGAGGAAGACCAGTAGAAGATGGGACACTAAGAACCTGCTGAAGCAGGAGAACGAAGTACGGTCGCGGCCGCACAGCGCCGCCAGGGTCAACAGCTCCAGCTCCTGCAGCTCCAGCGCCTCCGGCGCCAGTGCCTCCAACTCCAGCTCCTCTAGCTCCAGCGCCTCCAGCGCCAGCTGCGCCAGGCTCCGTAGGGTCTCTAGCTCCAGCGCACCCAACACCACCAGTTCCGGGAGCTCCAGCACCACTGGTACGAGCACCTCCAGGACCAGTAGCTGCAGTACCTCCAGTACCGCCAGCTCCAGTAGTAACAGCAGCACCTCCAGCTCTAGTGTCTCCAGTTCCTCCAGCTCCGGGAGCTCCACTCCGATGGTGTGCGCGCCAAACAAGCCACTCACGCAACTGCTGTGAGGACAGTTGCGGCGAAGCACCAGCAGGACCTCCACACGAAGCAGCACCCCGAGGCGCAGCACCCCCAGACTCCGCACCCTCCGACTCAGCACCCCCAGGCTCAACACCCTCAGGCTCAGCACCCCCAGGCTCAGCACCCCCAAACCCAGCACCCTCAGACCCCGCACCCCCCGGCTCTGCACCCCTAGACGCAGCACCCCCCAACGCAGCACCTGAGCCGATAGCTACCTGAGACACACCCGAGGGAGCAGGACCCTGGGGCGGGAGGGGGTCTACCGGAGGTGGACCGGGAGCAAGGAAGAGCGGCGGGGGCGGGGGAGGAGCAGAGCGGTAGGGGAAGAGACGGTAGAAAGGAACCGACTCGTCAAACGTGACGTCCTGAGACGGGAGGACACGTCGCGAGGTGGGGTGGTAAAACTGCCAGCCAGGCGCGTCAGGGACAAAGCAAAGGAAGACGAAGGGAATGGCGCGGGCGGAGAGCTTGTCCGTGGACGTATCGCGAACAACGGCACGAGAACCCCAGACCCGCAACACCGACGCATCGCCAACCTTCCCCGTCCAACGCAGTGTGGGCGAGGTCTCCGGTAAGGAGACACGGGGCCAGAGGTTGAGCTGATGCGCAGCGTACCGAACCGCAAACGGCCACAGAAAATGGGGAGCGGCCGCATGGATCATGGAGGTACGAGCGACCTCCATGACTAATCCAATGCGGCGCTCAGCAATCCCATTTTGCTGAGGGGAGTCCGGAAGCGTGAACGACTGGAGAATGCCCTCCCCACGACAAAATTCCCGCAAGAGGTCGGAGGAGAACTCACCACCTCTGTCAGAGTGCAGACGTAGGACAGGAAGGTCCGTACCGAAGCGCTTGCGGAGCTGGAGACGGACTGTGCGGATCCAAGGGATCAAGACATCAACGACCTCACCCTTGCTACGCAAAAGGGAAGAGTGTGGTGTACCGCGTGTAGTCGTCAATGACTAGCAGAAAGTAGCGCTCGCGGCCCTGTCCACTGACGCGGGCTGGGCCCCACACGTCCATGTGGAGAGTCTGCAGGGGAGCAGACGTCAGGGGAAACGAGGAGGAGTGAGGAGCGGCGCACTGCCGCCCCTCGACGCAAGGAAGGCAGGGCGGGGAAGGCGAGGGCGGTAGGGGAGGCAGAGACCTGAGTAGACCAGAGACGAGATACCGGGAGTGCATGCCACGAAGGCGTGGCAGGGAGGGGTGATCCAGGCGTTGGTGCCACAGAAGAGTCTGGTGCGACACGAGGCGACACGAGCAAGAGGCGGCTACCTGACCTGACGCGGACACCTGAGCAGACGCAGCGACCTGAGGAGGCTCAGTAGCCAGCGTGTACAGACTCGACCCTTGCCGACGGGTGAACGTAGCCAGGTGACGCCCCGTTCGTGTGCACGTGCAGATCGACACACGCTGACCCCCAGGAGTGGTGGTAGTGACCATCGCATCCTGAAGGGCAGCGGTACTCACCAAGTTCGTAGAGGATGAGGGGAGGTGAAGACCTGACAGTGAGCCGGACGGATCCGCCGGACACGGGAGGACAGTGGAGGAACGGGCAACGACTGGGCCCCCAGAGGGGTCAGCCAGTCTGACCGGGACAGGTGCAGGGAGAGGAGTGAGAGTGGTGCTGTCACGAAAGAAACAGCGCAAGGTGCGTGAGTCCAACGTGAAGGTGTGCAAGGCCTCAGCAGGCGCAGTACAAGGGGGAGTACCAGATGCACTAGCACCTAGAGCAGCAGCCGCTATACTTGGGTCAGGTGGCACACACCGGTAACAGTCACCCTCAGCACTAAAAGACAAAGCATACATGGCAGAGATAATAGCATCATAGTCTAGGGCAAAGATAGCAACTCCCGACCTAAGCAAATCCGTCCAGCGAGGGCGCTTGACGTCGTCACCAAACTCAGCACACCAGGCGTCGTCAAGGCGGGAGAAGCAGCGGTGCTCGGTGTGAAACTTCCCACATGTCTAGCCCGCACGGACACCCGTACAAATGACATACGGGCAGGTCTCACTACCCCCACCCGTCCCACGCTGAACCAACCACGCACGGAGCTGCTGGGGCGACTGGGTCTCGCTCCGACGCTGCTGCTGCTGTCGCTGACCACCACCAGGGCCTCCACGCCAAGGTCCAGACCTGCCACCACCAGTTCCACCGCCTCCACTGCCGCCACTCCCTCCGCTGCCTCCACCGCCGCCACCAGAGCCCCCACTGCCGCCACCAGTCCCACCGTCGCCACCACCTCCACTGCCTCCACCACCTCCACCGCTGCCCCCACCACCGCTCCCACTGCCACCTCCGCCACCACCGCTGCCACCTCCACCACCCCGGCCACCCTTGCCCTTGCTGCTGCGGCGCTTCGCACTAGTCGAAGCAGCACCAATGTCCTCAGTAACAGAGACGAAGAAGGGGGAAAGGGGGGAGGGGGTGCACTCCTCAAAGAAGGGCGAGCGCGGAGTGCCACGAGTAGCACCTACAGGAACTGCACTAGTCTCAGCTGCGAGGACATGCTCCTCGAGGAGGTCAACAGTGAGGGAGGTGTGGTCAAGGGAGAGAAAGTGGTCCCTGACAGAGCAAAGAGAGTCAGGGAGGCGAGAGACTATGAAGTAGAGGGTGATGAACATGGGGGGCTGGTTCGTGGCAAGGAACTCAGCAGGGACGGTAGCGCGGTAGCGAGCGTCGCTAGTGCGCAGGTGGGTAACCAGTTCCGTTACGGTGGCAAAAGCTGACAGCTCAGGGAACAGGTAGGGCAGTAGCAGTCTGCATAGAGCAGCAGTAGCAGGGGAGGAGTAGCGAGCAACGACAGCGTCGTACAGGGCCTGTGCTGTCCTGTGCTGTCCAAAGTGAGTACATTCGGCCACCGGCAGGTGGTTGCGAATGGCTAAGCGGGCAGTAGCGTCACGAGACAGCCACTGAGAACGAGTCGCACCGTCAGCTGTGGTGGGAGGGGCTGGAGCGACACCGGACATGTGGTCAAATAGTGAGACACTGTCATTAATATCGCTCAGTAGGTACAGTTGCAGATCGTCGTGCCACGTATCAAATGCAACCGGTCTGCCCTCATGATCGAACGCTAGAACTCTAAGCGAAGCCATAGTGGCGCAGTACTAAGGAGCAGCAGTAGCACTAGCAGCAGTAGCAAGAGCAGTGGTCAAGGGGCCAAGGGGCGGGGCCGAGGGGCCTAGGGGCCGAGGGGCCAAACACGAGGGTGGCGGGGCCGAGGGGCCGAGGGGCCAAGGGGCCTAGGGGCCGAGGGGTCAAGGGTCCTAGGGGCGGGGCCGAGGTGCCTAGGGGCCGAGGGGCCAAACACGAGGGTGGCGGGGCCGAGGGGCGAGGGGCCAAGGGGCCTAGGGGCAGGGGCCGAGGGGCCTAGGGGCCGCGGGGCCAAACACGAGGGTGGTGGGGCCAAGGGGCCGAGGGGCCAAGGGGCATAGGGGCTGAGGGGCTGATGGTCCTAGGGGCCGAGGGGCCTAGGGGCCCAGGGGCCAAGGGGTCTAGGGGCCGAGGGGCCGAGGGGCGGGGCCGAGGGGTCTAGGGGCCGAGGGGCCAAACACGAGGGTGGGGCCTAGGGGCCTAGAGGCGAGGGGCCGAGGGGCCTAGAGGCGAGGGGCCGAGGGGCCGAGGGGCCTATAGGCGAGGAGCCGAGGGGCCGAGGGGCCAAGGGGCCTAGGGACCGCGGGACCTGGGTCGCGAGTCATGGGTCGCGTTGGGCCGAGGCTAGGGCAACTGGGCGACTGGGCGACGGGGCCTAGGGGCGGAGGGGCCTGGGTCGCTGGTCGCAGGTAGGGGCGATAGGTGACAGGGCGCCAGGGGGGGGGGGGGAGTTGGGAACGACGGGGCCGCGGGGCCTAGGACCTAGGTGCTACGGGGCCGCGGGTGTTAGAATCAAGAACGGAATGAATGAACTAGGAAGCAGGTGGGTACAAGTAGAAAACCTAAAAGTGTTGTACCCTATAAGAACTACCCCACTACAGCCTAAACAGACTATAGCATATATAAGTTTGACAGACCCCCATAGGCAAAGTGGGGGAGAACAGGAGGTCACAAGACCAGTCAAGAAAGGCAATACAAGCTCAGGGTGGATCACAAAGTCACCACGCAGTCTGAGCACAAGCAAATGGCCACAAGGCCAATTCACATGCAGAGTTATATAAAGGGAAAACAAACAATACAGTGAACACAACCTAGCAAGTGTAAGCATGCAGGTATATGTATATAGAGTACAGTACAAGCAGAGTCAAGAAGTAAGCAAGTGAGGCACAGTAGGTACAAGGCCTAGAACAGTACAGAAACGCTGATGATCACAAGGCTGAAGTGCCTTGGTGAAAACATCAGCAGTGTTGGCCTGTGAGGCCACGTAAGCGAGACGAAGCTGGCCACGCTTCTGCAACTCTCGAGCAAGGAAGTAGCGCAGAGCAATGTGCTTCGTTCTGTGCTCCAGTCTGTGCTCTTGACACAAGGCCAACATGGCCTTGTTGTCGACGTACAGAACTGGAGGAGAACGAGGCGCCTCTCCCAAGTCGGTCAGCAGGTAGGTGAGCCAGCGTAACTCCTGTGCAGCCATGGCCCCAGCGTAGATCTCAGCCTCACAACTGGAGCTGAGAACAGAAGAAGAGAGGGTAGACCGCCAAGAGACAGAACTGGAACCAAGAATGAAGGTGTAACCCTGTGACGACCGCTGCGTAGCCAAGTCGTCAACCCACGAGGCGTCTGCATGACCAGTGAAGACAACTGGACCCCGTCCTCCAAGCACGAGCCCCATGCCCGACGTACTACACAGGTAGCGCAACACCCTCTTCGCAGCATCCCAGTGCACCTTTCGGTGTCGACCGGGAGCCACGTAGCGAGCCAGAAGGCTGAGAGGGTATGCAAGGTCAGGTCGTGTGCAAGTCATCAGGTACATGAGGCAGCCCACAAGCTCTGGATACGGGCCACTCGGCTCTACGGACTCGTCCGAAGGTGGAGCTGAGAGCGAGTGACCGGTAGGCAGAGGAGTGGACAGTGGCGAGGAGTACGTGAAGCCGGAGCGCTGAAGGACCTGCTGCACCATGTGTGACTGAGTCAAGGTAATGGTGCGCTGTGCTCTGTCCCGGGTGATCCGCAAGCCAAGATAGCTTGTCAGTTCACCCAGGTCTGTGCACGTGTGTCTCTTCTGTAGCTCGGACTTCACGTGGGCGAGTGCCTCAGTGTCAGCAGTAGCAAAGACAAGGTCGTCTACGTACACGAGAACGTAGAACGGCGGCAGAGTGGTGTCAGTGCGTAAAAACAGAGAAGGGTCAGCAGTGGAAGGAGGAAAACCAAGAGTAGCAAGACTGGTCCTCAGTGTGTCGTGCCACTCACGGGGTGCCTGGCGGAGATCGTAGACTGGCCGCCGGAGGCTCCACTGGGTACCAGCAGGAAACGACCCAGTGAAGCCAGGTGGGCGGCGCAGCCAGATCTCCTCGTGCAGGCTGCCCTGTAGGAAGGCTGTGCTGAAGTCAAGCGAGTGGATCTCGTAGTCACGCTGAGTAGCTACGTGTAGCAGTACCCAAAGAGTGGTCATCTTCGGGGTAGAGGAGAAGGTCTGGAAGAAGTCAACTCCCTGTCGCTGACTGAAGCCACGTGCAACGTAACGCGCCTTGAAGACAGGCGGAGAACCCGGCGGCCGCTTCACCCTGAAGATCCACATGCCACTGACGATGTTCGCCCCAGGTGGGGGAACCTCATCGACGTAGGTGCCTGTGGACTTCCAGGAAGCCATCTCGGCGTCCATGGCTGCCTGCCACTGAGAGGAGTAGGGACCCTCTATCGCCTCTGCGTAAGAGCGCGGGGTCGGGATGTCTGGTGCATCCGGGTCTCCCTCAGGGGCAAGCAGCATGGACACGAGATGAGGTACAGCAGCGGCAAAGCACTCAAACTCCTCCTGTCTGTCCTCAAGAACGTTCGTGCCAAGAGCACACTCACCCCCGACAGACGGAGGACAGACAGACGCAGACTCAGACTCAGCAACAAGACTAGTGGCGTAGTCTAGGCGAAAGGCTGCATCAAAGCCAACAAGCTCAGCAACGAGAGCAGACGCAGCAGTGGACTCAAACAAAGGGTCAGTGATAGCAGTGGCCAGAAAGCGCGTGACAGTAGGACTAGCAGGACGAAAGGAGTCAGACTCCGGGTCCGGACCGTCAGGAAGAGAGGACGCGGGAGGAGATGGCAGAGGGACACGCTGTGGAGCAGTGGAAGGATGCAGAGTCATAGAGTGAGTGCCAGGGACAAGAGGAGGACGCAAACGCGTAACACGACGACCAACGCAAACAGTGCGGACAGGCGACACAGAACGAGACTCAGGCGACGCAGGACGCGACTCAGGCTCACGACGCTCCGTAAGACCTCTAGTCGGTCCAGAGTAAGGAGAAGGACCAGGCAGGGGAGAGGCCAGCTGTAATTGCGACTGTGACTGGACAGGCGGTGGACTCAGCACAGAAGGAGTAGGACCAAGAGAAGGCGGTAGACCAAGAACCTGCTGAAGGAGCGGAACGTAGTACGGCCGCGGCCGCGCAGCGCCTCCAGAAACAGCAGAGACAACACCAGTACCCTCAGCTCTAGGGTCTCCAGTAACAACTCCCGCAGCACCACCAGCTCCAGTACCTCCAACTCCAACGCCTGCAGCACCACCAGTCCTAGCAGCTCCAGTACCTCCAGCGCGAGCACCTCCAGGACCAGCGGTCCCAGTAGCTCCAGCACCAGCAGCACCTCCAGCAGCTCTCGCACCAGCAGCACCTCCAGTAGCTCCAGCACCAGCAGCACCTCCAGTAGCTCCAGCACCAGCAGCACCTCCAGCAGCGTCAGCACCAGCAGCACCTGCAGTAGATCCAGCACCAGTAGCACCTCCAGCAGCTCCAGCACCAGCAGCACCTCCAGCAGCTCCAGGACCAGCAGCACCTCTAGCAGCTCCAGCAGCACGGCGACAGCATCGAGCGTACCAGTCACAAAGTCGCTGCGGAGAAAGGGGCTCCCGTCGCAACGGGACACCCGGAGAACCTCCAGACTCAGGACACGCAGGCTCAGCACCCCCAGGCTCAGCACCCCCAGGCTCCACACACTCAGGTTCAGCACCCCCAGGCTCCACACGCTCAGGCTCAGCACCCCCAGGCTCCGCACCCTCAGGCTCAGTACCCCCAGGCTCCGCACCCCCAGTCCCCGCACCCACAGGCTCAGCACCCCTAGTAGCACCTGAGTCGATAGCTACCTCGACCAACTCGGCAGGGTCTACCTGAGACACACCTGAGGGGGCAGGACCCTAAGGGGGGAGGGGGTCTACCGGAGGAGTACCTGGTGCTAGGAAGAGCAGCGGGGGGGGGAAGAGAGGCAGTGCGGTAGGGAAAGAGACGGTAGTAAGACACCGACTCGTCAAACGTGACGTCCTGAGAGGACAGAACACGACGCGAGGTGGGGTGGTAGAACTGCCACCCGGGTGCGTCAGGGGGGAAGCCAAGGAAGACGCAGGGAACGGCACGGGAGGACAGCTTGTCCGCTGAAGTGTTGCAGACAAAAGCTCGAGATCCCCAGACACGGAACACAGACGCATCGCCAACCTTCCCCGTCCACCGCAGAGTAGGTGTGGTCTCCGGCAAGGAGATACGAGGCTGAAGGTTGATCTGATGCGCAGCGTACTGAACCGCAAACGGCCACAGAAAATGGGGAGCAGCTGCATGGATCATGGACGTACGAGCGACGTCCATGACCATGCCAATGCGGCGCTCAGCAATCCCATTTTGCTGTGGGGAGGCCGGAAGCGTGAAAGTCTGGCAGATGCCCTCCGCCCGACAGAAGGCCCTCAGAAGGTCGGAGGAAAACTCACCACCTCTGTCTGAGTGCAGACGCAGAACAGGAAGGTCCGAGCCGAAACGCTCGCTGAGCTGACGACAGGCACCGCGGATCCAGTCGATCAACACCTCAGTGACCTCACCCTTGCTGCGCAAGGGGAAGACGGTGGTGTAACGCGAGTAGCCGTCAACGACCAGCAGGAAGTAGCGCTCGTGACCCTGTCCACGGACGCGGGCTGGGCCCCACACGTCCATGTGAAGAGTCTGCAGGGGAGCCTCTGTCGGAGGGAACGTGGAGGATTGAGGAGCGGCGCGCTGCCGGCCCTCGACACAAGGAACACAGGTAGGGGCAGGCCTCGGAGGAAGGGGAGGGAGGGACCGGGGTAGACCCGAGACAAGGGTACGGGAGGCCATACCTTGAAGACGAGGCAGGGAGGGGTGACCAAGGCGGTGGTGCCAAAGGAGAGTCTCATGTGACAGAGGACGACACGAGCAGGGGGCAGACGCAGGACTAGACTTGGACGCGGCAGCAAACACCTGACTAGACGCGGCTACCTGACCAGACGCAGAGACCGGAGGAGACACAGTAGTCAGTGTGTACAGACTCGGCCCTGGCCGACGGGTGAACGTGGCCAGGTGGCGGCCCGTCCGAGAGCAAGTGCAGTGGGTCACACGCTGACCTCCAGGAGCGAACTGGTCAACCCACGCATCCTGGAGGTCAGCTCCACTCACCAGGTTCGTAGAGAACGAGGGGAGGTGGAGTCCCGACAGCAAGACCGACGGGGCCGCAGGACACGGTAGAACCGTGGAAGAGTGCGCAAGGACTGGGCCCCCAGAATGGTCAGCAAGGGAGACTGCGACAGGCCGACTGAGCGGCGTGAGTGTGGTGATGTCTCGAAAGAAAGAGCGCGAAGCACCAGAGTCAAGTGTGAAAGTGTGCAAGGTCTCAGTAGGTGCAGTACCAGAGAGAGCCAACTCACCAGCACCTGGAGCAGCAGACTCACCAGTACCTGGAGCAGCAGACACACTAGCACCTAGAGCAGCAGCCTCAATGCCCGGGTCGGGTGGGACACTCAGGTAACAGTCACCCTCGGCACTATCAGTCAAAGCATACATGGCAGCAAGGATAGCATCGAAATCAAGGTCAAAGATAGCCACATTCTGCCTAAGCAGATCACCCCAGCGGGGGAGCTCAACAGCGTCAAGAAACTGGGCGCGCCAGGCGTCAGTCAGGCGACCGAAGCAGCACTGCGCAATGTGTGGCAGACCACACATCTCCCCATGACGGCTGCCGGTGCGAAGAACGTAAGTGCAGGGACCAGCACCCCTAGACCTCCCACGCCCAGCGTACCACTCACGAAGCTCCTGGACCGACGGGGTCTCACGGGAACGCGGCTGCTGCTGGCGCTGGCTACCACCAAAGCCTCCACGCTGCGCAGCTGCACCTCGACCAGCACCACCGCCGCCGCCACCTCCACCACCGCTGCCGCTGCCTCCACCACCACTGCCGCTGCCTCCACCACCTCCGCCGCTGCCTCCACCACCTCCTTCGCCGCCACTGAAGCCCCCATTCCCAGTACCACCCCCACCTCCACCGCCACCCCCTCCGCCTCCTCCACCGCCTCCGCCGCCGCCCCCGCCATCCCCTCCACCACCCTTGCTCCCCTTGCCCTTGCTGTTGCGGCGCCTCCCACTAGGAGCACACGCAGCCCCGACCTCCTGAGTGCCAACTAGGTCGACAGCAGCAGCAGAAGCAACAGAGGGGAGAAGGGGGACAGGGGAACACCCCTCAAAGAAAGGGGTGCGACGGTCGCCGCGAGAAGCACCTACAGCTAAGATACTCTTCTCAGCTGCAGCGAGGCGCTCCTCTAGCAGGTCGACAGTGAGCTCGGTGGGGCAGAGGGAGAGAAAGTGGTCCCTGACTGACGCAAGAGAGTCAGGGAGGCGGGTGACTAGGTAGTAAAGGGTGATGTACATGGGGGGGTGGTTCGTGGGAAGGAACGCAGTGGGAATTGCAGCGCGGTAGCGGGCGTCACTAGCGCGGAGGTGAGTAATGAGGTCAGCGACTGTGGCAAAGGCGGCAAGGTCAGGGAAAAGGTACGGCAGCATGAGGCGGCTGAGGGCAGCAGTGGCAGGGGAGGAGTAGCGCGCAACTACAGCGTCGTACAAAGACTTAGCAGTCTTGTACTGGCCAAAATGCGTGCGCTCAGCAGGCGGCAGGTGACTACGAACAGCAAGGCGAGCAACAGCGTCACGAGTGGTCCACTGCGAGCGAACAGTACTGTCAGCAGTGGCAGCAGGAGCAGTGGAGACACCGGACGTGTGATCGAAAAGGGATACCCCATCCCTAGAGTCACACTGAAGAAAGAGCTGCAGGTCGTCAACCCACACGTCAAAGTCAACCGCACGCCCCTCAGCATCAAAGGTGGGAACAGTGGGGCTAGCCATAGTAGCAGTAGCAGTAGTAGCAGCAATAGCAGCAGTAATAGCATGCGTAGTGCAAGGAGAAGGGCAGCGCAGCTCGGTTCGGCGGCGCGGTTCGGCTGGGCGGCGCGGCTCGGTGGGGCGGCACGGCTCGGCTGGGCGGCGCGGCTCGGCTGGGCGGCGCGGCTCGGTTCCTGGCGGTGCGGCGCGGCAGCAGGCGGCGCGGCGCGACAGGGCAGCAGGTGGCGGGGCGGCGCGGGTGCTTACCAGGGGCGGGTGCAGGGCAGGGCCGCAGCTGGCGGTTTTAGGTCAGGGCCGTAGCAGGGGGCGGCTGCAGGGCAGGGCCGCGACCGGGGGCGGCTACAGGACAGGGCCGCGGCAGGCGGCGACCGTGCCGTGACGGGCTGGTAAGGGGCCGACGGGCGGCTAAGGGGCCGACGGGCGGCTAAGGGGCCAACGGGCGGCTAAGGGGCCGTGACGGGCGGCTAAGGGGCCGACGGGCGGCTAAGGGGCCGACGGGCGGCTAAGGGGCCGACGGGCGGCTAAGGGGCCGACGGGCGGCGAAGGGGCCGAGACGGGCGGCTAAGGGGCCGACGGGCGGCTAAGGGGCTGTGACGGGCGGCTAAGGGGCCGACGGGCGGCCAATGGGTCCGTGACGGGCGGCTAAGGGGCCGACGGGCGGCTAAGGCGCCGTGACGGGCGGCTAAGGGGCCGACGGGCGGCTAATGGGGCCGTGACGGGCGGCAAAGGGGCCAGCGACGGGTGGCAAAGGGTCCGTGACGGGCCGAAAAGGGGGGCCGGGACAGGCTGAGAAGGGGCCGCGACGGGCAGCAAAGGGGCCGCGACGCGTGGCGGCGGGCCAGCGACGGGCGTCTAAGGCAGGGCGCGGTGCGCGCTTCGGGCAGGGCAAGAGAAATTTCGTGGTGGGCCATAAAAAAAACGTTCCCACTAGGGAACCTGCTCAGAATACCATGTTAGAATAAAGAACGGAATGAATGAACTAAGAAGCAGGTGGGTACAAGTAGAAAACCTAAAAGTGTTGTACCCTATAAGAACTACCCCACTACAGCCTAAACAGACTATAGCATATATAAGTTTGACAGCGGGGCCAGGTACGAAGGGGCCGGGGGCCTTGAGCAATGGGGCCTAGGGGCCTGGAACAACCGGGCCGCGGGGCCGTGAGCGACGGGGCCTAGGGGCCGGGAACAACGGGGCCAGGTACGAAAGGGCCGGGGGGGGGGGGCCGTGAGCGACGGGGCCTAGGGGCCGGAACCGACGGGGCCGCGGGGCCGTGAGCGACGGGGCCTAGGGGCCCGGAACGACTGGCCGCGGGGCCAGGTACGAAAGGGGCCGGGGGGGGCGTGAGCGACGGGGCCTAGGGGCCGGGAACGACAGGGCCGCGGGGCCGTGAGCGACGGGGCCTAGGGGCCTGGAACGACGGGGCTGCGGGGCCGTGAGCGACGGGGCCTAGGGGCCCGGAACGAAGGGGCCGAGGGGCCGTGAGCGACGGGCCTAGGGGCCTGGAACGATGGGCCGCGGGGCCGTGAGCGACGGGGCCGCGGGGCCAGGTACGAAAGGGGGGGGGGGGGGGGGGGGGGGGGGGGGGGGGGGGGGGGGGGGGGGCGTGAGCGACGGGGCCTAGGGGCCTGGAACGACGGGCCGCGGGGCCAGGTATGAAAGGGGGGGGGGGGGGGGGGCGTGAGCGACGTGGCCTAGGGGCCAGGTACGAAGGGGCCACGGGGCCGTGGGCGTCGGGGCCTAGGGGCCTGGAACAACGGGGCCGCGGGGCCGTGAGCGACGGGGTCTAGGGGCCGGGAACGAAGGGGCCGCGGGCGCCGAGCCTAGGGGCGACGGGCCTAGGGGCGCAAGTGACTGGCCTAGGGGCGACGGGCCGAGGCCTAAGCTGAAGTGTAAGGCAGCAGGTGGTGGGCCCAAGGAACCTGCTCTGATTCCATGTCAAAATTACAAACAAGAATGAATGAACTAGCAAACAGTTGGGTACAAGTACTAACCCTAGTTGGGTTGTACCCCTTATGGGCTACCCCACTACAGCCTACACAAATGTATAAGCTATAATGTTCTGACAGACATTCCTCAATTGGGGCCCAATAATGAATTAGTCCGGTTCACCTGTAAAGTTTCAATAGGAAAGTTCCCGACAGTTGGAGAAACATTGTAACAGCAACAATGCCTTGGATCTGTAAGGAATTTTCCTAATTCCTTACAGAGGCACCTTATGCGTGTACAACTCCAACTTTTTGGAGTTCAGGCTCGGTCTGACGACCTCGCCTTCCGAACGTCCACCGCGCCGCCTTCGCGTTTCCCAATCCCAAATCAGCACCCAACCTTGCGTGGTCCCGCGACCTATACCTAGCTAGCCTTCGCTATATCTTGTCAGAATATTATGTTTCTCTAGTCTGCAGTGGGGTACTCTGTAGTGAGTACAACCCTGTTAGGGTTTTCTATATGTATCCCAATGCTTTCTAGTGCAATCATCCTCACTTATTCCTTCTCGATTCTCACATGGTATAGAGCATATATCGATCCTTCCTAAGGGCCCACCACGACTACACTAAACTTTTTTTTCCTACCCGAGGCGCGCGTCGCGCCTGCGCTTAACGATCCTTAGCGGCCCGTTAGGCCCCCGTCGCGTCCCCTTCGTGGCCCGTTAGGCCCCTTCGCGGCCCCTCGTTAGGCCCCTTCGCGGCCCCCTCGTAAGGCCCCTCGTAAAGCCCCTTCGCGGCCCCTCGTACGGCCCCCTTCGCGGCCCCTCGTTAGGCTCCTTCGCGGCCCCCTCGTAAGGCCCCTTTCGCGGCCCCCTCGTAAGGCCCCTTCGCGGCCCCTAGTGAGGCCATTCACGGCCCCGTCAGGCCCCGTTTGCGGCCCCGTCAGGCCCTATTTGCGGCCCCGTTCGGCCCCGTCAGGCCCCGTAAGGCCCCGTCAGGCCCCGTTCGCGGCCCGTTAGGCCCCTTCGCGGCCCGCCCCGGCCCTTCCTCGGCCCCGTCCTGGCCCTGTCCCGGACCTGCCCCGACCCCGGCCCTGCCCCGACCCTGTTGCGGCCCGTTAGGTCCGTCGCGGCCCCCCTTCGCGGCCCGTTAGGCCCCTTCGCGGCCCGCCCAGGCCCTTCCTCGGCCCCTTTCTCGGCCGGTTAGGCCCCGTCGCGGCTTGTCGCGGCCCCTTCGCGGCCCGTTAGGCCCCTTCGCGGCCCGCCCCGGCCCTTCCTCGGCCCCTTTCTCGGCCCGTTAGGCCCCGTCGCGGCTTGTCGCGGCCCCTTCGCGGCCCGTTAGGCCCCTTCGCGGCCCGCCCCGGCCCTTCCTCGGCCCCGTCCCGGCCCTGTCCCGGACCTGCCCCGACCCAGGCCCCGCCCTCATGCCGGTCGTGGCGCACCAGGGGCCCGTGCACAGCCCCCCCCCCCCCTTTTCCCGCCGCCTTACGTGGCGACCCGGGGGGGGGGGGGGGCGCGACCTGGGGGGGCGCGCGTCGCCCCTTCTTCCGCCTGCTCTGGCGCCCTGGGAGGCCGCGCGTCGGCCCCCGTACTCCTCCCCCCCCCCCCCCCCCCCCCCCCCCCCCTCAGGTTGCCTCAACAGGCGACGGGAGGGGCGACCTGGGGGGGGGGGGGCCACGCGTCGGAGCAGCCGCCCCTGGTGCAGCCGCCCCTGGAGCAGCCGCCCCTGGTGCAGCCGCCCCTGGTGCAGCCGCCCCTGGAGCAGCCGCCCCTGGTGCAGCAGCCCCTGGAGAAGTCGCCCCTGGTGCAGCCGCCCCTGGTGCAGCCGCCCCTGGAGCAGCCGCCCCTGGTGCAGCCGCCCCTGGAGCAGCCGCCCCTGGCGCAGCCGCTCCTGGACCTCTGCAGCCGCCCCTGGAGCAGCCGCCCCTGGTGCAGCCGCCCCTGGTGCAGCCGCCCCTGGAGCAGCCGCCCCTGGTGCAGCAGTGGGGGGGGAGGGGATCTGCGGCACCAGCCCCCCCCCCCCCCCCCCCCCCCCCCCCCCCCCCCCCCCCCCCTTCGATGGGGATGGCGGGGAGAAGGGGGGGAAGCTTGGAGGTCCGGGGGGAGGCAGGAGGGGATCTGCAGCACCAGGTGCCCCACCCTTCTCCTACCTCCCCCTGCTGCGGGTACAGCAATGGGGGGGAGGGGATTTGCCATCCCCCTGCTGCGGTTGCGGCAGTGGGGGAAGGGGACCTGCAGCACCAGCCCCCCCCCCCCCCCCCCCCCCCCCCCTCCTCTCCGCCCTTTTCTCCTCTCCCTCCCCCTGCTGCAGGTGCAGCAGTGGGGGGGAGGGGATCTGCCATCCCCCTGGTGCGGATGCGGCAGTGGGGGGAGGGGACCTGCAGCACCTGCCTGCCCCCCCCGCCCCCCCCCCCCCCCCCATCTCTCTGCTGCGGGTGCAGCAGTGGGGGAGGGTATGGGGGTGGCGGGTGTGGCCAACCCGCCAGCCCTGCTGCGCCCCGCGCACCCTGCTGCCCTGTGCGCCCCGGACGCCCTGCAGCCCTGTGCGCCCCGCGCGCCCTGCTGCCCTGCTGCCCTGTGCGTCCCGTGCGCCCTGCTGCCCTCTGCACGCGCCATGCACAGCACCCACCCCCCCCCCTTCTCCTCCATCCCCGGCTGCAGGTGCAGCAGTGGGGGAGGGTATGGGGGTGGCGGGTGTGTGGCATCCCCTGCTCCTCCTCCTACTCCGTCTCCCACTGCTGCAGCTGCCGCTGAGGGGGGTGGGTGTGTGTGAGTCGACGGAGTGGTGCTAGGGGGTGGAGTGTGAGTGAACCTAGGGGTGTAGCAGGGGGTGTGTGAATGGGGGGTGCGGCAGTAGAGGGAGGTTGGGTGGAGGTAGCCGTCGTGTTGCTAGCAGTGCCAGTAGTCCGGAGGTGCGCTTCCGGTAGCCCAGTGATGCCGCTGCGCCAGTCGCCCGTGGGTCCGTTGCTCCTGCCGCTCGTCTTAGCCGCAGAGCCAGTTACTCCTGTAGTCCGGAGGTGCGCCTCCGGTAGCCACAGTGCGCGCCGCTCCTGTTGCCCGTGTGTCTGCAGCTTCCGCCGTTGCCTCCTCTCTCCTCTCCTATTAGTCCAGCCTCCTCCTCCTCACTTGCCCTCTGTGATAGCCTCTAGCTTTGCTTATTTATTGTGAACTTTAAACTGTTACTTCTTGTACTTGTGCTCAGAATGTGTGGTGACATTGTGATCCACCCTGAGCTTGCTTTGCTTTGCTTGTTGTGCTGATCATACCCCACTTTGACTATGGGGGTGTGTCAGAATATTATGTTTCTCTAGTCTGCAGTGGGGTACTCTGTAGTGAGTACAACCCTGTTAGGGTTTTCTATATGTATCCCAATGCTTTCTAGTGCAATCATCCTCACTTATTCCTTCTCGATTCTCACATATCTGCGCTAGGCCTCATTATTCTGACAGTAGTTGTAATCACATCCGCGATATTGCATTCTGCGCAACTCTTCTTCTTACTACTCAACACTTGGTATCAGAGCTAGTTTCCTAGGTTATCCTCGCGTTTCCGGAGTAGTTTAGTGGAGGGGAGCGATAGACTTGGTGGGCTGCAAAGTGGTCGGTTGAGAAATATATACGATTATTTCGCTCCGACTACACTAGCGTTTGCGCTTTCATCAAAGTGATAAAAATTGCAGTAAACCCCCTGCCCGTTAGGAGGAGCCTGCGAAACATGAATCAGGCTGATTTTGACGCTTTCATGCAGGAATTTCGGGCGATGCAGACCAACTTGCATACTATGTATAGCGAGGTGGAACGCCTGAGGGTGGAAAACGCCGAACTACGCCGGGCGCGAGGTGAAGCGCGCAAGGAGTCGCCAGACGTGGACGAAGCAAGAAGTAATTCATCACTCAGCGGCAACGTACTCAACAAGCTACAGGGCTCACTGGACGCTGAAGATGAGTGGATGGCACAACAGCAACAGGCACCAGAAGCGCCAGAGCAACAGCAACAGGCACGAGCGTCGCCGAGACAACAGTCGCAAACATTGCCAAGGCAGGCACCAACGACAACTCCAGCAATGGCTTCGATGGCGTCCACAGTGCATGCGGCAGCAGCAATTTCTACCACGGTCAAGATAAAACCGACAAACCCGCCCCCATTCAACCCCAACGACAAAGGCGTCACTGTGTCTGCATGGTTGTTCATCGTGGAGGTTTTCTTTAATGCTGCGCAAATTGCTGATGATGCCACCCGCATTAATTTTGCAGTGTCGTTGTTACGAGGAGCAGCGTTTGAGTGGTGGCGCTGCACGCTTCTATCAGAGGGGACTTCGGCAAGGATATCACGTGCGAACGACGGGACCTGGGCACCTGTCACGTAACGAGCAAACTCGATCTTTGGAGTGACCATGATACGCACATTGACGGAATGTGGCGCAGCCTTGCGAACCAGATTCGAGTACGTATCTACCTCGGATTCTGTTCGCATGAAGCTGCGTGCCTGGAAGCAGGTGCCATTGGTCCAAGACTACACGGCGACGTTCTGCGCCTTGGCCGACCAAGTGGACGACATGAGTGACGCGGAGCGGCTCAATCATTACGTCACAGGCCTCAAATACGAGGTTCAGTACGAGGTGCGACGAACAAGGCCACGCGTCTTCAACGACGCCATCCAGCTGGCCGAATCAACGGAAGCGCTGATGCAGTGGGCGAGGATGAGTTCCCGGGAGGGAAATCAATTTCGTGGACCGCCTTGCCAGCCCACGATCAACGGTATGGATGCGCCAAGACATGCCCCAAACACGTGTTTTAACTGCAACCAACCGGGCCACTGGAGGAAAGACTGCCCAAAGCTAAAGCAGGGGAACAGGAACAACGTATCAAAGTAACGAACGAGAATGAATGAACTATGAAACAGTTGGGTACAAGTACTAACCCTAGTTGGGTTGTACCCCTTATGAGCTACCCCACTATACCCTACACAAAGGTAAAAGCTATAATGTTCTGACACACCCCCATAGGCAAAGTGGGGGAGAACAAGTGGTCACAAGACCAGTCAAGAAAAGCAAAGCAAGCTCAGGGTGGATCACAAAGTAACCACACAGTCCGAGCACAAGCAAAGGGCCACAAGGTCAGTTCACATGCAGAGTGATATAAAGGAAACAAACAATAAAGTGATCATATCCTAGCAAGTGCAAGCATGCAGGTATATATATAGATCACAGTACAAGCAAAGTCACGCAGTAAGCAAGTGAGGCAAAGTAGGCACAAGGCCTAACACACTAGAGAAACGCTGATGATCACCAAGCGGAAGTGCCTTGGTGAATATATCAGCAGTGTTGGCCCTAGTGGCCACGTACGCAAGACGAAGCTGGCCACGCTGCTGCAACTCTCGAGCAAGGAAGTATCGCAGAGCGATGTGCTTCGTTCTGTGCTCCAGTCTGTGCTCCTGACACAACGCAATCATGGCCTTGTTGTCTACGTATAGAACTGGAGGAGAACGAGGCTGCTCTCCCAAGTTAGTCAGCAGGTAGGTGAGCCAGCGTAGCTCCTGTGCAGCCATGGCTGTGGCGTAGATCTCAGCCTCACAAGTGGAGCTGAGAACCGAAGACGAGCGGGTAGACCGCCAGGAGACAGAGCCAGAGCCAAGGCTGAAGGTGTAACCCTGTGACGACCGCTGCGTAGCTGAGTCATCAACCCAGAAAGCGTCTGCGTGACCACTGAGGACAACTGGACCCCATCCTCCAAGCATGAGCCCCATGCCCGACGTACTGCACAAGTAACGCAGTACCCTCTTCGCAACATCCCTTTGCACCTTTCGGTGCCTGCCGGGAGCCACGTAGCGAGCCAGGAGGCTGAGAGGGTACGCGAGGTCGGGTCGAGTGCACGTCATCAGGTACATGAGGCAACCCACAAGCTCTGGGTACGGACCACTTGGCTCTACGGACTCGTTTGAAGGTGGAGCTGAGAGCGAGTGGCTGGTAGACAGAGGAGAACTGGAAACCGAAGCGCTGAAGGACCTGGTGCACCATGTGTGACTGAGTCAGGGTAATGGTGTGCCGAGCTCTGTCCCGGGTGATCTGCAAGCCAAGATAGCTGCGCAGTTCACCCAGGTCAGTGCAGGTGTGTCTCTTCTGCAGCTCCGACTTCACAAGGGTCAGTGCCTCAATGTCAGCAGTGGCAAAGACGAGGTCGTCGACGTAGACAAGGACGTAGAACGGCGGCAGTGAGGTGTCGGTGCGTAGAAACAGCGACGAGTCAGCAGTAGCAGGAGCAAACCCAAGAGCCGCAAGTGTAGTCCTGAGTGTGTCGTGCCACTCGCGAGGCGCCTGACGGAGTGTCAGAACATTATAGCTTATACATTTGTGTAGGCTATAGTGGGGGTAGCCCATAAAGGGTACAACCCAATTAGGGTTAGTACTTGTACCCAACTCTTTCATAGTTCATTCATTCTCGTTCGTTATTTTCACATGGAATCAGAGCAGGTTCCTTGGGCCCACCACCTGCTACGCTGCTAGTAACCCCCCCTAGGCCCGTCGACCCTAGCCTACGCGCCCGGCCCGTCGACCCTAACCTACGCACGCCCGGCCCGTGGCTCCTAGCCTACGCAGCCCGTCGACCCCTAGCCCGCGGCCCGTCGACCCCAGCGCCCGGCCCCGTCCCTAGCCCGCGCCCGGCCCCGTCGGCCCTTCGCCCCGCGCCCGGCCTCATACCTAGCCCACGCCCGGCCCCGTCCCTAGCCCGCGCCTGGCCCCGTACCTCTCCCGCGCCCGGCCCAGTCCCTAGCTCGCGCCCAGCCCCGTACCTAGCCCCGCGCCAGGCCCCGTACCTAGCCCGCGCCCGCCCCCGTATCTAGCCTGCGCCCGGCCCCGTCCCCAGCCCCACGCCCGGCCTCGTCGGCTCTTAGCCCCGCGCCTGGCCTCAACCCTATCCCAGAGCCCCGCCCCGTCCCTAGCCCAGCACCCGGCCCCGTACCTAGCCCGCGCTCGGCCCCGTACCTAGCCTGCGCCCGGCCCAGTCCCTAGCTCGTGCCCGGCCCCGTACCTAGCCCCGCGCCCGGCCCCCACGATGACACCTAGCCCGCGCCCGGCCCCGTCCCTAGCCCGCGCCCGGTCCCGTCGGCCCCTTGCCCCACTGTCACTGCTACTACTGCTACAGCTGCTATTGCTGCTGCTACTGATGCTACTGCCACTGCTACTGCTGCTACTGCTATCGTGCGTGCTGCACAGCTATGGCTTCGCTTCGGGTTCTCGCGTTTGATCATGAGGGCAGACCGGTTCAGTTTTACACGTGGCTAGACGACCTGCAGCTGTACCTACTGAGCGATTCTAAGGACAGTGTCTCGCTGTTTGACCTAGCGTCAGGCACTGCTCCTGCCCCTCCCGCCACAGCTGACAATTCGACTTGCTCACAGTGGCTTACTCTTGATGCTGCCGCCCGCTTAACCATTCGCAACCACCTGCCATTAGCTGAATGCGCTCACTTCGGACAGCACAGGACAGCGCAGGCACTGTACGACGCTGTAGTCGCTCGCTACTCCTCCCCTGCCACTGCTGCTCTAGGCCGCCTTCTTCCGCCCTACCTGTTCCCCGAGTTGTCCGCCTTTACCACAGTCGAGGACCTTGTTTCCCACCTTCGCGCTAGTGACGCTCGCTACCGCGCTGCCGTTCCTGCTGAGTTCCTTGACAGGAACCCGCCCCCGATGTACATCACTCTCTACTTTATAGTCACCCGCCTCCCTGACTCTCTTCGCTCTGTCAGGGACCACTTTCTCTCTCTTGACCCCACCTCCCTCACTGTTGACCTCCTCGAGCAGCATCTCCTCGCAGCTGAGACTAGTGCAGTTCCTGTAGGTGCTGCTCGTGGCACTCCGCGCCCGCCCTTCTTTGAGGGGTGTTCCCCCTCCCCTCTTGCCCCCTCCTACGCCTCTGCTGGTGCTGCAGACATCTCTGTTCATGAGGACGTCGGGGCTGCTTCTGCTAGTGCGAAGCGCCGCAGCAGCAAGGGCAAGGGTGGCCGGGGTGGTGGAGGTGGCAGCGGCGGGAGTGGTGGTGGGGGCAGCAGGGGAGGTGGTGGCGGCGGTGGGACTGTTGGCGGGAGTGGGGGCTCTGGTGGCGGTGGTGGAGGCAGCGGTGGGAGTGGCGGCAGTGGAGGCGGTGGGACTGGTAGAAGTGGGACTGGCGCTCGGAGTGTCGGTTCTGGGGGTGGCCAGCGTCAGCAACAGCAGCGTCGGAGCGAGACCCCGTCTCCCCAGCAGCTTCGTAAGTGGTTTCTGCGTGGGGCGTCTGGGGGTAGTTGCCCGTATGTCATTCGCACGGGTGACCGTGCTGGCCAGACTTGCGGGCGGCTCCACACTCAGCACCACTGCTTCTCCCGCCTCGACGACGCTTGGCGTGCTGAGTTTGGTGACGACATCGAGCTCCCTCGCTGGGCATATCTGCTGAAGTCTAGGATTGCTATCTTTGACCTAGACTTTGATGCTATTCTTTCTGCTATGTATGCTTTGTCTGTTAGTGCTGAGGGTGACTATTACCGGTGTGTGCCGCCTGACCCAGGTATAGCCGCTGCTGCTCTAGGTGCTAGTGAGTCTGGTAATCTCCCTGGTACTGCGCCTGCTGCGGCCTTGCACACTTTCACGTTGGACTCCGGCGCCTCGCGCTGTTTCTTTCGTGAGAGCACCACCCTCACTCCTCTTCCTGCACCTGTCCCGGTCAGACTGACTGACCCCTCCGGGGGACCGGTCGTGGCCCGTTCCTCCACTGTCCTACCGTGTCCGGCGGTTCCGTCCGGCTCACTGTCAGGTCTTCACCTCCCCTCGTTCTCTACGAACTTGGTGAGTACCGCTGCCCTTCAGGATGCGATGGTCACTACCACCACTCCTGGGGGTCAGCGTGTGTCGATCTGCACGTGCACACAGACGAGGCATCACCTGGCCACGTTCACTCGTCGGCCAGGGTCGAGTCTGTACACACTCACTACCGAGCCTTCTCAGGTAGCTGCGTCTGCTCAGGTGTCCGCGTTAGGTCAGGTAGCCGCCTCTTGCTCGTGTCTCCTCCTGTCGCACCAGACTCTTCTGTGGCACCACCGTCTGGGTCATCCCTCCCTGCCTCGCCTTCGTGGCATGCACTCTCGTCTTCTTGTCTCTGGCCTCCCCAGGTCTCTGCCTCCCCTGCCGCCCTCGCCTGCCCCGCCCTGCCTCCCTTGCGTCGAGGGGCGGCAGTGCGCCGCTCCTCACTCCTCCTCGTTTCCCCCGGCGACTGCTCCCCTGCAGACTCTCCACATGGACGTGTGGGGCCCAGCCCGCGTCAGTGGACAGAGCCGCGAGCACTACTTTCTGCTGATAGTTGACGACTACACGCGGTACACCACGGTCTTCCCCTTGCGCAGCAAGGGTCAGGTCGTTGATGTCTTGATCCCTTGGATCCGCACAGTCCGTCTCCAGCTCCGCGAGCGGTTCGGTCAGGACCTTCCTGTCCTGCGTCTGCACTCTGACAGAGGTGGTGAGTTCTCCTCCAACCTCTTGCGGGAATTTTGTCGTGGGGAGGGCATTCTCTAGTCGTTCACGCTTCCGGACTCTCCTCAGCAAAATAGGATTGCTGAGCGCCGCATAGGCTTAGTCATGGAGGTCGCTCGTACCTCCATGATCCATGCGGTTGCTCCCCATTTTCTATGGCTGTTTGCGGTCCGGTATGCTGCGCATCAGCTCAACCTCTAGCCCCGTGTCTCCTTGCCGGAGACCTCGCCCACACTGCGCTGGACGGGGGAGATTGGCGATGCGTCGGTGTTCCGGGCCTGGGGATCTCGTGCCTTTGTTCGCGATACGTCAGCGGACAAGCTCTCCCCCCGTGCTATCCCCTGCGTCTTCCTTGGCTTTGTCCCCGACGCGCCTGGCTGGCAGTTTTACCACCCCACCTCGCGCTGTGTCTTCCCTTCTCTGGACGTCTCGTTTGACGAGTAGGTTCCCTTTTACCGCCTCTTCCCCTACCGCTCTGCCCCTCCCCCGCCCCCGCCGCTCTTCCTTGCTCCTGATCCCCCTCCTGTAGACCCTCTCCCACCCCAGGGTCCTGCTCCCTCAGGTGTGTCTCAGGTAGACCCTCTTCCTGGTCCTGCGCCTGTTCAGGAAGCTGTCGACTCAGGTGCTGCTCGAGGTGCTGTGTCTGGGGGTGCGGAGCCTGGGGGTGCGGAGTCTGAGGGTGCTAAGACTGGGGGTGCTGCGCCTGAGGGTGCTGAGACTGGGGGTGCTGAGCCTGGGGGTGTTGAGAATGGGGGTGCTGAGCTTGGGGGTGTTGTGACTGGGGGTGCTGAGCCTGAGGGTGTTGAGCTTGGGGGTGCTGAGCCTGGGGGTGCTGTGTCGGAGGGTGCGGAGTCTGGAGGTGCGGAGCCTCAGGGTGCTGCTTCGTCTGGAGGTTCTGCTGGTGCTTCGCCGAGACTGTCTCCGCAGCAGTTGCGTGAGTGGTTTGTTCGGCGTACACGCCTTCGGAGTGGAGCTTCTGGAGCTGGAGGTCCTCGAGTTGCTGCTGGAGCTGGTGTTACTGGAGGTACTGCGACCACTGGTCCTGGAGGTGCTCGTATCCGGGGTACTGGAGCTACCGGGACTGGTGGTGTTGGGGGTGCTGGAGCTGGAGTCCTTACGGAGTCTGGTACTACTGGCGCTGGTGGCGCTGGAGCTGGAGGAGCTGGTGTTGGTGGCCCTGGTGTTGGAGGTACTGGAGCTGGAGGAGCTGGAGCTGTCTACCTTGGTGACATGCGGCCGCGATCGTACTTCGTTCCCCTGCTCCTGCAGGTTCTTGGTACCCCGCCTTCTGCTGCCCTTACTCCTCCCCTCCTGTGTCCCCCGCCTGACCAATCGCAGCCGCCGTTACAGCCGGCCTCTCCACTGCCTGCTCCTTCTCCTTACACTGAGCAGTCTGACGGTCTTACAGAGCGTCGTGAGCCTGCGTCTCGTCCTGTCTCGCCTGTTCGCACTGCTCGTCGCGTTCCTCGTTCGCGTCCTCCTCCTGTCCCTGGCACGCACGCTATGACCCTTTGTCCTTCCTTTGTTCCTCTACTCGTTCCTCTGCCAGCTCCTCCTCAGTACTCTCTTCCTGAGGTCCCTGACCCTGAGTCTGACCGCGCTCGTACTGCCAATCCCACTGTCTCTCGTCTCCTCGCTACTGCTGTCACTGACCCTTCCTTTGAGTCTGCTGCTGCGTCTGCTCTCGTTGCTGAGCTGCTTGACTTTGCGGCTGCCTGTCGTCTAGACTACGCCACTGCTCTTGTTGCTTAGTCTGCGTCTGCAAGTCCTCCATCCGTCGGGGGTGAGTGTGCTCTTGGCACGGACGTCCTTGAGGACAGGCAGGAGGACTTTGAGTGTCTTGCAGCTGCTGTACCTCGTTTTGCTTCCATGCTGCTTGCCCCTGAGGGAGACCCGGATGCTCTAGACATCCCGACCCCGCGCTCTTACGCAGAGGCGATTACGGGTCGTTACTCCTCTCAGTGGCAGGCAGCCATGGATGCCGAGATGGCATCCTGGAAGTCCACAGGCACCTACGTCGACGAGTTTCCCCCACCTGGGGCGAACATAGTCGATGGCATGTGGATCTTCAGGGTGAAGCGGCCGCCGGGTTCTTCGCCTGCCTTCAAGGCGCGTTACGTTGCTCGAGGCTTCAGTCAGCGACAGGGAGTTGACTACTTCCAGACCTTCTCCCCCACCCCGAAGATGACTACTCTTCGGGTGTTGCTGCGCGTCGCTGCTCAGCGTGACTACGAATTGCACTCTCTGGACTTCAGCACAGCGTTCCTGCAGGGCCGCCTACACGAGGAGATCTGGTTGCGCCGCCCACCTGGTTTCACTGAGTCTTTTCCTGCAGGTACTCAGTGGAGTCTTCGGCGGCCAGTCTACAGTCTCCGTGTGATTAAAAGGAACGAGAATGAATGAACTATGAAAGAGTTGGGTACAAGAGTTGGATTAAAAGGACCCGTAATCGCCTCTGCGTAAGAGCGCGGGGTCAGGATGTCTGGAGCATCCGGGTCTCCCTCAGGGGCAAGCAGCATGGAAGCGAAACGAGGTACAGCAGCTGCTAGACACTCAAAGTCCTCCTGTCTGTCCTCAAGGACGTCCGTGCCAAGAGCACACTCACCCCCGACGGACGGAGGACTAGTAGGCGCAGACTCAGCAACAAGAGCAGTGGCGTAGTCTAGACGACAGGCAGCAGCAAAGTCAAGCAGCTCAGCAACGAGAGCAGACGCAGCAGCAGACTCAAAGGAAGGGTCAGTGACAGCATTGGCTAGGAGACGAGAGACAGTGGGACTGGCAGCACGAGCTCGGTCAGACGGAGGGTCAGGGACCTCAGGAAGAGAGGACTCAGGAGGAGCAGGCAGAGGAACACGTAGAGGAACAGAGGAAGGACAAAGGGTCATAGCGTGCATGCCAGGGACAAGAGGAGGACGCGAACGAGGAACGCGACGAGCAGTGCGAACAGGCAAGACAGGACGAGACGCAGGCTCACGACGCTCTGTAAGACTGCCGGACTGCTCAGTGTAAGGAGAAGGAGCAGGCAGTGGAGAGGCCGGCTGTAACGGCGGCTGCGATTGGTCAGGCGGGGGACACAGGAGGGGAGGAGTAAGGGCAGCAGTAGGCGGGGTACCAAGAACCTGCAGGAGCAGGGGAACGAAGTACGGTCGCGGCCGCATAGCGCCACCAGGGTCAACAGCTCCAGCTCCTCCAGCTCCAGCACCTCCAACACCAGGGCCTCCAACTCCAGCGCCTCCTGCGCCAGGGCCACCAACTCCAGCTCCTCCAGCTCCAGCGCCATTAGCGCCAGTAGTACCAGACTCCGTAAGGTCTCCAGTTCCAGCACCCTCAATACCACAAGTCCCGGAAGCTCCAGCACCCCGGGTACGAGCACCTCGAGGACCAGTGGTCGCAGTACCTCCAGTAACACCAGCTCCAGCAGCAACTCGAGTACCTCCAGCTCCAGCAGGGCCAGCACCTCCAGCTCCAGAAGCTCCACTCCGAAGGCGCGTACGCCGAACAAACCACTCACGCAACTGCTGCGGAGACAGGCTCGGCGAAGCACCAGCAGAACCTCCAGACGAAGCAGTACCCTGAGGCTCTGCACCTCTAGACTCCGCACCCTCCGACGCAGCACCCCCAGGCTCAACACCCTCAGGCTCAGCACCCCCAGGCTCACAAACCCTAGTCGCGGCGCAGGATCAGGGAGAGGGTCTACCTGAGACACACCTGAGGGAGCAGGACCCTGGGGCGGGAGGGGGTCTACCGGGGGGGGACCGGGAGCAAGGAAGAGCGGCGGGGGCGGGGGAGGGGCAGAGCGGTAGGGGAAGAGATGGTAAAAGGGAACCGACTCGTCAAACGTGACGTCCTGAGAAGGGAAGACACGTCGCGAGGTGGGGTGGTGAAACTGCCAGCCAGGCGCGTCAGGGACAAAGCCAAGGGAGACGCAGGGGATAGCACGGGGGGAGAGCTTGTCCGCTGACGTATCGCAAACAAAGGCACGAGATCCCCAGACCCGGAACACCGACACATCGCCAACCTTCCCCGTCCAACGCAGTGTGGGCGAGGTCTCCAGCAAGGAGACACGGGGCCAGAGGTTGAGCTGATGCGCAGCGTACCGGACCGCAAACGGCCACAGAAGATGGGGAGCAGCCGCATGGATTATGGAGGTACGAGCCACCTCCATGACTAAGCCAATGCGGCGCTCAGCAATCTCATTTTGCTGAGAACGGAAGCGTGAACGACTGGAGAATGCCCTCCCCACGACAAAACTCCCTCAAGAGGTTGGAGGAGAACTCTCCACCTCTGTCAGAGTGCAGACGCAGGACAGGAAGGTCCTGGCCGAAGCGCTCGCGGAGCTGAAGACGGACTGTGCGGATCCAAGGGATCAAGACATCAACGACCTGACCCTCGCTACGCAAGGGGAAGACCGTTGTGTACCGCGTTTAGTCGTCAACAACCAGCAGAAAGTAGCGCTCGCGGCTCTGTCCACTGACGCTGGCTGGGCCCCACACGTCCATGTGGAGAGTCTGTAGGGGAGCAGTCGTCGGGGGAAACGAGGAGGAGTGAGGAGCGGCGCACTGCCGCCCCTCGACGCAAGGGAGGCAGGGCGGGGTAGGCGAGGGCGGCAAGGGAGGCAGAGACCTGGGGAGACCAGAGACAAGAAGACGAGAGTGCATGCCGCGAAAGCGAGGCAGGGAGGGGTGACCCAGGCGGTGGTGCCACAGAAGAGTCTGGTGCGATAGGAGGCGACACGAGCAAGAGGCGGCTACCTCACCTGACGCAGACACCTGAGCAGACGCAGCTACCTGAGAAGGCTCGGTAGCGAGTGTGTACAGACTCGACCCTGGTCGACGAGTGAACGTGGCTAGGTGACCCCTCGTCCGTGTGCACGTGCAGATCGACACACGCTGACCCCCAGGAGTGGTGGTAGTGACCATCGCATCCTGGAGGGCAGCGGTACTCACCAAGTTCGTAGAGAACGAGGGGAGGTGAAGACCTGACAGTGAACCGGACGGAACTGCCGGACACGGGAGGACAGTGGAGGAACAGGCCACTACCGATCCCCCGGAGGGGTCAGCCAGTCAGACCGGGACAGGTGCAGGGAGAGGAGTGAGGGTGGTGCTGTCATGAAAGAAACAGCGCGAGGCGCGTGAGTCCAACGTGAACGTGTGCAAGGCCTCAGCAGGCGTAGTACCAGGGAGAGAACCAGACTCACTAGCACCTAGAGCAGCAGCGGCTATACCTGGGTCAGGCGGCACACACCAGTAACAGTCACCCTCAGCACTAACAGACAAAGCATACATAGTAGAAAGAATAGCATCAAAGTCTAGGTCAAAGATAGCAATCCTAGACTTCAGCAGATCTGCCCAGCGAGGGAGCTCGACGTCGTCACCAAACTCAGCACGCCAAGCATTGTCGAGGCGGGAGAAGCAGCGGTGCTGAGAGTGGAGCCGCCCGCAAGTCTGACCGGCACGGTCACCCGTGCGAATGACGTACGGGCAACTACCCCCAGACGCCCCACGCAGAAACCACTCACGAAGCTGCTGGGGAGACGGGGTCTCGCTCCGACGCTGCTGCTGCTGACGCTGGCCACTCCCAGAACCGACACGCCGAGCGCCAGTCCCACCGCCACCAGTCCCATCGCCTCCACTGCCACCACTCCCACCGCTGCCTCCACCACCGCCACCACAGCCCCCACTCCCGCCAACAGTCTCACCGCCGCCACCACCTCCACTGCTGCCCCCACCACCACTCCCACTGCCACCTCCACCACCACCGCTGCCTCCACCACCACCCCGGCCACCCTTGCCCTTTCTGCTGCGGCGCTTTGCACTAGCAGAAGCAGCCCTGACGTCCTCAGGAACAGAGACGTCTGCAGCACCAGCAGAGGAGTAGGAGGGGGCAAGGGGGGAGGGGGAACACCCCTCAAAGAAGGGCGGGCGCGGAGTGCCACGAGCAGCACCTACAGGAACTGCACTAGTCTCAGCTGCGAGGAGATGCTGCTCGAGGAGGTCAACAGTGAGGGAGGTGGGGTCAAGAGAGAGAAAGTGGTCCCTGACAGAGCGAAGAGAGTCAGGGAGGCGGGTGACTATAAAGTAGAGAGTGATGTACATCGGGGGCGGGTTCCTGTCAAGGAACTCAGCAGGAACGGCAGCGCGGTAGCGAGCGTCACTAGCGCAAAGGTGGGAAACCAGGTCCTCGTTTGTGGCAAAGGCGGACAGCTCGGGGAACAGGTAGGGCAGAAGGAGGCGGCCTAGATCAGCAGTAGCGGGGGAGGAGTAGCGAGCGACTATAGCGTCGTACAGCGCCTGCGCTGTTCTGTGCCTTCCGAAGTGAGCGCATTCAGCTAATGGCAGGTGGTTGCGAATGGCTAAGCGGGCAGCAGCATCACGAGTAAGCCACTGTGAGCGAGTCGAATTGTCAGCAGTGGCGGGAGGGGCAGTAGCAGCGCCTGACGCTAGGTCAAACAGCGAGACACTGTCCTTAGAATCACTCAGTAGGTACAGCTGCAGGTTGTCTAGCCACGTTTCAAACTGAATCGGTCTGCCCTCATGATCAAACGCGAGAACCCGAAGCGAAGCCATAGCTGTGTCGCACGCAGGATAGCAGTAGCAACTATAGCAGTAGCAGTAGCAGTTGTAGCAGTAGCAGCAGTGACAGTGGGGCTAGGAGCCCGAGGGGGTAGGGGTCGACTGGGCCGGGTGCGCGGGCTAGAGACGAGGCCGGGCACGGGGCTAGGGGCCGACGGGGCCGGGCGCGGGGCTAAGGGTCGACAGGGGGCCGGGCGTGGGCTAGGGACGGGGCCGGGCGCGGGGCTAGGGACCGACTGGGGGCCGGGCGCGGGCTAGCGACGGGGCCGGGCGCGGGCTAGGGACGGGGCCGGGCGCGGGCTAGGAGTCGTCAGGGGGCCGGGCGCGGGCTAGGGACGGGGCCGGGCGCGGGCTACGGGCCGACGACGGGGCCGGGCGCGGGCTAGGGACGGGGCCGGGCGCGGGCTAGGGGTCGTCGTGTGGGCCGGGCGCGGGCTAGGGACGAAGCCGAGCGCGAGGCTAGGAACCGACGTGGGGGGCGGGCGCGGGCTAGGGACGGGGCCAGGTGCGAGCTAGGGAGCGACAGGGCCGGGCGCGGGCTAGGGACGGGGCCGGGCGCTGGGCTAGGGACGAGGCCGGGCGCGGGGCTAAGGGCCGACAGGGCCGAACGCGGGCTAGGGACGGGCCCGGGCGCGGGGCTAGGGGCCGACGGGGCCGGGCACACGCTAGGAACGGGGCCGGGCGCGGGGCTAGGGGCCGACGGGGCCGGGCGCGGGCTAGGAACGGGGCCGGGCGCGAAGCTAGGGGCTGACGGGGCCGGGCGCGGGCTAGGGACGGCGGGCCGAGCGCGTAGACTAGGGGCGACGGGCCGGGCGCGCATAGGCTAGGGGCGACGGGCCGGGCGCGTAGGCTAGGGTCGACGTGCCTAGGGGCAACGGGTCTAGGGGGGGTACTAGCAACGTAGCAGGTGGTGGGCCCAAGGAACCTGCTCTGATTCCATATCAAAATAACGAACGAGAATGAATGAACTATGAAACAGTTGGGTACAAGTACTAACCCTAGTTGGGTTGTACCCCTTATGAGGTACCCCACTATAGCCTACACAAATGTAAAAGCTATAATGTTCTGACACAACGGAGAGGGGTCGGGAAAAGAGACGAGTCAGTAGCGGTCGGGCCACCTAATGACGAGACCCCGTCGCCCGACAATCACCATCCACACCGAGTAGTGGTAGCGATATGGGCTATCGACCGCAACCGTGGATGAATAAAGTAGATGAACACGTGGATCTCCCTGTGCTGGTCGTGGGGAGGGTTAACAACTATAAAATAAGAATATTCGTTGATGGTGGGGCGAGCCACAGTCACGTCAACCTGGCAACAGCCAAAAAAATCGGAGTCAATCTCGACAGGTGTCTACCGGAGATCGATGCAAGGCTGGTGAATGGGACAATGCTGGCGATACGGGACGAGGTGGGACAAATTCGGATGAAGTGTTGCGACAATTTCGGTTTTTCAATGAAGATGCTGGCGACAACACTGGACGGTTGCGATGTGCTGCTGGAGCGAGATTGGCTGCAGCGATACAATCCGACGATAGACTGGACGACAAGAGCTTGCACAATGCTGAGCAACAAGGAACGTGTGATGCTTCTGAAATGGACGGAGCTAGAGCCGACGACGACACGTGTCAACGCGATCACGCTGACGAGGGCGATAAAAAGGGGAGCGCAAGGCTACGCCGTACAGCTGTACGAGGTGGTTGCGTCAGAAAAAAATCGCCAACATTGACACACTCTATGCTTCTGTACTGGACGACGTGGCAAGCATAATTCGGAGGTATCCCGAAACTTTCGCGGATGACCTTCCTGACGGGCTGCCACCTCAACAACCAGAAGACCACAAGATCGAGCTGGAGCCTGGCGTGCAACCAACTATTCGGTCCCAGTGACGGCTCAGCCAACTGAAGCTCGATGAGTTGCGGAAACAGTTGGATTATCTGCTCCCGATGGGATTTATCCGGCTGAGCACGTCACCGTCCGCCGCCCCGATACTATTCACGCCAAAGAAGGACGGAGGCCTGCGCATGCGTATCGACTATCGAGCGCTGAATCGGATCACAATCAAGTCGCGTTACCCGATTCTGCGAGCGGACAATCGTTGGATCAGCTTTGCGAGGCTCGCTTCTTCTCAAAAATCGATCTGCCAGGTGGCTACCATCAAATCCGCGTGTTCGCCGACGATTGCCCGAAGACAGCTTTTTGCACTCGCTACGGCAGTTACGAGTATACAGTGATGCCGTTCGGGTTGACAAGCGCACCATCAACGTTCCAGCTCACCATGAACAGGGTGTTTCGGGACATGCTCGACAAAAAAGTTATCGTTTACCTGGACGACATCCTGGTGTACAGTAAGACTCGAGAGCAGCATTTACGGGATTTGGAGGAGGTTTTCTGACTCTTGCAGCAGAACCGATTGATTACGAAGGGCTTGAAGTGCGAGTTCTTACAGCTGGTGTTGGAGTTCATGGGGCACGTAGTTTCGGGAGAGGGTATTAAAATTGACCCTCGCAAAGTGACAACAATTTCGAAGTGGAAGCCGCCTACGAACATCAGGGAGTTGCAGAGTTTCCTCGGCTTCGTTAACTACGTCCGCCGTTTTGTACCGAATATGGCAAGGGTGACCAGGCCGTTAACGGATCTACTATACAAAGGCGTGCAATTTCTTTGGGGGGAGAGAGAACAGTTGGCCTTCAACGAGCTCAAAAACATTTTGAGTTCACCCCCGGTGCCTCGGCTGGCAGATCCATCTCGACCGTTCGAAGTCGTGATGGACGCCAGCGATTTCGTCGTCGGCGCCGTCCTTCTACACGACTTCGGCAAGGGCTGCAACCAATCGCGTACGAGTCATGGAAAATGCAGCCGCCCGAGCGCAAATACCCTTTACACGACAAAGAAATGCTCGCCATCATGCATGCACTTCGTGCCTGGCGCTGTTGCCTCACGGGAGCCGACGTGTGCCTGATATTTACCACCTTTCTTAAAGGGGGGGGGGGGGTAGTGTAAGGAATTTTCCTATTTCTTTACTGAGGCACCTTATGCGCGTACAACTGAGTTCAGGCTCGGTACGACGACCTCGCCTTCCGAACGTCCACCGCGTCGCCTTCGCGTTTCCCAACCCAAACCAACACCCAACCTTGCGTGGTCCCGCGACCTTGACCTAGCTAGCCTTCGCTGTATCTGTGCTAGGTCTCATTATTCTGACAGTAGTTGTAATCACTTCCACAATATTGCATTCTGCGCAATTCTTCTTACAACTCATAACAGGATCTCTCTAATTTCCTTCCACAGTTTGTATTTGTGCACAACACTATTGCATATGTGCATAGGTAACATACCACAATATGATTACTTTTGACTGACCGAACAAAATAATGGCAAGCCTTACAATTCTTTGCTCTATACTGTACATGATGGCAATCAGGAGCACACCATCTTCTTCACTAAAAAATAAAAAATACCGCAACACAATTCTTAGTTCCAATACCCCATATTTCGAGCGCCACCACCACCGCCTTGGCCCATCTCAGCCGTCCGTTGCGGGGCCTGCAATCTGGACCGTCGCTGCACAGCCCGCTCCTGAAGCTCCATCTTAGACGCAATCAACAACTCTCGATCCCTCGGCTGCCCAAACGCCTGATCTGCACCGTTCACACCACCACCCTCTCTCCCCATACCCATCCCATCTCCATACCCCCCTCCACCGCCCCCACCTCTCTCTCCACCTCCTAACCCTGCTGCCGAAGCTGCGGCTTTGGTTCGGCGCCGCTCTGCCCGTTCCTCTTCCCGAACCATCTCGGCTCGGCCTGCCATAGCTGCAGCTCCGGCAGAGGTGGCTGCTAGTGCTCTCTGCGACGCTGCTGCTGCAGCAGCCGCTGCTGCTGCGGCTGCTGCTGCTGCTGAAACCGCTTGCCCTGCAGCCATCCTAGGAGGGGACCCTCCTTGATACCCCCCTCTCCTCCCATTCCCTTCTCCCCCTCCTCCCATCCCTCCTCCCATCCCTCCTCCCATCCCTCCTCCCATACCTCCTCCCATCCCTCCTCCCATCCCTCCTCCCATCCCTCCTCCCATCCCTCCTCCCATCCCTCCTCCCATCCCTCCTCCCATCCCTCCTCCCATACCTCCTCCCATACCTCTCCTGTCCATATCCCTGCCCTTAGCTGAAGAAGTGGTTCGGGAGGTATGGCTTTCACTCCATTTACCCCCACCCCCACTCGCCCCAGCTCTAGGATATGGGCTCTGCCCATACCTACTCACAAACCCCCCATCTCTCAGATTCACCCCCCCCAGTCCCGCCCCCACACTCCCTTTCAGCATGGATGAAGTGACAGACCCCCCACCTTCTCTCGAGCTACCCCCAGTCATATTCTGCCCGATCCCCGAGCCTTCGCGGCCCATTCCCGGACCTCCGCCGAACCTGCCGCGGCTCCGGGCGTTCGTGCTCTCGCTCTCACTGTAGCTCTCCTCGCCGAACCTGCTCTCGCTGGTAACCGCACCGGCGAGGAACTCCGGGCGGCGCTGAGGGGCGACTCGGGCTGCTACAGTGCCCCGCACCCCTCCTCCTCCTCCTCCTGCTCCTGCTGCTCCTTCCATTCCTCCTCTTCCTCTGTCCCCTGCCCCCCACATTCCTTGAAATTCACTTCGCAATTGCCCTCCCGCTCCTCCTCCTCCTAACCCTAGTGATGCTAGAGAGGTAGCATTGCCCATCCCTCCAACCCCCAAAGCTCCAGTTCTCATTCCCATACCAGCTGCTCCCATGCCTGCTGCTCCCATGCCTGCTGCTCCCATGCCTGCTGCCCCCATACCTGCTGCTCCCATCCCTGCTGCTCCGAAACCTGCTCCTCCCAAACCTGCGGTTCCCATACCTGTCAACCCCATTCCTCCCCGATTCATCAAACCTCCTCCCAGCCCCCCAACACTAGCACCCATGCCGGCAGCACTTAGCCCACCACCACTTAAACCCATACCCCCCATACCACCAGCACTTAACCCCAAATTTCCCACACCACCAGCACTTAACCCCGCACCACCAGCCATACCTCCCCCTAAATTCCTCCCCAACCCTCCTGCTGCCAGCAATTGCTGCTGCTGTTGCTGCAGCTGCTGCCGCTGCTGCTGCAACTGCTGTTGCTGCTGCAGCTGCTGCTGCTGCTGCTGCCTTGCTTGTATCTGAGCGTGTGTCTGGGCCAATAGCATCTGCTGCTGCTGAATCAGGTATTGTAGCTGTTGCGCCTGAGAGGCCCCCGCAGGGGGCGGAGGGACCAAATTCCCACCTGAAATTCCACCTGGTGCTCCTCCTCCCACCCCACCTGCTGTCTGACTGGCAAACCCACCTCCTCCTAATCCACCTCCCCCTAATCCACCTCCTAATCCTCCTGCCCCAAGACCATTCGCTCCTCCACCACCAATACCACCGAAGGCACCACCGCCACCACCACCATTAACGTCCAAACCACCAGCACCAGCACCAGCACCAGCACCAGCACCAGCACCAGCACCAGCACCAGCACCAGCACGAACACCAGCGCCAGCAGCAGCAGCAGCACCAACACCACCAGCAGCAGCATTACCACCTGCTCCCACGTTTTGCCTCAAAAAAGCACCACCATTACCGGCTACAGTGGCACTCGCTATTGGCCTCCTTCTCCCCGCCGCCACAGCAGCAGCAGCAGCTGCGGCAGCAGTGGGGGGTAGTGTTGCCCCTGGTCGAGCCCCTTGTCTTGCTCCAGGCTGCAAGCTGCCGCTGCTCGTGCTGCCCACTCCAAACCCTGCTGCTCCTCCCATTCCTCCTCCCGTCCCTCCTCCCATCCCTGCTCCCATCCCTCCTCCCAAACCTCCTCCCAAACCTCCTGCCAACCCGGCTCCTGCTCCTGCTCCTCCCAAACCTCCATAGCTACTCAACAACTGCTGCTGCTGCTGCTGTTGCTGCTGGTGCTGCTGCTGTAGCTGCTGCTGCAGCTGCTGCAACTGCTGGAAGGACGAACCCCCAAGTCCACCCAACCCACCTGTCCCACCCAAACCTCCCCCCATTCTTCCTCCCACTCCTCCCAAACCACCTGCCAAACCTCCTCCCATACCTCCTCCCAAGCCTCCTGCCAAACCTCCGCCCAGGCCTCCTGCCCCTCCCAACCCTCCTCCCACCCCCCCAACACCCGCCCCACCACCCAACACTGCATTATAAGCACCTCCGTTATAAGCCAAATTCCCTCCTAAAAGCCTTCCCCCTTGCGCCAAATTCCGCTGGGGATTAGAAAATGACGACAGGGAACTACCCCCTATAGACCCCGGCCCTCCCATTCCTACACCCGTACCCCTATACGAGTAAGGGTTATTACCCAAATTATACCCTGTGCCAGCTGCTCCTGCAGGGTTACCAGCCCCTGTTAAACCGCCTAACCCAGTTCCATCTACCCCGGTATTACCTGCAGCACGGGCGGTAAGATAGCGAAGGGCTGCTATATTAGCAGCTGTTGCTCCTGACAATCCCCCTGTTGCTCCTCCTCCTCCTCCTAACCCTGCTCCGCCTGCTAGCCCTCCTGCTCCTAATCCTGCCCCTCCCACCCCTCCCATCCCTCTTAGCCCTCCCATCCCTCCTCCCATCCCTCCTCCCATCCCTCCTCCCATTCCTCCTCCCGTCCCTCCGCCCACAGGTGCAGTCCCCCCTCTCAGCGTAACCACTCTCTGTGCATGTATATCTGTCGTCCCCGTACCTGTTTCCGAACCTAAATCCGAACCAGTCCCAGTCTCCGTCCCACTCTCCGAACCTGTCCCAGTGCTGCTCGTGCCTGTTGCCGTGCCCATGCCTCCCCGCCCTCCCCTCCCGGTCCCTCCAGTTGTTTTCGAATAGATTGAAAGCTCATCTCCAGAAGACCTCCCAGAAACATATGAAGACTCAGCAATTGACCTATTCCTGGGGAAACCTCCTCCTCCCCCACCCCCACCACCACCATTACCAGCACGAGCAGCAGCAGTTGCTGCTGCCGCTACTGCCGCTGCCGCGGCCGCAGCAGCAGTGGTGGGAGGCAGACCCGCATTCAGAAAGTACTGGTTATAAGCCTCTCTCATTGCCGATTCCCTTGCTGCTGCTTCTTCTCTCGACATTCCCCTCCCCCTCCCACCCCTGGTCGTCCCAGTCAAACCAGTCACACCAGTCATTCCGGTTACACCCGTAACACCGGTAACACCTGTGGCGCGACTATTCCCCCCCACGCTACTAGCCGCGCCCCCATACACGCTCTCCGCGCCCCCATACACACTCCCTGTTCCCCCATACACACTCCCTGTTCCCCCATACACACTCCCCGGCCCCCCATACACGCTCCTATCCTCCCTCCCATCGTAAAACATCGACGTTCGGAAGCTTCTGGTAGTTCCAGGGGTTCTAGCCATACTCGCACCCCCCGGGGTCCTAGCAGTGCTCGCCCCTCCTGGAGTTCTGGCACCGCGCCTAACCGCTGCAGATCTAGGCGAGTAAACAGTCGACTCGTAATCATCATACTCCCCATCGTAATCCTCATCGAATTCCCCCTCTTCCCCCTGATAATCCTCCTCATCCCCTGTGTAAGTCATGCTCCCGCTCGCCGATCCCGATCCACTGTAGCTGCTCGTCCGGGCGGGCACTACGAGACGCTGAACGCCGCCCGAGAGCTTGGACGGGGCGGGAAACCCAGGGGCGTCAGCTTGTGGGGGGATGCCTGCTAGGAGCGCTGCTACCCCACTCCCCATGGATAGTAACCCTCCTGATGCCCCTGAATTGGGGTTAGATTGCCCAATTCCCCCTCTCCCAACTCCTCCACTCACTCCACTCCCAGCTCCTTGCAGCAACCGTGACCCGGGGAGTTCTATAAACTCAGAAATCGCCTCCTTCAGCTTTGGAAACTGCACCGGTTTCCCGAGAAACCCGTCCATCCCCACCGCATAGCACCGCTCTTCATCCTCCTTAAGAGCGTTTGCAGTAACGGCTACGATGGGGAGGCGAGGCAGGGCCCCTCGGTGTGAGGAGAGGGGGAGGTTGGAGGGGGGCTGCCAGGCGATTCCGGATTTCTCATCCCCTGCCGGTGCTCCTCTGTGCTTCGCTCGCTCCACCTCCTCCTCTGGAAACACCCCCGTGCGCTCATACTGCCGGATCAGGTAGGCGGCCTGTGGTTGGGGTAGAGATGAACGGGACGGATTGAAAGACAGACGGGAAGGCAGATAGCATTTGGCACAGGTGGCACGGCGTGAATGAAACAGGCAAGCAGAAGGTGGGAGGGGGACGAGAGGGGGAGGTTGGAAGGGGGCTGCCAGGCTATTCCGGATTTCTCATCCCCTGCGGCGCTCCCCTGTGCTTCGCTCGCTCCACCTCCTCTGGAAACACGCCCGTGCGCTCATACTGCCGGATCAGGTAGGTGGCCTGTGGTAGGGGTTGGTGTATGGGTTTAACAAACTTAGAAAGAGTCAAGAAGAGTGAACAAGGGAGTCAACGAGCGAGTCAACCGAAGTCTACCAAAGTCAACGGGAGTCAACGCACTTGCAGGAAGTCAACGGGAGTCAACGCCTACCTGCAGGCCATCCATGAGCGGCATGCAGAGCTCCGTCATTCTGAGTCAACAAGGTAGTCAACGGGAGTCAACGGGAGTCAACGGGAGTCAACGGGAGTCAACGGGAGTCGACGGGAGTCAATTCCTACCTGCAGCCCATCCATGAGCGGCATGCAGAGGTCCGACAGCAGCAGGTCAAAACGCTCCTTCACTCACCACCTCTGATACGTGTCAACCTGAGTCAACCTTGTTTGAACAACTTAGGAGAGTCAACGAGATTCAACGGGAGTCAACGGGAGTCAACGGGAGTCAAGGCCTACCTGGAGCCCATCTATGAGCGGCATGCAGAGGTCCGACAGCAGCAGGTCAAACCGCTCCTTCTTCACTGCCTATGTCTTCAACAACCCTCAATATGCGTCCACAAGGAGTCAGCAAAAGTCAACCCAAGTCAACCGGAGTCAACGCGTACCTGCAACCCGTCCATGAGCGGCATGCAGAGGTCTGACAGCAGCAGGTCGAACCGCTCCCTCCGCACCGCTTCCAACGCCTCCACACCGTTCTTGGCCACTGTGGCCCGCAGCCCCAGGCGCTTGAGCATGGACAGCAGCACCATCACATTCACCTGCAGTAAAATCATAAGGGGCATGGTGTGGGGGGGAATGGGGGGTTGGGGGTCATGGGGAGGCATGGGGGCCAACCCAACACCACCACATGCACTGTGGCTAGCAGCCCCAGGCGCTTGAGCATGGAGAGCAGCACCATCACGTTGACCTGCAATCCAAAAGAAGGGAGTGTGAGGAAGGCAGGGATAAGAGCTGAGTCAAGCTTGAGAGCAGCGGATCAAACGGCATGGCTTCATCCATTCACTCCTCGTTCTTGGCCACTGTGTGTGGCTCGTAGCCCCAGGCGCTTGAGCATGGAGCGCAGCACCATCACGTTGACCTACGATCCAAAAGAAGGGAGTGTGAGGAAGGCAGGGATAAGAGCTGAGTCAAGCTTGAGAGCAGCGGATCAAACGGCATGGCTTCATCCATTCACTCCTCGTTCTTGGCCACTGTGTGTGGCTCGTAGGCCCAGGCGCTTGAGCATGGAGCGCAGCACCATCACGTTCACCTCACCGCACCCCACCTCACCGCACCCCACCCCAACCCACCCCACTGCAGCACTCACGGGGTTGTCTTCAGCCACCAGGATCTTCGTCTCTGGGCCTTTCGCCGAAGCAGGAGACAGAGACGGCAGAGGCTCACCCCACCCCACCCCACCATAACCCCTTCACACTCACGGGGTTGTCTTCAGCCACCAGGATCTTTGTCTCTGGGCCTTTCGCTGATGCAGGGGACAGAGAAGGCAGCGACCCAGCACCTGGCAAGGCGCCCGCACCAGATGCACCTCCCCCAGATAGCCCCTCCCCTGACCCCCCCACCTCCCCTTTCATCGCCTTGGCTCGGGCTAGCAGCCCTGCCAGCCCCCCTCCCACTACCCCTGCTCCCGCTGCTCCTGCTCCTGCTGCTGCTGCTGCTGCTCCCCGTGGTTGACGCAAGTGCTTGGGCGTGATGGCAATCGGCGAATCATCCGTATATTCACTCTCATAATCCCCCTCCTCTTCCTCCTCCTCCGTATACTCATCCTCGCCCCCCCCCCTTCCTCCCCTCACCTGCCCCATGTGCTCCCTCACAGGAGACAGCGCCCGAGCCACAGACCCAGGCGAAGGCCCCGACACAGACACACTCTTGGGAAACCCAAACGGCGCGTTCACAGCCGCAGCAATCGCGTTCGCGCCCGTGGGCGACACGGGGCGGGAGCGGGGAGTGGTGCGCTGGCAGCACACCGAGAACGCAAACACCGACCCGGTTCCCACCTTCGACTTGATTGCCATCTTCCCATGCATCAGCTCTACTAGCTGCTTGCAGATAGCTAAACCAAGCCCAGTGCCGCCGTAGGCCCGAGTGGGACCACCTTCCACTTGGGTGAATTTCTCGAAGAGGAGAGGGAAGGCGTCTTTAGGGATCCCCACTCCTGTATCGTGAACCTCGCACCACAGCCACACGTCCATATCCCCGCCTATCTGCCTCTCCACTGCTGCCGCTTTCCCCTTCCCCTTCTCTGCTCCTCCTGCTGGTACAATCGAGCCCCAGAACCCTCCTCCTGCTCCTCCCCCTCCAGGTCTCAGCATCCCCCCCTCCTCCTCCCCTCTCGTCCTCTCGCTATCCCCATCCTCCTCCTCCTCTTCCTCCTCATACACCTCAGTCGGAAGCTCAGCCAGTAGCGGCGCTGCCTGCTCCAAACTCCCCAAACTCGCCAGCTTCTTCAAATGCTCCTCCGTAACATCTGACAGCAGCGGTAACCGCCCAATTCCCCCTGCCCTTGCGCCCTTATTATGACTGTGCATTTCCACAGCCAGCCCTTTCCCCCGGCCTAGAGTAGCCGCAGCACCGGACCCTCCCGCTCCTCCCCCTCCCGCTCCTGCTCCTCCTCCTCCTCCAGCAACGTTCCACCCCCCCACAGCATACGCGCCAGTAGCCTTCACGATAGCAGCAGACGGGTCCCTATCATGCGCAGACACCCGCAGCAAAATATGCCCCGTGTGTGTGAACTTAATCGCGTTCAGAACCAGGTATTTAATCACCTGCCGCACCCGCAGCTCGTCTCCTAATATCTGCGCCGGAATATCCGGAGAAATATCCGCTAGGACTTTAATCCCCTTCTCCTTAGTGGCAGCCATGGCCATTTTTAAGATATGATTCACCACCGCGACGGGCTCAAAGGGGTGCTCCTCCAGCTTCATCTCCCCAGCCTCCATACTCGCGAGATCTAGAATATCCGCGAGAATATCCGATATGATCACGCCCGATGACATCATCGTCTCGACGATCTCGCGCTGCTCCTCATCCAACGCTCCAGATTCGAGCAGAACTTCGGCCAATCCGAGGATCCCGTTGAGCGGGGTGCGGATTTCGTGGGACATGATGGCGAGGAACATGGACTTGGCGCGCATGGCGTCCTCTGTGAGCTCATATGCGCGCCGCAGCTCCTTCTCCGTTGTGCTGCGCACCATCATCTCTGCTCGTAGAGCCATCAGCCGCTCCTTGTACTGCGCCTGGTGGGGGGAAGGATGGGGGGTTGGGGCGGGGGCGGGGAGGGGGGCTGAAGGGGGCCAGGGAGGCGAGGGGGAAGGACGAAATCAGCAGCAGCAGCAGCAGCAGCAGGAGGAGGGGCAGAAGGCAGCAAGCAGGGGGGGAGGGGTTGGGACTGCATCTCGTGGGACATGATGGCGAGGAACATGGACTTGGAGCACATGGCGTCCTCTGTGAGCTCATATGCGCGCCGCAGCTCCTTCTCCGTTGTGCTGCGCACCATCATCTCTGCTCTTAGTGCCATCAGCCACTCCTTGTACTGCGCCTGGAGAGGGGGGAGGGGGGGAAGGGGGTGGGGAAGGAGGGAAGGGGTAAAGCAGCAGCAGCAGCAGCAGCAACAAGAGGGAGTGGGGAATGAAGGGGAAGAGGGGGTGAGGAGCAGAGGGGAGAGAGCAGCTCCTTCTCCGTTGTGCTGCGCACCATCATCTCTGCTCTTAGTGCCATCAGCCGCTCCTTGTACTGCGCCTGGTGGGGGGGAGGGGGCGGAGGGGGGCCGGGGGGCGAGGGAGCGGGAAATGGGAGAGGGGAAGGGAGGGAGGGAGGAGGGGAGGGAAGAGGAAAGGTTTATCTCACATATCCACACTAGCTGTAGTCAACTGTCAACCCCACAGTTCGCACCTTCTCACTCTCACAAGCCAACGTAACCATACCTCCTCTGTTATATCCACGCTCGATGTTGTCACTCCCACAGTCCGCCCCTTCTCGTCCCTGATTGGCCGGGCAGTTGTCACCCACACCATGGGGGGCCTTCCAGGAAGCTGCCACACCACCTCGCCCCGCTGCGCCTTGCCAGTGGCCAGCGCCCGCTGCTTGATCTCCATCGCCTCCTCCACTCCCAGAGTGCCATGTGGCAGGATGTCATAGTCCCTCTTCCCTATCATGTCCTGAGTGGTGATGGGGATGGGGGAATGGGAGTTGGGGGGGAATGGGAGTTGGGGGGGAATGGGAGTTGAGGGGGAATGGGAGTTGGGGGGGAATGGGAGTAGGGGGGGAATGGGAGTAGGGGGGGAAGGGGAGTAGGGGGGGAATGGGAGTAGGGGGGGAATGGGAGTAGGGGGGGAAGGGGAGTAGGGGGGGAATGGGAGTAGGGGGGGAAGGGGAGTTGGGGGGGAAGGGGAGTAGAGGGGGAATGGGAGTAGGGGGGGAAGGGGAGTTGGGGGGGAAGGGGAGTAGGGGGGGAATGGGAGTTGGGGGGGAATGGGAGTTGGGGGGGAATGGGAGTTGGGGGGGAATGGGAGTTGGGGGGGAATGGGAGTTGGGGGGGAATGGGAGTTGGGGGGGAATGGGAGTTGGGGGGGAATGGGAGTTGGGGGGGAATGGGAGTTGGGGGGGAATGTGAGTTGGGGGGGAATGGGAGTAGGGGGGGAATGGGAGTAGGGGGGGAATGGGAGTTGGGGGGGAATGGGAGTAGGGGGGGAATGGGAGTAGGGGGGGAATGGGAGTTGGGGGGGAATGGGAGTTGGGGGGGAATGGGAGTTGGGGGGGAATGGGAGTTGGGGGGGAATGGGAGTTGGGGGGGAATGGGAGTTGGGGGGGAATGGGAGTTGGGGGGGAATGGGAGTTGGGGGGGAATGGGAGTTGGGGGGAATGGGAGTAGGGGGGAATGGGAGTTGGGGGGGAATGGGAGTTGGGGGGGAATGGGAGTTGGGGGGGAATGGGAGTTGGGGGGGAATGGGAGTTGGGGGGGAATGGGAGTTGGGGGGGAATGGGAGTTGGGGGGGAATGGGAGTTGGGGGGGAATGGGAGTTGGGGGGGAATGGGAGTTGGGGGGGAATGGGAGTTGGGGGGGAATGGGAGTTGGGGGGGAATGGGAGTTGGGGGGGAATGGGAGTTGGGGGGGAATGGGAGTTGTGGGGGGAATGGGAGTTGTGGGGGAACGGGAGTTGTGGGGGAAGGGGAGTTGGGGGGGAAGGGGAGTTGGGAGTGGGGACGGGAAGAAAGGGAGTTGGGAGGAAAAAGAGAAGTGGGAAGGGAAGGAGTGTAAGAGAAGTGGGGTGGCTAGCGCCCTCTGCTTCATCTCCATCGCCTCCTCCACTCCCAGAGTGCCACGTGGCAGGATGTCAAAATCCCTCTTTCTAATCATGTCCTGATTGGACGGTTGGGATGGCGAGGGGGAGGAGGAGAGAAGCCAGGAGGTGGGAAAGGGAGTTGGTGGGGGAAGGGGAGTACAGGGTCGCAAAGAAACATGGAAAGATGAAGACGCCTGGGGCAATATAAGCAGGTGCTAAGGCCGAATTATGAGTCGACCCAAAACCCCTCCATCTTCCATCAGCCCGGATTCACCTGAGCTCTGTTGTTCTCACCTGATTCACCAGCAGGTTGTGGTTGAACACCCAGGTGTATCTCAAACTCGTATCAAGGTGCGCAATAAAAAACGGCACTCTCTCCAAAGCCACCTGAAAATTCACCTGAGCTCTGTTGTTCTCACCTGATTGACCAGCAGGTTGTGGTTGAACACCCAGGTGTATCTCAAACTCGTATCTAAATGCGCAATCATAAACGGCGCTCTCTCCAAAGCCACCTGAAGATTCACCTGAGCTCTGTTGTTCTCACCTGATTCACCAGCAGGTTGTGGTTGAACACCCAGGTGTATCTCAAACTCGTGTCCAGGTGCGCGATCATAAACGGCGCTCTTTCCAACGCCACCTGAAGATTCAACCCGTCACCCGCCCCTCCCATCCCCCCTCCTCCTTTTCCGCCTCCCTTCCCCCCCACGCGCCCCGCTCCCCCCCCAGCAGCCCCGGCAGCATCGGGAAAATAACTCCCAGCACCCATCCTCCGAGCAGACCCTAGCCCTAACCCTAATGCAGCCAGATCTCCCCCGCTGCTGCTGTTTGGAATCATATTCATGGTGATGTTTCCAGAGGGATCCAGGCCTAGCGTCCCTCTGAGTGCTGCCCTGTCACTGCTGGTGCCGGCGAGGGAGGAGCATTCTTGGAGGGCGCGGTCGAGGCGCAGCTTGACGTCTGTCAGTTGTTGTTCCAACGCTGCGAATGCTGCTGTGTCGCCCTGAGAGGGGAAAGGGAGTAGATAGGGCAGGGGGCAGAGGGCGAGGGGGAGGGGGTGAGTGGAGAACATTCGTGGAGGGCGCGGTCAAGGCGGAGCTTGATGTCTGTCAGCTGCTGTTCCAGGGTATTTTTTTTTAGAATTCTCAAAAAACATCGTCTGTCAGCTGCTGTTCCAGGGCTGCAAAGGCCGCTGTGTCGCCCTGTGGAGGAAAAAGGGTTTTTTAACTCTCTTTTCTTTTCTTGCTAAAAGCTTTCCCTAGCACTGCTGCTCTTCCAAGCCATGAGTTACGACGCTGTGTCGTCCTGTGGAGGAAGTAAGGGGAGTGAGCAAGGGGAGGGGAGAGGAAGGGGGGGAAGGAAGGGAGAAGTGTATATGAGGAGGGGGGAAACAGTGGTAATGTTTCCAGCAGGATCCAGCCCCAGAGCCCCTCCGAGAGCTGCTCTGCTGCTGCTGCTGGTGCCAGTGAGGGAGGAGCATTCGTGGAGGGCGCGGTCGAGGCGCAGCTTGACGTTTGTGAGTTGTTGTTCCAACGCTGCAAAGGCCTCTGTGTCGCCCTGAGAGGGGAGGGGAGAGGGAAAGGGGGTGAGGGGGGGGGAGAGCGGGGTGGAGTGGAGCTAATGTTGAAATTTCCAGCCAAATCCAGCCCTAGAGTGGCTTCAAATCCACCAAGTTTCTCAACTCCACACTCTTCCTTTCCCCCCATCCTCATCACCATCCTCTCTCTATTCCCATCCTCATCTACACATTCTCCCTTTCCCCCATCCTCACCTCCTCTTGAAACTGCCACAGCCTGCTCGTCAGCTCATGATTACGATCAGCCAGTGCTACAGCCTGCGCAGTGATGCTCGCCCCTCGCCCACACTCCTTTCCTCCCTCCCGTTTTCCCACCAGCCTCCATCCCCATCCTCACCTCCTCTTGAAACTGCCTCAGTCGGCTCGTCAGCTCCTAGTTACACGCAGACAGAGCCACGGCCTGGGCAATGATGCTCGCACTTCGTCTCTTCTCCCATCTTCACCCTCCTGCCCGAGCATCACTGCGTGCGTACCCACTCTTTCCTCACCTCCTCTTGAAACTGCCTCAGTCGACTCGTCAGTTCCTGATTGCTTTTTGGGTCGACTTAAAAGCCACCTCGTACGTAAGCTTCTCTCGCCTCACCTCCTCTTGAAACTGCCTCACTCGGCTCGTCAGCTCCTGGTTGTGTTGTGCCAGAGCTACAGCCTGGGCAGTGATGCTCGCCCCTCGCCCACACTCCTTCCCTCCCTCCCGTTTTCCCACCAGCCCCCATCCCCATCCTCACCTCCTCTTGAAACTGTCTCAATCTGCTCGTCAGCTCCTGGTTGCGTTGTGCCAGAGCTACAGCCTGGGCAGTGATGCTCGCCCGGGCGTCCTCCGCCTCTTTGATCCGAACCTCCAGACTCGTGGACCGAACCTTCCAGAAGTCCACCCCCTGTTCATTCTCCTCTGAACCTACATGGGGGGAGGGAGATGAGAGACAAGTGGTAAGTGTCAGTGCTTGCCCATGCGTCCTCTGCCTCTTTAGTCCGAACCTCCAGGCTCGTGGACCGAACCTTCCAGAATCCACCCCCTGTTCATTCTCCTCTGAACCTACATGGGAGGAGGGGGGGGGAGAGATGGAGAGACAAGTGGGGGGTTGGTGTGAGTGAGTGATGCTCACCTGAGCGTTTGGGGGGTTGGTTCATTCTCCTCTGAACCTAGATGGCGGGAAGGTAGATGGAGAGACAAGTGGGGGCCGGTGAGTGTCAGGGCACGCCCATGTGTCCCCCGCCTCTTTGATCCGCTCTACGCACTCCTTTTGAGACGTCTCAAATCTTTGATCCGCTCTACGCACTCCTTTTGAGACGTCTCAAAACTTTGATCCGCTCTACGCACTCCTTTTGAGACGTCTCAAAAGGCACGCCCATGCGTCCCCCGCCTCTTTGATCCGCTCTACGCACTCCTGCATGCAACCCCCGAGTCAAGAGTTGTGTGAGCATAAGACGCACTTGCAACCCCCCTCTTCCCGCTGTTCCAAACCAACCCAACCGAACCAGACCGTGCACGAGTGCAAGCAGCAGTGCGCACCCATAATCTTGTCTAGGTCGGTATACAAAGCGTGCGAGTCGAGAGTCGAGAGTGTGAGTGGGCCATGGCAATATCCTACACAGCTTCACCAGTGCAAACAAGAAGCACCGCGCACCCATAATCTTGTCTCGGTCAGGAAGGATACAAAGTGGGCGAGTCCAGCGTCTGTGTGTGCCTCAAGTGCCCGAGTCTAAACAACCTAACGCGTGCACGAGTGCAAGCAGCAGCAACACGCACCCATGATCTTGTCAAGGTCGGGATACAAGGAGTGTGAGTCGAGCGTCGATAGTCTGAATGAGCCATAGCAGCCCCTTATACAAACCAACCCGTGCACCAGAACCAGCAGCAGCACGCACCCATGATCTTGTCAAGGCCGGGATACAAAGCGTGCGAGTCGAGGGTCTGTGTGCGCCTTAGCTCGCCCCACGAACCCTGCGTCCAAGCAACCCCCTCTTTCCCCCAAACAAACCCCTCCTTCCCACCGTTCCACACAACACGTGCACGCACCCATGATCTTATTGAGGCCGGGATACAAGGAGTGCCAGTCGAGCGTCTGTGTGCGCCTCAGTCAAATCGCCTAACGACCCACCTCTTGCGCCCAGAAAACCCCCTCTTCCGCCCAAACCAACCCCTCCTCCCCACCGTTCCAGCCAAACCAAGCAGCACGCACCCATGATCTTATCAAGGTCGGGGTACAAGGAGTGCGAGTCGAGCGTCTGGGTGCGCCTCAGCCCGCCTGATGACCCATGGTCCCCTGCCACAACATGCCATGCCATGCAGTTCAGTTCAGTTGCATGTCATGTCATGCCATTCGATTCATTTCAGTTGCATGTCATGTCATGCCATTCGATTCATTTCAGTTGCATGTCATGTCATGCCATTCGATTCATTTCAGTTGCATGTCATGTCATGCCATTCAGTTCAGTTCAGTTGCATGTCATGTCATGCCATTCAGTTCAGTTCAGTTGCATGTCATGTCATGCCATGCCATGCCATGCCATGCCACGCCATGCCAAAACAGGCCAGACCATGCCATAGCATATCATGATGACATGAGGAGGGATGATAGCGGAAGGAGTAGTAACATTGGATGAAGACGTTGAGAGAAGAAGACGAACCGATTATGAAGCATTTCAGAAATGAAAGTATGAACCAGAACAAGGGACGGATGGCCCAGGATGGGGAGAGCTGGGGAGGAATTGAAGTTTTTATCGCACCAAAACGAAACCGGACTCACTCTGGCTGTCTACTGTCGACGTGGCATGACTAGCAGCGCCGGCTCCGTGTAGCTGTTCCTCCAATGGCGACATGCCACCTGTCGCGAACTGAACCCGCTTCGCAGCATCGCTGTGAGCGCGCTGCAACCGGCCTGACGAAGCCGTTGGATGCGGCGGGGGCAGTCCGGGCTTTAAGGACGAGATAAGCGGCGCGGGCGGTTTATTCTTCGCCATGGCAGCTTAAATAGGATCCTAAAGGCGTAGCTATCTGCTTTGCGAGAAGAATATTGCGTCGCGTTATCGGCGAGCAGTCCGGTGCTTCTTAACGGGGATGAATTGGTTATGTTAGACTACAGTCCCTAGAGTTAGGAGTCAGTTACGATAAACTGTTACACATCGCCGTTAGTAATGGCATCAATTGCTATTAACGGTTGCTATGGGCGTTGTCGGTGCAGACCTGTAGAGCCTCCATTCGCGGAGGCACTCTCGTGTCCTTGCCGAATTTCGAAAGGAAAACTACAAAGAAAGGCCTTGTAATATGCCATTGCGGTTGGCGCGGGTCTCTTTCGAAACAGAGTCGGACACAACGAGATGCTGAGTCACGATTCGTTGAGTCGCACGCGATCAAACGCGGAATAGGCGCTGCGTCGAAACTAATCGCGATGGGATGCTGAGTCAGACCGTGTTCGCGTGTTTCCGGGTCAGTCAGTTTTTACGCAACGGTGCAGCCACGACTGATGACATCGGGACAATGATGTGAGCTGTTCGTGGCTCCGAATAATAACGCGTCGTGCAATATGATAAATGAATCGCGGTGACGATATCTGTCGGCCTGAGAAAAAACGCGAGCATATGCTTTACTGCTCCTAGTAACATGCTTCAGTGTGTCCTGGAAGGAGACTATCATTAACTTCCTCTTCCTTCGCAAGCTCGCTCTTGTAGCTAATCACCCAGTGTGACCCTCATCACCGTTGTAAGCACCATTGGATCACCGTTCGATATATGTACAGACGAGGTTGCTCGAGAAAACGGTGACGGCATGGCTTGGCTTTCATCAAGACATGGCAGCTCGCTTGGTGAAAAGTAAAAACTGCGCTGTGTGGTATATAAATGGCGGTGGTCTAGGGTGTGGTCTGGTACACTTCGCTGGAGACGCCAGCCATTATCACTACGTGCTTGGTACATATCTTGTTGTGAAAGTCGGCCATGGAGGAAAGCTTAAAATAGTCTTCCATTTTTTTTACTGCAGTTCAGTACGGTGCTTTGCTATCTACAGCGCTCGATTAAGCACCGTGAACGGTTGAGTGAGGGGTTGCTGTTTGAGCCTCAACGTGTGGGACACGGCCTAGAAACCATCGATTAATCAGTTGTCGTTAATATGTCGCATGACGCTAACGAAAGCCCACGAACAAACGGGAAAAGTAACGACGACAGCAATCGCTGCGGGACGACGAGCCTAACGACGGGTAACGTAAGTTCCTCTCTGGCGATGCCTTGGGCAATGACGAACAGATACTCTGTCAACTTTCGTTTCCTCCCAACTGCCCGCTCTTGCAAGGAGCCTTGGGAGCTCCCGTCATTATATGCGACTTGTGTGCGACGTCACTGAAGCTGGACGTGCTTGGTGGCGAACCAGAATTTGGCCGCAACTCCCGTCGCATGCTCTTGTGAAACCTTGACTTCGCACTTCCATGCGACCTGACACAGTTCACTTCACTTCATGTGCGCTCCCCGGCACGAGGCAGTGCTGGGCACTTATAAACATCACGTATATAGCGAACTGCAAGAAAATATGTTAACTTATGACAATCTGACGGTCAAGACCACAGGAACAAATTAAAAAAAAAAAAATCGAACAAACAAAACAGACCAAACCATCCACCATTTCGAAAGGCAGTTGATATCGTCGGAATGTTTATACTTTGGGCTTTGCAAAATCTCAAGGCACACCGTTTGTCATCCCTTCATGTGTGACCGAGCAGTAATGCTTGACGATCTGCTGGTCCATGCTCCAATACTTGGGCATCTTGCGCAAAGGCTTGATGTCCAGATCCATTATTGAAAGCTGCGCGTAGAGGAACGGGGAATTCGGGAAGGGACGGGGGGGTGGGGGGAGAGGATGCATGGGGTTGAAAGGGCGGGGAAGGAGGGAGGTGCTCGAATACTTGGGCTTGATGTTCAGATCCTCTATGGACAGATGAATGCAAAGAAATGACGGGAAAGTTGAGGGGGAAAGGGGGTTGGAGGGGGGGTGGGGAGGGGAGGAGGGAGGGAGGGGGGATGGAGGGAGTTGGTCGATATTTGTATGCTTGGGCATCTTGCAGCAATACTTGAAAATGAAACGAGCAAGAAGAAGCGGCTTACCCTGTAGAAATACTTGCAGCCACTGGATGGACACACCACGCTGCGAAGCTTCTGAGAAGCTTCCAGGGTCTCCCCGGGAATGGCTGCGCGGAGGGCCAGCATGATCCCACAGTCCTTGGCCGTTGCTGCGATGAGGAAATCGCGAAGAACCTTCCTGCAATCTTCCGTTATCTCTTTTGGAACCTCAGCAGCAGCAGCAGCAGCAGCAGCAGCAGCAGCAGCAGCAGCAGCAGCAGGAGGGGCTGACGTAGTTGACGTTCTCTGCTTCATAAACTCATTATAAGCATGAATCGTCCCTTCGATGTCCCACTTATCCAGCTTCTGTGCTGCCAACAGCTTCTCCAGCGCCCCACACTGCACCAGGCACTCTGTGGCCAGGGATAGGAGAGCGTCAACCCGAGGGTGACTAAGATGAGGCGCAGAGGATGGTGATTCTGCTGCTGGCAAGCCAGCAGCAGCAGCAGTAGTAGAGGCAGCACCACCACCACCATCACCGCTACCAGCAGCACTGGTATTACTGCTGGGTGCCTCCTTCCAAGCACGTACAAACCCTTCCAGGGCTGCTTCAGCAGCAGCCAAGCCTGCTGCCTCCTGCGCTTTCTCCTCCCTTCTCATAGCTGCTAAATCCAGCGAATTCACTCTTTCAACCTGCGCCTCCTCTCCCACCTTCTCCCCCTTTTCCCCTTTCCCTTTCTTCTTTTTCCCCTTTCCTCTGTCCGCCTGCCTGTGTATATGCCCTCCCAACAGCAACTTCCCATCTGCAAAAATCCTCAGATTGTTCTGGGGGTTATCGATCAACGTTCTCAGAGCAGACAGAACGCGGGGGCGCGAGGAGGAGAAGAGGTCGAGAGGGTTGTATGCACTGCTCTCTGCCACCTCCCCTTCTGACAGCTTCAGCTGCTGGTGCATGGGGAAGCGCGGGACAGCTGTCTTGACGTGATTGGCCGGCATGATGCAGGGGGAGGAGGGGCAGAACCCCGTCTTGGGCTGGAAAGGGGGGAAACGGATCGGGAAAGAGGGGGAAGAGGGGAGTGGACGGGGGTTCAATCAAGGAGCTCAGAGCAGAGGATCTCCACGTGATAAAATAAGTATTTTGAGACGTCTCAAAACACTTCTTAGACCAGAGGGGAGTGGAGGGGGGATCAATCAAGGAGCTCGGAGCAGAGGATCTCAGGAGGCACTTGCACCTTCACCTTGCACCTTCACCTTGCACCTTCACCTTGCACCTTCACCTTGCACCTTCACCTTGCACCTTCACCTTGCACCTTCACCTTGCACCTTCACCTTGCACCTTCACCTTGCACCTTCACCTTGCACCTTCACCTTGCACCTCTCACTCACCTTCAGCTCGATGCAAAATGTCGCCCATTGTACTCGCGCAGCAGCTCCCATGCTCCTTCCCACTTGTAACACTCCCCTCCCCTCCCAGCAACCCACCTGTTTTTCTTCAGCAAGCACCTCTCACCTTGAGCTCGATACAGAACGTCGTGCCATTATACCCGCGGGTCCCGTGCCCGTCCTCCCGTACCGTCTCCTCCCAGTCCTCGTCCCACTCCTCGTCCTCCAGGTGCAGGTGGGTCAGATCGGTGACCAGCAGCGCCTCTTCTATCTGCAAATCCACGTCGCCCTGAGCCTGCCTCCAGGGAGGGCGTCTAGGGCGGATGTGGTCCGCTACCTCCTGCAGAAAGCTACGGGGAACCTTCACCGTGGTCTGCGAGTAGGAGGCAGGGAAACAGGCAGGCAGGCAGGCGGGCGGGCAGGCAGGCGGGAAGGCAGGCAGAAAGGAAGGGAAAAGCAGTGGGGAAGGGCGGGCGAGTGAGTAGGGAGTGTGAGCAGTGAGTCAGTCAGATCCGTGACCAGCAGCGCCTCTTCTATCTGCAAATCCACGTCGCCCTGAGCCTGCCTCCAGGGAGGGCGCCTTGGCCTAATGTGGTCCGATACCTGTTCCAAGAAGCTGCGAGGAACCTTCACTGTGGTCTGATGGTCAGGGAGAGGGGCGGAAAGGGGCAGGCAGGCAGACAGGGTAAAACCAAAGAACTCACCCCAACTCCGTAGCCACATATTGGTGGGGTATGGTGTGGTGTGTCGATCGGATCTGACCTGACACTCTGGCACTGCTAGCTCATACACCAGTTCGTAGTATGAAGCGTCTCACTAGTTCAAGGTTTAACCCCTGCCTCCACGCTCTCTTCTCCTATGTGCGGCGCCATCACTCAAGCCACAAATTGTCGAAGCAGGTTGCCATACCAGGTAGCTCAGGAGAGAGAGGCGGCTCAGGAACCATGCAGTCTATAGCACTCACCCCTGCTTCCACGAATTCCTCTCCAATGAGCGGAGCCATGACCCGAGCCACGAACTGGTGGAGCAGGTCGATGCGATCCGGAGCCACTGCCAGCTCCAGCACCACTCTAAGGCACTATGGCAACAGTTCAAGGCATGAGTTGTTGTAAAGGTTAAAGCACTCACCCCTGCCTCCACGAATTCGTCTCCTAACAGGGGAGCCATGACCCGAGCCACGAATTGATGCAGCAGGTCGATGCGATCCGGGGCCACTGCCAGCTCCGGCACCACTTCTCCCCACAGCTCCCGCTCCTCCGGACGCAGCACAGGCTCGGGCTGCACCGAGCCTGCTGCCGATCCTGTTGCCGAGCTTCCGGATAGGGACTCCCCAGCCACGACCTCTGCTTCTGGATGGTGCGAATCCGGCCGTTCCTTGCACACCCGCAACACCATGCCTTTCTGGGTGGAGGAAGATTGGAAAGAGGGCGGGTGAAAGGGCGGGTGAAAGGGTGGGTGAAAGGGCGGGTGAAAGGGCGGGTGAAAGGGTGGGTGAAAGGGTGGGTGAACGGGCGGGTGAAAGGGTGGGTGAAAGGGCGGGTGAAAGGGTGGGTGAAAGGGCGGGTGAAAGGGCGGGTGAAAGGGCGGGTGAAAGGGTGGGTGAAAGGGTGGGTGAAAGGGTGGGTGAAAGGGTGGGGAGAGAGCAGGAGGGGGGGGAAGGACAGAGGAGCAGTGACAGAGGCTAATGTGAGTAACAAGGGTGGTGAGAATCAGGCCGTTCCTTGCACACCCGCAGCACCATGGCTTTCTGGGTGTGCAATAGGGTTTGGGACAACAGGGGGGGGAGAGAGCGGGGAGGGGAGAAAGCGGGGGAGCAGAGGGTGCGAGTGCGAGAGTCGAGGGAGGTGGGAATCGGAACGTTCCTTGCCCACCTGCTGCACCATTGCTTTCTGGGGATAGAAGGGGGTTTGGGAACGCAGGGGGGACGAGGGGGGAAGGGGCAGAGGGTGCGAGTGTGAGTGACAACGGTGGTGAGAGGTACAGCTGTTCCTTGCACACCCGCAGCACCATGCCTTTCTGGGTGGAAGGGGTTTGGGAAGAGGGACGGGTGAAACGGGGGGAGAGTGGGAGGCACAGTGGAGCAGTGGCAGGGGCGAGTGTGAGTAATAAGGGAGAGGAAAACCCGGATGCTCCTGGCACAGGCGTAGAACCACGTGTTTCTGGATAGAGGGGGCTCGGAAAGAGAGAGGGAGAGGGAGAAGGGAGAGGCGAAGGGAGGAACAGAGGAGCAGCAGCAGGTGCGAGGGTGAGTGACTGGCAGGAGTGGTGGTGAGAGATTTTGGTCGATCCTCACGCAAGGCTGACGACACTAAGCCTTTCTGAATGGAGATTTTTTTTCAAGGGTTACAATTTTCACTACGTGAATATACGTGAATATACGTGACTATACGTGACTTTACGTGACTATACGTGACTATACGAGACTATACGTGACTATACGTGACTATACGAGACTACACGTGACTATACGTGACTATCGTCTCTTTGCTAGTACGTTTCTTCCTACTGCCGCCCTTCTTCATGAGCACTGATCCGATCCTCTCCCCGCACGTCTGACAACACTATGCCTTTCTGAATACTGGGGGAGTTGTTGGGGAGGGAGGGGAGGGGGAAAGGGGTTAATGGGACAGTCGCAGGGGAAAGGGTGAGTGGAAAGCGTGGTGAGAGATTTTGGCCGATCCTCACGCAAGTCCAACGGCACTATGCCTTTCTGAATACCAGGGGAGTTGTTGGGGAGGGAGGCGTGGGGAGGGTAAATGGGACAGTCGCAGGGGCGAGGGTGATGGGAGGATCGTGATTTAGACCCGCACGATATAACGCATTTCTGGAGTGACTGCACTGTGCATTCTGCAAGGGGTGGTTATGTGCAGTATGCATTACGAGAATATAATATAGCAAGCGGGAGAAGGTATATCACACAACATGGTAGTCTGGTGGGAATCGAGAAATATTAAAGGTGAAAATTGAAGACGTAGGAGAGAGGACTTACGGCGGCAGTAAGAGACAGCAATCGTTGCTGTTGCGGTTGCTTCGTTTTGTTCCTTTCGTTTCTGATTTATCATATAATTTCATATCATTTTGTTCTCTCGTTTTTTTCTGTTTTTTTTTGTTGAAGTATGACGGCTCACCAGGGACGGATCATGGCCGCAGTAGGACATGACGATGTTCGCGGAACCTTCGCCGCGATACGCCCAGTCGAGCGGATTCAACTGTATTTTACTCCTACTAGCATCGTTCGCGCCGGCACACAGCGACTGCTTAGTTCCGACGATCAGTCCATTTGATGCTGGTGCCTCTAATATCTCTCCTGCTGCTATCCCTGCGGTTGCTGTTGCTTCGCGTGTCGCAGCACCCGCTGCGACTGCTGCGTCCGCGTCTGACGGCCCTACGCCAGTCGGTGCCATACGTGGCGAAGTACGCGGCGAAATGCGTTGCGATGTGCGCGATGACGATAACGGAACTTCGATCCGCGACCACAGAGCACTGCAACAAGAAACAAGCGCTTAGCTGGAGACTTAGGGCTTTCTACCGAAATAAGACACTAACGACCGAGAGAAGAACCTTGCAACGACTTCGAGTTCTATCAATGGAAATTAGAACCTGCAACAGGCAAGCAGGGATGGGGAGGATCCACGAAGGTAGCTGAGGCAGCAGGATCAAAATGTCCCAAGCTTTCATCATTTTTGTCATTCCCAACAGAGCAGCACTGACACATCATTATCGTTGCTGAGGGCTCTGCAGCTGTTAACGTACGCTGGGGTAGGGTTATCTACGTTTTAGAGCGGTATATGGTGCAGAACTTTTATATTATTGAGAAGGGGCACTTGTCGAGCCGACTCGGACGAAACTTTTGTGACATGTGAAGCAAGCATATTACTGGGCCGCTCCTAAAACGTGGACGAAACTTTTGTCATCAGTCAGTCCGTACGCCTGAAACAAAGCCGTAACGTACAAAATCATACCGTGTCGTACCGTACCGTGCCGTGCAAGGGCCCGTGTAATTATCGTCCTCCCAACTGTTAGGGCCCCCGTAAGCCTACTGCGCTAAGAAATTTAGGAACCTTTTCATAGTTAAGAATATGATATATGAATTACCTTAACTTCTATACGCTATTTCTTGGACTCACCAAAATGTTATTTCAGCATTCCTAGACTATGGCAACAGCGCACCTGCGCGTACAAGGGATGTTCTCGCGTTATATTCATAAAGATCACGCTGTAGTTGGGAGACAGAAAATCATTTTCCACTCAAGAAAATATTTTCTTGAGTAGAAAATGGAAAATCTCCCCAAGGTTTGCAAGGGTTTAGGAGGCAAAACTTACAGTGCCTCAGGCTAGATCAACGATTTCGCCTCCCTCATTCACCAGCTCCTTGCAAGTACCTCAACGGATTCTTGTTGACAACAAAGGGAAAGGGAAAGTCATAAATTGCATGATTCGGTACAACCCCCTCCGAAAACTTCAAGGGGCATTCGCTACAACCATAACTAGGATGAATCCTTTACGGATCCTGAGGAGGAACACAGGCCCCATTCACCAGCATCTGGAATGTCAGCACCGGCTTCAAGATCCTTTGGTTAGGGTTTAAGGTCGGTCAGCCCACAAAATTCCATCCGAGCCTAAGGATCCCATCCGAAACAAACGAAATCATTGGGACTGTCGAACACTCACCATTTTTTACGGAATCACCGGATTTGGAAGTAGCACTGCATCTTCGCTCTCAGCCAAGGCTTGCGACGGATGTCATTACACAGTCATGCCCCCCTCTACGTATGAATCAAACGAGACGGCTCTGATACTGGGGATGAAGGGTAACTTGAGTTTATAGCTCATAAGGGACAAATTGTTGAGATAGGAAAACGGGAATGATGAATGACTAGCAACCGGGAGATACAAGTATGAAACCCTAATAGGGGTTGTACCCTATACTGAGCACCTCACTATAGCCTAGCAGAACTAAGCACATACAAATATGTTTTGACACACCCTCCTAGGCAAAATGAGGGATAGCCAACACAACTAACGATGCCAACACAACTAACGATCACAATGTCAAACATATGTATATATATGTTATAGTTTGGGTAGGCTTAGTGGGGTACTCACTGTGGGGTACAACCCCTTAGGTTTCTCCTTTGTACCATCCTCTCGACAATTCAATTCCACTCATACCTATACTCTAAGATGGTATCTAGAGCCTAGAGGCCTTTAGGACCTAAGATTAGGGCCCACCCGTTACCACATTACCTGCCTTGCCTGCTACCCGCGCGCGCCTCGGCTGCACGCGCGCGGCCCCATTTTTTTTTCCGCGCGCGTCACTTAAGCAGCCCGCGCGCGGCCCGGTTAGGCTCGTTTAGGCCCAGTTTCGGCCCCGCGCGCCACGACAGCCGCCCACGCAGCCTGACGCCGGCCCGCGCGCCGCGTAAGCCGCCCGCGCGCAGCCCGCATAGGCCCTACACGCCGAATCTGCCGCCCGCGCAGCCTGCTGCAGGCCCGCGCGCCGCTTAAGCCGCCCGCGCAGCCTGCCGCCGGCCCATTGCGTCGCCTCCTCCGGTGTGTAGCCCGCCCCTGCTCCGCGCGCCGCCTTAGGAGCCAGCGCACGGCCTACTGCTGCACCGTGCCCCGCCTTAGGAGCCCGTGTGCGGCCCGTTGTTGCACCACGCGCCGCTTTAGAGGCCCACGCACGGCCCACTGCTGCCCTCTGTGTTGCCTTAGGAGTCCATGCACCGCCACAGCAGTCCGTAAGCCGCCACTGCAACCTTGCACGCAGTCTCTCCTTGCTTGCCTTTTGCCTTGCCGCCTGCGCACTCGACTTGCCTACACTGCACGCATGGCGACTCTTAACGTGCTCGCGTTCGATCCTGACGGTCGCCCAGTAGTGTTTTCCACCTGGCTTGACGACATGCAACTGTTCCTCATGACTGATGCCAAGGACGGTGTTTCCCTATTTGATTACGTGTCAGGCACTGCCGTTGCTCCTGCTGCCACTGAACCTACTCTAGACCGCTCCCAGTGGCAGACCCGCGATGCTGCTGCGCGCCTAGCTATTCGCAACCATCTGCCGATCACAGAGCGCGCACATTTTAGCCAGCACAAGACTGCCAAGGCACTGTACGACGCTGTAGTTGCCCGCTACTCTTCCCCGGCCACTGCAGCCCTCGGTCGACTTATGCTACCCTACCTGTTCCCCGACCTGTCCTCGTTTACCACCGCTGAGGACCTCATCTCTCACCTACACGCTAGTGACACTCGCCTTCGTGCCGCCCTTCCAGCCGAGTTCCTCACAGAGAACCGCCCCCCGATGTACTTTACTCTCTACTTCCTCATCACCCGCCTCCCTGACACTCTTCGCTCAGTCAGGGACCACTTCCTCGCCCTTGACCCCCATTCTCTCACTGTAGACGACCTCGAGAAGCACCTCCTCGCAGCAGAGAAGAACATCCTCGCTGTAGGTGCTGCTCGCGGTACTCCTCGCTCTCCCCTCTTTGAGGGGTGCTCCCCCTCCCCTCTTACCCCCTCCTATGCCTCCGCAGCTGCTGCTCTCGACTACCTTGGTGCTGAGGAGGTCGGGGCTGCTTCCGCTCCTACTGGGAAGCGCCGCAGCGGCAGGGGCGGCAAGGGTGGCAGGGGAGGTGGGGGTGGCGGTGGGGGTGGCGGTGGGGGTGGTGGTGGAGGGGGCGGTGGTGCAGGCGGCGGGGGAGGTGGAGGTGGTGGGGGTGGTCGTGGGGGTGGAGGTGGTGGAGGTGATTTTGGGGGCGGTGGAGGCACTGGGAGCAGTGGAGGTGGCAGCGGCGGTGGTGGGGGAGGAGGGAGCGGTAGTGGCAGTGGTGGTCAGGGGCAGCAGCAGCCGCAGCAGCAGCAGCAGCAGCATCCGCGCCAAACCCCCACTTCCCAGCAGCTTCTTGACTGGTATGCCGGGCGTGGGGCTTCTGGGGGTCCTGGTCGCTGCCCCTATCTCATTCGCACAGGTCCCCGCGCTGGTCGCCAGTGCACAGGGTTTCACACTGAGCAGCGCTGCTTCGCTCGGCTTAGCGACGCCTGGCGCGTCAAGTTTCTTGATGCTCCTGAGTTCCCCAACTGGGCAGAGCTGCTTAGGCGTGATGTACCTATCTTTGATCTTGACTATGAGGCTATTCTTGCTGCCATGTATGCATTGACTGTTAGTGCTGAGGGTGACTGCTACTTGTGTGTGCCGCCGGATCCTGGTATAGCCCCTGGTATAGCCCCTGCAGCACTAGGTGCTTGTGAGTTTGCTCCCCCTGGTACTGCGCCTGCACAGGCCTTGCACACCTTTACACTTGACTCTGGTGCTTCGCGCTGTTTCTTTCGCGACAGCACCACAGTCACTCCCCTCCCTGCACCTGTTCCTGTCTCACTGGCTGACCCCTCTGGGGGCGCGGTGCTTGCACGGTCTTCCACTGTGCTTCCGTGTCCGGCGGTCCCGTCTGGTGAGCTGTCTGGTCTCCACCTCCCCTCGTTCTCTACGAACTTGGTGTGCAACGCTGTCCTCCAGGATGCGGGTGTTGACACCTTCACCCCTGGCCGGCAGCGTGTGGCGATCTGCACGTGCTCCCAGACCGGCCGCCACCTGGCCACGTTCACCCGTGCGCCAGGGTCCAGTCTGTACACCCTCACCACTGCATCGCGCTCCACCCCTTTCTCTCCCCAGCTGCACGCGTCTGCTCAGGTAGCTACTCAGTGTGAGTGTCGCCGGCTGTCTCACGACACTCTCCAGGTCTTCCCAGGTCTCTGCCTGCCCTCCCTCCCTCGCCTGCGCCGCCCTGCATTCCTTGCGTCGATGGGCGGCAGCGCGCCGCTCCTCACTCCTCCTCGTTCCCTCCCACAGAGGCTCCACTGCAGACTCTCCACCTGGACGTGTGGGGCCCAGCCCGCGTCCGTGGACAGGGCCACGAGCGGTACTTCCTGCTGGTTGTCGACGACTACACGCGCTACACCACGGTCTTCCCCTTGCAGCGCAAGGGGGATGTCCCTGATGTTTTGATCCCCTGGATCCGCGCTACTCGTCTCCAGCTCCGCGAGCGGTTCCAGTCGGACTTTCCTGTCCTGCGTCTGCACTCTGACAGAGGTGGTGAGTTCTCCTCAAACCTCTTGGCAGCCTTCTGTGCGGAGCACGGCATCCGCCAGACTTTCACGCTTCCGGCCTCTCCGCAGCAAAATGGGGTTGCTGAGCGCCGCATTGGCTTAGTCATGGAGGTCGCTCGTACCTCCATGATCCATGCGGCTGCCCCCCATTTTCTGTGGCCGTTTGCGGTCCGATACGCCGCGCATCAGCTCAACCTTTGGCCCCATGTCTCCTTGCCGGAGACCTCGCCTACGCTGCTGTGGACGGGGAAGGTTGGCTATGCGTCGCGTTTCCGGGTCTGGGGTGCTCGTGCCTTTGTCCGCGATACCACCGCGGACAAGCTCTCCCCTCGCGCCATTCCTTGCGTCTTCCTTGGCTTTGTCCCTGACGCGCCTGGCTGGTAGTTTTACGACCCCGCCTCGCGTCGTGTCTTTGCGTCCCAGGACGCCACCTTTGACGTGTCGGTCCCCTTTTACCGCCTCTTCCCCTACCGCACTGCTCCTCGCCCTCTCCCGCCGCTCTTTCTCGCCCCAGGTCCTCCCCAGGTATACCCCCTCCCCGCGCCAGGTCCTGCTCCTTCAGGTGTTTCTCAGGTAGACCCTCCCGTCCCTGCGCCTGTTGAGGTCACTGGTGACTCCGGTCCTGCTGGCGGTGGTGCTGTCCCTGGGGGTGCGGAGCTTGGGGGTGCGCAGCGTGGGGGTGCTGAGTCTGGGGGCGCTGAGCGTGAGGGGCCTGCGGGTACGGAGCCTGGAGGTGCTGAGCCTGCGCGTGAGGTGCCTGGAGGTCCTGTGTCTGGGGGTGCTGCGTCTGGAGGTCCTGCGTCTGGGGGTACTGCGTCTGGGGGTGCTGAGCCTGCGTTTGCGGAGCCTGGGGGTGCTGAGTCTGGGGGTGAGTCGCCTGAGGGTTCTGAGACTGCTGTTACGCGGTCTTCTTGGAGTAGCCGTCTTCGTCAGCATGTGCCTCTCACCTCCCAGCAGCTGCACGTCTGGTACGGTCGCCGTCTACGTCGCGCTTCTGCACCTCAGGACTCTACTGCTGGGGGTTCTTCTGCTGGCGTCACTGGGGCAGGGGGTGGTGCTGGTCCTTTGCCTGCAAGAGGTGCTAGTATAGCTGGTCCCGGAGGTGCTCGTACTTGGGGTACTGGAGCTGTTGGGGCTGGCGGTGTTGTGTCTGACTGTACTGGCGCTGCTGGAGGTGCTGGAGCTACTGAGGGTACTGGAGCTACTGAGGGTACTGGAGCTGCTGGAGGTACAGGAGCTGCTGGAGGTGCTGGAGCTGCTGAGGGTACTGAAGCTGCTGAGGGTGCTGGAGCTGCTGGAGGCGCTGGAGCGGCTGGAGGTGCTGGAGCTGCTGGGGGTGCTGGAGCTGCTGGTGCTGGTCGCCCTGCACAGCCGTGCCTGTTCTTCGCTCCGCCGTCTCTGTCGTCTCAGCCACCGCCTGACTCTGCGCTTCGCCAGGTTCTTAGTCTCCCTTCGTCTACTGGTCTTCCGTTACAGCCTGGTTCACTGTTGCCTGCTCCTTCTCCGTACACTGAGCAGACAGGGGGCCTTGCTGAGCAACGTGAGCCTGCGTCGCGTCCTGTCTCATCTGTCCGTTCTGGTCGTTCCGGTAGTCGTGTTCCTCGTCAGCGTCAGCCGGCTATCCCCGGCCCACACCTTGTAGTCCGTCGTCCTCCCTCTCCTCCGTCGCGTGTTCCTCTGCCGTCTCCGCCTGCGTCCTCTCTGCCTGTCGTCGCTGACCCTGCGTCTGACCAGTTTCGTGCTGAGCACTCTACTGTCACGCGTCTGCTTGCTACTGTTGTCACTGACCCGTCTTTTGGGTCTGCTACTGCGTCTGCCTTAGTTGCTGAGCTTGTTGACTTTGCTGCTGCCTGTCGTCTAGACTACGCCGCTAGTCCTGTTGCTGAGTCTGAGTCTGTCTGTCCTCCGTCCGTCGGGGGTGAGTGTGCTCTTGGCACGGACGTCCTTGATGACAGGAAGGAGGACCTTGAGTGCCTTGCAGCCGCTGCGCCTCATCTCGTGGCCATGCTGCTTGCCCCTGAGGGAGACCCGGATGCACCAGACATCCCGACTCCGCGATCGTACGCTGAGGCGATCGCGGGTCCCTACTCCTCTCAGTGGCAGACAGCCATGGATGCAGAGATGGCTTCCTGGAAGTCCACAGGCACCTACGTCGACGAGGTTCCCCCACCTGGGGGCGCATCGGCGATGGTTGTTAATCCACCGTCATCCACGTCATCATCTCCCCCATCCGGTAACAAATCGCGATCGTCACCATCAGCATCATCGCCATCAACGGCCAAAAAATCGCCTCGACCAACCAGAGCCGTGTCATCCTTGTTCCCCCTCTCCTCAAGCTCTTCCTCCAATTCTTCTCGAAAACCGCCGTCACAATCACAATTACCGACACCATCAACACCATCAGCACCATCAGCACCATCAGGGCCATCATCGCCATCATTGCCCCCACGGGTAGCACCTGCGGCATGGGGTGCGTCGAGGATGCAGCTGGTGACGGTGCCATCTGCCAGAGCCGTGTGCCTCGACAACAGGTGCGCCACCCAACACAATAGGCCCCGATTAGTAGCTCCCAGCGTTCGACATCCATTGTACTCACAGCACGTCACGAGCGAACTTTCCCCATAGTGTTTCAATTTCGTCTATGTCACCGCGACACGTGTGTCTCTTCTGCATCTCCGACTTCACCAGGGCGAGAGCCTCAGTGTCAGCAGTGGCAAAGACCAAGTCGTCGACGTACACGAGGATGTAGAACGGCGGCAGCGAAGTGTCAGTGCGCAGAAACAGCGACGGGTCAGCAGTCGACGGGGCAAACCCAAGAGCCGCAAGAGTCGTCCTCAGTGTGTCGTGCCACTCACGTGGCGCCTGACGGAGACCGTAGACTGGCCGCCGAAGGCTCCACTTGGTACCAGGAGGGAACGACCCAGTGAAGCCAGGTGGGCGGCGCAGCCAGATCTCCTCGTGCAGACTGCCTTGTAAGAAGGTTGTGCTGAAGTCAAGAGAGTGAAGCTCGTAGTCACACTGAGCAGCAACGTGCAGCAGCACCCGAAGAGTGGTCATCTTCGGGGTGGGGGAGAAGGTCTGGAAAAAGTCAACTCCCTCACGCTGGGTGAGCTGCGCAGCTACCTTGGCTTGCAGATCACCCGGGACAGAGCACGGCGCACCATCACACTGACTCAGTCACACATGGTGCAGCAGGTCCTTCAGCGCTTCGGCTTCACCTGGTCCTCAGCACAGGCCACTCCTCTGGCTACAGGTCACTCGCTCTCAGCTCCACCTTCGGACGAGTCCGTAGAGCCGAGTGGTCCTTACCCAGAGCTAGTGGGCTGCCTCATGTACCTGATGACCTGCACTCGTCCTGACCTTGCATACCCTCTTGGCCTTCTGGCTCGCTACGTGGCTCCTGGTCGGCACCGAAAGGTGCACATGGATGCTGCTAAGAGGGTACTACGCTACTTGTGCAGTACATCGGGCATGGGGCTCGTGCTTGGAGGATGGGGTGACGTTGTCCTCACTGGTCACTCGAATGCTTCTTGGGTTGACGACCAGGCTACACAGCGGTCGTCACAGGGTTACACCTTCAGCCTTGGCTCTGGTTCAGTTTCCTGGCGTTCTACACGCTCGTCTTCAGTTCTCGGCTCAAGTTGTGAGGCTGCGATCTACGCCACAGCCATGGCTGCACAGGAGCTACGCTGGCTCACTTACCTGCTGACCAACTTGGGAGAGCAGCCTCGTTCTCCTCCAGTGCTGTACGTCGACAACAAGGCCGCCATTGCCTTGTGTCAGGAGCACAGACTGGAGCACAGAACGAAGCACATCGCTCTGCGTTACTTCCTTGCTCGAGAGTTGCAGCAGCGTGGCCAGCTTCGTCTTGCTCACGTGGCCACTCGGGCCAACACTGCTGATATATTCACCAAGGCACTTCCGCCTTGTGATCATCAGCGTTTTTGTACTTTGTTAGGCCTTGTACCCACACTTCCTCACTTGCTGTAGGCTTTGTTTGTACTGCGATCTATATGTATACCTGCATGCTTGCTCTGGTAGGTAGAGATCGCTGTGCTGTTGTTGTTACATATATATCTCTGCATGTGAACTGGCCTTGTGGCCTTTTGCTTGTCCTCAGACTGCGTGGTGACGTTGTGATCCACCCTGAGCTTGCATTGCATTTCCTGACTGGTCTTGTGACCCTCTGTTCTCCCCCACTTTGCCTATGGGGGTGTGTCAAACATATATACAAATATATATGTTATAGTTTGGGGAGGCTTAGTGGGGTACTCACTGGGGGGTACAACCCCTTAGGTTTCTCATTTGTACCATCCTCTCGAAAATTCAATTCCACTCATGCCTATACTCTAAGACACAAGACCAGTCAGGAAAGATAACAAAGCAATGCAAAGCTCAGGGTGGATCTCATGATCACCACTCATTCTGAGCACAAGCAAGCGACCACAAGGCCAGTTCACATGCAGAGTTATAAGAGCAAGGCAGTAAACTGATCACAACCTAGCAAGAGTAGACATGTAAGTAAAAATATAGATATCAGTGTACAACAAGTGCAAGATCAAGAGACAAGCAGGTGCGGCAGAGTGGGCACAAGTCCAAGAGCAGTGCAAAAGCGCTGATAAACACCAGACGCGAATGCCTTGGTGAAGACATAAGCAGTGTTGGTCCGAGAGGCCACGAAGGAAAGGCGAAGCTGACCACGCTGCTGCAGCTCTCGAGCAAGAAAGTAGCGAAGAGCAATGTGCTTCGTTCTGTGCTCCAGTCTCTGCTCGTGACACATGGCCAGCATTGCCTTGTTGTCGACGTACATAACTGGAGGAGAATAAGGCCGCTCCCCCAAGTCGGTCAGCACTTAGGTCAGCCATCGTAGCTCCTGTGCAGCCATAGCCCCAGCGTAGATCTACTCCTCACAGCTGGAACCAAGCACAGAAGAAGAACGAGTGGACCTCTACGAGATAGAGCCAGAGCCAAGACTGAAGGTGTAACCCTGTGACGAAGGCAGAGTCACGTGGTCGTCGGCCCAAGAAGCATCATAGTGCCCTGTGAGTACCACTAAACCATGTCCTCGAAGAACGAGCCCCATGCCCAATGTACTACACAAGTAACGCATTACCCTCTTTGCAGCATCCCAGTGCACCTTTCGGTGTCTACCGGGAGCCACGTAGCAAGCCAGGAGGCTGAGAGGGTACGCGAGGTCAGGTCGTGTGCACGTCATCAGGTACATGAGGCAACCCACAAGCTCTGGATACAGACCTCTCGGCTCTACGGACTCGTCCGAAGGTGGAGCTGAGAGCGAGTGGCCGGTAGACAGAGGAGTGGGCTGTGGCGAGGAGTACCGGAAGCCGAAGCGCTGAAGGACCTGGTGCACCATGTGTGACTGAGTCAGGGTGATGGTGCGCCGTACTCTGTCCCGTGTGATCTACAAGCCAAGATAGCTCCGCAGCTCACCCAGATCACTGCAGATGTGTCTCTCCTGCAGCTCCGCCTTCACTAGGGCCAGCGCCTCAGTGTCAACAGTAGCAAAAACCAAGTCGTCGACGTACACGAGAACGTAGAACGGCGGCAGAGTAGTGTCGGTGCAAAGAAACAGCGACGAGCCAGTAGAGGAAGGTGCAAACCCAAGAGCCGCAAGTGTTGTCCTCAGTGTGTCGTGCTACTCATGGGGCGCCTGGCGAAGACCGTAGACTGGCCGCCGGAGGCTCCACTGGGTACCCGCAGGAAACGACCCAGTGAAGCCAGGTGGGCGGCGCAGCCAGATCTCCTCGTGAAGGCAGCCCTGCAAGAAAGCTATGGAGTAGTCGAGGGAATGCAGCTCGTACTCACGCTGTGCTGCAACGTGCAGCAACACCCGAAGAGTAGTCATCTTCGGGGTGGGGGAGAAGGTCTGGAGGTAGTCGACCCCCTGTCGCTGACTAAAGCCTCGAGCAACGTAACGCGCCTTGAAGGCAGGCGGAGAACCCGTCGGCCGCTTCACTATGAAAATCCACATGCCATCGACTATGTTCGCCCCATGAGGGGGAACCTCATCGACGTAGGTGCCTGTAAACTTCAAGGAAGCCATCTCTGCGTCCATGGCTATCTGCCACTGAGAGGAGTACTCACCCGCGATCGCCTCAGCGTAAGAGCGCGGGGTAGGGGTAGTGCATCCGGGTCTCCCTCAGGGCAAAGCAGCATGGATGCGAAACGAGGTAAAGGGGCCGCGAGACACTCAAGCTCAAATTGCCTGTCCTCAAGGACATCAATGCCAAGGGCACGCTCACCCCCGACGGACGGAGGACAGATAGACTCGGACTCAGTAACAAGACTCGCGACGTAGTCGAGACGACTCCTAGCAGCAAAGTCGACGAGCTCAGTGACTAGGGCAAACGCAGTAGTGGACTCCAAGTCAGGGTCAGTGACGTCAGTAGCGAAGAGACGAGTGACAGTAGGACTGGCAGCACGAGTAAGGTTGGACCAGGAATGTGCGGAAGAGAGGACGCCGGAGGAGACGGCACAGCAACACGCTGTGGAACAGAGGAAGGACGAAGTGCCATAACGTGAGTGCCTGGGACAGCAGGAGGACAAGGACGAGCGACACGACGAGTACGAACAGGTGTGGAAGCACGAGTCTCATGCTCACGACGCTCAGTCATGGACCCAGTCACGTCAGTGTGAGGAGCAGGAGCAGGCAGTGGGGAGCCAAGCGGTAGCTGTGGCTGAGACTGGCCTGTCGGTGGACACAGGAGAGGTGGAGTGAGGCCAGTGGAAGATGGGAGACTAAGAACCTGGCGAAGGACCGAGTCCGGCGGCGGCAGGGACGACTGCGGCTGCGGGTAGAAAAACGGTCGGCGCGGGGCAGTACCCATACCGTCAGCAGCTCCAGCACCTCCTGTACCAGCACCACCAGCACCTCCAGCACCAGCAGCTCCAGCACCTCCAGCTCTAGTGCCTCCAGCACCAGCTGTACCTCCAGCACCTCTAGTACCAGCAGCAGCACTAGCTATGGCAGTCCAGCACCTCTAGTATGAGCACCTCCAGGACCAGCAGCTCCAGCACCTCCAGTACCTCCAGCTCCAGCGCCTCCAGCACCAGTAGCACCTCCAACACCTCTAGTAACAGCAGCACCAACACCTCCAGTACCTCCAGCTCCAGCAGCTCCAGTACATCCTGCTCCGGCACCTCAAGTGCCAGCAGTACCAGCACCTCCAGCACCTCCAATACCAGCAGCACCAGCACCTCCAGCTCCGCCACCTCCTGCACCCCCAGCACCTCGAGGAGCTATAAAACTCCAAGCTCCAGCACCAGAGCGGCCTCGCCGAACGACCCACTCACGAAGCTGCTATGGTGAGGGCGTCTCGAGTCGACTAGGCGGCTGCTGCTGTCCGACGCCAGGACCTGCAATAGGAGCACCCACGGCCCCAACACCACTAGGACTCGCAACACTCCCAGAGTCAGCACCCCCAGAGTCAGCACCCCCAGAACCCTCACTCCCAGTCTCAGCACCCCCCGGACCAGCACCTCCTTCGTCCTCACCTCCAGTGTCACCACCCCCAGTAGCACCATTGTCCAGAGCTACAGGCTGCAGAGGCGGTGAAGACGGTCGAGGCGGAAAACCAGGAGGGGTCTCCAAGCGTGGTGAGCGATGAGTGGTCGCTGTGTCGTCAGCAGCTGGGTCACCCCCCTCAGCTGGGCCAGAGGTGTCAGAGGAGATCACCAAAGGCTCAACCAAGGGGGGTGGGTCTACCTAAGAGACACCTGAGGGAGCAGGACCTTGTGGGGGGAGGGGGTCTACCGGGGGGGGAACTGGTACCAGGAAGAGAGGCGCCAGGGGGACTGGGTGGGACGCGTGCGAGTGGAGCCTGCACAAATAGACCAACTCGTCAAAGGTGATGTCCTGGGAGGAGAAGATGCGACGCGAGCGAGGGTGGTAAAACTGCCACGGCGGGGCGTCGGTGGGGAAGCCCAGGAAGGCGCAGTGGAGAGTGCAAGGAGAGAGCTTGCTCGCAGTGGTATCGCGAACAAGGGAGAGCGTGCCCCAGACCCGAAACGCCGACGCATCGCCAACCTCTCCCGTCCAACGGAGTGTGGGCGAGGTCTCTGGCAAAGATACATGGGGCCATAGGTTGAGCTGATGTGGGGCGTATCGGACCGCAAACGGCCACAGAAAATGGGGAGCAGCTGCCTGGATCATGGAGGTATGAGCAACCTCCATGATCAAGCCAATGCCACGCTCAGCAATCCCATTTTGTTGCGGAGAGGCCGGAAGCGTTAACGACTGGATGATGCCCTCGTCTCGACAGAACTCCGCAAGGAGGCCGGAAGAGAACTCACCGCCTCTGTTAGAGTGCAGACGTAGGACTCGAAGGTCCTGCCGAAACCGCTCGCGCAGTTGGTGATGAGTAGCGCGGATCCAGGGGATCAAAACACCGCTGGCGGCCGCCTTGCAGCACAAGGGGAAGACCGTGGTGTAGCGCGTGTAGTCGTCAACGACCAGCAGGAAGTAGCGCTCTTGGTCCATCCCACTAACGGGGGCCGGGCCCCACACGTCCATGTGGAGAGTCTGCAGAGGAGCAGTGGTCAGAGGAAACGAGGAGAAGTGAGGAGCGGCGCGCTGCCGCCCCTCGACACAGGGAAGGCACGGCGGGGCATGCGAGCGGGTTAGGGGGGGCAGGGACCTGGGAAGGCCAGAGACAAGGAGACGGGAGTGCATGCTGTGGAGTCACAGCAGAGAGGGGTGACCGAGTGGGTGGTGCCAGAGAAGAGTCTGGTGGGAGAGTACCCGATACAAGCACGACGCAGCGAACTGAGCAGACGCAGACACCTGACTCGATGCAGCCACCTGACCTGACGCAACCACCTATGCAGACGCAGCAGTCAGGGTGTACAGACCGGACCCAGGCTGCCGAGTGAACGTAGCAAGGTGACGTCTAGTCCAGGAGCATGTATAGATCGCCACACGCTGCCCTCCAGGGATAAAGGTATCAACCCAAAAATTCTGAAGGACTGCGTTGCTCACCAAGTTCGTCGAGAACGAGGGGAGGTGGAGGCCGGGAAGAGAGCCGGAGGGGACTGCCGAACACGGGAGGACAATGGAGGCTCGCACTACTACTGGTCAGCCAGTGAGACTGGGGCAGGTGCTGCGAGCAGTGTGACTGTGGTGCAATCACGAAAGAAGCAACGTGACGCGCTTGAGTCAAGTGTGAAAGTGTGCAAGGCCTCAGCTGAGGCAAGACCAGTGGCGGTAGACACACTAGCACCTAGAGCTGCAGCAAACTCACTAGCACCTAGAGCGGCAGCAGACTCACTAGCACCTAGAGCAGCAGCCTCTACACAACCAGGGACACCTCGCTGAGAAAGACAATCGCGAAGCCGCTGCGGGGAGAAGGTCTTCTGCTGATGCTGCTGCCGCTGCTGTCCTGTACCCATAAAAACATAACCTCCACCACCTGGACGGCCTCGGTGAACGACCCACTCACGAATCTGCTGTGGTGAGGGAGTGTTCGGGTGCGCGGGCTGCCGCTGCTGTCCAGCACCTCCAGCACCTCCAGCACGATAACCTCCACCACCAGGACGGCCTCGCTGAATAACCCACTCGCGAAGCTGCTGCGGTGATACAGTGTCTGGGTGAGGCAGTGGCTGCTGCTGTCCACCCCTAGGCGCTGCTACGACCGTGATAGTGGCCATGACAGGCAGTGGCAGTCAGTAGCAGCGGCGCAAGGGCGTGAGGAGCAACTGGTGTGCACTCAGCTGTAGTAGTAGCGGTGGTCGATGTGGCTGCAACAGCAGTAGCGACTGTTGGTGTGGCTATGCGTGGGTAGCAGGGCACGAGCTAGCAGCAGTGCGCGGACAGCGCAGGCACGCGGGCGGTAGGTCAGCACGGGCTGCAGGGCGCACGCGGGCTGCAGGGCGCACGCACGGCGCAGGGCAGCAGAGGCGCGCGGGCTGCAGGGCTGGGCAGCGCGCGGGCTGCAGTGGCGAGTGCAGCTGCAAGGGCGAGCGCGGGCTGCAGGGGCGAGCTCGGCTGCAGGGGCGAGCGCAGGCTGCAGGGGCGAGCGTGGGCTGCAGGGGCGAGTGCGGGCTGCAGAGGCGAGCGCGGGCTGCAGGGGCGAGCGCGGGCTGCAGGGGCGAGCGCGGCTGCAGGGGTGAGTGCGGGCTGCAGGTGCGAGCGTGGGCTGCAGGGTCGAGCGCGGCTGCAGGGGCGAGCGCGGGCTGCAGGGGCGAGCGTGGGCTGCAGGGGCGAGCGCGGCTGCAGGGGCGAGCGCGGGCTGCACGGGCGAGCGCGGCTGCAGGGGCGAGCGCGGGCTGCAGGGGCGAGCGCGGGCTGCAGGGCAGGGCTGCGCGCGGGCCTAAGGGCAGGGCGGCGCGCGGGCTGCAGGGCAAGGCGGCGCGCGCGCGGGCTGCAGCGCAGGGCTGCGCGCGAGCCTAAGGGCAGGGCAGTGCGGCTCGCGGGCAGCAGAGCAGGGCAACGCAGCGCGCGGGCTGCAGGGCAGGGCAGAAAAAAATTACGGGCAAGGTAGGGCGGAATGTTCGGTGGGCCCTAGGAACGATCATGCTCTAATACCATGTTGAGATAGGAAAACAGGAATGATGAATGACTAGCAACAGGGAGATACAAGTATGAAACCCTAACTGGGGTTGTACCCTATACTGAGCATCTCACTGTAGCCTAGCAGAACTAAGAACATACAAATATGTTTTGACACAAATGTCCAATTGTTTACACCCTAGCGTGCGGGTTGAAGTCCACGGAGCCCCCCCTCCCTATTTTGTTTTCTCGATTCTTACACATAGATGTTTTCATTCTATTGTTCCACTTCCATTTTTTTTAGTTAGGGGAGCTCAGAAAGGCTGCACATTGATTCGCAATCCCGTTACACCCCTTCCTCCTTCTCAACAGAAGTTTCATTTGGGGACGATTCCGTCCAGACCTAGGCGGATGGTTCGTCGTCGGGTTCATAATCTTGCATCCATTCCGATGCCGTCAAGTTGGGAGGAGCCATGCGAGTGGAGCCATGGATCAGTTGAAGCAGAGGCGGATAGTGATCCCACCTTTGACGAACTCATGATCGAAAGAATCCCATCGAACGGGTAATGCCGCTGTGGATTCCCAAATCGCCTCTTGCACGCATTGCATAAGTGGATGATGGAGAACACAGCCACACTATCGACATTGAATACCACATCACTCCCCCCATAAATAACATCGCAAGAATCAAAATACATGGTCTTTTAACAGTTGTTGGGCTAACTTATGGTGGGATCCTTGCTCTTCATCTCGAAGAAAGAGCTCGGCTTCCATGTCGAGGTAACTGTCACCAACGACAACACGTTGTGGGCAAAGGAGAGGAAAAATACAACCTGAGTCAAAAGACAGAAACTTCTTGATCCGCATTAGCGATGTACTTATTGTCCGCGTTCTGCGCTACAACCTCCTCTTTGCTGCTCAACTCATGAATTGGGGCATTGAACTGCATTCAAATGGAGTGGAATACGAGTAAATATACAAGAAATATCTCATCAAGAAGGCGTTTAACAAGAATGGAGTGTATATTCTCAACTTCAACCCACCCTTGACCATTGACGACAGTCATCGCATCCTCGTTCTCGAGCCTCCAAAGCGAGAATCACCTCCGGGGTGGACCCATCCTGAAGAGACATATCTTCAATGTCCCAGACTGGATGGACTATGTCGATCGCTTGCCGTTCCCACCGCCTCCAATTGAACACCTAGAGAAACGGGAATGCAAGTAAACGAAGAACCAACGAAATAACCAGAAGTCACGAAAGAGATGGAAGGCAGAGAAAACATCGTGGTGGATGTCGAAGAACATGTAGCCAACTTACCATCCCCGGAAGAAGAAGCACCACCCACAGAAGAAGGTCCGCAACTCATCCCCATCACCGCCAACGGCAACACATACTATCGTCTCCCAATCAAGGGACCGGCGTGGAGTAACACACCAGAAGAAGCAGTCTCCACGATCAACTACCACACTGATATAGAAGAACAAGCTTCTGCAGAAGAAGAAGTACCCCTGCCTTACTATGGACCCATGCTGCTCAAAGTAATAGTCGACGCCAAATTCACTGACCACGTCGCTGACTCGACCAAAGTTAAAGGGGAGAATGCCGACGACCTCCGCGCAAGTGACGACCAAGCCCCTGTCAGACTCAACACCTGCACCAGATGAATAAGATCGATTAGCTTGGCTATAGGAAAGACAACCTTACATGCGCACAAAAGGACGTCGCGCAACAGACATATGGCAACGACCCGGCCACACGTCATTGGAAGCACTAAACAATTCCTTCAGAGCTAGAGTCTTTGAAGACGGTGCCTTACTGCTCCCTAACGGAACGGAAGTTCAACCCCAGGCACACACGCACATCTGCACCGTCTGCGCTGAAGCTGCACTAACTCACTCTCTCTTTCTCGAGCCAGTTTCCAGACCGCTATGCTACAAGCTGTTGGAGAAGGTATGCAGCGACTTTTTTATCCTAACTGATCATGGTGTAAACAACGAACGCTACACGACAACGTTCATCGACGACATCGTGTGTTTTGTGTGGGTGGTAAACCTCAACTACCGCCACAAAGGGTTCAACTACTTCCGCATCTGGCTTAGGCTAGCTCAGCCACATTCAGAGCAAAGGCACAATAAATTCGAAACTGACCGGGTGCTAGAATGTCAATGAGAGCATGGGAGCTACTGTAGTTCGTTGCGATAACTTGTCGGCAGACTTCGTTTTTTAGTCCGGTCGTGTACACTTGTATTTTGTCCGTTCGTGTACGCTTGTATTTTTTCTCCTTCGGTCAGGCCGTCGATGCGATTGAATGATTTTTCCACTTGGTTTGTAAACTGTGCTACACTACCGAATTGTCGGCGCCGATGAATCTGCTCCCGCGCCATGTAGAACGAATCAATTGGCTCAAAACGATTTATAAGGGCTGCCCGAAAATTGCGCCCACGATCATTCGCCTCTGATTTTGCTGCTATTGTAGATCCATTCTAATGCCGGGCCTCGTAACAGTGTAGCTGCAAGCCGAATCCGCATCGTGTCATGCATCGTGGTCGCGCATCCAACGGCCTCGAAATATATTTCAAGTGTCGTGATGAATCTCCTGGCGTCGGTTCCCTTCGCGCTCTGATCGAACGCCTCTGGTAGCCTCGGACAATCAGCTTCGAGATTCACTATACCGGATGCAGCTGCTACAGTTTGAAATGTCGGTGTCACTACTGCTGTTGTTGCCGACGCTGTTCCATTTGCTGTTGCGTTCGTTGCTGCTGTGGCGGATGCCAACTGGTTTGTTGGAAACAGCAGTAGAAAGTTAGAAACGAGAAAGAGAGGGATTGCACTAGCAAGCAGTTGAGTACATATAGCAAACCCTAAGTTGGGCTGTACTCACTATTGAGTACCCCACTGCAGGCTAGACAATATAACATTCTGACACACCCCCATAGCCAAAGTGGGGTGTAATCAGCACAACAAGCAAAGCAAAACAAGCTCAGGGTGGATCACAAAGTCACCACACATTCTGAGCACAAGTACAAGAAGTAGCAGTTTATAGTTCACAAATATAAGCAAAGCTAGAGGCTATCACAGAGGACAAGTGAGCAGGAGGAGGGACTGTGAGAGGAGAGGAGATAGGAGACGACAGGTGAAGCTGCAGAAACACGGGCAACAGGAGCGGCGCGCACTGTGGCTACCGGAGATTGTAGCCTCCAGACTACTAGAGTAACTGGCTCCGCGGCTAACTCCGAGCGGCAGGAGCAACGGACCCACGGGCGACTGGCGCAGCAGGCTCGCTGGGCTACCAGAGATTGTAGCCTCCGGACTACTGGCGCTGCTGGCGACACGACGGCTGCCTCCCTTCAACCTCCCCCACTGTCGCACCCCCCTTTCACACACCCCCCGCTGCACCCCTAGTTTCACTCCCACGACACACCCCCATAGTATCAACCCGTCGTCTCCCACACACCCTCCCCCCTCAGCAGCAGCTGCAGCAGTGGGAGACGGAGTAGGAGGAGGAGTAGGGGATGCCACACACCTGCCACCCCCCCACTCGCCACCCCAAAACCCTAACACAGGGCAGGGCCGCGACGAAGACGGGGGCAGGGCCGGGCAGGGCAGGGACAGGGCCGGGGCAAAGCAAGAGGGGCCGACGCGCGGCCCCCTTCTGTCGCCCCTCCCGTCGCCTGTCGAGGCGACCCTGGGAGGGGCCGCGCGCGGGCGACGAGGATGGGGGCCGCGCGGGCCCCCGTTGGCGCCGCGACGGGCGACGAGGGGGCCGCGCACGAGCCCCCCCAAGCGACGAAACCGCCGTGCGCCCCGAGGCGCGCGACGGGCAGGGCACCGCCGCGCGCCACGGGGCGCACGACGGGCAGAGTAGGGCGTCGCGCGGCCCCCAGGGCGGCGCGACGGTCAGAAAACCGCCGCGCGCCTCGAGCGCGCCGCGGGAAGAAAAATGGCCGCGCGCCATGGGCGCGCGGCAGACAGGCAGCGCGCGCCCGAGGCGCGCGATAGACAGAGTAGCAGCAGCGGAAGTATTGGGTGGGCCCATCCACAGGATCGACCCGTGAGGGTCGACCTGCTCTGATACCATGTTGGAAACAGCAGTAGAAAATTAGAAACGAGAAAGAGAGGGATTGCACTAGCAAGCAGTTGAGTACATATAGCAAACCCTAAGTTATGCTGTACTCACTATTGAGTACCCCACTGCAGGCTAGACAATATAACATTGTGACATGGTTCGCGAGCATCGCCTCGATTCGTCGAAGAGTCGCACGCGTTTGGTCGTGTTCTGCACGGAGTGTGGCGAGTTCATGCAGAAAATTGTCTCCTTGTCTCTCCATGTCCGACATGCCTGTTCAGAAACCGGTTCGAGGGAGACTTCAAATTTTCGCAGAACTGGTTTTACGTAACCGAATCGGCGCTTTCCGTCATTGTCACCGCGGTTTTGTTTTTGTTTTTGTTTTTTTTTGTTTTTTTGTTTTTTTGGTTAGGCGGGGTTTTTGCGGTTGAAGACTGTCACGTGTAAACGAGCTCTGGTTACCAAGTGTGAGGATCCAGGATCGAGTTCAGAAAGTAAAATTATGAATCTTGGGTATATCTATGAGGCTATATATAGGCATGAAATAAGGCCAGTGACTTGGATGTTACGCGATGGTTTCACGAGTCGCGAAATGTCCCGAACGGGTCCTTTTCAAATTCGGTACAAGTAGGATGTCGAGAGAGATTCTGTACCCCCTAAGGCTAAACCCACTACAGCCTAGAGAAATGTAAACACATATGTTTTGACACACCCCCATAGGCGAAGTGGGGGATAGCAAGAGCAAGCAATGGTCACAAGACCAGTCAAGAGAAGAAGCAAAGCAAAGCAAGCTCAGGGTGGATCACAAAGTCACCACACAGTCCGAGCACAAGCAAAGGGCCACAAGGCCAGTTCACATGCAGAGTTATATGAAGAGAACAAACAATACAGTGATCATACCCTAGCAAGTGCAAGCATGCAGGTATATATATAGATCACAGTACAAGCAAAGTCAGGCAGTAAGCAAGTGAGGCAAAGTAGGCACAAGGCCTAACACAGTAACAAAGCGCTGATGATCACCAGGCGGAAGTGCCTTGGTGAAGACATCAGCAGTGTTGGTCGGAGTGGCCACGTACGCAAGACGAAGCTGGCCATGCTGCTGCAACTCTCAAGCAAGGAAGTATCGCAGAGCGATGTGCTTCGTTCTGTGCTCCAGTCTGTGCTCCTGACACAAGGCAATCATGGCCTTGTTGTCTACGTACAGGACTGGAGGCGAACGAGGCTGCTCTCCCAAGTCGGTCAGCAAGTAGGTGAGCCAGCGTAGCTCCTGGGCAGCCATGGCTCCGGCGTAGATCTCAGCCTCACAACTGGAGCTGAGAACTGAAGACGAGCGGGTAGACCGCCAAGAAACCGAGCCGGACCCAAGGCTGAAGGTGTAACACTGTGACGACCGCTGCGTAGCTGAGTCGTCAACCAAGGAGGCGTCTGCGTGACCAGTGAGGACAACTGGACCCCGTCCTCCAAGCACAAGCCCCATGCCCGATGTACTGCACAGGTAACGCAGTACCCTCTTCGCAGCATCCCAGTGCACCTTTCGGTGCCTACCGGGAGCCACGTAGCGAGCCAGAAGGCTGAGAGGGTACGCGAGGTCAGGTCGTGTGCAAGTCATCAGGTACATGAGGCAACCCACAAGCTCTGGGTACGGACCACTCGGCAACCCACAAGCTCTGGGTACGGACCACTCGGCTCTACGGACTCGTCCGAAGGTGGAGCTGAGAGCGAGTGGCTGGTAGACAAAGGAGTGAGCTGTGGAGAGGAGTACTGGAAGCCGAAGCGCTGAAGGACCTGGTGCACCATGTGTGACTGAGTCAGTGTGTTGGTGCGCCGTGCTCTGTCCCGGGTGATCTGCAGGCCAAGATAGCTACGCAGTTCACCCAGGTCAGTGCAGGTATGTCTCTTCTGCAGCTTGGACTTCACAAGGGTTAGTGCCTCAGTGTCAGCAGTAGCAAAGACGAGGTCGTCGACGTACACGAGGACGTAGAACGGCGGCAGCGAGGTGTCGGTGCGTAGAAACAGCGACAGGTCTGCTGTAGAAGGAACAAACCCAAGAGCCGCAAGTGTAGTCCAGAGTGTGTCGTGCCACTCGCGAGGCGCCTGGCGGAGACCGTAGACTGGCCGGCGGAGGCTCCACTGAGTACCTGCAGGAAACGTCCCAGTGAAACCAGGTGGTCGGCGCAACCAGATCTCCTCGTGCAGGCTGCCCTGCAGGAAGGCTGTACTGAAGTCCAGGGAGTGTAACTCGTAGTCACGCTGAGCAGCTACGTGCAGCAACACCCAAAGAGTAGTCATCTTTGGGGTGGGGGAGAAGGTCTGGAAGTAGTCAACTCCCTGTCGCTGGCTGAAGCCTCGAGCAACGTAACGCGCCTTGAAAGCAAGTGGAGAACCGGGCGGCCGCTTCACCCTGAAAATCCACATGCCATCGACTATGTTCGCCCCAGGTGGGGGAACCTCATCGACGTAGGTGCCTGTGGACTTCCACGATGCCATCTCGGCATCCATAGCTGCCTGCCACTGAGAGGAGTAAGGACCCGTAATCGCCTCTTCGTAAGAGCGCGGGGTCGGGATGTCTGGAGCATCCAGGTCTCCCTCAGGGGCAAGCAGCAAGGAAGCGAAACGAGGTACAGCAGCTGCAAGACACTCAAAGTCCTCCTGCCTGTCCTCAAGGACGTCCGTGCCAAGAGCACACTCACCCCCGACGGACGGAGGACTAGCAGGCACAGACTCAGCAACTAGAGCAGAGGCGTAGTCGAGACGCCAGGCAGCAGCAAAGTCAAGCAGCTCAGCAACGAGAGCAGAAGCAGCACCAGACTCAAAAGACGGGTCAGTGACAGCAGTGGCAAGGAGACGAGCGACAGTGGGATTGGCAGCACGCGCTCGGTCAGACGCAGGGTCAGGGACCTCAAGAAGAGAGGACTCAGGAGGAGCAGGCAGAGGAACACGCAGTGGAACAGAGGAAGGACGGAGTGCCATAGTGTGCGTGCCCGGGACAGGAGGAGGACGCGAACGAGAAGCGTGACGAGCAGTGCAAACAGGCGAGACAGGACAAGACGCAGGCTCAGGACGCTCTGTAAGACCTCCGGACTGCTCAGTGTAAGGAGAGGGAACAGGCAGTGGGGAGGCTGGCTGTAACGGCGGCTGCGACTAGTCACGCGGTGGACACAGGAAGGGAGGAGGAAGACCAGTAGAAGACGGGACATCAAGAATCTGCTGAAGCAGGGGAACGAAGTACGGGCGTGGCCGCACTGTGCCTTCTAGCACCTCCAGCTCCAGGGTCAACAGCTCCAGCTCCTGCAGCTCCAGCGCCTCCTGCGCCAGGGCCTCCAACTCCAGCTACACCAGCTCCAGCGCCTCCGACGCCAGCTGCTCCAGGCTCCGTAGGGTCTCCAGCTCCAGTAGTAACAGCAGCACCTCCAGCTCCAGTGTCTCCAGGCTCGCCAGCTCTGGGAGCTCCACTCCGACGGTGTGCGCGCTGAACAAGCCACTCACGCAGCTGCTGTGAGGACAGTTGCAGTGAAGCACCAGTAGGACCTCCAGACGAAGCAGCACCCCGAGGCTCAGCACCCCCAGACTCCGCACCCTCCGACTCAGCACCCCCAGGCTCCGCACCCTCTGACTCAGCACCCCCAGGCTCAACACCCTCAGGCTCAGCACAGACCCAGCACCCTCAGACCCTGCACCCCCCGGCTCCGCACCCCCAGACGTGTTAGAGACTAAGGACGGAGTCTATGAAGATTAGGGCCTGAAATATCTCAAAATCGTCAACTACAATTCTGGACAGAAAAGTTGTCGTCACAAGAAACTTCGTCGACGAAAGGTCCTCTGTTAGAATTCTCTCAAACTCGAGTATGTTGTAGCCCTTGACCGTGGCTATCTTTCCCAATTTCACTAGTATCAAAATATGGAGTATAACTCGAGTTATGAACTTCGGCGCACTAGGGGGTATGCTGCCATAGAAAACGTAACTCAATCACAATTATCTCACAAGTTCACACAAGAAAGTTAGAGTAGCAATAGAACCAGGTAGGAGGGGATGAGGAGGACGAGAGGGAAGGTCCCAAGGGAGTCCCCAAACAAGGAAACCCCATTCCACACAATTCCCCTCTCTATAGGCACCCCAACTTTGACATTTGTCACTTTCCCAACTCATGCCATCCACCTCACCCAACTTGGCCACACTTGCCAACCTGGTTTGGCTTCTCCCAACCACTTGGCATCATCTACAGTGATGGTGACGAATTTCCCAACCCCCAAAAGTATGTACCCCATATTGAGTCAACCCGCAAATTCCTATAGTCGCCGCATCTCAATCAAAACTTCGAACGATCATATCTTTCTCGTTCTTGCTTCGATCGCAGCGATTCTCAGTTCGTCTTGAAGCTCTTGAGCAGAGGAGTCACTTCAGATATCTGCTCAAGCCGAATAACATTCACACACACTCAGAAAATCCAAACAACACCAAACAAAAATTCTTGCACACGCTCACACCACGCATGCAACACACGAACATATGATGGGAGGCAGACAGACGTGAATGCAAATGATAGCATCACATAACAAACTCCCCCTCTGACTGCCTACCATCATCCCATATGCCATAGCACAAGCATGCACCCTCAATGCACACTCATTCCAGCAAGTTTCATCCCCTTCCAATGCTCATTTTCAGCCAGGCGCTTGGTGAGAATGTCAGCTGCCTGCTGATGGGTCTTCACAATCTCCAGCCGCACCTCCTTGTCCAGGAGCCTCCTCACCCAGTGCCACTTTGGCCTGATGTGCTTTGTCAGGCCATGAAGACAAGCATTCTTTGCAAGCTTCACAGCCGACTCATTGTCACAAAGAATCACAGTCGGCTCCTTCTGGCACACTCCGATCTCCTCCAACAAACGCCTCAGCCACACCACCTCCTTAGCCCCATGATGCAGGGCCATGTACTCTGTCTCACACGAGGACAGCCCCACCTCGTTCTGCTTCTTGCTACGCCAGCTCACTGCACCACCTCCAGACAGGCACACATAGCCTCCAATGCTGGTGCCATCCGCCTTTACAGAGTTGAAGCTAGCATCGGTATAGCAAGTCAAGAGCATCTCCCCCTTGCTCAAATCAGCTGCACCCCTCTGCAGCCTCTGTCGCACAGCACTGTACTCCAAACCCACAGATGCTGTAGCACTCACATAGCGGACCAACCTCTTGGCCGCTTCTAGCTGCTCATGATTGGGGCGTGAGACCACACTTGCAAGCCTGGATGTAGCAAAGGCAATGTCAGGCCGCGTGTGGTTAGCCGCATAGTTGAGTGCCCCCACCATGGAATGAAACAGCTTCCTGTCACTCTCACCCACCACCTCCTCATCAGCACAAGGCTCCACAGTGAAACCCGAAGGTAGTGGGGTGGCTGGTTTTCCTCCATCTTGCAGCCCATACTTCTCAGCCAGCCCCTCACAGTACTTCCTCTGGTGCAACCTCAACACTCCCTTGTCAAGGTCTCTCTCCACATGCATCCCAAGGTAATACTTGACATCTCCCATTTTCGAGCACTTGAACTGCATCTCTAGCATCTCCTCCACATGCTCAATCATTGCAGACGACTCAGAGAAGAGAAGGATGTCATCCACATACACCAGGAGCATGAGGAACTGCTCCTTCTCTTGCAGCAGGAACAAGCTGTGATCACACTCGCTCTTCTTGAAACCCCCAGCCAGCAGTGTCTCCTCCAACTTGTGGTACCATGCGCGAGGAGCCTGCTTCAGGCCATAGATGGCCTTCTTGAGCCTGCACACCCTGCCGCTCCCATCATCCAACCCCTCAGGCTGCAGCATGTACAGCTCCTCTAGGATGATCCCATTGAGGAAAGCAGTTGTGATGTCCATCTGCTTGATCCTCCATCCACGGTTTGCAGCCATTCCCAGCATCACCCTTAGTGTAGTCCCTTTCCCCACAGGAGCAAAGATCTCGTCAAAGTCCTTCCCCTTTGTCTGCTGGAACCCCTTAGCCACAAGCCTTGACTTGTAGCGGGTCAGCTCCCCATCAGGTCCGTACTTGTGCCTGAAGATCAGCTTGGAAGAAATGGCCTTCTTCCCAGGAGGCAGCTCACACAACTCCCACGTTTCATTCTCCAGCAGAGAGTCATACTCCTCCTTCACACTCTGCTTCCACTTCTCAGCATCGGGCCCACTCAAGGCCTCAGCTAGCGTCTTGGGCTCAGGGACGGCTGCCCAGTAGCAGTGTGCTATCTCATCCTCATCACACTGCTCAGCCACACTCCCAGCCCGTACCACCTTTGGCTTTCCAAAACTAGGATAGGTCAGCCTATTAGGAGGGCGCACATCCCTCCTAGGACGGTCAAGCGGACGTTGAGCGCATGGTGGAGCATCTTGCTGCTGCTGCTGCTGCTGCTGTTGCTCCTCCACCTCAGGTTCTCCCCCATCCTCAGTCACCCCAGAAATCTCCTCATCTGAGACAGTGACCTGCACTTGCCTCGAAGGCCGCTGCACCTCATCGGCCTCAATGATCAGCGGTGTAGTAGGAAGCTTCTGCTGCTGCTGCTTCCACTCCTTGTAGTACAAGGACTCAAGGAACTTCACATCCCTTGACACAATCAGCTGCTGGCTGGTCAAGTCCCATATCAACCAGCCCTTATGATCCTTAGCAAGCCCCAAGTGTACTCCCCATCTCCCACTAGCCTCCAACTTTCCCCTCTTCTCCTTAGGCACATGAAACACCACCATGCAGCCGTAGGCTCTCAGCATGTTGACTGCTGGTGCACTCCCATACCACTTGGTGTAGGGGACCCACTGCTTGTCCCCCACAGTCGCCAACACCCTGTTCTTCACAAGGGCGACCTGCCGCAGTGCAGTCACCCGAAACGGATCCGGCAGCCCTGCACGCCCAAGGAGAGTGCGAGCACCTTCCTGCAGGGTCCGGTTGAAGCGCTCAGCCACACCGTTCTGCTGAGGGTTATAGGGAACCGTGAGCTGATGCTGGATCCCCTTCTTCTTCAGCACCGCCTCAAAATCAGCGCCAATGAATTCTCCCCCGTTGTCAGTGCGGATCACCTTCACCTTGTGTCCGCTCTCCCTTTGAGCTCTCGGCATCCACTCCTTAAGAACAGCCGCTGCCACTTCCCCCTTAGTCTTGAGAGGGTACACCCACACCGCACGCGTGTGGTTGTCCACAATGGTTAAGAAGTAGCGGCTGCCCGAGAGAGAAGGGGCCCTCGTAGGGCCCACCACATCCATGTGCACAAGTGCGAGCGGGGCCTTGGCTGGCCCCGTGCCGCTGCTGAAGGGAAACTTTGTGAACTTGGTCTCAAGGCATGTAGGACAGCTCCCAATCTCCTTCACTGCCCCTTTCACCTCCAACCCCTTCAAGCTCCCATCCTTCACCAACTTCTGCAGCATAGGAAAATTCACATGACACAGCCTCTCGTGCCACGTTTCCCAATCAGCCTCACCACTCCTAGATGAAGCCTTTGCCCATGCAGCTGTCGCATCCACACCAGCAAGCACCTCACCATGTGGCTGCTGTGTCTGCTGAACCTTCTTGACTGCATCCAAGGCCCCATCAGTTGGTGCAGTCTCCTCTCCTCCCGTAGTTGCTTTAGCCGTTGCTGCAGCCGCTGCCGTTGCTGGTGGTTTCCCATTCCAAGGGATGATGGGCAGCTGCCATAGGTCCTTGATGCAGCTGCTCTTCTCCTCCAAATCCCACAGCAGCAATTTCCCAAGCTTTGCACGGCAGCTGGTTGGACCGAAGGTAACTTTAGCCTTGCTCTTCTGCAGCCGGCGCACAGAAAGAAGGTTAGCGGACAAGCCTTCAACCAACAGCACATTCCCCAGCCCCACAAGCCCCCCATTGGCTCCCATTACCTTGGCATTCCCAACACCAATCACAGGGAGCAAAGCACCTGAAGCGGCAGCCACAAACTTAATCTTTCCGGGGGGCTTTACCTCGTCAAGCAAATCTGCCCGTGGGGTCATGTGACTTGTGCAGCCTGAATCTATCACCCAGTGAGTGAGGGGGTGCATCACAACCTTCCCAAATGTGCCCACATCACCCTCACTCCCTTGCACATCCTCAACCATGAGGAACATTCCAGGGTTGGCTTTACCGTGTGCACCATCACCTTGTGCACCTAAACCTTGCACAGCGCCACCTCGTGCACGTTCACCACTTGGCGGCTTCATGCCTGGAGGCGCCCATCCCTCAGGTCGGCTGAAACACTTGAACCACGGGTGTCCAGCCTTCTTGCAGTACCAACACGCACCCTCCATTCGGGTGCTCCCCCTGCCACCAGAGCTCCCATGCCCCTCATTGTAGTCACCTCGGCCTCTCCCTCTGCCAAAGCCTCTCCCACGGCCTCGGCCTCTCCCTCCCCCTCTTCCTCTGCTGCCTCCTGCAGCTCCATACCCCTCAGCAGTTTTGTTGGCAGCACCACCACCCGTGTGGCACCTACGGAAGTCCTCCTGCAGAATCTGCTGCCGTAGCCACTCAGGTGTCCACTGGTCTTGCTGAGTGTTGAGGGTGGGGATGAGGTTGTCCCATGAGTTGTCGAGCACCGAGATGATCTTGGTGCACTGCTGCATCTGCGACACATTGCTGCCCGCCGCTGCCATCCTCGCATAGGTGTCCTTGATCTTGTCAAGGACCGGCTTCACATCATCGCCCGGTCGCATGGAGAGGGCAGCCAGCTCCTTCTCCAACACAATCACCATCGGCAGCGTATTGGGCTGAATCACGTCGCGCAGTAGCTTCCACGCCTTTGGTCCGGAATCATCCAACTCCACCAAATCCTTGATGTGTTGGAACATATCGTTGTTGACCGATTGAAGGATTAGGTCGTACAGCACCGCACTCTTCTCAATCCACCGATCACGGGCATCTCCTTCCTCCGGCATCTTCTCTTCACCCATCGCAAGTTTCAGCAGCTTGTAGCACTTGAATGCACTCCGCATCCGCCCGCTCCATTCCTCATAGTTGGAGCCATCCAATGCCTCGATCTTGGATGGTGGCGGCTCATTCCTATTCTCAGCTGCATCTCCACTCCCTTGACTCATTTCCTCTGCTCCCAATCACAGGTTTCAGCTCCCCCCTTGCTGTCAACACCAAAGTCCCACAATAGTTTCACAAGTGTCGGCGCCAACGAAATTTTGGCAGAGTTTCCGCTTAGCGGAAGTCACATGCAACCTCCAGAACTCCACTTAGGCACGCCCACAGGCCATGGTGGGTCTAGGAGGGTCTTCACACTTCAGTAGACTCTTCACAAAGTCCTTAATCAGCTCTGATACCACTTGTTAGAGACTAAGGACGGAGTCTATGAAGATTAGGGCCTGAAATATCTCAAAATCGTCAACTACAATTCTGGACAGAAAAGTCATCGTCACAAGAAACTTCGTCGACGAAAGGTCCTCTTTTATAATTCTCTCAAACTCGAGTATGTTGTAGCCCTTGACCGTGGCTATCTTTCCCAATTTCACTAGTATCAAAATATGGAGTATAACTCGAGTTATGAACTTCGGCGCACTAGGGGGTATGCTGCCATAGAAAGCGTAACTCAATCACAATGATCTCACAAGTTCACACAAGAAAGTTAGAGTAGCAATAGAACCAGGTAGGAGGGGATGAGGAGGACGAGAGGGAGGGTCCCAAGGGAGTCCCCAACCAAGGAAACCCCATTCCACACAATTCCCCTCTCTATAGGCACCCCAACTTTGACATTTGTCTCTTTCCCAACTCATGCCATCCACCTCACCCAACTTGGCCACACTTGCCAACCTGGTTTGGCTTCTCCCAACCACTTGGCATCATCTACAGTGATGGTGACGAATTTCCCAACCCCCAAAAGTATGTACCCCATATTGAGTCAACCCGCAAATTCCTATAGTCGCCGCATCTCAATCAAAACTTCGAACGATCATATCTTTCTCGTTCTTGCTTCGATCGCAGCGATTCTCAGTTCGTCGGGAAGCTCTTGAGCAGAGGAGCCACTTCAGATATCTGATCAAGCCGAATAACATTCACACACACTCAGAAAATCCAAACAACACCGAACACAAATTCTTGCACACGCTCACACCACGCATGCAACACACGAACATATGATGGGAGGCAGACAGACGTGAATGCAAATGATAGCATCACATAACAAGACGCAGCACCCCCAGACGCAGTACCTGGAGCAGCACCTGAGACGACAGCTACCTGAATAGGCGCAGTACCAGGGAGAGGGTCTACCTGAGACACTCCCGAGGGAGCAGGACCCTGGGGCGGGAGGGGGTCTACCGGAGGTGGACCGGAAGCAAGGAAGAGCGGCGGGGGCGGGGGAGGGGAAGAGCGGTAGGGGAAGAGACGGTAGAAGGGAACCGACTCGTCGAACTTGACGTCCTGAGAAGGGAGGACACGGCACGAGGTGGGGTGGTAGAACTGCCAGCCAGGCGCGTCAGGGACAAAGCCAAGGAAGACGCAGGGAATGGCGCGGGCGGAGAGCTTGTCCGCGGACGTATCGCGAACAAAGGCACGAGAACCCCAGACCCGAAACACCGACGCATCGCCAACCTTCCCCGTCCAACGCAGTGTGGGCAAGGTCTCCGGCAAGGAGACACGGGGCCAGAGGTTGAGCTGATGCGCAGCGTACCGGACCGCAAACGGCCACAGAAAATGGGGAGCGGCCGCATGGATCATGGAGGTACGAGCGACCTCCATGACTAAGCCAATGCGGCGCTCAGCAATCCCATTTTGCTGAGGGGAGTCCGGAAGCATGAACGACTGGCGAATGCCCTCCCCACGACAAAATTCCCGCAAGAGGTCGGAGGAGAACTCACCACCTCTGTCAGAGTGCAGACGCAGGACAGGAAGGTCCTGGCCGAACCGCTCGCGGAGCTGGAGACGGACTGTGCGGATCCAAGGGATCAAGACAGCAGAGACCTCACATTTGCTGCGCAAGGGGAAGACTGTGGTGTACCGCGTGTAGTCGTCAACTACCAGCAGAAAGTAGCGCTCGCGGCCCTATCCACTGACGCGGGCTGGGCCCCACACGTCCATGTGGAGGGTCTGCAGGGGAGCAGTCATCGGGGGAAACGAGGAGGAGTGAGGAGCGGCGCGCTGCCGCCCCTCGACGCAAGGAAGACAGGGCGGGGCAGGCGAGGGCGGTAAGGGAGGCAGAGACCTGGGGAGATCAGAGACAAGGAGACGGGAGTACATGCCACGAAGGCATGGCAGGGAGGGGTGACCCAGGCGGTGGTGCCAAAGAAGAGTCTTGTGCGACAGAAGGCGACACGAGCAAGAGGCGGCTACCTGACCTGACGCGGACACCTGAGCAATCGCAGCGACCTGAGGAGGCTCGGTAGCCAGTGCGTACAGACTCGACCCTGGCCGACGAGTGAACGTAGCCAGGTGACGCCCCGTCCGTGTGCACGTGCAGATCGACACACGCTGACCCCCAAGAGTGGTGGTAGTTACCATCACATCCTGAAGGGCAGCGGTACTCACCAAGTTCGTAGAGAACGAGGGGTGGTGAAGACCTGACAGTGAGCCGGACGGAACCGCTGGACACGGGAGGACAGTGGAGGAACTGGCAACGACCGGGCCCCCAGAGGGGTCAGCTAGTCTGACCGGAACAGGTGCAGGAAGAGGAGTGAGAATGGTGCTGTCACGAAAGAAACAGCGCGAGGCGCCGGAGTCCAACGTGAAAGTGTGCAAGGCCTCAGCAGGCGCAGTACCAGGGAGAGTACCAGACGCACTAGCACCTAGAGCAGCAGCGGCTATACCTGGGTCAGGCGGCACACAGCGGTAACAGTCACCCTCAGCACTAAAAGACAAAGCATACATGGCAGAGATAATAACATCATAGTCTAGGTTAAAGATAGCAACTCCCAACCTAAGCAAATCCGCCCAGTGAGGGCGCTCGACGTCGTCACCAAACTCAGCACACCAGGCGTCATCAAGGCGGGCAAAGTAGCGGCGCTCAGTGTGATACTTCCCGCATGTCTGGCCCGCACGGACACCCGTGCGAATGACATACGGGCAGGTCTCACTACCCTCACTCATCCCACGCTGAACCAATCACTCACGGAGCTGCTGGGGCGTCTAGGTCTCGCTCCGACGCTGCTGGTGCTGGCCCCGACCACCACCAGGGCCTGTGCACCGAGGTCCAGACCTACCACCATGGGTCCCACCACCTCCACTGCCGCCACTCCCTCCGCTGCCACCACCGCCGCCACCAGAGCCGCCACCGCCGCCACTAGTCCCACCGCCGCCACCACCACCACCGCCTCCACCTCCTCTACCGCCGCCCCCACTACCGCTCCCACTGCCACCTCCACCACCACCGCTGCCTCCTCCACCACCCTGGCCACCCTTGCCCTTGCTGTTGCGGCGCTTCGCACTAGTCGAAGCAGCACCGACGTCCTCAGGAACTGAGACGTCTGCAGCAGCAGTAGAGGCGTAGGAGGGGGCAAGGGGGGAGGGGGAGCACCCCTCAAAGAAGGGCGGGAGCGGAGTGCCACGGGCAGCACCTACAGCAACTGCACTATTCTCAGCTGCGAGGAGATGCTGCTCGAGGAGGTCAACAATGAGGGAGGTGGGGTCGAGGGTGAGGAAGTGGTCCCTGACAGAGCGAAGGGAGTCAGGGAGGCGAGTGACTATGAAGTAGAGGGTGATGAACATGGGGGGCTGGTTCGTGGGAAGGAACTCAGCAGGGATGGTAGCGCAGTAGCGAGCGTCGCTAGTGCGCAGGTGGGTAACCAGGTCCGCTACTGTGGCAAAAGCCGACAGCTCAGGGAACAGGTAGGGAAGTAGCAGTCTGCATAGAGCAGCAGTAGCAGGGGAGGAGTAGCGAGCAACGACAGCGTCGTACAGGGCCTGTGCTGTCCTGTGCTGTCCAAAGTGAGTACATTCGGCCACCGGCAGGTGGTTGCGAATGGCTAAGCGGGCAGTAGCGTCACGAGTAAGCTACTGGGAACGAGTCGAAACGTCAGCTGTGGTGGGAGGGGCTGGAGCTGCACCGGACACGTGGTCAAACAGTGAGACACTGTCCTTAAGATCGCTCAGTAGGTACAGTTGCAGATCGTCGTGCCACGTGTCAAATGCTAAAGGCCTGCCCTCTGGGTCGAACGTAAGAACTCTAAGCGAAGCCATAGTGGCGCAGGGCTCAGGAGCAGCAGTAGCAGTAGCTAAGGGGCGGAGCCGAGGGGCCTAGGGGCCGAGGGGCCAAACAAGAGGGCCGAGGGGCCTAGGGGGCCGAGAGGCCTAAGGGGCCGAGGGGCCAAACAAGAGGGCCGAGGGGCCAAACACGAGGGCCGAGGAGGCCGAGCCTAGTAGCCGAGGCTAGGGGCCGAGGGGCCGAGAGGCGGGGCCGAGGGGCCAAACAAGGGGCTGGGCGCTGGGCAGGTACGGAGCCGAGGGGCTTAGGGGGCTGAGGGGCCAAACAAGGGGAGGGGCCGAGGAGGCCGAGCTTAGGGGCCGAGGGGCCAAACAAGGGGCCGGGCGCGGGCTAGGTACTGGGCCGGGCGCAGGCTAGGTACGGGGCCAAGCGCAGGCTAGGTACAGGGCCGAGGGCCCTAGGGGGGCGAGGGGCCAAACAAGAGGGCCGAGGAGGCCGAGCCTAGGAGCCGAGGCTAGGGGCCGAGGGGCCGAGAGGCAGGGCCGAGGGGCCAAACAAGGGGAGGGGCCGAGGAGGCCGAGCCTAGGGGCCGAGGGGCCAAACAAGGGGCCGGGCGCGGGCTAGGTACGGGGCCAAGCGCGGGCTAGGTACGGGGCCGAGGGGCCAAACAAGAGAGCCGAGGAGGCCGAGCCTAGGAGCCAAGGATAGGGGCCGACGGGCCGAGAGGCAGGGCCGAGGGGCCAAACAAGGGGCCGGGCGCTGGGCAGGTACGGAGCCGAGGGGCTTAGGGGGCCGAGGGGCCAAACAAGGGGAGGGGCCGAGAAGGCCGAGCCTAGGGGCCGAGGGGCCAAACAAGGGGCCGGGCGCGGGCTAGGTACGGAGCCGGGCGCGGGCTAGGTACGGGGCCGAGGGGCCTAGGGGGCCGAGGGGCCAAACAAGAGGGCCGAGGAGGCCGAACCTAGGAGCCGAGGCTAGGGGCCGAGGGGCCGAGAGGCGGGGCCGAGGGGCCAAACAAGGGGCCGCGCGCGGGCAAGGTACGGGGCCGGGCGCGGGCTAGGTACTGGGCCGGGCGCTGGGCAGGTACGGGGCCGGGCGCTGGGCTCTGAACTGGGGCCGAGGGGCCTAGGGGGGGGGTCCGAGGGGCCAAACACTAGGGCCGAGGAGGCCTAGCCTAGGAGCCGAGGCTAGGGGCTGAGGGGCCGAGAGGCAGGGCCGAGGGGCCAAACAAGGGGCCGGGCGCTGGGCAGGTACGGGGCCGGACGCTAGGCTCTGAACTGGGGCCGAGGAGCCTAGGGGGGGCCGAGGGGCCAAACACTAGGGCCGAGGAGGCCGAGCCTAGGGGCCGAGGCTAGGGGCAGAGGGGCCGAGGGGCAGGGCCGAGGGGCCAAACAAGGAACGGGGCCGAGGGGCCAAACAAGGTACGGGGTCGGGCACTGGGCAGGTACGGGGCTGGGCGCGGGCTGGGTACTGGGCCGGGCGCGGGCTGGGTACAGGGCCTGGCGCGTGAGAGGAACGGGGCCGAGCGCGGGTGTCGACGGGGCGCGGGCGCGGGTGTCGACAGGGCGCAAGCTAGGTACGGGGCCGGGTCGCGGGCTAGGTACGGGCCGGGCGAGGGCGAGAGAAGGGGCCGGGCGCGGGTGTCGACGGGGCGCGGGCTAGGTACGGGCCGGGCGCGGGTGTCGACGGGGCGCGGGCTAGGTACGGGCCGGGCGCGGGTGTCGACGGGGCGTGGGCTAGGTACGGGCCGGGCGCGGGTGTTGACGGAGCGCGGGCTACGTACGGGCCGGGCGCGGGTGTCGACGGGGCGCGGGCTAGGTACGGGCCGGGCGCAGGTGTCTACGAGGCGCGGGCTACGTACGGGCCGGGCGCGAGTGTCGACGGGGCGCGGGCTAGGTACGGGCCGGGCGCGGGTGTCGATGGGGCGATCGCGGGCTAGGTACGGGCCTATCGCGGTCTAGGTACGGGCCGGTGCGGGCGTGAGACTGGGCCAGGCGCGGACTAGGTATGGGCCTATCGCGGGCGAGGTACGGGCCAAGCGCGGGGCTAGGAACGAGGTAGGCGCAGTAGCAGGTGGTGGGCCCAAAAGTTACCTACTCTGATTCCATGTTAGAATAGTGACGAGAACGATGCATTAGGTGAATGGGGGAGGGTACAAGTAGAATGTCGAGAGAGATTCTGTACCCCCTAAGGCTAAACCCACTACAGCCTAGAGAAATGTAAACACATATGTTTTGACAATACGCTGTCCTTGTCAAACTCGGATTCCAACAACTTCCTCTTGACCAAGGCATGTACCATCTTGAGCACCTTAGCGACTATATCCTCCTCGACGATCTTCTGTACAGCAAAACAAGCAATGAACTACTTGATCGCTTTAAGAAAAACATTCAAGAGAAGCCGGATGTGGCGATCTCGCATTCGGTCACACAATTCTTCGGACTCAACATTTCTCAGTCCGCCAAAAGCATCCATCTCTCTGTTGCCAAATATGCCAAGACCCTCGTGAAGAAGTTTATCGTCACCCCTATCAATGTCTCCACTCTGTTCCACATTCATCCGCCCACACACACCCCCGACGTAATACCTCTCGTTACTCCTCGCCTGCCACTACTGCTCTATGCCGTCTTCTACTGCCCTACCTGTTTCCCGAGCTGTCCGCTTTTGCCACAGCATAGGACCTGGTTTCCCACCTTTGCACTAGCGACGCTCGCTACCGCGCTGCCCACCCAGCTTAGTTCCTTGCCAAGAACCCACCCCCGATGTACATCACTCTTTACTTCATAGTCATCCGCCTCCCTGACTCTCTTCGCGCTGTCAGGGACCTCTTTCTCACACTTGACCCCACAGCCCTCACTGTTGACCTTCTCGAGCAGCACCTCCTTGCAGCTGAGACTAGTGTAGTCGCTGTAGGTGCTGCTCATGGCACTCCCCACACGCCCATCTTTGAGGGGTGCTTCCCCTCCCCCCTTGCTCCCTCCTACGCCTCTGCTGCTGCTGCTGACGTCCCTGGTGCTGAGGACGTCGGGGCTGTTTCTGCTAGTGCGAAGCGTCGCATCAGCAAGGGCAAGGGTGGCAGGGGTGGTGGCGGTGGCAGCGGGGGTGGTGGTGGGGGCAGCAGTGGAGGTGGTGGCGGTAGTGGGAGTGGTGGCGGGAGTGGGGGCTTTGGTGGAGGCGGTGGTGGCAGCGGTGGGGGTGGTGGTAGTGGCGGCTGTGGGAGTGGTGGCAGTCGGGCTGGAGCTACTCAGCGTGGAGGTTCTGGCGGTAGCCAGAGGCAGCAGCAACAGCGTCGGAGCGAGACCCCGTCGCCCCAGCAGCTTCGTGAGTAGTTTTCTCAGCGTGGGGCGTCTGGGGGTAGTGGTAGCTGCCCGTATGTCATTCGCACGGGTGACTGTGCTGGTCAGACATGCGGGAAGCCCCACATTCAGCACCGCTGCTTCTCCTGCCTCGACGACGCTTGGCGCGCAGAGTCTGGTGAGGAGGCCGAGCGCCCCTGCTGGGCAGGGCTGCTTAGCTCTGGAGTTGCTATCTTTGACCTAGACTATGATGCTATCCTTGCTGCTGTGTATGCTTTGTCTGTTAGTGCTGAGGGTGACTGTTACTGGTGTGTGCCGCTTGACCCACGTATAGAGGCTGCTGCTCTAGGTGCTAGTGAGTCTTCTCTCCCTGGTACTGCGCCTGCTTGGGCCTTGCACACCTTTACACTTGACTCAAGTGCTTCACGCTGTTTCTTTCGCGACAGCACCACCCTCACTCCTCTCTCTGCACCTGTACCGGTCAGGCTGGCTGACCCCTCCGGGGGCCCAGTCCTTGCCCGTTCCTCCACAGTTCTCCCATGTCCGGCGGTTCCGTCCGGCTCACTGTCAGGTCTTCACCTCCCGTCGTTCTCTACGAACTTGGTGAGTACCGCTGCCCTCCAGGACGCGATGGTCACTACCACCACTCCTGGAGGTCAGCGAGTGTTGATTTGCACGTGTACGCAGATGGGCCGCCACCTGGCCACGTTCACACGTCGGCGTGGGTCGAGTCTATACACACTAGCTACTGAGCCTCCTCAGGTAGCTGCGTCTGCCCAAGTGTCCGCGTCAGGTCAGGTAGCACCCCCTTGTTCGTGTCGCCTCCTGTCGCACCAAACTCTCCTGTGGCACCACCGCCTTGGTCACCCCTCCCTGCCACGCCTTCGTGGCATGCACTCTCGCTTCCTTGTCTCTGGTCTTCCCAGGTCTCTGCCTCCCCTCCCGCCCTCGCCTGCCCCGCCATCGCCTGCCCCGCCCTGCCTTCCTTGCGTCGAGGAACGGCAGCGCGCCGCTCCTCACTCCTCCTCGTTTCCCCCAACGTCTGCTCCTCTGTAGACACTCCACATGGACATGTGGGGCCCAGCCCGCGTCAGTGGACAGGGCCGCGAGCGCTAATTTTTGCTGGTTGTTGACGACTACATGCGGTACACCACAGTCTTCCCCTTGCGCAGCAAGGGGGAGGTCCCTGACGTCTTGATCCCTTGGATCGGCGCAGTCCGTCTCCAGCTCCACGAGCGGTTCCGCCAGGACCTTCCTGTCCTGCGTCTGCACTCAGACAGAGGTGGTGAGTTCTCCTCTGATTTCTTGAGGGACCTTTGTCGTGGGGAGTGCATTCTCCAGTCGTTCACGCTTCCGGATTCCCCTCAGCAAAATGGGATTGCTGAGCGCCGCATTGGCTTAGTCATGGAGGTCGATCGTACCTCCATGATCCATGCGGCTGCTCCCCATTTTCTGTGGGCGTTTGCAGTCCGGTACGCTGCGCATCAGCTCAACCTCTGGCCCCGTGTCTCCTTGCCGGAGACCTCGCCTACCCTACGGTGGACGGGGAAGGTTGGCGATGCGCTGGTGTTCCGGGTCTGGGGTTCTCGTGCCTTTGTTCACGATACGTCCGCGAACAATCTCTCTGCCCGCGCTATTCCCTGCGTCTTCCTTGGCTTTTCCCCTGACGCGCCTGGCTGGCAGTTTTACCACCCCACCTCGCGCCGTGTCTTCCCCTCTCAGGACGTCACGTTTGACGAGTCAGTTCCCTTTTACCGTCTCTTCCCCTACCACTTTGCTCCTCCCCCACCCCCGCCGCTCTTCCTTGCTCCAGGTCCCCCTCCGGTAGACCCCCTTCACCCCCAGGGTCCTGCTCCCTCAGGTGTCTCTCAAGTAGACCCTCTCCCTGGTACTGCGCCAGTTGAGGTAGCTGTCGGCTCAGGTGCTGCTCCAGATGCTGCGTCTGGGGGTGCTGAGTCTGAGGGTGCCGGGTCTGGGGGTGCTGAGCTTGGGGGTGCGGAACCTGGGGGTGCTAAGCCTGAGGGTGTGGAGCCTGAGGGTGCTGAGTCTAAGGGTGCGGAGTCAGGGGGTGCTGAGCCGAGGGGTACTGCTTCTTCTGGAGGTCCTACGAGTGCTTCGCCTTGACTATCTCACAGGCTGAAGCCTCTCTCCCCGCAGCAGCTGCGCGAGTGGTTTGCTCAGCGCACCCGCCTTTGGAGTGGAGCTGCCGGGCCAGGTGGTGTTGGGGGAGCTGCAGCTGGAGACCCTACGGAGCCTGGAGCTGCTGGGGCTAGAGGAGCTGGAGCTGTTGGCGCTGGAACTGGAGGCACTGGCGCGGGCGGCGCTGGAGCTGAAGGAGCAGGAGCTGTTGACCATGGAGCTGGAGGTGCTGGAGGCATTGTGCGGCCGCGACCGTACTTCGTTCCCCTGCTTCAGCAGGTTCTTGGTGTCCTGTCTTCTACTGGCCTTCCTCCTCCCTTACTGTGTCAACCGCCTGACCAGTCGCAGCCGTCGTTACAGCTAGCCTCCCCATTGCCTGCTCCTTCTCCTTACACTGAGTTGACCGGCGGTCTTACAGAGCGTCGTGAGCCTGCGTCTCGTCCTGCCTCCCCTGTTCGCACTGGTTGTCGCGTTCCTCGTCCGCGTCCCCCTCCTGTCCCCGGCACACACGCTATGGAACATCGTCCTTCCTCTGTTCCACTGCGAGTTCCTCTGCTGCCTCCTCCTGAGTCCGCTCTTCCTGCCCTCCCTGACCCTGAGTCTAACCGCGCTCTGCCAGTCCCACTGTCTCTCGTCTCCTCACCACTGTTTTCACTGACCCTTCCTTTGAGTCCACTGATGCGTCTGCCCTCGTTGCTGAGCTGCTTGACTTTGCTGCTGCCTGTCATCTAGACTACGCCACAACTCTTGTTGCTGAGTCTGAGTCTGCCAGTCCTCCGTCCGTCGGGGTTGAGTTTGCTCTTAGCACGGACGTCCTTGAGGACAGGCAGGAGGAATTTGAGTGTCTTGCAGCTGCTGTACCTCGTTTCGCTTCCATATTGCTTGCCCCTGAGGGAGACCCGGATGCACCAGACATACCGACCCCTCGCTCTTACGCAGAGGTGATTACGGGTCCTTACTCCTCTCAGTGGCAGGCAGCCATGGATGCCGAGATGGCATCCTGGAAGTCCACAGGCACCTACGTCGACACGGTTCCCCCGTCTCGGGCGAACATAGTCGATGGCATGTGGATTTTCATGATGAAGCGGCCGCCGGGTTCTCCACCTGCCTTCAAGGCGCGTTACGTTGCTAGAGGCTTCAGACAGCGATAGGGGGTCGACTACTTCCAGACCTTCTCCCTCACCCTGAAGATGACTACTCTTCGGGTGTTGCTGCACGTTGCTGCTCAGCGTGACTACAAGTTACACTCTCTGGACTTCAGTACAACTTTCTTGTAGGGCAGCCTGCACGAGGAGATCTAGCTGCGCCGCTCACCTGGCTTCAATGGGTCGTTTCCTGCATGTACCCAGTGGAGCCTCCGGCGGCCAGTCTATGGTCTCCGTCAGGCGCCTCGCGAGTGGCACGACACACTGAGGACTACACAAGCGGCTCTAGGGTTTACTCCTTCTACTGCTGAGCCGTCGCTGTTTCTATGCACCGTGATGTCGCTGCCGCCGTTCTACGTCCTCGTCTACGTCGACGACCTTGTCTTTGCCACTCCTGACACTGAGGCACTGTCCCTTGTGAAGTCAGAGCTGCAGAAGAGACACACCTGCACTGACCTGGGTGAACTGCGCAGCTATCTTGGCTTGCAGATCACTCGGGACAAAGCTCGGCGCATCATCACACTGTCTCAGTCACACATGGTGCACCAGGTCCTTCGGCACTTCGGCTTCCAGTTCTCCTCGCCACAGCCCACTCCTCTGTCTACCGGTCACTCGCTCTCAGCTCCACCTTCGGACGAGTCCGTAGAGCCGAGTGGTCCGTACCTAGAGCTTGTGGGTTGCCTCATGTACCTGATGACGTGCATACGACCTGACCTCGCGTACCCTCTCAGCCTCTTGGCTCGCTACGTGGCTCCCGGTAGGCACCGAAAGGTGCACTGGGATGCTGCAAAGAGGGTACTGCGTTACTTGTGCAGTACGTCGGGCATGGGGCTTGTGCTTGGAGGACGGGGTCCAGTTGTCCTTATCGGTCACTCATACGCTTCTTGGGTTGACGACTCAGCTACGCAGCGGTTGTCACAGGGTTACACCTTCAGCCTCGGTTCCAGCTCTGTTTCCTGGCGGTCTACCCGCTCGTCTTCGGTTGTTAGCTCCAGTTGTGAGGCTGAGATCTACGCAGGGGCCATGGCTGCACAGGAGCTACGCTGGCTCACCTACCTGCTAACTGACTTGGGAGAGCAGCCTCGTTCGCCTCCAGTTTTGTACGTAGACAACAAGTCCATGATTGCCTTGTGTCAGGAGCACAGACTAGAGCACAGAACGAAGCACATCGCTCTGCGATACTTCCTTGCTCGTGATTTGCAGCAGCGTGGCCAGCTTCGTCTTGCGTACGTGGCCACTAGGACCAACACTGCTGATATATTCACCAAGGCACTTCAGTCTGGTGATCATCAACGCTTCTCTTCTGTGTTAGGCCTTGTGCCTACTTTGCCTCACTTGCTCACTGCGTGACTTTGCTTGTACTGTGATCTATATATATACATGCATGCTTACACTTGCTAGGGTATGATCACTGTATTATTTGTTCTCTTTTATATAACTCTGCATGTGAACTGGCCTTGTGGCCCTTTGCTTGTGCTCGGACTGTGTGGTGACTTTGTGATCCACCCTTAGCTTGCTTTGCTTTTCTTGACTGGTCTTGTGACCACTTGTTCTCCCCCACTTTGCCTATGGGGGTGTGTCAGAATGTTATAGTGCTTACAGTTGTATAGGCTATAGTGGGGTAGCCCATAAGGGGTACAACCCAATTAGGGTTAGTACTTGTACCCAACTTTTTGTTCAATGCATTCATTGTTTTTCGTTAGTTTTTACACTTCCTCCTCGATTACTCCATAGAGAAAGGCTGTGGTCACATCCATCTGCTGGATGTACCATCTGCACACTGCTACATCGGCAAGAAGTAATCTCAGTGTTGGAGGTTTTGCTGTGGAAGGGAAGAGCTCTCGAAAGTCCTCCCCTTCCTTCTGCTGAAAGCCTTTTGCCACGAGCGTGCTCTTGTACACTATCACCTCGCACTTTTCATCAGTTTTGATCCTCACGACCCACTTGCACTGAAGCACCCTTTTCCCCTCCGGTAAAGGAACAAGTTCCCAGGTGTTGTTTTTTAGCAGGCTGTTGTACTCGGCATCCTTCGAGACAAGCCATTTCTCCTTGTCCGCTCTGGCAAGGGCTTCCTCCATGCTCGCGGGTTGTTCAGGAGCCAGAAAACAGTAGGCTGGTTCTTCCCTGCTTTCAGCGTTAGTGACATCCCCTAGCACCAACAGAGCATCCTCCCTTTCTTGAGACGTCCTCTCCGCGTCTCATGAACCCAGATTTCTGAGCTTCAATGCTGACGTCCTCATCAGATCTGCTGCAGTTGCTGATGTTGCTCTGTTGGATATGGAGTGCATTTGAGTTCTCCTTACAGGCAAGAATGGAGCTTTCACTCGCGTGAGAGGATGCTGCTCCCCTTCCTCCTCTTGCACTCGGCTGTCCTTCTCGGCTGGCTCCTCGTCATGTTCCACCCTTTCGTCCCCGCTCTCCTTGGTTTCCGTCGGATCTGCTTGAGGGGCCTCCTCCGGAATCAGCTCGAGTGACAGAGAGATCTCTCGCAGTTGCTGTGCAGTTTTATCTTCCGGTTGTTGTTTCCAGCCCCCGTACATCACGTTCTCGAGGAACTTCACGTCTCGACTATCGAAGAGTCACCCTTTCTTCGGTTCCCACAACAGCCACCCTTTGCTTTCCTGTGGAGAGGGAAGCTCCCGCCAGGACAAAGCACCCGAAGGACCTCCAGGTCCAGCAGCGGCAGGCTCCGCACCCCCACTCTCAGCAACCCCAGGCTCAGTACCCCTAGTCTCCGCACGCTCAGGCTCAGCACCCCCAGAAGCAGCACCCCCAGGCTCCGCACGCTCAGGCTCAGCACCCCCAGACCCAGCACCCCAAGGCTCCGCACGCTCAGGCTCAGCACCCCCAGAAGCACCAGAGTCAACAGCTACCTCGACAGGCTCGACTGCATCTACCTGGGACACACCTGAGGGGGCAGGACCCTGAGGGGGGAGGGGGTCTACCGGGGGGGGACCGGGCGCGAAGAAAAGCGGCGGGGGGGGAAGGGGGGCAGTGCGGTAGGGGAAGAGACGGTAGTACGGAACCGACTTGTCAAACGTGACGTCCTGGGAGGACAGAACACGACGCGAGGTGGGGTGGTAAAACTGCC